>CP136057.1:546385166-547690999 GCA_032464435.1 Aegilops umbellulata
CTCGTTGCACCGAAATGGATGCCTTTGCTTGATCCTCTCGCCTGCGCTTGCCCGCTTTGCACCAAAGAGGAAAGGGAGACGCTGCGCGGGCAGGCGCCGGCCTGGCACCCTTGGTCATCATGGCTTGCGTCATGGGCACCTCGTGAGGTACCCGCCTTGATCTCTCCGCCTCCTCGCGAGCCAGCCTGGGGAGGCCGTGCTTGAGGAAGCGCCATGTCGTCCGCCTCGCGAGGCTTGGCCCCTCGCGAGGGTCTTGAGCCTTGTGTTGATGAAGATGGTCCATGCTGGGCCCCCATTTGAGCCACGCCGCAGGCCGCAGGCAGGCAAGTCTGGGGACCCCCGTTCCCAGAACGCCGACAGTAGCCCCCGGGCCCAAGGCGTGCATGGACTTGGCCGTGTTGAGAGGCGAAAGGGCAAGGGCGAAGCGCCGCGGGCCCTAATAGCCTGCGGCCTTGGGCGCCGCGTGGCGGTTGATTGGACGTGGGCGTCTCCACTTCCCCACGACGCCTTGGTGACCGCGCGAATTTGACAAGTCCCTGCATGCAAATCGTGTCATGATTACCTGTGATCGTGGAGGCCGACGGTTGGCCTCCGCCGGCTATAAGTACGGTACCGCGCGTGTCCTTCCAGTTCATCTCTCCTTGCTTCCTCCTCCTCCTCAGTTCTTGCTCCGTCTTGCCGCGATGGCTCCGATTCGCCGGTTCTCTGCAGCAGAGAAGGGAAAGGCTCCTCAAGAGGGACCAGACCCGCTCCCGCCGAAGAAACGGCCTGCCTTGCGCGGCCGAGACGAGGAGGACCGCCTGTTGGTGCCGAGGCCTTGGTACGAGCGGCCTCCGTCGGGATTTCCGCTTCCCTTGTATGCCCATGCCGAGGGCCTTGGAGGAGGAGGTGTCGATCCCCTTGGCCAGCGCTGTCTTCGGCGCCGAAAGGTCACGAAGGTGTTGGTCATTCCGCCTGGAGTCCATGCCGAGGGCTCCTCCCGCGAGCTCGTGCTTCACGCCGCCATGCCTCCGTGGACTTGGATTCGCTTTCCTCCCTTCTTCGCCTCCATCTTCCAGCAGGGGAGACTCCTGGAGCTGTGGTTGCAGCACGCCGACTGCAGCACTCCTGCGACCGGGGCAGAGGTCGCGATCACTGCCTCGGGCGAGGTCTTCATGACTCGCGGCTGGGGCGAAATCGCTCTGTGCTGCAGAACAAAGGGCGCCCTCACGATCCACCTGGAGTACGACGGCGCTTCGGTGATGTTCTTCATGGTCTTCGACGTGAACGGTCGCCGGCTGGAGTGCTGCCCCGGGGGAGGCAGCCAGGACCTCGCTATGGCGACGACTGGGCCCGCCAACCGCCCCCTGTACAGCTCCACGAGCGACGGGAGCGCCGGAGGATCCAGCGATCCTAATGAGGTCCTCGCAACGCCGGCGACGAGCGACGACAACTACGAGTCTGCGAGCCAACGCTGCTCCCGGAGCAGGGCAGGCTCACATGGTCGCCGCCGATCCTGATCCGGATGGGGTTGGCGCCGGTGCTTTTCGGCCCACTGTTGATGATGGCATCTTATGCGAAGGCGCGTGTAGTTAGCACCTTTTAGGATCCGTTCCCTGCGAGGAATCACATTGTGCCCCATGGGGGCTTGTAAGGCGGCTGTGATCCTTGTTGTTAATACGTAACCCTTGCTATGGATCTGTGCGAATCGCAAATTCCATCATAGTTCGGTCCTCCCTTTCGCACCTCGCGAGGGCTTGGTGCTCTGCGTCGACAGGTCCCAGTCCCAAGGCGGCGTCAGCCGTCGCTGGTATGCCAGGTCGTGATGCCATGGTCAAGGCCAGGAGTTGAGCGACCCGGGGTCCGGCAAGAGCCCCTGAGTCACGATGCTCAGGAGGTCCCCTTTGGCGCCCAAGCAGCCGTCGCTTGGTGAGAGAGAGAAGCAACGTCGCTAGTACGGGATCGCTTTAGGTGATGGGGCAGTGACATGCTATCCAATGTTTCGGATGGTGACTTATCTTGTTAATCAGGGGTTACTCCTGTGTGATGACGGGTCCGTGCGGCAGCGGGAACGGAGTTGCATGGCGAGGTCCTCGCGTGTCCCTTCTCCCTCACCTTTGCTCCCCTTTCTGCTCTACGTCCTCGGGTCCCGGCCCTCGAGCTTGTCTCAGCCGTCGCTGGTATGCCAGGTCGCGATGCCGTGATCAAGGCCAGAGGGTGAGGGCTGGAGAGCCAGTAGGAGCCCTGAGTCGCGATGCTCAGGCACCCCCCCCTTTAACGTGCAAGCGGTTCGCATGGACGAGGGTGAAGGGAATCCCGTGAAGGCCTCGGCCGACGCAGCTCCCTCAGGAGGTCCTGCAGATTCATCACAAAAAAAGACGGGGTTGCCATAGCAGCGATTAGTTGATGGTTAGTTGCTCAGGAGCTCGCTGGTTGGAGCGGGCGAGGTGTGTCTGGGCACCCGTGAGCCAGCACGGGACTCACGAGGCCCTACCTATAGGCGGGTTGCTCCTGGCACTGGGCCGTATCTTGAGATGTGTTCCTGAAAAATCTGGTTAGGTGCCGGCACTCTACGTCCTCGGGTCCCGGCCCTCGAGCTTGTCTCAGCCGTCGCTGGTATGCTTGGTCGCAATGCCGTGGACAAGGCCAGAGGGTGAGGGCTGGAGAGCCAGTAAGAGCCCTGAGTCACGATGCTCAGGCACCCCCCCTTTAACGTGCAAGTGGTCGACATGAAGAAGGAAAGGTGCCGCGGACGGCGTCGAGTAATCAAGCATGATGCATAATTGGAAATAAACGCGGAAGGGATACACGCCGCTGGGCCTAGCCCGAGTGGACAGGGGATGATGTAGCCCGAGGGGCGCCCCCAGCAAAGCAAGCTAGCGACTGAAAAGATAAAAAGGGATAGATGCCACAGGGACAGACCCACGCGGCCTGGGAATGATGCAACCCTGGGAGGGCGCTCCCAGCTGGGAATGAGACTTGAAACGTATCACCTGAAGATGTCGTCGGTGCAGTGGCATTGGTGCAGCAGACTCGGTGGGCTACGGAAGCCAATCCTCACGAGCCTCCAGGCCCAGGGGCCTCGGGAGGCTCCGGAGGCACTGGTGGCTCCTCGTGAGCAGCCTCCATCTCCGCCAGGGTTGTGGAACGCCTGTCTTCTTGCGCCTCCAAGATGCTCCTCATGATGTGCTGGTATGCCGCAGCCACGCTCGGCAGGCCATAAGGCATGCGAACATAGCTGTGGGGTGGTCCTCCGTAGCGCCCCACTTGTGAGGGCCAGAGGCGCTCCGCCGTGGCGATCTGATTGAGCCCTGGTACGTCGACGCAGACGCGCAGCCCACCATCCTCGTCTGGATGGGGAGCCACAGCTGCTGGGTGACGGCAACCTCTCATGATCCTTGACTCCTGTAGTTCTTGAATGGCCTTGCTAACAAACTCCTGCTGGTTTGACCTTCCTTCCCTGGCTTCCTTTCGAGGGAAACGTGCTTCGAAACACGCCTCCACATGGTGCCCAAGCGCCTCCCTCGTGACCTTGGCGAGGTCAGTGGCCCTCCAGGTGAGAGCCCCTGAGCCCTGCCTAAGGAGGGCGCCGGGCGCGCTTTCCTATGCGATTGAAGGAGGATCCCCCTGGGCAAACGCGGGCCCTGAAGGGCCTGCCTCCTGAGGGACTGAGCCTGACGTCTTCTTCTTCTTCTTGGGGGTGGTCTCAGGAAGCCTCCTGCTTCTGCGATCTGGGTCTTTTAGTGACGCGGCCTGAAAGGCTCGCTCCAGGGCACACACTGCGTCCTTCTCTTGATAGGGCACCGTGATGATGCCGCCGCTTCCTGGCATCTTGAGGACGTTGTAGCCGTGGTGAGTCACGGACATGAACTTGGCCAGCACCGGGTACTCGAGGATGGCGTTGTACGGTAGGCGGATGTGGGCGATGTCAAAGTTGATGAGCTCGGTGTGGTAGTTGTCGTAGGTGCCGAAGGTGACTGGAGGTGGACCTGCCCGATCGGGACTGTGGAACCGTCGGTGACTCCGGAGAAGGACTTGGTTGGCTGGAGCTAGTCATAGGGCACTTGGAGGCTGTTGAATGTTTCCACGAACAAGACATTGAGCCCTGCCCCTCCGTCGATGAGGGTCCTCGTGACCAGAACGTTGCTGATGACTGGGGGAACAAAGCATTGGGAGGACACCGGCTGTCGCCGCGCACTTGAGTTGGTCTGCTGAGCTGAACATGATGGTGCAGGCCGACCACCTGAGGGGACGCGTTGCTTCGAGCTTGGGGAGAACTGCATTCACTTCGCGAGCAAACTGCTTGAAGATACGTTGAGAGGCTGGGGCTTGAGCTCCGCCCAGGATGCAGGCGATGGCGCGAGGCTCCTGGAAGCCCCCAGCCCCTCGTCTTGGTGGCGGTCTTCATTCCTTCTTGGCTGAGGCGGCAACGGCGGCAGGCCTGGGTTGCCATGAGGGCGATCCTCACGAGGCTGATCCCTCCAGTCCCCCTCGCGAGGCTGGTCACGCCAGCGGTCCTCACGAGGTTGGTCACACCAGCCTTGACGTGGGCCACGATCTTCCCAGCGTCCCGGGTTCCTTCCTCCTCCTCGGCCGTAGCCCCGGTCAGCACGGTCAGGGTGTCGGCCGACTCTTCCTTCTCGCACGGCGCGGAGTTCTTGGCATTCATTGGTGTTGTGGGTGTGGAGGTCGTGGTACACACAGTACCGGCTGCCCCTAGAGAATTCTGGCAGATCCTTGCCCCGCTTGGTGTCCAGTTCTGCCGCGAGCACGGCAGCCCCCTTGCGCTTCACGTCCTTTGCCTTGGGCTTCTTCTCTTCTGGGTCCGCTGCAGGCAGCTCGAGGAGGGAGAGGCATCCCTCCTCAGCCCTGGCGCACTTGGTCGCCAGGTTGAACAGCTCCAGAGAGGTGCAGAGGTCTTCATGCATCGCCAACTCTTCCTTCATCTTGACGTCGCGCACGCCGTCAGAGAAGGCCGAAATGATGGCTTCTTCAGACACCCTGGGGATCTTGAGGCGCGCACTCTTGAAGCGCTGGATGTACTTCTGCAGGGTCTCTCCAGGTTGCTGCTTGATGCGGCGCATGTCGCTTACGGCGGGAGGCCGGTCGCGGGTACCTTGGAAGTTGGCGATGAAGCGAGTACGCATCTGGTCCCAGGAGGAGATCGTGCCTGGGGCCAGGTTCA
Organism: Aegilops umbellulata; assembly: GCA_032464435.1. Taxonomy (NCBI): domain Eukaryota; kingdom Viridiplantae; phylum Streptophyta; class Magnoliopsida; order Poales; family Poaceae; genus Aegilops; species Aegilops umbellulata. Next base: position 546,390,331 of record CP136057.1, read on the forward strand.
GGAGCCAAGTGCGAGCACCTTCCTTCAGCGCCATGGGGAACCAGTTTGCCATGACCTTTTCGTCCCCACTGGCAGCTTCGATTCCCAGCTCGTAAAGCTGGAGGAACTCTGTGGGATCAGTCATGCCGTCGTAGCGAGGGTGCAGGTCCGGCTTGAACTTGCCGGGCCATGCGACTCCATGCAACTCGGCGGTGTAGGCGCGGCAGCCAGCGGTGGCCGCGAGATGTTTTGGTTGAGGGAGAGCTTGGCCTTGCGGGTCCCCTTGCGCTGCAGCTGGGAGCAGCGCGGGGTCTTGACGTGCCGGAGCCGGAGCGGGGTCTCGGCGAGTCGGGGCTGCGAGCGCACGAGCGGCCTCCTACGGTCGCGGGACTTCTTGGCAGCTCCGTTCCTGTTGGACCGGCGCATGACGAAGCGGGTTCCGCCCAGGAGCTGCGTGCCTTGGGGCCATGGCATCTTCTTGGAAAGGAGGCGGCTGGAATGCCCCCGGGGCTTCATTGCCCATGCGGGGCGGAGAGCGGCGTAGTGGCGCGGAAGGCGCGGGAGAGCCCCCGGCGGCATGGACGAGCTCGGCAACGCGGTCGAGCCACTCCTCGTAGACGTCGTCGATGGGGCGGTAGCGCAGGAGCTCGTTCGCCGCGATGAGCGCAGCTCGAGCCTCCAAGGGCGCGCGAAGCGCGTGCGACGAAGAACCGGTAGGGGTGAGCGACGGAGTGGCGGTGCGGCCATCTCGCCGCACGGACGGGTGCTGAAAGGATGCTTGCTGCTCGTTCCCCGTCGGGCCGGTGGCGGCGTTGACAGCGGGCGACGGGGAATGGCGAGGACGCCCACCGACGGGGGCCGTCTGGATGATGCGGGAAGCGATGGCGGCCCGGCGCTCAGCGCGGGCTCGACGAGCGTCAGACATGGATGCGAAGGTCGGAGGAGAGCGGAGCGATGGAAGACAGATTCCGGCGCACCCCTACCTGGCGCGCCAAATGTCGGATTCTGGGGTTCCGGCAGTCCCTTAAGGTTCGAACTCTGGGGTGCGCGCGGAGATCGTGCCCTGTACCTCTCCATCTCGTAGGATCTAACTACTTCAAGAACAACACAAGAGACACAGGGTTTATACTAGTTCGGGCCACCATTGTGGTGTAATACCCTACTCTAGTTTGTGGTGGGTTGATTGCCTCTTGGGCTGATGAGGAAGAACAGTACAAGGAAGAACGACCTCGCGAGGATCAGTTCTTGGCTAGGGGATGAACTGCTAGGGGGAGTTCGATCACCCTTCTCTCTCTCTCTCTCTCTACTTGCTCTACTGGTTTCCTGGTACTTGATCCTGTCTGATCCGATCCGATCCGATCCCCCTATCCTATGGGTGGCTAGTCCTATTTATAGGCAAAGGCCCTGGGCCTCTTCCCAAATATTGAGCAGGAAGGGTGCCAACAATTGGCCGATTTGAAGGGGAATATCTGGTACACTTATCCTGACTAAAGTTGGTCTTCGCCTGCCAAAGGCCCTATGGTGACGCCGTCCTGGGCTCCATGGTGACCTCCTTCCCACCGTTGGACTGGTCTTGGTCTCGTTGCACCGAAATGGATGCCTTTGCTTGATCATCTCGCCTGCGCTTGCCCCCTTTTCACCAAAGAGGAAAGGGAGACGCTGCGCGGGCAGGCGCCCGCCTGGCACCCTTGGTCGTCATGGCTTGCGTCATGGGCACCTCGTGAGGTACCCGCCTTGATCTCTCCGCCTCCTCGCGAGCCCGCCTGGGGAGGGCGTGCTTGAGGAAGCGCCATGTCGTCCGCCTCGCGAGGCTTGGCCCCTCGCGAGGGTCTTGAGCCTTGTGTTGATGAAGATGGGCCACGCTGGGCCCCATTTGAGCCACGCCGCAGGCCGCAGGCAGGCAAGTCTGGGGACCCCCGTTCCCAGAACGCCAACAATCCGCATCCTTTGGAGCATCCACCATGTATATGTCATATGACGAGGTGGCGGTCCAGCGTCCTATAGGTGCTGGTTCTTGTTCGTCTCCTCCTTCGTCGTCCATACCGTCGAAGTCTTCGGAGCCGAAGTCAAGCATGTTGGTTAAATCGTCGACAGTGGGTATTAAGTGGGTGGTGGGTGGGCTTTGAATTTCGTCGTCGCCCGAATCCCAACCTCGCAGACCATAGTCCGGCCTGGGCTCTCCTGATAAAGAGAGAGACTTGAGGGAAGTCAGGATATCACCGAAAGGTGAGCACTGAAAGATGTCCGCGGCGGTGAACTCCATTATAGGCGCCCAATCAGATTCGATCGGTGGGGGCACGGAAGGTTCGGAGTTCAGAGAAGAGTCCGGCTCCTTGGAGTCCTGGGCCGTGCGGAGTACGGGGCTGGCGTTTGGCTCGATCGCCTTTGAGATCGCAGCCCCCGAGGTGACGTCCAACCGTTCATCCTCAGAGAACGCGGCGGGCTCCGAGTCAAAGATCGGGGCCGGAGCGTGTCCGGCCTCCAGGGTGCTATTCGGAGGCAGAGCTATATCATGCCCCTCGGAATAGCGCGGCGCACTAGGCTGTAGCTCGAACCCGTTGAAGATCAAGTCTCCGCGGATATCATCCGTGTAGTTTAAGCTTCCAAACCTAACTTGATGGCCAGGGGCGTAGCTTTCGATCTGCTCCAGATGACCAAGCGAATTGGCCCGCAGAGCGAAGCCGCCGAAGACGAAGATTTGTCCGGGGAGGAAAGTCTCACCCTGGAACTCATCGTTGTTGATGATTAAAGGAGCCATCGGGCCTAAAAGCGACGACACAGAGGAACTCTCAATGAAAGCATCAATGTCGGTGTGAAAACCGGCGGATCTCGGGTACGGGGTCCCGAACTGTGCGTCAAGGTCGGATGGTAACAGGAGACAAGGGACACTTTATTTTACCCAGGTTCGGGCCCTCTCGATGGAGGTAAAACCCTACTCCTGCTAGATTAATATTGACGATATGGGTAGTACAAGAGTGGATCTACCACGAGATCAAGGAGGCTAAACCCTAGAAGCTAGCCTATGGTATGATTGTGTATGATGATGGTTGTCCTACGGACTACAACCCTCCGGTTTATATAGACACCGGATAGGGTTAGGGTTACACAGAGTCGGTTACAATGGTAGGTGATCTTGAATATCCGCATGCCTAGCTTGCCTTCCACGCCAAGAAAAGATCCTTCCAGACACGGGACGAAGTCTTCAACTTTGTATCTTCATAGTCCTGGAGTCCGGCTGAAGGTATAGTTCGGCTATCCGAACACCCCCTAATCCAGGACTCCCTCAGCGGCAAAAGGAAAAAAACCAAAAGAGCAATGCGCAAGAAATGATAGAACCCAGATAAATATTTACATCATAGAGGCCATTGGCCGAATCTTTGAACAGAAGTTCAAAATACACCCCGCAGGTGGAATTGTGCGAATTAACAAAGTTCTTCGAGAAACTACTAAGCAGATAAATAAGACAAGGCGGCGGCCTAGGAAGCAGCAGACGGGTTTGGGGGCTCGGAAGAGATGGCGGTGTCGGGCGTTGGGGCGGCCGGCTGGGCAGACTCGGCTTGATCACCTCCAGCGGCAGTCGGCGTAGTCGGGCGCGGCAAGTTGTTGGAGGCACGGTCGAGCTGAGACTGATCGCCCGCTTTGGCTCCTGGCGCCCCCATCTCGTCTCCGACCTCCACCTCGTCTCCCTCCTCGACACTGGAGCCGATCACCTCGGGTTCATCCCAAACCACCCTGGCGGCACCTCCTCGCCGTTGTCAGTTCGCTCAGCAACGAAGACATTGGTGTCGACGTACTCGGCGATCGCCGCGACGCGCTTGACAAAGTCGTCCTTCATGGCTGCCAGCTCCGGCTGGGCCTCAGCCCGGAGCGTGGCCAGCTGGTCCAGGCTCAGGTCTGGATACCACGCCTTGATGAACTCCAAGGCACAACGCGCTCCGGCACGTGCCGAGGAGCCTTTCCAAGCCTCCAGACGGCCCGCTGCGACCTCCAGCCAGTCGGCAGTCCGGCTGGGGGTGCGCGAATCGGCATCTCCGGCCACAAGGCAGCAATTGCCTGAGCGCCGACACGTTAAAGCCGGCGCAGCATCCGGTGAGCCGGCCGCAGGCGAGCCTCGATGCTCAAAAGTTGTTCATCAAGAGTCCAGGGGGCGTTGGCAGCCACCTCCTTGCCGGCCGCCCTCCGCGCCTCGCGATCGGCCTCGATGGCTTGAACGGCAGTTTGCGCATGGCCCGGGAAGAAGTCTACCAAGACGGAAAAAGAAGCAAGTCAGGAAAAGCAAGAGTCGGCCCGACCCTCAGTCGGCTGCTCAAAGAAAGCGAGTAAAGAAAACTTACCATCAACGATATCTTCAATCTCATGGAAGCCGGAGGTCAGCATCGCCTCCTTGTCGGTCCAGGAGGAGCGTTCGGCTTCGAACTCGGCTTGGAGTCCAGTCTCTCTCTCCTTCGCCTCCTCCTGCGCCTTCTTGAGCAGCTCCTTCTGCTCCGCCAGCTGCGCAGCCAGCAGGTCGCGCTCCGTGACGAGCTTGCCGCACTCCACCTCCTTGGCGCGCAAGGCGGTGTTGGCTTTGCCCAGCTGCTGCTGAAGAACGACGTTGGCCTCTGAAGAAAGAAGAAAAAGGACGCAAGTCGTCAGAGAAGGTCGCCAAGAAGATCCGGCCCGCCTGCGCAGCAGTCGGCCTGAATCTCGGGGACCACAGCCCTCGGGTGCGCCAGCGCGCCCCCGCGAAGAAGGAAACTCACTCCGGCTCTCCGACAAGTCGGCAGTCCGTTTGCCCAGCTCTTCAACATTACGGTTGAAGATGGTGACTCGGAGGTTGTGGTAATCCTATGATAAGCATTTCAAAAAGAATAAGCATTCGGAACTCGCCAATAGAGTTCCAACCCGCCTGCTCAGCAGCCGGCTCGGAACTCGGGGACTACACCCAGTGGGTGCGCTGGCGCGCCCCCACAGAGAAGAGCAAGAAAAACAAAAATAAATTCAGAAGAAACATACCCGGACGGCCGCACGCGACGCCAGATGCGCCTTGGTGCAGTTCTGAAGGGCGTCGCTTTCGGCTCGCAGCTTCGCCTGGACGTCCAGGAGTGCCTGGTTCAGCGGGCCGGTGCCGCCTCCTCGCACCCACCCGACGGGCGCGGCGCTCATCACCTCGACGTCCGAGACGGCCGAGCTGGCTGCTCCGGTCTCCAGAGGGAGTGGCGCTGAAGTCGCCTTCTCCAGACAGCGGTGCGTCGGCGAGGCGACTTGGAGAAGCAAGTTCGCCATGGCTTCGTCCGTGGTCGGCGGCACCGGCGGGTCCGCCGGCTGTTTATCCCTCGCGCTTCCTGATGGCGGCGGGGGCGGTGGTGGCGGCACCACCGTGTCCGGCCCGGGGATCTCACCGCCCTCCCACTCCACGACGGGGTGTTCCCCGCCGACTTCCCCAGACTGCTCCATATAGTCCGGAGGCGGCGCCGAGCTCAATGGGACAACGAGCAGTGCCGACTGGCGGCGCGCGGCTTCTTCGGCCCGCTCTTTGGCCGCGGCGGCGGCTTCTGCTCCCTCCAGCCCCTCCTGGGTGGAGGCGGCCGCCTTCTCGGCCTCCGCCTTATCCCGGCGGGCGGCTTCGTCCTCGTCGCGCTTCTCCTGCGTGTTCCGCTCCGTCGCTTCCCGGAGGTCGGCAGCGGGGTCGCTCCGTCGCTTCTTTATTTTGCGCCTTGCTATGCGGACTCGTAGTTGTACACAGCCGCTCCCCTTCCTGTTGCTCGACCGTCCCCTATCCTTCCTCTCTTCGACCTCCGACTCTTGTATCCAATCCCATCTCTCATCTTCCCCCTCCTTACCATCGCCATGGCTCCGACGAAGAAGGAGAAAGGGAAGAAACCCATGACTCCGTCCCGCTCGCCACTGTCGGTGAATCCCGCCATCGGCAGATCGATCATACTCAATCAAGAGTGCCTGGGTAAGCTTAGCCCGACTCTGGCCACCACCTTCAACGAGTGTGGGAGGACGACGGCCTGGTCTACGTCTCACCTCCCCACTGACAGGATAATCACTGAGGTCCATTATTTCGCCAATGCCTTGTGGGCGGGTCTGGTTCCCCCCTTTTCTGATTTCTTCAAGGCCGTCCTCTCTCATTATCAGATCCACATGATGCATTTGGGTCCCGAATCCATCACCCTCCTTTCGGTCTTTGCTTTTGTTTGCGAGGCGATAATGGGCATCCCTCCTTCCGTTTCCTTGCTGCGCCACTTCTTCTCTTTGCACCTTACTGACCCCACTCAATGCTCAGCGTGTGTGAGCTTTGTCGCCGTGCCCGAGCCTGCGGCCTCGGGGATTGACTTCAAGCTTCCTCCGCCTTCAGCTGGGTTCCGCGAGCGGTGGTTGTATGTTGATGTCGGGGTGCCCAGCCCCCAGCTGGCGAAGCCAACTTCCCTTGCAGCACCCAATTGGGGCTGGGGCCAGGAGACGCTCGTGAGCCCCCGGCTCGCCTTCATCTGGCGCCGCTTCGCGTCCTTGAGGTTGCTCGGCGTGACAGTGCCCAAAGTTGTGAAGGAGTTCTTGTTACGCCGCATCGCCCCTCTCTAATGCCATTCTCGTCGAATGTGGGCTTTCAGCGGGCATGGTGATCGCATGAGGCTCCAGGAAGAAGACTTGACGCCTGCGGCGCTAAGGACCGTGCTCTTGGTCCTGACTGGCGACCCCAATCCGGGCAGCATCCAGAGAGGAGGGGCCCTGTTGTACCTCTGCCAGAACAGGGACGACTTCGTGAAGCAGATGCCCTCCTTCGATGAGTGGGGGCTGCGCCCCGCCGGCCTCCAAGGGCCTCGCAAGAATCCTGTGGTGGTGACCGCCCTTCCGGTTGGTCAAGGCGAATCCTCCTCGAGTGGCGGGGCAGGGAGGCGTGAGATGGCGGAGACCGATAAGGCTCCCGAAGGGGAGACTGCGCCTGGCGATGCCCTTGAGGAAGCAGCTCCTGAGGCCCGTGCTGCACAGGCTGTGGGTGGCAAGCTGTCGCTCCCAGCGCCTAGGGCCGAGGCTCCCGAGGCCCCGGCCGCGTCTTCTGCCGAGGTGATTGGTAGCACGGGCCAGGCAGGCGCCCCTGACGCAGATAGCGTTGCTGCTTCATCCTCGTCGCGGGTTGATCCCTGCGCTCTTCTCTTGGGCCGCTTCCGTGTGGACTTTGAGGCCCTTCAGAGGAAAAGGGAGGCCCTGGGGGATGAATTCCCTTGTCGTTTGCTGAAGCGCCGGAAGTACTTCGCCACCGATGAGTAAGCCTTCCCCTTTCCTGGCTCCTGATCCCCTTGTTGCGTCTAATTGATCCTTGCTCTGCAGGCCTCTTCCTGCCGAGGTCGTGGAAGCCGCTGAGGTGCCGCCTCCTTTGGCTTCACCACCCCCGTCACCCCAAAACGTCCCGTGCGGCACGGCTCTTGTGGTGCGGACGAACGAAGGGGGGGACTGTCCTGGGGTGCCTCGCAACCCTTCCCTCCCTGCGATATTCCTTCGTGGGCCCTCGCTTGGCATGGCCAGCCTGCCGTGGGCTTCTCATCTGGTCGCGGGCTGCGACTGGCTGAGGCGCCCCCAGCTCCCTTCTTCGGGAGACGTGCTGGCCCCAGGATGAGCTTCTGGTGCGGCGCGCCCGGCCGTAGTGGGGGCGCCAGCCCCCAGCCCCCTGCCCGGAGGGGGAGCGATGATTCGCGCTCCCAGGCGCGTGCCTGGGGCAGACGATGGTGCGAGAGACGTGCGCGAGCGTGCTCGGGAGCGCCGCGCTCGCCGCCATGAATTCCTTCGAAGGGCAAGCGGCGCGGTAGACCTGCTTGGGGAGGAGCTCGCTGATGAAGACGCGCGCCTGGAGGCCGAAGGCCTGCGCCTGGCTGCGGAGAGGCGCGAGCTAGAGGCCGCCGTCGCCCTCGCGCGCCATCAGCGCGACCTTGAAGACGAAGAAGCGAAGGCGTCGCTGGAGGCCTCCCGGGTGGCCCGATCCCAGGCCACTGAAGAGGCCCTGGGAGCCGACCGACGGTGAGAGGCAGCGGAGGAGCGGGCTTGGGACCTCCTGGCCCGATGGCACTTGCTAGAGGAGCAAGTGGAACTGCGCGAGGCGGCCCTTGCGTCGATGTGTTTGGCCTCTGGCGACCCAGCTGGGCTCCAGAGACGCGAAGAGGCGTTGATGCTGGAGGCCGCCGAACACACCCGCGAGTACGAGCGGTTGGAGACGAGGGAGCGCATGGTGACGCAGGCGGAAGATGAAGTCGCTGTGCGGGAGGCACGCGTCCTGGAGGAGGTTGGTCGTCGGGTGGCGACAACGCGCCAAGGCCTCGAGCGTGAGTTCGAGAGGAAGCTGGAGTTGATCTGGGTCGAGGATGAGGGAAGAACCACAACCCTGAGGGCCCAACGGGATGAGGCGACGCGGCGGTCCGACGCTTCCCGGGCCGCCCTTGAGGCAGCGCAAAAGGAGTCGGCTGCCCTTCAGGCCGAGGTACTCCATCTCCGTCAGCGGGTGGAAGAGACTGAGGCCGTCAGGCGCCAGAACGCTGATGAGATACGCCACCGGTAGGTCCTGGAGCACGTGCACGGCCCCATGTTGGCCACGCTCAGGGAGAGGGCTAACGCAGCCTTGGGCAACATCTGTGAGGCCACTGTCGGCGAGCCGCACACGATCAACTATGACGGCAACCTGCAGTTCTTCACCGCCGTGGTGACGCAGCTGGAGGCACGGTCGGTCAGGGCCGACAGGTTGGTGGAGGAGAGGAGCCGCGCCCTGCTCGGGCGCGCCTTTTCCCGTGTCTTCAGCCATCTTCAGGACATGGATCCCCACTTCGACTTCGACGCCGCCATCGCCCCAGTCCCCCAGGCCGTCCGAGGCAACCTGGCGGACTGGGTGGAAAACAACGTGGACGCTCTTGTGAAGGCCTTCACTTCGGATGATGACGACGTGATCGTGGCTGCCGACGAAGGCGGTGTGGTGGATGGCCTTGGCGCCGCTGGCGACGATGCAGGTAGCGGTGGCGAATCTAGCGATGCCAGCGGCGGCTCGAAGGTGATCCCGAGGATGCCTTGGGGGATTTGTCAGACTGACCGTGTGTTGCTCCTGTCTTTTGCCCTGCATGGATAGAACTCAGGTGTTTGGCCTGATGGTCGTGAGAGCATTTTGGGAGGGGAAGCCCCTCATGTAAAACTTGTGTAGATCGTATTAGCAGCTATTGTGTTGCGCGAGCATCCGCGCCTGTCGGCTGGCTGTTTTACCTTTGCTTCGCGCAAGCCTCGAGGCAGCTTGTGGGAGGATGTGGTGTCCTGAGTGTTCTCCAGTTGAAATCGTAGGACGCGCAGGTGCTGTTAGCGAGGGGCTTCACAGGCGCTGGCCTTCTTCACAGGCTCCGGGCCTTTTCATGAACGCGATAGCTTCACATGCATTCGCCTTCTTCACAGGCTCTGGGCCCTTTTATAAACGAGATAGCTTCACAGGCATTCGCCTTCTTCACAGGCTCCGGGCCTTTTTATAAACGCGATAGCTTCACAGGCATTCGCCTTCTTCACAGGCTCTGGGCCTTTTTATAAACGCGATAGCTTCACAGGCATTCGCCTTCTTCACAGGCTCTGGGCCTTTTTATAAACGCGATAGCTTCACAGCCATGTGCCTTCTTCACAGGCTCTGGGCCTTTTTATAAACGCGATAGCTTCATAGGCATTCGCCTTCTTCACAGGCTCCGGGCCTTTTTTTGAAGGAACATCCTCCGCAGGTACCGGAAAGTCCTCCCGAGAAGGAGCAATAACGGCAGTCTGGGCTGCGCACGAGACTGGCCCGGCCTGACTCGCGAGGGGCTCGCGAGGGGAGGCAGCTGTGGTGAAGCGGTAACCAGAACGCGAGAAATAGCTCGAACGAGACTAAGCACCCCTTCCCCGAACGCACGCAAATCTCAAATTAGAATCCAACTTAAATCCAGCAGGGGAAAAGTTACAACCAAAAACAAGGCAATGAAAACTGGCAAATGGCCGCGTCCGGCACCTAATCAAGTCTTGGACGTCTTCTCACCAGCGTGGAGCTAAGTGCTGTCCACTGGGTGTGGGAGGGAGCCCCAGGGCCTAAGGCCGGCACCCCTGAGACTCCAGGGCGTGTACATCCCCACTCATTATTACGTGAGAGTGTCATGGGGCGGCGAGCTTCACAGGCACTTGGCCTTCTTCACAGGTACCGGCCTTGCTTCATATCGCCAGACGAGGGCCCCGCCTTGCGCCACACTCTAGTGCCACCAACGACGACCGGAAACCAGGACGCCGCCGGTGGGGTAGAGCGGTCGCCAGCGGTTCCCCCGACGACCACGGGTCCTCCGCCAGGGGCAGGCCCTCAGGAACCTACCCAGCGGAGGGCCTACCTCCTGAGAACACCTTGCTCCGAACGCCGCGGTGGTGATGTAGGGTCCCTGCCCCTCTCCTGCAGCCCCCTGCGCCCTCCTCCCGAGGGGTAGGAGACTGTGGGAGCGGGGCAGATGCTCGCTGCGGTGACCTGCACCTCCCGCGATCCATGATTAGCGTATGCCTGCTCCTGAGGGATTAGTGGTACCCGATAATTGTCGCCTCCAGCGTGGCCGACGGAGCCGTCCTGGGGCTCCTGGAAGAGCTCAGCTTCTGGCGTCTCGTCTCCCCAGCTTGGGCTGAGAAGCGAGCCTTGTTCGCCCTCGTGAGCGTGCACTTGGTCCATCATGCGGGGCACATATTCTTCTGGCGCCGCCACCCCAAAGGCTGTGTTGTAGTGCTCCGTGCGCCATGCGGCGCTGATTGACGTGCCCACCGCGGTGTGGTAGCGCGGCTGCCCGCCGGCGCCGTGGACTGCGCCAAGCCCCTCTCCCTCACGCGCCGGGGGCGGGGGTAGCGCTACTGCCAGCTCGGCGCCGACGGGCTCGCTGGTGTTGGGGTAGCCCTGAGGCCCGCGGGAGCGCGCGGGGCCCCCGCGTGTGCCGCCCTGAGCTTGAGACGGGAGCTGGATGCAGAAGGGGTGAGCACCCGAAGCGGCGAAGCCCAGGAGTTCGGCGACCCGCTCTAGCAGCACATCGCGGCCGCTTTCCAGCAGCCTACACTGCAGCAACTCTCGGGCCACCATGAGCGCGGCCCTCGAGTTCGCCTGCTCCCGGTGGGTGTACGGTGTCGTGGCCGTGGCATGATTGGAAGCCCTTGCTGCCGACCGCGCTTGCCGCGACGTAAGGGTTGTTGAAGCCTGTCCGCGCCGCCCGCGGCCTGCAGCGCCCTACGGACCGCGAGCTGCCTGGGGCACGGGGTCGCCCGAGGTGGGTGGCTCCGCGCGGGCGGGCCACGTCGCCCATGGATCTTGGTTGCCCGCCTGGTCGCCGGACCTGGTGATGGCAGTGCGACGGGACACGGAGCTGTAGAGAGGTGGACTCCGGTGCACCCCTACCTGGCGCACCAAATGTCGGATTTCGGGTTCCGGCAGACCCTTAAGGTTCGAACTCTGGGGTGCGCGCGGAGATTATGGCCTCTACCTCTCCGTCCCGCAAGGATCTAACTACGGGAAGAACAGCACAAGGAACACATAGTTTATACTAGTTCGGGCCACCGTTGTGGTGTAATACCCTACTCTAGTTTGTGGTGGATGGGTTTCCTCTTGGGCTGGTGATGATGAACAATACAGGGAAGAACAACGTCGCGAGGGTCTGCTCTTGGCTAGGGGGATGAACTGCTAGGGGGAGTTCGCCCGCCCTTCTCTCTCTTTCTCCCTTATTCTCTGCTTGCTTTTATTCTAGGTTCTGTCGGCCTGATTGCTCGGTCATCTCTGGATGCCTCTAACCTGGGGGTGGCTAGTCCTATTTATAGGCAAAGGCCCTGGGCCTCTTCCCAAATATTGAGCGGGAAGGGAGCCAACAATTGGCCAATTCAAAGGGGAACATCTGGTACACTTATCCTGACTAAAGTTGGTTCTCACCTGCCAAAGGCCCTATGGTGACGCCGTTCTGGGCTCCACGATGACCTCCTTCCCGCCGTTGGACTGGTCTTGGTCTCATTGCACCGAAATGGATGCCTTTGCTTGATCCTCTCGCCTGCGCTTGCCCCCTTGGCACCAAAGAGGAAAGGGAGGACACTGCGCGGGCTGGCGCCCGTCTGGCGCCCTTGGTCGTCATGGCTTGTGTCATGGGCACCTTGCGAGGTACCCCGCCTTGATCTCTCTGCCTCCTCGTGAGCCAGCCCGACGAGGCCGTGCCTGAGGAAGAGCTGTGTTGTCCACCCCGCGAGGCTTGGCCCCTCGTGAGGATCTTGGGTCTTGGGTCGATGAAGTTGGGCCGCGTTGGGCCTCCTTTGAGCCATGTCGCGGGCCGCAGGCAGGCATGTCTAGGGACCCCCGTTCCCAGAACGCCGACAACCATCTTCCCAGAACACCCTCACAAAGAGGGTGGCATCACCGTCAAACTTGAAGTGCAGGGTGCACCGATGGCTCAAGCCCCACGCGCGGGCAAACGTCTGCCAACCGCGGGCCAAGCCTAGGCTCCCAGCAGTGGAGACCTCCAGTGAAGCCCATGAGGCCCGGCTGCAGCAGCCATCTGCTTGAAGCCAGAGGCCGCCCGGGGCGCCGGCCAGGAGATCACCGAGGAGGAAGCGAGGAAGATGAAGCCGGGTGGTAGTCGGCTCCGCCGACCACACAATGAACTCCGGCAGCACCTCTGTCGCGCGAGAACACGGCCTAGGGGGATGCGCCACCGAGGCGCGCCCCCCGGTCACCGCTGCCCGCCTGTCACCGAGCGGGAAATCACCTCCACGGCCATGGAGAGCTGTCGTAGTGGCCACAGGATGTTTGCGAGGGCGCCCTCGACCGCGCTTGGGCGGGGGAGAGGCAGTCTCAACCTGGTGAGTCTTCCCTTTCTCTGCGGCCGAGAACCTCCTCGACGACGCCATGAAGAAGGAGAAGCAAGGGGGTTGGACTGGAAGGGCGTGTGCCATTCCGTACTTATAGCCGGCGAAGGCCAACCGTCGGCCTCCACGATCTCAGGTAATCATGACCCATTTCGCATGCAAGGACTTGTCCAATCCGTGCAGATGCCGAGGCGTCGTGGGGAAGTGGAGACGCCCATGTCCAATCAACCGCCACGCGGCGCCCAAGGCCGCAGGCTGTTAGGGCCCGCGGCACTTCGCCCTTGTCCTTTCGCCTCCCTGCACGGCCAAGTCCGGGCGCGCCTTGGGCCCGCGGGCTACTGTCGGCGTTCTGGGAACGGGGGTCCCCAGACTTGCCTGCCTGCGCCGTGGCTCAAAAGGAGGCCCAGCATGGCCCATCTTCATCAACACAGACTCAAGAACCTCGCGAGGGGCCAAGCCTCACGGGGCGGACGACACGGAGCATCCTTAGGCACGGCCTCATCAGGCTGGCTCACGAGGAGGCGGAGAGATCAAGGTAGGGTACCTCACGAGGTGCCCATGACGCAAGCCATGACGGCTAAGGGCGCCAGGCGGGCGCCAGCCCGCGTAGTGTCTTCCTTTCCTCTTTGGTGCAAAAGGGGCAAGCGCAGGCGAGAGCATCAAGCAAAGGCACCCGTTTCAGTGCAACGAGACCAAGACCAGTCCAACGGAAGGAAAGAAGTCATGGTGGAGCCCAAGCCAGCGTCACCACCAGAACCTTTGGCAGGTGAGGACCAACTTTAGTCAGGATAAGTGTACCAGATGTTCCCGTTCAAAATGGCCAATTGTTGGCGCCCTTCCCGCTCAATATTTGGGAAGAGGCCCAGGGCCTTTGCCTATAAAGAGAACTAGCCACCCCCAGGGAGGGAGAGGCATCGAGAAATCTAATCAGCTAGGATCCAGAGAGAGAGAGAGAAGGGCGACTGAGCTCCTCCTTGCAGTTCATTGCCCCGGCCAAGGATAGACCCTCCCGAGGCTGTTCTTCCTTGTATTGTTCATCATCAGCCCAAGAGGCAATCCACCACACCACCACACTGGAGTAGGGTATTACACCACATCGGTGGCCAGAACCAGTATAAACCCTGTGTCTCTTGTGTTGTTCTTCTTGTAGCTTAGATCCTTGCGAGGTGGAGGGGTACAGGTAGGTAGGAAGCGTAATCTCCGCGCGCACCCCAGAGTTCGAACCTCAAGGGTCTGTCGGAACCCGAAATCCGACACTAACGGCTCTAGCGAAGAGGAGGAAGGAGGGGAGCGGGAGAAAGGGACTCACTCCGAGGCGACTGACGGAGAGACGAGGGCTCCCCTCTCCCGGCGCAGGTCCCGCGTTCTCCGCATCTCTCTAAGTGATGACGACGAGGATGATGACAAGCAAGGCGGCGGGAGCTCGCCCCCGGTCCCTAAGAAGGACAGGACCGGGATGATCTCCCGCGGGTCTGCCCCGGCCACGAAGTGGACTGCAGACGCGCCTTCCGCTCCTGAGCTTCCCAAGGTTGACCCTTCCAGCCGGCTTTCGGGCTTCAAATTTGGCTGGAGGCAGCTTGAGCTCACCGGCGACGACCCGTAAGCGCTTGATTCCTGTCTTTATTTCTTGTTCTGCTGCTGAGGCTTGACGTCCGCATCTCTTGGATAGGCTGGCGCCCGCAGCAAAGAAGCCGAAGGGAGCTCCTGAGGTTCCATCCGGGGCAGCGCCTCTGCCCACGAAGGAAGGTGACCGCGACGTACGGGCCTCTCCTGCCCGGTCGTCTTCACGAGGGCTGGCAGAGCCGGCTGGGGCGAGCTCATCCCTCATGGCCCAAGCGACTCCCGAGGTGCCTCTGGCTGCTGCCTCCACCACAGCCGTTGGGGCGCAACAGGTTCCGCCTCAGGATGCTGTGGTCGTGCTGCCGCCTTCTCCTCCTACTCCACCGACTGCTGTCTCTCCAACTCCTCCTGCCGTTCTGGATCGTATTGCTGCCGAGCTGGACCGGCTCCGGCAGGATCTTCTTGGCGCCGACCCTCGCTTGGTGGCCGGGCGCCTGGAGCTAGCTTCTGGATGGATTCGCTCCGACGCTTCGATTCGGGCGGCGCTGGTCCAGGCTTCGACGGCTTGCGATGAGGAGAAGCAGGCCGTCCTTGAGGCGAAGGCTGCTCGTGACGCGGCCCTGGGGGAGGCGGCCGACGTCCGTGGTCGCTGCAAGGTGCTGGAGGACGAGCTGCAAGGCCTGCGGGACCAGCTTGGGAAAGAGGCCCGCCTTCGCCATGAGCAGGAAGAAGGCGTGAAGGCTCGTGAGGCAGCCGTCAAGGTCCTGGAGGCCAAGCTCAGGAAGCGCCGTGACCGCCTAGGCGTGCTGGAGCAGGAGTTGGGGGCGAGGAAGGTCGAGCTGGATGACAAGGCCCGGGTTCTTGCCGAGGACCGTGTGGCCTTCGCGGAGATGGAGAAGAAGGCTCGCTCCTCGCTGAAGACGCTTTACGACAGTGGCCTGGAGAGCCCGCTGGCTAGCACCGAGGATGGCCCCGCCAAGCTGCTTCCCTTCCTGGTTCGTGCTCTCGAGGATGTCGCCCTTGGCCTTGGCACCACGGCCGAGGCCGAGCCGCGTGTCCTATCTTCTGCAGCGGTGACGCGGGTCTTCACCCACATCTACCTTCGCGATCCCAGCGTCGACCTTGACAGCCTGCTGGAGCCAGCAAGCGGCGAGCGTGCCGCTGTCGCTGGCGAGGCCGTCAAGGGTCGCGCGGAGGCTCTGCTGGGGAAGTTCCGGGCCTTCAGCACCAAGCCGAAGCGAGGCGCTGCGGACCCCGCTGCTCCATGAGGCGAACCTACTCCGCGTTGCTCCACCGCCGACAAGTGACTCCGTTGTGGCTCTTGTCCTGCTTTCAATTCCTGCACATGTATCATGCCTCGGGGAGGTGTTTAAACTTGCATTTGGCATTGACATAACAGTGTGGACTGTAATATTTGCTTTTGAACTCCTTGAAATTTAAGATGGCGCTCCCCTCTCGCCTTTGCTCCCGGCCCTCGAGCGAGTCTCAGCCATCGCTGGTATGCCAGGTCGCGATGCCGTGGACAAGGCCAGAGGGTGAGGGCTGGAGAGCCAGGAGGAGCCCTGAGTCGCGATGCTCAGGCACCCCCCTTTAACGTGCAAGCGGTTCGCGCGGGTGAGAGTGAAGGAGGCTGTCCTTTGAATTTACGCTTCTACTTGCTTACGTTCTACGCCGGCAGAGCCCGGCCCCGCGCATACCTCAGCCGCCGTTAGCCCCGACCGGAAAGCAGGACGGGACCAAGGAGTGAGGGGCTACGTGACAAGTTAGGCTCCTGAGTCGCGATGCTCAGGAGTTCCCCTTGGCGCACGAACAACAAGTAGGGAGGTGAGATGTGGGTGGATCTACCGTTCTACGTCTGCAGAGCCCGGCCCCACGCATACCTCAACCGCCGTTAGCCTTTCAGAACTAAGGAGTGAGGGGGTACGTGACCAGTTAGGCTCCTGAGTCGCGATGCTCAGGAGTGCCCCTTGACGCTCGAACGGCCTTCGTACCTTGGCTCCGCTTGGGGAGAGACGCGCGACGAACCAGGCCCGGGGGCCTGGCTGGGTGGCGTGCGTCTGGGCGTGACCCAGGCGCAGCCCCCGTGCCCAGCCCCCTCGCGCGGCACTCCCGAGGGGAGGCGTTACAATGAGGCTAGACACTGAGCTCTGGGATCCCTGATGTCGAATTTCGGGTTCCGGCAGACCCTTAAGGTTCGAACTCTGGGGTGCGCGCGGAGATTATGCCCTCTACCTCTCCATCTCGCAAGGATCTAAACTACAGAAAGAACATCACAAGAGACACAGGGTTTATACTGGTTCGGGCCACCGATGTGGTGTAATACCCTACTCCAGTGTGGTGTGTGGATTGCCTCTTGGGCTGATGATGGTGATGAACAATACAAGGGAGAACGGCCTCGCGAGGGCCTGTTCTTGGCTAGGACGATGAACTGTTCGGAGGAGTTCAGCCGCCCTTCTCTCTCTTTCTCTACTTGCTCTACGATTGCTCTGAATACTCCCGATCTCTAGATGCCTCTACCCTGGGGGTGGCTGGTCCTATTTATAGGCAAAGGCCCTGGGCCTCTTTCCAAATATTGAGCGGGAAGGGCGCCAACAATTGGCCAATTTGAAGGGGAACATCTGGTACACTTATCCTGACCAAAGTTGGTCCTCGCCTACCAAAGGCCCTGTGGTGACGCCGTTCTGGGCTCCACGATGAGCTCATTCCCACCGTTGGACTGGTCTTGGTCTCGTTGCACCGAAATGGGTGCCTTTGCTTGATCCTCTCGCCCGCGCTTGCCCCCTTTGCACCAAAGAGGAAAGGGAGGACACTGCGCGGTCTGGCGCCCGCCTGGCACCGTCGGTCGTCATGGCTTGCGTCATGGGCACCTTGCGAGGTACCCTGCCTTGATCTCTCTGCCTCCTCGTGAGCCAGCCTGAGGAGGCCGCGCTTGAGGAAGCGCTGTGTCGTCCGCCCCGCGAGGCTTGGCCCCTCGCGAGGGTCTTGAGTCTTGAGTTGGTGAAGATGGGCCTTGCTGGGCCCCCACTTGAGCCACGCCGCAGGCCGCAGGCAGGCAAGTCTGGGGACGCCCGTTCCCAGAACGCCGACAGTAGCCCCCGGGCCCAAGGCGCGCCAGGGCTTGGCCGTGCCGAGAGGCGAAAGGGCAAGGGCGAAGTGCCGCGGGCCCTAACAGCCTGCGGCCTTGGGCGCCGCGTGGCGGTTGATTGGACGTGTGCGCCTCCGCAACCGCGCAGGTTAAAGGTGCAGTGTCTGCCCAGGCCTTGCTCTTCTCTTTCTCCTGTCGCTGCTCAGATCCCCTTTCTTGCGCCTCTCCTTCCTTCCTCCAAACTCCCAGATCTTCTCCCCTGTGACCTTGGAAGACATGGCGCCGCGTCAGCCTCCTGCTGAAGCTTGGTTCTCGCCAGCCCTGGACTCGCCGAATGTGTCGGTGGCGAGCCTCGCCCGGCTGCGCCGAATGGCGGCGGCGTGGGGCGTCGACGGAGCGCGGGTGTTCAAGGTCGGCTCCGCCACCCCTGAGGGCCGAGGAAGCACCTTCTATCCTCTCTTTGTAAGCTCCATTACTGCGGGCCTAGAGCCTCCTTTCTCCGAGTTCTTCCTCTCTGTCCTCCGCCATTACGACTTGCAAGCACTGCATCTCCACCCCAACTCCATCCTTCTCCTGGCGATCTTCGCCTACTACTGCGAGGCTCATGTGGGGGTGCAACCCTCAGTGGCCTTGCTGCACCACTACTTCTACCTCCGGGTCACCCGTGGTTTCCCTTCCGCATGCGCGAGCTTCGTCGCGTGTGGCGGCGCCATTGCCATCTCAAATCCCGGGAAGAGGATTGAGGGCTTCAGGAGCAAGTGGGTCTTGGTGGATGCCGGGCGCATCCACCCTCGGCTGATCCTACCCACGGAGCAGCCCGTGAGTTCCGGCGACTGGTCCCGGGAGGACCTTACGGACCCCCGCGCGAAGCCGGTTCTAGAGAAGATGGATGCGGACCTGAAGCCGGCCGGCACGGCGGCGGCGTGGCTGACCGGCGCGTCGCTGCTGAGGGAGTTCCTGGAGCACCAGCTGGCCCTGCTTCGGTGGTACTCACCTCCGATGTGGAGGCCTCACCCGAGCCCCGCGGCCTTGGGCGACGAGGATGTGACCGCGGTGCTCCAATCCCTGGTCGGGGGCAAGGTGGCACGGCTGGAGGGCGCGCCTGCGCCCTTGTTCCTTCACGACGATTGGAAGCAGGTGGTGGAGTCGATGCCCGTCTTCAACGGGGACGGGCCCGTGCCTGTGGTGGCTCCCGAGGGACTGGTGGACGTGTCCTCCGGCGACCCCAGCGGAGAGGAGGGCGAAGAGGAGAGGGAGGAGGGCCCTGACTCCGAGGCAACTGACGGAGAGTCAAGGGCTCCCCTCCCCCGGCGCAAGTCCCGTACTCTTCGCCTTTCGTCAAGCGATGATGATGAGGTCAACGACGTGCTGGGTAGCGGGAGCTCGCCCCCGATCCCGAAGAAGGGCAGAACCGGACTGATCCCCCGCGGGTTCGCTCAGGCCCCGGGGCGATCCGCAGACTCGCCCTCAACGCCTGAGGCTGACCCCTCCACCCGGCTTTCTGGCTTCAAGTATGGCCGGAGGCTTCTCGAGTTCTCCAGCGACGACCCGTAAGTGCTTGATCCTTCGCCTTTGTTTCTTGTTCCGCCGCTGGGGCTTGATGTTTGCTTCTCTTTGAATAGGGTGGCGCCCTCGGCGAAGAAGCCGAAGGGGGCTCCCGAGGCCCCATCCGCGGCTTTGCCTCCGCCTGCAGGAGGAGGTGATGCGCCGGCTTCTCCTTCTCGCTCATCCTTGCAGGGCCTGGCTGAGCTGGCTGGGGAGAGCCCAGCCCCCATGGCCCAAGTGACTCCCGAGGTGCTCCTGCCTGCTGCCGCCGCCACGGCCGCCGAGGCACAGCAGACTCCGCCTCAAGACACTGCGGTCTCGTCGCCGCTACCTTCTCCTCCCATTCCACCGTCCGCTGCTTCCCCGACTCCTCCTGTTGTCTTGGAGCACGCCGATGTTTCTCCGCCTTCTTCTTCCATCCTGGAGCGTGCCGATGCTGAACTGGACTAGCTGTGGCAGGATCTTCTGGGCGCCGACCCTCGCCTGGTGGCCGGCCACCTGGAACTGGCCTCGGGGTGGATTCGCTCTGACGCCTTGATTCGAGCGGCGCTGGTTCAGGCCTCAACGGCCTGTGACGGAGAGAGGGAGGCCACCATCGAGGCGAAGGCCGCCCGAGACGCGGCCCTGGGAGAGGTGGTTGGAGTCCGTGGCTGCTGCAAGGAGCTGGAGGACGAGCTGCAGGGCCTGCGGGACCAGCTCGCGAGGGAGGTCCGCCTTCGCCAGGAGCAGGAAGAAGGTGTGAAGGCTCGCGAGGCAGCCTTCGAGGATCGGGAGGCCAAGCTTAAGAAGCGTCGCGCCCTCCTAAACACGCTGAAGAAAGAGCTGGAGGTGACAAAGGCCGAGCTGGACCGCAAGGCTCGGGTTCTTGCTGAGGATCGCGTGGCCTTCGCAGACATGGAGAAAGATGCCCGTGCTTCGCTGAAGACGCTCTACGAGAGCGGCCTGGAGAGCCCGCTGGCTGGTGATGAAGATGGCCCCGCCAAGCTGCTTCCCTTCCAGGTTAAGGCCCTTGGAGATGTTGCCCTTGGCCTCGGCCCCACGGCTGAGGCCGAGGCGCGCGTCCTGTCTTCTGCTGCATTGACGCGGGTCTTCGCCCACATCTATCTTCGCGATCCCGGCGCCGACCTCGACAGCCTGCTGGAGCCGGTGAGCGGCGAGGGTGCTGCCGCCGCTGTCGAAGCCGTGAAGGGGCACGCGGAGGCGCTACTGGGGAAGTTCCGGGCCTTCAGCACCAGGCCAAAGCAGGGCGCCGCCAGCCCTACTGCTCCACGAAGCGAGGCCACTCCGCACTGCCCCACCGCCGACAAGTGACTCCGCTGCCGCTCCTGTTCTTCTTTTACTTCCTGCACATGCATCATGCCTCGTGGAGGCATTTAAACTTGCATTTCGTATTGAGACGACAGTATGGACTGTAATATTTTGCTTTTAATTTCTTTGAGTTTTATGCTTTTCTTCCCTACTTGCATGTGTTCTACGCCGGCAGAGCCCAGCCGCGCGCGTACCTCACCCAGCATTAACCCCGATCGGAAACCAGGACGGGACCAAAGGAGTGAGGGGCTACGTGACAAGTTAGGCTGCTGAGTCGCGATGCTCAGGATTCCCCCTTGGTTCACGAACAACAAGTAGGGAAGTGTGATGTAGGTGTATCTTCCGTTCTACGTCTGCAGAGCCCGACTCCGCGCGTACCTCACCCAGCATAGCCTTTCGGAACTAAGGAGTGAGGGGCTACGGAACCAGTTAGGCCCCTGAGTCGCGATGCTCAGGGGTCCTCCTTGTCGCGCAAACAGCGGGCGGTGAGGTGAGAGGCGAGTGTGACCACCGTTCTACGTCTGCAGAGCCCGGCCCCGCGCATACCTCACCCAGCATAGCCTTTCGGAACTAAGGAGTGAGGGGCTACGGGACCAGTTAGGCCCTTGAGTCGCGATGCTCAGGGGTCCCCCTTGACGCTCAAACGGCCTTCGTACCTTGGCTCCGCTCGGGGAGAGACGCGCGACGAACCTGGCCCGAGGGGCCTGGCTGGGTGGCGTACGCCTGGGCGTGACCCAGTCGTAGCCCCCGTGCCTAGCCCCCTCGCGCGGCGCTCCCGAGGGGAGGCGTTGCGATGAGGCTAGACACTGAGCTCTGGGCTCCCTGAGGTTGATGCGGCCCAGAGGCCACCCTCAGTTGTTTATCACCAGCGCGGAGCATAGCGCTTCCGTATGTGTACGGGCATAGCCGCTCCTCGGCAGTGTCGTCAGCCAGCGCGGAGCATGGTGCTTCCACTGGTACGTGGGAGGGGGCTCCCCTCCGGGAGGAGCCCCCGGGCGTGTACAGCCCCAAGCCAGACACGTGGCCGGCATGGTAGGGCTAGGTGAGGTGTATCTGGGCACCTGTGAGCCAGCGCGGGACTCACGAGGCCCTACCTCTAGGCGGGTTGCGCCTGGCACTAGGCCGTATCTTGAAATGTGTTCCTGCAGATTGGGTTAGATGCCGGCACTCTACGTCCTCAGGTCCCGGCCCTCGAGCTGGTCTCAGCCGTCGCTGGTATGCCAGGTCGCGATGCCGTGGACAAGGCCAGAGGGTGAGGGCTGGAGAGCCGGTAAGAGCCCTGAGTCGCGAAGAAGAGGTGTAGTGGACAGACATCAGGTGATCAAGCATTATAGGCGAATGCATAGTTGGAAGTAAACGCGAAGGAGATACACGCCGCTGGGCCTAGCCCGAGCGGCTTGGGGATGATACAGCCCGAGGGGCACCCCCAACAAGGCAAACTAACGACCGAAAAATAAAAAAGGGATACACGCCGCAGGGGCGGACCCACGCGGCCTGGGAGTGATGCAACCCTGGGAGGGCGCTCCCAGCTGGGAATGAAGCTTGAAAGATGTCACCTGCGGTTGTCGCGGATGAAGTGGTGTTGGTGTAGCAGACTCGGTGGGCCGCGGAAGCCGATCCTCACGAGCCCCCAGGCCCTGGGGCCTCGGGAGGCTCCGGAGGCACTGGTGGCTCCTCGCGAATCATCTCTATCTCCTCCAGGACTGCAGAACGCCTATCTTCCTGAGTCTCCATGATGCCCCTTGTGAGGCGCTGGTACGCAGCAGCCACGCTCGGCAAGCCGTAAGGCATGCAAACACAGTTGTGGGGAGGACCTCCACAACGCCCCACTTGTGAGGGCCAGAGGCGCTCTGTCGTGGCGATCTGATTGAGCCCTGGTACGTCGATGCAGACACGCAGCCCACCATCCTCGCCTGGATGGGGAGCCACATCAGGTGGACAACGGCAACCTCTCATGATCCTTGACTCCTGTAGTTCTTGAGTGATCTTGTTAACGAACTCCTGCTGGTCTGACCCTCCTTGCCTGGTTCCTTCTCGAGGGAAACGTGCTTCGAAACATGCCTCCACATGGTGCCCAAGCGCCTCCCTCGTGACCCTGGCTAGATCGGTGGCCCTCAAGGTGAGAGCCCCCGAGCCCTGCCTGGGAAGGGCGCCGGGCGCGCTTTCCTATGCGATGGCAGGAGGGTCCCCCTGGGCAGGCACGGGCCCTGAAGGGCCTGCCTCCTGAGGGGCTGAGCCTGACGACGTCTTCTTCTTCTTGGGTGTGGTCTCGGGAAGCCTCCTGCTTCCGCGATCTGGGTCTTCTAGCGACGTGGCTTGAAAGGCTTGCTCCAGGAAACACACTGCATCCTTCTCTTCACATGGCACCGTGATGACGCCGCCACTCCCTGGCATCTTGAGGACATTGTAGCCGTGGTGAGTTACGGCCATGAACTTGGCCAGCGCTGGGTACCCGAGGATGGCGTTGTATGGCAGGCGGATGTGGGCGACGTCAAAGTCGATGAGCTCGGTGCGGTAGTTGCTGCGGGCCCCGAAGGTGACAGGGAGGCGGACCTGCTCAATCGGGATTGTGGAACCGTCGGTGACTCCGGAGAAAGGC
This sequence comes from Aegilops umbellulata, assembly GCA_032464435.1. Taxonomy (NCBI): domain Eukaryota; kingdom Viridiplantae; phylum Streptophyta; class Magnoliopsida; order Poales; family Poaceae; genus Aegilops; species Aegilops umbellulata. Next base: position 546,413,241 of record CP136057.1, read on the forward strand.
TTGGTTGGCTGAAGCTGGTCATAGGGCACTTGGAGGTTGTTGAATGTTTCCACGGACAGGACGTTGAGCCCTGCTCCACCATCGATGAGGGTCCTGGTGACCAGTACGTTGCTGATGACTGGGGAGCAAAGCATCGGGAGGACCCCGGCTGTGGCCGCGCACTTGAGTTGATCCGCTGAGCTGAACGTGATGGCGCACGCCGACCACTTGAGGGGGCGCGTTGCTTCGAGCTTGGGGAGGACTGCATTCACTTCACGGGCAAACTGCTTGAAGATGCGTTGAGAGGCTGGGGCTTGAGCTCCGCCCAGGATGCAGGCGATTGCGCGCGGCTCCTGGAAGCCCCCGGCCCCCTCGTCTTGATGGCGGTCCTCGTTCCTCCTTGGCTGAGGCGGCAGTGGAGGAAGGCCTGCGTTGCCCTGCAGGCGATCCTCACGAGGCTGATCCCTCCAGTCCCCCTCGCGAGGCAGGTCCCGCCAGCGGTCCTCGCGAGGTTGGTCGCACCACCCTTGGCGCGGGCCGCAATCTTCCCAGCGTCCAGGGTTTCTTCCTCCTCCTCGGCCGTAGCCCCGATCAGCGCGGTCAGGGCGACGGCCGATCCTTCCTTCTCGCACGGCGCGGAGTTCTTGACATTCGTTGGTGTTGTGGGTGTGGAGGTCGTGGTACACACAGTACCGGCTGCCCCTGGAGGATTCGGGCAGATCCTTGCCCCGCTTGGTGTCCGGTTCTGCTGCGAGTACGGCAGCCCCCTTGCACTTCACGTCCTTGGCCTTGGGCTTCTTCTCTTCTGGGTCTTCGGCGGGCAGCTCGAGGAGGGAGAGACGTCCCTCCTCAGCCCTAGCGCACTTGGTCGCCAAGTTGAACATCTCCAGGGAGGTGCAGAGGTCTTCATGCATCGCCAGCTCCTCCTTCATCTTGACGTCGCGCACACCATCGGAGAAGGCCGAGATGATGGCTACCTCGGACACCTTGGGGATCTTGAGGCGCGCACTGTTGAAGCGCTGGATGTACTTTTGCAGGGTCTCCCCAGGTTGCTGCTTGATGCGGCGCATGTCGCTCACGGCGGGCGGCCGGTCGCGAGTACCTTGGAAGTTGGCGATGAAGCGGGTGCGCATCTGGTCCCAGGAGGAGATCGTGCCTGGAGCCAGATTCAGAAGCCAGGTGCGAGCTCCTTCCTTCAGTGCCATGGGGAACTAGTTCGCCATGACCTTTTCGTCCCCACTGGCAGCCTCGATGCCCAGCTCATAGAGCTGGAGTAACTCTGGGGATCCGTTGTGCCGTCATAGTGAGGAGGCAGGTCTGGCTTGAACTTGCCGGGCCACGCGACGCTGCGCAGCTCGGTGGTGTTGGCGCGGCAGCCTGCGGTGGCCACGGGAGGCTTCGGTTGAGGGAGAGCTTGACCTTGCGGGTCCCCTTGCAATGCAGCTGGGAGCAGCGCGGGGTCTTGACGTGCCGGAGCCGGAGCACGGTCTCGGCGAGCCGGTGCAGGGAGCGCCCGACAGCCTCTTGCGGCCGCGGGACTTCTTGGCAGCTCCATTCCTACTGAGTTGGCGCCTGAGGGAGCGGGTTCTGCCCAGGGGCCACGCGCCTTGGAGCCATGGCGTCTTCTTGGAGAGGAGGCGGTCGGTACGCCCCCAGAGCCTCACTGCCCGCGAGGGGTGGGGTGCGACGCAGCGGAGCGGATGGCGCAGGAGAGCCCCCTGCGGCGCGGACGAGCTCGGCGACGCGGTCGAGCCACTCCTCGTAGACGTCGTCGACGGGGCGGTAGCGCAGGAGTTCGTTTGCCGCGATGAGCGCAGCTCGAGCCTCCAAGGGTGCACGGAGCGCGAGGGACGAAGAGTCGGCTGGGGTGAGCGATGGGGTAGCGGTGCGGCCGTCTTGCCGCACGGACGGGTGCTGAGACGATGCCTGCTGCTCGTTCCCCGCCGGGCCGGTGGCGGCGTTGACGGCGGGCGACGGGGAACGACGAGGACGCCCACTGACGGGAGCCGTCTGGGCGACGCGGGAGGCGATGGCGGCCCGGCGCTCGGGCAGGCCCGACGGGCGTCGGACATGGACGCGACAGTCGGCGGAGAACAAAGCGGTGGAACACAGATTCCGGCGCACCCCTACCTGGCGCGCCAAATGTCGGATTTCGGTTTCCGGCAGACCCTTAAGGTTCGAACTCTGGGGTGCGCGCGCAGATGATGCCCTCTACCTCTCCGTCTCGCAAGGATCTAAACTACAGAAAGAACAGCACAAGAGACACAGGGTTTATACTGGTTCGGGCCACCGATGTGGTGTAATACCCTACTCCAGTGTGGTGTGTGGATTGCCTCTTGGGCTGATGATGGTGATGAACAATACAAGGGAGAACGGCCTCGCGAGGGCCTGTTCTTGGCTAGGACGATGAACTGTTCGGAGGAGTTCAGCCGCCCTTCTCTCTCTTTCTCTACTTGCTCTATGATTGCTCTGAATACTCCCCGATCTCTAGATGCCTCTACCCTGGGGGTGGTTGGTCCTATTTATAGGCAAACGCCCTCGGCCTCTTCCCAAATATTGAGCGGGAAGGGCGCCAACAATTGGCCAATTTGAAGGGGAACATCTGGTACACTTATCCTGACCAAAGTTGGTCCTCGCCTGCCAAAGGCCCTGTGGTGACGCCGTTCTGGGCTCCACGATGAGCTCATTCCCACCGTTGGACTGGTCTTGGTCTCGTTGCACCGAAATGGGTGCATTTGCTTGATCCTCTCGCCCGCGCTTGCCCCCTTTGCACCAAAGAGGAAAGGGAGGACACTGCACGGTCGGGCGCCCGCCTGGCACCCTCGGTCGTCATGGCTTGCGTCATGGGACCCTGCCTTGATCTCTCCGCCTCCTCGTGAGCCAGCCTGAGGAAGCCGCACTTGAGGAAGCGCTGTGTCGTTCCCGCTTGAGGGTCTTGAGTCTTGAGTTGGTGAAGATGGGCCGTGCTGGGCCCCCACTTGAGCCACGCCGCAGGCCGCAGGCATGCAAGTCTGGGGAACCCCGTTCCAAGAATGCCAACACCTGAGGTTGATGCGGCCCAGGGGCCACCCTCAGTTGTTTATCACCAGCGCGGAGCATAGCGCTTCCGTATGTGTACGGGCATAGCCGCTCCTCGGCAGTGTTGTCAGCCAGCGCGGAGCATGGTGCTTCCACTGGTACGTGGGAGGGGGCTCCCCTCCGGGAGGAGCCCCCGGGGCGTGTACAACCCCGCCCTGACACGTGGCTGGCACGGTAGGGCCTGGCGAGGTGTATCTGGGCACCCGTGAGCCAGCACGGGACTCACGGGGCCCTACCTCTAGGCGGGTTGCGCCTGGCACTGGGCCTTGTCTTGTGATGTGTTCCTGCAAATTTGGTTAGATGCCTGCACTCTATGTCCTCGGGTCCCGGCCCTCGAGCTGGTCTCAGCCGTCGCTGGTATGCCAGGTCGCGATGCCGTGGACAAGGCCAGAGGGTGAGGGCTAGAGAGCCGGTAAGAGCCCTGAGTCTCGATGCTCAGGTACCCCCCCTTTAACGTGCAAGTGGTCGGCATGGAGAAGAAGAGGTGCCGTGTACCGGCATCAAATAATCAAGCATGGTGGGTTGAACGCATAGCCGGAAATAAACGCAAAAGGGATACATGCCACTGGGTCTGGCCCGAGCGACTTGGGGATGATGCAGCCCGAGGGACGCCCCAACAAGGTAAGCTAACAACATGAAATAAAAGGGATAAATTCCACAGGGACGGACCCATGTGGCCTGGGAATAATGCAGCCCTGGGGGGCGCTCCCAGTTGGAAATGAAACTTGAAAGATGTCACCTGATGATGTTGAGGACGAAGCAGTGTTGGTGTAGAAGACTCGGTGGGATGTGGAAGCCGATCCTCACGAGCCCCCAGGCCCAGGGGCCTCGGGAGGCTCCGGAGGCGCTGGTGGCTCCTCGCGGACCATCTCCATCTCCGCCAGGGCTGCAGAACGCCTGGCCTCTTGAGCCTCCATGATGCCCCCCATGAGGCGCTGGTATGCGGTAGCCGCGTTCGGCATGCCGTAAGGCATGCGAACATAGCTGTGGGGTGGACCGTCGCAGCGCCCCACTCGCGAGGGCCAGAGGTGCTCCAGAGTGGTGACTCGATTGAGCCCTGGTATGTCGATGCAGACGCGCAGCCCACCATCCTCGCCTGGATGGGGAGCCACAGCTGGTAGGCGGCGGCCGCCTCTCATGACTCTTGACTCCTGTAGCTCCTGAATGGCCTTGCTGACGAACTCCTGAGGGTCTGGCATCCTTGCCTTACTCCTTCTTGAGGGAAACGCGCTTCGAAACACGCCTCCATGTGGTGCCCAAGCGCCTCCCTCATGACTTTAGCCAGGTCGGTGGCCTTCCAGGGGAGAGCCCCCGAGCCCTGCCAGAGGAGGGCGCCGGGCGCTCTTTCCTATGCGATGGAAGGAGGTTCCTCTTGGGCAGGCGCGGGCCCTGAGGGACCGGGCCGGACGATGTCTTCTTCTTCTTGGGGGTGGTCTCGGGAAGCCTCCTGCTTCCGCGATACGGGTCTTCCAGTGATGCGGCCTGAAAGGCTCGTTCCAGGGAACACACCGCGTCCTTCTCTTCACAGGGCACCGTGATGACTCCGCCACTTCCTGGCATCTTGAGGACGTTGTAGCCATGGTGAGTTACGGCCATGAACTTGGCCAGCGCTGGGTACCCGAGGATGGCGTTGTATGGCAGGCAAATGTGAGCGACGTCGAAGTTGATGAGCTCGGTGCGGTAGTTGTCGCGTGCCCCAAAGGTGACAGGAAGGCGGACCTGCCCAATCGGGACCGTGGAGCCGTCGGTGACTCCGGAGAAAGGCTTGGTTGGCTGAAGCTGGTTGTAGGGCACTTGGAGATTGTTGAATGTTTCCACGGACAGGACGTTGAGCCCCGCCTCGCCATCGATGAGAGTCCTGGTGACCACCATGTTGCTGATGATTGGGGAACAAAGCATCGGGAGGACTCCGGCTGTGGCCGCGCACTTGAGCTGATCAGCTGAGCTGAACGTGATGGTGCATGCCGACGACCTAAGAGGGCGCGTGGCTTCGAGCTTGGGGAGGACTGCATTTACTTCGCGGGCGAACTGCTTGACGATGCGCTGAGAGGCTGGGGCTTGAGCTCCGCCCAGGATGCAGGAGATCGCGCGCGGCTCCTGGAAGCCCCCAGCCCCCTCATCCTGATGGTGGTCCTCGTTTCTTCTTGGCTACAGCGGCAGCGGAGGGAGGCCTGCGTTGCCTTGCGGGCGATCCTCTTGAGGCTGGTCCCTCCAGTCTCCCTCGCGAGGCGGGTCTTGCCAGCGGTCCTCGCGAGGTCGATCGCGCCACCCTTGGCGTGGGCCGCGGTCTTCCCAGCGTCCTGCGTTCCTTCCTCCTCCTCGACCGTAGCCCCGGTCACCGTGGTCGGGATGACGGCCGATCCTTCCTTCTCGCACGGCTCGGAGCTCTTGACATTCCGTCGGCATTCTGGGAATGGGGGTCCCCAGACTTGCCTGCCTGCGGCCTGCGGCGTGGCTCAAAGGGGGCCCCAGCACGACCCATCTTCTTCAACACAGACCCAAGACCCTCGCGAGGGGCCAAGCCTCACGGGGGGGATGACACGGAGCTTCCTCAGGCACGGCCTCATCAGGCTGGCTCGCGAGGAGGCGGAGAGATCAAGGCGGGGTACCTCACGAGATGCCCATGACGCAAGCCATGACGACCAAGGGCGCCAGCCCGCACAGTGTCCTCCTTTCCTCTTTGGTGCAAAGGGGGCAAGCGCAGGCGAGAGCATCAAGCAAAGGCACCCGTTTCAGTGCAACGAGACCAAGAGCAGTCCAAGGAAAGGAAGGAAGTCATTGTGGAGCCCAAGCCAGCGTCATCACTAGAGCCTTTGGCAGGCGAGGAGCAACTTTAGTCAGGATAAGTGTACCAGATGTTCCCCTTCAAAATGGCCAATTGTTGGCGCCCTTCCCGCTCAATATTTGGGGAAGAGGCCCAGTGCCTTTGCCTATAAATAGGACTAGCCACCCCCAGGGTAGAGGCATCGAGAAATCTAATCAACTAGGATCCAGAGAGAGAGAGAAGGGCGACTGAACTCCTCCTTGCAGTTCATTGCCCCGGCCAAGAACAGACCCTCGCGAGGCTGTTCTTCCTTGTATTGTTCATCATCAGCCCAAGAGGCAATCCACCACACCACCACACTGGAGTAGGGTATTACACCACATCGGTGGCCCGAACCAGTATAACCCTGTGTCTCTTGTGTTGTTCTTCCCCGTAGTTTAGATCTTTGCGAGGCGGAGGGGTACAGGTCGGTAGGAGGCGTAATCTCCGCGCGCCCCCCCAGAGTTCGAACCTCAAGGGTCTGCCGGAACCCGAAATCCGACATTTGGTGCGCCAGGTAGGGGTGCGCCGGAATCCACCTTCTACCGCTTCGTGCCCCGTCGCGTCGTCATCACCATGTCCGGCCACCCCGTGCCCCAGGCAGCTCGCGGTCCGCAAGGCGCTGCGGGCCGCGGGCGACGCGGACAGGCTTCGACGGCTCTCACACCGCGGCAGGCACGGTCGGCATCAAGGGCCTCCAATGACGCCGCGACCACGACACCGTACACTCGCCGGGAGAAGGCGAACTAGAGGGCCGCGCTCACGGTTGCCCGGGAGCTGCTGTAGTGCAGGCTGCTGGAGGGCGGCCCCGACGTGTTGTTGGAGCGGGTGGCAGAGCTCCTAGGCTTTGCCGCCTCGGGGGCTCACCCCTTCTGCATCCAGCTCCCAAATCAAGCCCAGGGCGGCCCGCGCGGGGGCTCCGCGCACGCCCGCGGGCTCCAAGGCCACTCCAACGCCAGCGAGGCTGTCGGCACCGGACCGGCGACGGTGCTGCCCCCGCTCCCGGTCCGCGAAGAAGAAGGACTCAACGTGGCCCACGGCCCCAGCGGGCAGCCGCGCTACCACCCCAAGGTGGGCACGTCGAGCAGAGCTGCATGGCACGCGGGGCACTACGACGTGGCCTTCGGGATGACGGCGCCAGAAGAATACTTGCCCCACATGGTGGACCAAGGGCACCCTCACGAGGGCGAACAAGGCTCGCTCCTCAGCCCAAGCTGAGGGGACGAGGCGCCAGAAGCTGAGCTCTTCCAGGAGCCCCGAGACGGTCCCGCTGGCCACGCTGGAGGCAACGAATATCGGGTACCGCTAATTCCTCAGGAGCAGGCATACGCTAATCATGGATCGCAGGAGGTGCAGGTCGCCACAGCGAACAGCTGCCCCGCTTCCGCGGTCTCCAACCCCTCGGGAGGAGGGCACAGGGGTCTGCAGGAGAGAGGCAGAGATCCGACATCACCACCGCGGCGTTCGGAGCAAGGCGTTCTCAGGAGGTAGGCCCTCCGCTGGGGAGGTGCCTCAGGGCCTGCCCCTGGTGGAGGACCCGTGGTCGTCGGGGGAACCACTGGCGACCGCTCTACCCCATCGGTGGCGTCCTGGTTTCCGGTCATTGTTGATGGCACTAGAGTGTGGCGCAAGGCGGGGCCCTCGTCTGGCGATATGAAGCAAGGCCGGTACCTGTGAAGAAGGCCCAGTGCCTGTGAAGCTCGCCGCCCCGTGACACTCTCACGTAATAATGAGTGGGGCTGTACATGACCCGGAGTCTCAGGGATGCCGGCCTCAGGCCCTGGGGCTCCCTCCCACGCCCAGTGGTAGCACTTAGCTCCGCGCTGGTGAGAAGACGTCCAAGACTAGATTAGGTGTCGGACGCGGCCTTTTGTCTGCTTTCATTGCTTTTTCCTTTGATTGTCACTTTCCCACGTTGGATTTAAGTTGAATTTGAATTTGAGATTTGCATGTGTTCGGGGAAGGGGTGCTTAGTCTCGTTCGAGCAATTTCTCGTGTTTTGATGACCACTTCGCCTCAGCTGCCTCCCCTCGTGAGCCCCTCGCGAGCCGGGTCAGGCCTAGCTTGCGTGTAGCCCAGACTGCCACCGCCGCGTCCTCTCAGGAGGTTTTTTACTGCAGATCCTACGGGTTTGATCGAGGAACACCCGGGACACCACAGCCTCCCACAGGCTACCTCAGGGCTCGCGCGGAACAAAGGTAAACTAGCCAACTGGCACGTCGATTAGCCAACCGCTTGGCATGGGCGCATGGGCAATGTAACATCTACTAATACGATAAATGCAAGTTTTACATGAGGGGCTCCCCCTCCCAAAATGCTCTCACAGCTATCAGGCCAAAACCTGAGTTATATTCATGCAGGGTACAGAAATAGGAACGATGCATAATCAGTCGGATAAATCTCCCAATGCGTCCTCAGGAGCGCCTCCCGAACCGTTGCTGGCGTCGCTGGGCTCGCTGTCACTGTTTGCGTTGCCGCCAGCGGTGTCAAGGCCGTTCACCACGCCGCCCTCGTCGGTAGCCACGATCACGTCGTCGTTTTCTGAAGCGAAGGCCCTGACAAGAGCATCCACATTGTCTTCCACCCAGTGCGCCAGGTCGTCTCGGACAGCCTGGGGAACTGGGGCGATCGCAGCGTCGAAATCGAAGTGGGGATCCATGTTCCTGAGCTGGCTGAAGACACGAGAAAAGGCGCGCCCGAGCAGGGCGCGGCTCCTCTGCTCCACCAACCCGTCGGCCCTGGCCGACCGTGCCTCCAGCTGCGTCACCACGTCGGTGAAGAACTGAAGGTTGCCGGTGTAGTTGACTACGTGCGGCTCGCCGATAGCTGCCTCGCAGATGTTACCCAAGGCTGTGTTGGCTCTCTCCCAGAGCGTGGTGAGCATGGGGCCGTGCTCATGCTCCAGGATCCGCCGTTGGCGTATCTCGTCCTCATTCTGGCGCGTGACGACTTCAGCCTCCTCCACCCGATGGCGAAGAAGGAGCACTTCGGCCTGCGAGGTGGTTGACTCCCCTTGCGCCACCTCAAGGGCGGCCCGAAGAGCATCGGCCCGCCGCGTAGCTTCTTCCAGCTTGGCCCTCAAGGCAGCAGTCCTACGTTCAGCCTCGACCCGGATCAACTCCAGCTTTCCCTCGAACTCGCGCTCGAGGTTCAGGCACGCAGTCGCCACCCGACGCCTGACCTCCTCCAGGACACAGGCTTCCCGTGCAGCGACATCATCCTCCGCCTCCGTCACCAAGCACTCTCTCGTCTCCAGACGCTCGTACTCGCGCATACGTTCGGCGGCTTCCAGCGTCGGCGCCTCCTCACGCTTCCGGAGCCCTGCCGGGTCGCCAGAGGCGACCTTCATCGACGCAAGGGCTGCCTCGCGCAGCTCCACTTGCTCTTCCAGTGAGTGGCACCGGGCTAGGAGCCCCCGAGCCCGCTCCTCCGCTGCCTCTCGCCGCCGATCAGCTTCCTGGGCCTCCTCAGCGGCCCGAGATTGGGCCTCCCGAGAGGCCGCCAACGACGCCTTGGCCTTTTCATCGTCAAGATCGCGCTGATGGCGCGCAAGGGCGACGGCTCCCTCCAGCTCGCGCCTCTCTGCAGCCAGGCGCAGGCCCTCGGCCTCAAGGCGCGCGTCTTCGTCAGCAAGCTCCTCACCAAGCAGGTCCACCACGTCAGCCGCCCTTCGAAGGAATCCTTGGCGAAGAGCACGACGCTCCCGAGCGCGCTCACGCACGTCTTCCACACCATCACCTGCCCCAAGCAAGCGCCGGAGGCCACGAATCGGCACACTCCCTTCGGGCAGGGGGCTGGCACCCTCGCGACGGTCGGGCACACCATGCCAGAAGCCCAGCCTAGAGCCAGCCCGTCCCCAGATGAAGAGCGCAGGGAGCGCCTCAGCCAATCGCAGTCCACGACTAGGCGAGAAGCCCACGGCAGGCTGGCTATGCCACGAGAAGGCCCGCGAAGGTAGATCGCGGGGTGCGCAGGGCCTCGATGCACCTCGGGACGGTTCGCCCCTCCGATCGCCCTCACTACAAGGGATGTGCTGCTCGAAGCACTTGAGGACGGAGGAGGGAGCGAAGCCAAGGGGGACGGCACCTCAACCATCTACGTGAGCTCGGCTGGAAGGGGCCTGCAGAACAAGGATCAGCAAGAGCAACAGAAAGATCGGGAGCTGGAAAAGGAGAAGGCTTTCTCATCGGTGGCGAAGTACTTCCTACACTTCAACAGGCGACAAGGGTAATCGTCGCCCAGGGCCTCCCATTTCCTCCGGAGGGCCTCAAAGTCCACGCGGAAGCGGCCCAAGAGTTGAGCGCAGGGATCAGCCTGCGACGAGGATGGAGCGTCAAGGCGATCCGCGTCAGGGACGCCTGCCTGATGTGCACTGACAATCGCCTCACCAGGAGGAGCAGCCAGAGCCTCAGGGGCCTCAGCTGCAGGCCCTCGCCGCTCTCAGCCTCGGCGGCACGGGCCCCAGCAGCTGCTCCCTCATGAGCATCGCCCGGCGCTGTCACCCCATCGGGAGGCCCCTCGGCCACTGGCGCCTCATGCCTCCCTGCCCCGTCACTTAAGGAAGAGTCGCCTCGGCCGACTGGAAGGGCAGTCACCGTCACTGGGTTCTCGCGAGGCCCCTGGAGGCCGGCGAGGCGCGGCCCCCATTCATCATAGATAGGCATCTGCTTCACAAAATCGTCCCTGTTCTGGCAGAGGTACAACAGGGCCCCTCCCCGCTGGATGCTGCCCGGGTTGGGGTCACCAGTCAGGATCAAGAGCACTGTCCTCAGCACTTCAGGCGTCACATCCTCTTCCTGGAGCCTCATACGATCACCACGCCCGCTGAAGGCCCACATCCGGCGGGAGTGGCGTTGGAGAGGAGCAATGCGGCGTAGCAGGAACTCCTTCACCACCTTGGGCGCTGTCATGCCGATCAACTTCAAGAACGTGAAGCGGTGCCAGACAAAGGAGAGCCGGGGGCTCTCGAGCGTCTCTTGTCCCCAGCCCGAATTGGGGACAGCAGGCGAAGTTGGCTTCGACAGCAGGGGCTGGGCACCCCAACATCCACATACAGCCACCCCTCGCGGAACCCAGCCGAAGGCAAAGGGAGCCCGAAGTCGATCCCTGAGGCCGTCGTCTCAGACGCGGCGACGAAGCTCACGCACGCCGAGCACTTGGTAGGGTCGACAAGGCACAGAGAGAAGATGTGACGCAGCAAGGCAACCGAAGGAGGGATGCCCATCATTGCCTCACAAGCAAAGGCGAAGACCGAAAGAACGGTGATGGATTCAGGACCCAGATGCATCATGTGGATCTGGTAGTGGGAAAGCACGGCATTGAAGAAATCAGAGAAAGGGGGAGCCAGACCCGCCCATAGGGCATCAGCAAAATACTGGACCTCGGTGATTATCCTATCGGTGGGGAGGTGAGACGTGGGCCAGGCCGTCGTCCTCCCGCATTCGTTGAAAATAGTAGCCAGAGCCGAGCTGACCTTGCCCAGGACCTCTTGATTGATTATGATCGACCGGCCGATGGCGGGGGCCACCAGCGGCGGCGAGCGAGGCGGAGGCGTGGGTTTCTTCCCTCTTCCCTTCTTCGTTGGAGCCATGGCGATGGGAAGGGGGAGAGAAGGTTCGAGATTGGGTTGAAAACAGGAGCTGGAGTTCGAGCGGAGGAAGGACAAAGGGCGCTCGAACAAAAGAAAGGGAGCGGCTGTGTACAACTACAAGTCCGCCTAGCATGGCGCGGAATAAGGGGGCGTGGGGGAACAGTGCCGCCCGCGTCCAATCAACCGCCATGCGGTGCCCAAGGCTGCAGGCTGTTAGGGCCCGCGGCGCTTTGCCCTTGTCCTTTCGCCTCCCAGCATGGCCAAGTCCGGACGCGCCTTGGGCCCGGGGGCTACTGTCGGTGTTCCGGGAACGGGGGTCCCCAGACTTGCCTGCCTGCGGCCGGCGGCGTGGCTCAAAGGGGGGCCCAGCACGGCCCATCTTCTTCAACACAGACCCAAGACCCTCGCGAGGGGCCAAGCCTCGCGGGGCGGACGACATGGAGCTTCCTCAGGCACGGCCTCATCAGGCTGGCTCGCGAGGAGGCGGAGAGATCAAGGCGGGGTACCTCACGAGGTGCCCGTGATGCAAGCCATGACGACCAAGGGCGCCAGCCCGCGCAGTGTCCTCCTTTCCTCCTTGGTGCAAAGGGGGCAAGCGCAGGTGAGAGCATCAAGCAAAGGCACCTGTTTCGGTGCAACGAGACCAAGACCAGTCCATCGTAAGGAAGGAAGTCATTGTGGAGCCCAAGCCAGCGTCACCACCAGAGCCTTTGGCAGGCGAGGACCAACTTTAGTCAGGATAAGTGTACCAGATGTTCCCCTTCAAAATGGCCAATTGTTGGCGCCCTTCCCGCTTAATATTTGGGGAAGAGGCCCAGGGCCTTTGCCTATAAATAGGACTAGCCACCCCTGGGTAGAGGCATCGAGAAATCTAATCAGCTAGGATCCAGAGAGAGAGAAGGGCCACTGAACTCCTCCTTGCAGTTCAGCGCCCCGGCCAAGAACAGACACTGGCGAGGCTGTTCTTCCTTGTATTGTTCATCATCAGCCCAAGAGGCAATCCACCACACCACCACACTGGAGTAGGGTATTACACCACATCGGTGGCCCGAACCAGTATAAACCCTGTGTCTCTTGTGTTGTTCTTCCCCGTAGTTTAGATCTTTGCGAGGCGGAGGGGTACAGGTCGGTAGGAGGCGTAATCTCCGCGCGCACCCCAGAGTTCGAACCTCAAGGGTCTGCCGGAACCCGAAATCCGACACATTCATTGGTGTTGTGGGTGTGGAGGTCGTGGTACACACAGTACCGACTGCCCTTGGAAGACTCGGGCTGATCTCTGCCCCGCTTGGTGTCCGGTTCTGCCCCGAGCACGGCAGCCCCCTTGCGCTTCACATCCTTGGCCTTGGACTTCTTCTCTTCTGGGTCTGCGGCAGGCAGCTCGAGGAGGGAGCGACGCCCTTCCTCAGCCCTGGCGCACTTGGTCGCCAAGTTGAACAGCTCCAAGGAAGTGCACAGGTCTTCATGCTTCGCCAGCTCCTCCTTCATCTTGACGTCGCGCACGCCGTCGGAGAAGGCTGAGATGATGGCCTCCTCGGTCACCTTGGGAATCTTGAGGCGTGCGTTGTTGAAGCGCTGGATGTACTTCTGCAAGGTCTCTCCGGGTTGTTGCTTGATGCGGCGCATGTCGCTCACGGCGGGTGGCTGGAAGCGAGTACCTTGGAAGTTGGCGATGAAGCGGGTGCGCATCTCGTCCCAGGAGGAGATTGTGCCTGGAGCCAGGTTCAGGAGCCAGGTGCGGGCCCCGTCCTTGAGCGCCATGGGAAACTAGTTCGCCATGACCTTCTCGTCTCTGTTGGCAGCTTCGATGCCCAGCTCATAGAGCTGGAGGAACTCCGCAGGGTCGGCCGTGTCGTTGTAACAAGGAGGCAGGTCTGGCTTGAACTTGCCGGGCCAAGCGACACTACGTAGCTCGGTGGTGAAGGCACGGCAGCCTGCTGTGGCCACGGGAGGCCTTGGGTGACGGAGAGCTTGGTCTTGCAGGTCCCCATGCGCTGCAGCTGGGAGCAGCGCGGGGTCTTGACGTGCGGGAGCAGGAGCATGGCCGCGACGTGCTGGAGCAGGGAGTGCCCAGGCAGCTTCTTGTGGGCGAGGGACTTCTTGGCAGCTCTGCTCTTGCCGCGCTGGCACCTGACGGAGCGGGTTCCACCCAGGGGCCACGCGCCTTGGAGCCGGGGCGCCTTCTTGAGGAGGAGGCGGCTGGGGCGCCCCCGGAGCTTAGTCACCCGCGCAGGGCGGGGTGCGGTGCAGCGGGAAGGACGACGCAGGAGAGCCCCCTGCAGCGCGGACGAGCTCGGCGACGCGGTCGAGCCATTCTTCGTAGGCGTCGTCGATGGGACGGTAGCGCAGGAGCTCGTTTGCCGCGATGAGCGCAGCTCAAGCCTCCATGGTGCGCGGAGCGCACGGGACGAAGAACCAGCTGGGGTGAGCGAGGGAGTAGCGGTGCGGCCGTCTTGCCGCACGGACGGATGCTGAGACGACGCTTGCTGCTCGTTCCCCGCTGGGCCGGTGGCGGCATTGACGGCAGGCGATGGGGAACGGCGAGGACGCCCGCCGACAGGGGCCGTCTGGGCGACGCGAGAAGCAAGAGCGGCTCGGCGCTCGGCGCGGGCCCGACGAGCGTCAGACATGGACGCGATGGTCGAAGGAGAATGGGGCGGTGGAAGACGAATTCCGGCGCACCCCTACCTGGCGCGCCAAATGTCGGATTTCGGGTTCCGGCAGACCCTTGAGGTTCAAACACTGGGGTGCGCGTGGAGATTGCGCCTCCTACCTACCTGTACCCTACCGCCTCGCTAAGATCTAAGCTATGGAAAGAACAGCACATGAGACACAGGGTTTATACTGGTTCGGGCCACCATTGTGGTGTAATACCCTACTCCAGTTTGTGGCGTGGTGGATTGCCTCTTGGGCTGATGATGATGAACAATACAAGGAAGAACAGCCTCGCGAGTGTCTGTTCTTGGCCGGGGCGATGAACTGCTAGGAGGAGTTCAGTCACCCTTCTCTCTCTCTGATTGACCTATATCTCTATCTTCTAATTGCCGATCGATTCCCCCCTACCCTGGGGGTGGCTAGTCCTATTTATAGGCAAAGGCCATGGGCCTCTTCCCAAATATTGAGCGGGAAGGGCGCCAACAATTGGCCATTTTGAAGGGGAACATCTGGTACACTTATCCTGACTAAAGTTGGTCTTCGCCTGCCAAAGGCTCTGGTGGTGACGCTGGCTTGGGCTCCACAATGACTTCCTCCCTGCCGTTGGGCTGGTCATGGTCTCGTTGCACCGAAATAGGTGCCTTTGCTTGATGCTCTCGCCTGCGCTTGCTCCCTTTGCACCTAAGAGGAAAGGAGGACACTGTGCGGACTGGCGCCCGCCCGGCGCCCTTGGTCGTCATGGCTTGCGTCACGGGCACCTCATGAGGTACCCCGCCTTGATCTCTCCGCCTCCTCACGAGCCAGCCTGATGAGGCTGTGCCTGAGGAAGCTCCATGCCGTCCGCCCCGCGAGGCTTGGCCCCTCGCGAGGGTCTTGGGTCTGTGTTGATGAAGATGGGCCGTGCTGGGCGCCCTTTTGGGCCACGCCACAGGCCGTAGGCAGGCAAGTCTGGGGACCCCCATTCCCAGAACGCCGACAATCGTGGCATGGGGGCAGAAGCCGATGACTCGCCATCTCTCAAATGTAATAAACGGCGGCACAGAAGGTAATATTTTAAATTAAACAAGCGTTGCATAGCGCATATGAACAAGTTTTCAGCGCATAAGATAAAACGAACAAAGTTTCACTCAAATATTACATCCTTCGAGCATTCATCCGCCACAAGGCGGGCACCCTTCAAGACACCCTCGTAATACATCTCGGGTGGCGATACTCCTTGCCCTGCGGCGGCCCGTCCTTCACAAGCTTCACGGCATCCAATTTGCCCCAGTGCACCTTAGCACGAGCAAGGGCCCTACGGGCACCCTCGATGCAGATGGAGCGCTTGACGACCTCAAGCCTCGGACAGACGTCCACCAGCCACCTCACCAGCCCGAAGTAGCTCCCAAGCAGGGCCTCTCTAGGCCACAACCAAACTATAAAGCCCTTCAGGGCCTGTTCGGCCACCTTGTGGAGCTTGACCAATTGCTTCAATTGGTCGCTCAAAGGCACCGGGTGTCCGGCCTCAGCGTACTGAGACCAGAACACCTTCTCCATCGAGCTGTCCTCCTCGTCTCGATAGAAGGCGGCAGCATCGGACACGCTGCGGGGCAAATCTGCGAATGCTCCTAGAGAGCTCCGGATTCGGGCAAGTAACAAGTAATTCACTTTCACATGCTTGCTTTGCATAAAGAAAGCCTTACCCGCCGCTATCTTCTTCATCGCCTCAACTTCTTGGAGGGCCTTCTGGGCTTCGGCCTTGGCAGACTTGGCATTTTCAATGGCCGTTGCGAGCTCGGATTCTCGCGTCTTCGAGTCAAGCTCCAAACTCTCATGTTTTTTCATGAGAGCCTGGAGCTCTTGCTGCACCTCGCCAACCCGCGCCTCCTGCTTCTCCCGCTTGGTACGCTCCGTGGCCGCCTTCTCTTCGGCCTCGGACAGCGCTTGCTTAAGGGTTGCCACCTATGTTGTGGCCCCTACAAATAGCCACATTAATCCTGTCATTTGCTGTCAGGACCCCGATCCTAAGCCACATCGATCCAGCGTGTAACACATCATATTACTTTGCGGCCTCATGCACGGTACTCCCACGGGTGCCACCTTACCTGGCCCGGGACCGTTTGCGCCTTTTGGCTCACGTATATGATAGTGTCGCTAGCATCCATATGACAGAGAACCCGGGCCGACATGGCTAGTCGTGAACCCAAAGCGGCGCTAGCCTATGAGGACAGGCATACATGAATCACATCGAGCATGTCGGTCATCAATGTATTTATTCGGGCTGTAGCACTGAGCTAACAGGACTCCGGTAATCCGGGCTGTAGCAGGCTAGGCAGGACTCCGAATAATAGCGCGTGACATTTCCCCGAAGGGACAGACACAGGAACGACGTGAAACACATGCCGGCCAGTCAAGTGTCCAAGCAGTAGTGCTGGGCTAGCAGGACTCCAGTGAACCGGGCTGTAGCGGACTACTATCACTCAGAAGCACAAGACTTACATTTCCCCATATGAAAGGCTGCCAAGGATAAACAACTAGATAGTCGGATCCCACTCATACCAAGCATTTCAATCATACACACAATATGCCCGATATGAGTAAATACAACATGGCATCACAACAAAACTCTACAACTCAAGTACTTTATTTAGAAGGCTCCGAGGAGCCATACATATCATCCATACAGATAGGGGTCACATGACCCAACACTCAAGTCATACAAACATACAAGCACATGCGAAAGCAAACTAGTCTGAGTACAGACACTAGAAAGAAAGAAGGCTTGACGAAGCCTGTCTATCTACATCGACCCTTCACAAGTCTTGGATCACCACCTAGGTGATAAGTCACTCGTCAACGTCGAGGTCTACATAGAACCCATCAGAGGGGTTGGTGCAGTCGTCTGAAAAACATGATTAAAGCAACATGAGTACGGAGGTACTCAGCAAGTCTTACAACAGGAACCTACTATACATGCACATTCTCAAGAAGGTAGTGGGGTTATTGCAGCAAGCCAGCTTTGACTCTTGGCTAAGCTATCCTACGATAGACACCACTTGTAAATCATTTGTCGCACACGAGTCCACTATCACCAACACAATACTCCACCGTGGATCCTCTCTCGCCATCCTACGAGAGGGCCATCCGCGGTACTCACACTTATCTTGAGGATTTTAGTAGTATCCATTTAACTTGTCTATGAACTGATATAGGCAACCCAGAAGTCCATTACCGCGGACACGGCTATTCGAATAGATCATTTATAACCCTGCAGGGGTGTACTTCTTCACACATGTTTCCACCACTTAGCGTCTGCACACGACATGTGCTCGGCAGACTTCAAGCGAAAGCCGACGTGGGTGTAGACCACGACCTACCTAAACACTCAAGTCTCTAGTCCAGGTTTATCGCCTATTCGGGTTCCATCCGCAGGGAGTCCGGCCGTGGTTTCCACTAACGGCCCCGAACGATGTGAACAGGGTTCCGAGACACCAAACAGGCGCTCGGTTGACCCGGCCACGTGCCTACCGCAACACAGCCCACCCCGATGGTCAGCGCCGCGTGCGGCCCCCAGCATACTACAAACACCAGAAACTACTTGCAACTCCTGGACAGAGGACAAGGGTGGTTAAGAAGTCGAGCGGGGTCATATTTCAGGGCCCAATGTGTGGTAGTAACTGTATCATGGATCACAAACACAGATCTCAGTTCTTAAGGACGGCCTCAATGAAACAACCCACCATGTACTCCTACATGGCCTCTCATCGATTCCTTTACCAAATCGTGTTCAACACTTCACTCTTGTCACCGACACAACCTTTCACTCCAGTTCATCATCCTGATGAGCCAGACCTGACACAACTCTAAGCATAGCAAGCATAGCATGGTAGGAACACACACACATGTATTGGCTCAATCAACTCCTACACATGCTAGTGGGTTTCATCTAGTTACTATGGCAATGACAGGTCATGCAAAGGAAGTGGGTTCAACTACCACAACACACAGCAGTTTGAAACGTGTTGTCTTAATGCAGTAAACAAGGGCAGAAGTAAGAACATGGGTTTGTATCGAAATGATCAACGGGTTGCTTGCCTGATGGAGTAGTAGCGGGATACTACCCTTCAGTTGGATACTCGGAGATATCCTCGGAGGCAGAACCTACCACGGAGAACACATCGGAACACAATCAATACATGACGATATGCAACAATATGATGCATGCTATGACATGGCAATATGGATGTGTCCTGACCTAGTGCAAGTTAAACTAGAAGGGAATGAACCCATTTGAACCAAAGATTCAAATGGTAGCTCATTTATGAAGATCATATTAGTGTATCAACTTGTAATTCCTAAACAGTGGGTTTAACTTGTTCTGACATGCATTAAACCAGCACCAATGGATAGCTTGGATTTTTCTGATCATTTTTCATATATAGAACTTTGCATTTGGAGCTACAGATTAATTTCTATGATTTTTTGAAGTTTGGACTAATTTTTGGATTTTCCTGTAAAGAATAAATCCAGTAATTAATTTATTGCGTCAGCATGAGGTCAGCGTGACGTCAGGGGTCAACGGGGTCGTCCAGGTCAAACTGACCAGTGGGACCCGCATGTCAGTAGTTAGTTTAGTGGATAATTAAACTAGTTTAATTAGTTTAACTAATCTGGTAATTAACAGAAGGGGGCCCCACCTGTCATTGACTCAGAGGAGTCAACAGGGGCCCACCAGTCAACGGTCAAGGGTCAACTCGCCGGCGTCTAGCCGCCGGCGAGGCCAGACGCGGCGGAGCAAAGTGGATTTGGCCGTTCCGGCCACCAAATGGGGCGCGGAAGGCATCTACGCGCTCCTGGGAACGAGCCGCGGCTATTGGTGGAGTTAGTTGGGGTCGGGGTGGCTGGAGTTGGCGCCGGCGACGAGTTTGGCGGCGCCGGGGCTCGGGTGAGCTCGGACTCGTCGCTAGGGGGCAAGGTGAGGCGCGTGGAGTGCAGGGTTGGACCCAACGCAACGTGGTGAGTGCGATGGACACGGTGGCGTGGCCGTTGGGTGGCCGGAGCCTCGTCGGCGACGGGCTCCGCGGCGGTGCGTGCGGGCGAGCTTCGTGCGCTCGTTGTAGGGCCAGACGGCGTGGTGGGGGACGAGCTGGTGCGGCGACGGCGTTGAAGTGGATCTCCGGCGACGGTGGACTCGAGCGAGGTCGGTGCAGCGGCTTCGGAGCACGCGAGCACTCGGGGCTCGGCTTGTTCGACGAAGTCGACGACGGCGAAGTGGGTGGACACGGTGGCGCGGCGTGGGGTTGACGGAGAGCGCGTCTACGGCGTAGGTGCGGCGGCGGTGGCGTCGGCCATGGCGAAGGGAAGCGAGGGAGGCGAGGCAGCGACGAATGGCGTGTCCAGGAGCTCAGGGTGGCGACGTGGAACGTGTCCAGGGCAGCGGGGCGGCGAGGAGGTGAAGCAGGGCGGCGGCCAGCTGCGTGGCGCGCGCTGAGCTCGCCGTCGAGCACCTGCGTGCCTGCCTGGCCAAGTCAAGCAGCTCGCTGGCGCGGCAGCTGGGCTGGGCCGGCAGGTGGGCCGGTTAGCGGGCGCCAGGTAAGTTTTCCTTTTTATTTTTCCTTTTCTATTTTTCTGTAACTTTGTGGACTTATTAAAAATACTAAAACAACTCCTAAAATCACCAAACTTCATCTGGTCCTTAGTTAGAATATTTCCAGCAAGGAACATTTTAGTTTGGAGATATTTGAGCATTTGAAATACTTTATAAATTTTAAATGCCCAAATTCAAATACTTATGCATTAACTCAATGACCTTCTGTTGACCTAGAAAAATGTGCACTATTTTTGCCAGAGGTTTTAACCCAAGACAAAGAGGGTGAACATTTTAGAAGGGCATTTCAGGTTCATTGAAAATATTTTTAGTAAACCCTAGTTGATTTCAGTAGGGGTGCTGGGGGTTCTGCCTTCCCCATTTCAAATTTCTGTCAAAAGTAAACATGATGCACACTCTAATGCATGAGCTAGCTAGGATGTGACAACTCACCCCCACTCAAAAGAATCTCGTCCCGAGATTTAGGTTCCTTCGGAAAGAAGGTGGGGTACTCGAGTCGAAGATGATCCTCCCTTTCCCATGTAGCTTCTTGCTCGGAATGGTGTGACCATTGAACTTTGAGGAACTTGATATTATGGCGTCGAGTGGTACGCTCGGCTTGATCAAGGATACGAATGGGGTATTCTCGATAAGTGAGGTTATCTTGGAGATCAAGCGTTTCGTGGTCCACTCCACGGATAGGATCCGAGAAGCAACGCCTGAGTTGAGAGACGTGGAAGACATCATGGACTCTGGAGAGATGCGGAGGTAGTTCCAGCTGGTAGGCAACTTCTCCTCGTTTGGCAAGAATGCGAAAGGGTCCAATGTAACGAGGAGCCAATTTGCCTTTGATACCGAATCGATGGGTTCCCTTTAAAGGTGTAACCCGAAGGTAAGCCATCTCGCCGACTTCATAAGCCATGGGCTTATGCTTGCGGTCATACTGACTCTTTTGTCGAGATTGGGCGGTTTTCAACTTCTCACGAATAATGCGAACCTGCTCTTCTGCATCCTGGATCATGTCCGGGCCAAAGAGTTGTCTCTCGCCGGTTTCTGACCAGTTAAGAGGCGTTCGACATTTTCGTCCATAGAGAACTTCGAAAGGAGCTTTACCCAAGCTAGCTTGATAACTGTTGTTATAAGCGAACTCGGCGAATGGAAGGCACTTCTCCCAATTCATACCGAAAGAGATGACAGAAGCTCGGAGCATATCCTCCCGAATTTGATTGACTCGTTCTACTTGACCACTTGATTGCGGATGGAAGGCGGTGCTAAAGGAGAGACGAGTCCCCATAGCATTTTGGAAACTTTCCCAAAATCGAGAGGTGAAAAGACTGCCACGATCGGAATTAATTTCCAATGGAACACCATGGAGAGACACTATTCGAGAGATGTACAAATCCGCTAGCTGGCTAGCGGTTATACTCTCGCGAACAGGTAAGAAGTGGGCTACTTTGGAAAGACGATCGACAACAACGAAGATAGCATTATTCCCTCTTTTGGTTCTGGGAAACCCGGTAATGAAATCCATACCGATTTTATCCCATTTCCATTCAGGAATCTCCAATGGTTGAAGGGTGCCAGCAGGCCGTTGATGCTCTGCTTTAACGCGACGACAGACGTCGCAATTAGCAATGTATTGAGCGATTTCTCTCTTCATCCTAGTCCACCAAAACCTCTGGCGTAGGTCTTGATACATCTTAGTACTACCGGGATGAATGGTGAGAGGGGATTCATGAGCTTCCTTAAGGATCAATTGTCGTAAATGTTGTTTCTTGGGAACCACCAAGCGGTTCTCGAAGAAGACAACACCTCATTCATCCATGGAAAAACATTTAGCAACTCCGCTAGCGATGTTTTCCTTAATCTGAGATATGCCCTTATCGCGCTTCTGGGCAGCTATGATTTGATCCGTAAGGTTAGGTTTCGCCACCAGGGTGGAAAGGAATCCTCGAGGAACAATGTGAAGGTTAAGCTTACGAAATTCCTCGTGGAGAAGTGGTTGACCTTGTTGTAACATCAGGTTGTTACAATAAGATTTACGACTTAGTGCATCAGCCATGACATTGGCTTTGCCTGGGGTGTAGGTTATTCCTAAGTCGTAATCCGAGATCAACTCGACCCAACGTCTTTGCCTGAGATTCAAATCCGGTTGGGTGAAGATATATTTCAAACTTTGGTGATCAGTGTAGATTTCGCAACGATTACCCAGAAGGTAATGTCGCCAGGTTTTGAGTGCATGGACTACTGCTGCAAGCTCTAGATCATGTGTGGGATAATTATCCGCATGTGGACGCAACTGTCGAGATGCGTAGGCAATCACATGACGATCTTGCATGAGTATGCAACCTAGTCCTTGTCGCGAGGCGTCGCAATAGATAACAAAGTCCTTAGAGAAATCTGGTGGTACCAGTACGGGAGCAGATGTCAGGCGTCTTTTCAGTTACTGAAAGCTGAACTCGCACTGTGGGGTCCACTCGAACTTTTTATCTTTCTTGAGGAGTTCAGTTAGAGGCTTAGCAACCTTGGAGAAATTCTCGACGAAGCGGCGGCAATAGCTCGCTAACCCAAGAAAACTCCGAACTTGCTTGACCGTTTCAGGTGGAGTCCAGTCAAGGACAGCTTGAACTCGCTCGGGATTGACAGCAATGCCCTTACCAGAGATTACATGGCCCAGATAGGTCACTTCTGGCAACCAGAATTCACACTTGGAGAATTTGGCATAAAGGCGATGCTCTCGAAGTTTCATCAATACTAGCCTTAGATGTTCGGCATGTTCTTCCTCATTCCTGGAGTAGATGAGTATATCATCGAGGTAAACCACAAAGAATTTATCCAAATACTCCATGAGGATCGAGTTCATTAACCGAGAGAAGGTGGCTGGAGCATTGGTTAAACCGAAGGACATGACAGTGTACTCGTATTGGCCGTAACGAGTGACAAAGGCCGTTTTGGGAATGTCCCCATTCTTGATTTTGATTTGATGGTAGCCCAACCTCAAATCCATCTTGGAAAAGACTGAGGATCCTGCGAGCTGGTCATACAGGTCGTTGATCCTGGGGAGTGGATACTTGTTCTTGATAGTGACCAAATTGACAGGTCGGTAATCTACAACCATCCGATCCGTTCCATCCTTCTTCTTGACGAAGAGGACGGGGCAAGCCCATGGAGATGAACTAGGACGGATGAAACCCTTTTGCAAGGACTCATCGAGTTGTTTCTTAAGCTCAGCTAGTTCTAGGGGTGCCATCTTATAAGGTCTTCTAGAGATTGGGACGGTTCCTGGAACAAGGTCTATCATGAACTCAACATCTCTGTCAGGTGGAACACCTGGCAGTTCCTCTGGAAAGACATCCGAGAAGTCACGGACTACCGGAATATCTTCGAGGTCTGGAAGGGGATTGGCATTTAGAGAGTAGAGTTGACGCTCTGATACTCGGGTCAAAACATTGACTGTCTTGCCCGATGGATGGGTAAGTTGGACAGTTCTAGTTGAGCAATCAGTCTTGGCGTAATGAGCTGACATCCAGTCCATACCCAAGATGATGTTTATGTCCGAAGACTTGAGAGCTATTAATGACGCGAGAAAAACCAATCTGTCGACAAGAATTTCATTTCCATGGCTGATCCTAGAGGTTTGCCATCTAGAACCGGGAGTTTGAATTTCCATGGAGGTGGGCATGTCACTAAAGGTAGTGTTGTGCAATCGAGCATAGCTCTCAGAAATAAATGAATGAGATGCTCCAGTATCAAAGAGAACAGTTGCCGGATGGCAATTAACAAGGAGCGTACCGAGAACGACGTTGGGGTCCTCTTGAGTCTCTTCAGCTGAAACGTAGTTGACATGGCCACGAGCAGTGGTGGCTGGCTTGGCGACAAGCACCTTTGCTGTTGACTTACCACGGCCAACAGACTTTCCGAACTGACTGGGGTTGTTCTGGGGACACTCACGGATGTAGTGACCCGGCTCACCACACTTGAAGCAAGTTATCATATTGGGGCGTGGAGCAGCATTGGTAGTGGGGCCACCAAAAGTCTTGGGCGGCACATACTGCTGGTTGGGACGAGGCGCCACAAAGGTTGGCCTCGGGATATACCTGGGTGGCATAGCAGAATTTGGGATCCAGACCCGGCGCTTCTGAGATCCAGAGCCGGATGAAGATCCATAGTCACGGGAGTGCTTGCGTGAAGCTTCAAAATCATTCTGCCCTGTCTCGGCACTGATGGCCTTGTTGACTAGCTTCGGAAAAGAAGTGCATTCATGCAGACGAAGGTCACGACGGAGCTCAGGGCTAAGTCCCTTGCGGAACCTTGCCTGCTTTTTGGCGTCGGTGGATACCTCTTCGGGAGCATAGCGTGCAAGCTTTCCAAACTCGCGACTGTATGCATCCACAGTCAGCCTACCCTGGGTGACGTTACAGAACTCCTCCCTCTTGCGATCCATGAGGCCTTCCGGGATATGATGCTCACGAAAAGCGGCACTGAAATCAGCCCAAGTAGTGAGTTGGCCGACCAGGCGCATAGCTTCATAATTCTCCCACCAAAGGCTGGCAGGGCCTTCGAGGTGATAGGCAGCAAAGGTGACCTTATCATCTTCAGCTACGTTAGCAGAACGTAGCTTGTGGGCGATACTGCGGAGCCAGTCATCCGCATCGAGAGGTTCGATGGAATGGTTGAACTTTGGCGGGTACAGCTTGACAAAGTCATTGATGGACACTGGATTGACCCTCTGCTGGCGTGCAGTGTTCTGCTCAATCCGTTCTAGTAAGCGGTTGGTGTCGCGCCTGTTGCGCTCTGCCTCTAGCATCACTTCGGCCAGAGAAGGTGGCTGGGGAAGATTCTCCTCTCTTGCTGCACTAGCCTCTCCCTGCTCCGGAGCAGCAGGGTTGCTGCGGGTGTTGACCATCCTAGGAAAACAAAACAACGATTTAAACCAGGATGGCAAAATTTGGCCAAGGAAGTGCGGAATGTAATGGATAACAAGGAATGCAGAGATGATCATCCGTATGACATGGTAATATAGAAACTGCCATATATATACCAACGGTCATACACATCATACACAGTTTAGTACAAGCTCAAGCTGAAGTACAACTAAGACGAAAGACGTTACATCTCATCGGAGGCATTCCAAGCTCCTATACATTATTTTTCTACACCTTCGGAATTGATACACACTAAGTTATATTCCACAAATCACGCAGGACGGTGGACATACAACTATTACCATACTAGTGGATCTACTACTAGCTCAGGCAGCTCCATAGTAATCCTCATAGAAGTCACCACCCAGACCTGGAAGCGGAACATGGTCATCTGGAAACAGACGGTCCTGAGGAGCTTGCGGACCGTAGGGACTTGGGTGTGGCCTTGGACCAACAGATGGCGGCAGAAGAGGCCCACGAAGAGGGGTGATGCCTCCCACCTCACGCCATTCCATGAAGTCTGGCAGACTAGCCCGCACAGGGTACAAGTCTCTCATGTCCATGTATCCGGCTTGCACAGCAGGTGCAAACCTCGTCAAAGTGGCCCAATGATCAGCACGAGCATTAAAAAGCTCCATACGCAAGGCCCGGTTTTCACGGTCCTTGTCTTCCAACATCTCAGTAGTGGTGCGAAGAAGTGAGTCCTCATGGGATGCATCACTATACATGCCCTGAAGATAACCATGCGCCCCAGGGAGGGATGCTGGCATGTAGCGAAATTCAGTGTTGCTCAACAAGGCAGTTCTAGCTCGCATAATGGTCATCATCGAGTAGGCTGCATCTTGAACGGACATTCCAATAGTGATCCCAAGTCCATAAGAACAGTGGAGTGGTTCCGTGGCTCCGGGATAAGATGGATATATCCTGACCGTGCATAGATATTGGCTTTGGTTAAAATCTCTAAACTGCTCTTCGACGGTGTATTCAGGATACCATCGGTAACCTGCCTCAACCATCACTCGAACCAACATGGCGGTATGACCACATATACCAATGCAACGGGTCAGACGAACCACTTGGTTCTGGGAACGGGTAGCCATCTGAAAGCACAAAATAGTGCAAAGGCATTAGAATTTCTGGAAGAAATTGGACAGCATAACGGCTGTAAATGCTCAGAAAAAGACTTGAGACATCCACAATAGTTTGCGAAACCACTCAACAACATCATATCAAGGTTCTGGTTCAATTAGCAACATACTAAACTTTAGTAGAACTGAACTGGGTTGTATCCAACAATCCTATAAGTTACTACGGATTTAGTAACACGTGAACCTGATAGAGAGAAGAGAGTCTAGTCCTTAACCCACGTAGAATGAGAAGAGAATGACTCAGAATAGAGGGCATAAGGTAAAGGAGTAAAAGAGCCTTACGTTCCCTCCCACAATCAATTCCCCTACATATAACTAAAGCATTTCTAGACTCGACATCGACCAGTTTGGCTTAGCGATCCTACAGGCAGTCCGGCTCTGATGCCAACACCGTCAGGACCCCGATCCTAAGCCACATCGATCCAGCGTGTAACACATCATATTACTTTGCGGCCTCACGCACGGTACTCCCACGGGTGCCACCTTACCTGGCCCGGGACCGTTTGCGCCTTTTGGCTCACGTATATGATAGTGTCGCTAGCATCCATATGACAGAGAACCCGGGCCGACATGGCTAGTCGTGAACCCAAAGCGGCGCTAGCCTATGAGGACAGGCATACATGAATCACATCGAGCATGTCGGTCATCAACGTATTTATTCGGGCTGTAGCACTGGGCTAACAGGACTCCGGTAATCCGGGCTGTAGCAGGCTAGGCAGGACTCCGAATAACAGCGCGTGACATTTCCCCGAAGGGACAGACACAGGAACGACGTGAAACACATGCCGGCCAGTCAAGTGTCCAAGCAGTAGTGCTGGGCTAGCAGGACTCCGGTGAACCGGGCTGTAGCGGACTACTATCGCTCAGAAGCACAAGACTTACATTTCCCCATATGAAAGGCTGCCAAGGATAAACAACTAGATAGTCGGATCCCACTCATACCAAGCATTTTAATCATACACACAATATGCCCGATATGAGTAAATACAACATGGCATCACAACAAAACTCTACAACTCAAGTACTTTATTTAGAAGGCTCCGAGGAGCCATACATATCATCCATACAGATAGGGGTCACATGACCCAACACTCAAGTCATACAAACATACAAGCACATGCGGAAGCAAACTAGTCTGAGTACAGACACTAGAAAGAAAGAAGGCTTGACGAAGCCTGTCTATCTACATCGACCCTTCACAAGTCTTGGATCACCACCTGGGTGATAAGTCACTCGTCAACGTCGCGGTCTACATAGAACCCATCAGAGGGGTTGGTGCAGTCGTCTGAAAAACATGATTAAAGCAACATGAGTACGGAGGTACTCAGCAAGTCTTACAACAGGAACCTACTATACATGCACATTCTCAAGAAGGTAGTGGGGTTATTGCAGCAAGCCAGCTTTGACTCTTGGCTAAGCTATCCTACGATAGACACCACTTGTAAATCATTTGTCGCACACGAGTCCACTATCACCAACACAATACTCCACCGTGGATCCTCTCTCGCCATCCTACGAGAGGGCCATCCGCGGTACTCACACTTATCTTGAGGATTTTAGTAGTATCCATTTAACTTGTCTATGAACTGATATAGGCAACCCAGAAGTCCATTACCGCGGACACGGCTATTCGAATAGATCATTTACAACCCTGCAGGGGTGTACTTCTTCACACATGTTTCCACCACTTAGCGTCTGCACACGACATGTGCTCGGCAGACTTCAAGCGAAAGCCGACGTGGGTGTAGACCACGACCTACCTAAACACTCAAGTCTCTAGTCCAGGTTTATCGCCTATTCGGGTTCCATCCGCAGGGAGTCCGGCCGTGGTTTCCACTAACGGCCCCGAACGATGTGAACAGGGTTCCGAGACACCAAACAGGCGCCCGGTTGACCCGGCCACGTGCCTACCGCAACACAGCCCACCCCGATGGTCAGCGCCGTGTGCGGCCCCCAGCATACTACAAACACCAGAAACTACTTGCAACTCCTGGACAGAGGACAAGGGTGGTTAAGAAGTCGAGCGGGGTCATATTTCAGGGCCCAATGTGTGGTAGTAACTGTATCATGGATCACAAACACAGATCTCAGTTCTTAAGGACGGCCTCAATGAAACAACCCACCATGTACTCCTACATGGCCTCTCATCGATTCCTTTACCAAATCGTGTTCAACACTTCACTCTTGTCACCGACACAACCTTTCACTCCAGTTCATCATCCTGATGAGCCAGACCTGACACAACTCTAAGCATAGCAAGCATAGCATGGTAGGAACACACACACATGTATTGGCTCAATCAACTCCTACACATGCTAGTGGGTTTCATCTAGTTACTATGGCAATGACAGGTCATGCAAAGGAAGTGGGTTCAACTACCACAACACACAGCAGTTTGAAACGCGTTGTCTTAATGCAGTAAACAAGGGCAGAAGTAAGAACATGGGTTTGTATCGAAATGATCAACGGGTTGCTTGCCTGATGGAGTAGTAGCGGGATACTACCCTTCAGTTGGATACTCGGAGATATCCTCGGAGGCAGAACCTACCACGGAGAACACATCGGAACACAATCAATACATGACGATATGCAACAATATGATGCATGCTATGACATGGCAATATGGATGTGTCCTGACCTAGTGCAAGTTAAACTAGAAGGGAATGAACCCATTTGAACCAAAGATTCAAATGGTAGCTCATTTATGAAGATCATATTAGTGTATCAACTTGTAATGCCTAAACAGTGGGTTTAACTTGTTCTGACATGCATTAAACCAGCACCAATGGATAGCTTGGATTTTTCTGATCATTTTTCATATATAGAACTTTGCATTTGGAGCTACAGATTAATTTCTATGATTTTTTGAAGTTTGGACTAATTTTTGGATTTTCCTGTAAAGAATAAATCCAGTAATTAATTTATTGTGTCAGCATGAGGTCAGCGTGACGTCAGGGGTCAACGGGGTCGTCCAGGTCAAACTGACCAGTGGGACCCGCATGTCAGTAGTTAGTTTAGTGGATAATTAAACTAGTTTAATTAGTTTAACTAATCTGGTAATTAACAGAAGGGGGCCCCACCTGTCATTGACTCAGAGGAGTCAACAGGGGCCCACCAGTCAACGGTCAAGGGTCAACTCGCCGGCGTCTAGCCGCCGGCGAGGCCAGACGCGGCGGAGCAAAGTGGATTTGGCCGTTCCGGCCACCAAATGGGGCGCGGAAGGCATCTACGCGCTCCTGGGAACGAGCCGCGGCTATTGGTGGAGTTAGTTGGGGTCGGGGTGGACGGAGTTGGCGCCGGCGACAAGTTTGGCGGCGCCGGGGCTCGGGTGAGCTCGGACTCGTCGCTAGGGGGCAAGGTGAGGCGCGTGGAGTGCAGGGTTGGACCCAACGCAACGTGGTGAGTGCGATGGACACGGTGGCGTGGCCGTTGGGTGGCCGGAGCCTCGTCGGCGACGGGCTCCGCGGCGGTGCGTGCGGGCGAGCTTCGTGCGCTCGTTGTAGGGCACGGGAAGAGGAACGGAGAGGATGGGGAGGTGGCTAAGCTCACAGCGAACTCGTAGAGCCAGACGGCGTGGTCGGGGACGAGCTGGTGCGGCGACGGCGTTGAAGTGGATCTCCGGCGACGGTGGACTCGGGCGAGGTCGGTGCAGCGGCTTCGGAGCACGCGAGCGCTCGGGGCTCGGCTTGTTCGACGAAGTCGACGACGGCGAAGCGGGTGGACACGATGGCGCGGCGTGGGGTTGACGGAGAGCGCGTCTACGGCGTAGGTGCGGCGGCGGTGGCGTCGGCCATGGCGAAGGGAAGCGAGGAAGGCGAGGCAGCGACGAATGGCGTGTCCAGGAGCTCGGGGCGGCGACGTGGAACGCGTCCAGGGCAGCGGGGCGGCGAGGAGGTGAAGCAGGGCGGCGGCCAGCTGCGTGGCGCGCGCTGAGCTCGCCGTCGAGCACCTGCGTGCCTGCCTGGCCAAGTCAAGCAGCTCGCTGGCGCGGCAGCTGGGCTGGGCCGGCAGGTGGGCCGGTTAGCGGGCGCCAGGTAAGTTTTCCTTTTTATTTTTCCTTTTCTATTTTTCTGTAATTTTGTGGACTTATTAAAAATACTAAAACAACTCCTAAAATCACCAAACTTCATCTGGTCCTTAGTTAGAATATTTCCAGCAAGGAACATTTTAGTTTGGAGATATTTGAGCATTTGAAATACTTTATAAATTTTAAATGCCCAAATTCAAATACTTATGCATTAACTCAATGACCTTCTGTTGACCTAGAAAAATGTGCACTATTTTTGCCAGAGGTTTTAACCCAAGACAAAGAGGGTGAACATTTTAGAAGGGCATTTCAGGTTCATTGAAAATATTTTTAGTAAACCCTAGTTGATTTCAGTAGGGGTGCTGGGGGTTCTGCCTTCCCCATTTCAAATTTCTGTCAAAAGTAAACATGATGCACACTCTAATGCATGAGCTAGCTAGGATGTGACATTTTCTTGCAATTGCACCTTTTATATATTTAAATAAGGTATCTCTTACCTTCTTTGTCCTCGAGCTGCTTCTTGGAAAGGCCGAGCTCGTGCTCGGACCGCTCGAGGTTCTGCTTCAGCGTGTCCACCTCCGCAGTTAGTGCGGCGGACGCCAGCAGCGAAGCCTGCATACGCATATTGACTTACATTTGTTAGACTCCTGCGAATGTTATTAGATCCTCTATTCGGCTTTTCTTTCCGAACGCCAAATAGAGCATCAGGGGCTACTGTCTATGCGGTAATATTTTTACATATCTTTTACATACCTCAAAGCCTGTCAACAGGCTGGCACAGGCTTCGGTCAGCCTGCTATTAGCGGACTGAACCTTCTGAATCACTGCACTTATAATAGTGCGGTGCTCCTCGTCGATGGAGGCATCGTTAAGCACCTCCAGCAAGTTATCCAGTGCCTCCAGTTGGGCGGAGGTCACCGGCGTCGTAGGCTTGCCCTTCTTCTTAGGGGGGCGCCTGCCGGACTCCGAAACCTTGGAAGGTTCCGGAGTGGTGTCCGGCCCAGGGCCGGACTTGGAGCCCTTGGGGGTTTTGTCCCCTGAGCGCCTGGAGTCCGGGAGGTCGCCTTGCGGCGCCTCCAGGACCACCTCCTCCTGGCCTAGAGCCTCCCGGGACAACACCTCGGCGTTATCCGTAGGGTGAGGGGAGGAGGCGGCCGGAAGAGAAGTACTGTTCACATCCGACGAATCTAGGGAACCGCTCGACGACGTGTCGAGCCCGTCTTTGGGCGGACTGCATAAATATATTCGGCATCAGGAAAAGCTATGCAGTAAAGGAACGCCATGAGTCATTCTGGTATCCGAACACTTACGATTTCGCCAGGGGCTTGGTCTTGTGCGGCCACTCCTCATCGCCGTCGTCGGCGTTGGTGGAGTAGTCCGGAGGAAGGGTTTTCCCCTTCTTGGACCCTCCGGCCTCCCCTGTTGGGGCGGCCTTCCTTTTCTTTCCTCCCCCCACTGGAGGGGAAGAGGCCTCTTCTTCCTCCTCATTGTCTTCACGGGAGGAGTGCGTCTCGGATTCGTCGGACGACGACTCCGACACCACTAGACGCCGGGAACTCTTTCGAGTTCCTGTGGCCTTCTTCTTGGCCTTCTTCTCCGGCACCACGTAGGGTGTTGGAACTAGCAGCCCCGTCAAGCGGGCGTCCGCTGGGTCTTCGGGCAAAGGAGCCGGACAGTTGATCTGTCCGGACGTCTCCTGCCAATCCTGCTAAAGGTAAGGGAGTTTAGATCCCGCATAGAGTCAAACTATGAAAAATAAATATCCTATAAACGGTAATAACAGCTAACCGCGCTGGCTTGACGCTGCGCGCTAAAACCGCGATCCTCAGTAGCGGATGCGGGAGCCTCGGCACCCTTGAATAGCACCTTCCAGGCATCTTCGTACGTTGTGTCGAAGAGCCTGCTCAAGGTTCGGTGCTGGGCCGGATTGAACTCCCACAAGATGAAAGCCCGTTGTTGGCACGGGAGTATCCGGCAGATGAGCATGACCTGGAATACATTGAAAAGCTTGAGCTTCTTGTTCACCAGGGTTTGGACGCATGTTTGGAGTCCGGTCAGCTCTCTCTTTTTCCCCACGATAGGCCCGTCTCCTTCCAGGAGGTGAGCCGCGTAGGAGCTTCGGATCGGAACTCGGGGGCTGCGACCCATTCAGGGTCACGCGACTCGGTGATGTAGAACCACCCCGATTGCCACCCCTTTAGGGTCTACACGAAAGAGCCCTCGAGCCATAGGACGTTGGGCATTTTGCCCACCATGGCACCTCCGCACTCCGCCTGGCAGCCGCGCACTACCTTCAGCTTGACGTTAAAGGTCTTCAGCCATAAACCGAAGTGGGGTGGGATGCAGAGGAAGGCCTCGCACACGACGATGAACGCCGAGATGTTGAGGATAAAGTTTGGGGCCAGATCATGGAAATCTAGGCCGTAGTAGAACATGAGACCTCGGACAAATGGGTGGAGAGGAAAACCTAGTACGCGGAGGAAATGGGTGAGGAACACCACCCTCTCATGGGGCTTGGGGTGGGGAGGAGCTGCCCCTCTTCGGGAAGCCGGTGCGCGATGTCGTCAGACAAGTATCCGGCCTTCCTCAGCTTTTTGATGTGTCCCTCCGTGACGGAGGAGACCATCCACTTGCCTCCCGCTCCGGACATGGCTAGAGAAGGTTGAGGTGGGGAGTGTGAACTTGGGCGCTGGAGCTCGAGTATGCGAAAATGGATGAGCAAAGGAGGAAGAAGGCGTAGGTGAAAAGGTGGATCCTTATCCTCTTACATGGGCGGACGAAACTGCGTGCCCCCACCAGCCTGGTAAAACTCGCTTATCTCCCAAGCGCCGTAATCAATGGCGCGGTTGGGTTACCCATGCCCGTATTGATGAGAATCCCGGAATAAGGGGGCACGATCTCTGCTTTGACAAGACGTGTCAAGGAAACCGCCTCGCTAAACACGCTGAGGTGGGACAACAAAACGATACGAATAAAGGCTTGGCCGTGGTGTGATGTCGCGCTACGAAATACGTCAGCAGATTAGATTTGTGTAGATATTATTCTCTCTATGGCAATATGTGGAACTTATGTTGCAGAGCCGGACACTATCCTTGTGTTCAAAATCTTCTACGAAGTATTCAGAGGAGGAACCCGCCTTGCAATGCCGAAGACAATTTGCTCACCGGACTCGTCGTCATTGAAGCCTGGTTCAGGGGCTACTGAGGGAGTCCTGGATTAGGGGGGTCCGGATAGCTGGACTATAACCTTTGGCCGGACTCCTGGACTATGAAGATACAAGATTGAAGACTTCGTCCCGTGTCCGTGTAGGACTTTCCTTGGCGTGGAAGGCAAGCTTGGGGATACGGATATGTAGATCTCCTTCCGTTGTAACCGACTATGTGTAACCCTAACCCTCTCTGGTGTCTATATAAACCGGAGGGTTTTAGTCCATAGGACGAACAACAATCATACCATAGGCTAGCTTCTAGGGTTTAGCCTCTCTGATCTCGTGGTAGATCTACTCTTGTACTACCCATATCATCAATATTAATCAAGCAGGAGTAGGGTTTTACCTCCATCGAGAGGGCCCGAACCTGGGTAAAAACATCGTGTCCCTTGTCTCCTGTTACCATCCGCCTAGACGCACAGTTCGGGACCCCCTACCCGAGAGCCGCCGGTTTTGACACCGATATGAGAGCTGCCATAGATTTCGGCTTTTCCTGTCCAAGGTGCCGGGCAAGCCACTCGTCACGGATGTTATGCTTGAAGGCTGCTAGGGCCTCTGCGTCCGGACAGTCGACGATTTGATTTTTCTTGGTTAGGAACCGTGTCCAGAATTGTCTGGCAGATTCTTCTGGCTGCTGAATTATGTGGCTCAGGTCATCAGCGTCTAGTGGTCACACATAGGTTCCCTGGAAATTGTCGAGGAATGCGGCTTCCAGGTCCTCCCAATAACCAATTGATTCTACTGGCAAGTTGTTAAGCCAATGTCGAGCTGGTCCTTTAAGCTTGAGTGGGAGGTATTTGATGGCGTGTAGATCATCGGCACGGGCCGTGTGGATACGAAGGAGATACTCCTCGATCCATACCGCCGGATCTGTTGTGCCATCGTATGATTCAATGTTTACGGGTTTGAAACCCTCTGGGATTTGATGATCCATTACTTCATCTGTGAAGCATAGTGGGTGTGCGGCACCTCTGTACTGGGCTATATCACGACGTAACTCAAATGAGCTTTGTCTGCTATGTTTGGCCCGGCCGGATTTACTGTATCCGGCGTGACGGTTATCGTCTTGTGTCGTGGGGCGCCCCCGTGATCTGTAGATCGATCTTGTTTGCCTTGCCTTGTCCTCCAACATATCTCGCAGGTCTAGCGCATTTCCCCGTGCCT
Organism: Aegilops umbellulata; assembly: GCA_032464435.1. NCBI lineage: Eukaryota > Viridiplantae > Streptophyta > Magnoliopsida > Poales > Poaceae > Aegilops > Aegilops umbellulata. Next base: position 546,447,381 of record CP136057.1, read on the forward strand.
TGGTATTTTTTGAGCGACGCCGGGGTGCGGCTTGAGTGGAGGGCAGCCCTCTGTCGCGGCCGCGAGGTGGCCGGTCAGCCGCATCATGCGCTGGTGATGTAGGTTTAGGTGCTTCCTCCTCTAATCGGGGTAGCAACCTGCGCTGGGGGTAGGTCTTGGAGGGGCGTTCGAGTTCGTACTCCTCGGCCGCAAGGATTCAGTCCATCTGTCGTCTAGGAAGTCTTGATCAGCTCTAAGCTGTTGCTGCTTTTTCTTAAGGCTACTCGCCGTGGCCATAAGCCTGCGCTTAAAGCGCTCTTGTTCGACAGGATCCTCAGGCACGACAAATTCGTCGTCGTCGAGGCTTGCCTCGTCTTCGGAGGGAGGTATATAATTATCATCCTCTTCCTCTCTGTCTGCCGCTCTCTCAGGGGGGCTGGCTTCTCCATCCTCCTGCGCTGAATCTTGCTGGAGGGAGTTGTCTTTGGCACTGTCCGGGGTGTTATTATCTCCCATGCCGGAATCACCGTTTTTGCTCTGGCGGGACATAGAGTGGCGCCGCTGATGTCGACGCTTGGGTTGCTTCTTGGAGGGGTTATCCTCCGCTGATCCATCGTCGTTGCCTTCTTTGGGTGTATCCACCATATATATGTCATATGACGAGGTGGATTTCCAGTGCCCTATAGGCGCTGGTTCCTGTTCGTCTCCTACATCGTCGTCCATACCGTCGATGTCTTCGGAGTCGAAGTCTAGTATATCGGTTAAATCATCGACAGTGGCTACGAAGTGGGTGGTGGGTGGGCGCCGAATTTCTTCGTCGTCCGCATCCCAATCCTAGCGGTCATAATCCGGCCAGGGCTCTCCTGACAAAGAGAGAGACCTTAGTGAATTCAGAATGTCGCCGAAGGGCGAGTGCTGAAAGATATCTGCGGCGATGAATTCCATGATCGGCGCCCAATCGGATTCGATTGGCAGGGGCACGGAGGGTTCGGAGTCTGGAGAAGAGTCCGACACTTTGGAGTCACGGGCTTCGCAGAGGATAAGGCTGGTGTTCGGCTCGATCGCCGTTGAGACTGCAGCCCCCGCGGCGGGGTCTAGCCACCTGTCCTCGATCGGCGTAGTTGGCTCTGAGCTAAGGGTCGGAGCGGATGCGGGTGCGGCCTCCATGGCACTGTTCGGCGGAGCTAAATCATGCCCATTGTGACAGTGTGGCGCACTCGGCTGTGGCTCGAATCCGTCGAAGATCAAGTCTCCGCGGATGTCGGCCGTGTAGTTCAAACTTCAAAATCTAACCTAATGGCCAGGGGCGTAGCTTTCAATCTGCTCCAGATGGCCAAACAAATTGGCCCGCAGTGCAAAGCCGCCGAATACAAAGATCTATCCGGGGAGAAAAGTCTCACCCTGGACTACATCGCCAACAATGATCGAAGGAGCCATCAAGCCTGATGTCGACGACACAGAGGAACTCTCAATGAAAGCACCAATGTCGGTGTCAAAACCGGCGGATCTCGGGTAGGGGGTCCCGAACTGTGCGTCTAGGCGGATGGTAACAGGAGACAAGGGACACAATGTTTTTACCCAGGTTCGGGCCCTCTCATTGGAGGTAAAACCCTACTCCTGCTTGATTAATATTGATGATATGGGTAGTACAAGAGTAGATCTACCACGAGATCAGAGAGGCTAAACCCTAGAAGCTAGCCTATGGTATGATTGTTGTTGCTGTTCTATGGACTAAACCCTCCGGTTTATATAGACACCCAAGGGGGCTAGGGTTACACAGAGTCGGTTACAATGGTAGGAGATCTGAATATCCGTATTTGCCAAGCTTGCCTTCCACGCCAAGGAAAGTCCTATCCGGACACGGGACGAAGTCTTCAATCTTGTATCTTCATAGTCCAACAGTCCGGCCAAAGGTCATAGTCCGGCTGTCCGGACACCCCCTAATCCAGGACTCCCTCAATAAGTATTACGGTGGGTAAACAAATTACTATTGAGCAATTGATAGAATTGAGCATAGTTATGAGAATATCTAGGTATGATCATGTATATAGGCATCACGTCCGTGACAAGTAGAGCGACTCCTACCTGCATCTACTACTATTACTCCACACATCGACCACTATCCAGCATGCATCTAGAGTATTAAGTTCATAAGAACAGAGTAATGCTTCAAGTAAGATGACATGATGTAGAGGGATAAACTCATGCAATAAGATATAAACCCCATGTAGGATCTAGAAGTAGGTGTGTCTAGAGGGGGGGGTGATTAGACACTTAGTGCTAAAGTAGCCATTTTTAAGCTTTTCAGTTTGAGTGGAGTTTTATGCACAATTTCAACATACACAATACATATCAAGCAAGCATGCAAAGGGTATATGAGCAGCGGAAAGTAAAGCATGCAACTTGCAATAATGTAAAAGGAAGGGTTTGGAGAATTCAAACGCTATTGGAGACACGGATATTTTTCTCGTGGTTCGGATAGGTGGTGCTATCCTACATCCACGTTAGTGGAGACTTCAACCCACGAAGGGTAACGGTTGCGCGAGTCCACGAAGGGTCCACGAAGTAGCAACCTTGTCTATCCCACCATGGCCATCGCCCACGAAGGACTTGCCTCACTAGCGGTAGATCTTCACGAAGTAGGCGATCTCCTTGCCCTTACAAACTCCTTGGTTCAACTCCACAATCTTGTCGGAGGCTCCCAAGTGACACCTAGCCAATCTAGGAGACACCACTCTCCAAGAAGTAACAAATGGTGTGTTGATGATGAACTCCTTGCTCTTGTGCTTCAAATGATAGTCTCCCCAACACTCAACTCTCTCTCATAGGATTTGGATTTGGTGGAAAGAAGATTTGAGTGGAAAGCAACTTGGGGAAGGCTAGAGATCAAGATTCATATGGTAGGAATGGAATATCTTGGCCTCAACACAAGGGTAGGTGGTTCTCTCTCAGAACATATGAGTTGGAAGTATAGATGTGTTCTGATGGCTCTCTCCACGAATGAAGAGGAGGTGGAGCGGTATATATAGCCTCCACTTAAAATCCAACCGTTACACACAATTTACCAATCTCGGTGGGACCGAATCAACAAACTCGGTCGGACCGAAACGGTAAACCTAGTGAACGTTAGAGATTTTCGGTGGGACTGACATGCATCTCGGTAGAAACGATATGGTTAGGGTTTGGGCATAACGTAATCTCGGTGATACCGATTACACAAACTCGGTGAGACCGATTTGGTAATTAGCTAACCAGAGAGTTGGTCAGGCAAACTCGGCGGGACCGATTACTAAACTCGGTTGGACCGATTTTGGTAATGAGTTACCCAGAGAGTTTGCATTGTAATCTCGGTAGTACCGATTGCCTAAACTCGGTGATACCGATTTTGACAATGGACATACACAGTGAGATTGCAATCCCATCTCGGTGAGACCGAGATCCCTATCGGTAGAACCGATTTGCTAGGGTTTGGCAATGGCTTATGACATGTGAAACTCGGTGGCGCCGGATAGAAAGAATCGGTAGGACCGAGTTTGACTTTGGGTTTAGGTCATATGTGGAAATGGGAAAGTAGCTGAGGGTTTTGGAGCATATCATCAAGCACATGGAGCAAAAGGCTCATTAAGCAACACCTCATCCCTTCTTAATAGTATTGGCTTTTCCTATGGACTCAATGTGATCTTGGATCACTAAAAGTGTAAAATGAAGAATCCTGAGCTTGAAGCTTTAGCCAATCCTTTGTCCTTAGCATCTTGAAGGAGTTCCCACAACCTTTAGTCCATGCCACTCCATTGTTGAACTTATCTGAAATATACTAGATAAAAGTATTAGTCCAACAAGAGATATGTTGACATTAATTACCAAAACCACCTGGAGAGCACTTGTGCTTTCAATCTCCCCCTTTTTGGTAATTGATGGCAACATACATCAAAGCTTTAGGTAAAGATACAAAGAATAGCAAGTAAAGCTTTGGAAGAACATGTAACAAGCATAGGCTCCCCCTACATGTATACAATCATGTGAATACAGAATATAGAAGCATGTGAGAGCATAAGCATGACAGAGCAGGCAATGTGTTACATGTATCTTGGCCATATGCATCAGAGCAAAAGATTATTAAGAGAAATACCTTCATGCTTATGAGTCCTTCTTGCAAACAGTATGTACAAAAGCAAGAATTCCTCATACTCATGATTCTGATGCATATACTTACCTTGTAGTCTAGAGTTGGCTTAGGATGGAATGAACCTGCATAAACAAGGTTAGATAACACAGGTGCATCCACTAGCCAGAGCAAACCAAAGAAAACCACAAAAATACCAAGACTGGGATGACATGTAGAGAGTGAGTACAAGGTACCACATTAGATTAGACATGTCCCCAAGAGTAAAGATCTGCAATTAATTTAAGCTGAAATATACTGACATACATGAATGAATAAAAGTAATATATTCTATGAACATGTCTTTCCCCCAAAAAGACATGTGGCATCTCTCCTCTTAAACATCAAGCATCTGGGATCCTTGAGTATTCTCTCCCCCTGGAGATCTCTTTCTCCCCCTTAATACTTTCTCTCTCTTCCTCCCTGATGATAAGCTTTGATGTGATCTCTCTCCCCCTTTGACATCAATTTCCAAGAAGGTTCTTCTCGAATCTGTCGAATAGGTTTGGTCCTTGAGATTCAGCATAAAGCAATGGATAAAACTGTGATGCTTGTAGAGGATAAGATACATCGAGTGGAGCTGGATCAGAAGAAATATAGAACAAGTGGCAAACTATTTTTCCTGTTACGAAATCGGTGGCACCGAGTGGCATGTTTCGGTGGTACCGAAGGGATTCGGTTGGACCGAAAATTGCAATTCGGTGAAACCGAGTTCATCACAGAGAAAACTCTTGTCACCTCAGCTCACTAGTCAAGTAAGATCTCACAAAGATTTGCAATGAATTAACTGAAAGATTTGCAAGGAATTTGATGCAGAAATATGCAGAATAAGAATCAAAAAGAAAAGAATGAAAGGTTCTAGATGAAGGTTTTTTGTTAGAAAAAGAGGGAAACAAATATGCAAGGGACAAATGCAATAACACAGAAAAGAACACAAGAGAACTTCATCTAGAATTGGGCGGTGACATAGTCACCTATGTTAGAGTATATTGACTTAGGAGTCAAGTGAGAACACTTGATCATAGGTCATACTCATCGTTTATGCTCAAAATGGGGTTACCATTTTTCGTTTAAGCATCTTGATGTATTCACATCTTGTGGAGTTGCTTTAACTCATGTCTTGGAGTAAAGCTTCTCTAAGATGGAACAACATACCTTGGGTGGTGGTGTGGATCTTGCTCATGTAGTTGAACTTGTGTGGGTGCTCGAAGTCGATGTAGCTCATCATGAGTTGGGAGCACCCCTTGGAATTTGAGTTCATCTTCCTACATGGGTTAGTTCTAGCAAGGAAAAGCATTTGTGTATCCAAAAATGACAATCATGAATCTCAACATAGAGTTTGTCAAAGGATATGTTCAAATGGTTTCGTGCTTCCTTGTCGTCAACCACCGTTGTGTAGAGACTTGGTGATGTAGAGATTGCTCAAGATGTGAGTGAGTTGCAATCTTATAGAATTTGATTCAACCAAGTACCTACATGGGTTAGATATCATGCAAGATACAAATATATCCAAGACATAAGATAGTCATCATAAGAGATATATCATGGATTGGCCATAAGCTCATGTCTTGCATGTATCCAATGGAGTTTTTACTCCAAGTTCGAAGCATCAATGATGTTCAATTCTCCTCTCAACCTGCAAAACACTTTCTCATCAAGCGGTTTAGTGAATATATCCGCTAATTGCTTGTCGGTGCGAACATGCTTAAGATCAATGTCACCCTTAGCAACATCATCTCGAATGAAATGATGACGAACTTCAATGTGCTTACTTCGAGAATGTTGCATAGGATTATGACAAATTTTGATAGCACTTTCATTGTCACAAAGCAATGGAACATGTTTCACATAGACCCCATAATCTTTAAGAGTTTGGGTCATCCAAAGTAATTGAGCACAACATGAACCAGCGGCAATGTACTCCGCTTCGGCGGTAGATAAGGATACCGAGTTTTGTTTCTTGGAGGACCAAGACACAAGAGATCTACCAAGAAATTGACAAGTACCCGAAGTGGACTTTCTATCAACCTTGTCTCCGGCAAAATCCGAGTCGGAATAGCCAACAAGATCAAAAGAGGACCTCTTAGGATACCAAATGCCAAAATTTGGTGTATGAATTAGGTATCTCACTATCCTTTTCACGGCCTTAAGATGACATTCTTTAGGAGCAGCTTGATATCGTGCACACATGCACACACTTAGCATAATATCGGGAAGGGAGGCACATAGGTATAACAATGAACCAATCATAGAGCGATAAACCTTTTGATCAACCGGTTTACCATCTTTGGTCAAATCATTATGTCCACTAGTAGGCATGGGTGTAGACATACCTTTGCATTCTTGCATATTGAACTTACTGAATAGGTCTTTGGTGTACTTCGTTTGAGAGATAAATGTACCTTCCTTAGTTTGCTTGATTTGCAAACCGAGAAAGAATTTGAGTTCACTCATCATAGACATCTCAAACTTCTTTGACATAAGCTTTCCAAACTTTTCACTAAAAAGAGGGTTAGTAGAACCAAATATGATATCATCAACATAAATTTGGCATACAAATAGTTCTCCATTAACTCTTTTAGTAAAAAGTGTAGAATCAATTTTTCCAATTTCAAAACCACTTGCAATAAGGAACTTAGTCAAGCATTTATGCCATGCTCTAGGAGCTTGTTTAAGACCATAGAGAGCTTTGTGTAGTTTGTAAACATGATTAGGTTTCTTAGGATTGACAAAGCCGGGAGGTTGTTTGACATAAACTTCCTCCTCTATTTCACCGTTTAGAAAAGCATTTTAATGTCCATTTGGTACAAGGTGATATTGTGGTGATTAGCAAAGGCAAGTAAGATGCGAATGGACTCAAGTCTAGCAACGGGAGCATATGTCTCACCATAGTCCATACCTTCGACTTGTGTGTATCCTTGGGCGACGAGACGTGCTTTGTTGCGGACCACTTGTCCATCTTCATCTTGCTTATTGCGAAACACCCATTTGGTACCAATGATGTTGTGGTTGTTGTCGGGCTTCTCAACCAATGTCCAAACTTGGTTTCTCTCAAAGTTGTGTAGCTCTTCATGCATAGCATTTATATAATCCGGATCTTCCAATGCTTCTTCAACCTTCATAGGTTCAATGCTAGAGATAAATGAATAGTTTTCACAAAAGTTAGCTAAACGAGTTTTTGAGCGAGTAATTCTCCCGGTTTGGATATCATTGTAGATTTGCTCGATGGGATGATCTTTGGCAATTCTTGCTCGAACTCGTGAAAGCTTTTGCTTGGGTCTTCATTGAACATCTTCTTCATCTTCTTCATCTTCTTGATCTTCTTCATTGCTGACGTTGTTGTTCTCTTGTCGTGGTGGAGAAGGAGGTTGTTGATGTTCGTCTTGATGCGTTTCCTCGTTTTCTTCATCTTGGTGTGTCCCACTTGTGGATGCCTCCGGGTTGATTCTTGGTTCACCTTGTCATGAAGTAGAGGCTTCCACTTGGACGGACGAGGTATTCTCCTTCACCTCCATTGGACGAATTTTGCCAATAGACAAGTCTTGGATTGCTTCTGAAGGGTCTTTGTCTCCTACATCAATTGGCAATTGCTCTACTTGCGAGCCATTAGATTCATCAAACTTCACATCTACCGTTTCTTCAACCTTTCGGGTGAAATTGTTGTAGACACGGTAAGTGTGAGAGTTTGAGCCATAACCAAGTAGGAAACCTTCATGAGACTTAGGAGCAAACTTTGAACGACGATGCTTATCTAGAGTGTAGCACTTTGAGCCAAATACTCGAAAGTATCCAACTTGGGGTTTGTTACCGGTGAGGAGCTCGTATGCCGTCTTGCCGAGTAGCTTGTGAAGATACAAGCAATCTGTTGCATGACAAGCCGTCTCAACCGCTTCTGCCCATAAGTGCTTCGGTGTCTTGTACTCATCAAGCATCGTTCTCGTCATTTCGATGAGCGTCCGGTTCTTCCTCTCAACAACTCCATTTTGTTGAGGTGTGTACGTAGCTGAGAACTCATGTGAAATCCCTTCTTCGTCAAGAAAGGTATCCACATTTGCGTTCTTGAACTCCGTTCCGTTGTCGCTCCGAACCTTCTTGATCTTCACGTCAAACTGATTTTGGGCCTTTGTAGCGAAGTTTTTGAAGATCTTTTGGACCTGCGATTTATCATCAAGAAAGAACACCCACGTAAATCTTGAAAAATCATCAACTATAACTATACCAAAAGAATTTCCAACGAGACTCTTGTAGGCATTGGGACCAAAAAGATCCATATGAAGTAGCTCGAGTGGCCTCCTTGTGGTCATGATGTTCTTCACGGGATGCCTTCCTCCAACCTGTTTACCTGCTTGACAAGCACTACAAAGTCTATCCTTATCAAATATGACATCGTTAACTCCAAGGATATGATTTCCTTTAATAAGCTTGTCAAGGTTTCTCATGCCAACGTGACCTAGTCGTCTATGCCACAACCAACCTTTTGAGGATTTAGCAATAAAACAAGTTTTAGGTTGTGCCTTTTTAGAGAAATTGACAATGTAAAGGTCACCTCTACGTATACCGGTAAAGACCATTTTATGATTGTCTCGTCGAAACACTTGGCAATCTGCCTCAGTAAATAGGACATTCAAACCGAAATCAGCAAGTCTAGATACTGAAAGTAAGTTGTACCCAAGAGATTCAATGAGCATGACATTTTGAATGGAGCTATCGTGTGACATGGCCACCTTACCAAGGCCAACCACCTTACCCTTTGAATTATCACCAAAAGTGACATACTTTCGAGGGCCGTCATTTTCAGCAAGCTCACGGAACATCTCTTCATCTCCGGTCATATGATCAGTACATCCACTGTCGAGAACCCATTCCTTTCCTCCTGACAAATATCCTCGAAGATTAGCCATAAGACCAAAGTGTCTCACTGCATCGTCAAGATCGAAGTCACTATCATCATCTTCATCATAGTATCCATGTTCAACATCATCTTGTGATTGATCATATCCTAGAGAGGGTAATTCATTAGATAAATGATCATCAAAGTGGTCACTTTTATGAATTCTTATGGATTCGGTTATGATATCACCAATGATTCCAATATTTCCTTTAGCACGCATGAGATTGGTAAGCTCAAATAGACAATTACCAAAACTAGGATCACTAGAGTTCATTTTACTCAAGGTGATAGATTTATGGAGAATTTCATCCAAATTTTTCAAGGAATAATTGGGGAATCATTCCTCAAGAAATTTCCATATAGTATAGGCACAATTAAGAGTAGGTAAACTAGCAATCAAGTTTTTGGGCAATCCTCTAATGATGAGCTCAACAGTTCTAAGATTTCGGATCATGTCAATATCTTCATTTAGAGTGGGATGCATAGGATCAACATGAGGAGCACAAGGACTAGCAATATACTTGTTCAAATGATATTGAGTGAAAATCACAAGCATCTCATTTTTCCATTCATGAAAATACTCTCCATCAAGAATAGGCACTCTATGTCTAAGACTCCCTAAAGTAGACACATCCATCTTCCTCCAATGGTGATTAAACCAAGGCAATGGAGACCAAAGCTCTGATACCACTTGTAGGATCTAGAAGTAGGTGTGTCTAGAGGGGGCTGATTAGACACTTAGTGCTAAAGTAGCAATTTTTAAGCTTTTCTGTTTGAGTGGAGTTTTAGGCACAATTTCAACATACACAATACATATCAAGCAAGCATGCAAAGGGTATATGAGCAGCGGAAAGTAAAGCATGCAACTTGCAAGAATGTAAAGGGAAGGGTTTGGAGAATTCAAACGCTATTGGAGACATGGATGTTTTTCCCGTGGTTCGGATAGGTGGTGCTATCCTACATCCACGTTAGTGGAGACTTCAACCCACGAAGGGTAACTGTTGCGCGAGTCCACGGAGGGCTCCACCCACGAAGGGTCCACGAAGTAGCAACCTTGTCTATCCCACCATGGCCATCGCTCACAAAGGACTTGCCTCACTAGCGGTAGATCTTCACGAAGTAGGCGATCTCCTTGCCCTTACAAACTCCTTGGTTCAACTCCATAATCTTGTCGGAGGCTCCCAAGTAACACCTAGCCAATCTAGGAGACACCACTCTCCAAGAAGTAACAAATGGTGTGTTGATGATGATCTCCTTGCTCTTGTGCTTCAAATGATAGTCTCTCCAACACTCAACTCTCTCTCATAGGATTTGGATTTGCTGGAAAGAAGATTTGAGTCGAAAGCAACTTGGGGAAGGCTAGAGATCAAGATTCATATGGTAGGAATGGAATATCTTGGCCTCAACACAAGGGTAGGTGGTTCTCTCTCAGAACATATGAGTTGGAAGTGTAGATGTGTTCTGATGGCTCTCTCCACGGATGAAGAGGAGGTGGAGGGCTATATATAGCCTCCACTTAAAATCCAACCGTTACACATAATTTACCAATCTCGGTGGGACCGAATCAACAAACTCGGTCGGACCGAAACGGTAAACCTAGTGACCGTTAGAGATTTTCGGTGGGACTGACATGCATCTCGGTAGGACCGATATGGTTAGGGTTTGGGCATAACGTAATCTCGGTGAGACCGATTACACAAACTCGGTGAGAGCGATTTGGTGATTAGCTAACCAGAGAGTTGGTCAGGCAAACTCGGCGGGACCGATTACTAAACTCGGTTGGACCGATTTTGGTAATGGGTTACCCAGAGAGTATGCATTGTAATCTCGGTAGTAACGATTGCCTAAACTCGGTGAGACCGATTTTGACAATGGACATACACAGTGAGATTGCAATCCCATCTCGGTGAGACCGAGATCCCTATCGGTAGAACCGATTTGCTAGGGTTTGGCAATGGCTTATGACATGTGAAACTCGGTGGCGCCGGATAGAAAGAATCGGTAGGACCGAGTTTGACTTTGGGTTTAGGTCATATGTGGAAATGGGAAAGTAGCTGAGGGTTTTGGAGCATATCATCAAGCACATGGAGAAAAAGGCTCATTAAGCAACACCTCATCCCTTCTTAATAGTATTTGCTTTTCCTATGGACTCAATGTGATCTTGGATCACTAAAAGTGTAAAATGAAGAGTCCTGAGCTTGAAGATTTAGGCAATCCTTTGTCCTTAGCATCTTGAAGGAGTTCCCACAACCTTTAGTCCATGCCACTCCATTATTGAACTTATCTGAAATATACTAGATAAAAGTATTAGTCCAACAAGAGATATGTTGACATTAATTACCAAAACCACCTGGAGAGAACTTGTGCTTTCACCCCATCTTCTTATCCTCGATGGCAACAATACAATATGTGCCTTGCTGCCCCTGCTGTCACTGGGAAAGGAATCCGCAAGATTGAACCCAAAGCTAAGCACTTCTCCCATTGCAAGAACGATCAATCTAGTAGGCCAAACCAAACTGATAATTCGAAGAGACTTGCAAAGATAACCAATCATACATAAAAGAATTCAGAGAAGATTCAAATATTGTTCATAGATAAACTTGATCATAAACCCACAATTCATCGGTCTCAACAAACACACCGCAAAAGAAGATTACATCGAATAGATTTCCACAAGAATCGTGGAGATCTTTGTATTGAGATCCAGAGAGAGAGAAGAAGCCATCTAGCTAATAACTATGGACCCGAAGGTCTAAGGTAAACTACTCACACATCATCTGAGAGGCTATGGTGTTGATGTAGAAGCCCTCCGTGATCAATGTTGTCGGACATGGGGTTCCGGCAAACCCTTAAGGTTCGAACACTAGGGTGCGCGCGAAGTCTTTCCCTCCTACCGATCTACGCCCTAGCTCGCTAAGATCTCGTGGACGAACTCGACGAACTCGCAACACAGAAAGACACGAGATTTATACTGGTTCGGACCACCGTTGTGGTGTAACACCCTACTCCAGTGTGGTGTGGTGGATTGCCTCTGGGGCTGATGATGAATAGTACAAGGGAAGAACAGCCTCCTGAGGTTGAGGTCTTCTTGTGCTTGGCTAACTTGTGTGGGTGAGAGTGGTCTGAATCAGTTTAATCCCCCTACCGTGGTGGCTAGCTCTACTTATATAGGCCCTGGTCCTCTTCCCAAATGTTGAGCGGGAAGGGAGCCAACAACGGCGGGCAAATTTGAAGGGGGGCAGCTAGTCCAAGCTATCCTGACAAAAGTGGACTTCGCCTGCGAAAATCTCTGGTGGTGACGCCGTCTTGGGCTCCACGATGACCTCCGTCTTGCTGTCCTCCTGGTCTTGGTCTCGTTGCACCAATATAGAAACCTTTGCCTGATGCCTCAGTACTCTTCACCTGCATTGGCCTCCTTAGCACCAAAGAGGAAATAAGGACGCTGCGCGCGCTGGCGCCCGCCTGGTGTCGTTCGTCATGGCTCACGTCACGAGAGCCTCGTGAGGTTTGCCCTGCCTTGATATCTCCGCTCCTCGTGAGCCTGCCTGGCCGGGCCACTCCCGCGAAGGTCTCGTGTCGTCCGCCTCGCGAGGCTTGGACCCTCGCGAGGGTCTTGGATGCCTTGTTGATGAAGATGGGCTGTACGGCCCGCTGGCTTAGCCACGCTGTGAGCCGTAGGCAGGCAAGTCTGGGGACCCCCGTTCCCAGAACGCCGACAAATGCCCCCTCCGGCGGAGCGCCGAAAAAGGCCCCAAGATGGGATCTCACGGGTACAGAAGTTTGCGGCAGTGGAATTAGGTTTTTGGCTCTGTATCCGGTAGTTCGGGGGTACATAGGTATATATAGGAGGAAGAAGTACGTCGTTGGAGCAACATGGGCCCCATGAGGGTGGAGGGCGCGCCCAGGGAGTAGGCGCGCCCCCTGCCTCGTTCCAAGAACGCCGATAGTAGCCCCCGGGCCCAAGGTGCGCTCGGGCTTGGCTTCGCAGCGAAGCCAAGGGTCAAGTTCGGAGCACCGCGGGCCCCAAAAGCGTGCGGCCCACTACAAAAAAAGACACATCCATGACATTTTGGGCCGAACGAAATTTTTTTCTATCATACATATGACACTTCTATGACGATAATTGTGACAAAACCCGGTATCATCATAGATGTGGTGGGCTCCTACTTCTATGACAAAAAATCATGACAGAAAATGGGCTTTTCGTCCAAGGCGGGCTGGAGACGCAGCTGCATGACATTCTTTGGGCCATCCATGACGGAAAAAACCGTGGTTGAAGCGAGGGGGAGGAAAATTTTGGGGAGTTCCCGGTTACGGTGGGAGGTCGAGGGCCGAGCGATGCGCATTTCTCTCGTACACGTACGCGCGTGTGTGCGAGGCGTTGGCTCTAATTGAACCCGAGCGAGGCGTTGGGCTCTAACTGAACCCAAGCGATTGCACTGCAAGCTACGCGTTACTGAACCAGAGCGATCGATCGATGGCTGTTAACTGAACCCGATCGAGCGATTCCTTCGCGACTGCTGCTAACTGAAGCCAGTCGATGCTACCTCTGGATGAACAGTGAGCGTTGCGGGGGCGGTTTGGATGAACAGTTCCTGGTGGGGGTGCATGAACAGGATCCCGTAGTGTTGCCTCTGGATGAATAGGACCCCGATCGTTCGAGCCGGTTGGGGCTGGATGAACAGGACCCCGTGGAAGGCTGGATGAACAGAACCACCCCGTGGAGGGCTGGATGAACAGTAGACGGTGGAGGGCAGGATGAACAGTAGCCTGTGGAGGGGTGGTTGAACAGGAGCCCGTGGAGAGGGCTGGTTGAACAGTAGCCGGTGGAGCAGCGCGCGGTGGAGGCTGGATGAACAGGAGCCCGTGGATGAACAGTCGCAGGTGGAGACTGGAGGAGGTCAACGGTGGATGAATAGTAGCTCGTGGAGGCTGGAGGGGGTCGATGGTGGAGATGAACAATATCCCGTGGAGTCCCGTTTTGCTGTACGCCACACCCCTCCCGATGAATAGGACCCCCGTTTTGACCGTAGCGCTCCAACACAAGTCTGTTTCCTCCGTTTTGCGGCACACCACACCCCTCCCGATAAACAGGATCCCCATTTCGACCGTAGGAGGTCCGTTTCCTCCATTTTGCGGTACGCCAGACCCCTCCCGATCAACATGACCCCGTTCCGAACATAGGAGGTCTGTTTCCTCCGTTGTGCGGTACGCCAGGCCTCGTTTCCATCGCATGTTCCGTCCAAGCCCTCCTGATGAACACAAACACGCATTCCGTTCCGACCCAGCCGGAGGGCTCCCACGCCTTCCGTTGCCTCCCGATGAACACGACGCATTCCGTTGCCTCCCGATGAACACGACACATTCCGTTGCCTCCTCATGAACACGACGAATTTCGTTGCCTCCCCATGAACACGACGACGACGCTGTTTCTCCGTTCCGACCCAGCCATGTACATGAGCCCTGGCCGTACGTATGCGCGATTAGGCGTTCGAGACCCTGCCCGTATGTACGTACGTGCCCGTTTTTTCTTTCTTGCACCCTCGCCGCTGTACGTATGTGTACATGCTACGTGCGCGCCTCTACTAGGACACGTACGCGCCTCTACTACGACACGTGCGCGCCTCTACATCCACCTGTATATATGTACATACACGTTCGCGACCAGAATGACAGCGCTACGTATGCTTCGACCAGGTGGGTCCCGACTGTCAGGCACTTCCTTGCCTGCGAAGATGTAGCTGGTGGGTCCCATCAGTCAGGGGGCGAATCGTTTTTTTGCCCGGACGCACTTCCTTGCGTGCGAAGATGTAGCTGGTGGGTCCGAACAGTCGGGGGGCGTCTTTTTTTTCAGACGCACTTCCTTGCGTGCGAAGATGTAGCTCGTGGGTCCCAGCAGTCAGGGGGCGAATCATTTTTTTGGGAAATACGGTGGCCCGTCCGGTGGGTCCCCGCTGTCAGGTGGAGGAATAATTATTTTGCGCGTAATAAGGAGGCACTTCCTTGCGGCTGCCATGGACCCAGCTGTCAGCCTCTCCACGTACAGTACTCTTCCGATGGAAGTCAGTCGTTGACCACATTGACCACGCCGCGCCGAGAGCACCAGGGCAGTGGTCTGGACGACGGCGAGGCCTAGGAAGGGGACGACATGGAGCCGGGGAAGACGCAATAGTGGAAGCCCGCGCGGAGAGGAGTACGAGGGTTCACTGGTTCAGCTACGGTGTGAGGCTGCCGTCGCCGTAGAATAACAGGGGGTGTGGATGAGTAGAGGGATGGCCTGGCCAGCGGTGGGAGTAGTACGGGCCGGTGAGGCCTCCGCGACATCACAGCCAGCCACGGGAGGCAGGAGCACGCGACATGGCCGGCACTGCTTTGGGCGGCTGGAGCAAGAAGACCAGAGGTTGAAGAAGCACTACGGCCGTTGGATGGACATCGTACGATCACTGCAGCTAGAATCGTTTATATTGACTAAGTTGACAAAGCCCTTGGTACGCGTCAACTTAGTAGGCCCACAGCTCGGATTTGGCAGAGAACATATAGCCCATTTGCGATTTGTAAGATGTACATCCCATTTTTTAATTTCTAATGGAATTTACTACAGCCCATTTACAGTTCGTTACAAGTACAACCCAACTTCTAGCTAGGACAACAATTAATAATTTCAAACAACCGCCCAAAACAGAATTAAAAAAATCCCACATTTTGATGGGATCCAAAATATTTTTATCCGAAATTTCTAGTCAGGTTAAATATAATTTCAAAATAAAGTTGTATTACGTTAAAATCCAACGAAATATTGCGTGCGCAACAAGTAATGAAATTAAAAATTTCAAATTCCAAAAATAATATATTTTTCAAACTAATTACATGTTTGGTGCATAGTAACTGTCCAGTTATTATAATTACATCCCATTTATTATTTCTTAAAAGTCCATTTTCTTGTTAAGCCTAATGCATACCTCCTAGGAAAGTTTGCAGCCCAGCGGGGCGGTGAATAACAAGTTGACCCGGATATTATGTACAACTGCCGGCCCATTTGCATTGCTGATGTTGAAAAAATAGCTATTTTTATACACACATTAAAAAAATTGTATAGATAAGGAACATTTTTTATACACACATTTAACATTTTTTAAATACATGATTAACACTTTTTAAAACATATTTTTTAGTCAACAGTGGGCCCACAGCGAGCGGAGGAGGTCACAATACACATATTTTTTAAATACATGATTAACACTTTTGCAAAAACAATTAGCCCACAGCGAGCCAATTAGCTCTAGTCGGCCCATAGTGGGCCGACAGGACCCAATCAGCCCACAGTGGGCCGACAAGGGCCAGTCGGCCAGCTGTAGGCCGACTAGAATCCAATCGGCCTACTGTGGGCTGACTAGGCCCAGTCGGCCTGCAGCGGGCCGACGGTGTATTATTTTTGAAAAAAATTACCCAGCGTAATATTTATGAAAATTAATAAAAAATGTATTATTTAAAAAAATAGCGAAAAAATGCCTGTGTAGTACAGTACAACCTAACATGGTTACTCAGCCCACATTCAGCGACGCCGGAAAGGCCCAAACAAGGCTTCTGTACAACTTTTTGAAGTCACTGAGCTCAGTTAATAACTTAACAAAAAAGTTAGATTACAGTGGAACCTAATTAAAAGCTGTCACGAGCAAATAAATAATTCAATGGGTCCCACTTGTGCGTGTGTGTGTGTGTGTGTGTGTGTGTGAGAGAGAGAGAGAGAGAGAGAGATACAGAGAGACCCATCGGCCGATGCTCGTAAATACATCTTTCAGCCATATGCATTGCTGATGCTCAGTAAAAAATTATATAGTTGATACAATCATATAGAACATCATAGCACACTGAACTTGCATACACAAATTTCACGCAGGCGGCACAATCAGGATGGAAGCAGTGGATCGCTATGGGAAGGGCTATGTTGAAACCAACGAAGTCGTACATAACGGTTCATCGTCTTTATCAATGACGGGGAAATATCTTGAATGTTGTGCAAAGAAAACAGACAGACAACACAATAAGTTATGCTAGCACATTAAGTTGACGTACAACCCTTTCTAAAAAAAGTTCAGGTAGAAAATTAGAACAGGTCACAATCAAATGTACTGGCATATCCGTGCTTCACACCCATAGCTCGGATTTAACTAGTATCTGACAAGATTCAGTTGTTACCTCAAATTAGAGCACATCCAGGCAGCCAGCCCTGCCTCTTCTCTTAAAGAAGCAGTGGCCTCCGCCGCGCGATGGAGTAGGCCCTGTGCCATCCATAGTTTCGAGCAACACGGGGAAAGTCTAACGTTGACTCCTGTAATGGACGTCGTCGACGGACCCTGGCACCAGCGACGGCGGCAGGACTTCGAATGATGGATTGACCACTTCTTCTACATGCACGAACACTCGATACAGGTACATCCCTAACGTGGTCCGCGGCGGCCTTGGTGGCGATGAATAGTACAACCCCGGTTCCTGCACCGGTATCTCAACACCAATCACCTTCGGTATGGTGGACGGCTTCTTCATCCATGCCATAACCGTCAGAGCCCAGCTGTCTGGAGGAACAAACATACTTATGAGCTCACTTCCAAGGTCGTTGATAAGCTCGTTCATGGACTCGTTGTTCCAAGCACGTCAAGGCATGCCGTGGAAGGTAAGCTTTGTTAAAAACTCAAGCTCAGAGGGCATCGAGCCCCATCCTGGGTGCCACCGATCAAAGCTCACTAGCGCGCCATCGCAGAACAAATGCCGGGAAGATTCGAACACACGACTGCAGTCGAAAGTTGTCCGGAACTTGACGAAGAAATCAGCCGGTGGCGGACAGACTTCGACGAGCAAGTCACTTATTTGGATGCCGTGCACAACGCCAAGAGCTTTGACAAGGTCATCCGGCGAGACGGGAGGCCGGTCGCCGTTGATGGTTACCATCAGCACTTTGCCGGCAAACTGGTCGTCAAGCGCCGCCATGCCACTGTTGAGCGACAGCATGCAGCGACCGAAGGCAGGACGGACCTCAGGATCTCTGGCTCGGAGATCCGCGTTGACTGGCGACATGATAGTGCACATGAGTACAGGGAGTACATGAGGGGGATTTGGGGGAACTGGAGTAGGAATCGAGATTCCAGAGGTGGGGGAGGGGCGGGAGACTGGGGATGAAAAGGTAGCATGAATTTCGAGCACGCGCCAATATGCTCTCGGCGCGCAAGCGCACGAAAACACCGGTGGCGCCCACATGTCGGCCTAAGAGTCCTTATTCTTTCTTTTTTGGAGAGCCCGGCCTTTTTTTCAGGATATTTTGAGATCCCGGCCTGAGAGTCATAATTGACATGTTTGGCATTGCATTACTACTCGGGCCATATTCAATGACACCTCACTGGCCCAAAGAAGTGTACATCATCGAAAAGACACTGAGCTCAAATTATATAACTTGAAAAAAGGAGATATACTCCGAACACTGGAGAATGGTGATGCCCTCATTTAGCCCACCAGTAGTTCGAGACAATAAACAGTTCAAAACAACGATATATACAACATTCAAACACTGACTAGTGACTACTACTGACATAAACAGCAAGACATGATACTTCATAAGAAGTCTTGCTACACCACCAAAACGCACCCATCTGCAGCGCTCAGACTCTCGTGATCCAGACGAGAATGACATTGTAAATAGAAGCAACTATTACATAGTAAGAGTGACATAGACGAGGATGACCAAATGACAAGGAATATGCATAACAAAATAAAGAACTACCCATCCAGAACCATCATAATAATTTGCAGCCCCACTTCAGTCGAAGAGATGATCCAACACCATCATAATTTGCAGCCTCGCTTCAGCGACCAGTGATCCGGAGACACCAGTACTCCACCCTTTCGATGCAACAGCCCAATTACCTATCAACCTGAAGGCTCGAACCACATCACTGCCTGTCGTAATTGAGACATCCAAGGATCAAAGTTAATCCGGATGCCTTTTTCATTCTCACCTTCTTTTGGCTGCAGGCTGTATCATTGACAATCAGGAGAGTTTTCTCCCGAACTCCTAGGGCTCGCCGTGTAGACACAGTTTTCCATAGCAAACAGAGCCTCTCTGCCATCAAGGTCCTTGACAATGGTGATCTCCTGGTTAATCGGATAATTGAGTCCGAGAAACAGAGAGTGTGAACCAAGGCTGTATACCCGCCTCCAACTAAAAAATCCTAAAGGTCCCGACAAGCTGGTATCCCGCTCATAGACGTAACAGCCACTGTCCGGATACTCTCGTATTACACGGTGCTTGTATACAGTGGGGGTTTTGCAATATAACTTTTCCGGCTCATGTGTCCGAATGATCATTAGTCTTTTGACGTCGTCTGATCGGGCGAGGAGCCAGTTGTGCTTCCCTGTTTTTGGCAAAGGTGGTGTGATTACAAAGGGCAGTAACTATAGGGACACTGCATCATATTAAAAAGGATAGGCATTGTTAATGTAAGAGCAGCATTGTTCGGAGTATGAGTAGGATAATGCAAGAAACATCATTGATATGTCCCTGTTGGAATTGGGAGGAAAATACAGGGAAATGTATACTGGGTTTGAAAATATAGAAGTGCCATGCATGGTTATACTCATGTTATCTCGCAATCGATTCTTCATAGGAAACTACCATGTCATGCATGTTATGTAACCATGTTCTGTCCTCACAAAAAAATTCTTCAAGATAACTAACAGACCATGCATTGTTATATACTCGTGTTCTGTGGGAATTTTTTTGTGAGGATATTATTCTAGCCATTGATTGCTGAAGGGCGAATATAGGTATGTACACATGGTAAGCATTGCAGGATTTCACTACTTCCAAATATAGAGTTCTGCATATGCACATTTACTTCCCTAATATATGGTTAGATGAAACCAACAGTGTGGTGCAAGTTTCTACATCATGAAAATGAGGAAACTAACATGGCCATTGATACACACTCATATTTAGTAGTAGTATATAGATTACTGTAAAATAAGGATAATATCCATATATTCCTAACTGTTTGATTATTCAGGGTTCAAATTGGTTGTAATGACATGGTCACAATCGCATGAATTAACTCATTCCAAATATAGCTGATTTACGGCGTCTCTAATACATTGCCATAGTTCTACTCAAATTCTGCTCAAACAGAGATATGCCAATCATCACAAAGAGTTCAAACAGTGTCATGGCGTCATCATTAACATGAGAGGAAACAACTTACACGCGTCGTCCCAGCAATACGTGGTGCCATGTTTTGTCGATCGCGTAGATGATGCCATTGTGTTCAATAGCATCACAGAAGTGTGTATCAGCTTTGACGATGACCCACTGCAAGCCGAGTTGTCTCCACCTAAAGAAGGCACCGACGTAAAGATAGGCGAGTCCGCAGTCGAACAAGGCAATTAGCTTGAAGTCTGCGTAATTCGCATGTTGTGTGGGCACTTGGCAGACAATCTTCTGCAAAACAAGGTCCATCCAACTGACATAGTAATCTAGATGACTTGGACCGCGATGGTAATACTCTATATAATCCAACGCAGGAAGGATAATCTCATGGGAGGTCTGGAAGTTCACGAGCACCAACTTTTTACCGTCTTCTCTGAAGGCAGCCATCCAGTGGGAGTTCATGCTGACCCAGTACATACCTGCCAAGAAGTTTCAGGCGATGGTGATCGGATCGATGTCGAGGGAAATGATGTACGGCGACCCACTACATACCTGCAAAGAAGTTTCGGCTAATGGAGATCTGATTGAAGTCGAGGGGCATCATGCACGCCTCTGTATCATTGTTAGCCAATCTCGCAAGATCAGATAGCAGCAAGCAGGGTGCCTTGAAAAGCTTAGGCCTCGCTTCGACGATAGCCGTGTGCATGTCCCTCGAGCATGCAGCCAGCCGCAGGGCGCTCAACATATCCATACAAGAACAACAGAGGTCGAGGATGTCACTGTGGAGATTGCTCCAATCGCGGCTCATATGGATGTTGCGCGGTTCGCGTTCGGCCATGGTGGAGTTTGGAAGGGGGATTGATTTACGGGGGAGAAGGATGTCGGTGCTGGAGCGGCTAGCAAGGGAATAGTGGTACTGGGGGAGGCGAGTGAGGCGACGGTACACGGGGGCACAGTGAGATGGAGACGGAGAAGGAAATGGAGATGGAGTGGTGCTACGGGAGCGGAGAGGGAGACGAGGCGAGGCGCCAATGTGTTGTACAGCAGCGGTGACAGACTGCACTGTGCACAGGGTGAGGCTGATTTTGGTAACCCGAACACGCTGCATGGACTAGTGTCAGGCGCAGGGTGTTGTCACTTCACTGTGAGGACCGGATGAATAGTATTTTGACCATAAAGTGTACCACAGTTTTACTACTACTACTACTACTACTACTAGTCGTAGTAGTAGTAGGTACATGAGTACTCTAGTATTGTATAGCGTAAATAGGTCTCCCGTGCTAGCATGCCTGTTCACTTCACCGTTCAGGTATCATCCATACTGCGAGCAGAACCAAATTCTCGTGCATGCCCAATCAACGCTCTGCCGCGATGCATGCAGTGGTCGTTCTGGTGCATCAAGGACCGCATGCAGATTGTTCCACACTTGAGAACAGGAAAAATGGAAAGGTAGAACGCGGCAGCAGAGGAAGAGAATGCTAGCTAACGAGGCTGGGAGGGGATCGAGCAGGAAGTTAATGCTCCACGCCTAAAGGTTTTGGGAAAACCTGATTTTCATAAGGTGACTTATACTCACCTAAATGGAGGGAGTATTCCTTAACCAGAGAATGTTGTGTCTCCCACTCACGCGCTCAAAAAAAACTACGACACATTTTTTTATCTATTTGCATAGGTCCCACCTATCAGGAAGGATGGGCATGTACACGAATAGGTACGACTCATCAGTATACCCGCATAGCCTTTTCGTTTAGTCTACCTAGCCGTCTAATCAACTGCTTGCACGCCACTTCTCCCATTTACAACTTCTCCATCGGGAACCGATTCTCCTCCGCTTCTTCACCTCCCCTTCGTCTTCATTTGCATCCAAACTACACTGCGTTCACATTGTTTTAACCTCTTTAAATAATCATCTACTACTTCAGTTAGACTAGCCATCTAATCCTAATTCTCCAAACCATAGCCCTCCGTTCCAGCGGTTCCAAATGGCGATAGAGATCGAGATGTAGGTTTTTAGTGTCCAACATGTCCTTGTCGAAGGCTCGATGCGCATAGTTGCCACCGTCACCCTCCACCCAAGGGTTGTTCGGCAGTGGATCAACAATGTATCCAACTCCCTCGAAAAGGTAGAGACGAGGGTCATCGGTCTCGACGCAGAGTACATGGAGCATGCCCCTGGGAAGATCCAGCGCGTCGCTGTTCTTCAGCTGTGCCTCGAAGATGATGTTTTGTTGTACCACATCATACACTCGCCCTCCATACCAGGTGAGCTTCACGATTTCTTGTCTCGGGAGGACGTATACTTCTGTGGGGCATCCATCGAAGGGGACAAACAGAAGCTGGAGCCGTACAACCTTGATTTGAAAAGCATCACTGACCTACAAACCAGAATCAAAATTCTTGTAGAAGTTTGTGACAAACAGACACCATCCCTATTCGACGTAGCAAATTTTGTGCTCGGTACAAATCTTTAGAAGGGTGACGAGACGGTGGCATTAAGATCGTCTGGATGGGAGAATTATCCCTTGACGTACGAGCGGATAAAATATGCTGCCCTCGATGCCCGTGTGAGTTTCGAGATAGCTGCAAGGTCCAAAGAGCTTGTTGTGAAGCCGTCTCCCACAGAGAATGACTATAAGAAAAGGCTGCACCAGCAGGAGGGCATTATGGATGGATGAACTATTTCTTCTCTTGTAAAAAAATTATTCCCTCTCGGTGTATATAGATATAGATGGACTATTTCGATGGCGTGCATGTCTTTGGAACAGAGTAGTAGTGTGGGTCCGCTTGACTATAAGGAACTATTTATCCGCATATATAGCTTTCTCTGCTACTCCTTCCAGTGATCGGTATGCAGTGCATGTGTCCGTAGACATGACAACTTGTCCATGGAAGTTCCAACTACGGCAACCATCATGTTTCATCTTGCAATTCCCACGACGCCTATCCAACCCACGGCACCACGCCCCCCGACGTGCGCCTCACCCCTCTCGGCCGCACCGCCCCTCTGCCTTTGTGTGCATGACATGTGGGCCACCTAAAATGTGACGAGCATCAAGTTTCTACCATAGCCACCCACGATTCCCACGACGCCGCTCGAACCCATGAAACCACACGTCTCCCGACCTGCAGCTCACCCCTCTTGGCCCCACTGCCCCTCTGCCTATGGGAGCATTACATGTGGACCAGTCACCTATCGGGTCCACATGTTATTGACTCAAAGGTAGGTGTAGTAAGGCGTCGAAGCTCAGTCCCGACGGCCCTGAGAGGGAAATGTAACTCCTGTGCCAGTGCTTGTGGTGCTCCCGCAGCACGAACTCATGCCAAACTCGAGATTTGTTTCTTTACTATACATGCACGCAACGATTTAATTGACATTGTAATCTCAACATGTGATGGGGAGCTCCAAATTTGAATTTGAAACTTATAAAACGAAAAGATTCAAAAACAAATAAACTGGGAGAGAGGGAGTATATCGTAGGATGTGTCCCATACAAAATAAGTCCCCTGGTTTTTCACCGCGAAGATGCGGTTAGAAAGGAGCACAGCGTCTTCCTACTCGTACGGCAACAAATCGGCCGCAGACAGCATGGTCCGCCTTCGACCGCCATGTGCAAGGTTCGTGCTATCTTATTCAATCTCACCATGGTTCCATCGTACCAATTCATGCGGTGGCCTGTTGCATGGCTAATTCCAATGTTGGACAAAGGTTCTACGGGAACGGTGTCACCGTTGTAAATGTTGTGCAAATTGATGTTGGTACCCTCCCGTACATATGCAAGCCAATCTCCACTCGCACCGAGCCTAACCTGTGAAACAGTGGGCAGGGGGAGAATTAGGAAATGGACGCAGAAGTAGTCTTTAGAATGCATTTACTACGTGATCAAACTCATCTGACCTGCTCATCGGAGGAAATTCGAGTGCCCCTCAACGTCGGCATCTCAAGGGGCGTCAACTTGAAACTACGGCCATGCCGCGCTGGAGAGACCCCCAAGGAAACATCCTCGTGCGTTCCATGGAACATCAAGATGCATTTGTAGTTTATCTTGTGAGAGAAAAGGATGAACGAGGGAAGGCCTCTAGAGATAGAGATGGACACTACTACTACCAATGTGCTGGCCCGTCCGTTGAAATGGATCCAAAGTAGTAGAATAATACTTGTTCACGTGCTTGAAATATAAACACTCTAGTTTTGATATACATGTGTTAGTAGACATGAAAACTTGTCCATGGAAGTTGAACAATGGCGACCATCATGTTTCTTGTTTCTACCACTGCCACACCCACACGCGATTCCCACGATGCCGCTCCAACCCACGGCACAACGTCCCCCAACATGGACATGGATCCTCTGGCGTGGCTATCACTGCCTTGCCCCGCCTTTCCTTCGCTGACAAGTGGGACCCACGCTTATGGGTCCCACATGTCAGTGACAGAATGGTAGGATTGTTCGCGTCAGGGGATCCTCATCCCCCGACATGTCCCTCATCCCTCTCGGCCCCACCGCTCCTCTGCCTTTGTGTGCATGATATACTCCTAATATATTACTCCCTCTGTACCTAAATATTTGTCTTTTTTGAGATTTCAAATGAACTATCACATACGGATTATATAGACATATTCTAGTGTTTCTAGCAAGATGCCCGCTTGTTGCACGAAGTTGATGGAAAAGGTAAGCACAACTTATAAATTGACGGATGGAGTACTAGTTACAGTGATGCATATAATTAAGCAAAGGGATCGCACATGTCGGTATTGACTGGAACGAGAATGCAACAGCACAATAAGAATTAAGGCCATGATGATGCAATCGCAGTGGTGGTTACAGAAGGCAAGATGAAAGATGGATCCACCAACGTATGACCTCCTCCTCCTCAACTTAGTGCGCCGGGCCACCGACCGGCGGCTAAGGAGTGGCGGCTTTTGTGGCGAGGTCGAGGTGCTTCTCAGCAAAGGCATCCAAGGCTTCCAGCCAGTTGAGGAAGGCCAACCTCATAGCGTCCTCACTGGCATTGTAGATACCTTTGTACACGATTTGCTCGTACACGTGGATGTGTAGGTTGATGAATTCTTGCAGGGCGAGGCGCCTCGCGGCGAGCGCGACCTCCAGGTGGACATTCTTCGTGGCATCGGCGGGCAGTCGCAGGGCCACTAGTGCTTGAAAGAGGTTCCGGTCATGGAGGCCGATTAGGGTGGTAGACAATGAGGAGCCCGGGCGCGCGGGCTGGAGGAGTACGGCGATGTCGTCGGTGAGCTTCTTGATGACGGTGAACTTGATGCTGGTGTCAATGATCATCTGGTCCAACTGAGAGTCGTAGTTGGCGTCGACGGCGGCCATCCACCAGCCGGTCTCCAACACCGTCTAGAGACGATCCTCGGTGCCATGCCGCAGGCCGGCGTTGTGGACCATCTGGCGCAGCCGCTGGTCGCGCACGCGCATCGCTGCCATGGGTCTATAGTGAGCTCTTTTGCGCTTAGTGTAGGTGCTTAGGCAAATGCTTAGGTTCGTACGATGTGGTAGATGCATTGGAATGGAGGGACGCCTTTATATGAGGGCAATGATGGCAAACTGCGTTGCATTCACATTGTGCAGCTTCTTTTCCCAGACCTCCTCCCATTACTTCCCTCATGCATTAGTTGAAGGAGGATGCATTAGCCGTTCAACATATAGGGAACCGCTACTCCCTACCTCGTCTGCATTAAAGCCATATCGGGAATTGCGCCGCCCTCTTTCAAATCGAATACTCCCTCCGTCTAGGTGTGTAAGTCATCTTACGAAAACCAAATAATCCCAAAACACTTAGGCGCGGTGCATTAACTTCTACCTCGTTTCTTGTTTCTTGACATATCAACCAATAAGATATGTGGGGTGTGCATGATTTTAATGACTTGAGACTACCAAACACGACATGCAGTGGTTAGTTCATTGCATGCAATGCTATTAATTAGCAAATAAACATTAAGTTCTCTCGTTTTCCCATCCTCCTTGGTCACGGTGCACAACCTAAGATGACTTACTCACCTAGACGGACTAACTAAATATGAGTTACTATGTCACAAAAAGTATATCATTGGATTCTTAAGCGGATATAGTTGTATTTAAAAGTCGAGGGCGGGGCTTTTCCTGCGCGGTAGGCAGCGGGGCAGTTCCGCCTAGTCGGTTCGACAGAGACGCGAGAAGACGAGGGAGTAGGTTGCTGCAAACGTAGGGCTGTGTGATTTGACAGCGAGTTACTGCTGGACAGGTGGGGCCCCGTGATTTGACTTGCCATTATCATTTTAACTGCAGCGATACAACCGGCGTGAGTCTCCCAGATTCCTGACCACCTCCATACAGGTTACTCTCCCAATGCTCCACCATGTAGTAGAGGCTGGCTCTTGCATGAGAGCCCACTTCTCCACTTTTTCCTTGCCTCTCTTTCCTCCACATATGCAAAAATGCCATGTAAAGCGCACTATTGTACTTACTTTTACTTGCTCCTACAGGTGCTTAAGCTTGCCACATAGGCATAAAGTCTGATGTGGCAAGTTAATCAAGAAGAGAGAGACTAGTTTGGTGACCCAAGGAAGAAACAGTGCTAAGCGCGTGTACCTAGGTGAAAAGACAATTTTGAGTCTATAGCTAATTAAATGAAGCAAACTTAGCAACACCATTTCATTGGAAGAGGTCACTCCTTGGCAAATACAATAAATACACGCGCTTACTAGCACCGTTTCTTCCTTGAGTACGAAGAAAGAGATAGAGAGGAGTAAAAAAATACACTTATAGCCAACCTTGTTGTAGTATGAGTGACTAAGTGATGACTATGTATGACATGCCAACATTAGATAGCCTAACGCACCGTGTTAAATCTCCAAGGGCACGACCGCGTGAGCGACGCGACGGTCGTGGTAGGCGCGACCATGATACGGGCTGCTGGCAGCCCTTGGATCTAAGATCAAACGGTCGCATGCTAAGTTGCTGAAAATTTGAAGAATAACCCTCCAGGATAGGATATTCACCCATAGGTCTAGAATCACGCCATGCAACCGTTCGATCTCAGATCCAAGGGCTCTCGGAAGCCCGTATCATGGGAGAATGGAAAGCCACTACCCTGCCGTTCGCACGCTGGCAGTTCGCTCCTACTCGTCCTCGCATGTCCTTCAATACTACGGCGGTTCGCTCCTAGTCGTCCCGTCCATTCACATTACGACAGTTCCACTAATCCTAACCCTCCTCCAAAATCCATGGCGTCCCAAATCTCCATGATCAGCGGTGAGTACAAGGTTAGAACCATCACCGGCGATGAGTTCGACGTCATCTACACCCGTTCTTCCGCGACGGTGAAAGGATGCCTTTCTCGCTTCAGACGCATGTTTGAAAACTCAGATGATGAGTGGGTCGCTGGGCTAGATGTTGAGTACACCACAGTCCTGGGACGAGAGAAGGATCTAAAGGACGAAGAGAGGAAGAAGCCCGTTGTGATCCAGGTTTGCGTACATAACGTTTGCTTGGTCTACCACATATGCCATGCCGACGTTGAGTGCCAGGATTTTAAGAACTTCCTCAAGGACAAAACAGTGAAATTCATTACTGTAGACTTTACGAACGACGAAGAAATCCTGGGTCGGATAGGCCTCATTGTAGGCAACCCCTTCGACCTCCAGAGGAATCGGCTGGTGCCCTCTTGTCAGCCTTCAATGCTGACCCTGGCAGGATCCATGGTTCATCCTTCATACGGTAAACTGGTGAAACCTCCATACACGTTTCATCGTCATGCATGGCAGCGGAATGTACTAGATATAGACCACATCCACTATGTTGCATTGGATGGCTGCCTTTGCTTCAATATCTACAAGGGTTGGATGAAGAGCAACAACCAAGTGTGCGGCTCAAGCAAAGAAGTATCGGCCAAGAGGAAGAGGGACAAGGACGAAGTCGAGGACGTGGACGAGGACTCTGAGTAAGGTGGCAGTATCGTTGCTCATGGTGGTTCTAATGCAGTGTCTACCGGAATAGTTGCAAAGTTTAATTTCAGGTGTGCTTAATTTAATTTGAGGGGTGTGTTGTGCTGAGCCCCCAGCAGAACTATGTTATATTTCTTCTTGTTACTTTAACTCTTCAGTACGTACATACTAGTATTTCTTACATTTCATCTTTTAGTTGGTATAGTACTACCACTCGTTTCTTCACATTATATACGTACAATATATATGGTCAACATCATATAGCCAGCAGTTTAGTTGTCAAGGAATTTCAGGGTGCTTAGTTTTGTCAAAGAATTCCAGGGTGCTTAGTTTTATTTGAGGGGTGGGTTGTGCACTTGTGTTGGACACCATTATTGTGACAAGCCTTTTTAATAGTACTATATGCATAATTTGGCGACGAGCGCTCTCTATATGTACCACCTTTTTTTATTTCAAGTTTTGCTCCATGGCGCAATCCATCGATACTACTACTGTACAAAAGTGGAGTATATACATTTCTTTAAAGGCTAGAGGGCGGGGCAGTCTAGCTTGATCGGTTTCACGAGAGGCGAGGGCCTTTGTGATTTGACGGCTCATTACTGCTGTCAAATCGAATAGTACTGCGCCGCCCGCTGCACGCCCGGCGCCTCCATTAAACCCCTCCATTAAACCCGCATGCAAACCGAGAATCCTACTTCGGCCACATGTCCGTTCATGAGCGGGCCGGAATTAAACGCAACACCGGCCGAGCTCCTCCAGTCCGCCCTCAGTTTAAATGAGGCAGACGCCGGCTAAGCTCCTACCGTCTGCCCTCTATTTACACGAGGCCAGACAGACAGCGAGCAAGAATCGCACCCCTCCGCCGCTCCCCCATCTCCTCCTTCACCATTTTCTCCACTCCTCTGATGGCTTCCGATGAGCCGTTCTCCGGCATATTACCCGGCTGGGTGGCCCGCCGAGCCCTCTAGATACAGGCGAGGCCGCTCGGTGCTTCACCAACCTCGCTTGGACCGACGGAGCCAGTTGCCGACCCAAGCAGGCGCGTGGTTCAGCAACTCGCCGCTCCAGTTCAGCTCGATGAGGAGTGGCGAGTTGCTCCACGCCGGCACGGCGGCGAGCACGCCGGTACGGGCGCCGTCGATGCCGCGTCGTACCGCACCACTAGTGTCTGCAGTGGCCGCACCTCCCGTATCTGTGGGCGCGCCTCTCGTGCCTGCGGCAGCGCCATGCAGGTAGAGACAGAAGCCGGGTGCATGGAGAGCGACGAGTCGGTGGCCAGCTTCTCCGTGTCCGCTGCCATCATCGAGGAGAAGTAGAACACGGGAGGCCGCCACCACTTGGGACCCATGAAGGCAACCGCCAAGGCGACGACCACAGATTCAGGTGGTTTCTTTGCTGCTTCGTCTCTTCCGAGGACCTTCGTCGACCCCGCAAGTGTCTAACGGACATGAGGAAGACAAAGGGATCCGCGAGCGGCCATTTAGAACTAAAATAAGTCTAGATACATCCATTTCCGGACGGAGGGAGTATTAATTATACAAGAGAGTCGGATTGGCAACTCTTAGTTCATGTAAATGCAATGAAATCCATGATGTTTATATGAAGATCCGTCTTTTTTATATGAAATCCTTCATGCTTATATGAAGTCAGTCCGTGTTTGCACGAATTTCATCTGGTTGGTAAGAGTTGTAAAAATGTATGCCGCTGGCGTTGTTGTCGTCCTCCTCTTAAGGAAGCGGGAGGATATTTACCGGATGCCGTTGGAGATGCTCTTTATGCTGGAAATAATAGAGTGACATCCAATCCATTTGAGTTAATTGCATGTATGATTTTCCCTCTATAAAAAGTTAATTGCATGCACAGTGTACACGTGACTTGCAGGGTGGCTACAGCTTCGTACAGAAAGTTAAAAAGAAACAAGTCCATCCTTAATCTTGTATTCTAAGTACTCTGTGGGTTCCACTGTCAGTACAGTGGCGAAAGAAGTATATATCAAATAAGTAGAGTAATATATAATATAAAAATATAAAGTTAAAAGACAGAACAGGAACTCATGTCATCGCGTTGCGCGCATCCGGTGCTAACCGGCCTAGCACATTTTTGTTGTAGACCATGCTGGAGATATATCTCCATGTCTACTCTTATATATACTCCATTCGTTCCTAAATATTTTTCTTTTTCATATTTGAAATGGACTACCACATACGGATGTGTATGTAGACATATTTTAGAGTGTAGATTCACTCATTTTGCTCCGTATGTCTTTTCAGGAAGGGGTCATATTTGTCCTTTATTTATTTATAAGGTATCCAGATGGCACTGCACCGCCAAGACAAGAGGGTAACATCAAAATTATGGACTACTTTTTTGAGTATGTTGGTAAGGTCCGGTCATAGTCACTTGTTGAAATCTCTAAAAAGACAAATACTCCCTCCGTCCGTAAATACTTGTCATCAAAATGGATAAAAGGAAATGTATCTAGACGTATTTTAGTTTTAGATACATCTATTTTTATCCATTTTGATGACTAGTATTTTCGGACGGAGGGAGTAGAAAAAGAGTTGGTGATGATGGTGTGCGTGCCATCCTGCAATATAGGCCGTTGGATTTATATCTAATGTTCCGTGCAACGCACGGGCAGCTAGCTAATTTTTTTTAAAATAGTTGATGCGATAATTGGGTTGAAGTGATATATTTTATGTCTGCCCCGGATGATTTCAGATTCACTAGTACTAACAAATGAAAGGTTGCCTTGTTAATTAACAGAAAACAGGGTGAAAACTATCACATGAGGCCGGTAAAAACAAGGCACACTGGGTTCAGTCACTACAGTTGTGCACGCGCGGGAAGTCTACATATCGAGGGGGCTACCGAGCGAGGCACCGAGACACAATGTTTGAGAGAGAAACCAATTGACAGATTATGATCAGATCGAGTTGTCACCCTTCTGTTGTCATTATTGGGGGGAGGGAGAGAAAGACGTATTGAGAGTGTGCGCGGTAGGCATAGAGGCACAACTAGCGAGTGTGTGTGTGTGTGTGTGTGTTTGAAAGAGGAGTAGATAGATTATTATCAAGATCGATGTGCCACCCTACTCCTTCGGTGTCGGGTAGTGTGTCTGTGTGTGTATGTTTGATAGAGAAGCCAGTCGATAGATTAGTATCAAGATCGAGGTGTCACCCTACTCCTTCGGTGTTGGGAAGTGTGGGTGTGTGGGGGGGCAGTGACACTCACATATCTCTACTCTTATAAAAATAGAGTTGGTGATGATGGTGTTCCTGCCGTCCTGCAATATAGGCCATCCAATTTATATCCGACGGACAGGAAGGAAACTATGGCAATTTTGCAAAAAGAGACCCACACCCCTCTCTGCATTTGCAAATAAGGCATTCCCTCGTTCATCCTTTTCTCCCACAAGATAAACTTCTCATACAAATGCATCTTGATGTTCCGTGCAAACATGGGCATCTTGCTAGTAGGGAGAAGGAGTTTGTGTGACACATATCTAGCTATATTAAGGGATAGGTAGATAGCATATGTGTGAGAGACATTAGTGGTTGTGGGTGGGCGGAATTAAAGGGGTGGGCGTGTTAGACATAGAGAGCGTGTGTGTTTCTATGTGAGAGACTTGTAGGACGGGGTAGAAAGACGAATTTAACCCTGACGGAGGGAGAGAAATACACGAAGTGCACGTGTGTGATTCCGATGCCCACAGGGAAGTGAGATATGTATGCGTGTGAGAGAGATTGCACAATTCATTCACGTATCACTATCTAGCGATCGTGGACGTGCATCCCTTGAACATAAGTCAATATGTACTTCGTATCGTGGCCAAAGGTACAATATCGATTCAACGCTATAAAGATTGGACACTCACATATCACATTTTCTATTTAAATAAGCCTTTTTAGTTGTGCATGCCAAAGTTACAATGATGTTTCTTCAAACAACCAATGTAGCTATCATGAACATGCACCATTGTTACTCTTGCATTCAAATTCATTAGTCTTGGATGATTTAAGTTTCTATTTTGAAGTAATATATGTAATATTCATATATGAATTCAACGGGTACGCAATTTATGAAATGGAGGCTATGTAATCATATGAGGTAACACTTTTAAGTAGCTGACTACAATATCCATTTCTTTTTGTGTGCCTCTACACTAACACGTCAATGCATTATGTTTAAAGTAAATAACCAATGGCACTAAATTATCTATTTACACGAGAAATACATAGGCTGAGCGTTTGATCCCTTTTTTGTGAACGCGCCACTACACCCGTACGATTGGCCGCGCCCGTGTGAACGTCCAAGTTATCGGCGCATCATCCCGAGTTATTGTCTTTTTTCTGGGGTGGACTTCACACCAGTTATTAACTGCTAACGCGTGCCCTGTGTACATAGTCTAGCATGACCTTCCCGCTAGCACGGTCCAAAGTTAGTTGAAACTGGATACGAACGATCCCGCGGGTGGCAAAATCTCCCGCCTCCTTATAAAATTTCCGCCACCTTAGTCTTTAGCATGCGAAATCCCCCTTTTGTCCTTGGTGCACGGAGACCAATAGTTACAATACCGCCCTCATCTACATGATAGGTCGCGGCTGCTTTCGTAACTTCCGGTTCCCCCACTACACGGCACCCCCATTTCCTCTCCCCCTCCCGCAAAAATGACTAACTCCAGAGCACCAGAGCATCTTACATCACGCCGTCCGTACTTCATCGCCCTTTCTCCCATCCCCTCTCGAAACACTAGACTGCTCATCCACCGGCGTACCATAGCCCATTCACTGCCAGCGGCGTCCACCTCGCCGGATTTGCTTCTGCAGCCGCATCTACCCCTCCCACCTCCCCTAGAAACAAGTAGACTGCTCATCCACCACTATACCACAGCCCATTCAGTGTCGGCCTTGTCCACGGCGCCGGATCTGCTTCGCCGGTACTCTCTGAAGGAAATATGCCCTAGAGGCAATAATAAAGTTATTATTTATTTCCTTATATCATGATAAATGTTTATTATTAATGCTAGAATTGTATTAACCGGAAACATAATACATGTGTGAATACATAGACAAACAGAGTGTCACTAGTATGCCTCTACTTGACTAGCTCGTTGATCAAAGATGGTTAAGTTTCCTAGCCATAGACATGAGTTGTCATTTGATTAACGGGATCACATCATTAGGAGAATGATGTGATTGACTTGATCCATTCCGTTAGCTTAGCACCCGATCGTTTAGTATGTTGCTATTGCTTTCTTCATGACTTATACATGTTCCTATGATTATGAGATTATGCAACTCCCGTTTACCGGAGGAACACTTTGTGTGCTACCAAACGTCACAACATAACTGGGTGATTATAAAGGTGCTCTACAGGTGTCTCCAAAGGTACATGTTGGGTTGGCGTATTTCGAGATTAGGATTTGTCACTCCGATTCTCGGAGAGCTATCTCGGGGCCCTCTCGGTAATGCACATCACATAAGCCTTGCAAGCAGTGCAACTAATGAGTTAGTTGCGAGATGATGTATTACATAACGAGTAAAGAGACTTGCCGGTAACGATATTGAACTAGGTATTGAGATACCGACGATCGAATCTCGGGCAAGTAACGTACCGATGACAAAGGGAACAACGTATGTTGTTATGCGGTCTGACCGATAAAGATCTTCGTAGAATATGTAGGAGCCAATATGAGCATCCAGGTTCCGCTATTGGTTATTGACCAGAGACATGTCTCGGTCATGTCTACATTGTTCTCGAACCGTAGGGTCCGCACGCTTAAGGTTTCGATGACAGTTATATTATGAGTTTATGAGTTTTGATGTACCGAAGGAGTTCAGAGTCCCGGATGAGATCGGGGACATGACGAGGAGTCTCGAAATGGTCGAGACGTAAAGATCGATATATTGGACGACTATATTCGGACATCGGAAAGGTTCTGAGTGGTTCGGGTATTTTTCGGAGTACCGGGGAGTTACGGGAATACGGGGGAGAAGTATTGGGCCTTATTGGGCCATAAGGGAAAGAGAGAGGGGCTGCCTAGGGCAGGCCGCGCGCCCCCCCAAGGCCTAGTCCGAATTGGACTAGGGGGAGGGGCTGCGCCTCCTCCTTCCTTCCCTTCTCTTTTCCCCTTCCTTGTCTCCTACTCCTACTACATGGAAGGACTCCTAGTTGGACTAGGAAAGGGGGAATCCTACTCCCGGTGGGAGTAGGACTCCCTAGGGCGCGCCATAGAGAGGGCCGGCCCTCCCCTCCTCCACTCCTTTATATACGGGGGCAGGGGGCACCCCATAGACACATAAGTTGATCTTCCTGATCGTTCCTTAGCCGTGTGCGGTGCCCCCCTCCACGATATTACACCTCGGTCATACTGTAGCGGTGCTTAGGCGAAGCCCTGCGACAGTTGAACATCAAGATCGTCACCATGCCGTCGTGTTGACGTAACTCCTCCCCGAAGCTTTGCTGGATCGGAGCCCGGGGAGCGTCATCGAGCTGAACGTGTGCCAAGAACTCGGAGGTGCCGGAGTAACGGTGCTTGGATCGGTTGGACCGAGAAGACGTACGACTACTTCCTATGCGTTGCGTCAACGCTTCCGCTTCGGTCTATGAGGGTACGTAGACAACACTCTCCCCTCTCGTTGCTATGCATCACCATGATCTTGCGTGTGCGTAGGAATTTTTTTGAAATTACTACGTTCCCCAACACTCTCGTCAACCGTCGCGCATCTGCAACGGCTCATTCGTACTCCCCACCGGAGACGCTTCGTCCACACCCCCCGGAGCCGCCCCACCGACGCCCCCGTCGACGGCCTCTGATTCTCTTTGCCGACAGCTTCCTCAACCCTACAGGAGCCGCTTCGCCGACACCTTCCTCAACCCTACCGGAGTAGCTTCGCCTATACCATTCTCAACCCTACCGGGGCCACTTTGCCAACTCACAAGTCCACGGCCTCAGATCCGCTTCCTCGCACCCTCATCCAACCTACCGGGTCAGCTTCTGACGCCCCATCCACGGCCGCAGATCCGCATCGTCGACACCACCCTTAACCCAACCACCGGAGCAGCTTTTGACGCCCCGTCCACGGCCGCAGATCCGCATCGTCGACACCATCCTTAACCCAACCACCGGAGCAGCTTCATCTACGCCCTCATCCACGGCCATAGATCCGCTTCGCCCACACCGTAGTCCACCCTACCGGAGCCGCTCCACAAACACCCTACTCGATGGTTCTAGATCTTTTTACCGGACCCCGACAACCAGCGCATCGTCATCACCCTCGACGTTTCTAACCTGATTCCCACAGTCTGGAGAGATTCCAAGCACCCGCCACGGCCTAGGTACTTGTCACCTTTAAACCGTCCAGCGTCACCTGCCCGATGTACTTCAAATATACTAACCGGTCGCTGTTACCTGTTATGCAGCTGGCAAAAACTAAAAGGACGATGTTTCTTCTAGATCTAACAGCTTGGCCAACCAAGATCCTGGACTGAGGCATTGCTATGATCTTGTAAGCGCGTCTCTCTCTCTCTTGTATTGTTCTGTGCCTGCCAGCGTGCTTTGCTAGGATTTTCGACTAGTAATCCCTTTGTGCAGACAATGATTTCTACTACTGGCTGCTAAATTAGATATGTAGATGTCATACATGATACAACCTCGTACCTCCGTTCCTAAATATGAGTCTTTCTAGAGATTCCACTATAGGCTACATACGGAGCAAAATGAGTGAATCTACACTCGAAAATGCATCTATATACATCTGTATGTGGTCCATACTGGAATCTCTACAAAGACATATATTTAGGAACAGGGGCAGTACATTACACAAAATCGTAGGTGGCATGTAGGAATTCCCGTGCACAACATTAGGCTCCCTTAGAGAGCCTGCTAGTCCGGCATACAGAGTCATGGGTAGTTTATGGTACGCACACAATCGTTAATTGGTGGTTTAAATATGCGCAAGGGATATGCAATGTAGTATCATGTAGAGATGTCTGAAATTAGCCGTGTCAACTTGCAGATAGAGTTACACAATGAAAAAGTACAAGATGTATGTGGCAATTTCATGGAGCATCGCAAAAAAAAGGAGAGGCAACGGTGAGCCTATACATTGTGCTATGGTACGTCACTCCTCCATTGCAATCATCGTGACATGTTATTTATATGCCAGTTCTATTAGCCAAGTTTCTTAGGGACAGTTATTACGAGTTATCCTAAGAAAATAAGCACCTGTGAATATAAGCTCCATGTAATAAGCCAACCAGTTCTTTTCATTGCGTTTTCAGCTTATCTTTGGTATGATCAGTGGAAAGTCTAGATTGCATTTTTTTTCATTTTGCTGCCCATATGGAAATTAATTTGACTTGCAAACATCACATATTGAACCCAGTGCAGTAATTAATATGATAGGAAAATAGACCATCACTATTTGCTCAAAATGCAAATACAAAGATACCATCTACTTGGCACAATCTACTTTGGTCAATGTTTTCCATAGAGATCCCATTGCCTAATTTAAACGAAGAACGCATGACCCACGTTTAAATGAAGAACAATTATTTATTGAAATTTGATGGTCCAAGTGGCTGGTTATTATCGTATAGCAACACCACCTGAAAGCATCATATAGCAGCAGCGGCTCATAGCAACTCATCATACAGCAGCAGCAGTTTGCAATTCATCATATACCAGTAGCAGCTCATAGCAATTTATCATATAGCAGCAGCAGGAGCAGCTCGTAGCAATTCATCATATAGCAGCAGCAGGAGCAGCTCATAGCAATTCCTCATATAGCAGCAGCAGGAGCAGCTTGTAGCAACTCATCATATAGCAGCAGCAGGAGCAGCTTGTAGCAACTCATCATATAGCAGCAGCAGCAGCAGCAGCTCATAGCAATTCATAATATAACGGCAGCAACTCATAGCAACTCATCATATAGCAGCAGCAGCTCATAGCAATTCATCATATAGCAGCAGCAGGAGCAGCTCATAGCAATGCATCATATAGCAGCAGCAGAAGCAGCTCATAGCAATTCATCGTATAGTGGATCAGAATGAAAATTTGGCAAAAAAATCAGAGGAGATCCTCACCTTGTTGGATGAGCTCATCCTTCAACAGCACCTCAAGGCCATGGCCTGGGAGGAGGGGAGGGGGAATAAGGTTCCTTCTGCCGCAGTGTGGCATCAGCCGTAGTTGTGCAACGCCCGCCGGAGTAGTGCGTTGGACGAACCATAGTGGAGCAGCTGCTGGAGACCATGAGAATGAGGGGCGGTGCCAGAGGGAGGAGAAGCCAGGGAGATTTGCCCCTACCCGCCGGCCATGTAGCCTAGCTGGACATAGCATCATCGAGGACAAGGCCAGATGGGACCAGTGGCGACGGCTCGCTGGAGGAACCCTAGTGCTGCATGCAGGGGATCGAGGTAGAGGGAAAGGGGAGAGGAGATGCAAGCGGGCGGGGCAATGAATGCTTGCGTGTTTGTTTTTACTTGAGGGTCAGGTGTGACACGTGCGTTAGCAATTGCATTTTGAGTGTAATATAGGCAGACAATAGAGTCATTTCACTATTCCCCTTCCCTTCAATTTTTAGTGAGGTTCTACCCGAAACACCCCCTCCAAATCGAAATTAGTTAAGCCCAAGCCCATAACTCAAAAATGAATTCTTTACATATTTTATGGCTTATTTTGACAATTTGCCCTGAAAAGGCGGAATCGAACTGGCCCTTAACCTACAATTCAATTGTGCGTGCAATGATGAATCACTCATGCCTGCTATCTGTACATTTAGGCATCATCATACATGGCATAACCTAATACATGTGCATTCCATTGTAGAATCTAGAATATGCAATGTTTATGTTAGTTCATACGTTGCACATGATGTTTAAATGCCCCTTAAATCTGGTCAGTCATGTGATGGTCTTTAAGCCTCCTTCTTTGCTTCTTTTCTTGATGTGTAAGATTTGCTCACACATCTGCTCAATTGCTTGTTTGCATCAGCCAGCCATACTAGAACTGTTTGCTTTGATTACTTGCTGTTCTTGACCTAACACTCCAACAGAGCTTGTCAACGTTTTAAACACTAAGGGCTGCTGTAGTGGGGCCTTGTCTAACTCATAGGTGACATAAAGGTTTGGTTGTACACTACAGTAGGCTCTCCAAGAGTACCTGGAGATTCAGTTCGAAGGTATGCCTAGTTTTTACATAGTGCAGACATAGTAAATGCTCATTTCATTGTGTGCAAGTGCAAGAGATGCGGCATGTTTCATTATGTGGTGTTCTTTTGTTATAATCTCATCCTTTTGTGTTTACAGACTAGAAAGGATGCATATTTATCTTCCAAGGAGACGAGTAACTAGTTTGTGTCACCTTGCAGAGGGGGTGCAATGAAGATAAGATAGAGGATTTCCAAGTACAAGATGTTAGGAAGGTGCCTTGCAAGAGAAGTAGGAGCTACACTGAGCCTCCTCAACCTGCTAAGGTAAGTCACTGTATGCAACTCAACAGTTCAATTCCTTGTTTGTTTCAGGCATAGTTACTTTTCTCTTTTCAATTGCTTTATTTATCCTTAGTTAATGAGATGCCCAAATAATCATGCCTGATGTTCGGTACTTGTATCACTATTAATTGACATAATTAAAGGCCTTACCATTTAATTACTCTGCCGAAGTGTGCCTGAAGCTTTGAAGTCTATTAACCAACTATTATTGCATGAGGCTCACAATCTAGTTTATACTATGCTAATGATTGCATAGTTTTGCCTGATGTAGTATGTTTGTATGAAACCCTCTGCTGTTCATTATGCTCCCTAAGACTTTAATTGAGGCACAGAATGGCCAACTGCTTGCTTACTTATACACAACGTGCTGTCTAAATTTGTAACTTGTCTGTGTTTTCGATTGGGCCCCAACATCATGCTCCTCTGGTGACCTAAGAGGGATTTCTGTATGCAGGCTGCACATACTATCTTTTTTATAATTTTTAAAATATCACCTGCTTATGCTTCTTGACGTGTAACTTTTTTTTAAAGTGACGTGTAACACTATTGTTAGTCCTGTTTTGCCATGGAGTGCAAAATAATGTCTTGTTCGCTTCACTGTTGTAACTATATTTTTGCCCTAGTCATGTGTACTTACAGAAACATTTCAGGATGAAGTGACATCAACACAAAGATCTGCGAGCAGTGCGGCATGGTCGTTACCGAATGACTATGGATTGGAATTGGAATGTGCTGATGTTCTCGAGCATCAACTAGAGGTGGCAAGACAACGTGTACATGATTGTCAACACATAATCAACAAGTTGAGACTGGACATGCAGGTATTAGATGCAGGAATCAAAAAATGAAACAAGACACTGAGGTAACCATGAAGGAATTGGAGATTTTGCAGACTGAAATTTGTGCTATCTGAATCCGGCCAATCCTATTTTCTGAAGAGATTATAGTTCAAATGGAGTTAAGTTGATGCGTGTCCATGATGTATGAGTTGTATTTGCCCAGTGTATGTAATTTGTTGTCTGTGTATCTTTATTATCACCTGTGCCGAACCATAATGTCGAGTGGGTATAATCGGCTGTAATTTCTTTATTGTTGTAACATCCCAAATTTTCAATTTGGAATGTTATACATTAGATCATCATTGCATATCATGTTTATTGCTTTTCCCTTCTGTAATCCTCGAAATCCTAAGCAACTCAAGGACCCTCGGAGAGAGTTGGGGATTTTCCAGTTTTCATATTTGATATTCATCAAATAATGAAACGAGGATTTTTTATTTTATTATTTTTCCCTAAAAATATTTCATATTAAAATATATGAGAGGAGAAAATAGGACTTCTCCAATATAATTGAAATATTGGAGGAGAAATATTAAAATCATTTAGTTGATTTTATTTGGATTTTATTTGCATTAGAAAAATTGCACGTTTTCAAAATAGTATTTTAGGGCCAAGAAAATGTTCATCTTGTTCTAAATATTAGATTTAGATGGTGAAAGTTTGTTTTGGCATTTTTAGATTTTTATTTATTTTTTTAAGATTTTATTTCTGTCGGCGAAATTATTTAAAAAAAATGTTTCACGTGCCCGACTGGGCCTAAGGCCCAGCCGAGCCTGGCCGGCCCAGCAGCCGCCACCGCCTCCTGCGGGCGTGCGCACCGCCGCCGCCGCCACTAGGACCGGAGTCTGAGTTGGATTCCGCCTCCGCCGCGCCTTACCCCCTCCTCCAAGTCGCCACCCCCGCCCCCTTTATATACGCCGCCACCCCGAGCCCCAACACCACCACAACCGCGACCAACTCCGCCGTCGCAGCCGCCGCCACCCCGCGCAGCCGCCGCCGCCGCTTGCCGCCGCCGCCGCCAAGCCCAGCCGCCCGTGAGTCGCCGCCCCGCACCCCCGCCTTGCCGGACATCTCGCCAGAGGTACCGCGCCAGATCCGACCGCCGGTTATTTTAAATAAACCGTTTGGTTTATTTTTTTTGTAACCCTAGTTTTTGTTTTTTTTAAATACATAGGTTTTTCTCCGGTTTATTTATTTAGCGAGCGTTCGCTCGTTTGTTCGTTTTAACGAACGCTGAGGGAGTCCTGGATTAGGGGGTGTTCCGATAGCCGGACTATACCTTCAGCCGGACTCCAGGACTATGAAGATACAAGATTGAAGACTTCGTCCCGTGTCCGGAAGGGACTTTCCTTGGCGTGGAAGGCAAGCTAGGCGATGCGGATATTCAAGATCCCCTACCATTGTAACCGACTTTGTGTAACCCTAACCCTATCCGGTGTCTATATAAACCGGGGGGTTCTAGTCCATAGGACGACCCCATCATACAACATTCATACCATAGGCTAGCTTCTAGGGTTTAGCCTCCTTGATCTCATGGTAGATCTACTCTTATACTACCCATATCATCAATATTAATCAAGCAGGAGTAGGGTTTTACCTCCATCGAGAGGGCCCGAACCTGGGTAAAAATATCGTGTCCCTTGTCTCCTGTTACCATCCGGCCTTGACGCACAGTTCGGGACCCCCTACCCGAGATCCGCCGGTTTTGACACCGACATTGGTGCTTTCATTGAGAGTTCCTCTGTGTTGTCGCTTTTGGGCTCGATGGCTCCTTTGATCATCAACAACGATGTGGTCCAAGGTGAGGCTTTTCTCCCCGGACAGATCTTCGTCTTCGGCAGCTTCGCACCGCGGGCCAATTCGCTTGGCCATATGGAGCAGATCGAAAGCTACGCCCCTGGCCATCAGGTCAGGTTTGGAAGCCTAAACTACACAGTAGACATCCGCGGGGATTTGATCTTCGACGGATTCGAGCCATAGCCAAGCACGTCGCACTGTCTCATGGGGCATGATTTAGCTCTGCCGCCGGACAGTACCCTGGAGGCCGCAAGCACACCGGCTCTGACCCTCAATTCGGAGCCAGTTGCGCCGATCGAGGATGATCGTTTGGACGTCACCTTGGGGGCTGCGATCTCAAAGGCGATCGAGCCGAACGCCAGTCCCGCACTCGGCAGGACCCGTGACTCCGAGGATACGGACTCCTTTCCAGACTCCGAACCCCCCGCGCCCCTGCCGATCGAATCCGATCATGGACTTCACTGCCGCAGACATATTTCAGCACTCGCCTTTTGGCGACATCCTAAATTCCCTCAAGTCTCTCTCTTTATCAGGAGAGCCCTACGGTCAGCGAGGATGGGATACGGACGATGAAGAAATTCAAAGCCCACCCACCACCCACTTTGTAGCCGCTGTCGACGATTTAACCGACATGCTTGACTTCGACTCCGAAGACATCGAGGGTATGGACGACGATGCAGGAGACGAACAGGAACCAGCACCTGTAGGGCGCCGGAAGGCCACCTCGTCATATGACATATATATGATGGATACTCCAAAAGATGGAGATGGCGACGGAACAGCGGAGGATGACACCTCCAAGAAACAGCCAAAGCGCCGGCGTCAGTGGCGCCGTTCTAAATCCCGCCAAAGCAAAAACGGTGATTCCGGCACGGGAGACAATACTACCCTGGATAGCGCCGAAGAACACCACCTCCAGAAAGATTCGGCACAGGAAGATGGAGAA
This sequence comes from Aegilops umbellulata, assembly GCA_032464435.1. Taxonomy (NCBI): domain Eukaryota; kingdom Viridiplantae; phylum Streptophyta; class Magnoliopsida; order Poales; family Poaceae; genus Aegilops; species Aegilops umbellulata. The sequence goes on from CP136057.1 coordinate 546,489,626, forward strand.
GCCAACCCTCATGAAAGAGCGGCAGACCGAGAGGTTGAGGATGATAACTACATGCCTCCCTCCGAAGACGAGGCAAGCCTCGACGACGACGAATTCGTCGTACCATCAAACCCCGCCGAACAAGAGCGTTTCAAACGCAGGCTTTTAGCCATGGCAAACAGCCTCAAGAAAAAGCAGCAACAACTTAGAGCTGATCAAGACCTGCTAGCTGATAGATGGACTGAAGTCCTTGCGGCCGAAGAGTACGAACTCGAACGCCCCTCCAAGCACTACCCAAAGTGCAGGACGCTACCCCGATCAAAGGAGGAAGCACCCACATCACCAGCGCACGACATGGCCGACCGGCCACCACGCGGCTTCTCGACCCTCCACTCAAGCCATGCCCCGATGCTATTCAACTAAGGCATGGGAAAACGCGCCAGACATGTGAGACGTACTGGAGGATAAGGCAAGACAAACAAGATCAATCTACGGATCGCGCAGGCGCCCTACGGCACATGACGGAGATATTTATTCCGGATACAACAAATCCGGCCGGGCCAAACACAACATACATGGCTCTTCTGAGCTGCGTCGTGATATAGCCCAGTATAGAGGCGCCGCACACCCACTATGCTTCACAGATGAAGTAATGGATCATAAAATCCCAGAGGGCTTTAAACCCGTAAACATCGAATCATACGATTGCACAACAGATCCCGCGGTCTGGATCGAGGATTATCTCCTCCATATCCGCATGGCCCGTGGTGATGATCTACACGCCATGAAATACCTCCCACTCAAGCTCAAGGGACCGGCCCGGCATTGGCTCAACAGCTTGCCAGCAGACTCGATCGGTTCTTGGGAGGACCTGGAAGCCGCATTCCTCGACAACTTCCAGGGCACTTATGTGCGACCACTAGATGCCGATGACCTAAGCCACATAATTCAGCAGCAAGAGGAATCGGCCAGGCAATTCTGGACACGGTTCCTAACAAAGAAAAACCAGATAGTCTACTGTCCGGACGCTGAGGCCCTAGCAGCCTTCAAGCATAATATCCGCGACGAATGGCTTGCCCGGCACCTGGGATAGGAAAAGCCGAAATCTATGGCAGCCCTCACGACACTCATGACCCGCTTTTGCGCGCGATAAGACAGCTGGCTAGCTCACAGTAACAACTTATCAAAGAACCCTGGTAGTTCGGATACCAAGGATAAAAGTGGCAGGACACGCCGGAACAAACAAAAGCGTCGTGCTAACAGCGACAGCAACGAAGATACGGCAGTAAATGCCGGATTCACAGGCTATAAATCCGGTCAGCGAAAAAAGCCATTCAAAAAGAATACTTAGGGCCCATCCAGTTTGGACCGAATACTCGATCGCTTGTGCCAGATACATGGCACCCCCGAAAAGCCAGCCAATCACACCAATAGGGATTGTTGGGTGTTCAAGCAGGCAGGCAAGCTAAGAGCCGAAAACGAAGACAAGGGGCTGCATAGCGATCACGAGGAGGAGCCCAGGCCGCCGAACAACAGTGGACAGAAGGGTTTTCCCACACAAGTGCGGACGGTGAACATGATATACGCAACCCACATTCCCAAGAAGGAAAGGAAGCGTGCGCTACGGGACGTATAAGCGATGGAGCCAGTCGCCCCAAAGTTCAACCCATGGTCCTCCTGCCCGATCACATTTGATCGAAGGGACCACCCCCACTAGCATCCGTCACGGCAGTTTCGCCGCATTGGTTCTCGACCCAATCATCGACGGATTTCATCTCACAAGAGTCCTCATGGACGGCGGAAGTAGCCTGAACCTGCTTTATCATGATACAGTGCGGAAAATGAGAATAGATCCCTCGAGGATTAAGCCCACAAAAACGACCTTTAAAGGCGTTATACCAGGTGTAGAGGCCAACTGTACAGGCTCAGTAACACTTGAAGTGGTCTTCGGATCTTCGGATAACTTCCGAAGCGAAGAGTTAATCTTCGATATAGTCCCGTTTCACAGTGGCTATCACGCCCTGCTCGGGCGAACCGCATTAGCAAAGTTCAATACGGTGCCGCACTACGCGTATCTCAAGGTCAAGATGCCAGGCCCTCGAGGAGTAATTACGGTCAATGGAAACACCGAACGCCCTCTTCATACGGAGGAGCACACGGTGGCTCTCGCAGCGGAAGTACAAAGCAGCCTTCTCAGGCAATTCTCCAGTCCGGCCGTTAAAAAGCCAAACACCACCAAGCGCGCCCGGAGTAACCTACAACAAGACCGCCTGGCATGTTCGGAGCAGGCGTAGCAATGCGGCCCCAACCCCAGCCCTCGCAACATAGCAAAACCAGTGCTTCGCACACATAACTACGCTCTCGAAATACCATGGGCGCAGGGGAAGGGGCACAATAATGGCAAGCCCAAAAATACGGCCTAAAACGTTCTAGGGGTTGCCGAATTCCTTTTTCTTACTTTAAGGACTCCACACGACGGACGACCTGTTCGTCAATTCAGCTGCCGCACAAACGATGCAAGATCCAGGGAAGCAGACAAGCCATGCCGCACTATGGAACTCCCAGGTGGTCTCTGTTACGAGCAGTATACCTGTTTTAAATAAAATTCCGCGGCCTGCCCCCGCCCAGGACATGTTAAATAGTCCAGTATCTTTTGCTTATCACACTATTTGTACCGTCCTGCTTTGAAAGCAGCTTCTTCATAAACAATGCATAGCTTTCTTGTTTGTTTTTTGCATTATCCCGCTTTTTATATATATGTTCAGTAATGACATGCGGCACCCGTACACTGTGGTACGGCAAATACGCCAGGGGCTTCAGTACCCCTTAATATGGCGCAAGAAGTCCGAACACTTCATAAGTGCGGCACCCTGAACTTATAGCACTATATGCATCGGCTCCGAATCATGATTTGGGTCAATGGTTGGGTTTGCCCGGCTCCTATGTTTTGGTGCCTTACGTTCCGCTATATCGGCTAAGGTAGCACTAGGAGAACCACTGTGATTGTGCCCTAGTTGAGCTGGGTTAAGCACCTCAGTGGAGAAAGCTAAAACTGACTGTCATGATGAGGCGAGAGACCGGTCGCTGTTCGAGAGGTTTTTCGAGTCCCTAAAGACTTATGCCGCTTCGAGTGAGGAACCGGCTTTGTCCGACCAAGGCGTGGATAGCGCCCCGAACTTGGTCTTCCGAACTAGGGGCTTCGCCGAAATTTAAAATTATAAAGTTCTATGGCTAAGTGAGAGTGTTCAAGCATTACAGTCTGATTTCCTAGTTCGTTGTGCTGAGCGCCTCCCTCGAAGGACCCAAATATGGGAAAAAGAGCGCTCAGTTTTATCCCGAACACCCCAGCACTAGTGGCATGGGGGCGGAAGCCGACGACTCGCCATCTCTCAATTTTTTTGATAAATGGCCGCACAGAAAATAATATTTTAAATTCAACAAGCATTGCTTAGCGCATATGAACAAGTTTTCAGCGCACAGGATAAACACGAGCGAGTTCATTCAAAAATTACATCCTTGGTACATTCATCCGCCACAAGGCGGGCACCCGCAAGAACATCCTTATAGTAGTTCTCGGGCTTGCGATGCTCCTTCCCCGGCGGCGGCCCGTCCCTCACAAGCTTCTCACCGTCTAGCTTACCCCAGTGCACCTTTGCACGGGCTAGGGCCCTACGGACACCTTCGTTGTAGACGGAGCGCTTGATGACATCAAGCCTTGGACAGGCCTCCACCAGACGCCGCACCAGCCCGAAGTAGCTCCCAGGTAGGGCCTCTCCGGGCCACAGCCGAACTACGAAGTCCTTCATGGCCTGTTCGGCCGCCTTGTGGAGCTCGACCAGTTGTTTCAGCTGGTCGCTCAAGGGCCTAGGGTGTCCGGCCTCAGCATACTGAGACCAGAACACCTTCTCCGTCGAGCTGCCCTCTTCAGCTCGGTAGAATGCGGCAGCGTCGGATACGCTGCGGGGAAGATCTGCGAATGCCCCTGGAGAGCTCCGGATTCGGGTAAGTAACAAGTAGTTTACTTCTATATTTCTGCTTTGCATAAAGAATGCCTTACCCGCTGCTATCTTTTTCATCTCCTCCAACTCTTGGAGGGCCTTTTGGGCTTCGACCTTGGCGGACTTGGCAGCCTTAGAGGCCGTCGTGAGCTCGGACGCTTGCGTTTTTTACTCCAGCTCCAAACTCTCATGTTTTTTCATAAGAGTCTGAAGCTCTTGCCGCACCACGCCCACCTGGGCCTCAAGTTTCTCCCGCTCGGTGTGCTCCGTGGCCGTTTTCTTTTCGGCCTCAGACAGCGCCTGCTTGAGGGTCGCCACCTCAGTAGTGGCCCCTAAAATAGGCTGTACAATCCTGTTAATTTTTGCAATCACGTCTTTTTATAGGCATTTTCTCTGTAAGGTATTTCTTACCTTCTTTCTCCTCGAGCTGCCGCTTGGCAAGGCCGAGCTCTTGCTCGGTCCGCTCGAGGCCCTGTTTCAGGGCATCCACCTCCGCAGTCAGCGCGGCAGTGGCTAGCAGCGAAGCCTGCATACGCATATTTTGACTCCTTTTTGTTAGACTCCTGCGAAATTTAATGGATCCTCTATTCAGATTTTCTTTCCGAACGCCGAACAGAGCATCAGGGCCTACTGTCTATACGGTTATATTCTTGCATATTTTTTACTTACCTCGAAGCCTGTTAGAAGGCTAGCGCAAGCTTCGTTCCGACCGCTCTTGGCAGACTGAACCTTCCGGATCACCGTACTCATAATAGTACGGTGCTCCTCGTTGATGGAGGCGCCTTCAAGCACCTCCAGCAGATTGTCCGGCACCTCCGGTTGGACGGAGGCCGCCGGCTCAGAAGGCTTGCTCCTCTGGGAAGGAGTTCGCCTACCGTGGTCCGGAACTTTTGAAGATTCCGGCGCGGTGTCCGACACGAAGCCAGACTCGGAGCCCTGGGGGGTCTTGTCCCCTTTACTCATGGGGTTCGGGAGGTCGCCTTTCGGCTCCTCCAGGACCACCTCCTCCTGCCCCGGAGCTCGTTGCGCCGCCACTTCGGCGTCGTCTGCAGTGCGGGGCGAGACAGCGGGCGGAACTGAGTTCACGTCCGACGAATCCAGGGAGCCACTCGACGAATCGTCGAGTTCGGCCCGGGGCGGGCTGCACAATTATGTTCGGCATTAGGGAAAGCTGAACGACCAAGGAATATCATGAGTCACTCTGGTATCCAAATACTTACGATTTCGCCGGACGCTTGGCCCTGTCCGGCCACTCCTCGCCGTCCTCGTTGGCGTCGGAGGAGTAGTCCGGCAGAGGGGTCTTCCTCTTCCTGGACCCTCCGGCCTCCCCCGTTCGGGCGGCCTTCCTTTTTTCTCCTCCCCCCGCTGGAGGGGGAGAGGTTTCTTCTTCCTCCTCCTCGTTTTCACGAGGGGAGAGCGTCTCGGACTCGTCAGATGACGAATCCGACACCGCCACGTTGCAGGCACTCTTTCGAGTCCCCGTGACCTTCTTCTTCTTGGTCTTCTTCTTCGGCACCACATAAGGCGCCGGAGCCAGCAGCTTCACTAAGAGAGCAGGGGCTGGGTCTTCGGGCAAGGGAGCCAGACAGTTAATCGGTCCGGATATCACCTGCCAAGCCTGTTAAAGATAAGGGAGTTTAGATCCCGCATAGAGTCAAACTATGAAAAAAAAGATTAAACATCCTGTAAAGGGTAGAAATAGCTTACCTCGCTAGCGTGATGCTGCTAACTGTATCCGTGGTCCTTGGAGGCGGATGTGGGAGCCTCGGCGCCTTTGGTTAGCACCTTCCAGACGTCTTCATACGTCGTGTCGAAGAGCCTGTTGAGGGTTTGGTGCTGCGTCGGGTTGAACTCCCATAGAGTAAAGTCCTGCTGTTGACACGGGAGGATCCAGCGGACGAGCATAACCTAGACCACATTGACAAGCCTGATCGGTTTGTTCACCAGGGACTGGATGCATGTTTGCAGTCCGGTCACCTCTTTCTCGTCGCCCCATGACAGGCCCGTCTCTTTCCAGGACATAAGCCGCGTGGGGGGTACGGATCGGAACTCGGGGGCTGCGACCCATGTTGGATTGCGTGGCTTGGTGATGTAAAACCACCCGGATTGCCACCCCTTTAGGGTCTCCACGAAGGAGCCCTCGAGCCATAGGACGTTGGCCATCTTGCCCGCCATGGCGCCCCCGCACTCCGCCTGGCTGCCGTGCACCACCTTGGGCTTGACGTTGGAGGTCTTAAGCCAGAGGCCGAAATGGGGGCGGACGCGGAGGAAAGCCTCGCACACGACGATAAACGCCGAGATGTTAAGGACGAAGTTTGGGGCCAGATCGTGGAAATCCCAGGCCGTAGTAGAACATGAGCCCCCGGACGAATGGGTGGAGTGGAAAACCCAGTCTGCGGAGGAAGTGGGGAAGGAAAACTACCCTCTCATGGGGCCTTGGGGTGGGGAGAAGCTGCCCCTCCTCGGGAAGCGGCTGCGCGATGTCCTTGGACAAGTATCCGGCCTTCCTTAGCTTCTTGACATGGCCCTCCGTGACGGAGGAGACCATCCACCTGCCTCCCTCTCCGGACATTGCTGGAGAAGGTTGAGGTGGGAAGTGCGGGCTTGGGCGCTGGAGCTCGGGTGCGCAGAAAGTGGATAGGCAAAGGAGGAAGAAGGCGTAGGTAAAAAGGTGGAACCTTATCCCCTTATATGGGTGGATGCGGCTATGCGTCCCCACCAGCCTGGTAAAACTCGCTTGCCACCCAAGCACCATGATAAATGGCGCGGTTGGGTTACCCACGTCCGCATCGATGAGAATCCCGTAAAAGGGGGACATGATCTCTGCTTTGACAAGACGTGCCAAGGAAACCGCCTCGCGAAACACGCTGAGGTGGAAGAGTAAAAACTATTCGAGTAAAGGACTTGGCCGTAGTTGTCAGGACCCCGATCCCAAGTCACACCGATCTAGCATGTAACACATCATATCACTTTGCGGCCTCACGCACGGTATTTCCACGGGTGCCACCTTACCTGGCCCGGGACCGTTTGCGCCTTTTGGCTCACGTATACGATAGAGTCGCTAGCATCCATATGACAAAGAACTCGGGCCGACATGGCTAGTCGTGAACCCAAAGCGGCACTAACCCATGGGGACAGGCATACATGAATCAACTTCGAGCATGTCGGTCAACAGCGTGTGAATCCGGGCTAAAGCACTAGGCTAACAGGACTCCGGTAATCCGGGCTGTAGCAGGCTAGGCAGGACTCCGGATGTCACTGTGTGACATTTCCCCGAAGGGACAGACACAGGAACGAAGTGAAACACATGCCGGCCAGTCAAGTGTCCTGAGCAGTAGTGCTGGGCTAGCAGGACTCCGGTGAACCGGGCTGTAGCGGACTACTATGGCTTGTGGAAGCACTAGACTACATTTCCCCATAAGAGAGGCTGCCAAGGATAAACAACTAGATTGTCGGATCCCACACATACCAAGCATTTTAATCATACACACAATATGCTCGATATGTGTAAATACAACATGGCATCACAACATAACTCTACGACTCAAAGTATTTATTCATTAGGCTCCGAGGAGCGACATATTACAAACATGGGTCTCATGACCCAACATTCAGAGCATACAAGTCAAAGCACATGCGGAAGCTTAACATGTCTGAGTACAGACATCTACAAATGAAAAAGGCTGAGAAGCCTGACTATCTACCAGATCCTGCCGAGGGCACAAGATCGTAGCTGAGGTAACAAGCTAAACGTCGAAGTCCACACGGAACTACTAGCGAGACTGATGTCCCTCTGCAAAAACATAAAATAGGCAAACATGAGTAAATGTACCCAGCAAGACTTACATCAGAACTAGCTACAAATGCATCGGTATCAACAAAGGGGTAGTGGAGTTTAATTGCAGCAAGCCAGCTTTGACTCGGTGGCTATCCTGAACTACGACTGCAAGTGACTCTTTTGAGGTGGTGCACACGAGTCCACATATTCGCCATACCAATACACCACTATGGATCCACTTCCATCTCCCTACGAGAAGGCCATCCATAGCACTCACGCTTATCTTGCGTATTTTAGAGTATCCACTTTCACTTGTCTATGAACCGTTATAGGTAACCCAGAAGTCCATTACCGTGGACACGGCTATTCGAGTAGATGATGTTAACCCTGCAGGGGTGTACTTCTTCACACACGCTCTCGCCACTTACCACCATGTACACGTCGTGTATCTCGGCAACCTTCAAGCGGAAGCCTGGCGAGGGAGTCAGCCACGGCCTACCTAAACACTCAAGTCTCTAGTCCAGGTTTATCGCCTATTCAGGTTCCATCCGCAGGGAGTCCGGCCGAGGTTTCCACATACGGCCCCGAACGATGTGAGCAGGGTTCCTGAGACACCAAACGGGCGCCCGGTACACCGTGTCACGTGCCTACCACAGCACAGCCCACCCCGACGGTCAGTGCTGCGTGCGGCCCCCAGCATACTACAAACACCAGAAACTACTTGCAACTCCTCGATAGAGGACAAGTGTGATTAAGAAGCCGAGAGGGTCCATTGGTTTCGGGCCCAATGCGTGGTAGTAACTGTTTCATGGATCAGAAACACAGAACTCAGTTCCTGAGGACGGCTTCAATGAGACAACCCACCATGTACTCCTACATGGCCTCTCACCGCTACCTTTACCAAATCGTGTTCACACACTTAGCTCACACACAGTAGGACATGTTCATCACCATTCCAATTCATTCCCGATGAATCAGACCCGACTCAACTCTAAGCAATAGCAGGCATGACAAACAAGCATGAATGAGTAGGCACATCAAGGCTCAAACAACTCCTACTCATGCTAGTGGGTTTCATCTATTTACTGTGGCAATGACAGGTCATGCAGAGGAAAAGGGGCTCAGCTACCGCAGCATGTAACAGTTGAATCATTGTTGTCCTAATGCAGTAAAAGAGAGCAAGAGCGAGAGAGTGGGATTGTATTGGAATGAACAAGGGGGTTTTGCTTGCCTGGCACTTCTGAAGATAATATAGTTCTTCATCGGTGTCATCGAACACGACGTCGGAACCACGTCTATTGAGAGGGGACAAATACCGGCAAACAGAGAAAGAAACACAATCAAAGCAATGCACAATATGATGCATGATCATGACATGGTAAAATGGGTGTGTTGGGCTAATGCAACTATAATCATAAGGTTTTAAGCTTATTTGAATCAAGGATTCAAATACAAACCTAAGCTATGAACTCATATAAGTGCATTATCATGTTTCATCTAAACATCAAGGTTAGGTTGCTCTAACATGCATGCAATTAGTACAGATGAATAGATTGGATTTTTCTGATCATTTTTCATATATAACTTGTTTGATTTGGAGCTACGGTTGATTTTCTATGAATTTTAGAAGTTTGCAACATTTTTTGGAATTTCCTATATAAAAAATAAATCCAGAAAATACTTATTGCGTCAGCATAGCATCACTGTGACGTCAGCAGGTCCACGGCGGCTGACCAGGTCAACCCTGACCAGTGGGGTCCACACGTCAGTGACCCAGTGCCGGTTTGTCTCACAGACAGGTGGGGCCAGTCAACGGCCACGTCAGCGTGGTCAAAGTTGACACGTGGGTCCCACTGGGTTAAGAACTAATCTAAACAGAAAATTAACTAAAGCTAATCAGGCACAGGGCCCACATGGCAGTGGCTCTAGGGGTGTTTAGCAGAGTCATTAGCGCTAATTAAACCGGGATTAGGCCGGCGGCTAATCGCCGGTGAGGTCAGAGGCGACGGTGGGGCTCGGGATTGTGCTACGGGGCACGGTTCGAGCCGCGGCTAGGCACGTTGGAGTGCCCTTGCCGGCGCGCATCGTTTCGTGGTGCTAGCCGGGCCTGTGGTGGCGGGAGGCGATGGCTACGAGCTCGGCAGCGGCGGCCGGCGTTCGGGCGCAGGTGGTGCGGCGGCAACGGCGTGCAACAGAAGGAACAGAGAGGGGGAGGAGGAGCAGGAGCTCACTACGGTTGCGACGAGGCCAACGGCGAGCTCGGGGAGGAACCAGAGCAAAGCGGGGCGGCGAGGGGATCTCCGGCGGCCGACGCTTCAAGACGAGGTCGGGGGAGACGATGCGAGGCTTCCGGCGTCGCGTGAGTCGGCGATGAGGAAGAGGGAGTCGCGGCGGACCTCGGGAGCAGCTCGGAGAGGCGAGTGGGTGGCTTTGGACGCGGTGGCTTTGGACGGCGGCGATGGACGTGTTCGGTCCGGCGAGAGAGAGAGGTCCAGGGGAGGGGATGAGCGCGGGGAGAGAGCGAGAGGAGCCAGGGGTCGCGTGGCGTCGAGGAGGGGCTTCGAGGCGCCCGGTGAGGCAGGCGAGCAGGGAGGAGGCGTGGCGCCCCGCGCGTGCTTGCGCTGTCTCCCTCCTCTGCCTACTGGCAGAGGTAGGTGATGACTGGCACGACCAGATGGGCCGGCCCAGTCCAGGTAAGTGGCCCAGGTGGGCGCCAGGTTAGTTTCCTTCTCTCTCTCTCTCTCTCTTTCTTTTATTTCTGTTTTCTAATTTTCTGGAACTGTTTGGCTTTATTAAAAATGCTAAAGCACTTTGTAAAATGCTGCAATAATTTGTGGACACTCTATGGATTATTCCAGTGGTCCACATTTAATTTCAGCATTATTTGAGCATTTAAATTATTTATAGTGTTTAAATACCCAAATTCAAATACTTTAAAATTTAACTCAAATATCCAGGAATGACCTATAAATATGTTCACCATTTTTGGCAGAGGTTTTCACCTTTATCAGAAGTCATGAACATTTCCATAGGGCATTCTGGGTCATTGAGAATATATTTTATTTGGACCTAGTTTGATTTGATCTGGTGCTAGGGTTTGGATCAATCCCCATTTCAAGTTTCATGAAGTTTAAACATGATGCATAGATGCAATGCCACAAGTTACAAGCAAACTCTAGGGTTGTGACAGTAGTGTAATGACGCACTGCGGAATACGTCAGCACATCTGATTGGTGTTAATATTATTCTCTCTATGGCACTATGTGGAAACTTATTTTGCAGAGTCGGACACTACTCTTGGTGTTTACAATCTTCTATGAAGGACTTGGAGGAGGAACCCGCCTTGCAATGCCGAAGACAATCTGCGCGCCGGACTCGTCGTCATTGAAGCCTGGTTCAGGGGCTACTGAGGGAGTCCTGGATTAGGGGGTGTTCGGATAGCCGGACTATACCTTCAGCCGGACTCCAGGACTATGAAGATACAAGATTGAAGACTTTGTCCCATGTCCGGAAGGGACTTTCCTTGGCGTGGAAGGAAAGCTAGGCGATGCGGATATTCAAGATCTCCTACCATTGTAACCAACTTTGTGTAACCCTAACCCTATCCGGTGTCTATATAAACCGGGGGGTTCTAGTCCGTAGGACGACCCCATCATACAACATTCATACATTAGGCTAGCTTCTAGGGTTTAGCCTCCTTGATCTCGTGGTAGATCTACTCTTGTACTACCCATATCATCAATATTAATCAAGCAGGAGTAGGGTTTTACCTCCATCAAGAGGGCCCGAACCTGGGTAAAAACATCGTGTCCCTTGTCTCCGGTTACCATCCGGCCTTGACGCACAGTTTGGGACCCCCTACCCTAGATCCATCGGTTTTGACACCGACAAACACGTTCTTCGTTTAGATCTAGATAACGAACGTCCGTTTGTTAATCTGTTCATCGTTTTTTTCTTTTTCTCAGATTTATTCCGTGATTTTTCTGATCACGATTTCTGATCCGATCTTAGTTTCTGTTTAACTTTTCGCTCGTTTATCGGAATCAGGCGATTCAAGCGCCTGGAGTTTCATCTCAAAACCCTCTTTCCATTTAACCAACTCAAACAAGTTTTTGCTACTGTAAAATTTGACCTAAGTTCAGATTAGTAAACGAAGCTTCTTTCTTTCGTCATTTGAGTTTCGTTGCTCCGTTTGATGTGATTTTTTGCAGACCGGAGTTCTTAAGTTGAACATTCTGGTCAACCTCTTATATTTGAGTTTTGCTTGTGCATCATTGCTTGTTACTTCTGTATGCTATTGTTTGCTTGCGGTAGAATTCCCGGAGTGTGAAGCGTGTTACTACGAGTCTCTAGAATTCGCGGATCGTCAGCAAGGCAAGTAACACTTTGATCATACCCCTTTATCACCCAGTTTTTATGCATTAGTTCCAATCCTCAAACATTGCATGATTAGGATGTCATTAACTTGTGGGTTGGGAAGTAGTTGATGAGGTAGAACCTATTGCCCTGTTATATTCAAACCCTTGGTAGTTACTTCTACGCTTGCTTATATTACTATGCTATGCTATGCTCGTAGACGTGGTTTGGGTTTGAGTGAAATCCATGACAGATGTGAGTTTGTTAATTATTGGTTCAACTTAAGGTGGCAACTTAATCAAACAATTGGGTGGATTGAGGCACCTGGAGAATCCAGTGTTGCCTGTATTTTTTTGGAAATCCCGGGGTACCGTGTGATCTTCCTATGGACCGCCACCCAGGCTCAAAGGGAACTGAGATATAATCATGCTAGAAACTTCCGTGTGCAGCCACAAGCTATTATGGGCTCTAGCATAGTTGAGTAAGTTACGTGAAGCTCTTGAAGAGGCAGATCAGCAGGTAGTGGGATGTAGGTTTGGTATGGTTTGTCCGGAGTAGAGAGTTAATGTTTCTGAAAGACTGTGTCTCGGTCATCCGTTTCTCAAACACCATGCAATGCGAGAAATCCAACGGAGGCGATCGAGTCTTGTGAGGAAAAGTGTGCAAACCTCTGCAGAGTGTACACTCTAATCAAGGTTAGCCGTGTCCCCGGTTATGGACAATCTTGAGTATCTAGTACTTGGGTTATCACATGTATCTCATCATGATTAATTAATACTGTTGGGTTGTTAACCACTTTAATTGGGATTGAGTTGGAGGAACCTTCTCAATGTTGTTCAACCACCATGATAGTTAAATTAAAATCTATTCCTTTGTTGTAGGGAAAAATTGGCTTTTCGCAAAATTGTAACCATAGAGCTTTTCCACCAGCCATATATGCATGTAGTGTTAGCATTATTCTATTCTTGCTCTACTGTGTTACTTTGCCAGCATATTCCATGTGCTGACCCGTTTTCGGGCTGCAACGTATTATGTTGCAGACTTTTCAGACGATGAGTAAGGTTCATTAGGTCATTGCCGTGCAGCTCAGCTATGCCATTGGAGTTGATGGACTCACTTTATCTTCCAAGCCTTCCGCTGTTATCGTATTAGATGGCCTTAAGCCATATTATTATAATAAGTTCTCTCTTGAGACATTCGATGTAATAAGTGTGTGGTTGCTACTCTGTTATAAATCCTTCGAGTACTGTGTGTGTCAGCATTACCGATCCAGGGATGACACTGAAGCACAGAGACTTGACCATCTGAGGTCGGGTCGCTACAAGATGGTATCAGAGCACACGCTGAGTGTAGGACACGACCACTAAGCTAAAACCTAGGTCACACTTCTCTACTCATTTCTGACTTCTCTCCTTTTTCTACTCTTTAGGATGACGGAGATGAAGAACAAGTTTGCACAACCGGATGAAGACACATTGGACGCCACTTGAAGGAAGTCACTAGGTACTTGAACATTGGAATACCAAGCTTCACCGGGACGTACAACGCCACTTTACCTGAAGAGGAGCGTTGGATGATTCAAGTACAAGTTCCAGAAAGGACGTTCTCGCCAACTTCTAAACCCATAGAGTTTTCTTTCGAAGCACCCACCTAGAGTCTAGCAAGAGCATGGCAGCCCACATTACCATGGGACGCATTGGAGAAGTTTACAACAGGGAGCTTAAGGACACTATCTACCAAATATGTGGGCGCCGAGACGAGCAATGGGAATTAATCAGCACCAGGAAGGATAGATCCATTGCAGCTTTCATCCAGGAGTTAAACCAGCACATCCCACGTCAGGAAAACCAGATGTGCACGCTCATGATGGACTTGACGAAGGCGAAGACTAGGATCATCGAACTGGAGGAAGAACTCAAGTTTACATGCGATGGATATGAGGAGGAAATCAAGACACTACTAGAGAAGAATGACGACCTAGTCAAGAAGATCGGAGTATTCATGGGAGGACCAGCACCGAGAGACGAAGACGAAGATCCCACTTGCCCGGACAACTACATCATCATTGACGACACCGACTCCGACCCTAGTGGTGATGACTTTGAAGACGAAGCTGGAGCGGACATCATGGAGTCTTCCACCGATCAAAATTTCTAGATGACCACCAACTATTATTAGTATTTCCCCATGTATTTAGTAGTAGTTGAGCACTTGTGCGATAGTTCTAGATCGTTTGTATGCCCTTGCTTGATTGATTGAGTGACATGATTGTGTTGTCTCATGTGCATATGGGTAGTGTTTTCTCATTCGACCCCTTTTATATTCTAATCTCTTCCATCTAAACCCCTCGGATGCCTCCGAGACGTGACACTGGTTTCGCCTTCCCACTGGAGCAAACCCAGTTGATCCAGCAGCAGAATGCGTTGATGCAATTGCTAGTTCAGAACCAGGGCAACAACAACCCGCCACCAGTGGACAACCTAGCCCGTTTCCTAAGGTTACAACCGTCGGTGTTTTCCAGTAGCACCGAGCCCATAGTTGCGGACGATTGGCTATGCCGTATTGGAAGGGAGTTGACCACAGCAGGTTGCACAGATGCTGAGAGAGTGCGCTTTGCCGCACACCAATTGGATGGACCAGCACCCTCATGGTGGGAGAATTACACATCCACTTTTCCTATAGCCAATGTCACTTGGGACCAGTTTCAACAAGCTTTCCGCACAACCCATGTCTCCACTGGAGCCATGCAAATGAAGAAGCGGGAGTTCCACAACTTACGCCAGGGGAACCGTACTATGGCTCAGTACGCGGATGAGTTTAGCAAGTTATCTCGCTGCGCCCCTGATGATGTGGGCACAGATGCTGCGAAGCAGGAGAAGTTTATGGAAGGGCTGAATGATGAGATGAGTATGCAGTTGATGGTAGCAACCTTCAACAACTACTAGGAGTTGGTAGATAAGGATCTTATGGTTGAAGGGAAGCAGCAGCAGATTGAGAGCCGCAAGAGAAAATATGGACAAGGGAAGTATAACTCAGGAGCTCAGCAGAAGCCTCGCCTAACCCCGAACTCGGGAGGACTTGTTCATAACCATGGAGGCCACAACCACACTGGAGGAGGATCGCATAACCACAATGGTGCCAAGAATGGGAATGGGAATGGAGCCAACAATAATCAGAACCGCCCCAATCCATCCACACCCGCCAAAAGAGATCTAAGTCACGTTACTTGCTTCAAGTGCGGGAAGACTGGACACTACGCCACGGAGTGCCCTGAAGGAAAGAATGGAAACAGAAATGGGAGTGATGGGAAGAAGCCCTATCCATTCAACAAAGGACAAGTGAACCACGTTAACATGGAGGAGGTTGAAGAGCAGCCGGACGTGGTAATAGGTAAGTTTTTGGTTAAGTCATTTACCGCTCTTGTTCTTTTCGAACTTGTGCATCGCATTCATACATTCTAAGGGGATTCGTGGATAAGTTTAAACTACCAACCAAAACCCTTAGGACCCCTCTTTTAGTGAGTTCACCCAGAGCAGATTATATGGCTAGCCGATGGTGTGACCAGATACCCTTAACCATTGGTACACATGTTTTTCCGTCCGACCTAATTATCTTGGAGTCACAAGGATTGGATGTGATATTGGGTATGGACTGGATGTCAAAGTTTGGAGGAAGCATTGACTGTGCTAGTAAGTCGATTTATCTTACCACCCCGGAAGGAAAAAGGATTAAGTATGTATCTAGGCATGTGCCTAGGAGGAGTTAAGTGAATGCCCTTACGGGAGTTGTTCAGGAGGAAGTGCCTGTAGTGAAGGATTTCCCGGATGTTTTTGCAGAGGAGTTACCAGGCATGCCACCGGATAGAGACATTGAGTTTTTGAAAGAGCTGTTGCCGGGTACAGGACCAATATCCAAGAGACCCTATCGGATGCCCGTAAATGATCTGGAAGAAATTAAGAAACAGATCAAGGAGTTATTGGATAAAGGATACATCCGAAGAAGTTCATCACCTTGGGGAGCCCCAGTACTATTGGTTGAGAAGAAGGATAAATCCCTGAGGATGGTTGTTGATTATCGAGCATTAAATGAAGTGACAATTAGGCACAAGTACCCACTGCCGATGATCAACGATTTGTTTGATCAGTTGCAAGGAGCTAAAGTGTTTTCGAAGATCGACTTGCGATCGGGGTATCATCATTTGAAGATACGAGAGAAGGATATACCGAAGATAGCGTTCACAACACGATATGGGTTATACGAGTATACGGTCATGTCGTTTGTCCTGGCGAATGCCCCTGCATATTTCCTGAGCATGATGAACAAGGTGTTCATGGAGTATTTGGACAAGTTTGTTGTGGTGTTTATTGATGATATTATGGTGTACTCGAAGAACGAGGAGGAACACACGGAGCATTTGCGTTTAGTTCTCGAGAAACTCAGGGAACACCAGTTGTATGCTAAATTTAGCAAATGCGAGTTTTGGTTGAAGGAAGTCGGGTTCCTTGGACATGTTATATCGGGAGAAGGTATAGCAGTAGACCCCAACAAAGTTCAGTCAGTCACTGAATGGTTGGCACCCACCTCAGTTAGCGAGATCCGCAGCTTTCTTGGACTCGCAGGATACTACCGGAGATTCATTGAGAACTTTTCCAAGATTGCGAAGCCAATGACTGAACTATTGAAGAAGGATACTAAGTTTAAATGGACAGAAGATTGCGAGGCAAGTTTCCAGGAGTTGAAGAAACGTTTGACTACAGCCCAGTGCTAACACTGTCAGATATACATAAGGAGTTCCAAGTATATTGCGACGCCTCTCGCTTGGGACTTGGATGTTTGCTTATGTAGGACGGAAGAGTTGTTTCGTATGCCTCACGACAACAAAAACCTCATGAGTTGAACTATGCCACGCATGATTTGGAGTTAGCAGCCGTAGTGCATGCATTGAAGACCTGGAGACATTACCTTATTGGAAACCGTTGTGATGTGTACACAGACCATAAGAGTTTGAAGTACATCTTCACCCAGAAGGAGCTGAACCTTCGACAGAGGAGATGGTTGGAGCTTATAAAGGATTATGACATGAAACTACACTATCATCCAGGAAAGGCCAATGTCGTAGCAGACGCTTTGAGCCAGAAGAGTTATGCTAATATCCTTGAAAGTAAAGGACTGCCAAAGGAGTTAGCAGAGGACATCATGGAACTTCGATTGGAGATTGTTCCTGGAGGATTCATTGCAACAATGGAAGTCCAGTCGACATTGCTGGACAAGATTCGGGAAGCTCAGAAGGATGACAAAGAGATTGCCGAGATAAAGGAGAAGATGGGCAAAGGAAAGGCCAAAGGTTTTCGTGAGGATGAGCACGATACCTTATGGTTTGAGGACCGAATTTATGTGCCCAATAACCAGGAGATCAGGAAGTTAATACTTCAAGAGGCCCATGACTCACCATACTCAATACACCCCGGAAACACCAAGATGTATTTGGATTTGAAGAAATGTTTCTGGTTGACCGGTATGAAGAAGGATATTGCCGAGTATGTAGCCGTATGTGATGTGTGTCAGAGAGTGAAGGCAGAGCATCAGAAGCCAGCAGGACTGTTACAGCCTATGCCGATACCCGAATGGAAGTGGGATAAACTTGGCATGGACTTTATCACCGGATTGCCCAGGACCAAAGCAGGATATGATTCCATATGGGTAGTAGTTGATCGCTTGACCAAAGTAGCTCACTTCATCCCAGTGAAAACCACCTATACAAGTGCAAAGTTGGCCAAGATATATATATGTCCAGGATCGTATGTCTGCATGGAGTTCCGAGGACCATCGTATCAGATCGAGGAACACAGTTTACCTCGAAGTTTTGGCATCAGTTGCACCAGACTTTGGGAACGAGATTGGAGTTGAGTACAGCATTTCACCCCACAGACAGATGGATAGACTGAGAGGGTCAATCAAATTTTGGAGGACATGTTGAGAGCCTGTGCGCTAGATTATGGATCTAGTTGGGATGACAATTTGCCATACGCAGAGTTTTCATACAACAACAGCTATCAAGCCAGTTTGAAGATGGCACCCTTTGAAGCCCTGTATGGACGAAGGTGCAGAACACCGTTAATGTGGGATGAGGTAGGAGACCGACAGTTGTTTGGACCAGACTTGATCAAAGAGTCTGAGGAGAAGGTCAAACTGATTCGTGACAGACTGAGGATTGCTTAGTCCAGGCAGAAGAGTTATGCAGACTCAAAACGCAAGGAGGTAACCTATGAAATTGGAGTTAAAGCATATCTGCGAGTATCACCCTTGCGAGGAGTGAAACGTTTTGGAGTTAAGGGAAAGTTAGCCCCGAGATTTGTAGGACCGTATCGTATTTTGGAACGGATGGGAGAAGTTTCCTACAAGTTGGAATTACCTGAGGGGTTGTCAGGAGTTCATGACGTGTTTCACGTTTCACAGCTGAAGAAGTGTCATGCTGAGATGGCCGATATACCGTTAAGAGATACAGTACCCCTCGAAGCGATTCAGTTGGACAGTGATTTGACTTATGAGGAGAAACCAGTTAAGATTCTGGAGTTTGCCAGCAGAGTCACCCGCAGTAAGGTTATCAAGTTTGGCAAAGTTCAGTGGAGCCACCATACCGAGGATGAAGCCACCTGGGAACGAGAGGATGATCTTCGCAAAGACCACCCGCACCTATTTTCTAGCCAACCCGAATCTCGAGGGCGAGATTCATCTTAAGGGAGGTAGGTTTGTAACATCCCAAATTTTCAATTTGGAATGTTATACATTAGATAATCATTGCATATCATGTTTATTGCTTTTCCGTTCCGTAATCCTCGAAATCCTAAGCAACTCAAGGACCCTCAGAGAGAGTTGGGGATTTTCCAGTTTTCATATTTGATTTTCATCAAATAATGAAACGAGGACTTTTTATTTTATTATTTTTCCCCGAAAATATTTCATATTAAAATATATGAGAGGAGATAATAGGACTTCTCCAAAATAATTGAAATACAGGAGGAGAAATATTAAAATCATTTAGTTGATTTTATTTGGATTTCATTTGCATTAGAAAAATTGCACGTTTTCAAAATTGCATTTTAGGGCCAAGAAAATGTTCACCTTGTTCTAAATATTTTATTTAGAGGGTTAAAATTTGTTTTGGCATTTTTAGATTTTTATTTATTTTTCTAAGATTTTATTTCTGTCGGTGAAATTATTTAAAAAAATGTTTCCCGTGCCCGACTGGGCCTAAAGCCCAGCCGAGCCAGGCCGGCCCAGCAGCCGCCGCCGCCTCCTACACGCACGCGCGCCGCCGCCGCCGCCACTCGGACCGAAGTCTGAGTTAGACTCCGCCTCCGCCGCGCCTTGCCCCTCCTCCAAGTCGCCGCCCCCGCCCCCTTTATATACGCCGCCACCCCGAGCCCCAACAACACCACCACCGACACCAACTCCGCCGCCCGCAGCCGCCACCGCCCCGCGCGGCCGGCGCTGCCAAGCCCCGCCGCCCGTGAGCCGCCGCCCCGCAGCCCCACCTCGCCGGACCTCTCGCCGGAGGTACCGCGCCGGATCCGACCGCCGTTTTTTTAAAACGTTCAGTTTATTTTTTTTGTAACCCTAGTTTTCGTTGTTTTTAAATAGATCGGTTTTTCTCCGGTTTATTTATTTAGCGAGCGTTCGCTCGTTCGTTCGTTTTAACGAACGCGTTCTTCATTTAGATCCAGATAACGAACGTCTGTTCGTTAATCTGTTCATCATTTTTTTTCTCGGATTTATTCCGTGATTTTTCTGATCGCGATTTCTGATCCGATCTTAGTTTTTGTTTAACTTTTCGCTCGTTTATCGGAATCAGGCGATTCAAGCGCCTGGAGTTTCATCTCGAAACCCTCTTTCTGTTTAACCAATTCAAACAAGTTTTTGCTACTGTAAAATTTGACCTAAGTTCAGATTAGTAAACGAAGCTTCTTTCTTTTGTCATTTGAGTTTTGTTGCTCCGTTTGATTTGTTTTTTTTGCAAACCGGAGTTCTTAAGTTGAACTTTCTGGTCAACCTCTTTTATTTGAGTTTTGCTTGTGCATCATTTCTTGTTACTTATGTATGCTATTGTTTGCTTGCGGTAGAATTCCCGGAGTGTGAGGCGTGTTACTACGAGTCTCTAGGATTTGCGGATCGTCAACAAGGCAAGTTACACTTTGATCATACCCCTTTATCACCCAGTTTTTATGCATTACTTCCAATCCTCAAACATTGCATGATTAGGATGTCATTAACTTGTGGGTTGGGAAGTAGTTGATGAGGTAGAACCTATTGCCCTGTTATATTCAAACCCTTGGGAGTTACTTCTACGCTTGCTTATATTACTATGCTATGCTATGCTCGTAGACGTGGTTTGGGTTTGAGTGAAATCCATCACAGATGTGAGTTTGTTAATTATTGGTTCAACTTAAGGTGGCAACTTAATCAAACAACTGGGTGGATTGAGGCACCTGGAGAATCCAGTGTTGCTTGTATTTTTTGGAAATCCCGGGGTACCGTGTGATCTTCCTATGGACCGCCACCCAGGCTCAAAGGGAACTGAGATATATTAATGCTAGAAACTTCCGTGTGCAGCCACAAGCTAATATGGGCTCTAGCATAGTTGAGTAAGTTACGTGAAGCTCTTGAAGAGGCAGATCAGCAGGTAGTGGGATGTAGGTTTGGTATGGTCTGTCCGGAGTAGAGAGTTAATGTTTCTGAAAGACTGTGTCTCGGTCATCCGTTTCTCAAACACCATGCAGTGCGAGAAATCCAACGGAGGCGATCGAGTCTTGTGGGGAAAAGTGCGCAAACCTCTGCAGAGTGTACAATCTAATCATGGTTAGCCATGTCCCCTGTTATGGACAATCTTGAGTATCTAGTACTTGGGTTATCACATGTATCTCATCATGATTAATTAATATTGTTGGGTTGTTAACCACTTTAATTGGGATTGAGTTGGAGGAACCTTCTCAATGTTGTTCAACCACCATGATAGTTAAATTAAAATCTATTCCTTTGTTGTAGGAAAAAATTGGCTTTTCGTAAAATTGTAACCATAGAGCTTTTCCACCAGCCATATATGCATGTAGTGTTAGCATTATTCTATTCTTGCTCTACTGTGTTACTTTGCCAGCATATTCCATGTGCTGACCCGTTTTCGGGCTGCAACGTATTATGTTGCAGACTTTTCAGACGAGGAGTAAGGTACGTTAGGTCGTTGTCGTGCAGCTCAGCTATGTCGTTGGAGTTGATGGACTCGCTTTATCTTCCAAGCCTTCCGCTGTTATCGTATTAGATGGCCTTAAGCCATATTATTGTAATATGTTCTCTCTTGAGACATTCGATGTAATAAGTGTGTGGTTGCTACTCTGTTATAAATCCTTCGAGTATTGTGTGTGTCAGCATTACCGATCCAGGGATGACACTGAAGCACAAAGACTTGACCATCTGAGGTCTGGTCGCTACAATTGTATAGTGTAGGATTATTCTACCTTTCTATGCCTTGATCACTTTGTTGTAATAGTGTAGGCTTTTTAGATGTGATAGTATTGAGTAGGATAATTCTTTGAATATGTTATATCGTTCAAACGGGGGCCAATTCGCCCGACCATGGCCCTTCACGGGCCGTCGGATCCATGGGCCTTCTACGTCTCGTAGGATCCATGGGCCTTCTACGTCTCGTAGGATCCATGGGCCTTCTATGTCTCATAGGATCCATGGGCCTTGTACGTCTCATAGGATCCATGGGCCGCCGGCTCATTTATGGGACTTGTACGGGCCTTTAATGGGTCGTAGACGGGCCTTTAATGGAAATCGTACGTTTTATGGGCTGACCATGACGGGCCGTTAATAGGCCGTATTTGGTGATGCTATAAAAATGGCCCAACAGACTAACGGTCCACAAACGGGCCGACTGTAACGACGGGCTGAATTTGGCCCACAAGCAGAAAATGACAGTAACGGGCCGTAAGTAACCGAATGCTGCAAATGAGCCCAAGAATAAATGGCCCCTCAGAAGGCCGAAAGTTAACTTGGGCTGGAAACGGCCCAACGGAATAACGGGTCGTTAATGGGTATAAAGTGATACATTGTTCATTACGGGCCAGTTTCACCACGGGTCGTTAATGGGTGTAAAGTAATACGGTGTTCATTACGGGTCAGTTTCAGCACAGGCCAAGAGTTACAAAGGGCCTCATATGGGCCGAAATACGTCATGGGCTATACATGGGCCAGAAGTGAAAATGGTCTGGAATCATACTGGACGGCCCAGATGACGCTACTAGGCCTAATTCAGATAGGGTGTAACGGGCCTTGGGTTAGCGGGCTGTAAATGGGCTATATGCTAACAGGCCGTTAACAGGCTTTCCATGGGCCGGCCCTCCAGCTTTTGACCAAGTCAAACGGGTCGGCCTTTTCACAGGAATGGGCCACTGTTGGGCCGTGCCACGTGTCGACATATCAAAGGCGCCTTCTGTCCAGTGAGTGGATGACATCTGTCCCGACGACGAGCCGACACGTCTTTCCTCTAGTCAATGATGATTTTACACGTGGAAAATCCCCATTGGTCGGGACTGTTAATGGGTTATCGGATCCAAAACCCGACCCGATAGCTTAACAGCGTTCCGTTACGGTGGATGCCACGTGTCGGTCACCCTTGACGAAAGCACTTCTGTGACGCGCGATTTATCGTCATGGAAGTGGACACTTCCGTGATGATAATTTTGGTAATGTCATGGAACACTTCTACGACAGCACAGGTATGACTATCTTCATTCTGTCATAAATTTGTCATGGATGTACATGCATGACAAAAAAACTGACCTACTGTGACAAACACGTATCATCACGGAAGTGAATTTTTTTGTAGTGGCCTCGGTTGACGCATGGCGGTTGATTGGACGTGGGCGTCTCCGCTTCCCCACGCTGCCTCGGCAACTTCTCGTCCTGACAAAAGGCTGGCGCGGGTAGTTCTTGCCTTAATTTCTTCTTCATCGCCTCACCCCAGATCCCCTTTCTCGCTCTTCGTCGCCGCTACCTCCAGATCTGCTCCATCCTTGCTCTGCATCTGCCGCCCATGGCGCCGCGTAAGGTCAAGACTTCCTCGGCACCGGCTTGGTAAGAGCCCGCTCTTAAAGCGCCCACCGTCACGAAGAAGAGCCTTGCCTCCGTGCGCCTACTGACGGCGGGGGAGAGCAATGAGTGGGGGAAGACAGAGCTCCGGCTCGCCTCTGACGAGCCGGAGCCTAAGGGGAGCACCTTCTTCCCCTTCTTCTCGAGCAGCGTCACCGTTGGGTTGGTCCCTCCTTTCTCCGATTTCTTTTATGAAGTCCTTGACCACTACGGTCTGCAGGCATTGCATTTCCATCCCAACTCTGTCCTCCTCATGTCCATCTTCGCCCACTACTGTGAGGCGTACCTGGGCGTCATGTCGTCCGTGGCGCTCCTGCGCCATTTCTTCTTCCTTTGCGTCAGCGGCGAGCACACCTCCGGATGCGCTAATTTCGTCGCATGCGGCAATGCCAACTCGATCTCGAGCACCGGGAAGAGGGCCAACAACATTCGATCCAAACGGGTCATGATAGACGCCAAGCACACCGACCCGCATCTGGCGTTGCCAACGGCAGCGCCCCCTCCCAACGGGGGGTGGCCTAAGGCGGAGCTCATCGACGAGCGGGCATTGTTGGTGTTGGGGCATATGATGACCGACTTGAAGCCGGGCAACGCGAGGGCGGCCAAGGTAACGAGGGCGATGTTCCTGAGGGAGTTCCTGATGCTGCAGGTTGCCCCACTGCAGGCGCGCGCGCGCCCCCCGTGGGAGCTTGAAGAAGTGGGAAACAAGACCCGCCTGAGGTCGAGGGACCTGCCTGGCGATGAATTGGATGTCGTCCTGCGCCTCATAGTTGGGGACAACCAGGAGTACCCGCCTAGTGCCTTCGTCCCCTTGTTCCAGCGCAGGGACAGGGAGGAATTCATCGCCTCCAGGCCAACTTTTGATGCGCGCGGGCTGGTACCGCCGGTGCTTCTGGGAGCTCCTACGGCACAGAAACCGGTGGTGGTGTCTTCTGACGAGTCCTGCGGAGAGGGGGAAGAGGAGGTGGACTCGAAGAAGACTCTGGAAAGAGGTGGGGGAGACTTCCCCTCTAAGCAAGGCCAAGATTCTCCGCGCCCTTCCTGATGATGCCGAGGCCGACGCCTCCCAAGGGGAGAGGGGGCAACCCCTTGTCCCGACGAAGGGTAGGTCGTCGCTGGTGGCGCGTGGTGCCGCCTCCGCCCCAACAACTCCTGGGGCTGGATCCGGTTCTGCCTCTGCACCGCCTGGCGCCGGCGGAGCCCGAACGCCTGCTCCTCAGGTCCCGAAGCTGTCAGGCTTCAAGCTTCCCAAGCGCAAGTATGTTGCGGTGGATCAGTAAGTGTCTTAAGCTTCGCCTCGTCCTTGTTTGTACTCGTCATTTCTTGATGCTCGCTCTTGGTCGCTCAGGCCGACGTCTTCGGCGAAGAAGATGAAGGAAGACGCAGCGGCTGTGCCTCCCCCTGCGGATAAAGGAGGCAGCAGCGCCCGCATCGCCCCAGCCCGGTCGTCCTCGCGAGGCCAAGAGGAGCATCGCCGCCCGGGAGTCAGCCCCCAGGGTCCCGCTGGCTTCGGAGGTGCCGACGCCTGGTGCGGCTGATGAGGGCCCAGCTGCTCTGGAACCCGCGATCCCCTAGTCCTTGGTGATGACGTCACCTCCTCCCACTGTCGCACCTCCACTCCCAGGTTCTTCTGCTGCCGTTGCTCTGGAGCGTGCTCTTTCGGAGATGACCCAGCTGCAGGCGGATCTCCTAAGCATGGATCCACATCTTGTGGCTGGGCGCCTGGAGCTGGCCTCAGGCTGGCTCCACTCCGACTTGGCCTTTCATGTGGTGCTGGGCCAGGCCGCCGCAGCTTCTGAGAAGGAGAAGCAGTGTGCCGCCAATGCCGCGGCCGATCACGAGATGGCGCTAAAAGACAACGAGGCCGCCCGTGACCGCTGTCGGGCGCTTGAGGACGAGTTGCAGAGGTTGCGCGATAAGCACGTCGAAGAAGCACGCTGCCGCCAAGTGAAGGAGGAGGAGGTGAAGGCCCGGGAGGACGCCGTGAAGAACCGCGATGCCGAGCTGGTGGAGTTGGAGAAGACGCAGGCCACCGAGCGGAGCCGGTTTGAAGGGCTGGAGCGGAAGGCGAAGGCGAGGGAGGCCGATCTTGAAACCAAGGCGTGTGTCCTGGCCGAGGATCGCGCGCCTTTTGCCGACCTCGAGAAGAGGTCTCGCAAGGCGCTGAAAATGCTCTACGACCACGGCCTGGACAAGTCGCTGGCCACCGACGAGGACGGCCCCGCCCGGCTGCTTCCTCTCCTGGCTTGAGGAGGTCGTTGATGGCCTCGGTCCCATGGCGGAGGAGGAAGCTCGCATCTTGTCTTCAGCTGCGCTGACTCGCGTCTTCAGCCACTTGCACCTTCGCGACCCCAACGCTTGCCTTGATGAGCTGCTGGAGCCTGTAGCTGAAGATCAATGCGAGGCTGCCGCTGCGGCCGTGCAAGGTCAGGTGGAGGCCTTGCTAAGGAAGTTCCGCGGCTTTGTCTCCGCTCCTTTGTCCGGCGATGTCACCGATCCTGCAGCTGGTGGTGAAGGTGAAGACAAAACTGCTCACGGGCGGGGCACCTTCCGCAGGCGACGGTGATATCTAGAGGTGACCCGCGGCCATTCTTCCTGTTTTGTTCCTGCGACATGTATCAGGCCTCGTAGAGGCCTTTAGACTTTTCATTTGGTATTGTGAGGACAATATGCTTGTAATATTTGCTTTGAGATTTTGCGATTTCCTTCCTATTTGCTTTGCCTTCTGCGTTGGCAGAGCCCGGCCCCGCGCATACCTCAACCGTCGTTAGGCCGACCGGAGACTAGGACGGACCAAGGAGTGAGGGGCTACGAGACCAGTTAGGCTCCTGAGTCGCGATGCTCAGGAGTCCCCCTTGACGCGCAAACAACTTATAGGGAAAGTTCACAAGGGTAGACTAATGTTCTACGTCGGCAGAGCCCAGCCCCGCACATACCTCAACCGCCATTGGGCCGACCGGAGACCAGGACGGACCAAGGAGTGAGGGGCTACGTGACCAGTTAGGCTCATGAGTCGCGATGCTCAGGAGTCCCCCTTTACGTGCAAACAATTTCCATACCTGTCCTCGCCGAGGCCTCAGGAGGGGCGCGTGATGCCCAGGTCCGGGAGACCTGGTTCGGTGGCGTGCGCTCGGGCGTGACCTGAGTGCAGCCCCCGTGCCCAGCCCCCTCGCGCAGCTCTCCCGAGGGGAGGCGTTGCGGTGAGGCTGGACGCTGAGCTCTGGGCTGCATGAGGTTGGTACGACCGTGGGGCCGCCCTCAGTTGTTTATCACCAGCGCGGAGCATAGTGCTTCTGCTTGTGCACGGGCATAGCCGCTCCTCGGCAGTGTCGACAGCTAGCGTGAAGCATGGTGCTTCCACTTGTGTGTGGGATGGGGGGGCCCTCCGGGAGGAGCCGTGTACAGCCTCGCCCTGACACGTGGCTTGCACGGCAGGGCTGCGAGGTGTATCTGGGCACCCGTCAGCCAGCGCAGGACTCACGAGGCCCTACCTCAAGGCGGGTTGCGCCTGGTCTTGAGTCTTGGTAAATGTGTGTTCCTGCAAGGCGGTTATATGCAAGCACTCTACATCCTCAGGTCCCGGCCCTCGAGCGAGCTCAGTAGCCACTGGTATGCCAGGTTGCGATGCCGTGGTCAAGGCCAGGGAGTGAGGGCTGGAGACCCAGTAAGAGCTCCTGAGTCGCGATGCTCAGGAGCCCCCCCTTTTAACGTGCAAGTGAATTGCATAGGATGAAGAAACCCGTGGTGGGCGGCGATCGAGGGGGTGATAGTAGTTGGCAGGTTAAGCATGGAGAGCAAATCAACTTGGATAAATGCAGGAAGATACATGCCACCGGGTCCGTCCCGAGCAGCTTGGGGATGATGTAGCCCGTGGGGCGCCCCCAGCAGGGTAAGATAAAGACATAAGCAAAAGGGATACATGCCACAGGGACGGACCCATGCGGCCTGGGAATAATGCAGCCCGAGGGGCGCTCCCAGCTGAACGAGCTTGGAAGATGTCACATGGTTCTGTAGACGAAGTAGAGTTGGTGCAGCTGAAGGCGCGCGTTGAAGAAATGACTCCACATGAGCCGCCAGAGCCCTGAGCCTCGGGAGGCTCTGGGGGCTCGGGAGGTTCCCTAAATTCCGTCTCCATCTCCTCTAGGATGGCGTGGTACCTAGTGAGGGAGTCCTGGATTAGGGGGTGTCCGGATGGCCGGACTATACTGTTGGGGAACGTTGCAGAAAATTAAAATTTTTCCTACGGTTTCACCAAGATCCATCTATGAGTTCATCTAGCAACGAGTATTCAGATTAGATAGCATCTACATACCACTTTGTAGATCGCAACGGAAGCGTTCGAGTGAACGTGGATGAGGTAGTCGTACTTGCCGTGATCCAATTCACCGATGATCTAGTACCGAACGGACGGCACCTCCGCGTTCAACACACGTACGGGACGGGAGACGTCTCCTCCTTCTTGATCCAGCAAGGGGGAAGGAGAGGTTGAGGAAGATCCAGCACGACGGTGTGGTGGTGGATGCAGCAGAACTCCGGCAGGGCTTCGCTAAGCAACTACGGGAGGAGGAGGAGGTGTTGCAGGGAGGAGGGAGGAGCCAGGGCAATTGGGTGCGCTGCCCCCTCCCCTGCCCCCCTTTATATAGATGCATTAGAGGGGGGAGGGCGCAGCCTTGCCCCTTCCTCCAAGGAAGGGGTGCGGCCAAGAGGGGGGAGGAGTCCATCCTCCCCAAGGCACCTCGGAGGTGCCTTCCCCCCTTTGGACTCTCCCTCCTCCAAGTTTCCTTGGCGCATGGGCCCTTGGGGCTGGTTCCCCTTGGCCCAAGCAGGCCAAGGCGCACCCCCTAGGGCCCATGTGGCCCACCAAGGCAGGTGGCCCCACCTGGTGGACCCCGGGACCCCTCCGGTGGTCCCGGTACAATACCGATAACACCGAAACTTGTCCCGATGGCCAAAATAGCACTTCCTATATATAATTCTTTACCTCCGGACCATTCCGGAACTCCTCGTGACGTCCGGGATCTCATCCGGGACTCCGAACAACATTCGGGTTACTGCACATACATATCTTCACAACCCTAGCGTCACCGAACCTTAAGTGTGTAGACCCTACGGGTTCGGGAGACATGCAGACATGACCGAGACGGCTCTCGGGCAATAACCAACAGCGGGATCTGGATACCCATGTTGGCTCCCACATGCTCCACGATGATCTCATCGGATGAACCACGATGTCAAGGATTCAATTAATCCCGTATACGATTCCCTTTGTCAATCGGTATTTTACTTGCCCGAGATTCGATCGTCGGTATACCAATACCTCGTTCAATCTCGTTACCGGCAAGTCACTTTTCTCGTTACCGTAATGCATGATCCCGTGATCAAACACTTTGATCACCTTGAGCTCATTGTGATGATGCATTACCGAGAGGGCCCGGTGATACCTCTCCATCAAGCGGAGTGACAAATCCCAGTCTCGATCCATGTCAGCCCAACAGACACTTTCAGAGATACCCGTAGCATACCTTTATAGTCACCCAGTTACGTTGTGACGTTTGGCACACCCAAAGCACTCCTACGGTATCCGGGTGTTACACGATCTCATGGTCTAAGGAAAAGATACTTGACATTGGATAACTCTAGCAAACGAACTATGCGATCTCATGCTATGTTTAGGATTGGGTCTTGTCCATCACATCATTCTCCTAATGATGTGATCCCGTTATCGATGACATCCAATGTCCATAGTCAGGAAACCATGACTATCTGTCGATCAACGAGCTAGTCAACTAGAGGCTCACCAGGGACATGTTTGTTGTCTGTTATTCACACATGTATTACGATTTCCGGTTAACACAATTATAGCACGAATAAAGACAATTATCATGAATAAGGAAATATAATAATAATGCTTTTATTATTGCCTCTAGGGCATATTTCCAACAGTCTCCCACTTGCACTAGAGTCAATAATCTAGTTACATTGTGATGAATCGAACACCCATAGAGTTCTGGTGCTGATCATGTTTTGCCTTAGGGAGAGGTTTAGTCAACGGATCTGCGACATTCAGATCCGTGTGCACTTTACAAATTTCTATGTCTCCATCTTGAACATTTTCACGAATGGAGTTGAAGCGACGCTTGATGTGCCTAGTCTTCTTGTGAAACCTGGGCTCCTTTGCAAGTGCAATAGCTCCAGTGTTGTCACAGAAGAGCTTGATTGGCCCCGACGCATTGGGTATGACTCCGAGGTCGGTGATGAACTCCTTCACCCAAATTGCTTCATGTGCTGCCTCCGAGGCTGCCATGTACTCCGCTTCACATGTAGATCCCGCCACGACGCTTTGCTTGCAACTGCACCAGCTTACTGCCCCACCATTCAGAATATACACGTATCCGGTTTGTGACTTAGAGTCATTCAGATCTGTGTCGAAGCTAGCATCGACGTAACCTTTTACGACGAGCTCTTCGTCACCTCCATAAACGAGAAACATTTCCTTAGTCCTTTTCAGGTACTTCAGGATATTCTTGACCGCAGTCCAGTGTTCCTTGCCGGGATTACTTTGGTACCTACCTACCAAACTTACGGCAAGGTTTACATCAGGTCTGGTACACAGCATGGCATACATAATAGAACCTATGGCTGAGGCATAGGGGATGACACTCATCTCTTCTATATCTTCTGCCGTGGTCGGACATTGAGCTGAGCTCAATTTCACACCTTGTAACACAGGTAAGAACCCCTTCTTAGATTGATCCATATTGAACTTCTTCAATATCTTATCAAGGTATGTGCTTTGTGAAAGACCTATGAGGCGTCTCGATCTATCTCTATAGATCTTGATGCCTAATATGTAAGCAGCTTCTCCAAGGTCCTTCATTGAAAAACTTTTATTCAAGTAGGCCTTAATGCTGTCCAAGAGTTCTATATCATTTCCCATCAAAAGTATGTCGTCTACATATAATATGAGAAATGCTACAGAGCTCCCACTCACTTTCTTGTAAACACAGGCTTCTCCATAAGTCTGTGTAAACCCAAACGCTTTAATCATCTCATCAAAGCGAATGTTCCAACTCCGAGATGCTTGCACCAGCCCATAAATCGAGCGTTGGAGCTTGCACACCTTGTCAGCATTCTTAGGATCGACAAAACCTTCCGGCTGCATCATATACAATTCTTCCTTAAGGAAACCATTAAGGAATGCCGTTTTGACGTCCATTTGCCATATCTCATAATCATAGTATGCGGCAATTGCTAACATGATTCGGACGGACTTCAGCTTCGCTACCGGTGAGAAAGTCTCATCGTAGTCAACCCCTTGAACTTGTCGATAACCCTTAGCGACAAGACGAGCTTTATAGATGGTCACATTACCATCCGCGTCTGTCTTCTTCTTAAAGATCCATTTATTTTCTATGGCTCGCCGTTCAATGGGCAAGTCAGTCAAAGTCCATACTTTGTTTTCATACATGGATCCTATCTCGGATTTCATGGCTTCCAGCCATTTGTCGGAATCCGGGCCCGCCATTGCTTCCTCATAGTTCGAAGGTTCACCGTTGTCTAACAACATGATTTCCAAGACAGGGTTACCGTACCACTCTGGTGCGGAACGTGTCCTTGTGGACCTTCGAATTTCAGTAGGAGCTTGATCAGAAGTATCTTGATCATAATCATTAATTTCCTCTCTAGTCGGTGCAGGCACCTCAGGAACGATTTCTTGAGTTTCGCCATTTTCCGGTTCAAGAGGCAATACTTCATCAAGTTCTACTTTCCTCCCACTTACTTCTTTCGAGAGAAACTCTTTCTCTAGAAAGGATCCATTCTTGGCAACAAAGATCTTGCCTTCGGATCTGAGGTAGAAGGTATACCCAACAGTTTCTTTAGGGTATCCTATGAAGACGCATTTTTCCGATTTGGGTTCGAGCTTTTCAGGTTGAAGTTTCTTCACATAAGCATCGCATCCCCAAACTTTTAGAAACGACGGCTTAGGTTTCTTCCCAAACCATAATTCATACGGTGTCGTCTCAACGGATTTCGACGGAGCCCTATTTAAAGTGAATGCGGCAGTCTCTAAAGCATAGCCCCAAAAAGATAGCGGTAAGTCGGTAAGAGACATCATAGATCGCACCATATCTAATAGAGTGCGATTACGACGTTCGGACACACCATTACGCTGAGGTGTTCCAGGCGGCGTTAGTTGTGAAACTATTCCACATTTTCTTAAGTGTGTGCCAAATTCGTGACTCAAGTATTCTCCTCCACGATCTGATCGTAGAAACTTGATCTTTCTATCACGTTGATTTTCAACCTCACTCTGAAATTCCTTGAACTTTTCAAAGGTCTCAGACTTGTGTTTCATTAAGTAGACATACCCATATCTACTCAAGTCATCAGTGAGGGTGAGAACATAACGATAGCCACCGCGAGCCTCAACACTCATTGGACCGCACACATCGGTATGTATGATTTCCAATAAGTTGGTTGCTCGCTCCATTGTTCCTGAGAATGGAGTCTTGGTCATTTTACCCATGAGGCATGGTTCGCACGTGTCAAATGATTCATAATCAAGAGACTCTAAAAGTCCATCTGCATGGAGCTTCTTCATGCGTTTGACACCTATGTGACCAAGGCGGCAGTGCCACAAATATGTGGGACTATTGTTATCAACTTTAACTCTTTTGGTACTCACACTATGAATATGTGTATCATCACGTACGAGATTCATTAAGAATAAACCATTAACCATCGGAGCATGACCATAAAACATATCTCTCATATAAATAGAACAACCATTATTCTCGGATTTAAATGAGTAGCCATCTCGAATTAAGCGAGATCCAGATACAATGTTCATGCTCAAACTTGGTACTAAATAACAATTATTGAGGTTTAAAACTAATCCCGTAGGTAAATGTAGAGGCAGCGTGCCGACGGCGATCACATCGACCTTGGAACCATTCCCGACGCGCATCGTCACCTCGTCCTTTGCCAGTCTCCGTTTATTCCGCAGCTCCTGCTTTGAGTTACAAATATGAGCAACTTCACCGGTATCAAATACCCAAGAGCTACTACGAGTACTGGTAAGGTACACATCAATTACATGTATATCACATATACCTTTGGTTTTGCCGGCCTTCTTGTCCGCTAAGTATTTGGAGCAGTTCCGCTTCCAATGACCACTTCCCTTGCAATAAAAACACTCAGTCTCGGGCTTGGGTCCATTCTTTGGCTTCTTCCCGGCAACTTGCTTACCGGGCGCGGCAACTTCCTTGCCGTCCTTCTTGAAGTTCTTTTTACCCTTGCCCTTCTTGAACTTAGTGGTTTTATTCACCATCAACACTTGATGCTCCTTCTTGATTTCTACCTCTGCTGATTTCAGCATAGCATATACCTCAGGAATGGTCTTTACCATCCCCTGCATATTGTAGTTCATCACAAAGCTCTTGTAGCTAGGTGGAAGCGACTGGAGGATTCTGTCAATGACCGCTTCTTCCGGGAGATTAACTTCCAGTTGAGTCATGCGGTTGTGCAACCCAGACATTTTGAGTATGTGTTCACTGACAGAACTATTTTCCTCCATCTTACAGCTAAAGAATTTGTCGGAGACTTCATATCTCTCGACCCGGGCATGAGCTTGGAAAACCATTTTCAGCTCTTCGAACATCTCATATGCTCAATGTCTCTCAAAACGCTTTTGGAGTCCCGGCTCTAAGCTGTAAAGCATGCCGCACTGAACGAGGGAGTAATCATCGCAGCGTGACTGCCAAGCGTTCATAACGTCTTGTTCTGCAGGGAGAATAGGTGCGTCACCCAGCGGTGCTCTTAGGACATAATCTTTCTTGGCAGCTATGAGGATGATCCTCAGGTTCCGGACCCAGTCCGTATAGTTGCTACCATCGTCTTTCAGCTTGGTTTTCTCTAGGAACGCGTTGAAGTTGAGGACTACGTTGGCCATTTGATCTACAAGACATATTGTAAAGATTTAGACTAAGTTCATGATAATAAAGTTCATTTAATCAAATTATTTAATGAACTCCCACTTAGATAGACATCCCTCTGTTAGCCATCTAAGTATTACATGATCCGAGTCAACTAGGCCGTGTCCGATCATCACGTGAGACGGACTAGCCAACATCGGTGAACATCTTCATGTTGATCGTATCTTCTATACGACTCATGCTCGACCTTTCGGTCTTCTGTGTTCCGAGGCCATGTCTGCACATGCTAGGCTCGTCAAGTCAACCTAAGTGTTTTGCGTGTGTAAATCTGTCTTACACCCGTTGTATGCGAACGTAAGGACCTATCACACCCGATCATCACGTGGTGCTTCGGAACGACGAACCTTAGCAACGGTGCACAGTTAGGGTGAACACTTTCTTGAAATTATTATGAGGGATCATCTTATTTACTACCGTCGTTCTAAGTAAACAAGATGCAAAACATGATAAACATCACATGTAATCAAATAATAAACGTGACATGATATGGCCAATATCACATAGCTCCTTTGATCTCCATCTTGGGGCTCCATGATCATCTTGTCACCGGCTTGACACCATGATCTTCATCATCATGATCTTCATCATCGTGTCTCCATGAAGTTGCTCGCCAACTATTACTTCTACTACTATGGCTAACGCGTTTAGCAATAAAGTAAAGTTACTTACATGGCGATTCTCAATGACACGCAGGTCATACAAAAAATAAAGACAACTCCTATGGCTCCTGCCGGTTGTCATACTCATCGACATGCAAGTCGTGATTCCTATTACAATAGCATGAACATCTCATACATCACATATAGATCATTCATCATACATCACAACTTTGGCCATATCATATCACAAAGCACTTGCTGCAAAAACAAGTTAGACGTCCTCTAATTGTTGTTGCAAGTTTTACGTGGCTGAATTAGGGTTCTAGCAAGAACGTTTTCTTACCTACGTTCAAACCACAACGTGATTTGTCAATCTCTATTTACCCTTCATAAGGACCCTGTTCATCGAATCCGATCCAACTAAAGTAGGAGAGACAGACACCCGCCAGCCACCTTATGCAACTAGTGCATGTTAGTCGGTGGAACCGGTCTCACGTAAGCGTACGTGTAAGGTTGGTCCGGGCCGCTTCATCCCACAATACCGCTGAATCAAGATTGACTAGTAACGGCAAGAAGAATTGACAACATCTACGCCCACAACAAATTGTGTTCTACTCGCACAAGAAGAACTATGCATAGACCTAGCTCATGATGCCACTGTTGGGGAACGTTGCAGAAAATTAAAAATTTTCCTACGGTTTCACCAAGATCCATCTATGAGTTCATCTAGCAACGAGTATTCAGATTAGATAGCATCTACATACCACTTTGTAGATCGCAACGGAAGCGTTCGAGTGAACGTGGATGAGGTAGTCGTACTTGCCGTGATCCAATTCACCGATGATCTAGTACCGAACGGACGGCACCTCCGCGTTCAACACACGTACGGGACGGGAGACGTCTCCTCCTTCTTGATCCAGCAAGGGGGAAGGAGAGGTTGAGGAAGATCCAGCACGACGGTGTGGTGGTGGATGCAGCAGAACTCCGGCAGGGCTTCGCTAAGCAACTACGGGAGGAGGAGGAGGTGTTGCAGGGAGGAGGGAGGAGCCAGGGCAATTGGGTGCGCTGCCCCCTCCCCTGCCCCCCTTTATATAGATGCATTAGAGGGGGGAGGGCGCAGCCTTGCCCCTTCCTCCAAGGAAGGGGTGCGGCCAAGAGGGGGGAGGAGTCCATCCTCCCCAAGGCACCTCGGAGGTGCCTTCCCCCCTTTGGACTCTCCCTCCTCCAAGTTTCCTTGGCGCATGGGCCCTTGGGGCTGGTTCCCCTTGGCCCAAGAAGGCCAAGGCGCACCCCCTAGGGCCCATGTGGCCCACCAAGGCAGGTGGCCCCACCTGGTGGACCCCGGGACCCCTCCGGTGGTCCCGGTACAATACCGATAACACCGAAACTTGTCCCGATGGCCAAAATAGCACTTCCTATATATAATTCTTTACCTCCGGACCATTCCGGAACTCCTCGTGACGTCCGGGATCTCATCCGGGACTCCGAACAACATTCGGGTTACTGCACATACATATCTTCACAACCCTAGCGTCACCGAACCTTAAGTGTGTAGACCCTACGGGTTCGGGAGACATGCAGACATGACCGAGATGGCTCTCGGGCAATAACCAATAGCGGGATCTGGATACCCATGTTGGCTCCCACATGCTCCACGATGATCTCATCGGATGAACCACGATGTCAAGGATTCAATTAATCCCGTATACGATTCCCTTTGTCAATCGGTATTTTACTTGCCCGAGATTCGATCGTCGGTATACCAATACCTCGTTCAATCTCGTTACCGGCAAGTCACTTTTCTCGTTACCGTAATGCATGATCCCGTGATCAAACACTTTGATCACCTTGAGCTCATTGTGATGATGCATTACCGAGAGGGCCCGGTGATACCTCTCCGTCAAGCGGAGTGACAAATCCCAGTCTCGATCCATGTCAACCCAACAGACACTTTCAGAGATACCCGTAGCATACCTTTATAGTCACCCAGTTACGTTGTGACGTTTGGCACACCCAAAGCACTCCTACGGTATCCGGGAGTTACACGATCTCATGGTCTAAGGAAAAGATACTTGACATTGGATAACTCTAGCAAACGAACTATGCGATCTCATGCTATGTTTAGGATTGGGTCTTGTCCATCACATCATTCTCCTAATGATGTGATCCCGTTATCGATGACATCCAATGTCCATAGTCAGGAAACCATGACTATCTGTCGATCAACGAGCTAGTCAACTAGAGGCTCACCAGGGACATGTTTGTTGTCTGTTATTCACACATGTATTACGATTTCCGGTTAACACAATTATAGCACGAATAAAGACAATTATCATGAATAAGGAAATATAATAATAATGCTTTTATTATTGCCTCTAGGGCATATTTCCAACATATACCTTCAGCCGGACTCCTGGACTATGAAGATACAAGATTGAAGACTTTGTCCCGTGTCCGGAAGGGACTTTCCTTGGCGTGGAAGGCAAGCTTGGCAATGCGGATATTTAGATCTCCTACCATTGTAACCGACTTTGTGTAACCCTAACCCTCTCTGGTGTCTATATAAACTGGAGGGCTTTAGTCCGTAGGACAACATACAACAATCATACCATAGGCTAGCTTCTAGGGTTTAGCCTCCTTGATCTCGTGGTAGATCTACTCTTGTACTACCCATACCATCAATATTAATCAAGCAGGACGTAGGGTTTTACCTCCATCGAGAGGGCCCGAACCTGGGTAAAGCTTCGTGTCCCTTGTCTCCTGTTACCATCCGCCTAGACGCACAGTTCGGGACCCCCTACCCGAGATCCGCCGATTTTGACACCAACATTGGTGCTTTCATTGAGAGTTCCTCTGTGTCCTCGCTTTTAGGCCCGATGGCTCCTCCGATCATCAACAACGATGTAATCCAGGGTGAGACTTTTCTCCCCGGACAGATCTTCGTCTTCGGCGGCTTCGCACTGCGGGCCAATTCGCTTGGCCATCTGGAGCAGATCGAAAGCTATGCCCCTGGCCATCAGGTC
The DNA here is from genome assembly GCA_032464435.1 of Aegilops umbellulata. Lineage (NCBI taxonomy): Eukaryota > Viridiplantae > Streptophyta > Magnoliopsida > Poales > Poaceae > Aegilops > Aegilops umbellulata. The sequence goes on from CP136057.1 coordinate 546,526,502, forward strand.
AGATTTGGAAGTTTAAACTACACGGCTGACGTCCGCGGGGACTTGATCTTTGACAGATTCGAGCCATAGCCGAGCGCGCCGCACTGTCGCGATGGGCATGATCTAGCTCTGCCGCCAAATAGTGCCCTGGAGGCCGCACATGCATCGGTTTCGACCCTCGATTCGGAACCATAGTGGTTGGACGCCGCCTCGGGGGTTGCGATCCCAACGGCGATCGAGCCAGACACCAGCCCCGCACTCCGCAAGGCCCGTGACTCCGAGTGGCCGGACTCCTATCCGGACTACGAGCCCTCCACACCCCTACCAATCGAATCCGATTGGGCACCGATCATGGAGTTCACCGCCGCGGACATCTTTCAGCACTCGCCCTTTGGCGATATTCTGAAGTCATTAAAGTCTCTCTCCTTATCAGGAGAGCCCTGGCCGGACTGCGGTCAGCAAGGTTGGGATACGGACGATGAAGAAATTCAAAGCCCACCCACCACCCACCTGGTAGCCACTGTTGATAATTTGAACGACGTGCTCAATTTCGACTCCGAAGACATTGACGGTATGGACGACGATGCAGCAGACGCACATGAACCAACGCCTATAGGGCATTGGACAGCAACCCCATCTCATGATGTGTACATGGTGGATACACCTAAAGAAGGCGACAACGAGGAACACGGGGATGCAACGAGGGATCGATCTCTCGAAAACAATCAAAGCGGCAGCGTAAACGCCGCTCGAAGCCCCGCCTCGATAAAGACGACAGCCATGAAGACCCAGCCATAGAGCAGGATGAGCCGGCAGACGACGAGCATGACTTAGAGCAACCGTCCGAACAGGGCAACTCGGATAAAGAAACCGAACAACCCACCCCCGGCATAAATGGCATTCCGGACGACCTTACACCGGATAAGCTCATGGAGCAGAAGAACCTCCACAAAAGGCTCGTTGCTACTGCACGTAGCCTGAAAAAACAGAAGCGGAAGCTCAAAAGCGCGGAAGACGCACTCAGAATCAAATGGAGCAAAATACTCAACACCGCAGACAAATACGGTGGTAGTCGCCGCACAAAAAGTTATCTGAAGCGAAAGCTACTACCGGAATTCGACGAGGAGGCCCTAGAGCCCCCACAGTCAAAAAGTAAGAAAGCCACCCGGTCGGATAGACGACCCCACAGCAAGCATGGAGCGGCAAGCGGAGCCGCACACAAGCCAGCACGCGATCCACTCAAGGATCCGCATCAAAAAGATGGCCCAGCCAGATCTATTTATGGGCCAAGAAAGCAAGCTCTTGTAAGCAATGCAACAAAACCAGTATCCAAACATCACGGCACATCCAAATACAGGGGTGCCGCACACCCCTTATGTTTTACCGACGAGGTCCTAGATTATGAATTTCCAGCGGGATTTAAGCCCGTAAACATAGAGGCGTATGACGGAACAACAGACCCCGGAGTCTGGATTGAGGATTATATCCTCCACATACATATAGCCAGAGGAGATGACCTCCACGCCATAAAATACTTACACCTGAAGCTTAAAGGGCCAGCCTGGCATTGGCTCAAAAGCCTTCCTGAAAACACAATTGGAAGTTGGGAAGAGCTCGAGGACGCTTTCCGAGCAAATTTTCAAGGGACCTATGTCCGCCCTCCGGATGCAGACGATCTCAGTCACATAACTCAACAGCTCAGAGAGTCAGCTCAGCAATTCTGGAATAGATTTCTTACTAAAAAGAATCAGGTAGTCGACTGTCCAGACGCCGAAGCCTTAGCAGCTTTTAAGCATAATGTCCGAGACGAATGGCTCGCCAGACACCTCGGCCAAGAAAAGCCAAGAACAATGGCCGCACTAACAAGCCTCATGACCCGCTTTTGCGCAGGAGAGGACAGCTGGTTGGCAAGATATAGCACCAGCGACCCAAGTACATCCGAAACTAGGGATGGAAACGGAAAACCGCGACGCAACAAGGACCAGTACCGGACTAAGGCAAACAGTCCGAAGAGCACGGCAGTCAATGCCGGATTCAAAAGCTCGTGGCAGAATTAGAAAAAGCAGCCCCTCAAAGATAATAGGGACGAGCTGTCCAACTTAAACAAAATCTTAGACAAGATATGTCATCTACACAGTACTCCTGGGAAGCCTGCAAACCATACCCACAGAGATTGCTGGGTTTTTAAGCAATCCGGCAGACTCAATGCCGAACACAAGCGGCTCGACACACCAAGTGAAGACGATGACGAACCCCACAAGCAGAGCACCAGGAAACAAAAGAATTTTCCACAAGAAGTAAAAACAGTAAACTTACTTCACATAACAAAACGTGCGGCACCCATAAAGGTACGCGCCATACGGCTTATCCCAAAGGAATCCCGCCACTGGTTGTCAAAACCAATCATCTTTGATCATCGGGATTACTCTACAAGTATCAGAAACGCAGGCTGGACTGCATTGGTACTCGATCCAATAATTGGCGGACTCCAGTTTACAAATGTCCTGATGGACGGCGGAAGCGGTCTAAACCTGATATATCAGGACACAATCCGCCACATGGGGATAGACCCAACAAGAATTCGCCGCAGCAAAACCTCCTTTCAAGGGGTACCGCCAGGTCCGGATACCCATTGCATGGGTTTTCTCCGGCTTGAAGTTATACTCGGCTTCCCCGATAACTTCCGCCGCGAAAAGCTAACTTTCCACATCATCCCATTCTCAAGTCGCTATCAAGCACTGCTGGGACGTGAAGCTTTTGCCCGGTTTAATGCAATACCGCATTAAGCATCTCTTACGCTTAAGATGCCCGGTCCATGAGGCATCATCTCACTAAAGGGAAACATCAAACGCGCCCCCATGCGGAGGATCGTGTGGCTGCCTTAACAGCCCCACAATAATACGGCTTCATCAGCCAAAAACATCCAAACAGGTCGTTAAGACCACGGACACGGCTGGACGAGTCCGGTGTAAACATATCATTAATAAAGGCTTAATAGCCAGGGGCTCCGCACATATACAATATGAGACAATCAAGCTCAATTTTACCCATTTCAATTTATACTTTGCTTATTTAGTATAACTTCTATTCGGCACGACCTTTTTTTCAACTAAGTTCCTCTCTTTTACAGATGAACATCATGTTGCGCCCGTCCAGGATACGGCACAACGGAGACACAGGAGCAGACGTGCAGCAGGGACCCGTTCCAAGGATTCTTTTCAGATTAAGACCCTGCGTAAATCTTTTTTACTGTCTCTTGTTGATACACATCCTCCGGTTTTTCATTATAATCAAGGAGGGAACTGGCGTCTTGGCATGTGGCCACGTCAGGAATTTTGCGCGTACCTGGACACTAGGGGCTTATAACCAAGGGCGTTGTCCCGCCCGCACTCATAAAGACCGAATACCATAGGGAGTGTTCGGCGTCGCGAGTTTGGCCTTATATGCATCAGCTCCGAATCATGTCTTTGGTCAAATGTTGGGTTGCCCGGCTCCTGTGTTTTGCTGCCTTACGTTCTGCACTATCGGCTAAGGCGGTACCAGGAGAACTACTGCGATTGTGCCCCGGCTCGGCCAGGCGAGCAACTCAGTAGAGAAAGCCGAAAACTGACTGTCATGATATAGCGTGAGACTGGTCAACCACTTGATGACTCACCGGAATCTATAGGATTCCTCCGCATTAACGAAGGGCCGTTTCCCGGCCAGGCACATATGCGCCCCGACTTCGGGCGAGCGCAGGCGCCACCAGGGGCTATCTAAGTAGCCTCACTGTCAAGCTCCTATGGCTAAGTGAAAGTGATAAAGCATTATAGTCCGGTTGCCTAGCTCACTGCGCTATCACCTCCTTTGTAGGACCAACACATTGGATCAAGTGTGAAAATGTGCCTTCTGCGAGCACCCCCGCACTATGTGCGTGGGGGCTGAAGCCGGCGACTGCCATCTTTTAGATTTTATATATATATATATATATATATATATATATATATATATATATATATATATATATATATATATATATATATATATATCTTAAAACAGCCGCACAGGAGGTGTTTCAAATACTTGAAGGCACAAGTATAAAAGGCTTCTGCAATTTATCAAAATATCGCTTTACAATAAAATATGCTATTAGAACATAGCATCCTTCGAGCACTGCGTCTCTATTACACGAGCGCCTTGAAGGACTTGCTGAAAATAGTGCTCGGAGGGTACTCGGCTTTTGTCCGAATCTCGGCATGCAACAACGATGGTCCCCATCTCCGCCCAGTATGTCTTGACACGGGCAAGAGCCATCCGTGCGCCCTCTATGCATGCTGACCTCTTCATTGCATTGATACGCGGCACCGCACCAAGGAATTGCTGCACCAAGCTGAAATAACTCTTCGGCTCCGATCTCTCTCGCCACAGATGATTCATGACGCACTTCATGGCAAGTCCGGACAACCTATTAATCTTGGCCCATTCGGCCAGACGATCGGCCACTGACAGTGGACGCTATGGATTGTGGAACTGCGACCAGAAGAGTTTCTCCACTTCGCAATCTTCTTGATCTCGAAAGTGTTCGGTCGCATCAGCAGCACTTGCCGCCAAATCCAGATAGGTGTCCGTCGCACTCCACAGCCGGTCCAACGGAGCATGCTTAGGATCACAGAACTTCCTCCGCAACATAAAGGGCTTTCTAGCCGCGATCTCTCCGGCTTCTCGAAGCTCCTCCTTCACAGCTCTCATCGCAGAGCGAGCATCCTTGACATCGGCAACGGCCTTCTTCAAGTCCGTCTGTTCTGCCCGATCTTCTTTTTCTAGAAGCCTGCAGCAGTCAGCAGCGCTCTTTAGCTTCACGGCCATCTCAGACATCTCTTTCCTGCTTCGGCAGTGAGCAGCCTATTCGGCTCTCAGCTCTTCAAGGGCCTTCTTGGCAGCCGCATCACTTTTTCTGGCTTGTTCCTTGGCTCGGGCAAGTTCCGCCCGAAGACTCTCCATGGCAGCCGCACCATCTGCATCAAGCACACACAGGGTAAGATACTGGCATAGGCTCCTCTTACCAGGTACCACTGGAGGGGTTACATACCTTGCGCCTCGTCAAGCCGCTTGTTAACAAGCATGATGTCGACTTCTGCCACGTCAAGTTGCCGCTTTAGCTCGGCAAACCCATTAGTACGGCTGGACGCCGGACAATTCGTCACCTACATACGAAGACAGCATTTTAGACCTGGGGTTATGATCCTCTGCGCGCCGTCAAATTTGACAACGCACAGATTCTCAGGGGCTACTATGTGCACAGGGTGCATCTTGTTTATGCGCCACTGTTAAAAAAGGGCGCGTTATTCCGCGTACCTCAAAACCCGTCAGTAAACTTCTGACGGCCTCGTGCAATCCACTTTTCGCGGACGAAACCCTTTCAATCACCGTGCCCATCAATGCACGATGCTCCTCTGAGATAGATGCTCGCCCTAGCAGATTCTTCAGCTCCTCCGACCGAGCACCGGACGGTGCCGGATTCGTCAGATGACCTTTCTCGAAGGATGGACGCGGAGAGCCTTGGGGGGCCATATGGCTGCCTTCCGGCCCCGCCGGATTCAGAGAAACCCTCCGTGACGATACCTCAGGGTCGCCCACCTCTCTAGGCGGTTCGGTAGGGGGAGGCATTCCGCTCTCCATCATCTCCGGAAGAAGATCCCCCGAAGACGAGCTCTGCTGAGAAGGGCTGAGGTCCGAACTACAAGGTAAAATTTCGGTTACTCTTCTCAGATATAAAACAAGGATTCTTCTCAAAGGAAAAACCTCTCTCTACTTACGGCTCGGTGGAGGGCTGGCACCCTTGAGGGCATAGTTCGACCGAGGTATCCCCCGGCGCAGGACCCTCTAACGAAGATATCTTCTCCCGTTTTGAGGCCACGGCCTCCAGGTCTCCAGAGGCGGTCCTCTTATTTCCTTGAGGAGTGGAATTTTCGATTCCTTCCCTCCGAACAGCCCCCTTCGAGGAGGCTGTAGTTTCCTTATCCCCTCCCTTGCTTTCCTTCAAAGGCACAATCTTCAACATCTGGACCAGCACGGGATCCGTCGTGGTCTCGGGGAGGGGAGCCGGGCACCTGATAAGCTTTGCTTTTGCTATCCACTCCTGTTTAAAGAACAGTTCTTTAGAAACATGTTTCATGACAAATATACGGATAGCAAGCCGGGCACAAGGCTACTTACTTTAGTATCCGGGCGATTACAACTCAATCTTGCGTCCTCGGTCAAGTCCGGACACATCACTTGTGATCCGAAGAACAATTTATACATCTCCATGGGCGTTGCGCCCATGAAATGCTGGAGAGCTCGCAGTCCCTCCGGATTAAACTACCACAGGCGGAGGGAGCGACGTTTCCCGGGCAGGGTTGGGCGGATCAGCATGACCTGCGTCACTTTGACTAGGCTGAAGTCACTTTCTAAGAAATCCCTGATGCGGCCCTGCAACAAGGGCACGTCCTTGGATGACCCGCAGTCAAGTCCTTTATTGACCCATGATGCTAGCTGTGGTGGGGGACCCGAACGAAAGGCAGGTGGCGCCACCCACTTGGTGCCCCTGGGAGCGGTGATATAGAACCACTCTCGTTGCCATAAGCTGAACTCCTCTTGGAAAGAACCCTCGGGCCATGGAGCATCAGCATTCTTGCTTATAACAACGCATCCGCACTCTGCGTGCCGCCCCTCGATCATCTTCGGCATTACTTTAAAGGTCTTGAGCCATAGTCCGAAGTGGGGATTAATACGGAGGAAGGCTTCGCACACGACGATGAAAGAGGAAATGTGGAGGATGGACTCCAGAGCTAAGTCGTGAAATTCCAACCCGTAATAGAACATGAGCCCCCTCACAAATGGGTCCATTGGGAAGCCTAGCCCCCGAAGGAAGTGAGACATGAACACCATGCTCTCACCAGGCCTGGGAGTGGGAACGACCTGCCCTTGAGCAGGTAACCTATGCGAGATTTCACCGATCAATAACCTGGCCTCTCTCAACTTTAGCACGTCCTCCTCTGTAACAGAAGAGGGCGCCCATCGGCCTCGAAGGTCAGAACCGGACATTGTCGAAAATCCAAAGCGCCTGAAATCTGGAACCTTGGGTGTTGGAACTCGAGGCGAAGGGCGAACTCGTTTGATATTGAAAAGAAGGAGCAAGGCCTTGGTCTCTTTATAAGAGGTGGAATACCAAGGGCCCTCCCCGTAACCGTTTGGGACTCGCCTTTAATTGAGAAAACATGCTAACGAGCACGATTGGGTTACCCACGTCCGTATTGATGAGAATCCCATAAATAAGGGGACACGATCTCTGTTTTGACAAGACATGCCAAGGAAACCGCCTCGCGAAACGCACTGAGGTGGGGGAGTAAAAACGATTCGAATAAAGACTTGGCCGTGGTGTGATGTCACGCTACGGAATACGTCAGCAGATTAGATTTGTGTAAATATTATTCTCTCTATGGCAATATGTGGAAACTTATTTTGCAGGGTCGGACACTGTCTTTGGTGTTCAAAATCTTCTATGAAGTACTTGGAGGAGGAACCCGCCTTGCAATGCCGAAGACAAATCTGCGCGCCGGACTCGTCGTCATTGAAGCCTGGTTCAGGGGCTACTGAGGGAGTCCTGGATTAGGGGGTGTCCGGATGGCCGGACTATACCTTCAGCTGGACTCCTGGACTATGAAGATACAAGATTGAAGACTTCGTCCTGTGTCCGGAAGGGACTTTCCTTGGCGTGGAAGGCAAGCTTGGCGATACGGATATTTAGATCTCCTACCATTGTAACCGACTTTGTGTAACCCTAACCCTCTCCGGTGTCTATATAAACCGGAGGGCTTTAGTCCGTAGGACAACATACAACAATCATACCATACGCTAGCTTCTAGGGTTTAGCCTCCTTGATCTCGTGGTAGATCTACTCTTGTACTACCCATATCATCAATATTAATCAAGCAGGACGTAGGGTTTTACCTCCATCGAGAGGGCCCGAACCTGGGTAAAACTTTGTGTCCCTTGTCTCCTGTTACCATCCGCCTAGACGCACAGTTAGGGACCCCCTACCCGAGATCCGCCGGTTTTGACACCGACACCTGGCCTCTTGATCTGCTAGGACACGCCGCATGTTGCGCTGGTAGGCCGACGCCACGCTCGGCAAGCCAAAGGGCATGCGAACATAGCTGTGCGGCGGGCCCTCGCAGCGGCCCACACGCGAAGGCCAGAAGCACTCCTGAGATGTGGCCCTGTTGAGCCCTGGGACGTCGACGCAGACACGTAGCCCGGCATCCTCGCCTGGATGGGGAGCTGCGCCTTGTGAGCGGCTGTCGTCGCGCATGGCTCTTGCGTCTTGCAGTTCCTGTGTGGTCTTGGTGATGAACTCCTGGGTGGTGGGCACTCCTTGCCCTGTGCTCTCCTGAGGGACACGTGCCGCGAGGCACGCCTCCAAGTGGTGCCCAAGCGCCTCCCTCGTGAGGTTGGCAAGGTCTGAGGCCCTCCAGAAGAGAGCCCCTGAGCCCTACCCGAGGAGGGTGCCGGGCGCGCTTTCCTATGCGACGGAGGGATACACCCCTGGGACGGGCACTGATCCTGATGAGACTCCTGCCGCGATGCCATCCTCCTGAGGTCCTGCGCGGCGCAGCTGCTTCTTCCTGGGAATGGTCTCCGGAGGGCCTTCACTTCTGCTGTCGGGGTCGTCGATTGCTGCGGCTTGGAAGGCGCGCTCGAGGGAGCACACTGCATCCCTCTCTTCACACGGGAACGTGTTGATTCCTCCGCTTCCTGGCATCTTGAGAACGTTGTAGCCGTGATGGGTGACTGCCATGAACTTGGCCAGGGCTGGATACCCGAGGATGGCATTGTACGGCAGGCGGATGTGCGCGACGTCGAAGTCGATGAGCTCGGTGTGGTAGTTCTTGCGCTCCCCGAAGGTGACAGGCAGGCGGACCTGCCCTATCGGTGTGGTGGAACCGTCGGTCACTCCTGAGAAAGGCTTGGTGGGTTGGAGCTGTTCATATGGCACTTGGAGGTTGTCGAACGTGTCAACGGACAGGACGTTGAGCCCTGCGCCGCCGTCGATGAGGTTCTTGGTAACCTGCACATTGCTGATGACTAGGGAACACAGCATAGGGAGAGCGCCAGCGGTGGCTACGCACTTGAGCTGATCTGCCGAGTTGAAAGTGATGGCGCATTGGGACCACTCGAGCGGGCGCGTGGCCTCGAGCTTGGGGAGCACCGCGTTCACCTCGCGAGCAAACTGTTTGAAGATGCGCTGAGAGGCTGGGGCCTGGGCGCCGCCCAAGATGCAGGCGATTGCACGCGGCTCCTGGAAGCCCCCAGCCCCCTCGTCCTGGTGGTGGCCGTCGTTCCTTATTGGCGGCGGCAGCGGGGGAAGACCGGTGTTGCCTTGAGGACGATCCTCACGAGGCAGGTCCCTCCAGGCACCCTCGCGAGGTTGGTCCTGCCAGCGGTCCTCACGAGGCCAGTCGCGCCATTCCTGGCACAGACAACGGTCGTCCCACCGTCCGCCTCCACATCCTCCTCCACGGCCGTAGCCCCGGTCGCTGCGCTCGGGGCGTCGACCGAAGCGTCCTTCACGTATGGCTCTGAGCTCTTGACAGTCGCTGGTGTTGTGGGTGTTCAGGTTGTGGAAGGCGCATAATGGTCGGTTGTTCTTGGAAGACTTGGGCTGATCTCTGCCCCGCTTGGTGTCGGGCTCCGCTGCGAGCACAGCTGCCTCCTTGCACTTTACGTCCTTGGCCTTGGTTTTCTTCTCCTTTGCGCCCATGGTCGGCAGCTCAAGGAGAGAGAGGCGCCCCTCCTCAGCTCTTGCACACTTGGTTGCCAGGTTGAACAACTCCTGAGAGGTGCAGAGCTCCTCGTGGATGGCGAGCTCTTCTTTCATCTTAACGTCACGGACGCCGTCGGAGAACGCGAAGATGATGGCTTCGTCCGTGACCTTGGGGATCTTGAGGCGGGTGTTGTTGAAGCGCTAGATGTACTTCTAGAGGGTCTCTCCTGGTTGCTGCTAGATGCGACTTAGATCACCCGCGGCCGGCGGGCGGTCGCGAGTGCCCTGGAAGTTGGCGATGAAGCGGTCGCGCATCTCGTCCTAGGAGGAGATCGAGCCGTGCTGCATGTTCAGGAGCCAGGAGCGGGCTCCATCCTTGACAGCCATGGGAAACCAGTTTGCCATGACCTTTTCGTCGCCGTTGGCCGCTTCGATGCTCAGCTCATAAAGCTGCAGGAACTCCGGAGGGTCGGCGGTGCCGTCGTAGCGTGGAGGCAGGTCCGGCTTGAACTTGCCTGGCCAGGCGACGCTACGTAACTCGAGGGTGAAGGCGCGGCAGCCAATCGTGGTTGTCGGGGCTCGCTTCAGAGGTGGAGCTTGGTCTTGATGAGGTCCGCGTTGCGCCGCTGCAGGCGGTGCGCGGTCTTGATGAGGCGGCGCGGGGAGCACAGGTGCAACTTATCGCGGCCGCGGGATTTCTTGGCATCTTCTCTCTTCGCGCATGGGTACCGGGCGTGGTGGCTCACACCGCAGAGCCGCGCGCCTTGGTGCCAAGGCACAGTCTTGGGGCAGAGGCGGTGGAGGCACGCCATGAGCCTCATTGCCCGTGGCTGGTTGAGGGGGAGGTAGAGAGAGGGACGGTGCTGGGGAGCCCCCTGCGGTGCGAACGAGCTCGGCGATGCGGTCGAGCCACTCCTCATAGAGGTCGTCGACGGGGTGGTAGCGTAGGAGTTCGTTCATCGCAAGGAGCGCGGCCCGTGCCTCTATGGGAGCGTGGCGCGCATGAGACGAAGAACCGGCAGGGGTCAGTGATGGAGTGGCGGTGCGGCCGTCCTGCCGCACCGAAGGATGCAACGAGGACGCCTGCTGCTCGTTCCCCGCTGGGCTGGTGGCAGCGTTGGCGGCGGGCGACGGAGAACGACGAGGTGGCCCACCGACGAGAGGCATCTGAGCGACGCGGGCGGTGAGGGCAGCCCGACGTTCAACCCGAGCACGGCGAGCGTCTGCCATGGAGACGACGGGGCGATGGAGCGACGAACTGATGGAAGGGAAGCTACGGCGCACCCCTACCTGACGCGCCAAATGTCGGATGTGGGGTTCCGGCAAACCCTTAAGGTTCGAACACTGGGGTGCACGCGAAGTCTTTCCCTCCTACCGATCTACGCCCTAGCTTGCTAAGATCTCGCGGACGAACTCGACGAACTCGCAACACAGAAAGACACGAGATTTATACTGGTTCAGGCCACCGTTGTGGTGTAACACGCTACTCTAGTGTGGTGGTGGTGGATTGCCTCTGGGCTGATGATGAACAGTACAAGGGAAGAACAACCTCCTGAGGTTGAGGTGTTCTTTTGCTTGGCTAACTTGTGTGGGTGAGAGTGGTCTGAATCAGTTTGATCCCCCTACCGTGGTGGCTAGCTCTACTTATATAGGCCCTGGTCCTCTTCCCAAATGTTGAGCGGGAAGGGAGCCAACAACGGCAGGCAAATTTGAAAGGGGACAGCTAGTCCGAGCTATCCTGACAAAAGTGGTATTCGCCTGTGAAAAGCTCTGGTGGTGACGCCGTCTTGGGCTCCACGATGACCTCTGTCCTGCTGTCCTCCTGGTCTTGGTCTCGTTGCACCAATATAGCAACCTTTCCTGATGCCCCGGTACTCTTCGCCTGCGTTGGCCTCCTTAGCACCAAAGAGGAAATAAGGACGCTGCGTGCGCTAGCGCCTGCCTGGTGTAGTTCGTCGTGGCTCACATAACAAGAGCCTCGTGAGGTTTGCCCTGCCTTGATATCTCTGCTCCTCGTGAGCCTGCCTGGCCAGGCCACTCCCAATGAGGTCTTGCGCCGTCCGCCCTGTGAGGCTTGGATGCCTTGTTGATGAAGATGGGTCGTACGGCCCGCTGGCTTAGCCACGCTGTGAGCCGTAGGCAGGCAAGTCTGGGGACCCCCGTTCCTAGAACGCCGACAAATGCCCCCTCCGGCGGAGCGCCGGAAAAGGCCCCAAGATGGGATCTCACGGGTACAGAAGTTTGCGGCAGTGGAATTAGGTTTTTGGCTCTGTATCCGGTAGTTCGGGGGTACATAGGTATATATAGGAGGAAGAAGTACGTCGTTGGAGCAACATGGGCCCCATGAGGGTGGAGGGCGCGCCCAGGGGGTAGGCGCGCCCCCTGCCTCGTGCTCTCCTGGTTGCTTTCTTGATGTGGACTCCAAGTCCTCTGGATCACGTTTGTTCCGAAAATCACGTTCCCGAAGGTTTCATTCCGTTTGGACTCCGTTTGATATTCTTTTTCTGCGAAACTCTAAAATAGGCAAAAAAACAGCAATTTTCGGCTGGGCCTACGGTTAATAGGTTAGTCTCAAAAATAATATAAAAGTGTATAACAAAGCCCATTAATCATCCAAAATAGAATATAATATAGCATGAAGCAATCAAAAATTATAGATACGTTGGAGACGTATCAATCATCATTAGCTTCCTCACTTACTGGTGTAGGAGTCACTGGAACTGATTTCTGTGATGAACTACTTTCCAATAAGGGAGCAGGTACAGTTACCTCATCAGGTTCTACTTTCCTCCCACTCTTTTCGAGAGAAACTCCTTCTCTAGAAAGGATCCATTCTTAGCAACGAATATCTTCCCTTCAGATCTGTGATAGAAGGTGTACCCAATAGTCTCCTTTGGGTATCCTATGAAGACACATTTCTCCGATTTGGGTTCGAGCTTATCAGGTTGATGCTTTTTCACATAAGCATCCCAATCCCAAACTTTAAGAAACGACAACCTGGGTTTCTTGCCAAACCACAGTTCATATGGTGTCGTCTCAGCGGATTTAGATGGTGCCCTATTTAACGTGAATGCAACCATCTCTAAAGCAAAACCCAAAACGATAGAGGTAAATCAGTAAGAGACATCATAGATCGCACCATATCTAATAAAGTACGATTACGACGTTCGGACACACCATTACGCTGTGGTGTTCCGGGTGGCATGAGTTGTGAAACTATTCCGCATTGTTTCAAATGAAGACCAAACTTGTAACTCAAATATTCTCCTCCATGATCAGATCGTAGAAACTTTATTTTCTTGTTACGATGATTTTCCACTTCACTCTGAACTTCTTTGAACTTTTCAAATGTTTCAGACTTATGTTTCATCAAGTAGATATACCCATATCTGCTCAAATCATCTGTGACGGTCAGAAAATATCGATACCGTCGCGAGTATCAACACACATCGAACCGCATACATCAGTATGTATTATTTCCAACAAGTCTGTTGCTCGCTCTATTGTTCCGAAGAACGGAGTCTTAGTCATCTTGCCCATGAGGCATGGTTCGCAAGCAGCAAGTGATTCATAATCAAGTGATTCCAAAAGCCCATCAGCATGGAGTTTCTTCATGCGCTTTACACCAATATGACATAAACGGTAGTGCCATAAATAAGTTGCACTATCATTATTAAACTTATATATTTTGGCTTTAATACTACGAATAAGTGTATTGCTACTATCAAGATTTAGTAAAAATAGACCAGTCATCAAGGGTGCATGACCACAAAAGATATTACTCATATAAATAGAACAACCATTATTCTCTGATTTAAATGAATAACCGTCTCGCATCAAACAAGATCCATATATAATGTTCATGCTTAACGCTGGCACCAAATAACAATTATTCAGGTCTAAAACTAATCCCGAAGGTAGATGTAGAGGTAGCGTGCCGACGGCGATCACATCGACTTTGGAACCATTTCCCAGGCGAATCGTCACCTCGTCCTTAGCCAATCTTCGCTTAATCCGTAGCCCCTATTTCGAGTTGCAAATATTAGCAACAGAACCAGTATCAAATACCCAGGCGCTACTGCGAGCATTAGTAAGGTACACATCAATAACATGTATATCAAATATACCTTTCACTTTGTCATCCTTCTTCTCCGCCAAATACTTGGGGCAGTTTCGCTTCCAGTGACCAGTCCCTTTGCAGTAGAAGAACTCAGTCTCAGGCTTAGGTCCAGACTTGGGCTTCTTCATTTGAGCAGCAACTTGTTTGCCGTTCTTCTTGAAGTTCCCCTTCTTCCCTTTGCCCTTCTTCATGAAACTAGTGGTCTTATTGACCATCAACACTTGGCTCCTTCTTGATTTCTACCTCCGCAGCCTTTAGCATTGCGAAGAGCTCGGGAATCGTCTTATCCATCCCTTGCATATTATAGTTCATCACGAAGCTCTTGTAACTTGGTGGCAGTGATTGAAGAACTCTATCAATGACACTATCAACTGGAAGATTAACTCCCAGCCGAGTCAAGTGATTGTGGTACCCAGACATTCTGAGTATATGCTCACTGACAGAACTCCATTTTGCAGCTATAGAACTTATTGGAGACCTCATATCTCTCAATCCGGGCATTTTCTTGAAATATTAACTTCAACTCCTGGAACATCTCATATGCCCCATGACATTCAAAACGTCATTGAAGTCCCGGTTCTAAGTCGTAAAGCATGGAACACTGAAATATCGAGTAGTCATCAGCTTTGCTCTGCTAGACGTTCATAACATCTGGCGTTGCTCCTGCAGCGGGTTCGGCACCTAGCAGTGCTTCCAGGACGTAATTCTTCTATGCAGCAATGAGGATAATCCTCAAGTTATGGACCCAGTCCGTGTAATTGCTACCATCATCTTTCAACTTAGCTTTCTCTAGGAACACATTAAAATTCAACGAGACAACAGCACGGGCCATTTATCTACAACAACATAGACATGCAAAATACTATCAGGTACTAAGTTCATGATAAATTAAAGTTCAATTAATCATATTACTTAAGAAATCCCACTTAGATAGGCATCCCTCTAATCATCTAAGTGATCATGTGATCCACATCAACTAAACCATGTCCGATCATCACGTGAGATGGAGTAGTTTTCAATGGTGAACATCACTATGCTGAACATATCTGCTATATGATTCACGCTCGACCTTTCGGTCTCAGTGTTCCGAGGCCATATCTGCATATGCTAGGCTCGTCAAGTTTAACTCGAGTATTCTGCATGTGCAAAACTGGCTTGCACCCGTTGTATGTGAACGTAGAGCTTATCACGCCTGATCATCACGTGGTGTCTCGGCACGACGAACTATAACAATGGTGCATACTCAGGGAGAACACTTATACCATGAAATTTAGTGAGAGATCATCTTATAATGCTACCACCGTACTAAGCAAAATAAGATGCATAAAGGATAAACATCACATGCAATCAATATAAGTGATATGATATGGCCATCATCATATTGTGCCTTTGATCTCCATCTCCAAAGCACCATCATGATCACCATCGTCACCAGCTTGACACCTTGATCTCCATCGAAGCATCGTTATCGTCTCGCCAACTATTGCTTCTACGACTATCGCTACCACTTAGTGATAAAGTAAAGCAATTACATGGCGATTGCATTTCATACAATAAAGCGACAACCATATGGCTCCTGCCAGTTGCCGATAACTGTGTTACAAAACATGATCATCTCATAAAACAATTTATATAATCACGTCTTAACCATATCACATCACAATATGCCCTGCAAAAACAAGTTAGACGTCCTCTACTTTGTTGTTGCAAGTTTTACGTGGCTGCTACGGGCTTAGCAAGAACCGTTCTTACCTACGCATCCAAACCACAACGTTTTTTCGTCAAGTTTGTTGTTTTAACCTTCAACAAGGACCGGGCATAGTCACACTCGATTCAACTAAAGTTGGAGAAACAGACACCCACTAGCCACCTGTGTGCGAAGCACGGCGGTAGAACCAGTCTCATGAACGCGGTCATGTAATGTCGGTCTAGGCCGCTTCATCCAACAATAATAGCGCCGAATCAAAGTATGACATGTTGGTAAACAGTATGACTATTATCGTCTGCAACTCTTTGTGTTCTACTCGTGCGTATAACATCTACGCATAGACCTGGCACGGATGCCACTGTTGGGGAACATAGTATTTCAAAAAAAAATCCTATGATCACGCAAGATCTATCTAGGAGAAGCATAGCGACAAGCAGGTAGAGTGTGTCCATGTACCCTCGTAGACCGAAAGCGGAAGCGTTAAGTAACTCGGTTGATGTAGTCGAACGTCTTCGCGATCCAACTGATCAAGTACAGAACACACGGCACCTCCGTGATCTGCACACGTTCAGCTCGGTGACATCCCTCGAACTTCTAGATCTAGCTGAGGTCGAGGGAGAGTTTCGTCATCACAACGGCGTGTTGAAGGTGATGATGAAGTTACCGACGCAGGGCTTCGCCTAAGCACTACGACAATATGACCGAGGTGGAAATATGTGGAGGGAGGCACCGCACACGACTAAGAATCAACTTGTGTGTCTATGGGGTGCCCCCTCCCTCGTATATAAAGGAGTGGAGGAGGGGGAGGGCCGGCCTCATGGGGCGTGCCCAAGGGGGGGATTCCTACTCCTAGTAGCAGTAGGTTTCCCTCCTTCCCTAGTTGCAGTAGGAGAAGAAGGAAGAGGGGGAGGGATAGAAGGAAAGGGGGGCCGGCCCTCCCCCAATTCAGATTGGGCTTGGGGCGCGTGCCTTCCACTTGGCCACCTCCTCCTCTCTTCCACCATGGCTCATTAAGGCCCATTAACTCCCCGAGGGGTTCCGCTAACCCCCCAGTACTCCGGAAAATGCCCGAACTCATCCGAAACCTTTCCGGTGTTCAAACATAGCCTTCCAATATATCAACCTTCATGTCTCGACCATTTCGAGACGCCTCCTCATGTCCTTGGTCACATCCGGGACTCCAAACAACCTTCGGTACATCAAAACACATAATTTCATAATACCGGACATCATCGAACATTAAGCGTGCGGACCCTACGGGTTCGAGAACTATGTAGACATGACCGAAACTCATCTCCGGTCAATAACCAATAGCGGAACCTGGATCTCAGATTGGTTCCTACATATTCTACAAATATCTTTATCGGTCAAACCGCATAACAACATACGTTGTTCCCTTTGTCATCGGTATGTTACTTGCCCGAGATTCGATCATCGGTACCATCATACCTACTTCAATCTCGTTACCGGCAAGTCTCTTTGCTTGCAAGGCTTATAGTGATGTGCATTATTGAGAGGGCCCAGAGATACCTCTCCGACAATCGGAGTGACAAATCCTAATCTCGATCTATGCCAACTCAACAAACACCATCAGAGACACCTGTAGAGCATCTTTATAATCACCCAATTACGTTGTGACGTTTGATAGCACACTAAGTGTTCCTCCGGTATTCGGGAGTTGCATAATCTCATAGTCATAGGAACATGTATAAGTTATGAAGAAAGCAATAGCAATAAACTAAACGATCATAATGCTAAGCTAACGAATGGGTCAAGTCAATCACATCATTCTCTAATGATGTGATCCCGTTCATCAAATGACAACTCATGTCTATGGCTAGGAAACTTAACCATCTTTTATTAACGAGCTAGTCAAGTAGAGGCATACTAATGACACTCTGTTTGTCTATGTATTCACACATGTACTAAGTTTTCGGTTAGTACAATTCTAGCATGAATAATAAACATTTATCATGATGTAAAGAAATATAAATAACAACTTTATTATTGCCTCTAGGGCATATTTCCTTCACCAAGATGGGATCTCACGGGAATAGAAGGTTGCGGCGGTGGATACTTCTGGTGGTTCGGGAATATATGTGAATATATAGGAGGAAGAGCTAGGCCATGGGGTCACCGAGGGGCCCACAAGGTAGGGGCGCCCCTCCTAGGGTGCGCCCTCCACCATTGCCGCCGCCTCGTGGCTCTTCTGACTTGCACTCCAAGTTCCCTGGGTGTCTTCTGATCCAAGAAAAATCATTGTGAAGTTTTATTCCGTTTGGACTCCGTTAGTATTCCTTTTCTGCAAAGCTCAAAAACAAGGAAAAAACAGGAACTGGCACTGGGTTCTAGGTTAATAATTTAGTCCCAAAAATAATATAAAATAGCATATTAATGCATATAAAACATCCAAAACAGATAATATAATAGCATGGAATAATAAAAAATTATAGATACGTTGGAGACGTATCAACGCCCGACCGCTGCCAGACTCAATCCTGCGGGAGTCCATTGTGTACGCGCAAATGGTTCTTGTATCCTCTGGGGACAGTGGCTTCAGGTGCGTGACTGAGGCCCCGATGGACATGACGACCATCAACTAGAACTCCCGGGGCGGCGCAATCCCTTTGCTAGTGCCTCATCTCCATCGCGTCGGGCCCTGAGTCGGAGGTCAGCGTCGGCATGTGTTACAGGCCATCCGTTGAGGTCGCACGACATGCCCTCCGTGCGAGGCAAAGGACACGAGAAGCTGCGATATCCCTCAAGGTGGAGGCAAAGTCGCACATCGCCTTGGATGAGGAAGCCCTCCATGCCCGAATCATCAAGAAGCGGAAAACAAGGATGGCATGCGTCCTAGCAAAGGAGCAAAGTCGAGCGGACTGTGCAATAGCCGGACTGCTCACAAAGAGGAGGAGGAGGAGGAGAACGGTGACATATCGGACAACTCCGGCAGTGAGAAGATCCACCCCGATTCCTTTTGCGTCTTCGACCGCTACTTCCGCAGCAAAGACAACAAGTGCAAGGGCGAGCATGGCCATGGACGAGCTTCTTCTCGTTGCATTCCTAGTTAGTAGAAGATTTCAATTTCTGGTAGCCTGATGCCATGTGTGTTCAACTACGGGTGTAAATTAACGCTGCATGAAACTAGTATGGATTTGAGGATTTGGTTTGAGCGAGCTGGTTGTGAGGCCGACTTCTGATGTGTGACCAATGACTGTGCACGGACGCGACCGGGCATGTCCAAGAACGTATATGGGCCCGAATTTGCCAACTCCGGTTGTAGATGCTCTTACACGGGTATGCACCAAAAGCAAACGCTGGTCATGTGGTATTATGGCTTGTCTGAGTGTATATGCATTCATATTTCCTTCTTAGTTAGATAGTACGATTACCATGGTTTGATGTAGCCCTCTACCATTGCCCAACCCCGTGAAACCCTAGCCTCTTAAGGTGACCCGGTGAGAAAAGGGAGCGGGTGCATGAACTTCGGCGTCGGCGGGGTTTCCTCAGTCTAGTTGGCTGCTACGGTGGCGGTAGGAGAAGAGGAATTCTGGGACCGTGTTACATGTGTGTTCTATAGTCTAGGTCTCTCAGTTAGGTCTTTGATTGCAATGGCTTAAAGTTTAGTGGTAATGATGGTGTACTGCACCGGGGGTGGGCTGCCTGCCGGGAAGACCTGCAGTGGGCCTGTCGCGAGGCCCCACCACGTCCTAGGACCCTCGCCATGACAGTGGGCCTCCTCCCAAAGGATACCTCTTACTTGTATTATAAGACATGTATTAGTACAAGACTTGGGCAACAAGCCATGTAACCATACCCCTCATTTACCTATATAAGGTGAGGTAGGGGCCTCCCAAGGAGGCATCCAACAGATCTAATCTCCCAAACAAGATCAACACATCAATACAATCAGACATGCAGGATGTAGGGTATTACCTCACCACGAGGACATGAACCTAGGTAAAATCCGCGTCCTGTGTATACCCTATTCTGATTCTCTATGCATGCTTCGCCCCATGAGTAACCCTATGCAGGGATCTGTTGGTTTTCTGCATCGAGAGATAATAAGTTTCCTCCAGATCTCCCATTGGATCGATGGTTCTCTCAAATGTTGTTTTTGGGTTTGGGAGGCGGTGTATGCGTCGTGTCATGTCATTCAGACATGGTGGGCAATTCAAGTGTCTTCATATAAGTTTTCAGTAACGGTCCTGCTCTTCATGTTGTTTGTGGTGGTGGTGTTGTGGCCAACCATCGATGTTGATGGTCCAAGGTTATCCCTTGGGGATCGGACGATGTTCCGCCGATTGTTTTTGCGGCGTCGATGAGGTTGTCAAATCTTTTTTTCCCCTTGGGTGACTCCCTGACTCGATAGACCACTCCTTGGTGGTTCATTCTTCCTCTTTGTCACAATAACGTTATCACCTCGTCGTTGCGAACCTAGCAGATGTTTTGTTCTGAAGATGCCTTGATTTTGGATTTTGAATCTACACAAGGCTTGTATGATGGCTTCTTCTAGAGGGCATTGATCCATCCGGACCTTAGCACGAGAACTTCCCGTTCACATAATACAATGTCAGTCCGGCTTCAGTCCTGGAGTGGAGATGTGGCGCACCTTTCGCTCATGCTAGAGGTTGAGTTTGTTCGGCTCTCTGAACTATGAAGACATGGTTGTAATTTTCTTGCTTTCTCGGATGTTATATATCATTGAATGCCTTTAATATAAAATAAACATAGGGCCTTATTTGCAGTAAAAAAACAATTACTACCCTTGTTCCTAGGATATTTTGGTGTATCAAATTTGAGTACAATCCAAGAAATCACATCTCTCAAGGCGGTCTGCTGCTGCTCAAGGATCCAGCTCGCCGGTCGGCGCCGCTAGCGGTCGACGTCGGCCCGATCGTCGTCACGATAACTCGGGTGAGACTAACTCATTAGGGTTTGGTGTTGGAAATATGCCCTAGAGGCAACAATAAATTAGTTATTATTATATTTCCTTGTTCATGATAATTTTTTATTATCCATGCTAGAATTGTATTGATGGGAAACTCAGATACATGTGTGGATACATAGACAACACCATGTCCCTAGTAAGCCTCTAGTTGACTAGCTCGTTGATCAATAGATGGTTACGGTTTCCTGACCATGGACATTGGATGTCATTGATAACGGGATCACATCATTAGGAGAATGATGTGATGGACAAGACCCAATCCTAAGCCTAGCACAAGATCGTGTAGTTCGTATGCTAAAGCTTTTCTAATGTCAAGTATCATTTCCTTAGACCATGAGATTGTGCAACTCCCGGATACCGTAGGAATGCTTTGTGTGTACCAAACGTCACAACGTAACTGGGTGGCTATAAAGGTGCACTATGGGTATCTCCGAAAGTGTTTGTTGGGTTGGCACGAATCGAGACTGGGATTTGTCACCCCGTGTGATGGAGAGGTATCTCTGGGCCCACTCGGTAGGACATCATCATAATGTGCACAATGTGACCAAGGAGTTGATCACGGGATGATGTGTTACGGAACGAGTAAAGAGACTTGCCGGTAATGAGATTGAACAAGGTATCGGGATACCGACGATCGAATCTCGGGCAAGTACTATACCTTTGGATAAAGGGAATTGTATACGGGATTGATTGAATCCTCGACATCGTGGTTCATCCGATGAGATCATCGTGGAACATGTGGGAGCCAACATGGTTATCCAGATCCCGCTGTTGGTTATTGGCCGGAGAGTTGTCTCAGTCATGTCTGCATGGTTCCCGAACCTGTAGGGTCTACACACTTAAGGTTCGGTGACGCTAGGGTTGTAGAGATATTAGTATGCGGTAACCCGAAAGTTGTTCAGAGTCCCGGATGAGATCCCGGACGTCACGAGGAGTTTCGGAATGGTCCGGAGGTAAAGATTTATATATAGGAAGTCCAGTTTCGGCCACCGGGAAAGTTTTGGGGTCATCGGTATTATACCGGGACCACCATAAGAGTCCCGGGGGTCCACCGGGTGGGGCCACCTATCCCGGAGGGCCCCATGGGCTGAAGGGTCGTGGGAACCAGCCCCTAGTGGGCTGGTGCGCCCCCCCCCCCACTTGGGCCTCCCATGCGCCTAGGGTTGGGAACCCTAAGGGGTGGGGGCGCCTCCACCTGGCTTGGGGGCCAAGCCACCCCCTTGGTCGCCGCCCCCCCATCTAGATGGGATCTAGAGGGGCCGGCGCCCCCCCCCCCTTGGCCCCTATATATAGTGGAGGGGAGGGAGGGCAGCCGCACCTGAAGCCCTGGCGCCTCCCTCCCTCCCGTGACACCTCTTCCTCCCCGCTTGCGCTTGGCGAAGCCCTGCCGGGATCCCGCTACCTCCACCACCACGCCGTCGTGCTGCTGGATCTCCATCAACCTCTCTTTCCCTTGCTGGATCAAGAAGGAGGAGACGTCTCTCCCAACCGTATGTGTGTTGAATGCGGAGGCGCCATCCGTTCGGCACTAGGATCATCGGTGATTTGGATCACGACGAGTACGACTTCATCAACCCCGTTCTCTTGAACGCTTCTGCTAGCGATGTACAAGGGTATGTAGATGCACTCCCCTTGCCTCATTGCTAGATTACTTCATAGATTGATCTTGGTGATGCGTAGAAAATTTTAAATTTCTCCTATGATCCCCAACAGTGGCATCATGAGCTAGGTCTATGCGTAGTTTCTATGCACGAGTAGAACACAAGTTGTTGTGGGCGTCGATTTTGTCAATTTACTTGCCGTTACTAGTCTTATCTTTGTTCAGAGGCATCGTGGGATGAAGCGGCCCGGACCGACCTTACACGTACTCTTACGTGAGACAGGTTCCATCGACTGACATGCATTAGTTGCATAAGGTGGCTAGCGGGTGTGTGTCTTTCCCACTTTAGTCGGATTGGATTCGATGAAAAGGGTCCTTATGAAGGGTAAATAGAAATTGGCATATCACGTTGTGGTTTTTGCATAGGTAAGAAACGTTCTTGCTAGAAACCCATAGCAGCCACGTAAAAACATGCAACAACAATTAGAGGACGTCTAACTTGTTTTTGCAGGGTATGCTATGTGATGTGATGTGGCCAAAAGAATGTGATGAATGATATGTGATGTATGAGATTGATCATGTTCTTGTAATAGGAATCACGACTTGCATGTCGATGAGTATGACAACCGGCAGGAGCCATAGGAGTTGTCTTAATTTATTTATGACCTGCGTGTCAACATAAACGTCATGTAATTACTTTACTTTATTGCTAACCGTTAGCCATAGTAGTAGAAGTAATAGTTGGCGAGACAACTTCATGAAGACACGATAATGGAGATCATGATGATGGAGATCATGGTGTCATCCGGTGACGAAGGTGATCATGCCGCGCCTCGAAGATGGAGATCAAATGGCGCAAGATGATATTGGCCATATCATGTCACTCTATGATTTTCATGTGATGTTTGTCATGTTTACATCTTATTTGCTTAGAACGACGGTAGCATAAATAAGATGATCCCTCGCTAAAATTTCAAGAAAGTGTTCCCCCTAAATGTGCACCGTTGTGAAGGTTTGTTGTTTCGAAGCACCACGTGATGATCGGGTGTGATAGATTCTAATGTTCGAATACAACGGGTGTAAGCCAGATTTACACACGCAATACACTTAGGTTGACTTGACGAGCCTAGCATGTACAGACATGGCCTCGGAACACGGAAGACCGAAAGGTCGAACATGAGTCGTATAGAAGATACGATCAACATGAAGATGTTCACCGATGATGACTAGTCCGTCTCACGTGATGATCGGACACGGTCTAGTTGAGTCGGATCATGTATCACTTAGATGACTAGAGGGATGTCTATCTGAGTGGGAGTTCATTGAATAATTTGATTAGATGAACTTAATTATCGTGAACATAGTCAAAAGTTCTTTGCAAATTATGTCGTAGCTCACGCTTTTGGTTCTACTGTTTTAGATATGTTCCTAGAGAAAATTTAGTTGAGAGTTGACAGTAGCAATTATGCGGACTGGGTCCATGAACTGAGGATTGTCCTCATTGCTGCAGAGAAGGGCTATGTCCTTAATGCATCGCTCAGTGCGTTGAACCTCGAGCGTCGTTGTAGATGTTGGGAAACATCTGACATACACGTTTTGATGACTGCGTTATAGTTCAGTGTGTAATACTAACAGTTTAGAATTGTGGCACCAAAGATGTTTTTGAAACATCGCAGAACATATGAGATGTTCCAAAGACTGAAATTGGAATTTCAGACTAGTGCCACCGTCAAGAGGTATGAGACCTCTGACAAGTTTCTTAAGCCTGCAAACTAAGGGAGAAAAGCTCAATCGTTGAGCATGTGCTCAGAGTGTCTGAGTACTACAATCGCTTGAATCGAGTGGGAGTTAATCTTCCAGATGAGATAGTGATGGTTCTCCATAGTCACTGCCACCAAGCTATTGGAGCTTCGTGATGAACTAGAACATATCAGGGATAGACATGATGATCCTTGAGCAACTCGCAATGTTTGACACTGCGAAAGTAGAAATCAATAAGGAGCATCAATTGTTGATGGTTAAACCACTAGTTTCAAGAAGGGCAAGGGAAAGAAGGGGTACTTCATGAAACGGCAAATCAGTTGCTGCTCCAGTGAAGAAACCCAAGGTTGAACCCAAACCCGAGACTAAGTGCTTCTATAATGAGGGGAACGGTCACTGAATCTGAACTACCCTAGATACTCGGTAGATGAGAAGGCTGGCAAAGTTGACAGAAGTATATATAGGATATACACTATATTAAATGTGTACTTTACTAGTACTCCTAGTAGCACCAGGGTATTAAGATACCAGTTCGATTGCTAAGTGTTAGTAACTCGAAATAAAAAGCTATGGAAAAATGGAAACTAGCCAAAGGTGAGACGACGATATGTATTGGAAGTGTTTCCAAGGTTGATGTGATCAAGCATCGCCTGCTCCCTCTACCATCGAGATTAGTGTTAAACCTAAATAATTGTTATTTGGTGTTTGCGTTGAGCATAGACATGATTGGCTTATGTTTATCGCAATACGGTTATTCATTTAAGGAGAATAATGGTTACTCTGTTTATTTGAATAATACCTTCAATGGTCTTGCACCTAAAATGAATGGTTTATTGAAATTCCGATCGTAGTGATACACATGTTCATGCCAAAAGATAGCACTGCAATTTGAGTCATAATGGTATAAAACGCATGAAGAAGCTCCATGTTGATGGATCTTTGGACTCACTTGATTTTGAATCACTTGAGACATGCGAACCATGCCTATTGGTATATATGCATGAAGAAACTCCATACAGATGGATCGTTTGGGCTCACTTGATTTTAAATCACTTGATACATGCAAATCATACCGCATGGGCAAGATGACTGAAAGGTCTCGTTTTCAGTAAGATGGAACAAGAAAGCAACTTGTTGGAAGTAATACATCTTGATGTGTGCAGTCCAATGAGTGTTGAGGCATGTAGTGGATATCGTTATGTTCTTACTTCACAGATGATTTGAGTAGATGCTAAGTATATTTACTTGATGAATCACGAGTCTGAATTATTGAAAGGTTCAAGTAATTTTAGGGTGAAGTTGAAAGATCATCGTGACAAGAGGATAAAAATATCTATGATATGATCATAGAAATGAATATCTGAGTTACGAGTTTGGCACACAGTTGAGACATTTTAGAAATTGTTTCACAACTAAAACCACCTGGAACACCATAGTGTGATGGTGTGTCCGAACATCATAATTGCGCCCTATTGGATATGGTGCATACCATGATATCTCTTATCGAATTACCACTATAGTTTACGGGTTAGGCATTAGAGACAACCACATTCACTTTAAATAGGGCACCACGCAATTCCGTTTGAGTCGACACCGTATGAACTATGGTTCAGAGAAACCTAAGCTGTCGTTTCTTAAAAGTTTGGGGCTGCGACGCTTATATGAAAAGGTTTTAGACTGATAAGCTCGAACCCAAAGCGGATGAATGCATCTTCATAGAATACCCAAAATAGTTGGGTATACCTCCTATTTCAGATCCGGAAGCAAAAGTGATTGTTTCTGGAATCGGATCCTTTCTCGAGGAAAAGTTTCTCTCGAAAGAATTGAGTGGGAGGATGGTGGAGACTTGATGAGGTTATTGAACTGTCACTTCAACTAGTGTATAGCAGGGCTCAGGGAGTTGTTCTTGTGGCACCTACACCAATTGATGTGGAAGCTTATAATAGTGATCATGAAACTTTGGATCAAGTCACTACCAAACCTCGTGGGACGATAAGGATGCGTACTACTTCAGAGTGGTACGTAATCCTGTCTTGGAAGTCATGTTGCTAGACAACAATGAACCTACAAGCTATGGAGAAGCGATGGTGGGCCCGGATTCCAAAAAATGGCTCGAGGCCATAAAATCCGAGAGAGTATCCATGTATAAAACAAAGTATAGACTTTGAAAGAACTACTTGATGGTCGTAAGGCTATTGGGTGCAGATGGATTTTAAAAGGAAGACGGACAATGATGGTAAATGTCACCATTAAGAAAACTCGACTTGTCGTTAAGATGTTTCCCGACAAGTTCAAGGAGTTGACTACGATGAGACTTTCTCACTCGTAGTGATGCTAAGAGTCCGTTGGAATTATGTTAGCAGTTACTGCATTATTTATGAAATCTTGCAGATAGGATGTCAAAACATTGTTTCCTCAACGGTTTTCTAGAGGAAAGGTTGTATGTGATACAACAAGAAGGTTTTGTCAATCCTGAAAGATGCTAACAAGTATGCAAAGCTCTAGCAATCCTTCTAAGGGCTGGAGTAAGCATATCGGAATTAGAATGTACGCTTTGATGAGATGATCAAAGATTTTGGATTTTTACAAAGTTTATGAGAAACTTGTATTTCCAAAGAAGTGAGTGGGAGCACTATAGAATTTTTTATGAGTATATGTTGTTAACATATTGTTGATCAGAAATGATGTAGAATTTCTGGAAAGCATGCAGGGTTATTTGAAAAGTGTTTTTTAATGGAAAACCTGGATTAAGCTACTTGAACATTGAGCATCAAGATCTATAAGGATAGATCAAAAATGCTTAATGGTACTTTCAAATGAATACATACCGTGACAAGATTTTGAAGGAGTTCAAAATAGATCAGCAAAGAAGGAGTTCTTGGCTGTGTCACAAGGTGTGAGTATTGAGTAAGACTCAAGACATGACCACGGCAGAATAGAGAGAAAGGACAAAGGTCGTCCCCTATGCTTTAGTCGTAGGCTCTAAAGTATGCTATGTTGTGTACCGCACCTGAAGTGTGCCAAGCCATGAGTCAGTCAAGGGGTACAAGTGTGATCTATGAATAGATGGTTACGGTTTCCTGACCATGGACATTGGATGTCATTGATAACGGGATCACATCATTAGGAGAATGATGTGATGGACAAGACCCAATCCTAAGCCTAGCACAAGATCGTGTAGCTCGTATGCTAAAGCTTTTCTAATGTCAAGTATCATTTCCTTATACCATGAGATTGTGCAACTCCCAGATACCGTAGGAATGCTTTGTGTGTACCAAACGTCACAACGTAACTGGGTGGCTATAAAGGTGCACTACGGGTATCTCCGAAAGTGTCTGTTGGGTTGGCACGAATCGAGACTGGGATTTGTCACTCCGTGTGATGGAGAGGTATCTCTGGGCCCACTCGGTAGGACATCATCATAATGTGCACAATGTGACCAAGGAGTTGATCACGGGATGATGTGTTACGGAACGAGTAAAGAGACTTGCCGGTAACGAGATTGAACAAGGTATTGGGATCCCGACGATCGAATCTCGGGCAAGTACTATACCGTTGGACAAAGGGAATTGTATACGGGATTGATTGAATCCTCGACATCATGGTTCATCCGATGAGATCATCGTGGAACATGTGGGAGCCAACATGGGTATCCAGATCCCGCTGTTGGTTATTGGCCGGAGAGTTGTCTCGGTCATGTCTGCATGGTTACCGAACCCGTAGGGTCTACACACTTAAGGTTCGGTGACGCTAGGGTTGTAGAGATATTAGTATGCGGTAACCCAAAAGTTGTTCGGAGTCCCAGATGAGATCCCGGAAGTCACGAGGAGTTCCGGAATGGTCCGGAGGTAAAGATTTATATATAGGAAGTCCAGTTTCGGCCACCGGGAAAGTTTTGGGGTCATTGGTATTGTACTGGGACCACCAGAAGGGTCCCGGGGGTCCACCGGATGGGGCCACCTATCCCGGAGGGCCCCATGGGCTGAAGGGGCGTGGGAACCAGCACCTAGTGGGCTGGTGCGCTGTAACGCCCCGGATTCGATGCGCCAGGTGTCCGCCAGTTATTCGCCGTCGTTGCCATGTCATGTTGCTTGCATGTTGCACTTTGCCATGTCATCATCTGCATTTCATATCATGTCATCATGTGCATCGCATTTGCATACGTGTTCGTTTCATGAATCCGAACATTTTCCCCGTTGTCCATTTTGCAATCCGGCGCTCCTATGTTCCCCGACGTCCCCTTTTACCTTTTTCCGTGAGCAGGTATTAAACTTTCTCGGAATAGACCGAGGTTTGCCAAGCGGCCTTGGTATAGCACCGGTAGACCGCCTGTCAAGTTTCGGGTCATTTGGAGATCGTTTGATACTCCAACGGTTAACCGGGTAACCGCGAAAGCCTCCTTCTCTTTGCAGCCCAACACCCCCTTCTAAGTGGCCCAAAACCCATCTAAGTCATTTCCATCCTCTCGGTCGTTCGATCACGATCGCGTGGCCGAAAACCTCACTCCATTTGGAGCTTCCTAGCCCCCTCTACCTATAAATATGTGACTCCCCCGTCCAAATCGCAGATGAAACCCTAGCAAACTTCCCACTCCGCCGCCGGACATGTCCACCCTCGCCGGACACGTCCAGCCTCCACCTCACCTCGGCCAATCAGGGCGCGCCACCTCAGCTCCGCCGCCGCCTGCGCCCAATCGGGGCTCGCCACCTGTCCCGCCGCCGACCCGCCGCCGCCAGGGCCCGCGCAGGCCCAGATCCGGCCCGCGGGGCCCGAGTCGCCGCCGCCACCGACCGCGGGAGGCCCGCGCCTCCCCGCACCTCCCCGCCGCTCGGCCGAGCCCGAGCTCGCCGCCGGCGCGCCGCCCCATGCCAGCGCCCGCGCCTCCGCCGCCCGATCCCGCGAGCGCCGCCCGCCCGCGACTCCCCGCGCCGCCGCCTCGCCTTCGCCGGCGCCCCGCGCCCTCCGCCGCCCTTGCGCCGCTGCGCGCCGCGCGCCGCCGCCGCTCGCCGGCGCCCCGCCCGCTCGCGCCTCCCTGCTCCGCTGCCCGCTCGCCTCCGTCCCGCTGCGCCGCTCCGCACTGGAATGCGCGCCACCGGCGACCATGCCTCGCCTCGCGCCCGGCCCCGCCATCCCCGACGCCGCCGGCGAGCACCGCCCCTTCTTCTTCTTCTCCGGCGAGAACTCCGGACGGATCCAACCCTGCCTGGATCAGATCCACCGGGCCAGCCATCAAAACACGGCCCCTCCGACCCGGATCCCTCCATCCCGCCTGGCTCCGTCCCGTTTCGGCGAGGTGAAATTTTCTCTAAGTCCCCAGGAATGCATAATATGTGTGCAACTTCATCATGTCATAACTTGCTGCATACTGCTCCGTTTCGTGCGTGTAATATGTCAAATTGTTCGCCTCGACGAGTACATCATTTAAGCTTACTGAATCATTTTAATTTGATTTCATCTTGATGCCCGAATTTCTGTTAGAAGAGGGCTATGTGATGTTAGTTTCAGATCTGTTTCAGAACATGCACTTTTGTCATTTTTGCCATAATTGATGTGTGCATCCTATGAAGTTGAGTCCTACATGTGTTTTGTAATATGACATGCCATCTTTTCAGAAATTTATGCCATGTATTTTTGTGATCTATGTGGTGACTAGCACAAGCATTCAAACTAGGGATCATAATGTTGCTGATTTCAGAGACTTAGTAATTTTACTGTCATGTCCTGCTGTTATTTTTATGCCATGTGTTCATGTTGTTTCAGAGAGATCTATGCCTCTTTTGAGCATGATCAGTAAGGATGTTTTGAACATATGGATTTACTCTATCCATCCATGCCTTTGTTTGTAATTATGGAGTGCCATAGCATGAGTCAATCGAGCTCTACTTTTGCTATAAAATGTTACCGGCAGATTGTTTACATGTTATTCAATTTTGCCAAGCTTGTTGTAGTTGATCCTTACATGTTATGATGTTGTTCTTGCCATGTCTAGCTTCTATGCCATGTCTTCTTGATGGATGTATGCTTAGTTTATCATGCAATGCTCTGTAGTGAGTGCATCGAGCTCGTAAACATGCCTACTTGTTATCTGTTTTTGACTTGTCCAGTTTTCTGTTAAGTCTGAAACCTGTAACGAAACTTGCTTAATTGACATGCGTGTTATTATATTTTCTGATCCTTTTTGGCTCATGGTCAGTAAGGGACTTTTGTTCTATGCCTTGAGTAGATTCATGCCATTCCTTGTTTTGCTATATTGTGTTCCTGTAGCATGTTGTTTGCTTGCTCTAAACATGTCATCCTGATGTTAATTTCTGGCATGTTATTTTTAGTCTGTGAACCTGTTATCTTTTGCACTTTTGCCGTGCTTGTTTGAACCTGTTGTAGTGTGATTTAGCCATAGCTCAGTGTTCATCTTTTGTCAAGCATCTTGAGTAGATCATTGTCATATGCTTTGTTGATATGTTTGGGTGCAGTAGCTTAATTTCTTGATGCTTGCTAAGTAGCATCATGCTGTTAATAGCAGAATCTTGTCATTATTGTTTTGCTTGTCATTTGCAAGCCGTGCATCCGATTCCGGTGATCTTTATATCGATTTCAACCAAAATCACCTCACCTTTCCAGTGACATACTTGGTTTGCCAAGATTATTCCTTGTTCATATTTTTCCTTCCGAAGCATGCATATGCATTGCATACCACATCTCGCATATCATGCCATGTTTATGTGGTGGTTGTTTACTTTCTTGTCTGCTTCTTTCCGGTGTTGCTTTTTCGGGTTAGTTCCGATAACGTTGCGATTGTGAGGATCCGTTCATCTACGTCTGTTTGTCTTCTTCATGAACTCGTTCTTCTTCCTTGCGGGATCTCAGGCAAGATGACCATACCCTCGAAATCACGTCTATCTTTGCTTGCTAGTTGCTCGCTCTTTTGCTATGCTTTTGCTGTGATACCTACCACTTTCTTATCATGCCTCCCATATTGTTAAACCAAGCCTCTAACCCACCTTGTCCTAGCAAACCGTTGTTTGGCTATGTTACCGCTTTGCTCAGCCCCTCTTATAGCGTTGTTAGTTGCAGGTGAAGATGAAGTTTGTTCCTTGTTGGAACATGGAGATGTTGTTCCTTGTTGGAACATGTTTACTTGTTGGGTTATCACAATATATCTTATTTAATTAATGCATCTATATACTTGGTAAAGGGTGGAAGGCTCGGCCTTATGCCTGGTGTTTTGTTCCACTCTCGCCGCCCTAGTTTCCGTCATATCGGTGTTATGTTCCCGGATTTTGCGTCCCTAACGCGGTCGGGTGATTTATGGGACCCCCTTGACAGTTCGCTTTGAATAAGACTTTTCCGGCAAGGCCCAACTTTGGTTTTACCATTTTCCTACCACCTATACCTTTCCCTTGGGAGTAGCTAACCCGAGGGTCAGCTTTATTTAGACCCCCCCCCCCGGGCCAATGCTTGTCTAAGTGTTGGTCCGAACCGAGCAGCCTACAGGGCCCCCTCGTGGAAACTCGAGGCCTGGTTTTACTCGTAGCTTGTCTTATCCGGTGTTGCCCTGAGAACGAGATATGTGCAGCTCCTATCAGGATGTCGGGGCATCAGGCGGCTTTGCTGGACTTGTTTTATTACTGTCGAAATGTCTTGTAGCCGGGATTCCGAGACTGATCGGGTCTTCCCGGGGAGAAGGAATATCCTTCATTGATCGCGAGAGCTTATCATGGGCTAAGTTGGGACACCCCTGCAGGGTTTGAACTTTCGAAAGCCGTGCCCGCGGTTATGTGGCAGATGGGAATTTGTTAATGTCCGGTTGTAGAAAACCCGAAGTTGATCTTAATTAAAATACATCAACTGCGTGTGTAACCGTGATGGTCTCTTCTCGGCGGGGTCCGGGAAGTGAACACGGTTGTTGGAGTTATGTTTGACGTAAGTAGTTCAGGATCACTTCTTGATCATAGTTGTTCGACCGTGCTTTGCCTTCTCTTCTCGCTCTCATTTGCGTATGTTAGACACCATATATGCTAGTCACTGCTGCAGCTCCACCTCACTACCCTATCCTACCTTTAAGCTTAAATAGTCTTGATCTCGCGGGTGTGAGATTGCTGAGTCCCCGTGACTCACAGATACTTCCAAAACCGGTTTGCAGGTGCCGATGAAACCGTGCAGGTGACGCAACCAACCTCAAGGAGGAGCTCGATGAAGACCTCGTTCATTGTGTTGTTTCATTTCAGTTGTTCAGTAGTGGAGCCCAGTCGGGACGATCGGGGATCTGTGTAGCATTTGGGGTAGTCTTCTTTTATTTTGGTTCCGTAGTCGGACCTTGATTGTATCTGTATGATGTAATGATTTACTCATGTATTGTGTGAAGTGCCGATTGTAAGCCAACTATGTATCTCTTTCCCTTATGTATTACATGGGTTGTGTGAAGATTACCTCACTTGCGACAATGCTTTCAATGTGGTTATGCCTCTAAGTCGTGCTTCGACACGTGGGAGATATAGCCGCATCGAGGGCGTTACATGTGCCCCCCCTTGGGCCTCCCATGCGCCTAGGGTTGGGAACCCTAAGGGGTGGGGGCGCCTCCACCTGGCTTGGGGGCCAAGCCACCCCCTTGGCCCCCCCCCCCATCTAGATGGGATCTAGAGGGGCCGGCGCCCCCCCCCCTTGGCCCCTATATATAGTGGAGGGGAGGGAGGGCAGCCGCACCTAAAGCCCTGGCGCCTCCCTCCCTCCCGTGACACCTCTTCCTCACCGCTTGCGCTTGGCGAAGCCCTGCCGGGATCCCGTTACTTCCACCACCACGCCGTCGTGCTGCTATATCTCCATCAACCTCTCCTTCCCTTGCTGGATCAAGAAGGAGGAGACGTCTCTCCCAACCGTATGTGTGTTGAAAGCGGAGGCGCCGTCCGTTCGGCACTAGGATCATCGGTGATTTGGATCACGACGAGTACGACTCCATCAACCCCGTTCTCTTGAACGCTTCCGCTAGCGATGTACAAGGGTATGTAGATGCACTCCCCTTGCCTCGTTGCTAGATTACTTCATATATTGATCTTTGTGATGCGTAGAAAATTTTAAATTTCTGCTACGATCCCCAACATTTGGGTGTACCACTCTGGCCGCTCCCTCCCTCCTTCCGCGTCGCGCGCCACTCCGGCCGCGGCGGCCACCAGCCCCCGCCCCTGCCTGCCCGGGCCGGGGAGCCACCAAACCTGCCGGCCATGGGCCCTTAGTCCCCAGCTGGATCCCACCGCCCGGTCAGCTCCCCGTGCCGCGCTAGATCGGGGTGGGACGCCCCTGAAACCGCAGTGGATCCGCCCAGATCCAGCGGTCGGTTGTTGGCGCTGGTCGCTCCACTCCCCCCTCCCCCTCGCTCCCCGGCGTCAATGGCCCGACCCAGCTCCCCGGCACGTTTTCTGCCTCCTGGTGAAAGCTCCAAGACGGGAGCCGCGCACGGGCCAGCGGTCCATGCGGGGCACCGCTGCCCCGGTGGATGCCGGCTTAAATCCATCGTGGTAGTGCCCTCCCCTGCACCGTCCATTTCCTCTTCGGGCAACGAGGGCGGATGGACGGAGGTCAAATCGAAGCAGCAATGTCGCGCGCTCAGTAGATCTTCGGGCAACTCCAAGCGCCGCCAGCCGAGGCGGATGGGTAGGCGCTCCGCCATTAAGGAGGATGCGGGCCGCGTTGCCTTCTTAAGCCAGTTCGCTGGCCGCTGCTTCAGATGTCTCAGTAGCGAGCACCGCCGCATAGACTACCGAGACCCACTCCGGTGCATCATCTGCAAGCTGCAAGGCCATTTTGGTAGAGAGTGCCCATAGAACCCAAAGAAGAGGCGCGGGGCGGACGGCGCCACCCGCGGCCGAGTGAGGGAGCGACTGCGCTTCTTGTCGCCACCACCTCCAGCCGCGCAACCTGCCGGCATGGATCGTCGGGCCTTCCTCACCCACCCCTCGCGCCGTCCCAGATCGAGCCACAAGGTGGTGGTCTCCACCCCGGCCATGGAGCACCAGGAGTTCCTGCTCCGGAAGCACGTCGTGCTCCTCACGGCCGCCTCGTCACAGCACACCGCCAATGCCATGTCGGTTGGCCGCGCCATCGAGGAGCAGCTCCACATGCTGCCACACCTGTTGCGCATCACCATCCATGACCCTGAAGATTTCCTAGTCCACTTGGAGCTCCCGGCGCACAAGGAGAACGCCGTCCGCCGCGACGTCATCAAGGTGGATGGCGTCGAGTTTGCGGTCAAGGGGTGGCACGAAGATGAGCAAGAGGTGCCGGACGACTGCACCCTCCACGTCCGCGTCGTCATCGAGCGCATACCCATGCTGCTGTGGTCGCTGGAGGGGGCGGAAGAAGTCCTCGGCGACCTCTGCATCGTCGATCGCCTGGACAGCCGCACCCACGAGCGTGGACACACCAAGTCCTTCGCCTGTTGGGTGTGGACGACCGACACCGCGCGCATCCCCACCAAGCGTGACATTTGGCGCGCGGCCCGCGAGGCGGGACGGGTCGAGGCCATGCTCGGTTCTCGCTGCCGAGCCGCCAGGTGGCGCCCCCACCCGGCATCAGGCGTCGTGAGCTGCTAGTGCACGTCGACAGGATCGAAGATTGGACCCCCCCCCCCGCACGCCGCAGTCCTCCCGCTCGCGCCAGAGCGGCCTCCCCTCGTCGGAGTCGGGCGATGACGCTCCATTACTGGCGGTGTACCCGGCGACATGGACCTGGCACGTCGAGGACGGGCAGGGGTGCCGCCAGCCGCCTGCGGTGGCCTCCTCGGGCTGCCACGGGCTGTAGCGTGGGGCGGGCCGCACGGACCACGACGACCACGACAGCGAGCGCGGCGGGCGGCGCTCGTGGGCGGACACGCTGCTGGGCCGCGGGCAATCCAGCCGGGCCCCGGCGGCGGCAAAGGAACGCTCCCAGCAGCCGCATCAGCGAAGCCCCACTCCCACCTACAGGCACCGCGGCAAGGGCTGCCATGGGCGGGAGGTCGCCATCCGCGCAACCCCCCCCCCCTCTGCCGCTGCGTCGTGCTCCCTCACCGCCGCCCCCTCCACGCGCGCAGCGGAGCCACGACGTCGTTGACCCCGTCACCGCGTTCTTCAACAACAGCGACACCCAGCTCCCTCCCCCACCACGCGTCGACCTGGGGCAGGCGGAGCTCGAGGAGGCCGTCGCGGACGCCCTCGTCGTCCCGCTGGAGTTTGACATCGACCACGCAGATGCCAGCGGGGCAAAGGCGTTGACCTCCGGTGGGCCCGTTGCAAGCATGCAATCAGCTACGGTCCACGCGTGCAAGACCACGGCTCCCTCGGCCGAAACCATGACTGAACTCGGAGCGGTGACGCACCAGGTGCAGCAGATGCAGATCGGACAAGACGGCGCCGCCACCCGGCTCCTCTTCCGCGACGCCCCGGAGCCCCTCATCGCCATTGCGCCACCGGCTCGCAGGCCTTCAGCGCCGCCCAAGACGCGCGCGCCTTCGGCCCCCGTCAGGCACAGCGCCCGCCAGGCGTCCAACCCCTCCTCCACCCCGGTTGCGCAGCGGGCCACCCTGTGCCTGGTCAAGGAACTCGGGTGCTCGGTCCAAGGGAGCGGATGACGGTGAAGGCGGCGGAGGCGCTGCTGCGGCGCATCGACGAGCCGCTCTCGGAGGACGACATCGACTGCATTGCCAGGCTCACGCGCCTCGACGTCCAGGCGTTGCGCACCATGGCCTGCCTGGCCGGCCCTGATGGTGCAGCCCAAGAGTAATCCATGTTAGTCGCCAGTTTAGTTAGCCTCCGGTGGAAACTGCCCTTCAGGCAGCCTGAGTTAGGTTTTTACTTCATGATTAGTGTTGGGCTACGAGGATTAGCTAGATGCCAGTGTAATTTGGGGCCTATTGGTGGACACTGGCTCTCCCCGATCGTTCGGTGGTGTAGTTGTACTTGTTTCATCTCTGCAGTAGTAACATTTTTGTCGCTAGAGCATTTCTGTTTGCCTTACGAATAGCACAACCATCCCAATTATGAATTGGAACGTCCGTGGCCTGAACTCGCCGACGAAGAGGGCCACCATTTGCGAGGTTGCCGACGCTCACAGCCTTTCTTTGTTGTGCTTGCAAGAGACGAAGATCGACGCCTGGACGCCAGTGCTGGTTAGGGAGGTTGGAGGCCACAGACTTGACAACTACGTTGTGATGCCGGCGTTGGGCACCCGTGGTGGCGCCGCGATTTTATGGGACTCCACCAAGATCACAATCGCCATGCAATATGTAGGGCAATTCTCCATCACTGCCAGAGCGTTCCTCCCCCACGGTGGTCTCTCCTTCTGGATCACCACTGTCTACGGCCCAACTGACAACACCAGGAAAGGTGACTTCCTCAAGGAGCTGAGCAGAAGTAGACCACCTCTTGGCGATCCGTGGCTGATTAACGGTGATTTTAACGTCATCTACGTGGCAAGGGATAAGAACAACCATAACATCAACAGAAGGGTCATGAGCAGATTCAGAGATGCAATCGACCGGGCTTGCCTGCAAGAAATAAAGTGCAAAAACAGGTGCTTCACATGGAGTAACGAGAGAGAAAACCCTACTTTTTTCACCATCGACAAAGTTTTCTGCAACCAAGAATGGGAGGCAATCTTCCCCTCCTACACACTCATGGCTGCATCCACTTCCTGCTCCGATCACTGCCCCCTGTTCCTCACGGATGCAGCGGCGCCACCACGCAAAGCAGTTTTCAAATTTGAATCCTTCTGTCCCAAGTTCCCGCACTTTCAGCAGACAGTCCAGAGGGCATGGCAAAGACCAGTAAACCACTGTTGTCCCTTCACCAGGATGAAAATCAAGCTAAAACGAACAGCAACAGACCTGAAGATCTGGGCCAAGAGCATCTTCAGCAACACCAAAATGCAGTTTCACATTGCGTCTGAGGTGGTGCTGAGACTTGATGTGGCGCAGGAGAGACGCCAGCTAACGCAAAGAGAGTTCTGGCTACGGAAAACCCTGAAGCTGAAGATTGTGGGACTCGCGGCTCTCGAGCGTGTAAGGAAGAGGCAGGAGGCACGGACCACCTGGCTCAAAGCGGGCGATGCAAAGACATCATTTTTCCAGGCCAAGATCAACTCTCGTAGAAGGAAAAACTACATCCACTGTTTGGAGTCAGAGAGCAAACAAGCCACGGATCACAAAGAGAAGGCAGAAATGATCCATGACCATTTCACTACACTCCTGGGCAGCAAGGAGAGAAGGACGAAGACGATTGACTGGGATAGGATCCAGCTGCCGCGTATGCAGCCGGTGCAGGCCTCGACAACCCCTTCACCGAAGAAGAAATCTGGGCGGCAATCTGCGCGTCCCCGACTGAGAAGGCACCAGGGCCGAACGGCTTCAGCGAGGTCTTCCATGCATTCTA
Source organism: Aegilops umbellulata (assembly GCA_032464435.1). Taxonomy (NCBI): domain Eukaryota; kingdom Viridiplantae; phylum Streptophyta; class Magnoliopsida; order Poales; family Poaceae; genus Aegilops; species Aegilops umbellulata. The sequence goes on from CP136057.1 coordinate 546,563,802, forward strand.
TTAGCTCGCCGGAGGTGATTTTGCAGCTCTGAACCGCGCCATGATCATCCTACTGCCAAAGAAAGATGGCACAACAAAACTGTCCGATTTCCGCCCAATTAGTCTCATCCACTCGGTGGCCAAACTAATTGCCAAAGTGCTTTCGATCAGACTAGCGGGTGTGCTTGATCAGCTCATCTCGCCAGCCCAGAGCGCATTCCAAAGGAAGAAGGGCATTCATGACAGTTTCCTCTACGTCCAGAGCGCGCTGTGGCAGTTTAAAAGGAAAAAGCACCGATGCTCCTGCTAAAGATCGACATCGCCAAAGCTTTCGACACGGTGTCATGGTAATACATCCTCGAGCTGCTGCAACGCATGAACTTCCCGGCGCGCTGGCGGGACTGGATCGTGCTACTCCTCTCCACCGCGTCTTCCGCCTGCCTGCTGAACGGAGACCCGGGCCCTGCGATTCTTCATCAGCGAGGACTACGGCAAGGCGACCCACTCTCACTGTTGCTCTTCATCCTGGCGATCGACCCCCTCCACCACCTGTTAGAGGCGGTGTAGCAGGCCGGCGCCATCGCGCCACTGCCTACCGACACCGCGCGCGTGCGCGTCACGCTATACGCGGACGACGCGATCTTCTTTGCCAATCCGGTGCGCCAGGAGATCGACGCCGTCATGCAGCTCCTGGAGGGGTTCGGGGACGCGACGGGACTGCGCGGCAACCCTCAAAAGTCGTCGGCGGCAGCCCTAAACTGCAGCAATGTAGACCTCATAGACGTCCTTCAAAATTTTGGCGGCTCCAGAGTAGGTTTCCCGATCAGATATCTAGGCCTCCCGCTCTGCATCGGCAGGCTTCGGCTCGTGCACATTCAGTACCTCCTCGACCGCATCCGCGCAAGGTTGGCAGCTTGGAAAGGCCGACTCCTGCCGATCGCAGGGCGCCGCGTACTCGTCAGGTGCATCCTATCTGCGCTGCCAGCTTTCGCCATGGATGTGCTACGAATCCCAAAGAGATTCTACAAGGATGTAGACAAAGCGCGGCGTCGGTTCTTGTGGGCACAAGACGAGGAGGTCATCGGAGGTAGATGCAAAGTAAACTGGCAACTTGTCACATCCCCGATCGAGCATGGCGGCCTTGGCATCCCCAACATGGAGCGGTTCGCGCGCGCCTTGCGCCTCCGCTGGCTTTGGCTGGTGATGAAGCTATGTACTTAGGGTAGGGGCACGGACCTGTCCTAAGAGCCTTACCCAAGGACATCCAAAGAAGAAATCACCTTTCAATCGACTTGAAGGTACCCACTCGACGGGTTCAAGATACTCGACCAAGAAATATCACTCGACCACGAAGCCAACGACTCGACCGTCAGGAGACCTAAAGTCACTCCGCAGGCAAACGGCCGGTCATTAAGTAGTCTTTATGGTCATTATAACACTTTATTAGAGGCGTTACCAGTAACGTCTAACCTTAATGTACCTTAAACCCTGCATTACTGAGGGCAGGAGAGGGCTGGCGAACTCTATATAAGCCACACCCCTCCTCAGTATCAAGGGTTCGCACCCCTGTTATTCATACACACGTAATCCAGTCGACCGCCTCCGGGCACCGAGACGTAGGGCTTTTACTTCCTCTGAGAAGGACCTGAACTCGTACATCTTTGTGTGCTTACAGCTCCTGCATAGCTAGGATCTAGCCTCTCCATACTAACCCCCCTACATCACTGTCAGACTTAGAACCACGATAGTTGGCATCCACCGTGGGGCAGGAATCTTAGGGCTTGATTGTAGGAGTTGCGATTTTTCCGATCTCCTTGATCATGGTTTCATGCGGAGTTTTGGTGGAGGGCCGCGAGATCCGTCTCGGCGCGCTCACGTTTATCGCCGACGACTCCGCCAGGCTTCATGAGGCTCCGCTCGACATCGACGCGCTCCCCGTCCGCGGGGCGACACACTTTCGCGCGTGTGTTCGCGGCGTTCTCCTACGGCAGCCGTCGACCCAGTATCAGTCGGCTCCCGTTTCATCTCCCCGCCTCGTCTCTCGCCAGCGCAAGCGCTCTGGTCGATCGAGACTTCAGAGGTGGGTGAGGCATGCGGTGGCTCGCCAGTCGGCCACCCCACAAGTCGCGGCAATCGAGCCCGACGAATCTCTCTACGGCCTGTTCGACCTGTCGACTGGCTCCGTAGAGACCGCATCCGAATGCGGCAGCAGTGACCCTGCGGCAGAGGTTCTGGCAATCGATGGCACACGCAGCCCTCCTGGTTTTGCTTGTACCGGTGGAGGCGCGGATGGGGGTGATCCGTCGCACCCCCACGAAGAGTATCTCCCTAAGCCTCTCACGTCGCTGCAGCGAGAAGAACTCCGCTGCCGGAACATGGATGCACTCCACACTCCTATCGTTGGAGAGACCCCCGAGGCCCGAGCCTTGGAGGATGCGCGCTTGGCTAACTTGGCCGAGCGCACTCGACTGGAGAATCTCCAGCGAACACTCGACGAGCGGGCGCGTCAGCGGGCTCCCGAGTCCAGTCGATGTCAGCTGTTCCCGCCCACGCAGGTATATCGAACTCCTGTTCAGAATTTGGCAGCCGCAGCCCGGATAGCGGAATCAATTCAGCCTTCACAGTCAGAAGCCGGCAGAGGCTTGTTGCAAATCAGAGCGTTGCTCCGGGCAGCGGGAAACCAGAATTCCGCTGTCTCTCAGTCGCGGAACAGGATCCACGGTCGATCCGTTGCAGCGGATACAGTGCAGTCGGCTCACAACCCGGGATCGCCCCTGAGGCGTGAGGGATGTGGAGACCGGCCAGATCAGTACAGAAGAAACGAGCAGTATGACCACCGATTCGATCGTGATGATCGACGTCGAGTGCCAACCCCTCCCCCGAGGAGTGGGTCATATGCTCCTCGACAGCAGGATGACAGACGCCCTCATAGTGTTGGGCGGAGGATTCCAGTCGATCCCAGAGAACCAAGCTTTGACGCGAGGTCCATCCTCGTTCAAGGTTTGGTCGACAGGAACAGGGCTCACAGAGAAGGGCATGACGGAGATGCTCCCACCAGCAGCAGAGTACATGTTTCGGGGCCAGAGTGTTTCAGTCGAGCCATCAGGGCCGCAGTGATTCCTCCCAACTTCAGGATGGCGACTGGAGTCAGCAAGTTCACTGGTGAGTCTAAGCCTGGCACTTGGCTCGAAGATTACCGAGTGGCTGTCCAGATTGGTGGCGGAAATGATGAGGTGGCTATGAAGCATTTGCCTCTCTTGTTAGAGGGCTCAGCCAGAGCGTGGCTGAATCAGCTAGCACCCAGCAGCATCTACATTTGGGAGGACCTCTCCCGAGTGTTTGTCACGACTTCCGAAGGAACATGCAAACGACCGGCAGGCCTTACGGAATTGCGGTCTTGCGTGCAGAAGCCGAATGAAACACTGAGGGATTACATCCAGAGGTGGATCACTCTGCATCACACAGTTGAGAATGTACCAGATCATCAAGCAGTTTATGCCTTTAAAGAAGGCGTCAAGAACAGAGAGTTGAACCTGAAGTTCGGTCGGACCGGAGAAATGTCTCCGAATCGGATGATGGAAATTGCCACCAAATACGCTAATGGTGAAGATGAAGATCGACTCCGGAGTGGCAAGCAGAAAGCAGTCGCCCAGGAAACCGGAGGCAATTCCAGTCGGAAGCAGAAGCGGAAGGCCGAGCCAGCCGCTCCTGGGGAGGCCCTGGCTGTAACCCAGGGAAAATTCAAGGGGAAACCTAAGGGGCCCTGGAACCCCAAGAAAGTAAAACATCAAGATGGAAACGATGTTTTGGATCTGCCGTGTCACATTCACACCAAGAAAGATGAAGAGGGTAAACTCATTTACCCCAAGCATACCACTCGACAATGTCGGCTCCTGATTCAGCAGTTCCAGGGCAAGCAGTCCAAGGACAAGGAGAAAGAGTCAGACAAAGTTGAGGATAAGGAAGACAGTGACGACGGGTATCCCCAAGTCAATTCCACCTTGATGATTTTTGCTGATGTCGAGAGCAAAAGTCGACTGAAAGTCATTAACCGTGAAGTGAATATGGTTGCCCCGGCAACTCCCAGCTACCTGAAGTGGTCTCAGACTGCCATCACGTTCGACCAGTCCGATCACCCTGCGCACATTGCCACCCCTGGGAGGCAAGCTCTGGTGGTCGATCCGGTTGTCGAAGGCACTCAACTGACCAAAGTCCTGATGGATGGTGGCAGCGGCCTGAACATATTGTATGCTGAAACATTGAAAGGGATGGGCATTCCGATGTCCAGGCTCAGTGCCAGCAACATGAGTTTCCATGGAGTCATTCCTGGAAAGAAAGTTGAGTCACTTGGCCGGATTGCTCTCAATGTGGTTTTCGGTGATTCAAAGAATTACCGCAAGGAAAAGTTGACATTTGAAGTTGTGGACTTCCAGAGTGCTTATCACGCTATTCTGGGCAGGCCAGCCTATGCACGCTTCATGGCTCGACCGTGCTATGTGTATCTCAAGTTGAAAATGCCTGGCCCTAAAGGAGTGATCACTGTTATAGGCAATCGGAAGAAAGCAGAGGAGTGTTTTCAGAAAGGATCAAAGATCGCTGATGCTCAGATGTCAGTAGTCGAGCCGCAAGAGTACCAGAAGACTGCTGATCCGAGTGAATTGCTGCGAGCCAAGAAGCCAGCTTCAGAATCAGCTTTTCAGTCGTCCGGTGAAACTAAGCCAGTTCACATTCACCCGACCGACCCCAGTGCTGCTCCGACTCACATTTCAACGACGCTCGACTCCAAATAGGAAGAAGTGCTCATCCAGTTCCTCCGTGAGAACTAGGACATCTTCGCATGGAAGCCTTCTGACATGCCTGGAGTTCCCAGGGGGCTGGCTGAGCACCGTCTACGAGTTGACCCGAAGTTCAAGCCTGTGAAAGAACATCTTCGACGGTCCGCCGTCCAGAAGAGAAAAGCCATTGGCGAGGAGGTGGCTCGGCTCTTAGCAGCAGAGTTCATCCAAGAGATTTACCACTCCGAGTGGCTCGCCAATGTTGTCATGGTCCCCGAGAAGGACAAGTCGCTTCGCATGTGCATGACTTTAAACATATCAATCGGGCCTGCCCGAAAGATCATTTTCCTCTCCCTCGCATCGACCAAATAGTCGACTCGACCGCAGGGTGTGAGCGGTTGTCTTTTCTAGACGCCTATTCCGGGTACCATCAGATCCGTCTATATGGACCCGATGAGATCAAAACAGCTTTCATCACTCCATTCGGGTGCTTCTGTTATGTCACCATGCCCTTCGGCCTCAAGAATGCTGGAGCCACGTTCATGAGGATGATTCAGAAGTGCTTACTCACTCAAATCAGTCGGAATGTGGAGGCATACATGGACGATATTGTGGTTAAGTCACAGAAAGGTTCCGACCTGCTGACTGACCTTGCTGAAACCTTTGCTAACCTCAGGAGGTATGATATCAAGCTCAATCCATCAAAGTGCACATTCGGAGTTCCAGGTGGAAAGTTACTCGATTTCCTCGTTTCCGAACAAGGAATCGACGCCAACCCCGAGAAAGTTGGTACCATACTCCGGATGAAGCGCCCTGTGCGCGTGCATGATGTCCAGAAACTTACAGGTTGCTTGGGCGCTCTAAGTCGATTCATTTCTCGTCTCGGTGAAAAGGCGTTGCCTCTCTACCGACTGATGAAGAAGTCTGACAAGTTCGAGTGGACTTCAGAAGCTGATGCAGCGTTTGCAGACCTCAAGGCTCTGCTTTCCACCCAGCCGGTGCTTGCTGCCCCAATCAGTATAGAGCCTCTGCTGGTTTACATTGCGGCCACAGGACAAGTTGTCAGTACAGTACTTACGGTCGAGCGAGAAGAAGAAGGAAAGGCCTTCAAAGTTCAACGCCCAGTATATTATGTGTCTGAAGTTTTGACTCCGTCGAAGCAAAGATATCCCCACTACCAGAAGCTTGTATATGGGATTTACATGACCACGAAGAAGGTTGCACACTACTTCTCTGACCATTCCATTACAGTCGTCAGCGACGCTCCACTGTCAGAGATTTTGCACAACAGAGATGCAACTGGTCGAGTGGCGAAGTGGGCGATTGAACTCCTTCCCTTAGATATCAAGTTTGAAGCAAATAAGGCTATCAAGTCCCAAGCAATTGCAGATTTCGTCGCCGAGTGGATTGAACAGCAGCTTCCGACTCAAGTTCACTTGGAGCACTGGACCATGTTCTTCGACGGATCTAAGATGCTGAATGGTTCCGGTGCTGGGGTAGTATTGGTCTCCCACCAAGGAGATAAGCTCAGATATGTTCTCCAGATTCACTTCGATTCCTCCAACAATGAAGCAGAATATGAAGCGCTCTTGTATGGGTTGCGCATGGCCATTTCACTCGGCGTCCGGCGCCTCATGGTCTATGGCGACTCAAATTTGGTGGTTAATCAGGTGATGAAGGAGTGGGACGTCAGAAGCCCAGCTATGACTGGCTACTACAATGCGGTGAGAAAGTTGGAAAAGAAATTCGAGGGGTTAGAGCTTCATCATATCCCCCGACTGAAAAATCAAGCGGCTGATGATTTGGCAAAGATAGGCTCTAAGAGAGAAGCCATTCCCAGCAATGTGTTTTTGGAGCACATCCGCTCCCCGTCCATCCAGGAGGATCCTTTTACAGAAGAAGCCCCGCAGCCGAAAAGTGCCACAGATCCGACCGAAGTCGAAGTTCCTGCTGTGGTCGACCTAATCATGGAGGTCTTGGCGATCACTCCCGACTGGACGGTACTGTACATCGCGTATATCTTGAGGAAAGAACTTCCAGAGGACGAAGAAGAGGCTCGACAGATCGTCCGTCGATCTAAAGCCTTCACGGTCATAAAAGGACAGTTGTACAGAGAAAGCGCAACTGGAATCGGTCAGAAATGCATAACGCCAGAAGAAAGTCAGATAATCCTTGATGATATCCACTCGGGGACCTGTGGTAACCATGCATCTTCTCGGACCATCGTGGCCAAAGCATACCGAGCAGGTTTTTACTGGCCCAGGGAAAATGAAATGGCAAAAGAGATAGTTGACAAGTGTGAAGGCTGCCAGTTCTACTCCAACATGTCGCACAAGCCAGCATCAGCCCTGAACACCATTCCACTTGTCTGGCCCTTCGCGGTTTGGGGACTGGACATGGTTGGACCACTGAGAACAGGCAGGTGCGGATTCACACATGTGCTAGTAGCAGTCGACAAGTTCACCAAGTGGATTGAGGCCAAGCCGATCAAGAATCTTGATGCTTGCACTGCAGTCAGTTTCATCAGGGAGCTAATATTCAGATATGGAGTCCCGCATAGCATCATCACTGACAATGGATCAAACTTTGATTCAGACAAGTTCAGAGCTTTTTGCGCCTCACAAGGCACTCGAGTCGACTACGCGTCGGTCGCTCACCCCCAGTCGAATGGACAAGCCGAAAGAGCAAATGCTCTGATTCTCAAAGGACTGAAGCCTCGATTGATGCGTGATCTCAAGCATGCAGCAGGCGCTTGGGTCGACGAGCTTCCGTCAGTCTTGTGGGGGCTGAGGACCACCCCGAACCGGTCGACTAGGAGAACGCCGTTCTTTCTGGTTTATGGAGCCGAAGCCGTCCTGCCGAGTGATCTACTTCACAATGCACCCAGAGTCGAGCTTTATAACGAAGACGAAGCAGAGCAAGCCCGGCAAGACGCAGTCGACCTCCTAGAGGAGGAGAGGGAAATGGCTATGATCAGATCGACCATCTATCAGCAAGACTTGCGTCGATTTCATGCCAGAAATGTGAAGAGTCGAGCCTTCCAAGAAGGAGATTTGGTCCTCCGAGTGGATCAACAGAAACCACACAAACTTGCTCCTACTTGGGAAGGTCCCTTCATCGTCACCAGAGTCCTCTACAATGGAGCATATCATCTCTACAACATTGATCGCAAGATCGACGAGCCACGAGCTTGGAATGCGGAACTACTCCGCCCATTTTACACTTGAATTCTCACTCGGATGAGATGTAATAAGAAAAAACTTATGTAGTTTATGTTTATCAAAGGCAAGAGTGTTCTAGTTCTTCCTGTATTTGCTGTCACTTTTGTTTGCGTACGAAATCCCCCAGTGGGTGGCTTAGCTGCGAATCCGTTTCGCCTAAGTTTGCAAAAAAAATCCTACCAAGTGGCGAGCCAGACTCTCACTCGGGGGCTTAGCTGCAGCCCAGTACTCGCCTAAGTGTTTGAAATCCTACTGAGTGGCGAGCCAGACTCTCACTCGGGGGCTTAGCTGCAGCCCAGTGCTCGCCTAAGTGTTTGAAATCCTACCGAGTGGCGAGCCAGACTCTCACTCGGAGGCTTAGCTGCAGTCCAAGTACTCGCCTAAGTTGTAAAAATCCTACCGAGTGGCGAGCCAGACTCTCACTCGGGGGCTTAGCTGCAGCCCAGTGCTCGCCTAAGTGTTTGAAATCCTACCAAGTGGTGAGCCAGACTCTCACTCGGGGGCTTAGCTGCAGCCCAGTGCTCGCCTAAGTGTTTGAAATCCTACCGAGTGGCGAGCCAGACTCTCACTCGGAGGCTTAGCTGCAGTCCAAGTACTCGCCTAAGTTATAAAAATCCTACCGAGTGGCGAGCCAGACTCTCACTCGGGGGCTTAGCTGCAGTCCAAGTACTCACCTAAGTTATAAAAATCCTACCGAGTGGAGAGCAAACCTCCCACTCGGAGGCTTAGCTGCAGCCCAGTGCTCGCTTAAGTACGTGAAATCCTACCGAGTGTAGAGCAAACCTCTCACTCGAGGACTTAGCTGTAGCCCAGTGCTCGCCTAAGTTATAAAAATCCTACCGAGTGGAGAGCAAACCTCCCACTCGGAGGCTTAACTGCAGCCCAGTGCTCGCCTAAGTACGTGAAATCCTACCGAGTGTAGAGCAAACCTCTCACTCGGGGGCTTAGCTGCAGCCCAGTGCTCGCCTAAGTACGTGAAATCCTACCGGGTGTAGAGCAAACCTCTCACTCGGGGGCTTAGCTGCAGTCCAAGTACTCGCCTAAGTGTATAAAAATCATACCGAGTGTAGAGAAAACCTCTCACTCGGAGGCTTAGCTGCAGCCCAGTGCTTGCCTAAGTATATAAAAATCCTACCGAGTGGAGAGCAAACCTCTCACTCGGAGGCTTAGCTGCAGTCCAAGCACTCGCCTAAGTATATAAAAATCCTACCGAGTGGAGAGCAAACCTCTCACTCGGAGGCTTAGCTGCAGTCCAAGCACTCGCCTAAGTATATAAAAATCCTACCGAGTGGAGAGCAAACCTCTCACTCGGAGGCTTAGCTACAGCCCAGTGCTTGCCTAAGTGTAAGAAAATCCTACCGAGTGGAGAGCAAACCTCTCACTCGGGGGCTTAGCTGCAGCCCAGCGCTCGCCTAAGTACAGAACACGTCCCAATCCACAAGGGCGGTAAGATGCGAATCGACCATTACCTTCTCCTTCGGAGCTGCACCACAAATACAAAGTTATTTCGAGTGAAGATCAAGTTCCAGTCGACAGATAATTCACGAAGATATTCAATGATAAATCAAGTTCGGATAAGACCCAAAAGGTCCCAGACCACGGATCAAAGTACTCGAGCCCTCGGCTCGACAGAGTTTAATGATTACAAGATCCACTCGGCATCCCGAGGCAAATTTAAAGTGAAGCATCAAAGTTTTTTACTCCTCCGGCGGAGGACTGGAAGGGGCAACGAACTCATCCAAGTCGATCCCGTCTGCAATACGAGTGGCAGCGGCTATGAAAGTCTCCATGAAGTCCTGAAAGCTGAGCTTCCTGGTGTTGGCAACCTGGATGGCAGCCAGCTTCTCTTCTCGCACCTCTTTGCAATGGACGCGTACCAGAGACAGAGCGACATCAGCGCCACACCTTGCGGAGGATTTCTTCCATTCCGTCACTCGACCAAGGACGTCATTCGGTCGAGTCATAAGAGACTCGAGATCATTTGAAAGCGTCGCCCTGGTCCAGAGTGACGTGTCGATCCGCGACACCGCAACCTTCAGCCGAGCCAGATAGTCAACCACGCTGGCGACGCGAGACTCCAGACGGAGCACGTTCATGGCAGCCTCGTCCTTCACAAGAGAGTTGACAGGGTCCAAGCGTGGTTCCACTCGACTGGTCTCCTCTTCAAAGTTCTGACAGAACTCTGCAAACACGATTCAAGAATAAGTCAATGGTTCTACTCGAGTTTGGTTACTGCAAACCAGTTAAATGAAGATTATTACCCTCAAGCATGACGAACAACTTCTTGGCGAGTCCTCCGAGATAAGCCTCAAGATCATTCTTCTTCCCTACCAACTCGCTCGCCTTGTCATTCAGAGCAATCTTGTCGTTCTTCAGACGACTGACCTCCTGGTTAGCTGCATCGAGAGCGGCCTTCAGCCTGGAGTTCTCCTGTTCAAGAGTTCCGATTGAAGCCAGCTTCTCTTCAGCAAGCTTCGTTTTGTTCGAGGCTTCCTTCTGTGCTTCTGCGAGGTCCTGATCCTTCTTCTTCAGAGCTTCTTCCAGTTTATCTGCGGCAAGTCGAGTGAAATCAACATCAAGAATAGACAAGAAAGGAAAATCCCTCGTCAAGAATGGGGAGCCTCACCAGCCATACCTTTTGCTTCTTCTTGCGCCTTCTTCGGGTTCTCTTGAGCAAGCTTCAAGTCAAGGTTGAGCTGGATCTGCTTGTTCTCCAACTCAGTATAGCGAGCCGTAAGTTCACAGGATTTCTGCAAAAGTCAGTCGACAGACGTCCGAGATAAGTTGCTTCCGAGTAACTAAGAGACAATGATGACATTTCTAAGACTACAGCCGAATCAAAACATTCGACAGTAGTCTCGGGGACTACACCCAGTGGGTGCACTCAGCGTGCCCCCACTGGTTTTCTAAAAAAAAGAAGTCGACTGTCCGCAGTCGACCAGATACAGTTCCATTCGACATGGCCTGACCAGACCGAGTGAAGAAGTACAACTACAACAACACAGTATAAAGACTACAGTCGACTGCCAGCAGTACACCGTAGTCTCGGGGACTACACCCAGTGGGTGCACTTAGCATGCCCCCACTCATCCAAAAGATGGCAGACACACCCAGTGGATGTACAGGTACAAAGATCTTCGGAAAAGAGATTCTTCAAACAGCATGTCGTAACGGACCAAGGGTCGAGTCGACTGACCTGGACGTTGCTCTGAAGAGCCGAACTCGCGTCATAGGCTGCTTGACTGGCCTCCCGAGCCACTTTCACTTGCTCCATCATGATTCCCGCCTGACGGATAGCCTCTTTCGCGGCACTCCCTTGGTCCTCAGGGGCAGGGTACGTGGCAAAAAGCGAAGGTGGAGTTGCAGTCGACGACGAAGGCCGCACGCTCGTCAGAGGAACAGCGAAGGTCACGGAAGCCCGAGTGGTGTCACCATCGTCCCGAGCTACGGCCTCAGGCGCCAGAGCGGATTGGGGAGTTTTGCCAGCCAACGCCTTCCTGTTCCTTATCGCTCTCAGCGGCATGTCGTCCTTGTCGTCATCTGGTAGGTTAATAACATGAGGAGGAGCTGCAAGAAGAAATTCAGTCGATCAGAGTTGCAATGAATATTCAGTCGACTCAAGTCAGAACCTCAGTGATCATACCAGGATTGAAAGTAACAGCATCCTCCATTTCTTGGTCGTCATCCTTGGCGGAGAGCTCGGAGGTAGCGGCGCTGCAAATCCCGAAAGTCAGTCAGTTGGTTCAGTGAATTGACCAAGGATCCGTCCACGGTCGACAAAGGAAAACAAGTTCTATTCTTACCCAAAAATGGTGGGGACAGTCATCTTCATCTTTGGCAGAGCCTTAGGCGGCTTGGACGGCGTCGCGCGTGGGTTCTTGGGAGCCTTTTCGGTCGGCATAGGAGAAGAGGTTCGAGGGCGTTTCGACGACTACCCAACAGGAGCTGTCGACTTACCACGTTCCCGCGCCGGATCGTGCGTAAGTTTGGATCGCCTCTCCGAGCGAGGAGGTTCAACCTCCTCCTCCTCTTCGCTGGAGTCGACGTCGTCGTCGTCTCCTTCTCCTTCGCCGTCGGATTCCCACTCGGCTTGTTCATCCCCACTCTCACCGCCGCTCGCCTCCCCTTCCTCAGTCGGCTCCTGCGCCCCGTTGGGTGTCGAGTACATCTCGGTGGTTGCCTGGAAAACAACAGACAAGAGAAAAATCAATCGACCAATTCAAAGAAAACCAATGAAGAAAGCAAGATCTCAGTCAGGTGCATAAGGTCAGACCTGGCCCACTTCGTATGTGTTGTCGAGTGGAGGAACCCTCCTGGCTCCTCGGGGATTGTCTTTGTTTCCTGTGATGCTCGACAACCATCCTTCTAGCATCTCGTCAGTGACCTCCTCCGGGTGGATCCGAGTGGTGTCTTCAAGACCCGAATACAGCCACATCGGATGATCGCGAGCCTGGAGCGGCTGGATACGCCTCCTAAGGAAGACCTCTAGCAAGTCCATACCAGTCACGTCGTCGCGGACAAGCTGAACCACTCGACCAACCAGCACTTTGACTTGGGCCTTTTCTTCCGGCGTCACTTTCAGAGAAGCAGATTTTTGGGCTCGTTCCAGAGAGAAAGGGGGAAGTCCAGTCGACTGACCTAGAGTCGCCTGGTCTTTGCAGTAAAACCAGGTCGCCTGCCAACCACGGACCGACTCAGGAAAAGTGATGGATGAAAAGGAACTTTTTCCCCTCGTCTGGATCGCCAGGCCCCCGCACAGCTGGATCACCTGCGTCCTCTCGTCACTCAACTTGGCCTTTTTGACCGATTGGGAACGACAGGTGAAGATATGCTTAAAGAGCCCCCAATGAGGGCGGCAGCCCAAGAAACCCTCACACAAGGAAATGAAAGCAGCCAGATACACGATAGAGTTGGGAGTGAAGTGGTGGAGCTGCGCTCCGAAGAAATTCAGGAAACTCCGAAAAAAGGGATGAGGAGGCAGAGAAAACCCGCGATCGATATGGGTAGCGAGGAGCACACACTCACCATCAAGAGGTTGGGGCTCGACTTCTCTCCCCGGGAGATGCGCAGCTTCATGAGGGATGACTCCTCCCTCAACCATATCGTCGAGATCTTCCTGCCTCAGCACCGTCGGCATCCAGTCGCCCTGCATCCAGCCTCTGGGCAGAGAAGTCCTTGAGGAAGATCCGCCCCGAGCGGACTTCTTCCCTTTTCCCTGTGCCACCGCCGCCTTCTTCGTGCGCTCCAGGGCGGACGTCTTGTCCTTCACCATCGTCGCCGGAAAGCTCGAACGGGCCTGTGGCGCTAGGGCGAGAGCGGAGGTGGCGGAGAACTTTGCGAGGAGAGAAGGAAAGAAGAGAACACACTGTTGGAAACCCCGAGCCGGCAGCTTATAAGGGGCCGCTTCCGAGTGACTGACTGGTAGGCCCAGGCTATCCCGTCAAATCCCGCAGCAGACGCGCGCGCGGTACGTGGCTAAAAAGGTGGCGCGGGGATCAAGGAGCTTCCGCCTTATCACATCCGATTATTGCGGCCGCTCCTGTCCCGCGCGCTTCCTGAAAATCAAATCCCGCGAAATCTGCGGGTTGCAGAACAATTCGTCAGACAGAAGATCCCTTTCACATCGTCATTCAGAACTCCACGAACAAGGAAATTCACTCGACGAAAGACTTGGAATGGATCAAGGCGATTGAAAAAAGTTGATAACGTCACCCGTGACGATTGACCCAAAACGAGATGCTCATGCAGCGCAAAGAACTAGTCGGAAAGATCCCTAACTCTTTCTCCACTCTAAACCTCGATCCATTCGGGGGCTAATGATGAAGCTATGTACTTAGGGTAGGGGCACGGACCTGTCCTAAGAGCCTTACCCAAGGACATCCAAAGAAGAAATCACCTTTCAATCGACTTGAAGGTACCCACTCGACGGGTTCAAGACACTCGACCAAGAAATATCACTCGACCACGAAGCCAACGACTCGACCGTCAGGAGACCTAAAGTCACTCCGCAGGCAAACGGCCGGTCATTAAGTAGTCTTTATGGTCATTATAACACTTTATTAGAGGCGTTACCAGTAACGTCTAACCTTAATGTACCTTAAACCCTGCATTACTGAGGGCAGGAGAGGGCTGGCGAACTCTATATAAGCCACCCCCTCCTCAGTATCAAGGGTTCGCACCCCTGTTATTCATACACACGTAATCCAGACGACCGCCTCCGGGCACCGAGACGTAGGGCTTTTACTTCCTCTGAGAAGGGCCTGAACTCGTACATCTTTATGTGCTTACAGCTCCTGCATAGCTAGGATCTAGCCTCTCCATACTAACCCCCCTACATCACTGTCAGACTTAGAACCACGACAGCTGGCGTGGATGGACCCGGCCAGGCCATGGACGCACCTAGAGTTGCCTTGCGACGACAAGGATAGAGCGCTCTTCGCCTCGGCAACGACGGTGACAGTGGGCGACGGCAACAGAGCGCTCTTCTGCCACTGCTCCTGGCTCGGCGAGCAACCGCTACGACAAGATTACCCGACCTATTCAGGCGCTCAACCAGGAAGAACCGCACTGTCGCGGAGGCGATACGCGATGACAGATGGATCATGGACCTCAGGCGCGGCAACAACCAGGAAATCATCCCCCAAGTTGTGATGCTGCAGCGACGCATCAGAGGAGACAACTTGACGCTGCATGGAGGGACCGAGGACAAGATCACCTGGAATGTCGGTGGAGACTACACGGCGAGGTCAGCGTACCACTCCCAACTCCCCCCGCAACCAGCCTCGGCCATGAAAAGCTTGGTATGGAAGATCTGGGCACCCGGAAAGATCAAGTTCTTTCTCTGGCTACTCCACCACAACCGGCTCTGGTGCAACGATCGCCTGCAGCGTAGGGGCTGGAGAAAACCCTATTTCTGCCAGCTCTGTTGCCGCAACCTTGAGTCCTCCTTCCACCTAATTTGGAAATGCAACATATCGAAGGAGGTTTGGGAAAAGGCAGCTACCTGGATGGGCTGTGCGGCGCTCTCCCCAGCATCCTGGAGCGCATGCAACACTACAACGGATGCTGTCGCCGCAATTCTAAACTCCGCGGCGCAAAGGGAAAGAAGAGGAGTCAAGACTATGGTGGCATTGGTCGCCTGGCAAATCTAGCTTGAGAGAAACAGATGCACATTCCGAGGAAAGACACCAAGTGCACTCAGTATAACAGAGGCCTGTCGGAGAGACATCGAGCAATGAAGACTCGCCGGAGCACATGCCATAGCACCCCCCTTCGGGGATACAACGCGAGGAATAGACTAGTTGCTAGGCAGCGGAGAGGGAAAGGGCCATACTGCTCCCTCCTCCTACGTCTCTGTAACTCATTTTCTCTTCACTGATCAGTTGATCACAAAATTTGTAACTCTCCCCTGCTAAGCCAATGAAAAGCCAGCAAGTCTGGCTCTTTCAAAAAAAGAGTTGAACCGGAAATGATTAAGTTTCGTACAATAGTGATGGCCCCAGTTTAAGAAAATCTTCACACGATCCCTCAGAAAAAAACGCCTTCACACGACAATGAAAGGACAACGCACGCCTATATTATGCGAGGTAATGATGATTCACGAGTGCACATTACAAAGTTCCAATGTACACCTTCCGTGTGCTACCAATAACAGCACAAATTCCAGTTCAAAATAACAATACAGATGAAAATGTTTAGTCCGCCGCAGACGGGCCAAACACTTCTTATTTGACGTACACAACTCAAACTACAATGCAGGGAGGCTTTTCAAATTTCAAGTGCAGAAGTTTCATAGACGACGCTCGGTCTGGACTGCTCGCGGCTCACTGCCGCATTCAGGTAGATTTCTTGCTCTCCTGCAGGCGCTCGAACAGGCTGCCATCGAAGGCGCCCCTCACGATTTCTCGCTGCAAAAAGCCTTCTTTATCCTTTGCCACTTTGTGCAGCAGCTTCCATTCGAGGTTGGCTGCGGCCCTGCGTGAAGAAAATCATTGGGTGATGAGTATTCAGAAATTACTTTTTGAAGGGCAGCTAGGCTTGAAATGGAAGGAACTTGCAGGATTGAAATATCAGAGCATATTATGTTCCAACCTAGTCTTGTGTACTGATTAGGTATGCTTGTCTAGAGTAGTTTTGTATATTCGATACGAAATCTTTCTAAGAACAGCCAGCTAAAAAATGTAACTGAAAATTAAGTAAAGAACATCATTGCCAATTCGGCGCTGCACTTACCAGCCCAGGAAATCATACATATTGCGGTTGTGTTTAAGCATGGCGTTAATCTCATCTTCTGACAAAGCATTTGGCCGAGTTTTGCCAAACTTGCTGAATATAGCATCGAATTTCGCTGGTTCAAACCTACACACAGTAAGAAAACTAGTTAGAAAATGGTAACAAAACGGCGATCTTTCTGCAGAAAAAAGAATGGATTAGACAGGTAGTACAAGTGCGTTTTGCAAACATACCTCCCTTCAGTGTCATACGTCTCAGAGTCACTCCCATGCTTGCCCCTGTGGATGTTCTTTATGTGGATCGATAACAGAGGGGAAGGCATCCATCCCTGCGTCCAAAGAAACAGAGGATAAATTCCTGTGTGTCTTTAGAAAAGTGAGATATTCTTGTCACTTGCAAAAGAGAGTGACCTGATATTAGGTAAAAAGAAACTATAACACGACTTTTTTACCGGTTGAGTAGGATAAGTGAGGACGAGGTGGAGGAGTATGGATGTTCCGAAGGCCGAAGGCGACCCAAGCCCGATTGCTCGGAGGCCTGAAATAACACCAAAAAAGGCCTTATTCCAGCTGCAGAGGTAACCTTGATTGGAGAAGAAAATATGTCTACTTTAATTAAAGGCAATGTAATCTCTTTTGCGAATGGCGAATCTAATCTCGTTTGGTGGATCGGGATTAAACAAATCGTGATTCTGACGGCTTGTCCAGCACACGAGGCTGATACAGAATCGGCAAGGACAGCGAGATGCGCGCGTACTTTGGAAGGTCTCCCATGGGTGGATGACCCCGTCGCCGTTGCGGTCGAAGAAGGCGGCGTGCTGCTGGAGCACGCTCATGCCCTTGGCGTCCCGACCCTTGCTGCCCTCCGGGTGGCTCGGGTCAACCGCCGCCATTGCTCTGGCCAGATCTGCGCAACAACAAACGGGAGCTCAGCTCAGCGGCATAATTTATTAAGGAAACGTAGGTTGCACTTGTTCTGGTAGTAGCTAAACCATTGAAGATGGGACTGAGAGTACACAAAATTAATACAACATGGTCCTGGCGACGAAACGCCTCATCAGAGAACGGAAAGTATTCAACGCATTCGGGTCGTTACACAGAGACGATATTCCCTCGTCAAACACGGTCGACGCGGCCGGGTTTATTACTAGAAATTCTCATGTTAGAATACGGTTCTTGGATCAGAGAGGACGACAGCCTATGTTGTTTGACTAGTCTAAGCTTTCATGGTACGGCTTGCTTGACTAGTCCAAGCTTTCATGGTAGTAGCAAATAGAGTGGCAGTACCAGAGTGCAGAGGCGACGATCATGGAGGACGACAGTCTACGTTGTTAACACCTGCAGGAAATTTACCCCTTCCTCCGTATCTAATGTGAATGCTATTGACGGGTGGAGCACTCATGCACCCGCGCAGCGGCCGGAGAAGCGGGAAGCGCCGTCGAGCGAAGCCGCCCGCTAACGGGCAACGGCCATCCGGTCCGACGGCCCCCTCGCTAGCCAAGCCGGCAAGAAAGAACGGGAGAGAAGTGTTGGATCTCGGATTCGGAACAGCGACCGACCAAGGAGACGAGGGGATACGTACATGGCTTGGCGAGCTGCTCCTGGAGGTCGGGGTTGAGCTTCCGCTCGCCGGTGACGGCCGCCTGGGGCGCCTCGGTGGCCAGCGACGGATCGGACGACGACATGTCGGCGGTTACTCGCGACGAGCCGCCGAGCTTGCAGGATCTGCAGATGGAACAAGCAAATGAATCTGTGAAGTGTCGGTTACTGTGAGTCCGTGAGTGAACCGGAACCCCAGGAGAAGGGACCTCCGGAGCAGCGCTGCTGAGAGAGAGAGAGAGAGAGAGAGAGAGAGAGAGAGAGGGAATCCAGCACTGCTGGCTCAGCGGCACGAGACGCACTCACAAAAGAAAGAATTCGACGACGATGATGATTACCTTGTTGGGAGAAAGCCGAGGTGACGCGAGCGCAGAGCCGCGATAGTTGGTGGTGGTACGAGCAGTGCTACGGTCGACATGGGAAGAAGGCCCGTGCGCTCTTTATAAATGCTCGTGCGAAACGTTCGTAACCACGACGCTGGCGCGGAGACGGGGGTTTGTAGAAACCGTGCGCATGGTCGAGGTATGGTACTGTGGACTTCTTAGGCGAGGCGAGGCGTGGCGTGTGGTGGTTACACGTGTACTGCTGCATCTGCATTTCAGCTTTGTCCAGAGAAACTCGTAGAAGCTAGCAGGGACCGGACTGGAGTGGGCGTTCCGTGTAAACGTGGCTTTTCCGTTGGATGGACGTGTAAGGCGTCTGCGGACGCCATTAGCCAAGGCTAAAGGTGTTCTGGGAACGCACCAAACCGTGCCAAAATGGAGTTAACGTGCCAAAATCGATCGTGTTCCAGATGCATGCTAGCTCAACTTTTGGTCCCGAACAGACCTGCTTTTTACCTCGACTTGCCACGTTTTATCACGGACGACCCAAGCACCCAGCCACCCAGGTCGAAGAGTAGATCACCGACCCGTACACCGTAATGCCGGATGGACGTGCACGCACCATTTGTCTCTCCTTTTTTTATTTATGGTTGTACTATGATCGCAGATGAAAACCGTTCCGTTCGGGAAATCCGGGGCGATCCAGCGACTGCGACGCCGGCGGAGGCGGTGATCCGCTCTCGTGCAGCATGGATGAGGAGAATATTTAGCGGATCCGAGCACGTACTGCTACAGTGCGAGTCTTCAAAGCCGATCGTGAATGAATTCAGAAGGCCCGCAACGTCTCGCTAGAAGGTGCGTGCGTGCATGCGGCGGAGAGGAGTGGGCAGGGCACGCGTCCTGGTGTGCTGCGCACACGATGACAAGCAGGGCGACGCTCGTTAACCGTTTCCTTTTTCATTTCTCGTTATTATTAATCGTTTTCCTTGCCGCCCGAGCGACCAAAATATGTGGAGGTTTTGGGATCCACGCAGGAGTAGTGCTATCTGTAGATCTGCTCCAGGCTTGCGGTGTTCCATGAGATGCCTGCCAATATAATACTACCACTACCATTTGCACCGACCCTGAAGCAAACTGGAAGACTGGAACAGTGCGCACGAGGTAGGATACTGTGAGCAAAGCGATTTTGTTCAGAGGAACTCGTACTTTACCACTAACGTACAGTAGTGGACGAGTAGTCCGAGTGTGTCAGTGTGTGAGGGTTACTTTAAGGTTTATACTTTATAAGTCCACTAGGCTGTGTGTACGTGGGTCAATGTCCTTTTGGATTTTCTTTTTCGCAGAAAAATAGCCCTTTTGGATTTGGGTCGCGCGCCGACGCAATCAGGCGGAGCCAAAGGTGTTGTAAGAGCATCTTCAGCCGCGCCCTCAACAAGCCATTTTTAGGCGCTTTTGCTACGGCGGCGTCAAAAAAACGGCACAGTCGCCCCTCCCCTCTCCGAAGCCCTTTTTCGCCGGCTCGGGTCGAAACTGGTGCCGGCGGATCCACGCAGAACCCGGCGTCCCGGGAGGCGCCTGAGGCGCCGGCACAAGCGAAAAGGGCGTGTGGGTCCGCCCTGTCGGCGAGTACGGGGTCTATTCCCGCCGTTTTCCCGCTTTTTCCTCACTTCCCTCCCATTTTCTCCTTTCCTCCCGCCAATCTCCCTCCCCCTCGCCTCCCAGCCGGCCGCCATGCCACTGAAGAAGTACGTCGTCCCCCGCGCGGTGGCAATCGCGACCGCCTCTGTCGCCCAGCCGAAGCAGAGGAAGCCGAGGGCGCCGCCGTCCAAGCCACCGGGCATGTCAAACGCCGAGTGGAGAGCGGAAGTTCAGTGACGGGAGGCTGTCACCGCCGACCGGCGGAACAGGACCATCGCCAAGAAGGCCCGCGACAACGCGGCGCGCGCAGCTGCGGCTGCCGCATCGGCGGAGACCGAGGCGACTCCCGCGGGGATGATGAATCTGCCCGGCAGCCACGCCCAGTACGCGCCCTGGGGACAGCAAGGCGTCGGCTCTCCGTCTACGGCGAGGACGAGCAGGAGAGCAGGAGTAGGAGGAGGACGACGAGGACGAGGAGGAGGAGCCGACGCCTGTTCCGGCGAAGGGGCGCAATAAGAAGAAGCGGGCGGCCAGGTCAGGCGAGTCGCGCATCAAGTGGGCGTCCAAGGAGGAGGAATGCCTCGCCGAAGCATGGAAAGTCGTCTGCCTCGAACCAACCACCGGCACAAACCAGAGCATCGAGACATACTGGGACCACATCAAGGCCGAGTTCGACGAGCGCAAGCTCGTTGACCCCTACTTCAAAGGCGTCTACATGCAGCGCGGCTCGAAGGCGATGGCGAACCACTGGGGGCGTATCCAGGGGGCGTGCAACAAATGGCATATTGTCGTCGAGGAGGTCGCGACTCGCCCGAAGAGCGGCGCCAGCGTTGAGGATCAGGTATGCCACGCCGGTCTCCCGCCTCTCTCCACCGTATGCGCCCGCCAACTGTTTGTTCCTCCGTGCAGTTGCTGCGCATGTTCGCCCTGTATCGGCAGAGCAACAACGACGCCGAATTCAAGTACCTCCACGTTTACAAGCGCATTGACAAGTGCGAGAAGTGGGCGAAAGTCCGGCGCACCCTCGACAAGGCCAAGGAGACCTACAAGCCGGATGCGTCGACTCTGGATGCGTCAGAAGGGCGGTCGGACGGCAACAAAGGTACCAAGAAGGGGAAACACGCCGACGCGGCCACCGCTCGAGTGCAGGAGTCCATCAAGCACTGCCTCGCCGACGCACAGGCCCGGGCCATCCTTCGTGAAGAGAAGACCGACGCGCGGTGCTCGGCGTTGATGTCGAGCAGCGCCGCCAAGCTCGACCTACTCCGGACCAACGTTCCCCGCGAAGAAAAGGAACACCGACCTGGCTTTCCTGCTGGGCGGGGCGGACATGCTCCAGAGCAATGACGAGGCGTTCAAGGCGTGGTACTTGGCGGAGCGTGGCCTCATCCTGAACCAGCTTCCCTCAAGGACGCCGCCCACGCCCACGCCCACGCCGACGCCAAGCCCGAGCGATGATGCCGCCGAGACTCCCCGCAACACACAAGCCGCGCCGACGCCGCCAAGCACAAAGACCCCGCCAAGCCCGCGCACGCCGACTCCGCCGACGCCGGAGGCCGACCTCGCCGTCTGATGCGCACGCGCGTCCTTTCTGCTTTTTGTACGCCAAACTTTTCATCCGATCGCCGAACTTGTGGCCGCTTGATCGCCGGATTTGTGGCGTCTATTTTATGCGCGGGAATGACTACGTTTGAATTTGCCGCGATTGGGGGCGGCGCCTGGGGCCGTGGTTGGGAGGTAGGTCACCCCAGAGACCAATCTAGCGCCGGTTCGCCCCCAGGCCACTCTTTTTCGGCGTCCTGGGGGTTGAACGGCTGGAGATGCTCTGAGAATGCGCAGGACCGCGCGCAAATGGAGCAGGGCGCGTCACTGTCGATCGGACGTGCAACGAATCGGACATATCAGCTCTACTCGATCAAGCTTGATCTCAAAACGTGAAAAACAGACGAACATGCAACCATGCTTACCCTTGAAGCGCTAATGCGCTATTATGTTACGTGCACGCGCATAGGTAGATCAAGACAACCAGCCCGGAAGAGTAGTGGATCACCGAACCCTAGACAGTAATGCTACGTGCTTAGCCAGGTCAGATAAAACGGCGAGAGCCCGCGTGGCATGCGTGATCATCACATGTTTCAAGCACGCGTACTTGCACGAACAAATGACACAAGGGTGCCACTCCAGTCCAGTGCCACCGTCCCAACGCTCGGGGGTGCTCGAGTCGATGGAGTGCTCATTTCAAGCACGCGCCATGGTGCACTGTGCACACGTGGTGGCTGGTGGAATGAACGGGAAGCGTGGCCCTCGCGCGCCTTCTTTTAATCGTTTCCTTGCCACCCGAGTGGCGCCAACCCTGTGGAGATTTTGAGATGAGGTAATATCACTTGAAGTCACTAAACTTGCGTCGGATGTGCAGTTTGATGCTAAATCTTTTAAAACTAGATGATACCCCGCGCGTTGCCGCGGGAATTTATAGCATAACCTAGGAGCAGGATCATGGATTGACAAAAAGTAGACCTTGAAAAGAAATACAATATATATTTGTTTGGACCTTTGATGGGATTATGTAAAATTAGACAAATTAGTCTATTGCAGAGTATCTCCACCGCAAATTAAATGCATCCTTTTTGTGGAAATTAAAATGAATTATCAATAACATAGAAAAAGAAATGACATCTGATGAGATTTGTCTCATAATAATTGAACATAATACAATTTGATTGTCTATTAGAAGTGCAACGTAGCAAAAAACTAAGAGATTTTATGCTAATTTGTGATCCCCACAGTGTTAGTGCGCCTAAATAGAAATTAGCTGTCACCTGCAAAAAAAAAATAGAAATTAGCTTGCATTGTACACCTTGATCCATTTTACGGCGAAGAATAACGGACATATACAAAATGGCATGGTACTTGATAATCCTGGGGCTGGGCATACGTTTCACTGAAAACTAAGCCTAAGCCCAACCCGACACAAACACCTTGAAGCATGAAACTTGGATTGAGGCCTAACAAAAACAATAACAGAATTTTCGGATTGGTTATCTATAATAGGAACCCGCACTTTTCAAAGCGAAAGCACAAAATATAGAGCCATCTGGCAGAAACACATCCATACATTTTAGAATCTGTACACATGTTCAGGCCATAAATTAATCACTAAAGTCTCAAAAAGAAATTACTAAAAAGATGAAAACAACTTGCATATGCAGATATACACATCAGGAACGCAAAGTGCATATGCATCTCTAATTGTCCTGCACATGCCGCAATGTTCAGGCCACCAGGGAAACTATACAGACGTGGAGATCTTGATAAAGAAACGATGGGGGCGGCCTCATCTTCCTGATATTACCTCGGGCGACAGAGGCACTACTTGGATTGGGATCTGGTAGATTACACCTTGCTCGGCGTGGCCTCCATGAGCATCGCCAAAGTACACCTTGCGGCCGTCGCTCTCGCCCTTCCCAGCTCTTCTGCTCTTGCCCTTCCCAGCTATTCCGATTCTGAATAAGATCTTCCAACCAAGCTGAATCAAAACAACATCGTTCAGATATTTGAAGATAAAGAGGAAGCAGCGCCATCACCTCTAGCGCAGGTGATGCTCGAGGAGGACCTCGGGGGTGGCACGCGTGGTTCACTGTGGTCGGGTCAAAAGGGAGGCGTAGGCTTGGACCAACATAGTCTGCACCGGCGGCCATCTTGGGGCTCTTGGTCGGCAACAAAAGCAATTTTGAGAGATGCATAAGTAGAGGGAAGAAGAGAAGAACTGGAAGGACTGTAGTAGACAGTGGAGATTTATTGATTGGGGGAGATGAAGGGAACCATGGATGGAAGGTGGAGGAAGAGACAATGACGAAGGAGCCAAACAGACTAAAACGTACACTTGGCGAGAACAGTTGGGAGATGCATCAATAGTTTGAATACGTGGGTTGCTGGTTCATTAGTGGCTGCATTTGCGGCCAATAATGTGCGTTAGCTGCAGGTTCATGGGTGGACCAAGAAAGTGATGACATGTCCTCGTGGGATCGGTTTTTTGCTGAGATGGCATAGTTGCTGATGTGGATAGTGTGCATGGTGAGAGAATAGGTAGAAGTGGGGAGTAATTTCTTAAGACTGGTAGATATGGTTTTTTATCATCAAATTTGTTATTTGATGCAAATACGGTCATTCCATCCGAATGTGTGCGTATCCGCCGCTGACGTGGCATGCGCAGGTTCACTGTCAGCGGCCTACGCCGTTTCGGAGCGACGCGCACGAAGCTTTTTTGTTCAGACCCCCCAGAATTATTTTTATTTGCGCTGACTGGACTAACTGAACTATAGATAACTGAACTTGTTGAACGCACAAGTCTTACTGAACTTTCTGAAGATAACTGTAGACAGTGATTACTGAACTTGCACTTGGTGCTCTGGAGCGTGGTCACCGGCGTGCTTATATGGCATGTGCGGCGGGTGGGAGACATGGCAATACAAAATAGAGAGGGAATGCATGCTGTGACCATCATCACTTACAACGAAAATGCAGTACAATTTGGTACTGAATTTAATCATGAAGTTGTCACAAAAAATTCTGTTGCACACAGCTATGTACTGAATTTTACAACAAAAATGCAGTACAGATTCGTACAGCTTTGTACTGAATTTATCCATGAACTCTTTGCACACAGTGACCATCATCATGAATTCAACAAATGCACATACTGATTATTACCAGGCAGAGAGATAGCTCAAAAGAGAACATATATAACTTGCAAGAAGAAAATCATCCATAATTAATAGGGAGATATATAGCCAAAACAAGTTCATTTGTCTTCCAAACCTAAACAAAACAAGGTCCTTCTTTTTTTTAGCCCAGCAAAAGGACCTGTTCATTCATGAACTATGCCAGAGAAAAGTTCACTCATTCATCAAGGCTAAACAGGGTCAACAATAATCACTGAACAAAAATTTAGTGCACAAAAATTCAGTTTACAAGTATAAAATATTAAGTGCACAAACTCACATCAATTTTACTTGAGGCCTCATTTTACTTAACATTCACCTAATAAATGAACTAACAAATTTAGTACAGAATTTCAGATAACATGTTTAGTGGAGAAATTCAGTTAACATATTCTGCGCACACATTCAGTTGACAGGTTAAGTGCTCTAATTCAGATAAAACTGCGGCAGGTAAAAAATCCAGTTATGTAATTTGTTAAGTCCCAATACAACAGATAATTATCATTCTCAGTTAACAATCTCAGTCACATACTGTGCAACATATTCAGTTAACTTAATTTGCAGACATATTCGGTATATACAGTCTCACAAAAAACCAGTAAACATTTGTTGTTCTGATCTTACTTTTTCAAACATAAAAGTTGCCTCGTTCTTAACCCCCAGAAAACGCCTAGCTTGAATTATCAAATAGGGGAACTAGACCCTGCAAATCTAATGCGTATGGCAAAGATAGTTTACGCAGTACGCGTATGGGAATGGGTCAAGTGGAGAGGAACGAGAAAAAGGGAATCAATCGTGATCGCACCACCAAACAGGAACCCTACCTCGGCTTGTGTCGTCATAGAAAAGAAAGCGGGGAGCAGTGGAGAGAAACGAGAGAAAGGGGAGAAGAGACTAACCATACGACGGCGCTGATTCACCCAGACCACGGGTCCTCCATCTCCTCCTCCGACGGCTGCTGTGAATTAATTTTGCACAGAACGGCGTTTTGGGTCGCTGACAGTGGACCCACACATGCCATGTTAGCGGTGGATACGGACACATTCGAAAAGAGTGACCGTATTTGCACAAGTTTGATGACAAAAAACCCGTATTTTAAAAGTTCTAGCATCAAACTGCACATCCAACACAAATTTAGTGACTCCCAGTGATATTACCTCTTTTGAGATCCACATACTACCTTTCCTAAAAAAAAAGCCGCCTCAACAAAAGAGATCCAGGCACTACCTGTCCCAGCCATCGAGTGTTTTCCGAGATGCTTGCGAGTATGAAATAGGCCCAGTTCTTTTGACCCGATTATGGAGATTCTGGGTCTGAAAAATCAAATGCTAGAAAGAAATCGTTTTGATTCTGTAGAATCGTCAAAACCAGACCAGAATCGACAGTGCAACTGAAAAGCAACGTTTTGGGTCGATTCTGCAGATTCTGGACCTCCCGCAAATGAAAACGTTTGGGTTTTCTATGACAGCCTGGTTTTTGCCCCCTCTTATTTGCCTGATTTTCATTTGGAGTTATTCTGAAATTTGGAATTTTTGAATCTTTTCATATGGACTTAAACACTTGGGTATCCTTGGCTTTCACCCAAGTGCTTCATTTCCCTCCCTAATCATCATTTCCTTTCTGATCCACCCCAAAATAATCTTTGGAATGAAAAATATTCATTTTCCTCTAAAAAATCCCAGCTAGTTCAATATGCTCCAAAGCAACCCCATTTTTTATGGCCCAGAAAAATCTGAGATAATTCACAAATATTCTTTGAACCCTAGGACACCTTCCTGAGCAAAAATATTTCATCACTTTTTGAACTATTTTTGGTACAGAAAATATTTTTTGGTGGTTTCTACAACAACTACCATTTTACTTGCTCCATTCTGCCTGGATTTTCTTGTGCCTCTTCACCTGAGTAGATCATGGCTAACCTCCAAAGCACAGCCCCCAACTCCCAGCCATTTGACCTCAGTAACATCTCAAAGTTACTGATCAGAAACTTACTTGGCTTGTAAAGACTCCCCTACTGCACCTGAATCCAAACCAAAGCGCGTGGTAAACTTCAAAACCACCACGAACAACAAGCCAGACATGATTTTTGGACGTAGGCTGGCGTGAGGGAAGAGTTCGCCTGGTGACCACGCGTGTCCACCATGCCATGCCTGCGTGTCGACACGCTCTGAGTGCCGCCGAGCGCTCTGTTCGCGCGTGCTCGCTTCCCCCGTCTGCCCGAGCGTGCCAAACTTCACCACCATCCTCGTCTCAACGCCATTAACTCCCCCCTGGCGCTCGCCGACGCCGGAGCTCGCCGCAGTGAGCACGGGCACGGTCCGGCCAACACAACAGTGCGGTGCGCACTGTGCTCGTCGCCTTCTCCTCGCTCCTGTGCTCGTCCCCGTTCGCCAACATTCGCCGCGTGAGCTACGTCGCCTTCTCCCCCTCTCACTGACGCCGCTCGTCGCCGGGCGCCGTGGACAGGTGTCCACCGGCGGAGCCCGACCCCCCCTCTCCGCTCGCCTATAAATGGAGCCGCCCCAGCCTCCTCGAGCACCATCCACTACTCTCACCCACTCCTCTAGCACGTCGGCAACCGTAGCCCGGCCTGGCAGGCCGCGGGCCGCCGTCCCCAAGATCGAGCTCGCTGGCGATCCCCTCTGGTCGTCGCAGTAGCTCCAGCCCCTCTCAGGCCAGAGCGACCCTTCCAGAGCCTCCGCCCCGAAACAGCGTTGGTCGCTGACAGAGTGACAGTGGACCCACACATGCCATGTTAGCGGTGGATACGGACGCATTCGAACAGAGTGACTGTATTTGCACCAAATGACAAGTTTGATGACAAAAACCCATATTTTAAAAGTTTTAGCATCAAACTGCACATCCAACACAAGTTTAGTCACTCCTAGTGATATTACCTCTTTTGAGATCCACATACTACCTTCCCTAAAAAAAGCCGCCTCAACAAAAGAGATCCAGGCAGTACCTGTCCCAGCCATCTGAGTGTTTTCCGAGATGCTTGCGAGTATGAAATAGGCCCAGTTCTTTTGACCCGATTATGGAGATTCTGGGTCTGAAAAATCAAAAGCTAGAAAGAACTCGTTTTGATTCTGTAGAATCGTCAAAATCAGACCAGAATCGACAGTGCAACTGAAAAGCAGCGTTTTGGGTCGATTCTGCCGATTCTGGACCTCCCGCAAATGAAAACGTTTGGGTTTTCTATGACAGCCTGGTTTTTGCCCCCTCTTATTTGCCTGATTTTCATTTGGAGTTATTCTGAAATTTGGAATTTTTGAATCTTTTCATATGGACTTAAACACTTGGGTATCCTTGGCTTTCAGCCAAGTGCTTCATTTCCCTCCCTAATCATCATTTCCCTTCTGATCCACCCCAAAATAATCTTTGGAATGAAAAATATTCATTTTCCTCTAAAAAATCCCAGCTAGTTCAATATGCTCCAAAGCAACCCCATTTTCTATGGCCCAGAAAAATCTGAGATAATTCACAAATATTCTTTGAACCCTAGGACACCTTCCTGAGCAAAAATATTTCATCACTTTTTGAACTATTTTTGCTACAGAAAATATTTTCTGGTGGTTTCTACAACAACTACCATTTTACTTGCTCCATTCTGCCTGGATTTTCTTGTGCCTCTTCACCTGAGTAGATCATGGATAACCTCCAAAGCACAGCCCCCAACTCCCAGCCATTTGACCTCAGTAACCTCTCAAAGTTACTGATCAGAAACTTACTTGGCTTGTAAAGACTCCCCTACTGCACCTGAATCCAAACCAAAGCGCGTGGTAAACTTCAAAACCACCACGAACAACAAGCCAGACATGATTTTTGGACGTAGGCTGGCGTGAGGGAAGAGTTCGCGTGGTGACCACGCGTGTCCACCATGCCATGCATGCGTGTCGACGCGCTCTGAGTGCCGCTGAGCGCTCTGTTCGCGCGTGCTCGCTTCCCCCGTCTGCCCGAGCGTGCCAAACTTCGCCACCATCCTTGTCTCAACGCCATTAACTCCCCCCTAGCGCTCGCCGACGCTGGAGCTCGCCGCAGCGAGCACGGGCACGGTCCGACCAACACAACAGTGTGGTGCGCACTGTGTTCGTCGCCTTCTCCTCGCTCCTGTGCTCGTCCCCGTTCGCCAACAGTCGCCGCGTGAGCTGCGTCGCCTTCTCCCCCTCTCACTGACACCGCTCGTCGCCGGGCGCCTTGGACAGGTGTCCACCGGCGGAGCCCGAACCCCCCCTCTTCGCTCGCCTATAAATGGAGCCGCCCCAGCCTCCTCGAGCACCATCCACCACTCTCACCCACTCCTCTAGCACGTAGGCAACCGTAGCCCGGCCGGGCAGGCCGCGGGCCGCCGTCCCCGAGATCGAGCTCGCCGGCGATCCCCTCTGGTCGTCGCAGTAGCTCCAGCCCCTCTCAGGCCAGGGCGACCCTTCCAGAGCCTCCGCCTCTCGTCGGTGGAGCTGTTCCGACCACTTGAAGCCCCTGGAGTTGCCTCTGCTCGCCGTATTCCTCATCTCCGGCGAGCACCGCGTTCTTCCTCCGCTTGCGAGGTCGATTCCGACGCCGTCCGACAACCCCTAGCTACGCTACGGGTACGGGCAGGTGCGCCTCCGTCCCCTCTCTCAATCCCTCCCTCTCGTTTTGGCCAAGGAGCCCTCGTCGCCGGCGAGAGCTCCGGCGAAGCCGCGACCCCCTCTGTTTCCTTCTACCCCTCCTCCTTACCTGACTAGCGGGGCCCGCTAGTCAGCCACTCTGTACGCGCTCGAAGCGGTATGAGTGGTGGCGCCCCTGGGCTTTACGCCTTTGACGTCACCCTCCCCCAGTTTGTTTTATTTTTTATTCAAATCCATTTGAATTTACAGAAAGCTTCAAACAGCCATAACTCTTCAACCATAAGTCCAAATGAATTGATTCTTTTTGCATTGTGTTCTTTGCAAAGAAATCTAGCAGCTCACCAAAAATGAGATTTTTCTGTGCTGCCTAGATTTTCTGGTGATCTTTAGAAGTGTTCTTGATATCTTCTTCTTGTATTTAAAATTATTTTCAGAGGGTGAGGCTTGTCTTGAGGATCACCAAAAGGCTTGTGAACCTCATCTGCACTAAGGCAAGCCACAACAACATTTTCATGGTGTCATTTCAATATTTATGATTTTCTTACTTGAATGAAATGATTAATCCATGCATTTAAATAACTATTGTGTTATTTATATTCTGTTAAGTGTTTGTTAGTTATTATGCTGGATTTAGAGAATGTTTGAAACTAGCTTAGTTGGTAAAGAAGCTAAGATCTACTTGTGGTAATGATAAAATAATTTGTTATGCATATGAGTAATTACTTAAAGTTATTTTCTTGCACAAATAAAATAGTAAAATTTGCTAGAAAATATTATGTTAAGTGCTTTTTTAGCCATTTTGCTTGATTTGCAGAATGTTTGAACCTAACTTGGTTGGTAAAGAAATTAGGATTTGCTTGTGGTGATGATAGTATAATTTTTGCTATGCATATGAGGAATTAATCAAAGTTATTTTCTTGCATGAGAAAAATAATAGAACTTGCTACAAAATATCTTGTTAAAGTGAGAGTTACCCTAACCAAGAAAGAAATATAAGTTGTTGATGTTTACGCTTAGTGTCAATATGGTTGACATCAGTCATTTTCGTTAATATGTGATGCATGTGTAGTATTGCATTTCATGGCATGCTATGACACCGGTCATTTTCATTTTATGTTGAACCTGAATATAACTCAACTTGAATATATCGTTGACTCGGTCATGGTGCCGCTGAATCGAGTTTTTTCCCAATGCAACCACATTTGCCTTTGTGGGAAGGCCTTGATTCGGTCCATTGACATGCCTCTGGTCGGTGCCTCCAACTAGGGAAGGTTATGGGCATGCTTACCCTGGCCCGGTAAGCAGGCATAATCTTGTGTGCCCGTTGTTGAGATTATGGTACCGGGTCCCCGAGTGGGATCGTTTTGGCCACGACGGTGGTCGCTGTGTCTTTGGTAGACACGGGGCCACCCAGGACTAGCCGGTTGGGGATTGGGTCGGAGTGGCCGGGAGAGTGTCATGGCAATGGAGGGGTTTTGTCGGAATGCGGCTGGTCCACCCGAATGGGAGTGCGAGGCCATGGGTTCCGTGGTGTGGGAACAATGTGCTACCTCTACAAAGTGTATAATCTATCGATAGCCGAGTCCACGGTCACGGACGCCTTGTAGTAGGTCCCACCATGAGTCAACGTTTAATAAATTTGCACACTAAGTTATGAACTTTGCACTATTGATGATGGCGGAAAGGCCATCGAGATGTTCGAGACCAAACATTGGTCGTGGTTGTGATCGCCGTAAGGATCACGAGTTACTCTTGTCAAGACCACGATGGTGGTTTGTTTGTGATCCGTAAATGATCACGGTTGGTAAGTCCGTCCCGAGGGACGTTCGAGCATGATCACAGCATGTTGGACATATGGTGTTGCATTATTATTAATTGGTTAATTATCATGATATCGTTTGTCATTATGATTATGCCTGTTGTGAGCTTGCAAGTACATTCAATGTACTGACCTGGCGTATCATGCCAGATTTCAGGAAAGTCTCGTTGGAAAGGAGTGTTTTCTGGGTCTAGATCGTGTCCACATAGGTGTCCCTGTGCTATGGAGCTTCCGGTACGACATTGTTCCGCTGCCGCGTAGTTGTCATGATCGAGGCCCCTTTATGTTCACTAAATAATGTACATATTGTTCAGTCGCACCGTGCGTGCCGCTTGGCCTCGACATCTGTTGTAATATAAACTCTGATCCGCTAGCATCAATAAAGCTGTTGTTTTCTGCACCAAGACGTTGTGTGTTGCCAGAAGACATGGTCTCTGTACTGGCAATGCAGGGTAAACCGGTCGCTCTGAGCCGGGGTGCCACAATGCTTGGTATCAGAGCCGTGTTGACTGTAGGCCACGCTAGACTACGACGTGTTAACTGGACGCTAGACACGAGTAAGTTTGAGTGCTGGTAGCAGTTATAGCTGGTTGTTGCATTGCAGGCATTTGGTTTATTTTTTTATTTTAACCTGCTAATGGTTGTGAGTGTAGATGGCTCCGGTGCCGTATCCGTGCCAGTTGCAGCTGATGCCGTACATGTCACCGAACCTCCTTCGCAACGTGTGGCGTCGGCTGTACCCTCTCGGATACGACCCAGTCTATCGTGTGTATCGGGAGCGTCTAGCAGACTCAGTGTATGAGTATCTGATGTCTACTACACAACCTTCTTCTTGTAGACGTTGTTGGGCCTCCAAGTGCAGAGGTTTATAGGACAGTAGCAAATTTCCCTCAAGTGGATGACCTAAGGTTTATCAATCCGTGGGAGGCATAGGATGAAGATGGTCTCTCGCAAGCAACCTGCAACCAAATAACAAAGAATCTCTTGTGTCCCCAACACACCCAATACAATGGTAAATTGTATAGGTGCACTAGTTCGGCGAAGAGATGGTGATACAATTGCAATATGGATGGTAGATATAGGTTTTTGCAATCTGAAAATATAAAAACAGCAAGGTAGCGAGCAGTATAAGAGAGCGTAAACGGTATTGCAATGCTAGGAAACAAGGCCTAGGGTTCATACTTTCACTAGTGCAAGTTCTCTCAACAATAATAACATAATTGGATCATATAACTATCCCTCAACATGCAACAAAGAGTCACTCCAAAGTCACTAATAGCGTTGAACAAACCAAGAGATTATGGTAGGGTACGAAACCACCTCAAAGTTATTCTTTCCAATCAATCCATTGGGCTATTCCTATAAGTGTCACAAACAGCCCTAAAGTTCAT
Source organism: Aegilops umbellulata (assembly GCA_032464435.1). Taxonomy (NCBI): domain Eukaryota; kingdom Viridiplantae; phylum Streptophyta; class Magnoliopsida; order Poales; family Poaceae; genus Aegilops; species Aegilops umbellulata. The sequence continues at coordinate 546,596,109 of CP136057.1, forward strand.
ACTAGAATAACACCTTAAGACACAAATCAAGCAAAACCCTAATGTCATCTAGATACTCCAATGTCACCTCAAGTATCCGTGGGTATGATTATATGATATGCATCACAAAATCTCAGATTCATCTATTCAATCCAACACAAAGTACTTCAAAGAGTGTCCCAAAGTTTCTACCGGAGAATTAAGACGAAAACGTGTGCCAACCCCTATGCATAGGTTCATGGGCGGAACCCGCAAGTTGTTCACCAAAACATACATCAAGTGAATCATGTGATATCCCATTGTCACCACAGCTACGCACGGCAAGACATACATCAAGTGTTCTCAAGTCATTAAAGACTCAATCCGGTAAGGTTACTTCAAAGGGAAAACTCAATCCATTACAAGAGAGTAGAGGGGGAGAAGCAACATAAGATCCAACTATAATAGCAAAGCTCCCGATACATCAAGATCGTGCCAAATCAAGAACACGAGAGAGAGAGAGAGAGAGAGAGAGAGAGAGAGAGAGAGATCAAACACATAGCTACTAGTACATACCCTCAGCCCCGAGGGTGAACTATTCCCTCCTTGTCATGGAGAGCGCCGGGATGATGAAGATGGCCACCGGTGAGGGTTCCCCCCTCCGGCAGGGTGCCGGAACAAGGTCCCGATTGGTTTTTGGGTGGCTACGGAGGCTTGCGGTGGCGGAACTCCCGATCTATTCTGTTCCCCGATCGTTTTAGGGTATATGGGTATATATAGGAGGAAGAAATACGGCAGGGGAGCCACGAGGGGCCCACGAGGGTGGAGGGCGCGCCCCCCTACCTCGTGGCTCCCTCGTTTCTTTCCTGACGTGCACTCCAAGTCCATCGGGTAGCTTTCCTTCCAAAAATAACTTCTCCAGAAGGTTTCATTCCGTTTCGACTCCGTTTGATATTCCCTTTCTTCGAAACACTGAAACAAGGGAAAAAACAGGAATTGACACTGGGCTCTGGGTTAATAGGTTAGTCCCAAAAGTAATATAAAAGTGTTTAATAAAGCCCAATATTGTCCAAAACAGTAGATAATATAGCATGGAGCAATAAAAAATTCTTGCTCGTCCTCGAGTAGGTAAATGATAAAAAAGATAATTTTTGATGCGGAGTGCTACTTGGCATAATTTCAATGTAATTCTTCTTAATTGTGGTATAAATATTCAGATCCGAAAGATTCAAGATAAATGTTCATATTGACATAAAAATAATAATACTTCAAGTATACTAACTAAACAATTATGTCCTCTCAAAATAACATGGCCAAAGAAAGTTAATCCCTACAAAATCATATAGTTTAGTCATGCTTCATTTTCGTCACACAAGAATGCTCTCATCATGCACAACCCCGATGACAAGCCAAGCAATTGCCATGGACATAGCACTATGGGTGGAATAGAATATGATGATGGGGGCTATGTGGAAAAGACAAAAAATGAGAAAGTCTCACATCAACGAGCCTTATCAATGGGCTATGGAGATGCCCATCGATTGATGTTAATGCAAGGAGTAGGGATTGCCATGCAACGGATGCACTAGAGCTATAAATGTATGAAAGCTCAACAAAAGAAACTAAGTGGGTGTGCATCCAACTTGCTTGCTCACAAAGACCTAGGGCACTTGAGGAGGCCCATTGTTGGAATATACAAGCCAAGTTCTATAATGAAAAATTCCCACTAGTATATGAAAGTGACAAAACAAGAGGCTCTCTATCATAAAGATTATGGTGCTACTTTGAAGCACAAGTGCGGTAAAAGGATACTAACATTGTCCCTTCTTTCTTTTTCTCTCATTTTGTTTGGGCCTTCTCTTTTTTTATGGCCTTTCTTTTTTTGGGCCTTCTCTTTTTTATGGCCTTTATGTCTTTTTTTATTTTTTTATTCCTCACTTGGGACAATGCTCTAGAAAATGATGATCATCACACTTCTATTTATTTACAACTCAATGATTACAACTCGATACTAGAACAAAGTATGACTCTATATGAATGCCTCCGGCGGTGTACCGAGATATGCAATGAACCGAGAGTGACATGTATGAAAGAATTATGAACGGTGGCTTTGCCACTAATACTATGTCAACTACATGATCATGCTAAGCAATATGACAATGATGAACGTGTCATGATAAACAGAATTGTGGAAAGTTGCATGGCAATATATGTCGAAATGGATATGGAAATGCCATAATAGGTAGGTATGGTGGTTGTTTTGAGGAAGATATAAGGAGGTTTATGTGTGAAAGAGCGTATCATATCACGGGGTTTGGATGCACCGGCGAAGTTTGCACCAACTTTCAATGTGAGAAAGGGCAATGCACGGTACTGAAGAGGCTAGCAATGATGGAAGGGTGAGAGTGCGTATAATCCATGGACTCAACATTAGTCATAAAGAACTCATATACTTATTTCAAAAATCTACAAGTCATCAAAAACCAAGCACTACGCGCATGCTCCTAGGGGGATAGATTGGTAGGAAAAGACCATCGCTCGTCCCCGACCGCCACTCATAAGGAAGACAATCAAAGAACACCTCATGTTTCAAATTTGTTACACAACGTTTACCATACGTGCATGCTGCGGGACTTGCAAACTTCAACACAAGCATTTATCAAATTCACAACTACTCAACTACTACGACTTTGATATTATTACCTCCATGTCTCAAAACAATCATCAAGCATCAAACTTCTCTTAGTATTCAAAACACTCATAAGAAAGTTTTTACTAATCTTGAATACCTAGCATATTAGGATTATTAAGCAAATTACCATTCTATTAAAGACTCTCAAAATAATATAAGTGAAGCATGAGAGTTCATCTATTTCTTCAAAATAAATCCACCGCCGTGCTCTAAAAGATATAAGTGAAGTACTAGAGCAAAACTATATAACTCAAAAAGATATAAGTGAAGCACATAGAGTATTCTAATAATTTCTGAATCATGTGCGTCTCTCTCATTTTAAGAATTTCAGATCTTGATACTTTATTCAAACAACAAGCAAAACAAAAGAAAATAAAATGACGCTCCAAGCAAAACACATATCGTGTGGTGAATAAAAATATAGCTCCAAGTAAAGTTACCGATGAACGAAGACGGAAGAGGGGATGCCTTCCGTGGCATCCTCAAGCTTAGACGGTTGGTTATCCTTGAATATTACCTTGGGGTGCCTTGGGCATCCCCAAGCTTAGGCTCTTGCCACTCCTTATTCCATAACCCATCGAATCTTTACCCAAAACTTGAAAACTTCACAACACAAAACTCAACAGAAAACTCGTGAGCTCCGTTAGCGAAAGAAAACAAAACACCACTTCAAGGAACTGTAATTAACTCATTCTTTATTTGTATTGGTGTTTGTCGGTGTCAAAACCGGCGGATCTCGGGTAGGGGGTCCCGAACTGTGCGTCAAGGCCGGATGGTAACAGGAGACAAGGGACATGATGTTTTTACCCAGGTTCGGGCCCTCTCGATGGAAGTAATACCCTACTCCTGCTTGATTAATATTGATGATATGGGTAGTACAAGAGTAGATCTACCACGAGATCAAGGAGGCTAAACCCTAGAAGCTAGCCTATGGTATGATTGTGTATGATGATGGTTCGTCCTACGGACTACAACCCTCCGGTTTATATAGACACCGGATAGGGTTAGGGTTACACAGAGTCGGTTACAATGGTAGGAGATCTTGAGTATCCGCATCGCCTAGCTTGCCTTCCACGCCAAGGAAAGTCCCATCCGGTCATGGGACGAAGTCTTCAATCTTTTATCTTCATAGTCCAGGAGTCCGGCGAAGGTATAGTCCGGCTACCCGAACACCCCCTAATCCAGGACTCCATCAATAGCCCCTGAACCAGGCTTCAATGACGACGAGTCCGGCGCGCAGATTGTCTTCGGCATTGCAAGGTGGGTTCCTCCTCCAAGTCCTTCATAGAAGATTGTAAACACCAAGAATAGTGTCCGGCTCTGCAAAATAAGTTTCCACATATCGCCATAGAGAGAATAGTACTAACACAAATCAAATCTGCTGACGTATTCCACAGTGCGCCATCACACTACGGCCAAGTCTTTTTACGAATCATCTTTACTTTTTCACCCTCAGCACGTTTTGCGAGGCGGTTCCCTTGGCACGTCTTGTCGAAGCAGAGATCGTGTGCCCCTTTTTAACGGGATCCTCATCAATACAGACGTGGGTAACCCAATCGTGCCCGTTAGCACGTTCCCTCGATTAAAGGCGAGTCCAAAACGGTTACGGGGAGGGCTCTTGGTATTCAACCTCTTATAAAGATACCAAGGCCTCACTCCTTTTCTTAGTCTCAAACGAGTTCGCCTGTCGCCTCGAGTTCCAACACCCCAGGCTCCAGATTCCAGGCGCTTCAGACCTTCGACAATGTCCGGTTCTGACCTTCAAGGTCGATGGACGCCCTCCTCCGTCACGGAGGAGGACGTGCTAAAGTTGAGGGAGGCTAAGTTCCTGACCGGTGAAATTTCACATAGATTGCCTGCTCAAGGGCAGGTTATTCCCAGTCCCCAGCCCGGCGAGAGCGTGGTGTTCATGTCTCACTTCCTCCGAGGGTTAGGCTTCCCCATGGATCCCTTTGTGAGGGGACTGTTATTTTATTACGGGCTGGAATTTCATGATTTAGCTCCGGAGTCCATCCTCCATATCTCCTCGTTTATCATCGTGTGTGAAGCGTTCCTCCGTGTTACCCCTCACTTCGGATTATGGCTCAAGACCTTCAAAGTGGAGCCAAAGATGATCGAGGGACGGCACGCAGAGTACGGAGGCGCCATTATAAGCAAAAATGCCGATGCTCCATGGCCCGAGGGTTCTTTTCAAGAGGAGCTAGGCTTGTGGCAACTAGAGTGGTTTTATATCACTGCTCCCCGGGGCACCACGTGGGTGGCGCCTCCTGCCTTTCGCTCGGGTCCCCCACCACGGCTAGCGTCGTGGGTCAACAGAGGGTTAGATTGGGGTTTGCCCAAAGACGTACCCTTGCTGCAGGGCCGCATTAAGGATCTCTTGGAAGGAGACCTCAACCTGGTCAAGGTGACGCAGGTCATGCTGATTCGCCGGACACTGCCCGGCAAACATCGCCCCCTTCGCCTGTGGGAGTTCAATCCAGAGGGACCACGAGCTCTCCGGGATTTTATGAGCGTGACACCCGCAGAGATGTATAAACTGTTCTTCGGATCACAAGATGTGTGTCCGGATTTGACCGAGGACGCAGGCCTAAGCCGCAATTGACCGGATACTCAAGTAAGTAACCTTGTGCCCGGACCTTCTATCTGTGTAATTATCATAAACTTGCCCTTAAAAGAGCTGTCCTTTTAAACAGGAGTGGATAGCGAAGGCAAAGTTGATCAGGTGTCCGGCTCCCCTTCCCGAAACTAGGCCGGATCCCGTGCTAGTCATGATGCTGGAGGTAGTGCCTTTGGAGGGAAGTAAGGGGGAGGACAAGGAAACTATGGCCTCCTCGAAGGAGGCTGCACCAAAGGGAGGAACCGACGATTCCTCTCCTAAGGGAAAGAAGAGAGCCGCCTCTGACGACCCGAAGACCATGGCCTCGAAGCGGGGGAAAAGATCCTCGTCAGAGGGTCCGACGCCGGGGTGTTCCACGGCCGGACTACGTACTCAAGGAGATCAGCCCTCCAGCGAGCCGTGAGTAGAGAAAGATTTTTCCTTTTGAGGGATGAGAGAAATCTGTGATTTATATCTGAGAAGTTTAACCGAATTTTTACCTTGTAGTTCGGACCTCAGCCCTTCTCAGCAGAGCTCGTCTTCGGGGGATCTTCTTCCGGAGATGATCGAGAGCGGGACGCCTCCTTCTGCTGTACCGCCTAACGAGGCGGGCGACCCTGAGGTGTTGTCACGGAGGGTTTCTCTGAGTCCGACAGGGGCCGAAGATCGCTATGGGGCCCCCCGAGGTTCTCCACGTCCGGCCTTCGAAAGAGGTCATGGGACAAGTCCGGCACCGTCTGGTGCTCGGTCGGAGGAGCTAAAGATTCTGCTGGGGCGAGCTTCTATTTCGGAGGAGCACCGTGCATTGATGGGCACGGTGATTGAACGGATTTCATCCGCAGAGAGCGGATTGCGTGAGGCCGTCGAAAGTTTATTGACGGGTTTTGAGGTATATTAGATAATGTATACTTTTGTCAGTTGCGCATAAATAAGATGCGCCCTGTGTAGACAGTAGCCCCTGAGACTCTGCGTGTCGTTAAGAAATGACGGCATGCGGAGGATCATAATGCCAGGTCTAAAATGTCGCCTTTTAATGTAGGCTGCAGGGTGTTCGGAATCAAGCCGAACTGTTGGTTTTGCCGAACTAAAGAGGCAACTGGACGTGGCAGATGCCGACATCGCGCTTGTCAACAAGCGGTTGGATGAGGCTCAAGGTATGTGATTCCTCGGGCAGCATTAGGTAAGAAGAGTTTTATGCCAGTGTCTTACAATGTGTGTGTGCTTGACGCAGATGGTGCGGCCGCCGTGGAGAGTCTTAGGGCAGAACTTGCCCGAGCTAAAGATCAATCCAGGAAAAGTAATGCGGCTGCCAAGAAGGCCCTTGAAGAGCTGAGAGCCGAACATGCTGCTCATCTCCGAAGCAAGGAAGAGATGGCCAGTATGGCCGAAAAGTTAAAGAGCACTGCAGACCGTTGCAGACTTCTTGAGAAAGAAGACCAAGCGAGACAGGCGGTCCTGGAGAAGGCCATTGCTGATGCCAAGGACACGCGCTCTGCGATGAGAGCTGCGAAGGAGGAGCTGCATCAGGCCGAACAGATTGCGGTTGGAAAGCCCTTCATGCTGCGAAGAAAATTTTGCGATCCGAAGTTTGCTCCGTTGGACCGGATGTGGAGTGTGGAGGACACCTATCTGGATTTGGCAGCGAGTGCTGCTGATGCGACCGAACACTTTCGAGATCGGAAAGATCGTGAAGTGGAAAAACAGTTCTGGTCGCAATTTCACAATCCAGAGCGTCCACTGGCAGTGGACGATCGTTTGGCTCAATGGGCCGAACTTAATAGGTTATCCGGACTCGCCATGAAGTACGTCATGGGTCATCTGTGGCCGGGGAGGTCGGAGCCGAAGAGTTATTTCAGCTTGGTGCAGCAATTCCTTGACGCAGTGCCGCGCATTAATGCATTGAAGAGGTCGGCGTGTATAGAGGGTGCAAGGATGGCTCTTGCCCGTGTCAAGACATACTGGGTAGAGATGGAGACCACCGTTATTGTGTCCCGAGATTCGGATAAAAGCCGAGTGTCCTCCGGGCACTATTTTCAGGAAGTCCTTGAAGCGCTCGTGTAATAGAGACGCAATGCTCAAAGGATGCTATGTTATTATAGCATATGTAATGATGAAGTAATATTTTGATAAACTGTAGTGGCCTTTTTATACTTGTGCCTTCAAGTATTGTGAACACCTCCTGTGCGGCCGTTTTAATATATATATAAAATCTGAAAGATTGCAGTCGTTGGCTTCAACGCCCACGCACATAGTGCGGGGGTGCTCGCAGAAGACGCATTTTCACACTTAACCCAACGTCTTGGTCCTACAAAGGAGGTGATAGCGCAGCGGGCCAGGCAACTGGACTATAATGCTTTAACACTTTCACTTAGCCATAGGAGCTTGACAGTGGGACTATTTAGGTAGCACATTAGTGGCGACTGCGCTCGCCCGAGTTCGGGGCGCGTATGTGCCTGACCGGGAAGCGGCCCTTCGTTAAAGCGGAGGAATCCGATAGATTCCAATAGGTCATCGAGTGGCTGACCAGTCTCACGCTACATCATGACAGTCAGTTTTCGGCTTTCTCTACTGAGGTGCTCGCCCGGCCGAACCGGGGCACAATCGCAGTAGTTCTCCTGGTGCTACCTTAGCCGATAGAGCGGAACGTAAGGTAGACGAACTCAGGAGCCAGGCAACCCAACATTTGACCAAAGACATGATTCGGAGCTGATGCATACAATGCCAAAACTCGCGACGCCGAACACTCCCTAAGGTGTTCGGTCTTTATGAGTGCGGGCGAAACAACACTCTTTGCTAAAAAAGCCCCTAGTGTCCAGGTACGTGCAAAAAATTCTGACGTGGCCACATGCCAAGACGCCAACCTCCTCCTTGGTTATATCGGAAAAAACCAGGGGATGTGTTGCAACAAGAGACAGCAAAATAGGTTTACGCAGGGTCTTAATCTAAGAAGAATCCTTTAGGACGGGTCCCTACTGCACGTCTGCGCCTGTGTCTCCGTTATGCCGTATCCTGGACGGGCGCCGCACGATGTTCATCTGTAAAAGAGAGGAACTAAATTGAAAACTGGTCGTGCCGAACAAAAGGTTTTAAAATAAATGAATATAAAGTAAAACATAAAATTGAGCTTTATTGTCTCTGCGTTTAGCCCCTAGTACGGGTGTATATGGCCTCTAAGCCTGCATTAATGATGGACTTGTATCGAACTCGTCTATTCCCCTTTAATGGCCTATGTCGAAAAGTTGTTTGGCTGGTGAGGCCATGTTATTCTGCGGCTGTCTAAGCGGCTGCACAGTCCTTCGCTTGGGGGAGGCGCACTTTAGTGCTTCCCCTTCAAAGAGATGATGCCTTGTGGACCGGGCATCTTAAGCGTGAGAGATGCATAGTGCGTTATTGCGTTAAAGCGAGCGAAAGCTTCGCGTCCCAGTAGTGCTTGATAGCGACTTGAGAACGGGACGACATGGAAGGTCAGCTTTTCGCGACGGAAGTTATCGGTCGAGCCGAATATAACTTCGAGCCGGAGAAAACCCATACAATGGGTGTCCGGACCAGGTGCTACCCCTTGAAAGGAGGTTTTGCTGCGGCGGATTCTTGCTGGGTTTATCCCCATGTGATGGATTGTATCCTGATATATCAGGTTTAGTCCACTGTCGCCGTCCATAAGGACATTTGCAAACTGGAATCCGCCAATTATTGGATCGGGTATCAGGGCCATCCAGCCTGCGTTCTTGATATTTCTACAATAGTCTAGCTGATCGAAGGTGATTGGTTTTAATAACCAGTGGCGGGACCCCTTGGGGATAGGTCGTATGGTGCGTACCTTTATGGGTGCCACACGTTTTGTTACGTGAAGTAAGTTCACTGTTTTTACTTCTTGTGGGAAGTTCTTTTGTTTCCTGGTGCTCTGCTTCTGGGGTTCGTCCTCGTCTTCGCTTGGTGTGTCGAGCCCCTTGTGTTCGGCATTGAGTCTGCCGGATTGTTTGAAAACCCAACAATCTCTGTGGGTATGGTTAGCAGGCTTCCCAGGAGTACTGTGTATCTAACATATCCTGTCCAGGATTTTATTTAAATTGGACGGATCATCCCTGTTATCCTGGAGGGGTGGTTTTGTCTGATTTTGTCGTGAGCCTTTGAATCCGGCATTGACTGCCGTGCTCTTCGGACTTTTTTCTTTAGTTCGGCGACGATCCTTGTTGCGTCGCGGTTTTCCGTTTCCATCCCTAGTTTCGGATGTACTTGGGTCGCTGGGGCTGCATCTTGCCAACCAGCTGTCCTCTCCTGCGCAAAAGCGCGTCATGAGGCTTGTGAGTGCGGCCATTGTTCTTGGCTTTTCCTGGCCGAGGTGTCTGGCGAGCCATTCGTCTCGAACATTATGCCTGAAAGCTGCTAAGGCTTCGGCGTCCGGACAGTCGACTATCTGATTCTTTTTAGTGAGGAATCTATTCCAGAACTGCCGAGCTGATTCTCCGGGCTGTTGAGTTATGTGACTAAGATCGTCTGCATCCGGAGGGCGGACATAGGTCCCTTGAAAATTTGCTCGGAAAGCATCCTCGAGCTCTTGCCAACTTCCAATTGTGTTTCCGGGAAGGCTTTTAAGCCAGTGCCGGGCTGGCCCTTTAAGCTTAAGGGGTAAATATTTAATGGCATGGAGATCATCTCCTCTAGCCATATGTATGTGGAGGATATAGTCCTCGATCCAGACTCCGGGGTCTGTTGTTCCATCATACGCCTCTATGTTGACGGGTTTGAATCCCTCTGGAAATTCATAGTCTAGAACCTCATCGGTGAAGCATAGGGGATGTGCGGCGCCCCTGTATTTGGGTGTGCTGGATTCTGATGATGGCTTTTTTACATTGCTTACAAGAGCTCGCTGTCTTGGCCCATAAATGGACCTGGCTCGGCCATGATGCGAATCCTTAGGTGGGTCGCATACCGATTTAAGTGCGGTGCCACTTGCCGCCTTATGGGGTCGTCTATCCGACCGTATGGCTTTCTTATTTTTTGAGTGCGAGGGCTCTAGGGCCTCTTCGTCGAATTCGGGCAGTAGCTTTCTCTTCGGATAGCTTTTAGTACGGCGAACGTCGCCGTATTTATCTGCGGTGTTGATTACTTCAGCTTTCGCTTCTGCTTTTTCAGGCTGCGTGCAGTTGCAGCAAGCCTCTTGTGGAGACTCTTCTGCTCCATGGATTTATCCGGCGTAAGGTTGTCCGGAATGCCGTTTTCGCCGGGGGAGGGAGTTTCGGTTTCTCTATCCGTGTTTCCCTGTTCGGACGGCTGCTCTAAGGCCTGCTCGTCGTCTACCGGCTTGTCCCGCTCTATGGCTGGGCTTTTATCGAGGGGGGGGCTTGGGTCGGCGTTTATGCCGACGCTTTGATTGCTTTCCGGGGGGTCTATCTCCCGTTCCATCCCCTTTTTCCTCGTTGTCATTTCCTTTAGGGGTATCCACCATGTACACATCGTGAGATGAGGTGGCTTTCCAATGCCCTATGAGCGTTGGTTCATCGGTATCTCCTGCATCGTCATCCATGCTGTCGATGTCTGCGGAGTCGAAGTTGAGCAGGTCGTTTAGGTTGTCGACGGTGGCTACAAAGTGGGTGGTGGGTGGGCTTTGAATTTCTTCATCGTCTGTATCCCATCCTTGTTGGCCGTAATCCGGCCAGGGCTCTCCTGATAAAGAGAGAGACTTGAGAGAGTTCAGGATGTCGCCAAAAGGCGAGTGCTGAAAGATGTCCGCGGCGGTGAACTCCATTATAGGTGCCCAATCGGATTCGATTGGTAGGGGCACGGGGGATTCGGAGTCCGGATAGGAGTCTGGACCCTCGGAGTCACGGGTCATGCGGAGTGCGGGGCTGGCGTTCGGCTCGATTGCCTTTGAGATCGCAGCCCCCGAGGTGACGTCCAACCGTTCATCCTCGATTGGCGTAATAGGCTCTGAGTCTAGGGTCGGAACCGGTGCGTGTGCGGCCTCCAGGGCACTGTTCGGAGGCAGAGCTAGATCATGCCCCTCGAGGTAGCGCGGCACGCTCGGCTGTGGCTCGAACCCGTCGAAGATCAAGTCTCCGCGGGTGTCGGCCGTATAGTTTAAGCTTCCAAACCTGACTTGATGGCCAGGGGCGTAGCTTTCGATCTGCTCCAGATGACCAAGCGAATTGGCCCGCTGAGCGAAGCCGCCGAAGACGAAGATCTGTCCGGGGAGAGAAGTCTCACCCTGGAGCTCATCGTTGTTGATGATAAGAGGAGCCATCGGGCCTAAAGGCGATGACACAGAGGAACTCTCAATGAAAGCACCAATGTCGGTGTCAAAACCGGCGGATCTCGGGTAGGGGGTCCCGAACTGTGCGTCAAGGCCGGATGGTAACAGGAGACAAGGGACACGTTGTTTTTACCCAGGTTCGGGCCCTCTCGATGGAGGTAATACCCTACTCCTGCTTGATTAATATTGATGATATGGGTAGTACAAGAGTAGATCTACCACGAGATCAAGGAGGCTAAACCCTAGAAGCTAGCCTATGGTATGATTGTGTATGATGATGGTTCGTCCTACGGACTACAACCCTCCGGTTTATATAGACACCGGATAGGGTTAGGCTTACACAGATTCGGTTATAATGGTAGGAGATCTTGAGTATCCGCATCGCCTAGCTTGCCTTCCACGCCAAGGAAAATCCCATCCGGACAGGGGACGAAGTCTTCATTCTTGTATCTTCATAGTCCAGGAGTCCGGCGAAGGTATAGTCCGGCTATCCGAACACCCCCTAATCCAGGACTCCCTCAGTGTTAAATCTAATTTATTCCAACTTCTCTATGGTTTATAAACTTTTTTACTAGCCATAGAGTCATCAAAATAAGCAAACAACACACGAAAAACAGAATCTGTCAAAAGCAGAACAGTCTGTAGTAATCTGTATCAAACGTATACTTATGGAACTCAAACAATTCTAAAATAAGTTGGTGGACCTGAGGAATTTTTATAGTAATCATATTCAAAAAGAATCAACTAAATATAACTCTCCAGTAAAAAGTTGAAGTTAATCTCGTGAGCGCTAAAGTTTCTGTTTTTTACAGCATGATCATAAAGACTTCACCCATGTCTTCCCAAAGGTTCTACTTGGCACAAACACTAATTAAAACAAAAAACCACATATTAACAGAATCTAGATGGATTATTTATTACTAAACAGAACCAAAAAGCAAGAAACTAAAATAAAGTTGGGTTGCCTCCCAACAAGCGCTAACGTTTAACGCCCCTAGCTAGGCATGATGATTTCAATGATGCTCACATAAAACATAAGAATTGAAACATAAAGAGAGCATCATGAAGAACATGACTAGCATATTTAAGTCTAACCCACTTCCTATGCATAGGGATTTTGTGAGCAAACAACTTATGGGAGCAATAATCAACTAGCATAGGAAGGAAAAACAAGCATAACTTCAAGACTTTAAGCACATAGGGAGGAAACTTGATATTATTGCAATTCCTACAAGCATATATTCCTCCCTCATAATAATTTTCAGTATCATCATGAATGAATTCAACAATATAACTATCACATAAAGCATTCTTTTCATGATCTACTTGCATAGAAATTTTACTACTCTCCACATAAGCAAATTTTTTCTCCTCAATAGTAGTGGGAGCAAAGTCAACAAAATAACTATCATGTGAAGCATAATCCAATTGAAAACTAAAATCATGATGACAAGTTTCATGGTTATCATTATTCTTAATAGCATACAAGTCATCATAATAATCATCATAAATAGCAACTTTATTCTCATAATCAATTGGAACCTCTTCTGAAATAGTGGATTCATTACTAAATAAAGTCATGACCTCTCCAAATCCACTTTCATCAATATAATCGTCATAAATAGGAGGCATGCTTTCATCATAATAAATTTGCTCATCAAAACTTGGGGGAGAAAAATATCATCTTCATCAAACATAGCTTCCCCAAGCTTGTGGCTTTGCATATCATTAGCATCATGGGTATTCAAAGAACTCATACTAACAACATTGAATCATGCTCATCATCCAAGGATTTAGTGCCAAACATTTTAATACATTCTTCTTATAACATTTGAGTACAATTATCGGAATCCTTATTTTCATGGAAGACATTAAAAAGATGAAGCATATGAGGCACCCTTAATTCCATATTTTTTGCAGTTTTCTTTTATAAACTAAACTAGTGATAAAACAAGAAACAAAAAGATTCGATTGCAAGGTCTAAAGATATACCTTCAAGCACAAACCTCCCCGGCAACGACGCCAGAAACTAGCTTGATGTCTACTACACAACCTTATTCTTGTAGACGTTGTTGGGCCTGCAAGTGCAGAGGTTTGTAGGACAGTAGCAAATTTCCCTCAAGTGGATGACCTAAGGTTTATCAATCCGTGGGAGGCGTAGGATGAAGATGGTCTCTCTAAAGCAACCCTGCAACCAAATAAAAAAGAGTCTCTTGTGTCCCCAACACATCCAATACAATGGTAAATTGTATAGATGCACTAGTTCGGCGAAGAGATGGTGATACAAGTGCAATATGGATGGTAGATATAGGTTTTTGCAATCTGAAAATATAAAAACAGCAAGGTAGCGAGCGGTATAAGAGAGCGTAAACGGTATTGCAATGCTAGGAAACAAGGCCTAGGGTTCATACTTTCACTAGTGCAAGTTCTCTCAACAATAATAAAATAATTGGATCATATAAATATCCCTCAACATGCAACAAAGTGTCACTCCAAAGTCACTAATAACAGAGAACAAACGAAGAGATTATGTTAGGGTACGAAACCACCTCAAAGTTATTCTTTCCAATCAATCCATTGGGCTATTCATATAAGTGTCCCAAACAGCCCTAGAGTTCGTACTAGAATAACACCTTAAGACACAAATCAACCAAAACCCTAATGTCACCTAGATATTCCAATGTCACCTCAAGTATCTGTGGGTATGATTATACGATATGCATCACACAATCTCAGATTCATCTATTCAATCCAACACAAAGTACTTCAAAGAGTGTCCCAAAGTTTCTATCAGAGAATCAAGACAAAAACATGTGCCAACCCCTATGCATAGGTTCATGGGCGGAACCCGCAAGTTGATCACCAAAACATACATCAAGTGAATCACGTGATATCCCATTGTCACCACAGATACGCACGGCAAGACATACATCAAGTGTTCTCAAGTCATTAAAGACTCAATCTGATAAGATTACTTCAAAGGGAAAACTCAATCCATTACAAGAGAGTAGAGGGGGAGAAGCAACATAAGATCCAATTATAATAGCAAAGCTCGCGATACATCAAGATCGTGCCAAATCAAGAACACGAGAGAGAGAGAGAGAGAGAGAGGTCAAACACATAGCTACTGGTACATACCCTCAGCCCCAAGGGTGAACTACTCCCTCCTCGTCATGGAGAGCGTCGGGATGATGAAGATGGCCACCGGTGAGGGTTCCCCCCTCCGGCAGGGTGCCGGAACAGGGTCCCAATTGATTTTTTGTGGCTACAAAGGCTTGCAGCGGCGGAACTCCCGATCTATTATGTTCCCCGATCGTTTTAGGGTATATGGGTATATATAGGAGGAAGAAATATGTCAGGGGAGCCACGAGGGGCCCACGAGGGTGGAGGGCGCGCCCTAGGGGGTGGACGCACCCCCTACCTCGTGGCTCCCTCATTTCTTTCCTGACGTGCACTCCAAGTCCATTGGGTAGCTTTCCTTCCAAAAATAACTTCTCCAGAAGGTTTCATTCCGTTTTGACTCCGTTTGATATTCCTTTTCCTCGAAACACTGAAACAAGGGAAAAAACAGGAACTGGCACTGGGCTCTAGGTTAATAGGTTAGTCCCAAAAGTAATATAGAAGTGTTTAATAAAGCCCAATATTTTCCAAAACAGTAGATAATATAGCATGGAGCAATCAAAAATTATAGATACGTTGGAGACGTATCAGTATCACGCAGTGGTTAGTCTGCGCACCAGTTCCGATTCCGGCTCTTACACTCATACTTCCCGGAGCGGTTACGCCTCTACCGCTTCTCAGGCTGTCTAGTTTGCCGCATTCGACGTCCTTGTCGAGCTTCGCTACAACGAGGTTTGAATGCACAACAACCCAGGTTTCTACTACTATCCTTCTCTGCACGACAATGGTCGTGTCTGTTTCCCTATCATTGATCCAGAATCTGATAGTGTTGCTAGCCACCTTGCTCGATATGTCACCGCTAGCTATCTTATGATCCATGAGCTGGCTCGTGCCCGTACTACTTTAGCCGCTGCTTTAGTCTCTACTAGATCTGGCACTGCTCCATCTTCTCTGGGATTTACTCCGTATGTTCCAGTCAGTTCTAGTTCCCCTATTTCGCCGGTTACTCCTCCGAGTAGCACGGGCGTCTCGACCGTGAATCCTCTCGGTGCTCCTGCCGAGTGGGTTTCACTTCTCACTACTCCTGTAGCCACGATGCTCCATCCTACCACTGTCCCTGAGGGAGAGCCCTCGAGGCAGCGCCGTCGTGTTACCTTTAACCCGGAGGTTTCCGTTAACCTCGCCAGTTCAGGATCCGAGTCCGCTTCAGGGGAGGACACCGCAGCACCAGCAGAGCAGTAGTACCACTGAGTATTCGCAGTCGTCCGGATGATGTACGGATGTAGTCGTACGAGTCATGATGTTTTGTTTCATGTATGAGAGTAGTTGAACATGGCATGTTTTTTATCTTTCATGTATGGGTCTATGTATAATTATGTTGGGACTTTATTCGCTGTATTTTCTTCGCTCTTTTGTTTTCTTCTAGGATTTGTTGCTGGCTTTTACCCAAATTTATTCTTGGATGTTTCTCATCTCGATTGCGTTGCCTTGGGAAAAATCCACAATAGGATGATGCGGGGAGGCAGCAGTAGCAACGTTCATGAGGGAACTCCTGTTCGTCGTTCCGCATGATAGGCATGACATTCTCCCGAGCCGTACGTTCCGCCACCGCCTCCACCGCCAAATCCGCCCTCCACCAAGCAAATTCTGCGTATGTTTGAGGAAAGAAGGAACAATGATCTGATTGAAATATTAAGAAGTGTGCAAGCTATGGTTGGACATAATGGAAATCAGAACGGTCATTACTCAAAGCTGTCAGATTTTCAAAGGACCAAGCCACCCAGTTTCAGCCAGATTGTTGACCCATTGGATGCACACGATTGGTTGCGTACCATTGAGAAAAAGCTTGAGATTGCTCGTACTGAAGAAAATTATAAAGTTCCATTTGCAACTCATTACCTTGAAGGCGCTGCTGCCATATGGTGGGAAAATGCAAAAGCCATGTGGCCTGTTGATGAAGAAATCACCTGGGAAAAAATTTAAGGATTAGTTCCGGAAATATCATATCCCTACTGGAGTTATGAAGACTAAGCAGCGTGAATTTCTTGCACTCATCCAAGGAAGTCAGTCAGTGGGGGAATATTTGCAAAAATTTAATCATCTGGCCCATTACTCCCTTTATGACGTGGCCACCGAAGAAAGGAAGATTGACAGATTTCTTGGAGGCTTAAATCCGCAACTCCGGTGTACTCTCAGTATGTTTGATTTCCCAGATCTCCAAACTCTGGTGAACAAGGCTTTCATTGCTGAACGGGAGCACAAGCTTATATCAGATAATAGGCCTGTTAACAATGACCACAAGCGCAAGTTTGAGCCAAAGAAGGATGGGAAACCAGTGCAAAAGGCTCATACTTGGCAGCAGACTCAGGTGGAATACAAGCCAAATTGGCAACAAAATGTTAACAAGACCACCACTCAAGTCAAGAATGTCGTGACCAACCCAATGCATGAGGAGCGTTAGCGCAACAATTCTTGCTTCAGTTGCGGGCAGAACAGACATTATGCCAGACAGTGCCCCAAGAACAACAAGGCGAATGCCCTATTCAGGCCACAAGTCAACTTTATAGAGTCATGCCCGACCCAGCAAAACTTTACTGGGCACGTGCATCATCTCTCAGCCGATGAAGCCCAAGAGAACCCCAAAGTCGTCATTGGTATGTTTTCTATTAATGACATACCTGTCGTAATTTTATTTGACTCTGGGGCTTCCCATTCTTTTATTTCTCGGAGTTTTGCTTCCTAAAACAAATATCCTTCTTCACTTTTGGGCAAAAATATGCTGGTACAAACCCCGGGATCTTTACTCAACTGCAATCTAGTCCGCCGTGATCTGGAACTCAATATCAATAGAGTCTACTTCCAACCTCTCTGATAATTATTGAGTCTACAAAGTTGGATATTATATTGGGTATGAATTGGTTGACCCAATATCAAGTTTGCATAAACTGCGCAACACGAGAAGTCACTTTGACCAGTCTGAATGGGCAGACTACCAAATTCTATGCTCGCAAGAATATACCCAAGCAAGAATTAGTTTTCACCGCTGTGGCTGAGTTGGAATTAATTCCTGTGGTCAGCGAGTACCCTGATGTATTTCCAGAAGAACTACCAGGCATGCCACCAGATCGAGAGCTGGAATTTGCAATAGATCTTGTGCCCGGAACTGCACCGTTATACAAGAAGTATTACCGGATGCCCTCATCAGAATTAGTGGAGCTAAAGAAACAGCTTGATGAACTGCTCCAGAAAGGATATATTCGTCCCAGCTCTTCACCATGGGGATCACCTGCTATTTTCGTGGACAAAAAGGATGGCAGCCTCCGCATGTGCATAGATTACCGCCAGCTGAATGAGGTCACCATAAAAAATAAATATCCGCTGCCAAGGATTGATGATCTGTTTGATCAGCTCAGTGGGGCTAAAGTATTCTCTAAGATCAATTTACGGACCGGATATCATCAGCTCAAGAATAAAAAGGAAGATATTCCTAAGACCGCATTCACTACTCGGTACGGTCTTTATGAATATACAGTGATGTCCTTTGGTCTCAACAATGCCCCTGCTTTCTTCATGCATATGATGAACAAAGTATTCATGGACTTCCTCGACAAATTCATGGTAGTCTTCATCGATGACATCCTCATTTACTCCCGGAGTGAAGAAGAGCACATGGATCACCTTCGAGCAGTGCTACAACGACTCCGCGACCATCAGCTGTACGCCAAATTCAGTAAATGCGAATTTTGGCTCAAGCAAGTTGGGTTTCTCGGACATGTACTATCCGCCGAAGGTATAGCCGTGGACCCGAGCAAAGTAAAGGATGTGCTCGATTGGTTGCCGCCCACGACCGTGACGCAGATCCGGAGTTTTGTCGGATTAGCTGGATATTACCGTCGTTTCATTGAAGGGTTTTTCAAGATTGCTAAACCCATGACAGAGCTGCTCAAAAAGGACAAGAAGTTTGAATGGACGGAGGACTGTGAGAAAATTTTCAATGAGCTAAAGATACGGCTGACAACCGCACCTGTATTGACTCTTCCAGACATTTATCACAGTTTTGATGTGTATTGTGATGCCTCCAGGCAAGGCCTTGGTTGCGTACTTATGCAAGACAGCAAGGTAGTAGCATATGCATCGCGACAGCTACGACCCCACGAGGGAAATTATCCTACTCATGATTTGGAATTGGCTGCGGTGGTTCATGAGCTAAAAAAATTGGAGCTACCTCATTGGAAAAAGGTGCCAAATTTTTACCGATCACAAAAGTCTTAAATACATATTTACTCAGTCGGATTTAAATCTCCGTCAACGAAGATGGCTAGAGTTGGTCAAGGATTATGATCTTGGAATAAATTACCACCCGGGTAAGGCCAACGTGGTTGCCGATGCACTCAGTCGAAAGCTTGTCAGCTTAAATGTCATATTGAAATCCTTGACTCCCGAACTCCAAGAGGAGATCGCTCAGCTCAACCTGGTCATAGTGGATGCTGGCCTCGCTAATATTTTGGAAGTTACCCCCACACTTGAGGAAGAGATCCGCAAGGCCCAGCCAGCTGACATCAAGCTGCAAAAACATGCCAAGAGCCCGATGGCTAAGCAGACCCCAGATTTCTCCAAGGACAAATTTGGTACCCTCCGATTACGTGGAAGGATTTGTGTACCCAATCAGCCTGACTTAAAGCAGAAAATCTTGTCGGAAGCACATGAATCCTCATATTCCATTCACCCGGGAGGTACGAAAATGTATGAAGACCTTAGGCAAATATTCTGGTGGGATGGAATGAAGAAAGACATTGCCTATTTTGTGGCCTGTTGCGACATATGCAACAAGGTGAAGGCAGAACATAAGAAGCCAGCCGAACTTCTCCAACCGCTGCCAGTTTCACAATGGAAATGGGATGACGTTTGTATGGATTTCATTACAGGACTGCCTAAGACTCAGCGAGGCAAGGATGCAATCTGGGTCATAGTGGACACCTTAACCAAGGTTGCCCACTTCATTTCGATCAGCACCAGATACCGAGCGGATCAACTTGCAGAGCTATATGTATCCAAAATAGTCAGTTTGCATGGAGTACCCCAAACCATCACTTCCGACCGAGGTTCCCTGTTTACCTCCGCTTTTTGGTCATGTCTCCATCAAGCCTTGGGGACAGCGCTGAAATATAGTACTGCTTATCATCCTCAGTCAGATGGACAGACAGAGCAGGTAAATCAAATACTCAAAGATATGTTGCGAGCCTGTGCTTTAGCCCAAGGACCTAAATGGGAAGACTGCTTGCCATATGCCGAGTTTTCTTATAACAACAACTTCCAGACCAGTCTAAAGATGTCACCGTATGAAGCTCTGTATGGCCGTAAGTGCCGCACTCCTTTAAATTGGTCTCAAACTGGAGATAGCCGTATCTTCAGAACAGATCTCATGATGGAAGCTGAGGAACAAGTTAAGGAAATCAGAGATAGATTGCAATTGGCCAAATCTCGACAGAAAATTTATTATGATGCCAAGCACCGACATATCAATTTTGAACCCGGAGAACACGTATACCTCCGAGTCACTCCTATGAAAGGCGTCAAGAGATTCCAGACCCGTGGAAAATTGGCACCCAGATTTATTGGTCCATTCCCGGTTATGTCTCGAGTGGGTACTATTGCATATCAGTTGGAACTACCCGCTGAATTGGCAGACGTGCATAACGTGTTTCATGTTTCACAATTAAGATGTTGCATATCCCCGCCTGAGAAAAGGACTGCTATGGCTGAGGTAGAATTGGCAAATGATTTAACCTATGAAGAAAGACCGTTTAGAATTTTGGATCAGATGGAAAGGGTCACTCACAGTAAAGTAAGAAAATTCTACAAGGTTCAGTGGGAGCGTCACACAGAATCAAAATCAACTTGGGAGCGGGAACAATTCCTAAGGGCTCATTATCCAGAGTGGTTTCCCCAAGCAACCGAATCTCGAGGACGAGATTCATTGTAAGTGGGGGAGGTTTGTGACAGCCTGGTTTTTGCCCCCTCTTATTTGCCTGATTTTCATTTGGAGTTATTCTGAAATTTGGAATTTTTGAATCTTTTCATATGGACTTAAACACTTGGGTATCCTTGGCTTTCACCCAAGTGCTTCATTTCCCTCCCTAATCATCATTTCCCTTCCGATCCACCCCAAAATAATCTTTGGAATATTTTTCCATAATGAAAAATATTCATTTTCCTTTCAAAAATCCCAGCTAGTTCAATATGCTCCAAAGCAACCACATTTTTTATGGCCCAGAAAAATCTGAGATAATTCACAAATATTCTTTGAACCCTAGGACACCTTCCTGAGCAAAAATATTTCATCACTTTTTGAAATATTTTTTCTATAGAAAATATTTTCT
The DNA here is from genome assembly GCA_032464435.1 of Aegilops umbellulata. NCBI lineage: Eukaryota > Viridiplantae > Streptophyta > Magnoliopsida > Poales > Poaceae > Aegilops > Aegilops umbellulata. The sequence continues at coordinate 546,617,105 of CP136057.1, forward strand.
GTTCTGGACAGAAATGGTGGTTTCTACAGCAACTACCATTTTACTTGCTCCATTGTGCCTGGATTTTCTTGTGCCTCTTCACCTTAGTAGATCATGGTTAAACTCCAAAGCACAGCCCCCAACTCCTAGCCATCTGACCTCAGTAACCTCTCAAAGTTACTGATCAGAAACTTACACTCGTATAAAAAGGGTCAAATGTGAGACACATTAGTCCCGGTTTGTAACAGAACCGGCACTAATGTGTCCATTAGTGCCGGTTCCAACGGCTAGGCGGGAGGAGCTCTTTAGTACCGGTTCGTGGCAAACCTTTAGCACCGGTTCGTGCCACAAACCGGTACTAATGAAAGTGGTGGCAGGATGTAGTCAGAGTGGGGCCCCTCCAACACCTTTAGTACCGGTTCGTGGCACGAACCGGTACTAAAGGTCGTCCTATATAAACCCTTCGTCCACCAGCACTCTGTTCTTCCCCCTTTCCCTCTCCCTCTCCTCTGTTCTTCCCTTCTTCCTCTCGAGTTCATCACAAAATTTGCCCCAAATTTGTCAAGATTTGCAGGCCCCCATCCATTTAAATGATCACAAAGGTTAGCAACTTTGTCCTTTCATCTCTCATTGCTAGATTAGCTCTTGCATTGGTTTATATAGTGAGTAATTGTGGGTTTTAGTAATTTGGGAGGAATTATATGTGGTAGTATTTGATTTATATGCAAATTGAGGTCAAAATAGCACTTAGTTTGCATATGTAGGTGTGGTTTACTTAATGCCTTCTAAATCTCCGTCGTAACCACCGTCGATCGCTCGCACCATCCCGTCGTCGGCACCACCTTGTGCTGAGCCTCTTGTTCATGAAATTTTATATAAAAATTGATGTTTGTGTGGTTTGGATATATAGTTACTTGTATAATTATCTTACCCGTACGTTGTTTGTTATACATAGTGCCATGGTTTTGATATCCGGCCCCGTCGGCCCTCGTCCTTGTTATGATTCAGATGTGGTATATTCTCTTTTAAAACTAGTTGCATTTCATGTTTATGACAAATTATGCCCATCAAGTTGACATAGATATTTTTTCTAGGAGGTATGTGAACCGGAAATTCCAACCGACCCTATTGTCGAGAGGTTAAATTTAGTTGAAAGAGAAAACGAGTACTTGAAAGAAAAATTGAAAATAATTGAGGGGGAGAAGATGGAATTGGAGTTGCATGTTGCCGATGTCGTCGATGATCACAAGATCAAGATGGAGAAAATGCGCTTAAAGATTAGAAAGATTAGAAAATATGCCATCGATAGTGAGGCTTGGTATCATTATGTTGTTGGATCAATTGTTACCTTAGTTGCGATCTTGATCGCATTTGTTGTTGCATTTAAATGCTTTAGCTAGAGAGTTATTTGTTTGTTGCATTTAAGTGTTGTATGAACTTTATGTATGAACTTGTATTAATTTGGTGTTTTTGGTGTTGTGTATTGAAGATGAGCCGACAATGGATGTACGATGACCGATGCTCTCTCGAGTTCATTAATGGCGTGGAAACTTTTCTGCTTGTGGCTGGGGCAAACAAGCGGGCGGATGTTTTATGCCTTGTCCATGTGCTGTCTGTAAGAATGGTCAAAATTACTCTAAGTCAAGAACCATTCACGTCCACCTGTTTAAGTGCGGTTTCGTGCCCCACTATAATGTTTGGACCAAGCACGGAGAAAGAGGGGTTATGATGGAAGACAATGAAGAAGAAGAGGACGACGACAGCTATCCTAGCCATGGGTTCCCTGAATACGATGATACAACAATGGGGGAAGAAGCTGAGCCGGTAATGCGGGAAGAAGCTGAGCCGACAATGCGGGAAGAAGCTGAAGAAGAGGCATCAGATGAGCCCGTTGATGATCTAGGTCGGGCCATTGCCGATGCAAAGAGAAACTGCGCAAGTGATTTGGAGAAGAAGAAGTTGCAGCGCATGTTAGAGGATCACAAAAAAATGTTGTACCCGAATTGTGTAGGTGACAAGAAAAAGCTGGGCACCACACTGGAATTGCTGCAATGGAAGGCAGAGAATGGTGTATCTAACAAGGGATTTGGAAAGTTGCTGGTAATGATAAAGAATATGCTTCCAAAGGACAAGGAATTGCCCAAGAGTACGTACGAAGCAAAGAAGGTTGTCTGCCCTCTAGGGTTAGAGGTGCAGAAGATACATGCATGCCCTAATGATTGCATCCTCTACCGTGGTGAGTACGAGGATTTGAACGCTTGCCCAGTATGCGGTGCATTGCGCTATAAGATCAGCCGCGATGACCCTGGTGATGTCGAGGGCGAGCGCCCCAGGAAGAAGATTCCTGCCAAGGTGATGTGGTATGCTCCTATAATACCACGGTTGAAACGTTTGTTCCAAAACAAAGAGCATGCCAAGGCGATGCGATGGCACAAAGAAGACCGTAAGAAAGACGGAAAGTTGAGAGTACCCGCTGACGGGTCGCAGTGGAGAAAAATCGAAAGAAAGTACGGGAAGGAGTTTGTAGATGACACAAGGAACGTATGGTTTGGTCTAAGCGTAGATGGCATTAATCCTTTTGGGGAGCAGAGCAGCAACCATAGCACCTGGCCTGTGACTCTATGTTTCTATAAGCTTCCTCCTTGGTTGTGCATGAAGCGGAAGTTCATTATGATGCCAGTGCTCATCCAAGGCCCTAAGCAACCCGGCAACGACATTGATGTGTACCTAAGGCCATTAGTTGAAGAACTCTTAAAACTGTGGAATGGAACAGGTGTACGTGTGTGGGATGAGCACATGGGGGAAGAATTTGACCTAAAGGCGTTGTTGTTCGTGACCATTAATGATTGGCCTGCTCTCAGTAACCTTTCAGGACAGACAAACAAGGGATACCATGCATGCACACACTGTTTGGACGATACCGACAATATATATTTGGCTAATTGTAAGAAGAATGTGTACCTGGGACATCATCGATTTCTTCCGAGCAGGCATCCCGTAAGAAAGAAAGGCAAGCATTTCAAAGGTGAGGCAGATCACCGGACAAAGCCTCGCCACCGTACTGGTGCTGATGTACATGATATGGTCAAGGATTTGAAGGTGGTCTTTGGAAAGGGTCCTGGTGGACAACCTGTTCTGAATGACGCTGACGGACGCGCACCCATGTGGAAGAAGAAATCTATATTTTGGGACCTGCCCTATTGGAAAGACCTAGAGGTCCGCTCCGCAATCGACATGATGCACGTGATGAAGAATCTTTGTGTGACCCTGCTTGGCTTCTTGGGCGTGGATGGGAAGACAAAAGATACACCTGAGGCACGGGAGGACCAGCAACGTATGCACGGAAAAGACGGCATACATCAGGGTCATGCAAGCTGCGCTCTTACCAAAGAAGAGAAGGAAATCTTAGTTGAATGCCTGCTCAGTATTAAGGCACCGTTTGGCTTCTCGTCGAATATAAAGGGAATAATAAACATGGCAGAGAAAAAGTTCCAGAATCTAAAGTCTCATGACTGCCACGTGATTATGACGCAACTGCTTCCGGTTGCATTGAGGGGGATTCTACCGGAAAACGTTCGATTAGCCATTGTGAAGCTATGTGCATTTCTCAATGCAATCTCTCGGAAGGTAATCAATCCAGAAATCATACCAAGGTTAGAGAATGATTTGGTGCAATGTCTTGTCAGTTTCGAGTTGGTGTTCCCACCATCCTTCTTCAACATCATGACACACGTCCTAGTTCACCTATGCGAAGAGATTAACGTTTTGGGTCCTGTATTTCTACACAATATGTTCCCCTTTGAGAGGTTCATGGGAGTCTTAAAGAAATATGTTCATAACCGTGCTAGGCCAGAAGGAAGCATCTCCAAAGGCCATGAAAATGAGGAGGTCATTGAGTTTTGTATTGACTTTATTCCTGACCTTAAGCCGATTGGTGTTCCTGAATCGCGGCATAAGGGCAGACTGGATGGAAAAGGCACGCTAGGAGGGGAATAAATAATATGTATGGACGGACATTCTCTCACTGAATCACACTACACAGTTCTACAGAATTCCGCCTTGGTGGCTCCATATATGGATGAACACAAGAATTTGCTACGCTCCAAACACCCGGAGCGGTCTGATGACTGGATTACACGTGAACAAACCAGGAGTTTCACCAGCTGGTTGCAGACATGTACCATGGATGACGCCTCTATTGAAGATGACATGTACTTGTTGTCCCAGTTACCATCTTCGAATATAATGACTTTCAAAGGGTACGAGATAAATGGTAATACATTTTACACGATCGTCCAAGATAAGAAGAGCACCAACCAAAATAGTGGTGTCCGCTTTGATGCAGAAACCAAGATGGGAAAGGAAACATATTATGGTTATATACAGGACATATGGGAACTTGACTATCGACGTGGTTTGAAGGTCCCTTTGTTTTGGTGCAAATGGGTCAATATGACACGAGGCGGGGTAACGGAAGACCCGCAGTACGGAATGACAACAGTGGATCTCAACAATCTTGCGTATGCAGACGAACCATTCGTCCTAGCCAATGATGTGGCACAAGTTTTCTATGTGAAGGACATGTCTACCAAGCCGAGAAAAATAAAAGATAAGGAAGCGAATGCATCGTACGATGAGCCAAAGCGGCACATAGTTCTTTCTGGGAAGAGAAACATCGTGGGAGTGGATGACAAGACAAACATGTCAGAAGATTATGAAAAGTTTGATGAAATTGCTCCATTCACAGTGAATATTGACCTGAGCATCCCGTTAAATGATGAAGATTTTCCATGGTTACGGCGCAAAGGGACACACGCAAAGAAAAAGTTTCACACCCAAAGATCTGGGATGTGATCGGCTTCACTATCATCACTTTCTTTTGTGTTTCACACCCAGGAGGGAATCTCTGTAATAGTTAGGGTAGTTATATGTTTTGGCATTTGAAACGCGAAGAAATTTTATGTGCAAACAAATTCTTTCATGCCTTTACTAATTTTTAAAGTTAAGTTATTCACAAACTAGTGATTCACACTAATTTCAAATAATTCAAAATTTAAACTATTCAAATTTGAAAACTACGGGCACTAACAGAAAGTTTGTAATTTTTTGTACCTAAAGCAAAAATATTCACAAAGAAACTCTAAATACAGAAAAAAAACTCAAAAATAAATAAAACAAAAATAAATAAAGAAAAAAAAATAAAAAAGCCCGTCTACTGGGCCAGAGCGGTCTGCATACGACTAGAAACCCAACCTGTTGTTGGGCCAGGATGCAGGCCCGCAAAGGCCCAATAGGCCCACAGGGCAGCACAGAACATGTAGGCCCAGTAGGCCTGCTTTGAAGAGGAGCTCGAGAGAGCTACCGCACGGGGGGTTATAAACCAGTGCGGACGCCCCTCGACTAGCGAGGTGGGACTAAACTTGCCGCACCGCACCTGCGCCAGCGCAGCCCCTTTAGTACCGGTTCGTGGCACCAACCGGTACTAAAGGGGGGGCCTTTAGTACCGGTTGGAGCCACCACCCGGTACTAAAGGGGGTCGCTTCCCGCCGCTTGGCCTGGCCAAAACAGTCCTTTAGTACCGGTTGGTGGCTCCAACCGGTACTAAAGGTCCATCCTATATAAGGAAACAATTCAAAAAATTCAGTTTCTCATCTGCTTCTTCTCCCTCTGCCCCGTCGCCCGTCGCCCCCGTCTCCATATCCCTCGTCGCCGCCCCCGTCGCCACCCCGTCCCCGTCCCCGTCCCCGTCGTCGCCGCCCCGTCGTCCCCGTCCCCGTCGTCACCGCCGCCCCGTCCCGGCCCGTCCCGCGTCGTCCCCGTCCGCCGTCGTCGCCGCCCCGTACGCGCGTCCCCGTCCCCGTCGTCGCTGCCCCGTCCCTGTCTCCGTCGTCGCCATCGCCGTCGTCGCCGCCCCCCGTCGCCTCTCGCCTCGCCGGTGAGCACACACACACATATACACTTTGTTTTTTGTTTTTTAGTTATATATATATTTTTCTTCTGTTTTTTAGTTATAGAAATATTTAGTTATAGAATTATTTATAGAAATGTTAGAAATTTTTATGTTTTTAGTTATAAAAAAGTTATAAATTTTTCTTTTTTTTAGTTACAGAAATATTAGAAATGTTATACAAATGTTAGTTATATAGAAATGTTATAATTTTTTTCTGTTTTTTAGTTATAGAAATATTAGAAATGTTATAGAAATGTTAGTTATATAGAATTGTTAGAAATGTTATAGAAATGTTAGTTATATAGAAATGTTAGAAATTTCAGTTATCAAAATCCAATCATTAAAAAAATGTTACTTTTTGCGGGCATATAGCTAGTATTTGTTCTCGACGATGCCCGGCCCGCATCCTCGCCGTCGACCCTTCCGCGACGACGTCCGGCTGACCCATCTCCGGGACTGGGCTCCGCCGGGCTGGCACCGGGAGGTGCTGCCTGGAGGGGCGCGCCGCTTGATGAGGAACCCGGCCCCGGGTCCCGTCGTCGACCCTGATGTCCTTTGGTGGCGTTCGCGTGGGCCACTTTCGGTGCGGAGGGAGCCGGCCCTGCCGGAGGTGGTACGTCGTCGTGTCAGGGAGGAGGACGAGCACGTCCATCGCTACATGGTTGCGTTAGAGGGCGGCAGGTTCTCCAATACCTGGCAGGTTCTTCAGGGATCTCACTTGAGCTATGATCCTGTGAGGGTTCCTTCTCTTTGGGTGTCCACCGCACGCGCCGCAGGAACCGCGAGTGGCCTAGATTCTTCTGTAGTATTCGATCTTTATTAGCTACCTAGCCAGTGATGTATTCGATATATAATATTCGAGACGATGTATTCGAGATTATATATTATTCGAGACGATGTATTCGAGATTATATCTATTATTCGAGACGATGTATTCGAGATTATATCTATTATTCGAGACGATGTATTCGAGATTATATCTATTATTCGAGACGATGTATTCGAGATTATATCTATTATTCGAGACGATGTAATTTGAATACTAAATTGTTTTATATTTCTTTTGGATTAGTTAAATAAAAGCTATGGAGGACAATACCGGCAGAGAGGGAGAACAGGCCATGTTCGATATGATACGCCATCCTCGCGGGCCAGATGATGATCAGAATGAAGAAGATTATGACGGCTCCGAATTTCTAAACAACACCGGGGAGGGTGATATGATATTCGATCGCGACGACCGAATTGATGAAGACACGAACTATGATTATGATGATGACGAAGAAAATGTTGATCTTGAAACAACAAAGACCGGCGAGGTATATATATTTATATAAGCAGGCATCTGGTGATCATCACATGTTTTAAATGACTTGAAGATATATTAACGAATCGATCTTTCTTCTTTCAGCCATCCGGATCGAGCAAATCTTCAGGCAACAGGACGAAACGAGGCCCGAATAAAAAGTTGAAGGAGGGCGTAAACTACAATATCAAGGCCATCAAACCTAATGGCGAACCATTAGCGCCTAAGAAGATTGCGGACAAGTTCATTCGTTAGTGCGCAGTTCTTGTGAAGGACCAACTCCCGATCTCCCTTCAAGAATGGAGAGAGCCAGCAAAGCCACGTCCAGATCTTACTTTTGTCGACGACAGACAAAAAGGTCTTCTTTGGGAAACTCTCATGGAACATTTCACCCTACCAGAGCATTTCACAGATGTAAATGTGGAGAAAGTTAAGGACGCTGCTCTTAAGAAGATGGCGGTTGCATTCAAGAACCACAAGAATCGTGAATGGGACAAGTACGTCAAGGGAGGAAGGAAGACTCCAGTATTCGAGGGAACACTAGAGAAGCAAAGTGCTCATTGGGACGATTTCGTGAAATTCAAGGATTCGGAATTAGCTAAGGAACGATCGAGAATAAACAAGAAGAATGCCGAAAAAAAGGATAAGTTCCATAAGCTGGGGCCAGGTGGCTATGCGGTGGCAATGCCTAAGTGGGATAAGTCCGAGAAAGAGATGGAGGATGCAGGTGTCACTCCGGTTACTAGGAGCTGCCCCCCTAGGTGCAGGACTTGGTTCTATGCGCATGGGGGGAGTTGGACCCGAAGACAGGCAAAGTTTTGACGAAGGCATGTCTGAACGGAGCCGACGAACAGCTACTTGTTGCAATAGAAGAGGCTCGATCGGGGGTGTTCCAGCCCAACAGAGAGAACGACGAGCTTACGCGTGCCCTGGGAAATCCTGAACACCCGGGAAGAACACGAGGCAAGGGCGCTGTTCCGTGGTATGAGGGGTTTTCGGACTGGAACGCCGACTACAGAACCCATGCGAGAAAGAAGATTGCGGAGGAGAAGAAGAGGAAGATGGAGGAGGAGCAGAGGAAGTTGGACTATGAACGCCTTCAAGGCCTAGAATCAGCGCACGCGGACTTGGCAGTCAAATTCCGGCGGCAGCAGGAGCAGATCGACTCACTTAGCCAGCAAAGGGGGTCTCAGCAGCTACAGCTGCTAGCGGATGATCTAGCATTGCATAGCACCGCCCCGTCCATGCCGAGAAGCAGCGTGGGTTCCGCCCCGGGCGACGCAATGCTGGATAGATACCCCGTGGATGACATCATGGAGAACACTAACTGCGAGCTACATTTCAAAATGAAGAACATATCCATGAAGGTGGCGGACGCCGTTGCTTTTACAAATCCCCCCGAGGCAACCTTCCATTGCAACCCGATTCCAGCGGGCTATGCTCGTGTCTTGGTTGATGAGGTGGTGGACCCATATTCGGGGCTACAGCTTGACATTCCTGGAGGTGACGACGAGCACACATTGGGAGAGGCCAAACATCGTGTCGTATGGAGAAAGGATTGCATCGTCTTTCGAAGGCCACCAACACCGCGTCACCCGACTCCTCGTCGAAGTCCGCCTCCGAGTCAGCAGACTCCCGCTCCTCCAAGTCCACCAACGCGTGCGGCCACTCCTCCTCCTCCAAGTCCGGCAAAGTGTCAGGCCACTCCTCCTCCAAGTCTGACACAGCGTCAGACGTCCACTCCTCCTCCAAGTCCGGCACAACTTCAGGCCACTCCTCCTCCAAGTCCGGCACAGCTTCAGGCCACTCCTCCTCGTCCAACTCAGCCACGTCAGCCGTCTCTGCCGCCTCAGCAATCGCAGAAGAGACACGCGGCAGCTATGGTGCGTAGTGGTACGAGTCGAGGTAGTATAGGAAGTACAGGCGGAGGCAAGCGATATAAATATGGTCCAAGCCTCGCGCCTCTTCCGCAGAGGCCTTATGACAAGTCCGAGGAGGAAATCGCAGCCATATCGAAGGCCGAGGTGGAAGCCCATTTTGAACCGAAACCGCCACCGCCACCGCCGCCAAGGGAGAAAGTGCCTGAGGAAAAGATTGACCACTTCATTCGTATGGCTCAACCACCAGCTCCCAAGCCTGTTGACACAGACTATGAGCGCCACATCAGGAAGTTAAATCAAGCACGTCTACAGAAGGAGGCGAGCTCGAGCTCGAGCAAACAACAAGCAGCTGTCAAAACTGCGGGAAAACCGTTCCCCAGCTGGGAGAACAGGCGGCGCAATCGATCCCCCCGCTTGTTGTGCCAACAACACATAAGAGTACGCGCGCCCAATATTATTGTGGGAAAACCGTTAACGTACCCGAGGTGGGCAATGTGGTAATAACCGAGGAGCATATAACGCAGGCTGAAATTCTCAACATCACTGTTGGACAACTCCTCGATATCGAGCCCATGCCTGTGCTTACAGAGGAGGAAATAAAACGGAAATATGTCCGGGGCCAACGTTTGGTCGAGCCAGATGAGGTCAAGAAGCTCCCAACGAGAATGTATGAATTGCATCAATGGTACATGAACATTACCAAGATTTCCGATCGAGAGTCCCTCATGGTGGAAGTCAAGAAGGATCATTACTACCATCAGAAAGTTGTGTCCGTTGAGTATTCTGAACTGTTTCAGTTATACAATCAAGACGCACTCGACAAATCTATCGTCAGTTGCTATTGTCTATAAGTGATTTCTTTCTGTAATTTAAGTCTCAAGCTAGCTGTAGTGATCCTTTTGATCAATCATTATCTGTAATTATCCTCACTATATTCTTTTCTATGGTATTATGCAGGATGAAGATGTATGAAATGGAAAAAGGTGGACGCTATGGCATTGGGTTCATTGACCCAAACACCGTTAATGAATACACATGGAAAATAGATGCATATCATGCAAAATGTGTAGACGACAGCATGCTAGAGTTCTTGAAGCGCCTCAAATACAATGAAGATATACTACTTCCTTACAACTCCCAGTGAGTCACACTGTCTTGTACTACAAATTCTCTGTTTTTGCCTACTAGCTAGCTACATGTTCTTGCTTACATATGCCCGCTTAATTAAGACATGCAAACGTGTGTGCATGCAGATTTCACTGGATCTTGTCTATCATTAAAGTTGACGCCAGAACAGTTGAAATACTGGACTCACTACTCAAAATAAAAACTGACTACAACATCTTGTATGGGATAGTCAACAGGTAATTTCAATCATTATTAACTATATATCTCAGCCTATTTAGTTCATCATTTCCTGATATGAACTATTTAATAACCCCTTTATTCATTTTCTTTGTCGGCGGGCAGGGCTTGGGCAAGGTTCATCAGCGTCACTCCAGGCCAATGGAAACCAAAGCTGAAATGGTTTCGACCCAAGGTGAGTAATTAAGTAGTACTAGCTAGCTAGCTAGATGCCATCTCTTTAATTATCATGCTTGATTAATTATTATCTGATCAAATTCCATTCTCATAAAGGCCCTTCAGCAGGCGCAGGGGCCTGATCTGTGTGAATACTGCGTTTGCGAGAACATTCGCATGATGGCGTCCGAAAAGAGCAGATCTCAAAGACAGGAATGGTACGATTGTCAGAACACTATTCACAATTTTTACACCATTATCGATATCTAGTCACACAACTAATACACATGCATATTTTGATCTCCTTCTTAATAGTTCACAGAGGTGCAGGACAAGCTCCTACAAACGGATCGCGTACAAGCACTTCAAGAGGAAATAGCGAGATTTTTGCTCGACCAGGTCATAGATCCGAAGGGAGAATACTATTACCCGCTACCGCCCCCATGAACCACTTCCAATTGTCGTCGTGCTCCGAAGGCACCAATTAGGCTAATGCCACTGGCTCCGAAGGCATCATTGTAGGAGAAATTGTATATAGCTAGCTAATTGTGTGTGTATATATATATATATACATGTGTGTATGTCTGAATTAATTAATATGGTGGTTTGTGAGACATTTGATGATATATATGATCGGTTCTACTAGAAATTCTATATATATATGCATAACGTGTAAAATGTGTAGTATCGTAAAATACCAGCAAACGAAAAAGAATTAAATGGAAAACACAAAATTAAATGAAAAAGAAATCATAAACCCAAAACCCCCCCAACCTTTTAATACCGGTTGGTGTCACCAACCGGTACTAAAGGGCTCCCTGCCCCCGGAGCTGGCTCATGCCACGTGGTTGCCCTTTATCACCGGTTCGTGCTGAACCGGTACTAAAGGGGGGGGGCTTTAGTGCCCACACTTTACTGCCGATTACCGAACCGGCACTAAAGGGCCTTACAAACCGGTGCTATTGCCCGGTTCTGCACTAGTGTTACTTGGCTTGTAAAGACTCCCCTACTACACCTGAATCCAAACCAAAGCGTGGTAAACTTCAAAACCACCACGAACAACAAGCCAGACATGATTTTTAGACGTAGGCTGGCCTGAGGGAAGAGTTCACGCGGTGACCACGCGTGTCCACCATGCCATGCCTGCGTGTCGACGCGCTCTGTGTGCCGCCGAGCGCTCTGTTCGCGCGTGCTCGATTCCCCCGTCTGCCCAAGCGTGCCAAACTTCGCCACCATCCTCGTCTCAACGCCATTAACTCCCCCTGGTGCTCGCCAATGCCGGAGCTCGCCGCAGCGAGCACAGGCACAGTCCGGCCAACACAACAGTGCGGTGCGCACTATACTCGTCGCCTTCTCCTCGCTCCTGTGCTCGTCCCCATTCGCCAACAGTCGCCGCGTGAGCTGCGTCGCCTTCTCCCCCTATCACTGACGCCGCTCATCGCCGGGTGCCGTGGACAGGTGTCCACCAACGGAGCCCGAACCCCCCCTCTCCGCTCGCCTATAAATGGAGCCGCCCCCAGCCTCCTCGAGCACCATCCACCACTCCCACCCACTCTAGCACGTAGGCAACCGTAGCCCGGCCGGGCAGGCCGCGGGCCGCCGTCCCCGAGATCGGGCTCGCCGGCGATCCCCTCTGGTCGTCGCGGTAGCTCCAGCCCCTCTCAGGCCAGGGCGACCCTTCCAGAGCCTCCGCCTCTCGTCGGTGAAGCTGTTCCGACCACTTGAAGCCCCTGGAGTTGCCTCTGCTCGTCGTCTTCCTCATCTTCGGTGACCACCGCGTTCTTCCTCTACTTGCGAGGTCGATTCCGACGCCGTCCGACCACCCCTAGCTACGCTACGGGTACGGGCAGGTGCGCCTCCATCCCCTCTCTCAATCCCTCCCTCTCGTTTTGGCCAAGGAGCCCTCGTCACCGGCGAGAGCTTCGGCGAAGCCGCGACCCCCTCTGTTTCCTTCTCCCCCTCCTCCTTACCTGACTAGCGGGGCCCGCTAGTCAGCCACTCTGTACGCGCGCGAAGCGGTATGAGTGGTGGTGCCCCTGGGCTTTACGCCTTCGACGTCACCCCCCCAGTTTGTTTTATTTATTTATTCAAATTCATTTGAATTTACAGAAAGCTTCAAACAGCCATAACTCTTGAACCAGAAGTCCAAATGAATTGATTCTTTTTGCATTGTGTTCTTTGCAAAGAAATCTAGCAGCTCACCAAAAATGAGATTTTTCTGTGCTGCCTAGATTTCTTGGTGATTTTCAGAAGTTTTCTTGATATCTTCTTCTTGTATTTAAAATTATTTTCAGAGGGTGAGGCTTGTCTTGAGGATCACCAGAAGGCTTGTGAACCTCATATGCACTAAGGCAAGCCACAGCAACATTTTCATGGTGTCATTTTAATATTATGATTTTCTTACTTGAATGAAATGATTAATCCATGCATTTAAATAACTGTTGTGTTATTTATATTCTGTTAAGTGTTTGTTAGTTATTATGCTGGATTTACAGAATGTTTGAAACTAGCTTAGTTGGTAAAGAAGCTAAGATCTACTTGTGGTAATGATAAAATAATTTGTTATGCATATGAGTAATTACTTAAAGTTATTTTCTTGCACAAATAAAATAGTAAAATTTGCTAGAAAATATTATGTTAAGTGCTTGTTTAGCCATTTTGCTTGATTTGCAGAATGTTTGAACCTAACTTGGTCGGTAAAGAAATTAGGATTTGCTTGTGGTGATGATAGTATAATTTTTGCTATGCATATGAGAAATTAATTGAAGTTATTTTCTTGCATGAGAAAAATAATAAAACTTGCTACAAAATATCTTGTTAAAGTGAGAGTTACCCTGACTAGGAAAGAAATATAAGTTGTTGATGTTTATGCTTAGTGCAAATATGGTTGACATCAGCCATTTTCGTTAATATGTGATGCATGTGTAGTATTGCATTTCATGGCATGCTATGACACCGGTCATTTTCATTTTAAGTTGAATCTGAATATAACTCATCTTGAATATATTGTTGACTGGGTCATGGTGCCGCTGAATCAAGTTTTTCCCCAGTGCAACCACATTTGCCTTCGTGGGAAGGCCTTGATTCTGTCCATTGACATGCCTCTGGTCGGTGCCTCCAACTAGGGAAGGATATGGGCATGCTTACCCTGGCACGGTAAGCAGGCATAATCTTGTGTGCCCGTTGTTGAAATTATGGTACCGGGTCCCCGAGGGGGATCGTTTTGGCCACGACGGTGGTTGTTGTGTCTTTGGTAGACACGGGGCCACCCAGGACTAGCCGGTTGGGGATTGGGTCGGAGTGGCCGGGATAGTGTCATGGCAATGGAGGGGTTTCATCGGAATGCCGTTGGTCCACCCGAATGGGAGTGCGAGGCCATTGGTTCCGTGGTGTGGGAACAGTGTGCTACCTGTGCAGAGTGTATAATCTATCGATAGCCGAGTCCACAGTCACAGACGCCTCGTAGTAGGTCCCACCATGAGTTAACGTTTAATAAATTTGCACACTAAGTTATGAACTTTGCACTATTGATGATGGCGGAAAGGCCATCGAGATGTTCGAGACCAAATATTGGTCGTGGATTTGATCGCCGTAAGGATCACGAGTTACTTTTGTCAAGACCACGATGGTGATTTGTTTGTGATCCGTAAATGATCACGGTTGTTAAGTCCGTCCCGAGGGACGTTCGAGCATGATCACAGCATGTTGGACATATGGTGTTGCATTATTATTAATTGGTTAATTATCATGATATTGTTTGTCATTATGATTATGCCTGTTGTGAGCTTGCAAGTACATTCAATGTACTGACCTGGCGTATCATGCCAGATTTCAGGAAAGTCTCGTTGGAAAGGAGTGTTGTCCGGGTCTAGATCGTGTCCACATCGGTGTCCCTGTGCTATGGAGCTTCTGCTATGACGTTTCCGCTGCCGCGTAGTTGTCATGATCGAGGCCCCTTTATGTTCACTAAATAATGTACATATTGTTCAGCCGCACCGTGCGTGCCGCTTGGCCTCGACATCTGTTGTAATATAAACTCTGATCTGCTAGCATCAATAAAGCGGTTGTTTTCTGTACCAAGATGTTGTGTGTTGCCAGATGACATGGTCTTTGGGCTGGCAATGCAGGGTAAACCGGTCGCTCTGAGCCAGGGTGCCACATTTTTAGACTGTACCCCTATTTGAACATGAAATTACAGGCAAAATGCCCTTCCACAGCCCGACCGACCACAGCCCAGAAAACACATCAGCCATGCTCGCTCCCCTGTCCACGCTCGATTCCCCTTTCCTCCAGCCGTCGCTAGGGTTCCTAACCCGCCGCCCCTTCTCCCTCGACGAACGGCGGCGACCCTGCCGGAGCAGACGAGCGCCGCCCTACGCGCCCATCCGGCCGGCCGAAGCAGTGCTCAGCACCACCTCCTCGGACCCCCACCCCGCCAGCCCCTGAGGTCCTCCACCCCGCCTGCTCCGACCGCCCTCCCTGCCGTCCTCCGCCGGCCCCGACGAGCCCATCCAACCGGCTGCTGTTGTCCTCTGTCCACTGCCCCGGTGAGCATCTCTCTCTCTCTCTCTCTCTCTCTCTCTCTCTCTCTCTCTGTCTCCCTCTCTCTCTGTTGTATTTTCTCTGTACATGGAAGAGTGGATGGATAGATGGATGCAAATGATTTGTACCTCTTTTCCGTACATGGAAGAATAGATTGCTAGATGGATGTAGATGATTTGTTTGCTTGATGGATGGATGTAGATGATGTTAGTTTATTTGTTAGATTCTTCTCTGTACATGGAACAAGAGTTCTTCTCTGTACTGTGTAGGTAGATGGTTGCCGTATGCACCAAGAAAGTCACACCGTGTTACAAGCCTCCAATGGGTGGCAGAGAAGGAGCAAGATGCAAAAGCTTTCTTGTCACGCCCAAGATGCGACCCTATCCTAAAGGAACTCGAAGGTCCCACCAAGGATAGAAGCGCATCTTGAAGACGCTTTTGCAAGGTGGATATCATTACATCAACATTACATAATAGATGGGGATACATACAAGGCATACAAATGCCGCCAGGAATACAACAATACATCATATACAAGATCAACATCCGACTATGGATGAAACATAAACAGAAACTCAAACGACATCCACCCTGCTAGCCCAGGCTGCCGACCTGGAACCTATCCCCTGAACGAAAAAGAAGCAAAAGAAGAACTCCAACACAGATAAGCATTGCTCTTGCGTCATGATCATCACATAACCTGTACCTGCAACTGTTGGTGTAGTAATCTGTGAGCCACAAGGACTCAGCAATCCCATTACCATGGGTATCAAGACTAGCAAAGCTTACTGGGTAAGGAAGGGGTAAAGTGGTGAGGTTGCAGCAGCGACTAAGCATGTATGGTGGCTAACTTACGCAAATAAGAGCGAGAAGAGAAGCAAAGCAAGCGGTCGTCAACTAGTAATGATCAAGAAGTGATCCTGAACTCCTACTTACGTGAGGCATAACCCAGAAACCGTGTTCTCCTCTCGATCAACCCCGAAAAGAGACACTCACGGTTACACACACGGTTGGTGTATTTTAGAAGAGTTTACTTCAAGTTTACTACAACCGGATATCAACAAATTCCCATCTGCCACATAATCGCGGGCATGGCTTTCGAAAGTTCAAACCCTGCAGGGGTGTCCCAACTTAGCCCATTATAAGCTCTCGCGATCAACGAAGGATATTCCTTCTCCCGAGAAGACCCGATCAGTCTCGGAATCCCGTTTACAAGACATTTTGACAATGGTAAAACAAGACCAGCAAAGCCGCCCGGATGTGCCGACAAATCCCGATAGGAGTCGCATGTACCTCGTTCTCAGGGCACACCGGATAAGTCAAGCTACGAGTAAAACCAGGCCTCGAGTTTCCCCGTGGTGGCCCCGCAGGCTGCTCAGTTCGGACCAACACTCGAAGGAGCACTGGCTCGGGGGGCTAAAATAAAGATGACCCTTGGGCTCCGAAAACCCAAGGGAAAAAAGGGCATAGGTGAGGCAAATGGTAAAACCAATGTTGGGCCTTGTTGGAGGAGTTTTATTCAAAGCGAACTGTCAAGGGGGTCCCATAAATCACCCAACCGCGTTAGGGACGCAAAATTCAGGAACATAATACCGATATGACGGAAACTAGGGCGGCAAGAGTGGAACAAAACACCAGGCATAAGGCCGAGCTTTCCACCCTTTACCAAGTATATAGATGCATTAATAATATAAGAGATATTGTGATATCCCAACATAAACATAATCCAACATGGAGCAAATCTTCACCTTCAACTAGCAATGCTATAAGAGGGGCTGAGCAAAAGCGGTAACATAGCCAAGCAACGGTTTGCTAGGAAGGGTGTCAAAGGTTAGAGGTTCATGGCAATTTGGGAGGCTTGAAGCAAGTGGTAGGTAACGCAGCATAGCGATAGAACGAAGAAACTAGCATAGCAATGATATAATGAGATCCAAGGTGACGGTCATCTTGCCTGAAATCCCGCAAGGAAGAAGAATGAGTCCATGAAGAAGATGAAGCCACGAAGACGAACCAAGCGTAGACGAATGAATCCTCACGATCGCAACGGAACGGGAACTATCGAGAAGAAGCACACAACACGGTAAACACACCACACATGAACAAGGCATGATGCTCAACCAAGTATGATGCATGTCCGGTTTAAATGAGGCATGGCATGGCAAATGCAACAAACAACACTACAAATTAAGTGGAGCTTTGCATATTGACGAAACACCACATCAATTATTTAGTTCTCTCTTGGTTATGTACCCAACAATATTAAATGTTATTAAACATGGCAAGGGGTGAAGCATAAGTAAAATAGCTATTTAGGCAAGTTTAAATGAGGCCGGAACAACAAACAACAATTCCGAAAAATCCCCATATGCATATTTTAGATTTGGTACTGTTTTGTCCTAAACACAATTTTAATGTTATTAAACAGCAAAATAAAGTGCACCATGTTAAACTAGGCATTTTTCTACCCCATTTACATATAAAGAACATTTAAATCCGAGCTACGGTTATTTAGTTATGAATTAAATCATTTTAGCATATTATTTAAGCAAAAATAAACAAACAACATTTTAAGCATTTTAACATGGGATGAAAGCAGCATATTATGAAACTAGACATAAATCTAAGCATTTTTCATATATGAAGTTTTTACATATGATGCACTGTTAATGAGTTATTATATGCATGATGTTTGAGGGTTTTTCTGTAAAGCTGCAGTTCTCTGGATAATTGGACAAATTCACAGAACTGGAAAAAAACATGACACGGGCCGCATCTGAATAGTGCACTAGGCGGCTGGGCTGCTCACCTAGCTGGGCTCGGCCCAGGTCGGTGGAGGTGGGAGCTGGGCCGCGGTCAACAGGAGGGACTTGGAGGTCCATCGTGCGAAGTAGAGGGGCGAGCGGCTCGAGTTGCTGCTGCTTGTTTTTGAAGAACAGAAACAGCAAACAGCGGCGCGATGCAGGGGGCTTGGCAAGGCGGGACTTGGACGATGGCACGATGGCGCTCGGGCGACTCCGGCAGGAGGAGGCTGGGAACGCAGGGCCTCGCCAGATCTTGCGGAGGCGGTTGGTGCGGTCAACGCGAGCGAGGCTTGGCGTTGGCGAAGCATGCGAGTAGAGGCGGGTCGAGGAACTTGGCGGGGCGACGGCTCCCTGGTGGCGACGTGCAGCTCCAATACTTGGCGCGGCGAAGGAGGAGCGGATCCGGGCGTGGGGAGCTCATTGGCGCTGCTCGATCGAGCAAAGCAGGCAGTAGCCGGTTCGAGCGGGCGAAGCAGAGACGAAGGCAGACTTGGCGCGGCGGCGGCGAGCGAGCGAGGCCTGGCGAGGGGCAGAGCTTGACGGATCCGGTCGCGGGACACCAGTTCCTGGCAGCCGCATGGCGAACTGGAGCTCGGGAGGCATCCATGGCGGCCGTCGGCGACGGGAACCTGCGGGAGTTCTCTGTTCAAACGAGACAGAGAGAGCGTGAACCACGGGAGGGAGAGATGGGGAAGAAAAGGAAAGGAAGGAGAGGCACGAGCGTGGCTGGCCTGGATCTGGCAGCGCACGGGGAGGTCCTGTTGGCGCTGCTGCTCATCGCCGGCGGGGACGGATAGCTCGATCCGCTCGGGGTCGAGGTGAGTGCCTCTGCAGGAGGCGAGGCTGGGGCGTTGGGAGCCTCCTGGGCCGTCGGATTAGAGATCTGGCGGTCCAGGTCGAGTGGGAGATGGCTGCGGTGGTTGGTGGAGTGGATCCGAGGGAGGTAGGGGATCGGGCAGGCGCGGATTTCGAGGGGAGAGCAATGGGGTGGCGGCGAAACTCGGGATTGGGGGATGGATGCGACAGGATCCCTAGTTTCTAGGGTTGTTGGCTATATATAGCAAGTGGGATTAGGTTAGAGGGCGTTCGATCCGTCCGATCGTAATTGGGCGGTCGAGAATAAATAGGCTAGGCAGTCCAAATAAGAAAACGAAGATGTTTTATAGATGTTTTGGGATGATCCGGATCCAACGGTGACGAAAGTCCGGTTCGGGTTCGGGGAAGTTTCGGACATGGGCGAGGGGTTTGAGTATTGTGTAGAGAGGGTCAAACGGTCAGGCAACAAACGAATGGTCGGTCTTGAGCAAGGTCAACAGAGACGAGGAAGAAGTGGCAACTATCAACGGGTGCAAGTTTTTTATAAAACATGTGATGCAATGCTCATGATGACATGATGAATGCAACAAACAAAAATAAAACACACGGCGAACACGAAATATATGGAAGTCTTCTGGAGCGTCGGTCTCGGGGCGTTACATTTCTACTCTATGTTCAGAATGAGGAGGTCAGTTTTTTACTCATTGCATGAATTGTTGGTTGAGAAGTACGGGCTGAAGTCAACTTGCAACATATCATCGAAAGAAGCATTGGCACAATTTTTATGGACTTTGGGGACACGCCAAACCACTGATAATGTAGCAGATCGGTTTGGACATAGTCGTTCTATCATCAACAAAAAATTTCATGAGGTTTTGGAGTGTGTGGACCGCATGGCTGGTGATTTCATTAGGCCTATTGATCCATCTTTCTCTGAACCGCACCCCATACTAAGAAAAACAAAGTTCTGGACTCATTTAAAAAATGCTATTGGAGCCATAGATGGAACACACATTGAAGTGATTGTGCCTAAGGAGTTGGAGCCACAACATAGGAATAGGAAAGGGGTTACAAGTGAAAATGTCATGGCAGTCTGTGATTTCGATATGAGGTTCACTTTTGTTGTTCCTGGATGGCCCGGATCTGTTCATGACACACGTGTATGGAGTGATGCTATAGTTCGTTATGATCATTTTCCACAACCTCCCGCAGGTAATCTCTTGTATGTATTTTGTCATGTACATGATGATACGTACTACATTTCTAATATCTTATGATGTTTCACTATAGATAAATATTACCTTGTGGACACCGGATACCCAAACAGGGATGGATATCTAGCACCATACAAAGGGCAACGATACCATGTACCAGAGTTCCAACAACACCCACCCATTGGTAGACATGAGACATTCAACTATCGTCATTCTTCTTTGCGAAATGTCATTGAAAGAACATTTGGTGTTCTCAAGATGAAATGGCGCATTTTTGGAGGCATACCACGGTACACGGTACAAACCGGAGAGCCAAAAGATGATTGTCACTGCATGCATGTGTCTCCACAACTTCATTCGTAATAGCAAGTTGCATGATGAGCATTTTGACAAGTTTGACAATGATGCGTATGTGCAGCCCCCATTGCCATTTACAGGCGCCAACGCTCTACCACCAGAAGATGATGGTACCATGGCCGAAACACATGATGCTATCGCTACCAGTCTTGTACCATGAGATTAGTCAGTCTATTTGTAATAATATTTAGCGACTTCTTTTGTAGCAAAGGAAACTTGGAAACCTTCTTTATTGTAATATTTAGCAAGATAAAATATGCATGCTCATATTCGACGATTATTTGTTTGAAACAACCAAGTGTTAACAATTCAACACTCAGTTTTAGTTCAGGGACATTACAGAGAAGCTGATTTATCTCAGAAAAGAACTCGACGCATGATTCTGGCTGATTCTGAGAGAAGCTGATTCTGCGGGAAGTTTTTCAAAAGCTGATTCTGGAGAATCAAAAGCTAAAAAGAACTGGGCCATACTATACTACCACTTGCAGCGGGCTTATACTGGCAAAGTTTGCATGTCATTAACGGAAAATCGAATATTATACTGGTCTCGAATCAGTTGCAGGAAGCATCATCCAAGAAATTACATAAGCTAACGTCCATGCATCATGCATGGGTTGACAGCTCAACTTCACGTGGGCATCTCTCAAAAAGAAAAAAAACTACACGTGGGCATCGAAGACTATGGTGACAGACTATGGTGTTCGCAAGCTCATCCAATAAGAACAAATCTGTAAAGGAGGCCACCCAGGATCAAAATTGGGTACACTAGATTAACATGGAGGACGGACTTTCGGTATACCATATTGCACAGTTCTGCACGCTCTGGGAGAAGCTCAGCCAAGTTGAGCTTCGGGATGACCTGGCCGATGACATCAAGTGGAACCTCACGACCAATGGCACATACTCGTCCGCCTCGGCCTACAAGGCGCAATTCGGAGGGGCGATGACGAGTGGCGACCAACATGAAGAAAGTGGTATGGGGAAACTGGGCCCCTCCCAAGTGCAAGTTTTTCGCATGGCTCATCAACAAGAACAGGATTTGGACGGCGGACCAGCTACATCGGCGAGGGTGGCCAAATTGCAATTTATGCCAACTCTGTAAAAGGGAGTCGGAGACGGCGGCACACATTATGTTTCAGTGTAGGTTCTCCATGCGCATTTGGAATGCGGTGAGATGTTGGCTTGACACGCCGGAGCTTGACACCGCCGACTGGGCTGGGATCTCTTCGGTCCATGAGTGGTGGACTAGAGCGGTCCTTGGTCGCGGACACCGGAGGAAGGCGGTCTCTTCTCTTATAATGTTAGTCTCTTGGGAGGTTTGGAAAGAGAGAAACGCGAGGATGTTCCATAAGAAATCCTCAATGCCTGCCAGAGTGATTGAGAGCATCAAGGTGGAGGCCAGAAATTGAGTTTTGGCCGGGGCTAAACACTTGAGATTCTTGATGCCGCGAGAGTAGCCCTTGTTCTTTTCGCATTTGTGGAGGAGTAATGACCCTTATTAAGACTTTGTTTTATGCGAAAATCTGTTTCTGAGCTCGAGCTCAGCTGCTCCCGATATCCAGACCGATGGTTCGCTTCACGATTCGTGTGTCTTTTTGTATTTCACATTCGTATATGTCGTTTTGCCGTTCGCCGAGCGCGCGCATTAATTGAGACGCAGCGTTGCATCGCTGTCGCGGAACACGCACCCCTGAGATGGCTCGGCTGGTTACCTGAGCCACCAGAGCCGTATCAAGCCCCTCCACTAGCAGACGGTGTCACCCACATCTGCCATAAATGCCGCCCATTGCTCGCCATACGCCCAACATAATCATTCATTTCCCCTCCCCACCATCTACCTCCCTGCTCCTCCATCACCATCTCCCACCTCATCCAGGCCGCCATGTCCGCATCGTCGTCAACGTCGCTGCCCGTCCCAGCCGATGGGCTTCTCCCTCTGATGACGTGCCCGTTCTGCGGTGATAAGGTCGTCACCAACGTCGCAAGATCCGGCCCTCAGGCTGGTCAGCGTTTCTACAAATGCGAGCTTGGCCATGTCGGGCTTCTTCTGGGGCGTTAGCTGAGTCATCTTCGCCGGCCAGGAGAGCCATTCCTGACCCACCATTTGCATCACCAGCTCCATGATTCCCATCCCCACTCTGCAACAGGTAAAGCAGGGGAACCGGATCTGGCTGTTCAAGGTTATAAGCGAACTCCTCCCGAACGGGGAACCTGCTACATCGACAAGGAATCGCCGGCGCAAGCGGCCGTTCAGTGTATTTCAGGACGAGGGCCAGTCCTATCTAATCCAATCTCTTTCAAAAAAGCTAAGGAACGTATAAATCTGCCATGGGGGGCTAACCTGTCGACCGCATCAAGAAGAAACTCCATCCCCTCGGCGTCCATTCGCACCGAGGCGGCCGGCGAAGCAAGATCTTCCCGGCGGAAATCCTCCTGGCGAATCTCGCCTGGTCGACGCTCACCCAGTTGCTGAAACACTGCGACTAGTAGAGGTCTCCAGAATGAACAAGACCAATCGATGGCCATTTCTTTCTTCACTTTTTTTCCACTACAGGCAAACACGTACGTGCACGCCGACCGACAGGCAGCTCAGACAGCGACCACCGTCATGAGCCCATTATCTGATCCTTAGCCCAGCCAAAAAGGCTACGTCATGGTCCACGGCCCATTAAAAAAGTCACCGTGCTGGTCCACGGCCCAGACCAACACGACGTTCCGCCCGTCAGGCCGCTACGCGACTCGCACATTGTTTGCTACCGTATCCATCGCGTATACTAGGTTTATTCGCGCTCGCACCTGCCAGGACAGCTGGATTTATTCACATCCCAAGACGACCGAGATATCGGGAGCAGCTGAGCCCGAGCTCAAATTTTGCCTCCGTTTCAAAAAAAAGAGTGTGTATGCTGGAAAATAAATAAGCCAAGGATAATCCGATCGACTGCCTATCCCAGCGGGAGCATGGTGGGCATGCTAGCAATGAACTCCGGAAAACGACCGCAACCTAGATGCCACTAGATGGAAGACATGGATTGCCTCCTCGATCGTGCCGTCGTCTGCTCTTGGCACTTGAGGTGAGGTCGAGGCGTGGTTGATCCGTCCTCGCAAGCTTCATGCACGGCGCAACCACGAAGGAGAGACAATCGAGCGGCTATTGATCATCGTCACCCTACCTCAAAGTCAGGAGGAAAAATACCGACCGGCAACACCTCTCTTTTTCTGAGGGGTCCGACCACCAGCACTCGAAAACACGTTCCAGCGAATCCTACCGTACGTGGCCCGTGCTTCGGGATGGGCCACCGGCTCTCTGGCTCGTACCTTTTTCTTTTCTTATATACTGCTGGGCTGCTGCAAGGAGGCCCGCTTGTTCAGTTGTGTCGGTACAGTGGCCCAGTGGCCTCCTTCGCTTATACTCCCTTTGTTTTTATTTACTCTGCATATTATGTTTGGCTAAAATCAAACTTCGTAAATTTTGACCATATTTATAAAAAAATATAAACATTTATCATAACAAATCTATATGATGTGAAAGTACATTCAATAATGAATCTAAAGGTATTGATTGTTATTGTGTATGCTAATATTTTTATTTATGAACTTTGTCAAACTTTATAACGTTTGGATTTGACCAAAGATAATACGCGAACTGAGGAAGTACCCCCTCCGTCTCAAAAAAAAGTGTCTAATTTTAGTTTAATAAAAAATTGAACTAAAGTTTGTTTACGTTACGCAGAACGCCAAGTCACGAGGCCACCTACTAACCTAGGCCGCCGCCGTTGCCACCACAGCTTTGGTCCTCCTCCTCTCCTTCGTCCGGCGACCTCGTTGGCAGAAAGAGGAGTGGGGGCCGTCCATTTTTTGGGGGTTAGGTTTTTACTTCTCTCGCGGCACCGACAAGGTGGTGGTGATTATGGCGTGTTGGAATAAGGTCTCTTCGGGTTTTCCCTGCCTCGACGACATCCGATCCGGCACCGACAAAGAACCCGTGGGAGTTTATGTCCCCAGATCTGTTGGTTCCCCTCAGATCTTGGCAGTTCGTGTGTCTTTCAAGGAGAGCTTATGGCTAGCTGTTTGTGTGACGACTTCGACATCTTCTTATGTGTTGTTTTGTGACTTGGTCCGGTTTCTCCAAGCCTCCGTGCTGATGGTAATGGAACCTAAAAACAGGTAAGGTTTTGTCTCCCCTCTTACGTCGATCCTCTCGTCAATCCCCACCTCCCGACCAACGTTGCCGCTAGTAAAGAAATTTTATCCAAGGAAACCGCAGCCACGCAGATTTCCTATTTGGAAATATCCAGCATACTACCGCGCCTTCGCCTTCCACTACGCCGTGATCCCCTCGCCCCTTCTCCTGAAGGAAATATGCCCTAGAGGCAATAATAAAGTTATTATTTATTTCCTTATATATCATGATAAATGTTTATTATTCATGCTATAATTGTATTAACCGGAAACATAATACATGTGTGAATACATAGACAAACAGAGTGTCACTAGTATGCCTCTACTTGACTAGCTTGTTAATCAAAGATGGTTAAGTTTCCTAACCATGGACAAAGGAGTTGTCATTTGATTAACAAGGTCACATCATTAGTTGAATGATCTGATTGACATGACCCATTCCATTAGCTTAGCACCGAATCGTTTAGTATGTTGCTATTGCTTTCTTCATGACTTATACATGTTCCTATGACTATGAGATTATGCAACTCCCGTTTACCGTAGGAACACTTTGTGTGCTACCAAACGTCACAACGTAACTGGGTGATTATAAAGGTGCTCTACAGGTGTCTCCGAAAGTATTTGTTGGGTTGACGTATTTCGAGATTAGGATTTGTCACTCCGAATGTCGGAGAGGTATCTCAGGGCCTTCTCGGTAATGCACATCACATAAGCCTTGCAAGCATTGCAACCAATGAGTTAGTTGCGAGATGATGTATTACAGAACGAGTAAAGAGACTTGCCGGTAACGAGATTGAACTAGGTATTGGATACCGACGATCGAATCTCGGGCAAGTAACATACCGATGACAAAGGGAACAACGTATGTTGCTATGCGGTCTGACCGATAAAGATCTTCATAGAATATGTAGGAGCCAATATGGGCATCCAGGTCCCGCTATTGGTTATTGACCGGAGATGAGCCTCGGTCATGTCTACATTGTTCTCGAACCGTAGGGTCCGCACGCTTAAGGTTTCGATGATAGTTATATTATGAGTTTATGCATTTTGATGTACCGAACTTAGTTCGGAGTCCCGGATGAGATCACGGACATAACGAGGAGTCTCGGAATGGTCGAGACGTAAATATTGATATATTGGACGACTATATTCGGACATCGGAATGGTTTCGAGTGGTTTCGGATAATAACGGAGCCCCGGGGGGTTAATGGGCCCATATGGGCCTTAAGGGAAAAGAGGAGGGGCGGCCAAGGCAGGCCGTGCGCCCCCTCCCCCCCTAGTCCGAATAGGACAAGGAAGGGAGGGCGGCGCCCCCCTTTTTCCTTTCCCCCTCTCTCCTTCCTTCTCCTACAAGGAAAGGGAGAGGAGTCCTACTCCCGGTGGGAGTAGGACTCCTCCTTGGCGCGCCCCTCTAGGCCGGCCGCCCCCTCCCCCTTGCTCCTTTATATACGGGGGCAGGGGGGCACCCCAGGACACACAATTGATCAACGTGATCGTTCCTTAGCCGTGTGCGGTGCCCCCCTCCACCATATTCCACCTCGGTCATATCGTCGTGGTGTTTAGGCGAAGCCCTGTGTCGGTAGTACATCAAGATCGTCACCATGCCGTCGTGCTGACGGAACTCCTCCCCGAAGCTTTGCTGGATCGGAGCCCGGGGATCGTCATCGAGCTGAACGTGTGCTAAGAACTCGGAGGCGCCGGAGTAACGGTGCTTGGATCGGTCGGATTGGGAAGACGTACGACTACTTCCTCTACGTTGCGTCAACGCTTCCGCTTCGGTCTACGAGGGTACGTAGACAAGACTCTCCCCTCTCGTTGCTATGCATCGCCATGATCTTGCGTGTGCGTAGGAATTTTTTTGAAATTACTACGTTCCCCAACAGTGGCATCCGAGCCTAGGTTTTTATGGTTTGATGTTTTGCACGAGTAGAACACAAGTGAGTTGTGGACGATACAAGTCATACTGCCTACCAGCATGTCATACTTTGGTTCGGCGGTATTGTTGGATGAAGCGGCCCGGACCGACATTACGCGTACGCTTACGCGAGACTGGTTCTACCGCCGTGCTTTGCACACAGGTGGCTGGCGGATGTCAGTTTCTCCAACTTTAGTTGAACCGAGTATGGCTACGCCCGGTCCTTGAGAAGGTTAAAACGGAGTCTATTTGACAAACTATCGTTGTGGTTTTGATGCGATTCGTTCTTGCTTCAGCCCGTAGCAGCCACGTAAAATTTGCAACAAACAAAGTAGAGGACGTCTAACTTGTTTTTGCAGGGCATGTTGTGATGTGATATGGTTAAGGCATGATGCTAAATTTTATTGTATGAGATGATCATGTTTTGTAACCGAGTTATCGGCAACCGGCAGGAGCCGTATGGTTGTCGCTTTATTGTATGCAATGCAATCGCCCTGTAATGCTTTACTTTATCACTAAGCGGTAGCGATAGTCGTAGAAGCATAAGATTGGCGAGATGACAACGATGCTACGATGGAGATCAAGGTGTCGCGCCGGTGACGATGGTGATCATGACGGTGCTTCGAAGATGGAGATCACAAGCACAAGATGATGATGGCCATATTATATCACTTATATTGATTGCATGTGATGTTTATCTTTTTATGCATCTTATCTTGCTTTGATTGACGGTAGCATTATAAGATGATCTCTCACTAAATTATCAAGAAGTGTTCTCCCCGAGTATGCACCGTTGCCAAAGTTCGTCGTGCCCAGACACCACGTGATGATCGGGTGTGATAAGCTCTACGTCCATCTACAATGGGTGCAAGCCAGTTTTTGCACACGCAGAATACTCGGGTTATACTTGACGAGCCTAGCATATGCAGATATGGCCTCGGAACACGGAGACCGAAAGGTCGAGCGTGAATCATATAGTAGATATGATCAACATAATGATGTTCACCATTGAGAACTAATCCATTTCACGTGATGATCGGTTATGGTTTAGTTTGATTTGGATCACGTGATCACTTAGAAGATTAGAGGGATGTCTATCTAAGTGGGAGTTATTAACTAATATGATTAATTGAACTTAAATTTATCATGAACTTAGTCCCTAATAGTATCTTTCTTGTTTATATTGATTGTAGATAGATGGCTCATGCTGTTGTTCCGTTGAATTTTAATGCGTTCCTTGAGAAAGCAAAGTTGAAAGATGATGGTAGCAATTACACGGACTGGGTCCGTAACTTGAGGACTATCCTCATTGCTGCACAGAAAAGTTACGTCCTGGATGCACCGCTAGGTGCCAGGCCTGCTGCTGGAGCAACACCAGATGTTGTGAATGTCTGGCAGAGCAAAGCTGATGACTACTCAATAGTTCAGTGTGCCATGCTTTACGGCTTAGAACCGGGACTTCAACGACGTTTTGAACATCATGGAGCATGTGAGATGTTCCAAGAGTTGAAGTTAATATTCCAACAGAATGCCCGGATTGAGAGATATGAAGTCTCCAATAAGTTCTATAGCTGCAAGATGGAGGAGAATAGTTCTGTCAGTGAGCATATACTCAAAATGTCTGGGTATTATAATCACTTGATTCAACTGGGGGTTAATCTTCCGGATGATTGCGTCATTGACAGAATTCTCCAATCACTTCCACCAAGCTACAAAGGCTTCGTGATGAACTATAATATGCAAGGGATGGATAAGACGATGCCCGAGCTCTTCGCAATGCTAAAGGCTGCGGAGGTAGAAATCAAAAAGGAGCATCAAGTGTTGATGGTTAGCAAAACCACTAGTTTCAAGAAAAAGGGCAAAGGGAAGAAGAAGGGGAACTTCAAGAAGAACAACAAACAAGTTGCTGCTCAAGAGAAGAAACCCAAGTCTGGACCTAAGCCTGAAACTGAGTGCTTCTACTGCAAGCAGACTGGTCACTGGAAGCGGAACTGCCCCAAGTATTTGGCGGACAAGAAGGATGGCAAGGTGAACAAAGGTATATGTGATATACATGTTATTGATGTGTACCTTACTAGAGCTCGCAGTAGTACCTGGGTATTTGATACTGGCTCTATTGCTAATATTTGCAACTCAAAACATGGACTACGGATTAAGCGAACACTGGCAAAGGACGAGGTGACGATGCGCGTGGGAAACGGTTCCAAAGTCGATGTGATCGCAGTCGGCACGCTACCTCTACATCTACCTTCGGGATTAGTATTAGACCTAAATAATTGTTATTTGGTGCCAGCGTTGAGCATGAACATTATATCTGGATCTTGTTTGATGCAAGACAGTTATTCATTTAAATCAGAGAATAATGGTTGTTCTATTTATATGAGTAATATCTTTTATGGTCATGCACCTTTGAAGAGTGGTCTATTTTTGATGAATCTCGATAGTAGTGATACACATATTCATAATGTTGAAGCCAAAAGATGCAGAGTTGATAATGATAGTGCAACTTATTTGTGGCACTGCCGTTTAGGTCATATCGATATAAAGCGCATGAAGAAACTCCATACTGATGGACTTTTAGAACCACTTGATTATGAATCACTTGGTACTTGCGAACCGTGCCTCATGGGCAAGATGACTAAAACACCGTTCTCCGGTACTATGGAGAGAGCAACAGATTTATTGGAAATCATACATACAGATGCATGTGGACCAATGAATGTTGAGGCTCATGGCGGATATCGTTATTTTCTCACCTTCACAGATGATTTAAGTAGATATGGGTATATCTACTTAATGAAACACAAGTCTGAAACATTTGAAAAGTTCAAAGAATTTCAGAGTGAAGTTGAAAATCATCGTAACAAGAAAATAAAGTTTCTACGATCTGATCGTGGAGGAGAATATTTGAGTTACGAGTTTGGTCTACATTTGAAACAATGCGGAATAGTTTCGCAACTCACGCCACCCGGAACACCACAACGCAATGGTGTGTCAGAACGTCGTAATCGCACTTTACTTGATATGGTGCGATCTATGATGTCTCTTACAGATTTACCGCTATCGTTTTGGGGTTATGCTCTAGAGACGGCCGCATTCACATTAAATAGGACGCCATCGAAATCCGTTGAGACGACGCCTTATGAACTATGGTTTAGCAAGAAACCAAAGTTGTCGTTTCTTAAAGTTTGGGGCTGCGATGCTTATGTGAAAAAGCTTCAACCTGATAAGCTCGAACCCAAATCGGAGAAATGTGTCTTCATAGGATACCCAAAAGAAACTATTGGGTACACCTTCTATCACAGATCCGAAGGCAAGACATTTGTTGCTAAAAATGGATCCTTTCTAGAGAAGGAGTTTCTCTCGAAAGAAGTGAGTGGGAGGAAAGTAGAACTTGATGAGGTAATTGTACCTGCTCCCTTATTGGAAAGTAGTACATCACAGAAATCTGTTTCTGAAGCATCTACACCAATTAGTGAGGAAGTTAATGATGATGATCATGCAACTTCAGATCAAGTTACTACAGAATCTCGTAGATCAACCAGAGTAAGATCCGCACCAGAGTGGTACGGCAATCCTGTTCTGGAAATCATGCTACTAGATCATGGTGAACCTACGAACTATGAAGAAGCGATGGTGAGCCCAGATTCCGCAAAATGGCTTAAAGCCATGAAATCTGAGATGGGATCCATGTATGAGAACAAAGTATGGACTTTGGTTGACTTGCCCGATGGTCGGCAAGCAATAGAGAATAAATGGATCTTCAAGAAGAAGACTGACGCTGATGGTAATGTTACTGTCTACAAAGCTCGACTTGTCGCAAAAGGTTTTCGACAAATTCAAGGGATTGACTACGATGAGACCTTCTCACCCGTAGCGATGCTTAAGTCTGTCCGAATCATGTTAGCAATTGCCGCATTTTATGATTATGAAATTTGGCAAATGGATGTAAAGACTGCATTCCTGAATGGATTTCTGGAAGAAGAGTTGTATATGATGCAACCGAAAGGTTTTATCGATCCAAAGGGAGCTAACAAAGTATGCAAGCTCCAGCGATCCATTTATGGACTGGTGCAAGCCTCTCGGAGTTGGAATAAACGCTTTGATAGTGTGATCAAAGCATTTGGGTTTGTACAGACTTTTGGAGAAGCCTGTATTTACAAGAAAGTGAGTGGGAGCTCTGTAGCATTTTTGATATTATATGTAGATGACATATTACTGATTGGAAATGATATAGAATTTCTGGATAGCATAAAGGGATACTTGAATAAAAGTTTTTCAATGAAAGACCTCGGTGAAGCTGCTTACATATTGGGCATTAAGATCTATAGAGATAGATCAAGACGCTTGATTGGACTTTCACAAAGCACATACCTTGACAAGATTTTGAAGAAGTTCAAAATGGATCAAGCAAAGAAGGGGTTCTTGCCTGTATTGCAAGGTGTGAAGTTGAGTCAGACTCAATGCCCGACCACTGCAGAAGATAGAAAGAAGATGAAAGATGTTCCCTATGCTTCAGCCATAGGCTCTATCATGTATGCAATGCTGTGTACCAGACCCGATCTGTGCCTTGCTATAAGTTTGGCAGGGAGGTACCAAAGTAATCCAGGAGTGGATCACTGGACAGCGGTCAAGAATATCCTGAAGTACCTGAAAAGGACTAAGGAGATGTTTCTCGTGTATGGAGGTGACAAAGAGCTCGTCGTAAACGGTTACGTTGATGCAAGCTTTGACACTGATCCGGACGATTCTAAATCGCAAACCGGATACGTATTTACATTAAACGGTGGAGCTGTAAGTTGGTGCAGTTCTAAACAAAGCGTCGTAGCGGGATCTATATGTCAAGCGGAGTACATAGCTGCTTCGGAAGCAGCGAATGAAGGAGTCTGGATGAAGGAGTTCATATCCGATCTAGGTGTCATACCTAGTGCATCGGGTCCAATGAAAATCTTTTGTGACAATACTGGTGCAATTGCCTTAGCAAAGGAATCCAGATTTCACAAGAGAACCAAGCACATCAAGAGACGCTTCAATTCCATCCGGGATTTAGTCCAGGTGGGAGACATAGAGATTTGCAAGATACATACGGATCTGAATGTAGCAGAACCGTTGACTAAGCCTCTTCCACGAGCAAAACATGATCAGCACCAAGACTCCATGGGTGTTAGAATCATTACTGTGTAATCTAGATTATTGACTCTAGTGCAAGTGGGAGACTGAAGGAAATATGCCCTAGAGGCAATAATAAAGTTATTATTTATTTCCTTATATATCATGATAAATGTTTATTATTCATGCTATAATTGTATTAACCGGAAACATAATACATGTGTGAATACATAGACAAACAGAGTGTCACTAGTATGCCTCTACTTGACTAGCTTGTTAATCAAAGATGGTTAAGTTTCCTAACCATGGACAAAGGAGTTGTCATTTGATTAACAAGGTCACATCATTAGTTGAATGATCTGATTGACATGACCCATTCCATTAGCTTAGCACCCGATCGTTTAGTATGTTGCTATTGCTTTCTTCATGACTTATACATGTTCCTATGACTATGAGATTATGCAACTCCCGTTTACCATAGGAACACTTTGTGTGCTACCAAACGTCACAACGTAACTGGGTGATTATAAAGGTGCTCTACAGGTGTCTCCGAAAGTATTTGTTGGGTTGGCGTATTTCGAGATTAGGATTTGTCACTCCGAATGTCGGAGAGGTATCTCAGGGCCTTCTCGGTAATGCACATCACATAAGCCTTGCAAGCATTGCAACCAATGAGTTAGTTGCGAGATGATGTATTACAGAACGAGTAAAGAGACTTGCCGGTAACGAGATTGAACTAGGTTTTGGATACCGACGATCGAATCTCGGGCAAGTAACATACCGATGACAAAGGGAACAACGTATGTTGTTATGCGGTCTGACCGATAAAGATCTTCGTAGAATATGTAGGAGCCAATATGGGCATCCAGGTCCCGCTATTGGTTATTGACCGGAGATGAGTCTCGGTCATGTCTACATTGTTCTCGAACCGTAGGGTCCGCACGCTTAAGGTTTCGATGACAGTTATATTATGAGTTTATGCATTTTGATGTACCGAAGTTAGTTCGGAGTCCCGGATGAGATCACGGACATAACGAGGAGTCTCGGAATGGTCGAGACGTAAAGATTGATATATTGGACGACTATATTCGGACATCGGAATGGTTCCGAGTGGTTTCGGATAATAACGGAGCCCCGGGGGGTTAATGGGCCCATATGGGCCTTAAGGGAAAAGAGGAGGGGCGGCCAGGGCAGGCCGCGTGCCCCCTCCCCCCTAGTTCGAATAGGACAACGAAGGGGGGGCGGCGCCCCCCTTTTTCCTTTCCCCCTCTCTCCTTCCTTCTCCTACAAGGAAAGGGAGAGGAGTCCTACTCCCGGTGGGAGTAGGACTCCTCCTTGGCGCGCCCCTCTAGGCCGGCCGCCCCCTCCCCCTTGCTCCTTTATATACGGGGGCAGGGGGCACCCCAGGACACATAATTGATCAACGTGATCGTTCCTTATCCGTGTGCGGTGCCCCCCTCCACCATATTCCACCTCGGTCATATTGTCGCGGTGCTTAGGCGAAGCCCTGCGTCGGTAGTACATCAAGATCGTCACCACGCCGTCGTGCTGACGGAACTCCTCCCCGAAGCTTTGCTGGATCGGAGCCCGGGGATCGTCATCGAGATGAACGTGTGCTAAGAACTCGGAGGCGCCGGAGTAACGGTGTTTGGATCGGTCGGATCGGGAAGACGTACGACTACTTCCTCTATGTTGCATCAACGCTTCCGCTTCGGTCTACGAGGGTACGTAGACAACACTCTCCCCTCTCGTTGCTATGCATCGCCATGATGTTGCGTGTGCATAGGAATTTTTTTGAAATTACTACGTTCCCCAACATCTCCTCCCTCGCAACGCGCTGCCAACCCTCCATGTTGTTTATCATGGCTGCCCCCAAGTAGCTCCTCCTCTACGAGGGCTCCTCAAGGCCTTGCCCAATTATGTGCTCCTTGGCCGCCTACCATCGCGCTCTTGGTCAGCCTCATCCTTTTCGCCATGGCCAACCCCCTGTTCACGTTCACTGTTGACGTCCCCTACTCACCTTAGTAGTGCTCCACGTCCGCATCTGTGACGACGTGGATCCTGCATCCGACAAGGAGGAGACGAGGACGAGAAGGCCAAAGGGGTTGTGGTGGAGAAGGAGGATGGCGATGTTGACCGAGGTTGAGGCATGATACGTCCATTTTGCATTAAGATGTCCTACGGTTATTTATAGTGTTTTTACTCAATATAAAACTTTGTGGAGTAATTCTAATGCCTTTTCACTCATAATATGCAAGGTTTACACAAAGAGGGAGATTACCGGTAGCTGGAATTCTGGACCTGAAAAAGCTATATCAGAGATACCTATTCTGCACATCTCCAAGTGAGCTGAAATTTTACGGAGATTTATTTTGAAATATATAAAAAACATTGGAGAAAAGAAACACCAGAGGGGGCCACCCAGGTGCCCACTAGGCACCAGGGTGCGCCTACCCCCCTGGCGCGCCCTGGTGGGTAGTTGGCCCCCTGGCCAGCCTCCGGTGCCCATGTTCTGGTATATAAGGTAAGTTGCCCTAAAAATAAAGGGGAGGACCTTCGGTACGGAGCGTCGCCTTCTCGAGACGGAACTTGGGCAGGAGCACTTTTGCTCTCCGGTGGAGCGATTCCGCCAAGGATACTTCCCTCCAGGAGGGGGAAACCGAAGCCATCATCGTCACCAAAAACCCTCTGATCGTGGGAGGGCCAATCTTCATCAACATCACCATCTCATCAAAACTCTAGTTCATCTCTTGTGTTCAATATTTGTATCAAAACCTCAGATTGGTACCTCCGGGTGACTAGTAGTGTTGATTACATCTTTTAGTTGATACTAGTTGGTTTATTTGGTTGAAGATCATATGTTCAGATTTGCTATACAATACCCCTCTGATCTTGAGCATGAACATATTTTGTGAGTAGTTACTTTTATTCTTGAGGACATGTGAGAAGTCTTGTCATAATTAATCATGTGAATTTGATACTCGTTCGATATTTTGATGGTCTGTATGTTGTGATTCTCTTAGTGGTGTTATGTGAACGTCGACTACATGACACTTCACCATCTTTGGGCCTAAAGAAATGCATTGTGTAGTAGTTATTAGATGATGGGTTGCTAGTGTGACAGAAGCTTTAGTCTGACTGATCCGCTAGAACAATATTTGTTAGACCATGAAAATCATATGCACTTGCATGAACGAAATGAGATAGATAAAGTATTCTTTGATCAACAACCTATTCTTAAACAAAATTTGCATGTTGAAACTCTAGGAGGTCATCCTCCACCTGAAGGTGATCTTGTATTTGAATTAAAACAATTGCTTGATACTTTGAAATATGCTTATGTTGATGAAAAGAATATATATCATGTTATTATTAGTGCTAACATTACAGAGCATGAAGAAAAGATATTACTAAAAAATTATGAGGAAGCACCGTGCTACTATTGGATATACTCTTGATGATCTTAAGGGCATTAGTCTCACTCTCTGTCAGCACAAGATTAATATAGAACCCGATGCGAAACCAGTTGTTGATCATAAACGACGATTGAATCCTAAGATGAAGGAAGTGGTAAGAACTGAAATACTAAAGCTTCTGGAAGCATGTATAATCCATCCCATAGCTGATTGTATATGGGTAAGTCTTGTTCATCGTGTTCCAAAGAAAAGAGGCATTACTGTTGTTCTCAATAATAAAAATGAACTTATTTCATAAAGAATTATGACTGGCTATAGAATGCTAATTAATTTCAGAAAATTAAACAAAGCCATTAGAAAAAATCATTACCCTTTGCCTTTTATTGATCAAATGCTAGAAAGATTGTCAAAGCACACACACTTTTGTTTCCTCGATGGATATTCCGGTTTCTCTCAAATACCTGTATCACAACCTGATCTAGAGAAACCCACCTTCACTTGTCCTTTCGGAACTTATGCTTATAGACGTATGCCTTTTGGTTTATGCAATGCACCTACTACCTTTCAAAGATGTATCACTGTTATATTCTCTGACTTTTGTGAAAAGATTGTTGAGCTTTTCATGGATGATTTTTCCGTTTACGGATATTCTTTTGATGATTGCTTAAGCAACCTTGTTTGAGTTTTGCAGAGATGTGGACAAACTAATCTTGTCTTGAATCGGGAGAACTGTCACTTTATGATGAATGAAGATATTGTCTTGGTGTCACATCCCTAGCTCTGGTATGCTCAAGGCTAGCTAGTCATGTGTGCATCATTTTTAAATTTCA
Source organism: Aegilops umbellulata (assembly GCA_032464435.1). NCBI lineage: Eukaryota > Viridiplantae > Streptophyta > Magnoliopsida > Poales > Poaceae > Aegilops > Aegilops umbellulata. The sequence continues at coordinate 546,652,920 of CP136057.1, forward strand.
TTAAATTTTGAAATGAGGATTTGTGAAACCCTCAGAATCATTTCTGGAAATGACCCAAATAAAAATTGCTCCAAAAAGGTCCAAGAAATGTTCATGTCTCTCTCTGAAAATATTGGGCAGAGATAAAAATCAACCAATATTTTTAGGAGCTCATAAATATTTATTTTGGGCATTTGGAATTAATGCAAAAGTTATTTGTTTTTGGATATATATTGTTATATATATGAAATATTGTCCAAAAATTATGCCAGTAATTGAGGAGCTCTGGAGTAATACCATTAGCCCCTACAAAAATTGGCATAATAAAATAAAATGGTTTAGTAATTTTTATTAAACCAAAACAAATGTCAGAAAATAGGAAAGAAAAAGAAAGGGATAAACTTACCTGTGCTCACCTGAGGCCTGGCCTGGCCCAGTGGCCAACAGGCCGGCCCTGTCCTCCTGGCGACGACAGAAGGCAGGGGCACGCGCCGGCGCGCGCGGCCACGCGTCCGGCCGGGGCCACGTCCCCGCCACCTCCTGCTTCTCCCCCTCGTCGCCCTGGACGCCCCGGACATCGCCACGACGCCCCGCGCCGCTTTCGCTCTCGCCCCAGACCTCTCTCCCTCTCCCTCGCTCTCTCCCGCGAACCCCGAGCGTTGCCGTCACCGCCGTTCGCCAACACCGCGGCCACCGGCCACCCCTCGCCCTGCCACTGCGTCTAGGAGCTCCGCCACATCGCTAGCTACCTCCTCGCCGAGCCACGCAAGCCGGAGTGCCCCATGGAGCCGCCATCGCCATCGTCTTCCTCCTCGGACGCCGCCGACCGCCGACTCCGATTCGCCATCTTCAGCGCCTCCCCCGAGCCACTGAGCACGCCCGCCGAACCCCCGTGAGCTCTCCTCCATTTCCCCCTCCTCCCCGTGCTAGTTTGCCCTGCCTAGCTAGCTCAGCTGCCGCGCCCGAGACCTCATCGCCGCCGGCCATGGCGCCACCGTAGCCAGAGCCCAAGCCAGCCGCTCCCGCGCGCGTCACCGTGCTCCTGGTGACGCCAGGAGGCCGTAGATGCCCTCCGCAGCCCCAGCCGTGCCCCGTAGCCCGCTCCCGCTCGGAGCCGAGCTCCGACCGCCGCCGCGAGCTGCGCTCCGGCGAGCTCCGGCCACCCCTTCTCCTCCTACCTGCTCCGCTGGATGCGGGAGAGCACGGGCTTAGTCCCGGTGCCCTTAGCCGCCGCCCCCGTGGCCTGAAACGCGGACGCCGCCGCGTCCTGTGGTCGCCGCCGACGACCTCGCCGGCCTGACGGGTGGGCCCCGTCGCCCAGGTGATTAGCTTAGTGCTAATCGCCGCCTAATTAACCACTGACACTGACCAGTGGGCCCCGTGCCCCCTAATCCTTTTAATTAAGCAAATAACCCCCTGTTTAACCCCGTGTCACTGACGTGTGGACCCCACATGTCAGGTTTGACCTGGTCAGCGCCGTTGACCGCTGACGCAGTGCTGACGTCATGCTGACGCAATTATTTATTTTCTGGAATTATTTTAAAACAGGAAATTCTAGAAAATATTCAAAACTTCAAAAATTCATATCAATTCAACCGTAGCTCAGATTGAAATGATTTATATATGAAAAATTATCAGAAAAATGCAATCTATCCATCTGTACCAGTTTCATGCATGAAAAACCAAGTTATACCTGCTGTATAAGTGAAACACTAAAATGGCTTATATAAAGAGCTTAACTTGAAGATGCATGGTTCAAATGGACTTCACTCAATTTGAAATGCTAGTTGCATTAGCTCGAACAACATCACATATTCATGCCATGATCATGCATCATATTGTTGCATATGCTTGTATTCTGATTGCCGACACCGTTCCTTCTCGATAGGTCCTGCTCCGGAGACCGTTCCAGAGTACCTGTCTGAGGAGCAGTGCCTTCCTTGTTGATCTACCAGGCAAGCAAACCCCCTTGTTCATTCCGATACAATCCTACTCTCTCGCTCCTACTCTCAGTTATTGCATTAAGACAACAACGATTCATCTGCTACTTTATGCTGCGGTAGTTGAACCCATTCCTCTGCATGACCTGTCATTGCCACAGTAAATAGTTGAAACCCACTAGCATGTGTAGGAGTTGATTGAGCCATGTTGTGCTTCTACCATGCCATGCCTGCTATTGCTTAGAGTTGTGTCAGGTCTGATTCATTGGGAATGGATTGGAGTGATATGATATGTTCTGATGTTGAGAGTGAACGTGTGAACACGATTTGGTAAAGGTAGCGGTGAGAGGCCATGTAGGAGTACATGGTGGGTTGTCTCATTGGAACCGCCCTTAAGCACTGAGTTCTGTGTATGTTGTCCAATGACTAGCTACTACCACACATTGGGCTCCGGGAACTCCAAGCTCTCTCGACTTATTAACCAACTTGATCTCTGTCCAGGAGTTGCAAATAGTTTCTGGTGTTTGTAGGTAGTGTTAGTAGTCTACCAAGTGGCACCCGGCCAGGTGGGCTTGGGACAGACTAGGCACACATGGCCCGGTGTACCGAGTGGCACCCGGATGGTGGGCTCGGAAACCCTGTACACATCGTTTGGGGCCGTGAGCGACACCCCGGCCGGATCTCCTTGCGGATGGAACCCGAATAGGCGATAAACCTGGACTAGAGTCTTGTGTGGTTAGTCAGGTCGTGGCCGACACCCTCGCCAGGCTTCCGCTTGAAGGTTGCCGAGATACATGACGTGTACATGGTGATAAGTGGTGAGAGCGTGTGTGAAGAAGTACACCCCTGCAGGGTTATCATGATCTATTCGAATAGCCGTGTCCTCGGTTATGGACTTCTTGGATGCTTACGTGGTACATAGAAAACTTGAAGTGGATACTCTAAAATGCTCAAGATAAGTGTGAGTGCTATGGATGGCCTTCTCGTAGTGAGACGGGGATGAATCCATAGTAGTGTATTGATGTGGTGATTAGTGGACTCGTGTGCGCCATTTCAAAAGAGTTACCAGCAGTCATAGAACAGGATAGCCACAGAGTCAAAGCTGGCTTGCTGCAACTAAACCCCACATTACCTCCTTGATACTAATGCATGTATGATAGGATCTGATGTAAGTCTTGCTGAGTACCTTTGTACTCACGTTTGCGTTATTTATGTTTTGCAGATGAGACATCTGTCTCACTAGTAGTTCCGCTTGGACTTCGAGGAGTAGCTTGCCACCTCAGCTATGATCTTGATCGGAGGTTGTAGATAGTCAGGCGCTTCAGCCTTTTTCTTTTGTAGTTGTCTGTACTCAGACATGTAATGCTTCCGCTTGTTGCTTGTATGCTCTGAATGATGGGTCATGTGACCCCTGTTTGTATTTAATGTTATGTGGCTCTTTTGAGCCTTTATCTATATGAGTTTGCGTTATGTTGTGATGCCATGTTGTACAGCACATACTTGCATGTTATGCGTACGTGTAACGTGTATTGCTATGTGTGGGATCCGACAATCTAGTTGTTTATCCTTGGCAGCCTATCATATGGGGAAATGTAGTCCAGTGCTTTCGGAGCGATAGTAGTCCGCTACAGCCTGGTTCACCGGAGTCCTGCTAGCCCAGCACTACTGCTCGGAACACTTGACTGGCCGGCATGTGATTCACTTCGTTCCTGTGTCTGTCCCTTCGGGAAATGTCACGCGGTGTTATCCGGAGTCCTGCCTAGCCTGCTACAGCCCGGGTCACCGGAGTCCTGTTAGCCCAGTGCTACAGCCCGGATTTATACGTTGATGACCGACATGCTCGATGTGATTCATGTATGCCTGTCCTCATGGGTTAGTGCCGCCTTGGGTTCACGACTAGCCATGTCGGCCCGGGTTCTCTGTCATATGGATGCTAGCGACATTATCATATACGTGAGCCAAAAGACGCAAACGGTCCCGGGCCAGGTAAGGTGGCACCCGTGGGAGTACCGTGCGTGAGGCCGCAAGGTGATATGATGTGTTACATGCTGGATCGATGTGGCTTAGGATCGGGGTCCCGACAGCTTTGGTATCAGAGCCTGACTGCTTGTAGGATTTCCAAGCCAGCCTGGTCGAAGTTGAGTCTAGAAATGCTTTAGTTATGTAGGGGAATTGATTGTGGAAGGGAACGTATGGCTCTTTTTACTCCTTATACCTCATGCCTTCTGATCTGAGTCATCCTATCTTTCCTACGGGGTTAAGGAACTAGGCTTTCTCTTCTGTCTATCAGGATCACGTGTCACTACTCCGTAGTCTCTTAGGATTGGTTGATCAGAGTCTTATCCCAGTTTGAGTACTTCCGGTGTAGCATGTTTAGTAATATTTCAGAACCTTGAGTGATGATGTTGAGTATGGTGCTACCCCATCTTTTGCAGAATGTCTCTTTCTGAGCATTTTACTGCCGTTATGCTACCGGAATTGTCCTAGGAGTTTGAGAGATACTAAATTCCCTTGTGTTACATATTACATCCTATAGTTGTTGTTGACCTCGTCCTTGGTTCCACTTCTCAGGATGTCGTCAGTTAACCGAAGTTTTGTTGCTCATAGCCGGAACCACGGAGATGGTAGGGATGAGGAGGATCCTCCCGACCAACCTTCGTTGACAGAGTTCATGTTAGAGATGGAGAGGAACAAGCGTGAGTCTAACCGCTTGTTGGCACGTATCGAGGAGAACACCGCACCCCAATGCAAAGAGTCAGCGACCATCTATGATTTCATTCGTTTGAAACCACCCACCTTCCATCATTCCATTGAACCACTCGATGCAGATGACTGGCTCCGTAGTATCACACACAAGCTCCGTTCTGCGAACGTAGCTGAAGGTGACAAGGTCATCTATGCTGCATATCACCTGGAAGGTCCTGCCAGTCTTTGGTGGCAGAACTATGAGGCTATGCTTCCAGTTGGTCAGATTCCTACCTGGAGAGATTTCACTGAGGCTTTTCGTGAGCATCACATTCCTGAAGCCCTCATCGATTGCAAGAGAGAAGAGTTCTGTAGTTTCACCCAGGGTAAGATGGTTGTTGATGTTTATAGTAGAGAGTTTGAGAACCTCGCCCACTATGCTACAGAAGAAGTGTCCACGGATGCCAAGAAGCAGGCTAGGTTCCGGAAGGGTCTCAACCCCAAGTTGCGTCGTGATCTCCACTTGCACCATTGCAATACATTCCAGGCTCTTGTGAACAAGGCCATTAACGCAGAGATAGCTCAGCTCACTTACGAGGAGTCTCGTAAGCACACCCGTGATTTGGTTTCTTCCTCCGGTTCTAGTTCGCAGAAGCGCCGGATTTGGATTCCGAACTCCGCTCTTCCACCCGGTTATACCCCAAGGCCATCTTATGTGGCGCCTCACCCAGTTCAGCCATTTGCACCAACCAGGCCTATTGGTAGACCGCCTTCCAATGCGGGTCCACGTCCTACTTCAGGGACTTGTTTCACATGCGAAGAGCCAGGACACTATGCACGTGACTGCTCTCAAGCCAGTTATGCTCCACCCCAGCCCAAGAAGTCTGTTGGCTGTGATAAGCCATCACGCAAGATGATCAGTGTCAAGACAGCTCCCACTGAACGTGGACGTGTGCATCACGTCTCAGCCAAAGACGCTCATGATGATCCAGATGTCGTTCTTGGTACACTCCTTGTCAACTGTCATCCAGCTTCGGTTCTTTTCGATACCGGAGCATCTCATTCCTTCATCTCTGAAGGCTATGCTCGTTTGCACGACATGTCATTTTGTGATATGCCAACTCCACTTGAAATCCAAACTCCAGGGTCTAGATGGCAAACTACCAGAATAAGCCATGGTAATGAAATCCTTGTCGATAGACTTGTATTCCTTGCATCACTTATAGCCCTCAAGTCTACAGATATTAACATCATCTTGGGTATGGACTGGATGAAAGCTCATTATGCCAAGATTGATTGTTATACCAGGTCTGTTCAGCTTACACACCCATCTGGCAAGATAGTCACTGTCTCCACCAAAATTGCAAAGCGTCAGCTTTATTCTCTTAATGCCAGCCCTCTCCCCGACCTTGAAGATATCCCGGTAGTCCGTGACTTTCCGGATGTCTTTCTAGAAGAACTGCCAGGTATTCCACCTGACAGGGATGTAGAGTTCATCATAGATCTTATCCCAGGAACTGCTCCAATCTCTAGGAGACCCTATAAGATGGCACCCTTAGAACTAGCCGAGCTTAAGAAACAACTTGATGAGTCCTTGCAAAAGGGTTTCATCCGTCCTAGTTCTTCTCCCTGGGCTTGCCCCGTCCTCTTCGTTAAGAAGAAGGATGGTACGGACCGGATGGTTGTAGATTATCGTCCCGTTAATTTGGTCACGATAAAGAACAAGTATCCGCTCCCCAGGATCAACGACCTGTATGATCAGCTCGCTGAATCCTCAGTCTTTTCCAAGATGGATTTAAGGTTAGGCTACCACCAAATCAAGATCAGAAACGGGGACATTCCTAAGACGGCTTTTGTCACTCGTTATGGCCAATACGAGTACACCGTCATGTCCTTTGGTCTAACCAATGCTCCAGCCACCTTCTCCTGCTTGATGAACTCGATCTTCATGGAGTACTTAGATAAGTTCGTCGTGGTTTACCTCGATGATATTCTTATTTACTCGAAGAACAAGGAAGAGCATGCCGAACATCTTAGACTTGTGCTAGAAAAACTCAGAGAGCACCGCCTTTATGCCAAGTTCTCCAAGTGCGAATTTTGGTTGCCAGAAGTGACCTATCTAGGCCACGTGATCTCTGGTAAGGGCATTGCTGTCAATCCCGAAAGAGTTCAGGCCGTTCTTGATTGGACTCCACCTGAAACAGTTAAACAAGTTAGGAGTTTCCTTGGTCTAGCCAGTTATTGTCGCCGCTTCGTTGAAAACTTCTCCAAAGTGGCCAAACCCCTCAGGGAACTTCTCAAGAAAGATAAAAAGTTTGAGTGGTCCCCACAGTGTGAGTACAGTTTTCACGAACTGAAAAGACGCCTGACTTCTGCTCCCATACTTGTGCCACCGGATTTCACTAAAGACTTTGTTATCTACTGCGACGCCTCACGACAGGGACTAGGTTGCATTCTTATGCAGGATCGCCATGTGATTGCCTATGCATCTCGACAGTTGCATCCACATGAGGAGAATTATCCTACACATGATCTAGAGCTTGCAGCCGTAGTCTATGCACTTAAGACATGGCGACATTACCTTCTTGGTAAACGTTGCGAGATTTACACCGATCACCAAAGTCTCAAGTATATCTTCACCCAACCAGATTTGAATCTTAGGCAAAGACGTTGGCTGGAGTTGATCTTAGATTATGACTTAGGAATTACCTACACCCCAGGCAAGGGCAATGTCATGGCTGATGCGCTAAGTCGTAAGTCCTATTGCAACAATCTCATGTTGCAGCAGGGCCAACCTCTTCTCCATGAGGAATTCTGTAAGCTTAACCTTCACATTGCTCCTCATGGATTCCTTTCTACCTTGGTGGCGAAACCTACCCTTGTGGATCAGATCATCTCTGCTCAGAAGCAGGATACGGGAATTTCCCGGATCAAGAGAAACATTAACAAGGGAGTTGGTGGTAGTTTCTCTATAGATGATCGAGGTGTTGTTTTCTTTCAGAATCGCTTGATAGTTCCCAAGAATCAACATCTGCGACAACTGATCCTTAAGGAGGCTCATGAATCTCCACTCACGATTCATCCCGGTAGTACTAAGATGTATCAGGACCTATGCCAGAGGTTCTGGTGGACTAGGATGAAGAGAGAAATCGCTCAGTTCATTGCTAACTGTGACGTTTGTCGTCGCGTTAAGGCAGAGCATCAAAGGCCCGCTGGCACCCTTCAGCCTTTAGCTATTCCTGAATGGAAATGGGATAAGGTTGGTATGGACTTCATCACCGGCTTTCCCAGGACCAAGAAAGGGAATAATGCTATCTTCGTAGTCATTGATCGTCTTTCCAAGGTGGCTCACTTCCTACCTGTTCGAGAGAATATCACAGCTAGTCAGCTCGCTGACTTATATATTTCTCGAATAGTTTCACTTCATGGTGTTCCACTAGAGATCAATTCAGACCGTGGTAGTCTTTTCACTTCTCATTTCTGGGAGAGTTTCCAAACGGCCATGGACACCCATCTCTCCTTCAGTACCGCTTTCCACCCTCAATCAAGTGGTCAGGTGGAAAGGGTCAACCAAATTCTCGAAGACATGCTTAGAGCTTGCGTTATCTCATTCGGTATGGATTGGGAGAAGTGTCTTCCTTTCGCCGAGTTTGCTTATAACAATAGCTACCAATCCAGTCTCAAGAAAGCTCCTTTTGAGATTCTGTATGGACGAAGATGTCGAACACCTTTGAACTGGTCAGAAACCGGTGAAAGACAATTCTTTGGACCGGATATGATTCAGGAGGCAGAAGAGCAAGTTCGCATCATTCGTGAGAATTTAAAAACAGCCCAATCTCGTCAAAAGAGCCAGTATGACCGTCGTCATAAGGAAGTGGCTTATGAAGTTGGCGACAAGGCTTACCTTCGGGTCACCCCTTTGAAGGGTACCCATCGTTTCGGTATCAAGGGCAAGTTGGCTCCTCGTTACATTGGTCCTTTTCGCATTCTCGCTAAACGAGGAGAGGATGCCTACCAGTTGGAACTACCCCCACATCTTTCTCGAGTTCATGATGTCTTCCACGTCTCTCAACTCAGGCGTTGCTTCTCGGATCCCATCCGCGGAGTGGACCACGAAACGCTTGATCTCCAAGATAACCTCACTTATCGAGAGTACCCCGTCCGCATTCTGGATCAAGCAGAGCGTGTCACTCGACGCCAGAACATCAAGTTTCTCAAAGTTCAGTGGTCTCATCATTCCGAGAGAGAAGCTACCTGGGAGCGTGAAGATCGTCTTCGACTGGAGTACCCCACTTTCTTTCCGCCAACCCCTGAATCTCGGGACGAGATTCTTTCGAGTGGGGGCGAGTTGTCACATCCCTAGCTCTGGTATGCTCAAGGCTAGCTAGTCATGTGTGCATCATGTTTAAATTTCATTAAATTTTGAAACGAGGATTTGTGAAACCCTCAGAATCATTTCTGGAAATGACCCAAATAAAAATTGCTCCAAAAAGGTCCAAGAAATGTTCATGTCTCTCTCTGAAAATATTGGGCAGAGATAAAAATCAACCAATATTTTTAGGAGCTCATAAATATTTATTTTGGGCATTTGGAATTAATGCAATAGTTATTTGTTTTGGATATATATTGTTATATATATATATGAAATATTGTCCAAAAAGTATGCCAGTAATTGAGGAGCTCTGGAGTAATACCATTAGCCCCTACAAAAATTGGCATAATAAAATAAAATGGTTTAGTAATTTTTATTAAACCAAAACAAATGTCAGAAAATAGGAAAGAAAAAGAAAGGGATAAACTTACCTGTGCTCACCTGAGGCCTGGCCTGGCCCAGTGGCCAACAGGCCGGCCCAACCGCCAACCGTCGTCCTCCTGGCGACGACAGAAGGCACGGGCACGCGCCGGCGCGCGCGGCCACGCGTCTGGCCGGGGCCACATCCCCGCCACCTCCTGCTTCTCCCCCTCGTCGCCCTGGACGCCCCGGACGTCGCCACGACGCCCCGCGCCGCTTTCGCTCTCGCCCCGGACCTCTCTCCCTCTCCCTTGCTCTCTCCCGCGAACCCCGAGCGTTGCCGTCGCCGCCGTTCGCCAACACCGCGGCCACCGGCCACCCCTCGCCCTGCCGTTGCGTCTAGGAGCTCCGCCACATCGCTAGCTACCTCCTCGCCGAGCCACGCAAGCCGGAGTGCCCCGTGGAGCCGCCATCGCCATCATCTTCCTCCTCGGACGCCGCCGACCGCCGACTCCGATTCGCCGTCTTCAGCGCCTCCCCCGAGCCACTGAGCACGCCCGCCGAACCCCCGTGAGCTCTCCTCCATTTCCCCTCCTCCCCGTGCTAGTTTGCCCCGCCTAGCTAGCTCAGCTGCCGCGCCCGAGACCTCATCGCCGCCGGCCATGGCGCCACCGTAGCCAGAGCCCAAGCCAGCCGCTCCCGCGCGCGTCACCGTGCTCCTGGTGACGCCAGGAGGCCGTAGATGCCCTCCGCAGCCCCAGCCGTGCCCCGTAGCCCGCTCCCGCTCGGAGCCGAGCTCTGGCCGCCGCCGCGAGCTGCACCCCGGCGAGCTCCGGCCACCCCTTCTCCTCCTACCTGCTCCGCTAGATGTGGGAGAGCACGGGCTTCGTCCCGGTGCCCTTAGCCGCCGCCCCCGTGGCCTGAAACGCGGACGCCGCCGCGTCCTGTGGTCGCCGCCGACGACCTCGCCGGCCTGACGGGTGGGCCCCGTCGCCCAGGTGATTAGCTTAGTGCTAATCACCGCCTAATTAACCACTGACACTGACCAGTGGGCCCCGTGCCCCCTAATCCTTTTAATTAAGCAAATAACCCCCTGTTTAACCCCGTGTCACTGACGTGTGGACCCCATACGTCAGGTTTGACCTGGTCAGCGCCGTTGACCGCTGACGCAGTGCTGACGTCATGCTGACGCAATTATTTATTTTCTGGAATTATTTTAAAACAGGAAATTCCAGAAAATATTCAAAACTTCAAAAATTCATATCAATTCAACCGTAGCTCAGATTAAAATGATTTATATATGAAAAATTATCAGAAAAATGCAATCTATCCATCTGTACCAGTTTCATGCATGAAAAACCAAGTTATACCTGCTGTATAAGTGAAACACTAAAATGGCTTATATAAAGAGCTTAACTTGAAGATGCATGGTTCAAATGGACTTCACTCAATTTGAAATGCTAGTTGCATTAGCTCGAACAGCATCACATATTCATGCCATGATCTTGCATCATATTGTTGCATATGCTTGTATTCTGATTGCCGACACCGTTCCTTCTCGATAGGTCCTGCTCCGGAGACCGTTCCAGAGTACCTGTCTGAGGAGCAGTGCCTTCCTTGTTGATCTACCAGGCAAGCAAACCCCCTTGTTCATTCCGATACAATCCTACTCTCTCGCTCCTGCTCTCAGTTATTGCATTAAGACAACAACGATTCATCTGCTACTTTATGTTGCGGTAGTTGAACCCATTCCTCTGCATGACCTGTCATTGCCACAGTAAATAGTTGAAACCCACTAGCATGTGTAGGAGTTGATTGAGCCATGTTGTGCTTCTACCATGCCATGCCTGCTATTGCTTAGAGTTGTGTCAGGTCTGATTCACTGGGAATGGATTGGAGTGATATGATATGTTCTGATGTTGAGAGTGAACGTGTGAACACGATTTGGTAAAGGTAGCGGTGAGAGGCCATGTAGGAGTACATGGTGGGTTGTCTCATTGGAACCGCACTTAAGCACTGAGTTCTGTGTATGTTGTCCAATGACTAGCTACTACCACACATTGGGCTCCGGGCACTCCAAGCTCTCTCGACTTATTAACCAACTTGATCTCTGTCCAGGAGTTGCAAATAGTTTCTGGTGTTTGTAGGTAGTGTTAGTAGTCTACCAAGTGGCACCCGGCCAGGTGGGCTTGGGACAGACTAGGCACACGTGGCCCGGTGTACCGAGTGGCACCCGGATGGTGGGCTCGGGAACCCTGTACACATCGTTTGGGGCCGTGAGCGACACCCCGGCCGGATCTCCTTGCGGATGGAACCCGAATAGGCGATAAACCTGGACTAGAGTCTTGTGTGGTTAGTCAGGTCGTGGCCGACACCCTCGCCAGGCTTCCGCTTGAAGGTTGCCGAGATACATGACGTGTACATGGTGATAAGTGGTGAGAGCGTGTGTGAAGAAGTACACCCCTGCAGGGTTATCATGATCTATTCGAATAGCTGTGTCCTCGGTTATGGACTTCTTGGATGCTTACGTGGTACATAGACAACTTGAAGTGGATACTCTAAAATGCTCAAGATAAGTGTGAGTGCTATGGATGGCCTTCTCGTAGTGAGACGGGGATGAATCCATAGTAGTGTATTGATGTGGTGATTAGTGGACTCGTGTGCGCCATTTCAAAAGAGTTACCAGCAGTCGTAGAACAGGATAGCCATAGAGTCAAAGCTGGCTTGCTGCAACTAAACCCCACATTACCTCCTTGATACTAATGCATGTATGATAGCATCTGATGTAAGTCTTGCTGAGTACCTTTGTACTCACGTTTGCGTTATTTATGTTTTGCAGATGAGACATCTGTCTCACTAGTAGTTCCGCTTGGACTTCGACGAGTAGCTTGCCACCTCAGCTACGATCTTGATCGGAGGTTGTAGATAGTCAGGCGCTTCAGCCTTTTTCTTTTGTAGTTGTCTGTACTCAGACATGTAATGCTTCCACTTGTTGCTTGTATGCTCTGAATGATGGGTCATGTGATCCCTGTTTGTATTTAATGTTATGTGGCTCTTTTGAGCCTTTATCTATTTGAGTTTGCGTTATATTGTGATGCCATGTTGTACATCACATACTTGCATGTTATGCGTACGTGTAACGTGTATTGCTATGTGTGGGATCCGACAATCTAGTTGTTTATCCTTGGCAGCCTATCATATGGGGAAATGTAGTCCAGTGATTTCGGAGCGATAGTAGTCCGCTACAGCCCGGTTCACCGGAGTCCTGCTAGCCCAGCACTACTGCTCGGAACACTTGACTGGCCGGCATGTGATTCACTTCGTTCCTCTGTCCCTTCGGGGAAATGTCACGCGGTGTTATCCGGAGTCCTGCCTAGCCTGCTACAGCCCGGGTCACCGGAGTCCTGTTAGCCCAGTGCTACAGCCCGGATTTATACGTTGATGACCGACATGCTCGATGTGATTCATGTATGCCTGTCCTCATGGGTTAGTGCCGCCTTGGGTTCACGACTAGCCATGTCGGCCCGGGTTCTCTGTCATATGGATGTTAGCGACATTATCATATACGTGAGCCAAAAGACGCAAACAGTTCCGGGCCAGGTAAGGTGGCACCCGTGGGAGTACCGTGCGTGAGGCCGCAAGGTGATATGATGTGTTACATGCTGGATCGATGTGGTTTAGGATCGGGGTCCCGACACTTGGGGCATAAAATTTCTGAAATATCCCGCTACGACAGAAAACAAGTAGGAGGGGAGAGTTCAACGGGAAAAGAAAAGAGTTGTCGTGGGGTGTGATTTTTGTGTTGGGACCGCGTGTCGAAGATACATGACGGGTAGTCTGGACAATCACATTTCTTTCTCACATATGGATTGGATTTGAGAAAGCTCGAACTATCCAAACGGTTGAAATTTGGAGAACCCATTGGGCGCCCGTTTGATATCCAAACATACCTAAAATGCATGACGAGAAAAATAAGCTTCAAGTTCGAAGACGATCTTAATCATTTATTTGATTTATTTAAATATCTTGTAGCCCGTAACAACGCACTGGCATTCTTTATAGAAATTATCGTGTGTGAAATAGTTCTGGAATGATAAAACGCCGTGTCTTGTTTTGCAGATTTGTGGTGACCCATTCTGCTCCCTCTGCTCGGTTCTGTGCTATCTCAACGCACGTCCACCAGTTCACCTCCGACCCAACTGCCTGTTGCCCAACGCAACGCGTATCGTTCATCTCAGCGTACGCATGCACCCTGCCCTGGACCGTCTTCCAGTGATGCGGCCATGCCACCCCTCCCGCTCCTCCCTCCTGTTTCCCGGGGAGGAGCCATGCATGAAGAGATAAAAAGCACCCCATCCTTCGCGCTTGCTCTTCACAGCTCTCTCTCAATCGCTCCCTGAGGCAGAGCTGTCCCTACGGAAGGCAGCCAGAATAATACGGGAGCTCCTCAACATTTTCGTTCCATGTTGATTGATTGATTCCTTCTAACCGATCGTACCTGTACATGTAACCGGCCGGAGCTCTGTGTCCAAGGCGCCTCCATCCGGTGAGGCCATCTGCACCTCACGGCGCCTAATTGGACGGTATAATAACAGACTTGCAGAGAGTTGATCCCCGATCCATGGAGAACGGCCTCGCTCCGCCCGCGCGCCGGGCGCCGATCAAATGCCCCCCCGCCGCCGCCGAGGTAACGAACCAGAGTTCTCTTGATCGGCGCATGCATTTTCGTGTTGCGGCTCGCGGCGTTTTTCACGGGACGGCGGGGAATGGTTCAGGACGTGGAGCAGCTGCCCACCCCGACGGTGACCTCCGAGGAGTTCCTCCAGTTCAAGAGGAAGGCCACCACGATCGTGGAGGAGTACTTCTCCACGGACGACGTGGCCGCCACGGCGAGCGAGCTGCGGGAGCTGCGCGTGCCCTGCTACCACTACTACTTCGTCAAGAAGCTCGTCTCGGTGGCCATGGACCGCCACGACAGGGAGAAGGAGATGGCGGCCGTGCTGCTCTCCTCGCTCTACGGCGACGTCATCGACCGCCCGCAGGTGTACAAGGGCTTCTGCAAGCTCGCCGAGGCCTGCGACGACCTCTCCGTCGACACGCCCGACGCCGTCGACATCCTCGCCGTCTTCGTCGCCCGCGCCATCGTCGACGACATACTGCCCCCGGCGTTCCTGGCCAAGCAGCTGCCGTGCCTGCCCGACGGCTGCAAGGGCGCCGAGGTCATCCGCAGGGCGGAGAAGAGCTACCTGTCCGTGCCGCACCACGGGGAGATCATCCTGCAGAGGTGGGGCGGCATCAAGAACATCACCGTGGATGAGGCCAAGGCCAGGATCGCCGACATCCTGGAGGAGTACCTCGCCGCCGGCGACACGGCCGAAGCCTTCCGGTGCATCAGGGACCTCCAGATCCCCTTCTTCCACCACGACGTCGTCAAGCGGGCGCTCGTTCTCGCCATCGAGCGTGGCGGCGCGGCCGAGGGCCACATCCTGGATCTCCTCAAGTCGGCGTCGGACCAAGGTGTCATCAACGAGAGCCAGATCATCAAAGGCTTCAACCGTATGATCGACTCCGTTGACGACTTGACGCTCGACGTGCCAAACGCGAGGTGTCTCCTGAAATCCATAATCTTGAAAGCTTCGTCGGAGGGCTGGCTGTGCGCGTCGTCCCTGAAACCGTTGGGGTCGGAGCCGAAGAAGGTCGTCGAGGACGACCCCGCTGTCAAGAGGTTCAAGGCGAAGGCCGTGGCGAGCATACACGAGTACTTCTTGACAGGGGACATCATCGAGTCGGTGAGCCGGCTGGAGGCTGAGAACAGCTCCTGCTCCTGCTTTTTCAACGCCATCTTCGTCAAGAAGCTCATCAGCTTCGCCATGGACCGGAAGAACCGCGAGAAAGAGATGGCCTCCGTGCTGCTGTCCTCGATCTGCATGCCGCCGGAGCACGTCGTCGCAGGGTTCCACCTCCTGATCGACTGCGCCGAGGACGCCGCGCTGGACAACCCCGCCATCGTCGAGGACCTGACCATGTTCTTTGCCAGGTCAGTGGTCGACGAGGTTATAGCGCCGTCGGACTTGGAGGCGGTGGAGGAGGAGGCCGGCCGCCGCAAGGCCGCGGGATCCCCAGGGATGTTGGCTCTGCGCAACGCCCACGCCATGCTCGGAGCAAAGCTCTCCGCGGAGCGGATCCTGCGGTGCTGGGGCGGCGGCGGCACCGGCAAGGCCGGCTGGGAGCTGGGCGAGGTGAAGGACAAGATCGGCAAGCTGCTGCAGGAGTACGACAGCGGCGGCGGCGTCCGGGAGGCGTGCCGGTGCATCAAGGAGCTCGGGATGCCGTTCTTCCACCACGAGGTGGTGAAGAAGGCGCTGGTGGCGATCATCGAGAAGCGGGGCAAGGACGAGCGCCTCTGGGGGCTGCTCAGCGAGTGCTACGGCCGCGGCCTGATCACGCCGAACCAGATGACCAAGGGCTTCCAGAGGATGGCCGACTGCGTCGACGACCTCGCGCTCGACGTGCCGGACGCCGGGAAGCAGCTCGGCTGCTACGTCGAGCGCGCCAAGAAGGCGGGGTGGCTGGACGCGTCCTTCTCCGTTGCCAAGCCGGGGCAGGCACCGGTCCCAGATGGCATTGCCGTTGGTTCGTGAGCACCGGTTACATGCAAACACACTAGGGACATTCCAGGGGAGTTCGTTGGGTTTGCGACAACTTTACGCCATTATATTACGTGTATGTATGATCTGCAGGTATGAGAGAAGACGGTCGATTAGGAGTATATAAGGCTCGCACAGGAAATGTGCTATAGGATAGGGAGTATGATCTTCCAAAGTAGGAGGTTTTCATGGCGTTTAGCGCGGAGGATTTGTGCATTGAAGAGTTTGTTTTTGCCATTGTTTTTCTCCTACACTGTCCTGTGGTGTTTTTATCTGGTCAACTGCTCGTTGAGGAAATTACAATGTTACTCCTTATTAATGTATCACACATTTTTCTAGTATATCCTTTTCTTGTTTTCATTTAATTTTCAGTCTTCCTTTCCTTTTTTAGAGTTGTTGTTTTTCTAATCTGCCTGGTTTAGTGTACGATTTTTTTAAAACTTATGAACATTTTTAAATACATGTTAAAAAAATTCAAATACAGATTGAACACTTCTTTTAATACATTCTTAATATGCTACTTTTTTCATTAATATTTTCGAAAACATGTGAACATTTATTTAAGTGTAACGAACAATTGTTTAAATGGTACAATTTTTTATAAGGCATGATTATTTTAAAATGTCAATATTTTTTGAAAAATCAAATGGTAATTTTTTGAATGGTATGAACCTTTTTGAAGAGACATGAACATACTTTACATTGCATGAATTTTTTTTAAAAATGCAACTTGTGAACATTTTCTAAATGTATAACTTTTTATGAATTGTACGCACATTTTTTCTAAATTTGGTGAATAATATTTTTACATTTCATGAATATTTTTAACACACAATGTACATTCTCAAAACTAAGTAAACTTTTTTTTTCATTGATGCAAATACAATAGGACGAAAATTAAAACACACGATAGCATACTAGTAAGCTTGCACATGCAACGCACGTATCACACATTATAAAATTGTTTTCTTATTCATCTAGTTATGACTTATGAGGCAGTAAAAAAAACCACATGTATATACATTTTCAGATGTTTTAACCAAACAATTACAGAGATTTATTTCGGTAAGATTTCTAAACCTCTCTAGTTGCAAATTGTTTTCTCATTCATCTAGTTATGACTTAGTATGATGTAACAATTATTACAGAAGAACTTTCGCCAACCTCTTCATCCAACACAACCACAGGACCATGGTAATACAGCAAAACTTGTCAAAACACATTGTTTGGCCATCATAATCGGTACAACAGTGGTGTAGCACAACAAGAAAAAATTGCATATAACCGAGAAGTCATGTATAGGCCCAAGCATAACAACCAACAATCAATTTAAACTTCAGTTGAGTTACCTCCTCACCAATCTTTTCATTGTTTTTAAATATTCAGATATGCACCAAAGTCAACGAGCTTTGAATCAGCACCATGCTCTAGTATAGAAACAAAGAAACTGAGCAACCTTGCAGGAACAGAAACCGACCAGATCAGAAAAAAGCAAGCTTCACACCATAAAACCAAGCAACCCCCCCCCCCTCCGCTTGTCTAGTGAAACCTGCATTACAAAGCGTAAAAAGAACAAGTTTGGGATTAAACAAAGCGAGACAAAGGGGAGTCAACAAGGCATGGATGAACCAATGAAAGAAATATAAGTGCTTCGGCGCATCAACAAGTTCGTCCTAAAAATTGACAAATCACTTAACTATCACTGAAACAAAGAACCTGGATTTCTTAAAAAGGAATTGTTTGTGAGGAGCAGAATGGGCAGTGAGAAATGTGGTTGATATGAGCAATCAAGTAAAGCATGACCTTGGATTATAGCTGAGATAATTATGGGAATAACTTTGCATTCATTGATTTTTTTCCTGGCACAACTAACCAAAAGGTATAACTGGTTCTTCTTACATGTGACACGGTCAATGCCGACCAATGCAAAAGGAAAACTATTTTTGTACATGAACTGATGCAGATAACATAGCATGTTTGAAACAAAATTATGCTGTTAATAGATGAAAAGGAGTAGGCCTTATCAGTGGCGGAGCTAGCAAAGAATTAAAAGGGGGGGGGGGGGCAAAGAGAAAATATGCATCTTTGAAGGGGTCAAATGATTGCAATCGTGTTAATATAAGACTCCTATTTTTTTCCTTCAGTAAATATGCTACAGCTGGGGGGCATCGGCCCCCTCAGCATTGCACGTAGCTCCACCATGGGGCCTTATTATGTAGGCTGTAACTTCTAAGAAATAAAGTCTAACTGAACCAAGCCTATAAACAATCAGAATTGGAGATCATAAACTATCCCATCAAAAAATGCTAGTTATTGATACAAGGATTGAACAAAAAATGGGCAGCTACTCAATATCAATTCCCTCTTCCAAAGGTTCACATCCTAGATAAACAAAAGTAGAAACACAACATGCTAAAATAGGTGGGCAATCTACCCATGCAAGCAAGTTGTATGTATTTAGAATTAGTAGCCTAAGCATGATTTTTTTTTGTAACCATGTATATTAATAGAAAATCAATTAGGTGAATCCCTAAGTTCAATGGGGGGAAACTAAACTGCACATACAACTCAAAAATCCAATATGCCACAAATTTTGAAGATTACCAGTAGAATGTTGTCTGCATATGGAAAAATCAAATGGTATTTTTTTGAATGGTATGAACTCTTTTTGAAGATATGTGAACACATTTTTACATTGCACGAAAATTTTAAAAAATAATGTAATGTGTGAACATTTTCTAAATTTATAACTTTTTATGAATTGTATGCACATTTTTTCAAATTTGTTGAATAATATTTTTACATTTCATGAATATTTTTAACACACAATGAACATTCTCAAAACTAAGTAAAATGTTTTTTCATAGATGTAAATAGAATAGGACGGAAACTAAAACACACGATAGTATATATATTAAAACATTTCAGAGGTGCAAATAAAATTAAAAGAATACAAAAAACTTGTAGAATAGGACGTAACGTGTGGCTCATTCATGAAAAGAAAACCTGGGAGCAACTAGTTGACGAGCGCTCCTACGGGAGCCTCACAACAATCATCGCCACTTGGCGCGCTCTCAGCCGCCCGCCAAGTGTCGCGCTCTGGACGCTCCCTCCGGATTTTATTTATTTATTTTTCCACATACGTTTTTGGCTTTTTAAATGTTTTTTTTGGGTTTTCGACGTTTCAGTTTTCCGCCGACCTTCTTAGCTTTTGGATAAAAAAAATCTAAAAACAACTTTTTTGCGCCAAAAAACATGTTTCTTTTTTTCTTTCACTAGAGACGCGTTTTCTTATTTTTCCCTTCCGCGAGAGGCACGGTTGTGCTTTCGCCAGAGGCACGGCCATGCCTCTCAGAAACGAAAAAAAAACGTGTTTCTGTTTTTTCCTTTCGCGAGAGGCACGGTTGTGCTTTCGCAAGAGGCACGGCCGTGCCTCTTGGAAACGAAAAAACGCCTTTCTGTTTTTTCCCTTCCGCAGGAGGCACTGTTTTGCTTCCACGAGAGGCACGGTTGTGCTTAGAGTCACGACCGTGCCTCTCGAAAATTAAAAAAAAGCGTGTTTTCTTTTTTTCCTTCCACGAGAGCATGGTTTTGCTTCCGCGTGAGGCACGATTGTGATTTCGCAAGAGGCATGGGCGTGCCTCTTTTGGAAAGGGAAAAAAACTCGTGCTCCCTGTTCGGTTTTTTTGTCCAGCTTTTTTTCGTCTGGTTTTTTGTGAAAAAAATGTTCGTCAAAACCTAACAACATGGGATCTAGTTTTGAAAATCTCGAATCCAAGGGTGAAAATGGTTCGAAAGTTGGACGCACGGTTTAAGAGATAAATCGTTTTGAATAAACGGATCAACAAAAAAAAGGGAAAACTCACAGGTTGCGACAAGTGACGCACATGCAGCGCGCCACTTGTCGCAAACTTCGGAAGATGGGAGTGTTCTTTGTAATGAGTACTCAACGCGCCACTTGTCGCAAACCTGGGAAGGTGGGAGTGATCTTTGCAATGAGTACTCCTCAATTAGTGATTTCAAGAAAACCTGCTAGAGGCGTGTGGTTCTTCCTACAATGGGCCTGGCCCTTTGGAAAACCGCTTGAAGCGCCGCTAACTTTTTCTATCTTGTAGCGACCGATATATAGGCGCTTATATCACTGATTGGAAAAGCAGCTCTCGTGGGAAGTCTCTGTGTGCCGCGGCCAGTAAGTTTTTTTTGAGGGAAAGGCCTTCTGGCATTTTATTCAACTTGGGGAAAAGTTACATCAAAGAGTACATGTGGTAATAGGAAGGAGGGCATCTCATCTATCCACTCTTCACGAATCTTAGAATCATAACAATGCCTAGCTAAGAAATGTGCAACTTTATTTGCCTCTCTAGGATAATGTCTAAAGGATATCTCCGGAACACCATGAGCAAGGTGAAAGTAATCTGCAAGTATAGTTGAATGTGGGCTCAGGATTTCAGTCTCCCCGTTGCATGCTAGCACTAGTTCAAGGCAATCTGTCTCCACTTGGACATTACGACATCCAACTCCATCAATCAGCTGTAGACCCATCCGTAAAGCTCTGGCTTTAGCGGACGATGCATCTAGTGTGTTATCAATCAACTCCCATACCCCCGCTACAACTTCCCCTCGATGGTTCCGCAAGACCGCCACAGCGGCTCCTCTTCCATCCTCAAAGAAAGAAGCATCAAGATTCAATTTATAGTAACCCGGAGCTGGGCTTTGCCATCGTACATCAGGAGCTTCTGTGTTTGTCTGAACTGCATGGTTTATTGTAATAGCTTGGATTGCAAAAGAAGTGCTCGCTACAGTTTTAACCATCTGACCCTTGATAGCCTCACGACGTTCCCACCAAATGTACCATGCTCCCACATCAATGGTTTCTTGGAGCCCGAGTTGTCCCAAGACCGGAGATTTCTTTATCGGAATCCTGAGTAGCTCTTCCAACACGACTGAACCCGAGCGATCTGTGAGAAGGGCAGATTCAATGAGGTCATCTAGCCCCGGGGATTTCCATACTTGTCGCGCACGTGCACATGTGAAGGCGAGATGACGTATATCTTTCAGCCCTGAATGGCAGATCGGACATTCTGGAGAGACCCTAATGTGTCTATTTCTCATGACACCAACCCCAGGTACGATTCCATGTAGGGCACGCCATACAATTTTTTTTATCTTGCTCAGAATTTGTAGCTTCCATAGGATGTCCCAAACAGAGTTATGTGATGAAGTTTCTGCTGGCTCTCTCCTCATCCTCGATCCAAACTGGTGTTCCCATTCTATATAATAGGCTGATCTTACCGAGAAACAATAATTCTTTGTGGAATGCCACGCCACAAAATCTTCGTGTTGGTGAAGGGATAATGGAATTTTGAGAATTAGATCCCCATCAATACTGAAGAAAATGCCTCGTACCAAAGCTTCATCCCATCCTTCAGTTTCTGGGTCGATAAGTTCATTTACAGTAGACAGGAGGGTATTACCACGGGTTGTAATTACCTTCCTTGAAGGCCCTTGAGGAATACAGTGATATGTCCAAATTTTGATCCTTTCACCCGTCCCCACTCGCCATATATGACCTCTTTTGAAAGTTTGGAGACCCGCAACGATACTCTGCCACGTAAACAATGAGCCCTTCCTAGGACCTGCATTTAGTAGATTACCATCCATATAATACTTCGCTTTGAGAACTTGTGCAAACAAGGTTTCAGGGTGTGTTATCAACCGCCAACTCTGCTTCGCTGACATGTCCAGGTTGAATGCATGTAGATCTCGGAATCCCTTACCCCCTTAGTTTTTGGGAGGCACATCCTCCACCATGCAAACCAGTGCATCTTTTTTTGCTCTTTAGTGTCGCCCCACCAGAAAGCTGACATTGCATCAGTAATATCCTTACAGACTTTCTTTGGAATTTTGAAAACTGCCATTGCAAATACTGGAATGGATTGGATAAGGCTTTTAGAAGAATTTCCTTCCCACCTATAGATAAAATTTTCTCTTCCCATCCTTTGAGCCTGTCAATAATTCTTTCAACCAGATATTCAAAACTATAACTTTTATCGAGGCCTACCATGGATGGTAATCCCAAGTATTTATCAGAAATAACCTCAGTCATGATATTTAGTTTATTGCAAATCTGAGCTTTCATATCCACCTCCACATTAGGACTGAAAAAAATATTGTTTTTCTCCACACTTACCATCTGACCTAAACTTGCACAATATTCATCCAACACTGTCGCGGCCAGGAAGCCGGCTCGCTTGCTCGCCCAGCGCTCGCTGGGTCGCTTCGAAACTGCTCTCTCGGCAGCACTCGCTTGGTCGCTTCGAACCACTCACTTGGCCTTGCTCCTTTCTGCTATCTAACACACAAAATCGTAGCCACATCTAAAAACAGTTTGCAAACTTGAAAAATGTTCATGAATTTGAAAAAGGTCGCGCACTGAAAAACATTCGAGGATTTGAAAAAAAATACGATCTGAAGGTTCACAAATTTCAAAAAAGTTCATGGATTTTAAAAGACGTTCGTGCATCTGAAAGAAGTTCCTGAGTTTGAAAAAAATGCATACGATTTTTTTTGTGGATTTCAAAAACTTTCACAGATTTAAAAAGGTTCATGAATTTGAAAAAGATCGTGTATTTGAAAACAGATCACGTGTTCGAAAAACGTTCATGGATTTGAAAAAAATAAAGAATTTGAGAAAAATTGCGCATCTAAAAAAGTTCATGGATGAAAAATGTTAACTATTTTGAAAAATAAGTTCACAAATTCAGAAAAAGTTCATGGATTTTGGAAAAAGTTGGTGGATATGAAAAACAATCACAAAATAAATAAAAAGTTCATGAAATTTAAAAATAATTGGTAATTTGAACAAAAAACTCATGAATTTAAAAAAACTCACGGGTCCGAGAAAAATAATTTAACACAATTAAGCAAATTTTTGTGAATTTGAAAATTTTAAGTTCACATTTTTCATGGAAATTGCAAAAAGTAAAAAAGAAATAAGAATCGGAAAAAATAAGTAAGGAAAAACAAAAAACCAAGACAAACCCGGGTAAAAACTAGAAAAACGAAAAATAGGGTTGAAAGCTTTCAGAAACTTCCTAAAATCAGACTGGAAGCTTCTAGAAGCTTTCCGTAACTACACACTAAGCTACCAACGGCATCGAAAAATCACACGTTAAGCTTAGACCAGTCGGCCTATTAACAAACAAATCGATCGAGGGGGTGTGCGCCAACTAGGAAAATGCACTATATTCGGCGCTGTAAGCGCAAGATAGGATTCACACTTATTTTTTGTCTTAAGTACCGATTAGGAGCTCCTCGCGGGCTCTTCGCCAAGCAAAAAAAAACACACGCTATGCACTACTGGACAACGGGCCCATTCTACTTCCTTAGCCTAAATCCTTAAATCCTTGTGCTAGCCCAAACCGGGGGAGCAACTAGTTGACGAGCGCTCCTTCGCAAGCCTCACAACGATCAGTCGTTCACCACATGTCACGATCTGGGCGCTTCCTTCGGATTTTATTTTTTATTTTATTTTTCCGCATGCGTTTTTAGCTTTCTAAACGATTTTTCCCGGGTTTTTTCGATGTTCCGGTTTTTCACCGGTCTTCCTTAGCTTTTGGATGATAAAAAATCACGCGATAAAACGTGTTTTTTTTCTTTCACCAGAGTCACAGTTTTGCTTTCGCGAGAGGCACGATTTTGCTTTTGCCAGAGTACGGTCGTGCCTCTCCGAAACGAAAAAGAAACGTGTTTTTTTCCTTCCGCGAGAGCCACGGTTGTGCTTTCGCGAGAGTCACGGCCGTGCCTCTTAGAAACGGAAAAAACATGTTTTCTGTTTTTTTCTTCCGCGAGAGGCACGGTTGTGCTTTCGCGAGAGTCACGGTCGTGCCTCTCGGAAATGAAAAAACGTGTTTCTATTTTTTTCCTTCCGCGAGAGGCACGGTTGTGCTTTCGCGAGAGTCACGGCCATGCCTCTCGGAAATGAAAAAAAAACACGCGTTTTTTGTTTTTGTTTCTTCCGCGAGAGGCACGGTTTTGCTTCCGCGAGAGGCATGGTTGTGATTTCGCGAGAGGCATGGGCATGCCTCTTTCGGAAAGGGAAAAAACATTCTCCCGGTTCGGGTTTTTCGTCTAATTTTTTTCGTGAAAAAAGTTTGTCAAAATCTATCAACATGGGATCTTGTTTTGAAGATCTCAACGCGAGAAATCCAACGATGAAAACGGTTCGAGATTTGGAC
The DNA here is from genome assembly GCA_032464435.1 of Aegilops umbellulata. Taxonomy (NCBI): domain Eukaryota; kingdom Viridiplantae; phylum Streptophyta; class Magnoliopsida; order Poales; family Poaceae; genus Aegilops; species Aegilops umbellulata. The sequence goes on from CP136057.1 coordinate 546,677,140, forward strand.
GCACGGTTTAAGAGATAAAACGTTTTGAATAAACGGATCTAGGGAAAAAAGAAAAACTCCCTGGTTGCAACAAGTGGCGCACCGGCAACGCGCCACTTGTCGCAACCTGGAAAGGTGGGAGTGATCTTTGCAATGAGTACTCCTCAGTTAGTGATTTCGCCTAACTGGACAGTAACCCTCGCAAATGCTATATCTCACTAATATAGCGACCATTGCATCCCTCTCGCCTGAAGCGCGCGTATGGGCGAACCCAATAACCCAGGTTGATCGCTCACTATTGCTCGGTCGACGTACTGGTTTGCTCTTTTTTGATGGGGTGGGGTTCTTTTATTTTTGGATTTTCTCTGTTTCTTTATCGGTTTTCTTTGGTTGTCTGTTTCTTTGTGTTTTGTCATAAGTTTTCCTTGTTTCACTGTATCTTTTCTTCTTTTTTCTATGTTTTTCTTTATTTCTTTCTTGGTTTTCACTGATTTTCCTTTTGTATTTCTTCTTTGTTTCTTTTCTCAGTTTTCCTCAAATTTTCTTTTTCTTGGGTTTCATGTTTTCATTCTTTTGCACTTTTTTATTTTCATTTCATTGTTTGATTTTTTATTGGTTGTCTTAGTTTCTTTGTCGATTTTTTATCAACACATTTATATTTCTTAAAGTACACTGTTTACATTTTTAGTGTACACATGAGACATTTTTTAATACACATTGAACAATTTTCAAATAAATGTACATTTTTTCTTTAACATGTTTTGAATACTTTTTTGAATACATGGTCCAAAAAAAATTGAAATACACGTTGAACACTTTTTTCGTACTAATAACAAATTTTAAAAAAATACGCAAATATTTTTTATATTGTATATATATATTTAAAAACTATTTTCAGTACACAATATATAATTTTAGTGTCCGTGTGAAACATTTTTGATACACGTTGAATATTTTCAGATACATGATGTGTAGTTTTCTTTCTAATACATGTTTTGAACACTTTTTCTTTAATACATGGTCAACATATCTCCGAATACATGTTGAACATTTTTTATGGTAATTAACTTTTTTCAAACTACGCTTTCATTTGTTTACATTGTATAAAATTTGTTAAATATCTTCAGTACAAAATATACGTTTTTAGTGTACACGTGAAACATTTATTGATACATGTTGAACATTTTCAAATAAATGATGTACTTTTTTAATATATGTTTAGACATTTCTGAATGCATGACCAAGATTCATCCAAATACACGTTGAAAATTTATTTATGGTATTAGTTTTTTTAAGTGCGAACATTTTTTAACATTGTATGAACATTTTCTTAAATGTCACAGACATTTTTTTGGAAATGCTAGAGTATTTTTTTAAATGTCGCCTACTTTTTTTATGGAACGAAACAAATTATTTTATACTACGTTAACATTTTTTTACATTGTCTACACTTTTTGGAAAAAAATCACATGCATTTTTTCGAAACGCAGGAACATTTTTCATTGTCACGGTCATTTTTCTTAATGCTATCAACATTTTCTTAGTTATGTTAACATTTTTTCAAATTCGTGGTTTAATTTTATTTATAAATGTAATATTTAAAGACGTGTCCATTTAAAATAAAAAATGAAATTAGCGCAACATCAGCTTGATAAACCCACATTCCTACTGGGCCGACCCAGCACCGGCTCCTATAAGCGAGGCAGCCTTCCACCTCGCTTTAAGCGAAGCATAGGCTCCCGGAGTGCATGGAGACACGCAAGCAAGGTTGGACCAGCCCCACTGCCCCAGAACATGGCAAACCGTGCATGTCAAAGTGGTCGGCTTTGCCTAGGATACCGTGGCTGATTCGAGCCTCAAACATTCAAAACGAAGAACATGACAAAACGATTTTGACTCCATCTATCGCATGCATGATAGCGTGGCGTGTGCTAGAAGGTGGTGCATGCATCAACGTGGTCTGACGACATTTTCTGGAAGAGGACATGTGGTCTGACATGTGACCACCACGCGATGCAGTGGCCCGGAGACATACATGCCATTATACTCACTAGTCAACTCAACCGCGTTAGAAAAAGGATTATGAAATTCACCGTGCGCCTTACGCTTACGCGAAAGAACGTCGTTCGTAACTCGTAAGTATGCTTCAGTGAAAATAGGTGTAGTCATTTCTGCATAAACTTACTCGCTACAGGACAGCCAGAGACTGAAGCACCGACTACACTCGAACAAAAAAAGAAGAAGAGAAAAATGCGGAAGCACCTGAGAGCACGGCGCTTGGCCTCTCGCTGCTCCCCCGGCCAGTCGATCTCCCCTGGATCCCCCGCGTCTCGCGGCTGGATCCGAGCAAAGGGCCAAAGCCAGCTGCTGATGAATGCTCCTGCGCGTGGCAACAAAACCAAAGACAGCTCATCTCCTAAACGCCAAAGGAAGCCATCAGCGAAGGCATCTTCGTGCTGTGATCACTGATCGGTGATCCCAGCCTTCTCTCCACGCATAACTTTGCTTGAGTTTCTTTGCTGCGGAAAAGTTTCCTCGTCAAAGAAAAATATCTTAGTGCAACTCTAACCGGACGACCAAACGGATGCGTGTTTTATTTGTTTTTTATCCGTTTGGATCGGCTGAGTGAACGTCCGTGTCTGTTTTTTTGTTTGGGTCGATGCATACACCCAACATTGGTCCGACGTAATTTTTTGCGCATGGATTTAAGAAAGAAAAAAGCACACAAACAAGTTCAAACTTAACATAATTAAAACAAATCTACGATGCCGGCGCACTGCCCTAGGAAGCGGCGTCCTCCCCGGGCCGGTGAGGTTGATCAGCTCTGACGCCGAGCCAACCTAGGGGAATGCCGCCTCCTAGGCCCGCGCCGCATCCTGCGCCACCGGCTGCACCACTGCCCCGCCGCGGGCGCGCTCCTCCTCCTCTCGTGCCCAGCGGCTTTCGAGTTCCATCCGCCGCTCGTCGTCGGCGCGCGCGCCCTCCATTGTTGGAGGTACGCTGTCTACTGCTCCGGCGTCGCGCCGAGCCACAAGGGCGGCATGCAGGCCCACTCATGGAGCTGGCCGGTCCACTGGTACCGCTCGGGCTCGAACTTCGTGGCCGGCGGATGGAGGATGACGCGGTCGCCGGCCACGTACATCGTGAGGGCCTCCTCCAGTCCATCCCAGTGCGTGTCCTCGTCGCGCCTCCTCTTCTCCAGAGCATGCTGCAGCGCCACCTCCAGCGCGGCCTGGTAGGTCGCCTCCTGCTCCTCCTTCTGCTTGACCTCCGGGGGTGGCGGTGGGACGGCGTGCTTGAGCTGCACGCCGCAGCGGCGCTCCTCCTCGCGCTCCAGCGCAAACTAGATCTCCCAGTTGGAAGAGTCTGACGCGTACAGAGGAAGCCGCCGCTGCTCTGGTGCTAGAAGCTCGCGGCGCCCGTGCACCTCCTCGGCGTGCGCCCGCGCCGACTATGGCACCCCCGGCACCGGGACGAGGTGCGGGTCCAGATGCTAACCATGGGGTAGGTTGACATCCAGATAGGGCAGCACCTGCCTGTACTGCCAGTGCCACCACTCCTAGTGCACCGGGATGTACAACCACTCCTTTTCCTGCGGCGGCGCTCCGCGTCGAGGAGGTGGCGGCGGCGTTTGGGACGAGCTGGCGCCGGGGGTGAACTTGCCCTTGCCCTTGCTGAAGAACCCCATGGCGAGCTAGGGTTTCGCTGTTGCTGGCGAGGAGGCAAGCTTGGCTAGATGTGGACGGAAAGTGGATGAGGCCGGCCCCTCCGCACGCTTGCATTAAAAAGGACAATGATCCGCACCTTTCACCCATTGCCAGGTGGGCCCGGGGTAGGTGGTCGCGTTTAATATGACCGCTGGAGGTGGTTGGGCGGCCGATAGGAGGGGCCGCGGCGGACACCGAGGGGACATGCGGCGCGTCCATTTTGTCTTCATGTGGATGCAAACCGGGCACAAATTTGGGCATGCAATGCGTCTAGACGGACACCAAGCGGACGCGTTTTGGGTTTGGCTCCGCGCATTGGTCCGGTGTTTTGGTCCGTTTCGATCCAAATGGACACGTGTGGACGGTTTGGGTCGACGCATTGGAGTCGCTCTTATCGTCGAGAGGGATCCTTTAATTTAAAAGATTTTCATAGGAATTTTAGATGGTTGTTTGATTCATAGGATTGAATCCTATATGAATTTTTCTTAAAGACCTTTTTGTATTACTTTCCTTAGATTTGTAGCATCCACTCAAACCTCTTTAAAAAAAGCTTCCGTTTTCCCATATGATCCAATCAAACAACCCAAAATCATGTAGATTGAAATGAATGACTATGACATTTCAATACTGCGTTTCTCTAATTCCCGCGTTTTTAGAATCATGCGAATGAAAGAGACCCTTAAATGATGTCTTCCTCCGCTCCACGAGATATTTTTCCATTCACCAAATCTTTTGTTAAATTTAGAGTAAAATACTTTTTTCTATGAAGTTATGGTTTGTGAAAAAGTTTATGGCAATATAAAAATGAGGGTTTCACGCACTGCGAAAAATTCCCCACTGCATGGGGCTCCTTTTTTTCTTTAGAGTTTTCTATATGCATAATTTCTCGATGGCCCTTTATGGCATGCTTTTGACTCATTGTATTAGTTTCTGGAAACTAACAAGTTGCACCCATGTATCAGGATTGATGTGGCAACTGACTATGCTGAAATAGCAAGGACTTAACGTTAGCCCTAGGCCAATCTTATAAACTACATTAGTGACCAATAGCTACAATGACAACATTGGCTGCAATGAGCGAATAAACATGTAGTTGTGCCCCAGGCCAAGTCCCTTGTTGCCTAGGGCATGGCTACATCCCTGGTATCATGGGAGTTGATCGAAACTAAGGACTTTGACATAATTTGGTCGACCTAATGAGTGCATATTTCTAAACTATATGTTTAGGGAGTTGTTATGTTGTCCTACCAAGTGAGTTTGACTTTTTAGTTTATAAAAACATAGTGTAAAAACTATGCAATGCCATTGTTAAAATGTACTCCCTCCGTAAAGAAATATAAGAGTGTTTAGATCACTTAAGTAGTGATTTAAACGCTCTTATGTTTGTTTACAGAGGGAGTATTCCCTCCATTTCTTTTTAGTCTGCATATTAAAATACCAACTTTATAGGAAAATAATATCAACATTTATGATATGAAATCAATATAATTAGATGCATTAGGAAATTAATTTTCATATTATATAACATAAGTATTGTAAATGTTGATATATTTTATATAGATTTGGTCAAACTTTGTGTAGTTTGACTTTAAACAAATATTACACGCGGAGTAGAAAGAAACGGAGGGAGTAATATGTGGCAAGATTTTCAAATGGAGTAAAACTGGATGTCACAAATCAGAACTGGAGGTAATAAGTGAAACTTACTCTAATTAAGTCATGCATCGTCATGGTACTAGTTGCAAGAGATAATCAACATTGTATAATAATGTTTTATTATCTTCTCTATATAATGTGTGAGGTTGAAAATAAGTCACTCTTTATCGTTGAACAAGATCCAAAGTCTATCATCATTCTTGTTAAAGTTTGCCATGTAAATAGGTTACAAAGTTGTGTGATGACGTGCCCCTGAAAAATTACAAGATATGACATGAAGGGCAACTCATCACACAAACAAAATTTTATTGTCCCCTCTAGATGATGTAGGAGGCCTAAAACAAGTCAACCTTCTTTGCTATTAGAGATGGCCTAAAATTTGTCGTAGTTGGTAAAGTATGCCATTTGTCGGTTACGACACTGCCTAATGATGTGACACGAGAAAAAGGCAAGGACGATACCAACAAAAATTCATTGCGCGCTAAAGTTTTGTTGTCATGTAAGAGAAACCATATAAGTTAACCTTATCTACTATCAAATGTGACCTAAAATTTGTCATCATTGTTGATAAAGTTTAATGTGTACATGCTATGATATTACATGATGGTCACAAGACGACATGTCCATTGCCTAACTGACATTACATGGTGGGAAAGTCAAACATTATTAGAAATGTTGTAAAGTTTGTCATGTGGTAATTTACATGATGATGTGACAAGTTTGTATGTTTCCAAACCAATAAGAGCATCTCCAGCCACGGCCCCAACTTCCCAGGTGTTTTTGTCGCGCCGGCGCCCAAAAATCGGCCCAGTCGCGCCCCAGGAACCCGTTTTTTGCTGGCTTGGGCCGAAATCGGCGCCAGCGGCTCCAGGCCGAACCCGGCGCGCTGGGGGCGCCGGCCGAATAGTTTTTGGCGTGAAAACGCGGCGGGCCCGCCGAGTCAGCGGCACGCGCCTCGTCTTCCCCCGAATGCCTCGGTTTCCCTCGGGGAATCAATGGCAAGGCTGCTGCCGGTCAGCCTTGCCATTGATTCCTCACAGGCGGCGCGTCACAGGCTGGCTGGTGCAGCGACGCCTCCCCTTCCGCCACGCATTCACACGTCACGGCCTGGGCTATATAAACAGAGGCTTCCCTCGCGGCTGGCAACACCAGCCCGAGTCCACCGAGCCCAAACCAGCCGTCATCTCCCCCTTCCGCCTTCGAGCTCTGCCGCTCCCCCCATCCCTCCCCTTCCCCTTCTTCCATGGCCGAACGCTTCCCCGGTGACGTCGCGGCGGTCAACGGCTTCGGCCGCCGCACGCTTCAGGAATGCGAGTCGTGGCTTCTCTTTGAGGCGAACATCCCAGCACCGATTGACATGCGCGTCGGGCCAACGGGGTGGAAGCTCAGCAATGGCGGCGTCCCCACCCCCAGTGCCCGATGTCCACGCGCGCCCCAGCCTCTTCGCCGCCGAGGTCAACCGCGTGCGGTCGTCCCTGTCGGAGGAGCAGCGCACCCTCCCCCAGTACGCCGCTGACAACCACACGGCGTGGGCGGACTACTTCCGGCGGCGGCAGGCCAGCGGCTGGTGTCCACGAACAGGGCGCCAGTGGTCGGCGGCCTCAAAAACAGCGATGGGCGCCGCGTCTGGTGGGGCGTCCCCGGCCGCACCCTGCACGAGGTGATCGCGCACCTCAAGGGTGGCAACAACCCACCGCTGGCGTACCCCGCCGCGGCAGTCATGCCGGGCCCCCGCCGGAGCACTGGGCCATGGGTGCCCAGGAGGTTCGCCGCCTCCGCCTCCTCCCACTCTTCCTCCTCCTCCTGCTCCTCCTCCCACTCCTCCGGCTCGCCGGTGCTCTTCGGCGTCAAGGCAGAGCCCGCTACGGAGACGCCGCTCGGTCAGCGCACCCGCAGCACCGGCATCGTCATCAACGAGGGTGGCCGGCGTGCTTCCTCCTCGGCACCTCTGCGTTTCGTGAAGCCGAAGACAGAGCCGGGGCTCGCCGCCGTCAAGCCGGAGCCGGGGCTCCCCGTCGTGAAGACTGAGCCCGGGCTCGCCGACGGTGTCAAGGAGGAGGCGCTCGACGACGAAGCGGCCCTCAAATGGGCACGCGACGACTGGTTGCAGACGGAGAAGACGCGCCAGTGTGCTGCCTTAGCGCGGTTCCAAGCTCGTCGCCGTGGCCAGGACGAGGGAGGCATCATCGTCCTCGACGACAGCGACGACGACGACGACGCGCCGCCACTGCCGGTCCACCATGGAGACGCCGGGCAGGGGTCCAGTAGGGACGGCCGCGCCATTAATAAGGAGAAGGCCGCCGACGACGACGAGGATGGCGGCGACGTCGGCGACTTCGCCTCGCCGATCGACTTCTTCGCCCCGTAGATGCCTTTTTTTAAATAATTTATGTAAACCGCCGAACATGTTGAATATGAATGCCAAGTTAGCCGATCTTTGCCGAATTCAAATTTTCTTAAATAAAAAAATGTGTCTGGGGCGAGCCTGGGGCGAGCGGCTGGGAACCCGCTCGCCCCCGCGCCGATTTTTGCACCGACTCGCCCCCAGGGAGCGCGTAAATTGCTGCCTGGGGGGCCAACGGCTGAAGATGCTCTAAGTCTACATAGGCTATGGTTTAGCGTGAGTGCCACCTAGTAGGAACTACCATGGTAAAGTCACATATGATCGTGGATGCTTGCCGGCCCAGTCAGTCCCAACGCCAATGATACGTCTCCGTCGTATCTATAATTGTTTGATTGTTCCATGCCAATATTATACAACTTTCATATACTTTTGGCAACTTTTTATACTATTTTTGGGACTAACATATCGATCCAGTGCTCAGTGCCAGTTCCTGTTTGTTGCATGTTTTTTGTTTCGCATAAAATCCATATCAGACAGAGTCCAAACGCGACAAAAACTTACGGAGATTTTTTTGGAATATATGTGAATTTTGGGAATTCGAATCAACACAAGACGATGCCCGAGGGGGCCACAAGGTAGGGGGCGCCCCCAAGGGATAGGGCGCACCCTGGACCCTTGTGGCCACCCCGTAAGGCGGTTGGTGCCCTTCTTTCGCTGCAAGAAAACTAATATCCGGATAAAAATCGTGTTAATATTTCAGCCCAATCGGAGTTATGGATCTCCGGTAATTTAAAAAACGGTGAAATGCCAGAATCTGGAAGCGCAGAAATAGAAGGAAACAAAGAGAGAGAGAGAGAGATCCAATCTCGGAGGGGCTCTTGGATCTCTGCCGCCATGGAGGCCAAGGACCAGAGGGGAAACCCTCCTCCCATCTAGGGGAGGCCAAGGAAGAAGAAGAAGGAGGGGGGCTCTCTCCCCCCTCTCCCGGTGGCGCCAAAACATTGCCGGGGCTATCATCGTGTCGGCGGTCTACACCAACAACTTCGCCGCTGTCATCACCAACTCTCTCCCCCTCTATGCAGTGGTGTCACACCCCTTTTACCCGTTGTAATCCCTACTTAAGCATGGTGCTCACCGCTATATATTATTTCCCAATGATGTATGGCTATCCTATGATGTTTGAGTAGATCCGTTTTGTCCTATGGGTTGATTGATGATCGTGATTGGTTTGAGTTGCATGTTTTATTATTGGTGATGTACTATGGTGCTCTCCGTGTCGCGCAAGCGTGAGGGATCCCCGCTCTAGGGTTTGCAATACGTTCATGATTCGCTTATGGTGGGTTGCTAGAGTGACAGAAGCTTAAACCCGAGTAAGGGGGTTGTTTGCGTATGGGAGTAAAGAGGACTTGATATCTTATAATGCTATGGTTGGGTTTTACCTTAATGATCTTTAGTAGTTACCGATGTTTGCTAGAGTTCCAATCATAAGTGCATATGATCCAAACAGATAAAGTATGTTAGCTTATGCCTCTCCCTCATATAAAATTGCAATAATGATTACTGGTCTAGTTATCGATGGCCTAGGGACAAATAACTTTCTTGCGTGACAAAAAGCTCTCTACTAATACTAACTTAGTTGTTTGTTTATCTAAACAGCCCCTAGTTTTTATTTCCATGCTCTTATTATCTTGCAAACCAATCCCATTACACCTACAAAGTACTTCTAGTTTCATACTTGTTCTAGGTAAAGTGAACATTAAGCGTGCGTAGAGTTGTATCGGTGGTCGATAGAACTTGAGGGAATATTTGTTATACCTTTAGCTCCACGTTGGGTTCGACACTCTTACTTATCGATAAAGGCTACAATTGATCACCTATACTTGTGGGTTATCAAGACCTTTTTCTGGTGCCGTTGCCGAGGAGCAATAGTGTAGGGTGAATATTCTCATGTGTGCTTGTTTGCTTTATCACTAAGTAGATTTTATTTGTTGTTCCAAGTTGTTATCTATCTTTAGTTATGAATATGGAACACGAAATACCAAAAAAAAGGTGTACTTGCTACTTATGAAGATGGGGAACCTCCTAAAACCCTCGATGCTCGTTATGTGAAAGATATTATGCACTACTTTAGTAATCCTGAGAAAACACCATTCAATTATATAATGGGAGACACGTTGGATCAACTTAAATACTTTAGGGATTATCGCTTGACTCAAAAAGGGAAACTGTTATGGGATCAAATTCATATGTTGCATTGGTATGCTCAGAATTTGTGCTTGAGATATGATTATACTTGTTGCTCTAGGATGAAGGCTCTACACCTTCCCTTTTCATGTAAATTTAATGATAATGAAACCTTGGCTTCTTATGATAATGGTATATATGATTACTATGATGTGGAATGAATAGAAGAATTCATTGCTTTTAAGGGTGCTTATGAAATTGAATCTTTGTTTGAAAAGTGTGAAAATCTTAATGATGTTGTTTACAGACCTGAAATTTTTTCTATATTGAAATATGCTATGAGAATTGTGAATATAATGCCGATATTAATGAGTTTATTGATAAAGTCTCTGCTGTCCAAGAAGATACTAATATTTTGCAGGAAACTATGGAAGAAGAAATTGATGACACTGTGAGCTCATTAGATGAAAAAGATGACGAGGAGAGCGAAGAACAAAAGGAGGAACAACAGATTAGCTACCCGTGCCCACCTTCTAATGAGAGTAACTCTTCAACTCATATATTGTTTAACTTCCCTTCGTGCTTACCGAAGGATGAATGCCATGATGATTGCTATGATCCCTTCGATTCATTTGAAATATCCCTTTTTGATGAACTTGATGCTTGCTATGCTTCTGGCCATGATGCCGATATGAATTATGCTTATGGAGATGAACTTGCTATAGTTCCTTGTGTTAAGAATGAAATTGTTTCTATTGCACCCACGCATGATAGTCCTATTATCTTTTTGAATTCTCCCAACTACACTTTATCAGAGAAGTTTGCGCTTATTAAGGATTATATTGATGGATTGCATTTTACTACTACACATGATAATTTTGATGAATATAATGTGCATGTGCTTGCTGCTCCTACTTGCAATTTTTATGAGAGAGGGACTATATCTCCGCCTCTCCATGTTTCCAATACGATAAAATTGCAAGAAACACCTTATGCTATGTATTGGCCTTTACTTTGTGTGCATGAATCGTTCCTTCATGACATGTCGATGCATAGGAAGAGAGTTAGACTTCGTCATTGCATGATATATATTAATTTGTGCTCAATACTAAATTATAAATCATTGTTAATTAAAATTGGCTTTGATATACCTTGGGATCCGGGTGGATCCATTACTTGAGCACTTTATGCCTAGCTTAATGGCTTTAAAGAAAGCGCTACCAGGGACACAACCCGAAGTTTTAGAGAGTCATTTTATTCTATTGTGTGCTTTTATAAAGTTTAAAAACAAAAAAATATAGAGGGGAACCTAAAAATTTTCAAAAAGAAAAGTGAAAGTGAGAAAGACGAACATCGTTGAAGTGGCGGACGTCCTTGAACTTTGTTCGTGCCCATGGAAACTTTGTGAATCTCGATTACAAAAACTTTTCAACAAAAATAATTATCCCCTTGTACAAATCCATTGTATTATAAAAATAATGTGTCAAGATTTGCCTTTAGGATGATTAGATTGGTTGTTTGGTATGTGCAGTGGAAAAACAAAAACTTTGGTTGTAGAGCGTGAATTTACATTTTTTACTGGAATGTCAAAAGTTTCTGAAATTTTTACACAGTACTCTACAAATTTTTTATTTTGTCCTAATTTTTCAGATTTTTTGGAGTTACAAAAGTATGGTAGATGTTCAGATTGCTACAGACTGTCCTGTTTAAGACAGATTCTGTTTTTGATGCATTCTTTTGCTAGTTTTGATGAAACTATCGATTTTATCGGTGGTGTAAGACATGGAGAAGTTATAATATAGTAGCTACAATGCAAAAAATAAAATATGAATGAGTTTCCAACAGTACTTGAAGTGGTGATCTGTTTTATTATACTAACGGATCTCATGAGGGTTTTGTTAAGTTTTGTGTGATTGAAGTTTTCAAGTTTTGGGTGAGATCACGATGGATGAAGGAATAAGGAGTGGCAAGAGGCTAAGCTTGGGGATGCCCGAGGCACCCCAAGGTGATATTCAAGGACTCCCAGGCAACTAAGCTTGGGGATGCCCCGGAAGGCATCCCCTCTTTCTTCTAACGATCATCGGATTTTACTTGGAGCTATATTTTTATTCGTCACATGATATGTGATGTCTACTACTCAACCTTCTTCTTGTAGACGTTGTTGGGCCTCCAAGTGCAGAGGTTTGTAGGGCAGTATCAAATTTCCCTCAAGTGGATGACCTAAGGTTTATCAATCCATGGGAGGCGTAGGATGAAGATGGTCTCTCAAACAACCCTGCAACCAAATAACAAAGAGTCTCTTGTGTCCCCAACACACCCAATACAATGGTAAATTGTATAGGTGCACTAGTTCGGCGAAGAGATGGTGATACATGTGCAATATGGATGGTAGTTATAGGTTTTTGTAATCTGAAATTACAAAAACAGCAAGGTAACTAATGATAAAAGTGAGCGAAAACGGTATTGCAATGCGTCGAAACAAGGCCTAGGGTTCATACTTTCACTAGTGCAAGTTCTCTCAACAATAGTAACATAATTTGATCATATAACTATCCCTCAACATGCAACAAAGAGTCACTCCAAAGTCACTAATAGCGGAGAACAAACGAAGAGATTATGGTAGGGTACGAAACCACCTCAAAGTTATCCTTTCTGATTGATATATTCAAGAGTCCGTAGTAAAATAACATGAAGCTATTCTTTCCGTTCAATCTATCATAGAGTTCGTACTAGAATAACACCTTAAGACACAAATCAATCAAAACCCTAATGTCACCTAGATACTCCAATGTCACCTCAAGTATCCGTGGGTATGATTATATGATATGCACCAAATAATCTCAGATTCATCTATTCAACCGACACATAGAACTTCAAAGAGTGTCCCAAAGTTTCTACCAGAGAGTCAAGACGAAAACATGTGCCAACCCCTATGCATAAGTTCATGAGGTCACGGAACTCGCAAGTTGATCACCAAAACATACATCAAGTGGATCACGTGAATATCCCATTGACACCATAGATAAGCACGGCAAGACATACATCAAGTGTTCTCAAATCCTTAAAGACTCAATCTGACAAGACAACTTCAAGGGGAAAACTCAATCCATTACAAGAGAGTAGAGGGGGAGAAACATCATAAGATCCAACTATAATAGCAAAGCTTGTGATACATCAAGATCGTACCACCTCAAGAACACGAGAGAGAGAGAGAGAGAGAGAGAGAGAGAGAGAGATCAAACACATAGCTACTGGTACATACCCTTATCCCCGAGGGTGAACTACTCCCTCCTCGTCATGGAGAGCGCCGGGATGATGAAACGTGTCATAATAAATGGAACGGTGGTAAGTTGCATGTCAATATATCTCGGAATGGCTATGAAAATGCCATAATAGGTAGGTATGGTGGCTGTTTTGAGGAAGGTATATGGTGGGTGTATGATACCGGCGAAAGGTGCGCGGTATTAGAGAGGCTAGCAATGGTGGAAGGGTGAGAGTGCGTATAATCCATGGACTCAACATTAGTCATAAAGAACTCACATACTTATTGCAAAAATATATTAGTTATCGGAACAAAGTACTACACACATGCTCCTAGAGGGATAGATTGGTAGGAAAATACCATCGCTCGTCCCCGACCACCACTCATAAGGAAGGCAATCAATAAATAAATCATGCTCCGACTTCATCACATAACGGTTCACCATACGTGCATGCTACGGGAATCATAAACTTTAACACAAGTATCTTTCAAATTAACAACTACTAAACTAGCATGACTCTAATATTACCATCTTCATATCTCAAAACAATCATAAAGAATCAAACTTCTCATAGTATTCACTGCACTTTATACGAAAGTTTCTATTATATCCCTCTTGGATGCCTATCATACTAGGACTAAATTCATAACCAAAGCAAATTACCATGCTGTTTAAGACTCTCAAAATAATATAAGTGAAGCATGATAGTTCATCTATTTCTTCAAAATAAAACTACCGCATGCTCTAATAAGATATAAGTGAAGCACTAGAGCAAATGACAAACTACTCCGAAAGATATACGTGAAGATCAATGAGTAGTTGAATAATTATGTAACTATGTGAATACTCTCACATTTAATAATTTCAGATCTTGGTATTTTATTCAAACATCAAGCAAAACAAAATAAAATAAAATGATGCTCCAAGAAAAACACATATCATGTGGTGAATAAAAATATAGCTCCAAGTAAAGTTACCGATGGACGAAGACGAAAGAGGGGATGCCATCCGGGGCATACCCAAGCTTAGGCTCTTGGTTGTACTTGAATATTACCTTGGGGTGCCTTGGTAATCCCTAATCTTAGGCTATTTCCACTCCTTATTCCATAGTCCATCGAATCTTTACCCAAAACTTGAAAACTTCACAACACAAAACTCAACAGAAAACTCGTAAGCTCCGTTAGTATAAGAAAATAAAGCACCACTTAGGTACTGTTGTGGACTCATTCTAAATTCATATTTGTGTAATATCTACTTTATTCCAACTTCTCTATGGTTCATACCCTCCGATACTACTCATAGATTCATCAAAATAAGCAAACAACACAATGAAAACAGAACCTGTCAAAAACAGAACAGTCTGTAGTAATCTGTATCATTCGAATACTTATGGAACTCCAAAAATTCTAAAATAAATTGGTGGACCTGAGGAATTTGTCTATTAATCATCTTAAAAAAGAATCAACCTAAAATCACTATCCAGTAAATAATGTCAGCTAATCTCGTGAGCGCTAAAGTTTCTGTTTTTTACAGCAAGATCATAAAGACTTCACCCAAGTCTTCCCAAAGGTTCTACTTGGCACAAACACTAATTAAAACATAAAACGACATATAAAAAGAGTCTAGATGGATTATTTATTACTAAAAAGGAACAAAAATCAAGGAATAAAAATAAAATTGGGTTGCCTCCCAACAAGCGTTAACGTTTAACGCCCCTAGCTAGGCATGATGATTAAAATGATGCTCACAAAAAAGATAAGAATTGAAACATAAAGAGAGCATCATGAAGAATATGACTAGCATATTTAAGTCTAACCCACTTACTATGCTTAGGTATTTTGTGAGCAAACAACTTATGAGAACAATAATCAACTAGCATAGGAAGGCAAAACAAGCATAACTTCAAGATTTTCAACACATAGAGAGGAAACTTGATATTATTGCAATTCCTACAAGCATATATTCCTCCCTCATAATAATTTTCAGTAGCATCATGAATGAATTCAACAATATAACTATCACATAAAGCATTCTTTTCATGAGCCACAAACATAGAATTTTTATTACTCTCCACATAAGCAAATTTCTTCTCATGAATAATATTGGGAGCAAACTCAACAAAATAATTATAATGTGAGGCATAATCCAATTGAAAACTAAAATCATGATGACAAGTTTCATGGTTATCATTATTCTTTATAGCATACAAGTCATCACAATAATCATCATAGATAGCAACTTTGTTCTCATAATCAATTGGAACCTCTTCCGAAATAGTGGATTCATCACTAAATAAAGTCATGACCTCTCCAAATCCACTTTCATAATTATCACAATAATGTTAAACATCCTCCAAAATAATGTGATCATTACTTCCTAAAGTTGACACTCTTCCAAACCCACTTTCTTTTTTTTGACACCTGAAATAGTAGGAGAGGCTCCTACTGTGTATATTAATTAAAGTATCAAA
Source organism: Aegilops umbellulata (assembly GCA_032464435.1). Taxonomy (NCBI): domain Eukaryota; kingdom Viridiplantae; phylum Streptophyta; class Magnoliopsida; order Poales; family Poaceae; genus Aegilops; species Aegilops umbellulata. Next base: position 546,692,743 of record CP136057.1, read on the forward strand.
AAAGTTTTTACAAGATCATAACCTTACATCCATGGCCATGATTCAAGACAGAGTATGAATTGTTGTGAGTAGAGTACCAGACTACCCTACGTATGTACAAAATTCTCTAGGAAAGAGGTAATAAACCCTCTATGTCTCTCCTTGGCCCTATAAATAAGGAGAGAGAAGTCTTCTCTGAATCTTGTTGCCCATGAGTTGATAGAGGGAGCAATGCCTCGAAAATGTTTGTTATTCCTTTCTTTCCACAGGCTCCAAGAGGCATACAGGAAGATCTCCATGAACATTGGGTTGTTCCAAGCAGTTTTGGCTTCCTGAATCCAGAATAATCTATCTTCTTGTGCAGCCCAGTGGATATGTAGAGTGTCCCAGCATGTCTTGCTGAACGGCAATGAAAGATCATATGTTCAAGTGTTTCCTCATCATTACTACCACAGAGGATGCATCCATAGTTGTTTCCAAACCCACTTTCATCAATATAATCATCATAAATAGGAGGCATGCTTTCATCATAATAAATATTCTCATCAAAACTTGGGGGACAAAACATATCATCTTCATCAAACATAGCATCCCCAAGCTTGTGGATTTGCATATCATTAGCATCATGGGTATTCAAAGAATTCATACTAACAACATTGCAATCATGCTCATCATTCACATATTATGCCAAGCATTATATGTAATTCTTCTTCTAGTACTTGAGTACAATCTTCCTTTCCATAGTTTTCACGAAAGACATTGAAAAGATGAAGCATATGGGGCACCCTTAATTCCATTCTTTTTGTAGCTTTCTTTTATAGACCAAACTAGTGATAAAACAATAAACTAAAATATTCGATTGCAAGATCTAAAGATATACCTTCAAGCACTCACCTCCCCGGCAAAGGCGCCAGAAACTGCTTGATGTCTACTACTCAACCTTCTTCTTGTAGACATTGTTGGGCCTCCAAGTGCAGAGGTTTGTAGGACAGTAGCAAATTTCCCTCAAGTGGATGACCTAAGGTTTATCAATCCGTGGGAGGCATAGGATGAATATGGTCTTTCTCAAACAACCCTGCAACCAAATAACAAAGAGTCTCTTGTGTCCCCAACACACCCAATACAATGGTAAATTGTATAGGTGCACTAGTTCGGCGAAGAGATGGTGATACAAGTGCAATATGGATGCTAGATATAGGTTTTTGTTATCTGAAATTATAAAAACAGCAAGGTAACTAATGATAAAAGTGAGCAAAAACGGTATTGCAATGCGTTGAAACAAGGCCTAGGGTTCATACTTTCACTAGTGCAAGTTCTCTCAACAATAATAACATAATTTGATCATATAACTATCCCTCAACATGCAACAAAGAGTCACTCCAAAGTCACTAATAGCGGAGAACAAACGAAGAGATTATGGTAGGGTACGAAACCACCTCAAAGTTATCCTTTCTGATCGATCTATTCAAGAGTTTGTAGTAAAATAACATGAAGCTATTCTTTCCGTTCAATCTATCATAGAGTTCGTACTAGAATAACACCTTAAGACACAAATCAACCAAAACCCTAATGTCACCGAGATACTCCAATGTCACCTCAAGTATCCATGGGTATGATTATACGATATGCATCAAATAATCTCACATTCATCTATTCAACCAACACATAGAACTTCAAAGAGTGTCCCAAAGTTTCTACCGGAGAGTCAAGACGAAAACGTGTGCCAACCCCTATGCATAAGTTCACGAGGTCATAGAACTCGCAAGTTGATCACCAAAACATACATCAAGTGGATCACGTGAATATCCCATTGTCACCACAGATAAGCACGGCAAGACATACATCAAGTGTTCTCAAATCCTTAAAGACTCAATCCGACAAGACAACTTCAAGGGGAAACTCAATCCATTACAAGAGAGTAGAGGGGGAGAAACATCATAAGATCCAACTATAATAACAAAGCTCGTGATACATCAAGATCGTACCACCTCAAGAACACGAGAGAGAGAGAGAGAGAGAGAGAGAGAGAGAGAGAGAGAGAGATCAAACACATAGCTACTGGTACATACCCTCAGCCCCGAGGGTGAACTACTCCCTCTTTGTCATGAAGAGCGCCGGGATGATGAAGATGGCCACCGGTGATGGATCCCCCCTCCGGCAGGGTGCCGGAACAGGGTCCCGATTGGTTTTTGGTGGCTACAGAGGCTTGCGGCGGCGGAACTCCCGATCTATTCTGTTCTTCGATGTTTTTAGGGTATATGGTATATATAGGTGAAAGAAGTCGGTCAGGGGAGCCACGAGGGGCCCATAAGGGTGGGGGCGCGCCCGGGGGGTAGGGCGCGCCACCCTGCCTCGTGGCTTCCTCGAAGCTTCCCTGACATCTACTCCAAGTTTCCTGGATTGCTTCCGTTCCAAAAATAACTCTCCCGAAGGTTTCATTCCGTGTGGACTCCGTTTGATATTCCTTTTCTTCGAAACGCTGAAATAGGCAAGAAAACAACAATTTGGGTTGGGCCTCCGGTTAATAGGTTAGTCCCAAAAATAATATAGAATTGTTTAGTAAAGCCCATAAACATCCAAAATGGGTAATATAATAGCATGGAACAATAAAAAATTATAGATACGTTGGAGACGTATCAATATGCGTAAATCTTAGAGTGTCATGTGGTTTTTATTTTTCTTTTAGTAATGCACCATGCTAGTATGAGATAGTCCTTGGTTGATTTATAGAATTCTCTTTGCACTTCACTTATATCTTTTGAGTATGGCTTTATAGAATGCTTCATGTGCTTCACTTATATCGTTTGAAGTTTGGATTGCCTGTTTCTCTACACATAGAAAACCACCATTTGTAGAATGCTCTTTTGCTTCACTTATATTTGTTAGAGCATGGGCATATCTTTTGTAGAAAGAATTAAACTCTCGTGCTTTACTTATATCTATTTAGAGAGTTAACTGGAATTGGTCATTCACATGGTTAGTCATAAAATCCTACATAAAACTTGTAGGTCATTGAATATGATATGTTTGATTCCTTGCAATAGTTTTGCGATATAAAGATGGTGATATTAGAGTCATGCTAGTGAGTAATTATGGATTGGTAGAAATACTTGTGTTAAGGTCTGTGATTCCCGTAGCATGCACGTATGGTGAACCGTTATGTGATGAAGTTGGAGCATGATTTATTTTTTGATTGTCTTCCTTATGAGTGGCGGTCGGGGACGAGCGATGGTCTTTTCCTACCAATCTATCCCCCTAGGAGCTGTCGAGGAACACAGTAATTTCAAAAAAATTCCTACGCACACGCAAGATCTATCATGGTGATGCATAGCAACGAGAGGGGAGAGTGTAGTCCACGTACCCTCGTAGACCATAAGCGGAAGCGTTATGACAACGCGGTTGATGTAGTCGTACGTATTAACGATCCGACTGATCCTAGTACTGAAAGTACGGCACCTCCGCGATCTGCACACGTTCGGCTCGGTGACGTCCCATGAACTCTCGATCTAGCTGAGTGTCGAGGGAGAGATTCATCAGCACGACGGCGTGATGACGGTGATGATGAAGTTACCGACGCACGGCTTTGCCTAAGCACTACAACGATATGACCGAGGTGGAATCTATGGAGGGGGCACCGCACATGGCTAAGACAACTATCAACTTGTGTGTCTATGGGGTGCCCCTCCCCCGTATATAAAGGAGTGGAGGAGGGGGAGGTCTGACCCTCTATGGCGTGCCCTAGGAGGAGTCCAGCCTACTCCCATCGGGAGTAGGATTCGCCCCCTTTCCCTAGTTGGAGCAGGAGAGAAGGAAGGAGGAGAGAGGGAGCAGGAAAGGGGGGAGCCGCCCTCCTTCCCTAATCCAATTCGGACCCAAGGGGGAGGGGGCGTGTGGCCTGCCCTGGCCGCCCCTCTCTCTCTCTCTCTCTCTCTCTCTCCACTAAAGCCCATTAGGGCCCATATACTCCCCGGGGGGTTCCGATAACCTCCGGTACTCCGGTAAATGCCTGAACTCACCCGGACCATTCCGATGTGCAAACATAGTCATCCAATATATCGATTCTTATGTCTCGACCATTTAGAGACTCACCGTCATGTCCGTGATCATATCCGAGACTCCGAACAACCTTTGGTACATCAAAACACATAAACTCATAATACCGATCGTCACCGAACGTTAAGCGTGCGGACCCTAAGGGTTTGAGAACTATGTAGACATGACCGAGACTCATCTCTGGTCAATAACCAATAGCGGAACCTGGATGCTCATATTGGTTCCTACATATTCTACGAAGATCTTTATCGGTCAAACCGCACAACAACATACGTAGTTCCCTTTGTCATCGGTATGTTACTTGCCCGAGATTTGATTGTCGGTATCTCAGTACCTAGTTCAATCTCGTTACCGGCAAGTCTCTTTACTCAATTCATAATGCATCATCCCATAACTAACACATTAGTCACAATGCTTGGAAGGCTTATAGTGATGTGCATTGCCGAGAGGTCCCAGAGATACCTCTCCGATACTCGAAGTGACAAATCCTAATCTTGATCTATGCCAACTCAACAAACACCATCGGAGACACCTGTAGAGCATCTTTATAATCACCCAGTTACGTTGTGACGTTTGATAGCACACTAAGTGTTCCTCCGGTATTCGGGAGTTGCATAATCTCATAGTCATAGGAACATGTATAAGTTATGAAGAAAGCAATGGCAACAAACTAAACGATCATCGTGCTAAGCTAACGGATGGGTCAAGTCAATCACATCATTCTCTAATGATGTGATCCCATTTATCAAATGACAATTCTTTGTCCATGGCTAGGAAACTTAACCATCTTTGATTAACGAGCTAGTCAAGTAGAGGCATACTAGTGATACTCTGTTTGTCTATGTATTCACACATGTACTAAGTTTCCGGTTAATACAATTCTAGCATGAATAATAAACATTTATCATGATATAAGGAAATATAAATAACAACTTTATAATTGCCTCTAGGGCATATTTCCTTCAGTCTCCCACTTGCACTAGAGTCAATAATCTAGATTACATTGTAATGATTCTAACACCCATGGAGTCTGGGTGCTGATCATGTTTTGCTCGTGAGAGAGGCTTAGTCAAGGGATCTGTAACATTCAGATCCGTATGTATCTTGCAAATCTCTATGTCTACCTCGTTGACTTGATCGCAGATGGAATTGAAGCGTCTCTTGATGTGCTTGGTTCTCTTGTGAAATCTGGATTCATTTGCCAAGGCAATTGCACCAGTATTGTCACAAAAGATTTTCATTGGACCCGATGCACTAGGTATGACACCTAGATCGTATATGAACTCCTTCATCCAGACTCCTTCATTCGCTGCTTCCGAAGTAGCTATGTACTCCGCTTCACACATAGATCCCGCCACGACGCTCTGCTTGGAACTGCACCAACTGACAACTCAACCATTCAATAAAAATACGTATCCGATTTCTGACTTAGAGTCATCCGGATCAGTGTCAAAGCTTGCATTGACGTAACATTTATGACGAGCTCTTTGTCATCTCCATAAACGAGAAACATATCCTTAGTCCTTTTTAGGTATTTCAGGATATTCTTGACCGCTGTCCAGTGATCCATTCCTGGATTACTTTGGTACCTCCCTGCTAAACTAATAGCAAGGCACACATCAGGTCTGGTACACATCATTACATACATGATAGAACCTACGGCTGAAGCATAAGGAATGACTTCCATTTTCTCTCTATCTTCTACAGTGGTCGGGCATTGAGTTTGACTCAACTTCACACCTTGTAACACAGGCAAGAACCCTTTGTTTGCTTGATCCATTTTGAAGTTCTTCAACACTTTGTCAAGGTATGTGCTTTGTGAAAGTCCAATTAAGCATCTTGATCTATCTCTATAGATCTTGACGCCCAATATATAAGCAGCTTCACCGAGGTCTTTCATTGAAAAATTCTTATTCAAGTATCCTTTTATGCTATTCAGAAATTCAGTATCATTTCCGATCAACAATATGTCATCCACATATAATATCAGAAATGCTACAGAGCTCCCACTCACTTTCTTGTAAATACATGCTTCTCCAAAAGTCTGTATAAATCCATATGCTTTGATCACACTATCAAAGCGTATATTCCAACTCCAAGAGGCTTGCACCAGTCCATAAATGGAACGTTGGAGCTTGCACACTTTGTTAGCACCTTTTGGATCGACAAAACCTTCTGGTTGCATCATATACAACTCTTCTTTAAGATATCCATTGAGGAATGCAGTTTTGACATCCATTTGCCAAATTTCATAATCATAAAATGTGGCAATTGCTAACATGATTCGGACGGACTTAAGCATCGCTACGGGTGAGAAGATCTCATCGTAGTCAACTCCTTGAACTTGTCGAAAACCTTTCGCAACAAGTCAAGCTTTGTAGACAATAAGATTACCGTCAGGGTCAGTCTTCTTCTTGAAGATCCATTTATTCTCTATGGCTTGCCGATAATCGGGCAAGTCAACCAAAGTCCATACTTTGTTCTCATACATGGATCCCATCTCAGATTTCATGGCCTCAAGCCATTTTGTGGAATCTGGGCTCATCATCGCTTCCTCATAGTTCGTAGGTTCGTCATGGGCAAGTAACATGACTTTTAGAACAGGATTACTGCACCACTCTGGTGCGGATCTTACTCTGGTTGACCTACGAGGTTTGGTAGTAACTTGATCAGAAGTTTCATGATGATCATCATTAGCTTCCTCACTTACTGGTGTAGGAATCACTGGAACTGATTTATGTGATGAACTACTTTCCAATAAGGGAGCAGGTACTGTTACCTCATCAAGTTCTACTTTCCTCCCACTCACTTCTTTCGAGACAAACTCCATCTCTAGAAAGGATCCATTCTTTGCAACGAATATCTTGCCTTCGGATCTGTGATAGAAGGTGTACCCAACAGTCTCCTTTGGGTATCCTATGAAGACACATTTCTCCGATTTTGGTTTGAGCTTATCAGGTTGAAGCTTTTTCACATAAGCATCGCATCCCCAAACTTTAAGAAACGACAACTTGGGTTTCTTGCCAAACCACAGTTCATAAGGTGTCGTATCAATGGATTTAGATGGTGCCATATTTAACGTGAATGCAGCCGTCTCTAAAGCATAACCTCAAAACAATAGCGGTAAATCAGTGAGAGACATCATAGATTGCACCATATCTAGTAAAGTACGATTACGACGTTCGGACACACCATTACGCTGTGGCGTTCCAGGTGGCGTGAGTTGCGAAACTATTCTGCATTGTTTCAAATGAAGACCAAACTCGTAAATCAAATATTCTCCTCCACGATCAGATCGTAGAAACTTTAATTTCTTTTTACGATGATTTTTCCACTTCACTCTGAAATTCTTTGAACTTTTCAAATGTTTCAGATTTATGTTTCATCAAGTAGATATACCCATATCTGCTCAAATCATCTGTGAAGGTAAGTAAATAACGATACCCGCCGTGAGCATCAACACTCACCGGACCGCATACATCAGTATGTATCATTTCCAACAAGTCCGTTGCTCGCTCCATTGTTTCGGAGAACGGAGTCTTAGTCATCTTGCCCATGAGGCATGGTTCGCAAGCATCAAGTGATTCATAATTAAGTGATTCCAAAAGCCCATCGGCATGGAGTTTCTTCATGCGCTTTACACCAATATGACCTAAATGGCAGTGCCACAAATAAGTTGCACTATCATTATTAAACTTATATCTTTTGGCTTCAATACTATGAACATGAGTATCACTACTATCAAGATTTAGTAAAAATAGACCACTCATCAAGGGTGCATGACCATAAAAGATATTACTCATATAAATAGAACAACCATTATTCTCTGATTTAAATGAATAACCATATCGCATTAAACAAGATCTAGATATAATGTTCATGCTCAACGCTGGCACCAAATAACAATTATTTATGTCTAAAACTAATCCCGAAGGTAGATGTAGAGGTAGCGTGCCGACGGCGATCACATCGACTTTGGAACCATTTCCCACGCGCATCGTCACCTTGTCCTTAGACAATCTTCGCTTAATCCGTAGCCCCTGTTTCGAGTTGCAAATATTAGCAACAGAACCAGTATCAAATACCCAGGCGCTACTGTGAGCATTAGTAAGGTACACATCAATAACATGTATATCAAATATACCTTTCACTTTGCCATCCTTGTTCTCCGTCAAATACTTGGGGTAGTTCCGCTTCTAGTGACCAGTCCCTTTGCAGTAGAAGCACTCAGTCTCAGGCTTAGGTCCAGACTCGGACTTCTTCACTTGAGCAACAACTTGCTTGTTGTTCTTCATGAAGTTCTCCTTCTTCCCTTTACCCTTTTTCTTGAAACTGGCGGTCTTGTTGACCATCAACACTTGATGCTCCTTCTTGATTTCTACCTCCGCAACCTTTAGCATTGCGAAGAGCTCGGGAATTGTCTTATCCATCCCTTGCATATTATAGTTCATCACAAAGCTCTTGTAGCTTGGTGGGAGTGATTGAAGAACTCTGTCAATGACACTATCATCAGGAAGATTAACTCCCAGTTGAGTCAAGTGGTTGTGGTACCCAGACATTCTTAGTATATGTTCACCGACAGAACTATTCTCCTCCATTTTGCAGCTGTAGAACTTATTGGAGACTTCATATCTATCAATCTGGGCATTTTCTTGAAATATTAACTTCAACTCCTGGAACATCTCATATGCTCCATGACGTTTAAAACGTCGTTGAATTCCTGGTTCTAAACCATAAAGCATGGCATACTGAACTATCGAGTAGTCATTAGCTTTGCTCTGCCAGACGTTCATAACATCTGGCGTTGCTCCTGCAGCGGGTTTGTCACCTAGCGGTGCTTCCAGGACGTAATTCTTCTCTGCAGCAATGAGGATAATCCTCAAGTTATGGAGCCAGTCCGTGTAATTGCTACCATCATCTTTCAACTTAGCTTTCTCTAGGAACACATTAAAATTCAACGGAACAACGACATGGGCCATCTATCTACAACAACATAGACATGCAAAATACTATTGCTACCTCTTGAGCACTGCGTTGGTTTTCCCTTGAAGAGGAAAGGGTGATGCAGTAAAGCAGCATAAGTATTTCCCTCAGTTTTTGAGAACCAAGGCATCAATCCAGTAGGAGACCACGCACGAGTCCCTCGCACCTACACAAACAAATAAATCCTCGCAACCAACGCGATAAGGGGTTGTCAATCCCTACACGGTCACCTACGAGAGTGAGATCTGATAGATATGATAAGATAATATTTTTGGTATTTTTATGATAAAGAGTAAAGTAAAGATGCAAAGTAAAATAAACGGAAATAGAAATAGCTAATTGTTGGAAGATTAATGTGATGGAAAATAGACCCGGGGGCCATAGGTTTCACTAGTGGCTTCTCTCGAGAGCATAAGTATTACGGTGGGTGAACAAATTACTATTGAGCAATTGACAGAATTGAGCATAGTTATGAGAATATCAAGGTATGATCATGTATATAGGCATCACGTCCGAGACAAGTAGACCGACTCCTGCCTGCATCTACTACTATAACTCCACATCGACCGCTATCCAACATGCATCTAGAGTATTAAGTTCATAAGAACATAGTAACGCTTTAAGAAAGATGACATGATGTAGAGGGATAAACTCATGCAATATGATATAAACCCCATCTTGTTATCGTCGATGGCAACAATACAATACATGCCTTGCTGCCCCTACTGTCACTGTGAAAGGACACCGCAAGATTGAACCCAAAGCTAAGCACTTGTCCCATTGCAAGAAAGATCAATCTAGTAGGCCAAACCAAACTGATAATTCGAACAGACTTGCAAAAGATAACCAATCATACATAAAAGAATTCAGAGGAGATTCAAATATTGTTCATAGATAAACTTGAATATAAACCCACAATTCATCGGTCTCAACAAACACACCGCAAAAGAAGATTACATCGAATAGATCTCCACAAGAGAGGGGGAGAACATTGTATTGAGATCCAAAAAGAGAGAAGAAGCCATCTAGCTAATAACTATGGACCCGAAGGTCTGTGGTAAACTACTCACTCATCATCGGAGAGGCTATGGTGTTGATGTAGAAGCCCCCCGCGATTGATTCCCCCTCCGACGGAGCTCCGGAATAGCCCCCAAGATGGGATCTCACGGGGACAGAAGGTTGCGGCGGTGGAATTAGGTTTTTGGCTCCGTATCTGGTAGTTTGGGGGTACGTAGGTATATATGGAGGAAGAAGTATGTCGGTGGAGCAATGTGGGGCCCACGAGGGTGGAGGGCATGCCTGGGGGGGGGGGTGGGGTAGGCGCGCCCCTACCTCGTGCCCTCCTGGTTGATGTCTTGACATTGGGTCCAAGTCCTCTGGATCACGTTCGTTTCGAAAATCATGTTCCCAAAGGTTTCATTCCGTTTGGACTCCATTTGATATTCTTTTTCTGCGAAACTCTGAAATAGGAAAAAAACAGCAATTCTGGGCCGGGCCTCCGGTTAATAGGTTAGTCCCAAAAATAATATAAAAGTGTATAATAAAGCCCATTAATGTCCAAAACAGAATATAATATAGCATGGAACAATAAAAAATTATAGATACGTTGGAGACGTATCAACTATCAGGTACTAAGTTCATGATAAATTAAAGTTCAATTAATCATATTACTTTAGAACTCCCACTTAGATAGACATCCCTCTAATCATCTAAGTGATCACGTGATCTATATCAACTAAACCATGTCCGATCATCACGTGAGATGGAGTAGTTTTCAATGGTGAACATCACTATGTTGATCATATCTACTATATGATTCACGCTAGACCTTTCGGTCTCAGTGTTCCGAGGCCATATCTGCATATGCTAGGCTCGTCAAGTTTAACCCGAGTATTCTGCATGTGCAAAACTGGCTTGCACCCGTTGTATGTGAACGTAGAGCTTATCACACCCGATCATCACGTGGTATCTCGGCACGACGAACTGTAGCAACGGTGCATACTCAGGGAGAAAACTTATACCTTGAAATTTAGTGAGGGATCATCTTATAATGCTACCGTCGAACTAAGCAAAATAAGATGCAAAAAGGATAAACATCACATGCAATCAATATAAGTGATATGATATGGTCATCATCATCTTGTGCCTTTGATCTCCATCTCCAATGCACCGTCATGATCACCATCGTCACCGACTTGACACCTTGATCTCCATCGAAGCATCGTTGTCGTCTCGCCAACTATTGCTTCTACGACTATCGCTACCACTTAGTGATAAAATGAAGCAATTACATGGCGATTGCATTTCATACAATAAAGCGACAACCATATGGCTCCTGCCAGTTGCCGATAACTCTGTTAGAAAACATGATCATCTCATACAATAAAATTTAGCATCATGTCTTGACCATATCACATCACAACATGCCCTACAAAAACAAGTTAGACATCCTCTACTTTGTTGTTGCAAGTTTTACGTGGCTGCTACGGGCTGAGAAAGAACCGTTCTTACGTACGCATCAAAACCACAATGATTTTTCGTCAAGTGTGTTGTTTTAACATTCAATAAGGACCGGGCATAGTCACACTCGATTCAACTAAAGTTGGAAAAACTGACACCCACTAGCCACCTGTGTGCGAAGCACGTCGGAAGAACCAGTCTCGCGTAAGCATACGCGTAATGTCGGTCTGAGACGCTTCATCCAACAATATCGCCGAATCAAAGTATGACATGTTGGTAAGCAGTATGACTATTATCGCCCGCAGCTCTTTGTGTTCTACTCGTGTATATAACATCTATGCATTATCGGCGTTCTGGGAACGGGAGTCCCCAGACTTGCCTGCCTGTGGCCTGCGGCGTGGCTCAAAGGGGGCCCAGCACGGCCCATCTTCATCAACACAAGACCCAAGACCCTCGCGAGGGGCAAAGCCTCGCGGGGTGGACGACACGGTGCTTCCTCAGGCGCGGCCTCATCAGGCTGGCTCATGAGGAGGCGGAGAGATCAAGGCAGGGTACCTCACGAGGTGCCCATGACGCAAGCCATGACGACCAAGGGCGCCAGGCGGGCGCCAGCCCGCGCAGTGTCCTCCCTTTCTTCTTTGGTGCAAAGGGGGCAAGCGCAGGCGAGAGGATCAAGCAAAGGCATCCATTCTGGTGCAACAAGACCAAGACCAGTCCAACGGTGGGAAGGAGGTCATCGTGGAGCCCAGAACGGCATCACCACAGGGCCTTTGGCAGGCGAGGACCAACTTTAGTCAGTATAAGTGTACTGGATGTTCCCCTTCAAATTGGCCAATTGTTGGCGCCCTTCCCGCTCAATATTTGGGAAGAGGCCCAGGGCCCTTGCCTATAAATAGGACTAGCCACCCCCAGGGTAGAGGCATCAGGTACCCAGAGTAGAAGGGAGGAGAGATTGAGAATCCGAGTAAGCGGAGACGATCAGAGAGAGTGAGAGAGAGAGAGAAGGGCGGCTGAACTCCCCCAGCAGTTCATCGTCCCAGCTAGAACACGCCCTCGCGAGGCTGTTCTCCCTTGTACTGTTCATCATCATCAGTGTCGGATTTCGGGTTCCGGCAGACCCTTAAGGTTTGAACTCTGGGGTGCGCGCGGAGATTCTGCCCTCTACCTCTTCGTCTCGCAAGGATCTAAACTACCAAAGGAACAACACAAAAGACACAAAGTTTATACTGGTTCGGGCCACCGATGTGGTGTAATACCCTACTCTAGTGTGGTGGGTGGATTGCCTCTTGGGCTGATGATGATGAAAAGTACAAAGGAGAACAGCCTCGCGAGGGCGTGTTCTTGCTGGGACGATGAACTGCTAGGGGAGTTCAGCCGCCCTTCTCTCTCTCTCAGTGTGTCTGTGCCTATTCTGTCCAATTCTGATTGCCTCTACCCTGGGTGTGGCTAGTCCTATTTATAGGCAAAGGCCCTGGGCCTCGTCCCAAATATTGAGCGGGAAGGGCGCCAACAATTGGCCAATTCGAAGGGGAACATACAGTACTCTTATCCTGGCTAAAGTTGGTCTTCGTCTGCCAAAGGCCCTATGGTGACGCCGTTCTGGGCTCCATGATGACCTCCTTCCCGCCGTTGGACTGGTCTTGGTCTTGTTGCACCGAAATGGATGCCTTTGCTTGATCCTCTCGCCTGCGCTTGCCCCCTTTGCACTAAAGAGGAAAGGTAGGACACTGCGCAGGCTGGCGCCCGCCTGGCGCCCTTGGTCGTCATGGCTTGCGTCATGGGCACCTCGCGAGGTACCCTGGCTTGCGTCATGGGTACCTCGCGAGGCCGCGCCTGAGGAAGCACCGTGTCGTCTGCCCCGCGAGGCTTGGCCCCTCGCGAGGGTCTTGGGTCTTGTGTTGATGAAGTTGGGCCGTGCTGGGCCTCCCTTGAGCCGCACCGCAGGCCGCAGTCAAGCAAGTCTGGGGACCCCCGTTCCCAGAACGCCGACAGTAGCCCCCAGGCCCAAGGCGCGTCCGGACTTGGCCGTGCCAAGAGGCGAAAGGGCAAGGGCGAAGCGCCGCGGGCCCTAACAGCCTGCGGCCTTGGGCGCCACGTGGCGGTTGATTGGATGTGAGCGCCTCCGCAACCGTGCAGGTTAAAGGCGCAATGTCTGCCCAGGCCTTGCTCTTCTCTTTCTCCAGTCGCTGCCCAGATCCCCTTTCTTGCGCCTCTCCTTCCTTCCTCCAAACTCCCAGATCTGCTCCCCTGTGACCTTGGAATACATGGCGCTGCGTCAGCCTCCCGCTGAAGCTTGGTTCTCGCTGGCCCTGGACTCGCCGAATGTGTCGGAGGCGAGCCTCGCCCGACTGCGCCGGATGGCGGCGGCGTGGGGCATCGACGGAGCGCGGGTGTTCAAGGTCGGCTCCGCCACCCCTGAGGGCCGAGGAAGCACCTTCTACCCTCTCTTCGGAAGCTCCATTACTGCGGGCCTGGTGCCCCCTTTCTCCGAGTTCTTCCTCTCTGTCCTTCGCCACTATGACTTGCAAGCTCTGCATCTCCACCCCAACTCCATCCTTCTCCTGGCGATCTTCGCCTACTACTGCGAGGCTCATGTGGGGGTGCAACCTTCAGTGGCCTTGCTGCGCCACTACTTCTACCTCCGGGTCACCCGTGGTTTCCCTTTTGCATGCGCGAGCTTCGTCGCGTGTGATGGCGCCATTGCCATATCGAATCCTGGGAAGAGGATTGGGGGCTTCAGGAGCAAGTGGGTCTTGGTGGACGCCGGGCGCATCCACCCCCGGCTGATCCTACCCACGGAGCAGCCCGTGAGTTCCGGCGACTGGTCCCGGGCGGAGCTTACGGACCCCCGCGCGAAGCCGGTTCTGGAGAAGATGGACGCGGACCTGAAGCCGACCGGCACGGCGGCGGCGAGGCTGACCGGCGCGTCACTGCTGAGGGAGTTCCTGGAGCACCAGCTGGCCCCGCTTCGGCGGTACTCACCTCCGATGTGGAGGCCTCATCCGAGCCCCGCGGCCTTGGGCGACGAGGATGTGACCGCGACGCTCCAATCCCTGGTCGGGGGCGAGGTGGCGCGGTTGGAGGGCGCGCCCGCGCCCTTGTTCCTTCGCGACGACTGGAAGCAGGTGGTGGAGTCGATGCCCGTCTTCAACGGGGACGGGCCCGTGCCCGCGGTGGCTCCCGAGGGACTGGTGGACGTGTCCTCTGGTGACCCCAGCGGAGAGGAGGGCAAAAAGGAGAGGGAGGAGGGTCCTGACTCCGAGGCAACTGACGGAGAGTCGAGGGCTCCCCTCCCCCGGTGCAAGTCCCGTACTCTCCGCCTTTCGTCAAGCGATGATGATGAGGTTGACGACGTGCTGGGTAGCGGGAGCTCGCCCCTGATCCCGAAGAAGGGCAGAACCGGGCTGATCCCCCGCGGGTCCGCTCCAGCTCTGGGGCGATCCGCAGACTCGCCCTCTGCGCCTGAGGCTGATCCCTCCACCCGGCTTTCTGGCTTCAAGTATGGCCGGAGGCTACTCGAGTTCTCCAGCGACGACCCGTAAGTGCTTGATCCTTCGTCTTTGTTTCTTGTTCCACCGCTGGGGCTTGATGTTTGCTTCTCTTTGGATAGGCTGGCTCCCACGGCGAAGAAGCCGAAGGGGGCTCCCGAGGCCCCATCCGCGGTGACGCCTCCGCCTGCAGGGGAAGGCGACCGTGATGCACGGGCTTCTCCTGCCCGGTCATCCTTGCGCGGCCTTGCCGAGCTGGCTGGGGCGAGCCCAGCTCCCATGGCCCAGATGACCCCTGAGGTGACCCCGCCTGCTGCCGGCACCACGGTCGTTGGGGCGCAGCAGACTCCGCCTCTGGATGCTGTGGTCTCGTCGCCGCTACCTTCTCCTCCTATTCCACCGTCCGCTGCTCCCCCAACTCCTCCTGCTGCCTCGGAGCGCGCCGATGCTTCTCCGTCTTCTTCCGCCGTCCTGGAGCGTGCCATTGCTGAGCTGGACCGGCTGCGGCAGGATCTTCTCGGCGCCGACCCTCGCCTAGTGGCCGGGCGCCTGGAGCTGGCTTCGGGGTGGATCCGCTCCGACGCCTTGATTCGGGCGGCGCTGGTTCAGGCCTCGACGGCCTGTGATGGGGAGAGGGAGGCCACTCTCGAGGCGAAGGCTTCCCGAGACGCGGCCCTGGGAGAGGTGGTTGGGGTCCGTGGCCGCTGCAAGGAGCTGGAGGACAAGCTGCAGGGCCTGCTGGACCAGCTCGCGAGGGAGGTCCGCCTTCGCCAGGAGCAGGAAGAAGGCACGAAGGCTCGCGAGGCAGCCATCGATGGTCGGGAGGCCAAGCTCAAGAAGTGCCACGACCGCCTAGACGCGCTGAAGAAAGAGCTGGAGGTGACGAAGGCCGAGCTAGACCGCAAGGCCCGGGTTCTTGCCGAGGATCGCGTGGCCTTCGCAGACATGGAGAAAGATGCCCGTGCTTCGCTGAAGACGCTCTACGAGAGCGGCCTAGAGAGCCCGCTGGCCGGTGACGAAGATGTCCCCGCCAAGCTGCTTCCTTTCCTGGTTCGTGCCCTTGGGGATGTCGCCCTTGGCCTCGGCCCCACGGCCGAGGCCGAGGCGCGAGTCTTCTCCTCTGCTGCGCTGACGCGGGTCTTCGCCCACATCTACCTTCGCGATCCCAGCGCAGACCTCGACGGCCTGTTGGAGCCGGTGAGTGGCGAGGGTGCTGCTGCTGCTGTCGAAGCCGTGAAGGGGCACGCTGAGGCGCTGCTGGGGAAGTTCTGGGCCTTCAGCACCAAGCCGAAGCAAGGCGCCGCCGGCCCTACTGCTCCACGAAGCGAGGCCACTCCGCGCTGCCCCACCGCCAACAAGTGACTCCGCTGCCGCTCCTGTTCTTGTTTTACTTCCTGCACATGCATCACGCATCGAGGAGGCATTTAAACTTGCGTTTGGTACTGAGACGACAGTATGGACTGTAATATTTGCTTTTAATTTCTTTGAGTTTTATGCTTTTCCTCCCTACTTGCTTGTGTTCTACGCCGGCAGAACCCGGCCGCGCGCATACCTCACCCAGCATTAGCCCCGACTGGAAACCAGGACGGGACCAAAGGAGTGAGGGGCTATGTGACAAGTTAGGCTCCTGAGTCGCGATGCTCAGGAGTCCCCCTTGGCGCACGAACAACAAGTAGGGAAGTGTGATGTAGGTGTATCTTCCGTTCTACGTCTGCAGAGCCCGGCCCCGCGCGTACCTCACCCAGCATAGCCTTTCAGAACTAAGGAGTGAGGGGCTACGAGACCAGTTAGTCCCCTGAGTCGCGATGCTCAGGGGTCCCCCTTGACGTGCAAACGGCTTTCATATCTTGGCTCCGCTCGGGGAGAGATGCGCGACGAACCAGGCCCGAGGGGCCTGGCTGGGTGGCGTACGCCTGGGCGTGACCTAGTCGTAGCCCCCGTGCCTAGCCCCCTCGCGTGGCGCTCCCGAGGGGAGGCGTTGCGATGAGGCCAGACACTGAGCTCTGGGCTCCCTGAGGTTGATGCGGCCCGGAGGCCACCCTCAGTTGTTTATCACTAGCGCGGAGCATAGCGCTTCCGTATGTGTACGGGCATAGCCGCTCCTCGGTAGTGTCGTCAGTCAGCGCGGAGCATGGTGCTTCCACTGGTAAGTGGGAGGGGGCTCCCCTCAGGGAGGAGCCCCCGGGGCGTGTACAGCCCCGCCCTGACACGTGGCCGGCACGGTAGGGCTAGGTGAGGTGTATCTGGGCACCCGTGAGCCAGCGCGGGACTCACGAGGCCCTACCTCTAGGCGGGTTGCGCCTGGCACTGGGCTGTATCTTGAGATGTGTTCCTGCAGATTGGGTTAGATGCCGGCACTCTACGTCCTCGGGTCCCGGCCCTCGAGCTTGTCTCAGCCATCGCTGGTATGCCAGGTCGCGATGTCGTGGACAAGGGCAGAGGGTGAGGGCTGGTGTAACACCCTCGATGCGGCTATATCTCCCACGTGTCGAAGCACGACTTAGAGGCATAGCCGCATTGAAAGCAATGTCGCAAGTGAGGTAATCTTCACACAACCCATGTAATACATAAGGGGAAAGAGATACATAGTTGGCTTACAGTCGCCACTTCACACAATACATAAATAAAAATCCATCATCCAGATTACACTCAAGGTCCGTCTACGGAACCAAAATGAAAGAAGACTACCCCAAATGCTACACAGATCCCCGATCGTCCCAACTGGGCTCCACTACTGATCATCAGGAAAAGACACATAGTAACGACCACGTTCCTCGTCGAACTCCCGCTTGAGCTCGGATGTGTCATCTGCACTGGCATCGTCGGCACCTGCAACTGTTTTGGTAGAATCTGTGAGTCACGGGGACTCAGCAATCTCACACCCGCGAGATCAAGACTATTTAAGCTTAAAGGTAGGATAGGGTTGTGAGGTGGAGCTGCAGCAAGCGACTAGCATATATGGTGGCTAACAACGCAAAAGAGAGCGAGAAGAGAAGCAAAGCACGGTCGTGAAGCTAGAAGTGATCAAGAAGTGATCCTAGAACAACCTACGTCAGACATAACTCCAACACCGTGTTCACTTCCCGGACTCCGCCGAGAAGAGACCATCATGGTTACACACACGGTTGATGTGTTTTAATTAAGGTCAACTTCGGGTTTTCTACAACCGGACATCAACAAATTCCCATCCGCCTCATAACCGCTGGCACGGCTTTCGAAAGATAATACCTTGCAGGGGTGTCCCAACTTAGCCCATTATAAGCTCTCACGGTCAACGAAGGATATTCCTTCTACCGGGAAGACCCGATCAGTCTCGGAATCCCGGACTACAAGACGTTTCGACAGTAATAAAACAAAACCAGCAAAGCCGCCCGATTGTGCCGACAAATCCTGATAGGAGCTGCACATATCTCGGTCTCAGGGCACATCCGGATTGTCCAAACTTCCGGTAGGCCAGTCCATAGTTGCCCCTGGCGACCACCGGCGACTGACAGTTTGGACCAACACTCGAAGGAGCACTGGCCCGTGGGTTAAAATAAAGATGACCCTCGGGCTCGCGAAAACCCGGGGGAAAAAGGCTTAGGTGGCAAATGGTAAAACCAAAGTTGGACCTTGCTGGAGGAGTCTTATTCAAAGCGAACTGTCAAGGGGGTCCCATAAATCACCCAACCGTGTAAGGAACGCAAAAATCAAGGAACATAACATCGGTATGACGGAAACTAGGGTGGCAAGAGTGGAACAAAACACAAGGCATAAGGCCGAGCCTTCCACCCTTTACCAAGTATATAGATGCATTAATTAAGTAAGAGATATTGTGATATCCCAAAATAATCATGTTCCAACATGGAACAGACTTCATCTTCACCCGCAACTAGCAACGCTGTAAGAGGGGATGAGCAAAGCGGTAACATAGCCAATCAACGGTTTGCTAGGAAAGGATGGTTAGAGGTTTGACATGGCAATATGGGTGGAATGATGTAGCAAGTGGTAGGTATCGCAGCATAGGCATAGCAAAAGAGCGAGCATCTAGCAAGCAAAGATAGAAGTGATTTCGAGGGTATGGTCATCTTGCCTGCAAAGTTCTCAGGGTTGTCGAAAGCTTGATCCTCGAAAGTGTTCTCAACAGGTTCCTCGTTCACGTACTCGTCTCCCGTCTCTACCCAAAACAAGAACACAAGCAAAGGAACAACTATCAACCACGATGCAATGCGCAAGCAACATGATGCAAAACATGGCATGATATGCGAGATGTGGTATGCAATGCATATGCGTGCTCCGGAAGGAAAAAAGATGAACAAGGCATAATCTTGGCAAAACAAGTATGCCACTGGAAAGGTGAGGTGATTTTGGTTGAAATCGATATAAAGATCACCGGAATCGGATGCACGGTTTGCAAATGACAAGCAAAACAAGAATGACAAGTTCCTGCCATTAACAGCATGATGCCACTTAGCATGCAACAAGAAATTAAGCTACTGCACCCAGCAAAGCATATGGCAGTGATCTACTCACGATGCTCGACAAAAGATGAACACTGAGCTACGGCTAAACCACACAATAACAGGTTCAAACAAGCATGGCAAAAGTGCAAAAGATAACAGGTTCACAGACTTTGTGAAATCAACATGCCAGAAATTAACATCAGGATGACATGTTTAGAGCAAGGAAACAACATGCTACAGGAAAAGGACATAGCAAAATATGGCATGGTATGAATCCACTCAAAGCATTGAACAAAATTCCCTTACTGACCATGAGCCAAAAAGGACCAGAAAATATAGTAGCACCCATGTCAATTAAGCAAGTTTCGTTACAGTTTTCAGACTTAGCAGAAAACTGGACATGTCAAAACAGATAACAAGTAGGCATGTTTACGAGCTCGATGCACTCACTACAGAGCTTTGCATGGTAAACTAAGCATACATTCGTCAAGAAGACATGGCATAGAAGCTAGAAATTGCAAGAATAACATCATAGCATGTAAGGATAAACTACAACAAGCTTGGCAAAATCGAATAACATGTAAACAATCTGCCAGTAACATTTTAGAGCAAAAGTAGAGCTCGATTGACTCAAGCTATGGCACTCCATAATTACAAACAAAGGCATGGATGGATAGAGCAAATCCATATGTTCAAAACACCGTTACTGATCATGCTCAAAAGAGGCATAGCTCTCTCTGAAACAACATGAACACATGGCATAAAAATAACAGCAGGGAATGACAGTGAAATTACTAAGTCTCTGAAATCAGAAACATTATGATCCCTAGTTTGCATGATTGTGCTAGTCACCACAAAGTTCGCAAAAATACATGGCATACACCCCTGTAAAGATGGCATGGCATATTACAAAACACATGTAGAACTCAAGTTCATAGGATGTACACATCAATCATGGCAAAAATGACAAAAGTGCATCTACTGAAACAGATCTGAAACTAACATCACATAGCCCTCTTCTAACAGCATTTCGGGCATCAAGATGAGCTCCAATGAAAATGATGCAATGAGATGAAATGATGTACTCATTGAGGTGAACAATTTGACATATTACGCGCACGAAATGGAGCAGTATGCAGCAAGTTAGGATGCGATGAACATGCAACAAAAATCGGACATAAAAAGACGGGGGATTTCGGGGGGAGGAGAAAAGTCAACCTCCAGATCGGATCTGGGATCCGGCGTGGATCGAGGCGGGGCCGAGCCAGGGCAGCGGGGAGGAGCACGCCGGGGCGGAGCCGGTCGCGGGCGGCGCCCGAGGCGGATGGCGGCGGCGGCGATCTGGTGCGGCGGCGGGGCGGCGAGGCGCGCCGGCGCGGGTGGCGGGCTCCGGCAGGCAGAGCGCGCCGGAGCGGCGGTGGGGCGCGCGGCAGGGAGCGGGCGGCGCGGCGCGGGCGGGCCAGGCGCGGCCCGGGGCGGGCCGGCCGTGGGCCGGGCGGGCCGCGGCGGTGGGAGGAGAGAGAGGAGGCCGGCGGGGTGACGTGGCGGCGGTGGATTCGTCGGGGATGGCGGCGCGGACACGTCCGGCGACGGGGTTTTTGTCCGGCGGCGCGAGGGGAGCGGGGCTAGGGTTTCATCCGCGAAAATGGAGGGGGAGGCACGTATTTATAGGTAGGAGGGGCTAGGAGGCTCCAAATGGAGTCTGGTTTGCGGCCACACGATCGTGATCGAACGGAGATGGACATGGGAGTGACTTAGATGGGTTATTGGGCTATTTTGGAGGGGTTTTGGGCTGCAACCCACAAGAGGCTTTCGTGGTTACCCGGTTAACCGTTGGAGTATCAAACGACCTCCGAATGAACCGAAACTTGACAGGCGGTCTACCAGTGCTATACCAAGGCCGCTTGACAAACCTCGGTCCAATTCGAAAAAGTTTAATACCCACTCACGGAAAAAGGTAAAAGGGGACGCCGGAGGACGTAGGAGCACGGATTGCAAAACGGACAACGGGGAAAATGCTCGGATGCATAAGACGAACACGTATGCGAAATGATATGATATGAAATGATATGAAATGCACGACAAAGACAAAATGCAAAATGAAGGGAAACCCAACCACGGAGGGAATATCATATCACATTGCCGAAAATGGCAAGAGTTGGAGTTACAAATATGGCAAGTTACATCCGGGGTGTTACAACACTCCACCACTACGAGAGGATCTCGTCCCGAGATCTAGGACTGAAAGAACTCCGGATATTCGGAACGGAGGTGGTCCTCGCGCTCCCAGGTGGCTTCTTGGTCTGGATGGTGAGACCACTTCACGTTCAGGAATTTGATGGACTTGTTGCGAGTCTTGCACTCAGTTTCTTCAAGAATAGCAACGGGATGCTCATGATAGGACAAATCTTCTTGAAGATCAATCTCTTCGAAGTTGATGGTGCGCTCTGGCGTCTTGAAACACTTGCGAAGCTGTGACACGTGGAACACATCGTGCACATTTGCAAAGTTGGGGGGAAGCTCAAGTTGATAGGCGAGATCGCCTCTTTTGCCGATGATCTTGAAAGGACCGACGTATCTAGGGGCAAGTTTCCCTTTGATACCGAAGCGACGAGTGCCTTTCATTGGAGAGACGCGGAGGTAGACATGATCTCCGATCTCGAATGCCAAATCACGGTGTTTGCTATCGTAATAGCTCTCCTGGCGTGATTGCGCGGCTTTGAGATTCTCACGAATGACTTTACACATATCTTCAGCCTCTGTGATCAAATCGTTGCCAAGAAGTTGGCGTTCGCCGGTCTCTGACCAATTGAGAGGAGCACGACACTTTCTGCCATAGAGAATCTCGAATGGGGCTTTGCCCGAGCTCGCTTGAAAGCTGTTGTTGTAAGAGAACTCAGCATATGGAAGACAATCCTCCCACTTCATGCCGAAAGAGATAACACAAGCCCTGAGCATATCTTCAAGAATTTGGTTGACACGCTCGAGTTGTCCACTAGTTTGAGGATGGAAAGCTGTGCTGAAGCGAATGTTTGTGCCCATGGCCTTCTGAAAAGAATCCCAAAACTTAGAGGTAAAGATGCTGCCACGGTCTGAAGAGATCAATTGTGGAATGCCATGCAAGAAGACAATTCTGGAGGTGTAGAGCTCTGCCAGCTGCGCTGCTGTGATAGACTCTTTGATAGGAAGAAAATGAGCCACTTTAGTGAGCTTGTCGATGACGACGAAGATGGCATCATTTCCACGCTTGGACTTAGGAAAGCCAGTCACGAAGTCCATTTCGATATGATCAAACTTCCATTCTGGAATAGCAAGAGGTTGGAGTAGACCAACTGGTCGTTGGTGTTCTGCTTTCACCCTTCGGCAGACATCACATTCATTCACGAATTGAGCAATTTCTCGCTTCATTCGAGTCCACCAATACGACTGCTTGAGGTCATGGTGCATCTTTGTACTTCCAGGATGAATTGACAGAAGAGAATTGTGCGCCTCGTTCATAATGACTTTACGAAGATCACCCTTTGGAACCACAATCCGGTCCTCGAAGAAAGGAATATCATTGTCATCAACGCGATAGCACTTGTATTTGGAAATGCCCTTGTCAATACCACGTTTCACCTTCTTCACCATGGTATCCAGCAGTTGTGCCTCACGAATCTGATCTTCCAAAGTAGGAGAGACTATGAGGTTGGCAAGAAAACTTTGAGGAACAACTTGGAGATTCAACTTGCGGAAAGCTTCACAAAGATCAGGTTGAAAGGGCTTGAGGATTAAGCTGTTGCAATAAGCCTTCCTGCTCAAAGCGTCTGCAATCACATTAGCCTTTCCTGGAGTATATTCAATACTCGGATTATACTCTTGAATCATTTCGACCCATCGAGTTTGCATGAGGTTGAGGTTGGGCTTAGTGAAGATGTACTTGAGACTCTTGTGATCGGTGAATATGTCCACTTTCCTTCCCAACAAGAGATGTCTCCATGTTATTAATGCATGGACAACTGCCGCCAACTCAAGATCGTGAGTGGGGTAGTTCTTTTCGTTGGGCTTCAACTGACGAGAGGTATAGGCCACAACCTTCTTCTCTTGCATTAACACGGCACCGAGACCTTGAAGAGAAGCATCACAGAAAACTTCATAAGGCTTGGATTCGTCAGGAGGAGTCAAAACTGGAGCAGTGACGAGTTTCTCTTTGATAGTGTTGAAAGCAACATCACACTCAGGAGACCAGACATACTTCACATGCTTCTGGAGGAGGTTGGAAAGAGGCTTTGCAATCTTTGAGAAATTCTCAACGAATCTTCGGCAATAGCTTGCAAGTCCAAGAAAATTGCGAAGCTGCTTGACATTCTGAGGAGGTTCCCAATTCAAAACTGCAGACACCCTCTCGGTATTAATAGCAATGCCCTTGGCAGAGATGATATGCCCAAGGTAAAGAACTTCATCAAGCCAGAATTCACATTTGGAGAACTTCGCATAGAATTGATACTCTCTGAGCTTGTCGAGCACCAATCGCAAATGTTTGGCATGATCCTTCTTATTCTTGGAGAAGACCAATATATCATCGAGATACACCAAGACGAATTCATTGGTGTAGGGGTTGAAGATGAAGTTCATCATTCGAGAGAAAGTTGGAGGAGCATTAACAAGGCCGAAAGACATGACAGTATATTCATAAGAACCAAAGCTTGTTCTGAATGCTGTCTTGGGAATATCTTCTTCACGAATCCGAATCTGATGATAACCCATACGGAGATCAAGCTTGGAGAACACTTTAGCACCTTTAAGTTGCTCGAATAGCTCATTGATGTTAGGAAGTGGGTACTTGTTCTTGATAGTCTTCTTGTTCAATGGACGGTAATCGACGCAAAGTCGGTCCGTGCCATCCTTCTTCTGGACAAAAAGAACACCACAACCCCAAGGGGATGAACTCGGTCTGATCAGACCCAGACGCTGTTGTTCATCGAGTTGTTTCTTCAATTCCTTCAACTCTTTTGGCCCAAGCTTGTAAGGACGCTTGCAAACGGGTTCCGTGCCAGGCTCAAGATCAATAACGAATTCGACTGGCCGGTGAGGAGGCATACCCGGAAGCTCTTCTGGAAAGACATCTTGGTACTCACAAACGACTGGAATCTGAGAGATAGCATCCAATTCGCCCTTCTCATTGAGAGAAAACAACCGAATGGTTTCATCGCGAGCGGCATAGATGATCACATCGTCAGAAGAGTGAGTCAATTGAATTTCCCTGGCAGCACAATCAAGCCGAGCCTTGTGCTTAGAAAGCCAGTCCATCCCGAGAATAAGATCAAAATCAGAGTCACCAAGAACAATTGGTTTAGCCAGAAATCTATAGTCGCCCATCTTGATGGAAACATCCGGAACCATAAAGCTTGCGTTCATGAATTTACCCGGAGAGACAACTGCTAACGGTTTCGGCAAACCTTGGAAAGACAACTCATGCTTCGATGCAAAAGGTCTTGAAATGAAAGAATGCGATGCACCAGTATCAAATAAGACTTTTGCAGGAATATCATTAACAGGGAGGTTACCCATGATCACTTCTGAAGAATCCTCTGCCTGAGCCGCGTTCATCATGTTCACTTTGGCATACTTAGGATTATGCTTGACCACTGCATTGCTGGAAGATCTCACAGGAGGAGGAGGCGGAAGGCGCCTTTGGTTGAAGCACTTGTTCGCATAGTGACCCTTTTGCTGACATTTGTTGCAAGTCACCTCTGAGAGCGGACGATGATAAGGAGCATTTGGCCTTGGAGCTTGGTTCTGAGACTTGTTCTGATAGCCAGGGTTGGGTGGGTGGGAAGATCCACGACCACCTGAGTTCTTCTGCTGATAAGGCTGACGGAACGGAGGAGGAGGAGGCAAACAGAACTTCTGTTGCTTGGCCTCCACTAGTGAGGAAGAAGAGGACTGAACTGCGTCCCCGACTCTCTTCTTAGATGCCTCACACTTCAGCAGAGCAGCCTCTTGTTTCAGAGCCATGTTGTAGAATTCATCATACTTTAACGGCTCAAAAAGCACGAGAGCTAGTTGCAGATCTTCTCTGAGGCCACGCCTGAACTGGTAAATCATGCTCTTCTCATCAGGGATGTCTTGCTTAGCAAAACGAGAGACTTTCTGGAACTGAGTGTTGTATTGATACACAGACATGTTGCCTTGCTTGAGATTGCGGAACTCCTCACGCTTAGTCTCAACAACACTTTCTGGAATGTGATGAGCTTTGAAGTCACGGCGGAAATCATCCCAGGTAATCACACGACCTCCTCTGGAATCTTTGTATTGTTGGAACCACTCAGCAGCTTGATCCTTAAGTTGAAAAGTGGCAAACTTGACAAAGTCCTCAGGTCTGACATTGCTACATTTGAAGTGCTTGTTGATGTCCACGAGCCAATCATCGGCGTCTGTGGCCTCGACACAGTAGCTGAAAGTCTTTGGCTGATTTGCAAGGAACTGATTGAGGGTTGCGAAGTGCGGCTGATTGTTGCCTTGGCCTTGATTTCTCTGATTACCTTGCCCTTGGTTGCGATCTTGCAAGAGCTGAATCAGAATCTAAGTGTTGGCGTTGGTGGCTGTCATCAAGGCTTGCCATGCCTCCGGAGGCGGAGGTGGTGGCGGAGGGTTAGCCTGACTTCCTTCATTGCGTTCCAGATTCTGACGCGTTGGCGGAGCCATCCTGAAGAGGTTGACATCCATTAGCATCTTGAAAGACATATATTCAAGCTGAATCAAAGGATCGAAATTGCAACATATAGTCTTCACAATAAACATTCGAACAAGAATGAACGAATGAATTCCAAAGTAAAGCATCACACTTCCATAAGCTGAGAAGCCACTTAGAAAAAGGTATGGAAATCACCATCTGCCTTCAAAACAACTCGAATATCACCACTGAAAACAAAACAAAAGATTGGCTTGCAGAATAAGCCGGAACAAACATATGATAGATCCCATATCATATCATGTGTGTGTTGGAAAGATATCCTACAAGATACTTGAATTCCCACTTATAAACTCCCGAAACTTTCTGGTTATGCAATCAGGTGTTGGGGATACAGGGGACACAAAATATATCATCCAAACTAACAATGCCTAGATCCAGCTGTATCCATCCTTCAACACATAACCAAGAAACCCTCGGAAATCGTCTACCTCAACCTCCGAAAAAACATCCGTTATACGAGTTATGGAAATACTCCCGCACTCGCCTCAGTACTGGGCTATCAGGGTTATCTCACCAACAACTGTACAAAAGAGATTTTCGATGTCGGCGTACTAAACTCAGGTATTCCAGAACTGTCACGATAAAATTATGACGACAACACCTCAGAGCTCAACTCCCCGGGACACCTCCACTAAACCCCTGCTGACAGGAGGCACCAAGACAATGTTGTCATCACAAAACCATCGTAACGATTCCAAGATACCCGCGTGATCCTAAATTTTTTTTAGTGAAATTTGAGAAGAGAAGAGTAAAAACTCTACGTCAGGATGCCTTACCAGAGCGATGAGGAGACTAGGAAGTAAAAAGAATTCCTAAACTCTCCGATACATAATTCCTAAATGACTCAAAACATTTTTCTAGACACAACTCGACCGCTAAAAACGATCAATCAGTGGGGGCTCCTAAGGTCGGGGATGGCTCTGATTACCAACTTGTAACGCCCTCGATGCGGCTATATCTCCCACGTGTCGAAGCACGACTTAGAGGCATAGCCGCATTGAAAGCAATGTCGCAAGTGAGGTAATCTTCACACAACCCATGTAATATATAAAGGGAAAGAGATACATAGTTGGCTTACAGTCGCCACTTCACACAATACATAAATAAACATCCATCATCCAGATTACACTCAAGGTCCGTCTACGGAACCAAAATGAAAGAAGACTACCCCAAATGCTACACAGATCCCCGATCGTCCCAACTGGGCTCCACTACTGATCATCAGGAAAAGACACATAGTAACGACCACGTTCCTCGTCGAACTCCCACTTGAGCTCGGATGCGTCATCTGCACTGGCATCGTTGGCACCTGCAACTGTTTTGGTAGAATCTGTGAGTCACGGGGACTCAGCAATCTCACACCCGCGAGATCAAGACTATTTAAGCTTAAAGGTAGGATATGGTTGTGAGGTGGAGCTGCAGCAAGCGACTAGCATATATGGTGGCTAACAACGCAAAAGAGAGCGAGAAGAGAAGCAAAGCACGGTCGTGAAGCTAGAAGAGATCCTAAACAACCTACATCAAACATAACTCCAACACCGTGTTCACTTCCCGGACTCCGCCGAGAAGAGACCATCACGGTTACACACGCGGTTGATGTGTTTTAATTAAGGTCAACTTCGGGTTTTCTAGAACCGGACATCAACAAATTCCCATCTGCCTCATAACCGCGGACACGGCTTTCGAAAGATAATACCCTGCAGGGGTGTCCCAATTTAGCCCATTATAAGCTCTCACGGTCAACGAAGGATATTCCTTCTACCGGGAAGACCCGATCAGTCTCGGAATCCCGGACTACAAGACATTTCGACAGTAATAAAACAAAACCAGCAAAGCCGTCCGATTGTGCCGACAAATCCTGATAGGAGCTGCACATATCTCGGTCTCAGGGCACATCCGGATTGTCCAAACTTCCGGTAGGCCAGTCCAGAGTTGCCCCTGGCGACCACCGGCGGCTGACAGTTTGGACCAACACTCGAAGGAGCACTGGCCCGGGGGTTAAAATAAAGATGACCCTCGGGCTCGCGAAAACCCGGGGGAAAAAGGCTTAGGTGGCAAATGGTAAAACCAAAGTTGGACCTTGCTGGAGGAGTCTTATTCAAAGCGAACTGTCAAGGGGGTCCCATAAATCACCCAACCGTGTAAGGAACGCAAAAATCAAGGAACATAACACCGGTATGACGGAAACTAGGGTGGCAAGAGTGGAACAAAACACCAGGCATAAGGCCGAGCCTTCCACCCTTTACCAAGTATATAGATGCATTAATTAAGTAAGAGATATTGTGATATCCCAAAATAATCATGTTCCAACATGGAACAGACTTCATCTTCACCCGCAACTAGCAATGCTGTAAGAGGGGCTGAGCAAAGCGGTAACATAGCCAATCAACGGTTTGCTAGGAAAGGATGGTTAGAGGTTTGACATGGCAATATGGGTGGAATGATGTAGCAAGTGGTAGGTATCGCAGCATAGGCAAAGCAAAAGAGCGAGCATCTAGCAAGCAAAGATAGAAGTGATTTCGAGGGTATGGTCATCTTGCCTGCAAAGTTCTCAGGGTTGTCGAAAGCTTGATCCTCGAAAGTGTTCTCAACAGGTTCCTCGTTCATGTACTCGTCTCCCGGCTCTACCCAAAACAAGAACACAAGCAAAGGAACAACTATCAACCACGATGCAATGCGCAAGCAACATGATGCAAAACATGGCATGATATGCGAGATGTGGTATGCAATGCATATGCGTGCTCCGGAAGGAAAAAAGATGAACAAAGCATAATCTTGGCAAAATAAGTATGCCACTGGAAAGGTGAGGTGATTTTGGTTGAAATCGATATAAAGATCACCGGAATCGGATGCACGGTTTGCAAATGACAAGCAAAACAAGAATGACAAGTTCCTGCCATTAACAGCATGATGCCACTTAGCATGCAACAAGAAATTAAGCTACTGCACCCAAACATATCAGCAAAGCATATGTCAGTGATCTACTCACGATGCTCGACAAAAGATGAACACTGAGCTACGGCTAAACCACACAATAACAGGTTCAAACAAGCATGGCAAAAGTGCAAAAGATAACAGGTTCACAGACTTGGTGAAATCAACATGCCAGAAATTAACATCAGGATGACATGTTTAGAGCAAGGAAACAACATGCTACAGGAACAGGACATAGAAAAATATGCCATGGCATGAATCTACTCAAAGCATTGAACAAAATTCCCTTACTGACCATGAGCCAAAAAGGACCATAAAATATAATAGCACCCATGTCAATTAAGCAAGTTTCGTTACAGTTTTCAGACTTAGCAGAAAACTGGACATGTCAAAACAGATAACAAGTAGGCATGTTTCCGAGCTCGATGCACTCACTACAGAGCTTTGCATGGTAAACTAAGCATACATTCGTCAAGAAGACATGGCATAGAAGCTAGAAATTGCAAGAATAACATCATAGCATGTAAGGATCAACTACAACAAGCTTGGCAAAATCGAATAACATGTAAACAATCTGCCAGTAACATTTTATAGCAAAAGTAGAGCTCGATTGACTCAAGATATGACACTCCATAATTACAAACAAAGGCATGGATGGATAGAGCAAATCCATATGTTCAAAACACCCTTACTGATCATGCTCATAAGAGGCATAGGTCTCTCTGAAACAACATGAACACATGGCATAAAAATAACAGCAGGGAATGACTTGGTGAAATTACTAAGTCTATGAAATCAGAAACATTATGATCCCTAGTTTGCATGCTTGTGCTTGTCACCACAAAGATCACAAAAATACATGGCATACACCCCTGTAAAGATGGCATGGCATATTACAAAACACATGTAGAACTCAAGTTCATAGGATGCACACATCAATCATGGCAAAAATGACAAAAGTGCATCTACTGAAACATATCTGAAACTAACATCACATAGCCCTCTTCTAACAGCATTTCGGGCATCAAGATGAGCTCAAATGAAAATGATGCAATGAGATGAAATGATTTACTCATCGAGGCGAACAATTTGAAATATTACGCGCACGAAACTGAGTAGTATGCAGCAAGTTATGATGCGATGAACATGCAACAAAAATTGGATAGAAAAAGACAGGGGATTTCGGGCGGAGGAGAAAAGTCAACCTCCAGATCGGATCTGGGATCCGGCGTGGATCGAGGCGGGGCTGAGCCGGGGCGGCGGGGAGGAGCACGCCGGGGCAGAGCCGGTCGCGGGCGGCGCCCGAGGCGGATGGCGGCGGCGGCGGGGCGGCGAGGCGCGCCGGCGCGGGTGGCGGGCTCCGGCGGGCAGAGCGCGCCGGAGCGGCGGCGGGGCGCAAGGCAGGGAGCGGGCGGCGTGGCGCGGTTGGGCCAGGCGCGGCCCGGGGCGGGCCGGCCGTGGGTCGGGCGGGCCGCGGCGGTGGGAGGAGAGAGAGGAGGCCGGCGGGGTGACGTGGCGGCGGCGGATTCGTCGGGGATGGCGGCGCGGACACGTCCGGCGGCGGGGTTTTTGTCCAGCGGCGCGAGAGGAGCGGGGCTAGGGTTTCATTCGCGAAAATGGAGGGGGAGGCACCTATTTATAGGTAGGAGGGGCTAGGAGGCTCCAAATGGAGTATGGTTTGCGGCCACACGATCGTGATCGAACGACGATGGACATGGGAGTGACTTAGATGGGTTATTGGGCTGTTTTGGAGGGGTTTTGGGCTGCAACCCACAAGAGGCTTTCGCGGTTACCCGGTTAACCGTTGGAGTATCAAACGACCTCCGAATGATCCGAAACTTGACAGGCGGTCTACCGGTGCTATACCAAGGCCGCTTGACAAACCTCGGTCCAATCCGAGAAAGTTTAATACCCGCTCACGGAAAAAGGTAAAATGGGACGTCGGAGGACGTAGGAGCGCCGGATTGCAAAACGGACAACGGGGAAAATGCTCGGATGCATAAGACGAACACGTATGCGAATGCGATGCACATGATGACATGATATGAAATGCACGACAAGGACAAAATGCAAAATGAAGGGAAACCCAACCACGGAGGGAATATCATATCACATTGCCGAAAATGGCAAGAGTTGGAGTTACAAATATGGCAAGTTACATCCGGGGTGTTACAGCTGGAGAGCCGGTAAGAGCCCTGAGTCGTGATGCTCAGGTACCCCCCTTTAACGTGCAAGTGGTTGACATTGGGAAGAAGAGGTGCCGTGAACAGGCGTCAAGTAATCAAGCATGATAGGCGAATGCATAGTTGGAAATAAACGCAAAGAAGATACACGCCACTGGGCCTAGCCCGAGCGGCCTGGGGATGATGCAGCCCGAGGGGCGCCCCCAACAAAGCAAGCTAACGATCGAAAACTAAAAAAAAGGATACATGCCACAGGGACGGACCCACGCGGCCTGGGAATGAAGCAGCCCTAGGGGGCATTCCCAGCCGAAAATGAAGCTTGAAAGATGTCACCTGGGGTTGTCGCGGACGAAGTGGTGTTGGTGTAGCAAACTCGATGGGCTGCGGGAACCGATCCTCACGAGCCCCCACGCCCAGGGGCCTAAGGAGGATCCGGAGGCGCTGGTGGCTCCTCGCGAATCATCTCCATCTCCGCCAGGACTGCGAAACGCCTGTCTTCCTGAGTCTCCATGATGCCCCTCATGAGGCGTTGGTACGCAGCAGCCGCGCCTGGCAGGCCATAAGGCATGCGAGCATAGTTGTGGGGGGGACCTCCACAACGCCCCACTTGTGAGGGCCAGAGGCGTTCTATCGTGGCGACTTGATTGAGCCCTGGTACGTCGATGCAGATGTGCAGCCCACCATCCTCGCCTGGATGGGGGGCCAGAGCCGGTAGATGGCGGCAACCTCTCATGATTCTTGATTCTTGTAGTTCTTGAACGGCCTGGTTAACGAACTCCTGCTGGTCTGACTCTCCTTGCCTTGCTCCTTCTTGAGGGAAACATGCTTCGAAGCACGCCTCCACGTGGTGCCCAAGCGCCTCCCTCGTGACCCCGGCTAGGTCGGTGGCCCTCCAGGTGAGAGCCCCCGAGCCCAGCCTGAGGAGGGTGCCGGGCGCGCTTTCCTATGCGATGGATGGAGGGTCCCCTTGGGCAGACACGGGCCCTGAGGGGCCTGCCTCTTGAGGGGCTGAGCCTGACAATGTCTTCTTCTTCTTGGGGGTGACCTCGGGAAGCCTCCTGCTTCCGTGATCTGGGTCTTCTAGTGACGCGGCCTGAAAGGCTCGCTCCAGGGAACACACTGAAGGAAATATGCCCTAGAGGCAATAATAAAGTTATTATTTATTTCCTTAATTCATGATAAATGTTTATTATTCATGCTAGAATTGTATTAACAGGAAACATAATACATGTGTGAATACATAGACAAACAGAGTGTCACTAGTATGCCTCTACTTGAGTAGCTCATTAATCAAAGATGGTTATGTTTCCTAACCATGAACAAGGAGTTGTTATTTGATTAATGAGGTCACATCATTAGTTGAATGATCTGATTGACATGACCCATTCCATTAGCTTAGCACCCGATCGTTTAGTATGTTGCTATTGCTTTTATCCATGACTTATACATGTTCCTATGACTATGAGATTATGCAACTCCCGTTTGCCGGAGGAACACTTTGGGTACTACCAAACATCACAACGTAACTGGGTGATTATAAAGGAGCACTACAGGTGTCACCAAAGGTAGATGTTGGGTTGACGTATTTCGAGATTAGGATTTGTCACTCCGATCGTCGGAGAGGTATCTCTGGGCCCTCTCGGTAATGCACATCACATAAGCCTTGCAAGCATTGCAACTAATGAGTTAGTTGCGGGATGATGTATTACGGAGCGAGTAAAGAGACTTGCCGGTAACGAGATTGAACTAGGTATTGGATACCGACGATCAAATCTCGGGTAAGTAATATACCGATGACAAAGGGAACAACGTATGTTGTTATGCGGTCTGACCGATAAAGATCTTCGTAGAATATGTAGGAGCCAATATGGGCATCCAGGTCCCGCTATTGGTTATTGACCGGAGACGTGTCTCGGTCATGTCTACATTGTTCTCGAACCGTAGGGTCCGCACGCTTAAGGTTTCGATGACAGTTATATTATGAGTTTATGAGTTTTGATGTACCGAAGGAGTTCGGAGTCCCGGATGAGATCGGGGACATGACGAGGAGTCTCAAAATGGTCGAGACGTAAAGATCGATATATTGGACGACTATATTCGGACATCGGAAAGGTTCTGAGTGATTCGGGTATTTTCGGGAGTATCGGGGAGTTACGGGATTACGGGAGAAGTAATGGGCCTTGATGGGCTTTAGTGGGAAGAGGAAAAGGCTGCTGCGCCCCCCTCCCCTCTAGTCCGAATTGGACTAGGGAAAAGGGGGCCGGCCACCTTTCCTACTCCTCCTATTCCTTCTCCCTTCCTCCCCTCTTGGTGGACTCCTACTAGGACTTGGAGACCTAGTAGGACTCCACACCCTGGCGCGCCAAACCCTAGGCCGGCCACCCCCTCCCTTGCTCCTTTATATACGGGGGCAGGGGGCACCCCATGACACACAAGTTGATCTACGGATCGTTCCTTAGCCGTGTGCGGTGCCCCCTTCCACCAAATTCCACCTCGGTCATATCGTTGCAGTGCTTAGGCGAAGCCCTGCGCCGGTAACACATCAAGATCGTCACCACACCGTCGTGCTGACGGAAGTCTTCCCCGACGCTTTGCTGGATCGGAGCCCGGGGATCGTCATCGAGCTGAACGTGTGCTAAGAACTCGGAGGTGCCGGAGTAACGGTGATGTGATCGGTCGGACCGCGAGGAGAACGTACGACTACTTCCTCTACGTTGTGTCAACGCTTCCGCTTCAGTCTACAAGGGTGTGTAGACAACACTCTCCCCTCTCGTTGCTATGCATCACCATGATCTTGCGTGTGCGTAGGAATTTTTTTTGAAATTACTACGTTCCCCAACAGTGGCATCCGAGCCTAGGTTCTATGGTTTGATGTTATTTGCACGAGTAGAACACAAGTGAGTTGTGGGCGATACAAGTCATACTACCTACCAGCATGTCATACTTTGGTTCAGCGGTATTGTTGGACGAGACGATCCGGACCAACCTTACGCGTACGCTTACGCGAGACCGGTTCCCTCGACGTGCTTTGCACATAGATGGCTTGCGGAAGACTGTCTCTCCAACTTTAGTTGAACCGAGTGTGGCTACGCCCGGTCCTTGAGAAGGTTAAAACGGAGTCTATTTGACAAACTGTCGTTGTGGTTTTGATGCGTAGGTAAGATGAGTTCTTGCTTAAGCCCGTAGCAGCCACGTAAAACTTGCAACAACAAAGTAGAGGACGTCTAACTTGTTTTTGTAGGGCATGTTGTGATGTGATATGGTCAAGACATGATGCTAAATTTTATTGTATGAGATGATCATGTTTTGTAACCGAGTTATCAGCAACTGGCAGGAGCCATATGGTTGTCGCTTTATTGTATGCAATGCAATCGCGATGTAATGCTTTACTTTATTCCTAAGCGGTAGTGATAGTCGTGGAAGCATAAGATTGGCGAGACGACAACGATGCTACGATGGAGATCAAGGTGTCGCGCCGGTGACGATGGTGATCATGACGGTGCTTCGGAGATGGAGATCACAAGCACAAGATGATGATGACCATATCATATCACTTATATTGATTGCATGTGATGTTTATCTTTTTATGCATCTTATCTTGCTTTGATTGACGGTAGCATTATAAGATGATCTCTCACTAATTATCAAGAAGTGTTCTCCCTGAGTATGCACCGTTGCGAAAGTTCTTCGTGCTGAGACACCACGTGATGATCGGGTGTGATAGGCTCTACGTTCAAATACAACGGGTGCAAAACA
Organism: Aegilops umbellulata; assembly: GCA_032464435.1. Classification (NCBI taxonomy): domain Eukaryota; kingdom Viridiplantae; phylum Streptophyta; class Magnoliopsida; order Poales; family Poaceae; genus Aegilops; species Aegilops umbellulata. The sequence goes on from CP136057.1 coordinate 546,727,757, forward strand.
GTTGCACACGCGGAATACTCAGGTTATACTTGACGAGCTATGCATATAAGATATGACCTCGGAACACGGAGACCGAAAGGTCGAGCGTGAATCATATAGTAGATATGATCAACATAGTGATGTTCACCATTGAAACTACTCCATCTCACGTGATGATCGGACATGGTTTAGTTGATTTGGATCACGTGATCACTTAGAAGATTAGAGGGATGTCTATCTAAGTGGGAGTTCTTAAGTAATATGATTAATTGAACTTTAATTTATCATGAACTTAGTCCTGGTAGTATTAGCATATCTATGTTTTAGATCAGTAGCTCGCATTGTTGCTTCCCTGTGTTTACTTTGATATGTTCCTAGAGAAAATTGTGTTGAAAAATGTTAGTAGCAATGATGCGGATTGGATCCGTAATCTGAGGTTTATCCTCATTGCTGCACAGAAGAATTTTTTTCTTGATGCACCGCTAGGTGACGGACCTTTTGCAGGAGCAGATGCAGACGTTATGAACGTTTTGCTAGCTCAATATGATGACTACTTAATAGTTTAGTGCACCATCCTTAACGGCTTAGAATCGGGACTTCAAAGACGTTTTGAACGTCATGGACCATACGAGATGTTCCAGGAGTTGAATTTAATATTTCAAGCAAATACCCGAGTTGAGAGATATGAAGTCTCCAACAAGTTCTATAGCTAAAAGATGGAGGAGAATCGCTCAACTAGTGAGCATGTGCTCAGATAGTCTGAGTACTACAATCGCTTGAATCAAGTGGGAGTTAATCTTCCAGATAAAATAGTGATTGACAGAATTCTCTAGTCACCATCACCAAGTTAGTAGAACTTCGTGATGAACTATAATATGCAAGGGATAACGGAAAATATTCCCAAGCTCTTCACAATGCTAAAATCGGCGAAGGTAGAAATCAAAGAAAAACATCAAGTGTTGATGGTTGACAAGATCACTAGTTTCAAGAAAAGGACAAAAGGAAAGAAGGGGAACTTCAAGAAGAACGGCAAGCAAGTTGCTGCTCAAGTGAAAAAGCCCAAGTCTGATCCTAAGCCTGAGACTAAGTGCTTCTACTGCAAAGGGACTGGTCACTGGAAGCGGAACTACCCCAAGTGATTGGCGGATAAGAAGGATGGCAAAGTGAACGTAAGTATATTTGATATACATGTTATTGATGTGTACTTTACTAGTGTTCATAGCAACCCCTCAGTATTTGGTACTAGTTCAGTTGCTAAAATTAGTAACTCGAAACGGGAGTTGCAGAATGAACAAAGACTAGTTAAAGGGCAAGGTGACGATGTGTGTTGGAAGTGGTTCCAAGATTGATATGATCATCATCGCACACTCACTATACTTTCGGGATTAGTGTTGAACCTAAATAAGTGTTATTTGGTATTTGCGTTGAGCATAAATATGATTTGATCATGTTTATTGCAATACGGCTATTCATTTAAGTAAGAGAATAAATTATTGTTCTGTTTACATGAATAAAACCTTCTATGGTTATACACACCAACGAAATGGTTTGTTGGATCTCGATCATAGTGATACACATATTCATAATATTGAAGCCAAAAGATGCAAAGTTAATAATGATGGTGCAACTTATTTGTGGCACTGCCGTTTAGGTCATATTGGTGTAAAGCGCATGAAGAAACTCCATGCTGATGGATTTTTGGAATCACTTGATTATGATTCACTTGATGCTTGCGAACCGTGCCTCATGGGCAAGATGACTAAAACGCCGTTCTCCGGAACAATGAAGCAAGCAACAGATTTGTTGGAAATCATACATACTGATGTATGTGGTCCAATGAATATTAAGGCTTGCAGCAGGTATCATTATTTTCTGACCTTCACAGATGATTTGAGCAGATATGGGTATATCTACTTGATGAAACATAAGTATGAAACATTTGAAAAGTTCAAAAGGATTTCAGAGTGAAGTGAAAAATCATCGTGACAAGAAAATAAGGTTTCTACGATCTGATCGCAGAGACAAATATTTGAGTTACGAGTTTGGTCTTCAGTTAAAACAATGTGGAATAGTTTCACAAAATCGTGCCACCTGGAACACCACAGTGTAATGGTGTATCCAAACATCACAACCATACTTTATTGGATATAGTACAATCTATGATGTTTCTTACCGATTTACCAATATCATTTTGGGATCATGCATTAGAGACAGCTGCATTCACGTTAAAAAAGGGCACCATCTAAGTCCGTTGAGACGACACAATCAGAACTATGGTTTGGCAAAAACCAAAAATTGTCGTTTCTTAAAGTTTGGGGTTGCGATGCTTATATGAAAAAGTTTCAACATGATAAGCTCAAACCCAAATCGGAGAAATGTGTCTTCATAGGATACCCAAAGGAGACAGTTGGGTACACCTTCTATCACAGATCCGAAGGCAAGACATTCGTTGCTAAGAATGGATCCTTTCTAGAGAAGGAGTTTCTCTCGAAAGAAGTGAGTGGGAGGAAAGTAGAAAACTTGATAAGGTAATTGTACCTTCTCCCTTATTGGAAAGTAGTTCATCACAGAAATTTTTTCTTGTGACTACTACACCAATTAGTAAGGAAGCTAATGATGATGATCATGTAACTTCAAGATCAAGTTACTACCGAATCTCGTAAGTAAACCAGAGTGAGATTCGCACCAGAGTGGTACGGTAATCCTGTTCTGGAAGTCATGTTACTAGACCATGATGAACTTGCGAACTATGAGGAAGCGATGGTGAGCCCAGATTCCGCGAAATGGTTTGAGGCCATGAAATCTGAGATATGATCCATGTATGAGAACAAGGTATGGACTTTGATGGATTTGCCCGATGATCGGCAAGCCATAGAAAATAAATGGATCTTCAAGAGGAAGACGGACGCTGATAGTAGTGTTACTATCTACAAAGCTAGAATTGTCGCAAAAGGTTTTCGACAAGTTCAAAGTGTTGACTATGATGAGAGTTTCTCACTCGTATCTATGCTTAAGTTTGTTCGAATCATGTTAGCAATTGCCGCATTTTATGAAATCTGGCAAATGGAAAAACAAAACTGCATTCCTTAATGGATTTATTAAAGAAGAGTTGCATATGATGCAACCAGAAGGTTTTGTCAATCCTAAAGGTGTTAACAAAATATGCAAGCTCCAGCGATCCATCTATGGACTGGTGCAAGCATCTCGGAGTTGGAATATACGCTTTGATAAGTTGATCAAAGCATATAGTTTTATACAGACTTGCGGTGAAGCCTGTATTTACAAGAAAGTGAGTGGGAGCACTACATCATTTCTGATAAGTATATGTGTATGACATATTGTTGATCGGAAATAATGTAGAATTATTCTGCAAAGCATAAAGGAGTGTATGAAAGGAGTTTTTCAAAGAAAGACCTCGGTGAAGCTGCTTACATATTGAGCATCAAGATCTATAGAGATAGATCAAGACGCTTGATAAGTTTTTTAATAAGTACATACCTTGAAAAGATTTTGAAGTAGTTCAAAATGGAACAGTCGAAGAAAGAGTTCTTGCCTGTATTACAAGGTGTGAAATTAAGTAAGACTCAAAGCCCGACCACGACAGATGATAGAAAGAGAATGAAAGTCATTTCCTATGCCTCAGCCATAGATTCTATAAAGTATGCCATGCTAAGTACCAGATCTATTGTATACCCTACACTGTGTTAAGCAAGGGAGTACAATAGTGATCTAGGAAGTAGATCACTGGACATCGGTCAAAATTATCCTTAGTAAAATATGGATATGTTTCTCGATTATGGATGTGACAAAAAGGTTCGTCGTAAAAGGTTACGTCGATGCAAGTTTTGACACTAATCTAGATGACACTAAGTCTGAATCTAGATACATATTGAAAGTGGGAGCAATTAGCTAAAGTAGCTCCGTGTAGAGCATTGTAGACATAGAAAATTGCAAAATACATAACGGATCAGAATGTTGCAGACCCGTTGACTAAACTTCTCTCACAAGCAAAACATGATCACACCGTAGTACTCTTTGGGTGTTAATCACATAGCGATGTGAACTAGATTACTGAATCTAGTAAACCCTTTGGGTGTTGGTCACATACCGATGTGAACTATGGGTGTTAATCACATGGTGATGTGAACTATTGCTGATAAATCACATGGCGATGTGAACTAGATTATTGACTCTAGTGCAAGTGGGAGACTGAAGGAAATATGCCCTAGAGGCAATAATAAAGTTATTATTTATTTCCTTAATTCGTGATAAATGTTTATTATTCATGCTAGAATTGTATTAACAGGAAACATAATACATGTGTGAATACATAGACAAACAGAGTGTCACTAGTATGCCTCTACTTGAGTAGCTCATTAATCAAAGATGGTTATGTTTCCTAACCATGAACAAGGAGTTGTTATTTGATTAATGAGGTCACATCATTAGTTGAATGATCTGATTGACATGACCCATTCCATTAGCTTAGCACCCGATCGTTTAGTATGTTGCTATTGCTTTTATCCATGACTTATACATGTTCCTATGACTATGAGATTATGCAACTCCCGTTTGCCGGAGGAACACTTTGGGTACTACCAAACATCACAACGTAACTGGGTGATTATAAAGGAGCACTACAGGTGTCACCAAAGGTAGATGTTGGGTTAGCGTATTTCGAGATTAGGATTTGTCACTCCGATCGTCGGAGAGGTATCTCTGGGCCCTCTCGGTAATGCACATCACATAAGCCTTGCAAGCATTGCAACTAATGAGTTAGTTGCGGGATGATGTATTACGGAGCGAGTAAAGAGACTTGCCGGTAACGAGATTGAACTAGGTATTGGATACCGACGATCGAATCTCGGGTAAGTAACATACCGATGACAAAGGGAACAACGTATGTTGTTATGCGGTCTGACCGATAAAGATCTTCGTAGAATATGTAGGAGCCAATATGGGCATCCAGGTCCCGCTATTGGTTATTGATCGGAGACGTGTCTCGGTCATGTCTACATTGTTCTCGAACCGTAGGGTCCGCACGCTTAAGGTTTCGATGACAGTTATATTATGAGTTTATGAGTTTTGATGTACCGAAGGAGTTCGGAGTCCCGGATGAGATCGGGGACATGACGAGGAGTCTCGAAATGGTCGAGACGTAAAGATCGATATATTGGACGACTATATTCGGACATCGGAAAGGTTCTGAGTGATTCGGGTATTTTCGGGAGTATCGGGGAGTTACGGGATTACGGGAGAAGTAATGGGCCTTGATGGGCTTTAGTGGGAAGAGGAAAAGGCTGCTGCGCCCCCCCTCCCCTCTAGTCCGAATTGGACTAGGGAAAAGGGGGCCGGCCACCTTTCCTACTCCTCCTATTCCTTCTCCCTTCCTCCCCTCTTGGTGGACTCCTACTAGGACTTGGAGACCTAGTAGGACTCCACACCCTGGCGCGCCAAACCCTAGGCCGGCCACCCCCTCCCTTGCTCCTTTATATACGGGGGAAGGGGGCACCCCATGACACACAAGTTGATCTACGGATCGTTCCTTAGCCGTGTGCGGTGCCCCCTTCCACCAAATTCCACCTCGGTCATATCGTTGCAGTGCTTAGGCGAAGCCCTGCGCCGGTAACACATCAAGATCGTCACCACACCGTCGTGCTGACGGAAGTCTTCCCCGACGCTTTGCTGGATCGGAGCCCGGGGATCGTCATCGAGCTGAACGTGTGCTAAGAACTCGGAGGTGCCGGAGTAACGGTGATGTGATCGGTCGGACCGCGAGGAGAACGTACGACTACTTCCTCTACGTTGTGTCAACGCTTCCGCTTCAGTCTACAAGGGTATGTAGACAACACTCTCCCCTCTCTTTGCTATGCATCACCATGATCTTGCGTGTGCGTAGGAATTTTTTTGAAATTACTACGTTCCCCAACACACACTGCATCCTTCTCTTCACATGGCACCGTGATGACTCCGCCACTTCCTGGCATCTTGAGGACGTTGTAGCCATGGTGAGTGACGGCCATGAACTTGGCCAGCGTCGGGTACCCGAGGATGGAGTTGTACGGCAGGCGGATGTGAGCGACGTCGAAGTCGATGAGCTCGGTGCGGTAGTTCTTGCGGGCCCCAAAGGTGACAGGGAGGCGGACCTGCCCAATCGGGATCATGGAACCGTCGGTGACTCCGGAGAAAGGCTTGGTTGGCTGAAGCTGGTCATAGGGCACTTGAAGATTGTTGAATGTTTCCACGGACAGGACGTTGAGCCCTGCCCCACCGTCGATGAGGGTCCTGGTGACCAGTACGTTGCTTATGACTGGAGAGCAAAGCATCGGGAGGACCCCAGCCGTGGCCGCACACTTCAGCTGATCTGCTGAGCTGAACGTAATGGCGCACGCCGACCACCTGAGAGGGCGCGTTGCTTCGATCCTGGGGAGGAATGCATTCACTTCGCGGGCAAACTGCTTGAAGATGCGTTGGGAGGCTGGGGCTTGAGATCCGCCCAGGATGCAGGCAATTGGGCGCGGCTCCTGGAAGCCCCCATCCCCCTCATCTTGGTGGCGGTCCTCTTTCCTCCTTGGCTGAGGCGGCAGCGGGGGAAGGCCTGCATTGCCCTGCAGGCGATCCTCACGAGGCTGATCCCTCCAATCCCCCTCGCGAGGCATGTCCCGCCAGCGGTCCTCGCGAGGTTGATCACGCCACCCTTGGCGCGGGCCGCGATCTTCCCAGCGTCCTGGGTTTCTTCCTCCTCCTCGGCCGTAGCCCCGGTTAGCGCGGTCAGGGCGTCGGCCAATCCTTCTGTCAGATCACGGGTTCCGGCAGACCGTTAAGGTTCGAACTCTGGGGTGCGCGCGGAGATCGGGCCCTCTACCTTTCCATCTCGTAGGGACCTAAACTACTGCAAGAACAACACAAGAGACACAGGGTTTATACTAGTTCGGGCCACCGTTGTGGTGTAATACCCTACTCTAGTTTGTGGTGGGTGGATTGCCTCTTGGGCTGATGAGGAAGAACAGTACAAGGAAGAACGACCTCGCGAGGGTCTGTTCTCAGCTAGGGGATGAACTGCTAGGAGGAGTTCGATCGCCCTTCACTCTCTCTCTCCTTGCTCTAGGTCCTGAATCGGATTGGATTCCTCCCCCCTACCCTGGGGGTGGCTAGTCCTATTTATAGGCAAAGGCCCTGGGCCTCTTCCCAAATATTGAGCGGGAAGGGCGCCAACAACTGGCCGATTTGAAGGGGAACATCGGGTACACTTATCCTGACTAAAGTTGGTCTTCCCTTGCCAAAGGTTCTGGTGATGACGCCAGCTTGGGCTCCACAGTGTCTTCCTCCTTGTCGTGGAGTTGGTCTTGGTCTCGTTGCACCGAAATGGGTGCCTTTGCTTGATCCTCTCGCCTGCGCTTGCCCCCTTTGCACCAAAGAGGAAAGGGAGGACACTGCGCGGGCTGGCGCCCGCCTGGCACCTCTGGTCGTCATGGCTTGCGTCAAGATCACCTCGTGAGGTACCCCACCTTGATCTCTCCGCCCCCTCGCGAGCCATCCTAAGGAGGTCGTGCTGGAGGAAGCGCCGTGTCGTCCCTCTCGCGAGGCTTGTTCCCTCGCGAGGGTCTTGAGCCTTGTGTTGATGAAGATGGGCCACATTGGGCCCCCACTCGAGCCACGCCGCAGGCCGCAGGCAGGCAAGTCTGGGGACCCCCGTTCCCAGAACGCCGACAGTAGCCCCCGGGCCCAAGGTGCGCATGGACTTCGCCGTGCCGAGAGGCGAAAGGGCAAGGGCGAAGCGCCGCGGGCCCTAACAGCCTACGGCCTCGAGCGCCGCATGGCGGTTCGACAGGACGTGGGCGTCTCCACTTCCCCACGACGCCTCGGCAACCGTGCGACTTGACTAGTCCCTGCACGCATAGATACGGGTCATTATTACCTGCGATCGTGGTGCTTGGCGGTTGGCCTCTTCCGGCTATAAGTGCGTGGTCACACAAGCTCCGCCAGTCCATCCCTTCCTGCTTCTCTTCCTCCTCCTCTCCTTCGCCGCTGCCACCCACATGGCCTTGAAGAGGTTCTCAGCTGCGGAGAAGGGGAAGGCTAATCGGACGGGGCCTGACTCCCCTCCGGCCAAGCGCGGCCGGGGCCGTCCCCGCAAGCATCCTGTGGTCCCCGCTGTGGCTCCCCGCGGACACAGGGGTGGTTCTCCGCGCGGTGGCGAGCGCTCGACCGCCATGGAGAGGCAGGCCGTGGCTGCGCGGCCTCCCAGGCTGCGCTTTCGCTCGGCTGAGGTGCTGCCGGAGTTCGTCGTGTGGTCGGCGGACCCGGCCGGCACCTAGCTCCAGCTCCCTCGCTTCTTCATCAGCGAGCTGCCGGCCGGCGCCCGGTGCGGCTTCTGGCTTCAGGCCGACGGCTGCTGCAGCAGGGCCTCTTGGGTCTCGCTCGAGGTTTCCCCTTCAGGGAACGGGGCCCTGACCCGCGGCTGGCAGACGTTTCCCCGCGCGCGGGGCCTGGGCGAGCGGTGCACCCTGCACTTTAAGTTCGACGGCGACATCACCCTCTACGTGAGGGTGTTTGGGGAAGACGGTCGCCGCGCGGGATGCTGTCCCGAGGACGACGACGAAGGGGACAACGCTCGCTCTGCTGGCGGCGCTCGAGGCTCCCCGAGCTTCGCCTACTCCCCTTCAGGCGGCTCCTCCAGCGGCGGCCGCAGCCAGCCCCCTCGCCTCCGCGCCTGCTTGGGGGGTGGCTTTTCAGCCGCCCGCCATCGCACTCCGGTGAAGCGCGAGAGGGATTCCGCCTGAGCTCCGGAGGCATCTGGTGTCGCCTTCGGAGACTGATGCAGGGCGGGCCGCGCCGGGCTCGCCATTTCCTTTTCCTTTTGCTTCCTGTGTAAGATAAGACAACTGTGAGGAGCCCCGTGGGGGCGTGTTTAGGAATTATTGCCGTTGTGGCCGTTACCTTAATTTTGTTGTCACGTTCCACGATTATTTGACCCTGCGTAGGTAGTTTGCGGCCCCAGCCGGGGGGCGACCGACCCAGGCCCTGCGTGTATGTCGCGGTGCCCGAGGGGCATGGACCAGAGGGGTGCTCCCGTAGAGAGCCTGGGCCGTGAGACCTTTAAATGGCTAGAGCAAAAATGCTCGCGAGGGCGTTCGAGCCCCATCCCTCGCGAGGCCTTTATGGGAGAAAATCCAGACGAGGAGCGAAAATCGACAAACCACAAATCAACAACAGCGATAGCTTCGATAAGACTTCGAATGCAAATAAAACACGTCAAATGCGAAAAGCAGATGAAAAAGCCGCGTCCGGCACCTAGTCTAGTCTTCAACGTCTTCTCACCAGCATGGAGCTAAGTGCTGCCACTGGGCGTGGGAGGGAGCCCCAGGGCCTGAGGTCGGCGCTCCTGAGACTCGGGGCGTGTACAGCCCCACTCATTATTACGTGAGAGTGTCACGGGGCGGCGAGCTTCACAGGCATTGGCCTTCTTCACAGGCTCCGGGCCTTTCTCCTTAGAGGTAATGAGCTTCACAGGCGTTCGCCTTCTTCACAGGCTCAGGGCCTTTTCCAAAAAGAGGTGATCTTCACAGGCGTTCGCCTTCTTCACAGGCTCAGGGCCTTTTCCAAAAAGAGATGATCTTCACAGGCGTTCGCCTTCTTCATAGGCTCAGGGCCTTTTCCAAAAAGAGATGATCTTCACAGGCGTTCGCCTTCTTCACAGGCTCAGGGCCTTTTAGGGGTAAAACCTCCTGAGGTGCTGGATGTTCCACGCATTCTGGATCGGCTCTCCCTCTTGAGTCTCCAAGCGCACGGAGCCTGGCCTGGAAACATGAACAACTTTGAACGGGCCCTCCCACATGGGAGAGAGCTTGTGCAGCCCTTCCCTGGAGAGGACCCGCCTGAGTACGAGGTCTCCTACCTCGAGGGTCCTGGGGCGGATGTTGCGGCAGTGGTATCGTCGTAGCGCCTGTTGGTACCTTGCCGCTCGCAGCGCGGCCTCCCGGCGGCGTTCCTCCCCCAGCACGAGGTCCATCCCCCGCATGGCGTCCTGCTGCGCCTCGTCGAACGCCAGGACCCGCGCGGAGCGACGCCTGACCTCGTGAGGAAGGACTTCTTCAGATTCGTAGACTAGGAAGAACGGAGTCTCCCCGGTTGGCTTGGTCGCGGTCGTGCGGATGGACCACAACACGGATTGGAGCTCATCGTACCAACCCCTACCGCAGGCCTGCAGCTTCTTCTTGAACGTTCTGGTCTTGAGGCCTCTCAGGACCTCCGTGTTGGCTCGTTCGGCTTGCCCATTGCTTCGCGGGTGTGCCACCGAAGCATAGCATATCTGCGTTCCAAGGTTAGCACATTATGTTTTGAAGAGGTTACTGGTGAACTGCGAACCGTTGTCTGTGATGATGCGGTTCGGCACCCCGAACCGGCTCACGATGCCCCTGATGAACTTGACCGCGGAGCCTGCGGGGATGGTACGGACAGCCTCCACCTCTGCCCACTTGGTGAACTTGTCAATGGCGACGTAGAGGTAACGGTAGCCCCCTGGCGCCCGAGGGAACGGGCCTAGAATATCCAGCCCCCAAACTGCGAATGGCAATGAGAGGGGTATAGTATGCAGGCTCCCCGCCGGCTGATGGATCTGCTTGGAATGGAACTGGCAGGCCTCACAAGCCTTCACCAACTCGACCGCGTCGTTGAGCGCGGTGGGCCAATAGAACCCACTACGGAAGGCTTTGCCGACGAGGGTTCATGATGACGAGTGGTGTCCGCAGTCTCCGCCGTGTATGTCCCCCAGTAGTTCCCTTCCTTGCTCCCTGGAGATGCAGCGCAGAGATACGTCGTTGGGTCGCTTCCGGTAGAGCTCTCCGTCTCTGATGCAATACGCCGTGGCCTGCCGCGCTACACGTTCTGCTTCCTCCTCCTTCTCTGGCAGGGTCCCATGTATCAGGTAACTCCGGAGCTCAGTGATCCAGCGTTCCTCCTGAGGTTCCATCGTCAGGAGCAAACGTGCTCCTGAGTTCGGCCCGTAGGCCGGGGCTCCCGAGGCTGGCGGCTGAGGGAGCTCCTCACGAGGCTGAGCTGTGCTTGATAGCGTTGGCTGCGCTGAAGGCTTGAAGAGCCGCTCTTCGAAGACGCCGGGCTTCTGCGGCAGCCGTCTGGACGCCCGTCCGGCTATGTCGTCAGCTTCCTGGTTGGTGTCACGGGGCACGTGCTTCAGCTCCAGCCCCCAGAACTGCTTTTCCATCCCGCGGACCTCCGCTAGGTAGGCCTCCATATGTTCGTCCTTCGGCTCGTACACCTTGTTGGAGAAGTTGACTAGGAGCTGCGAGTCGCCCTTGACGGTGAGGCGCTTCACTCCCAGGGCCGCTGCGGCCTTCAACCCCGCTATCAGCCCCTCATATTCTGCTATGTTGTTGGAGACCTTTTCTCCTTGCTGGAAACCGAGTTGTACTGCGTAACAAAACTTATCCTGAGTGGGTGATATCAGTACAGCACCAGCCCCCGCGCCGTGCCTGGATAATGCCCCGTCGAAGTACATGACCCAGCCTTCTGGTGCTTCGCTCCCTGGGGAGAGGGAGCGATCCTCGTCATCCTTGAGGCCCGGCGCCTCTGTCCATTCCGCCGCGAAATCCGCCAACGCGGCTCCTTTGATGACCCTAGTTATGCTGAACTCGAGCTGGAATGCTTGCAACTCTATGTTCCACTCGGCGACCCTTCCGGCTGAGTTAGGGCTCCTGAGTACCCTCTCCAGGGGGTACGATGAGACGACCTTGATCGGGTGAGCTTGAAAGTAATGCCGCAGCTTGCGCGAGGCCACCAGCAGCGCGAGGAGGAGCTTCTGGGGCATCGGATATCGGGCCCTCGTGTCCCGCAGCACCGTGCTAACGAAGTAGACCGGGTGCTCAACAAGGCTGTGGGCAGCTTGGGTCGTGGCGCCCTCGGGAGGTGAGGGCACATCGCGAGATGTTGTGACCTCGGGAGGTGGACCATCCGGGCATGCTGCCTCTTCTGTCTCTCGTGCGTCCCTTGGCGGCTGACTCTCTTCATCTGCAGCTTCAGCTTTCTCGAGCTTTCCCTGTTCCCGTCTTGTCCGACCTCGGGCTGCCGCTGTGGCCTTGGACTGGCGCTCCTCCCTAACCGCCACCAGTGCTGCGCTGGCAGAGTAGGGAGTGGTGGCGAGGTAAAGCAGCAGAGGCTCCTGAGGGCGCGGAGCCACCACGACTGGGGGACTGGTTAGGTACCTCTTGAGATCTTGAAATGCCTTATCTGCCTCTTTAGTCCATTCAAAGGGCCCCTTTCTCTTCATAAGCTGAAAGAAAGGCAGCGCTCGTTCCCCCAACTTGGAGATGAAGCGCCCTAGCGCGGTCACACGCCCAGTGAGCTTCTGCATTTTTGTGAGGGTCTTTGGCGGGCTCATGTGCTCGACCTCCTTGACCTTCTCGGGGTTGGCCTCGATGCCACGGTGAGACACGAGGAATCCCAAAAGCTTGCCCGAGGGAACGCCAAACACGCATTTCTCCGGGTTGAGCCGCAGGTTCACTGCGTCGAGGCTCATGAAGGTCTCTTCCAGGTCTTGTATCAGGGTCCTAGCCTCTCGAGATTTCACCATGATGTCATCGACGTATGCCTCAACATTCTTCCCCAGCTGTGGGCCCAAGGTGATGTGCATCAGCCGCTGAAAGGTTGCTCCTGCATTGCGTAGTCCAAACGGCATGCATGTGTAACAGTATAGCCCGCACGGGGTCAAGAAGGCGGTCTTCTCAACGTCTTCTATCGCCATCTTGATCTGGTGATATCCTGAGAAGGCATCCAAAAAGCACAACAGGTCGCATTCGGCGGTGGAATTGACGATCTGGTCAATGCGAGGGAGCGGAAATGGATCTTGCGGGCATGCTTTGTTGAGGTTGGTGAAGTCGACACACATGCGTTCCTTCCCCCCTTTCTTGGGTACAACGACTGGGTTGGCTAACCAATCTGGGTACCGGACCTCGCGAATAACTCCAGCGGCTTCCAACTTGCGGGTCTCTTGGACGATGAAGGCCTGCTTCTCTACGGACTGCCGCCTGGCCTTCTGCTTCACGGGGCGCACATTTGGGCATACGTTGAGGTGGTGTTCGATGACGTCCCTGGGGATCCCTACCAATTGATCGGGCTCCCAAGCAAACACTTTCTTGTTTGCGCGCAAGAACTTGACCAGGGCCCCCTCCTGCTTAGGCCCCAGGTTGGCGCCAATGGTGAAAGTGGCGCTGGAGGACCCGTCCTCGTCGACGGGTATCTGCTTGGTTTCTGCCTTGTCTTGGGTGAACAACTGCTTCTTCTTGGTAGGCACAGCCCCCTTGGGCTCGGGAGTCCCCGCGTTGGCGGGCTGCACCAATGATGCCGTCTTGAAGGCGAGCTTGAGTACTCGCAGGGCGTCCACGGTGTCTCCATGCACGGTAAGAGTACCGTTGCTCCCGGGCATCTTCATGAGGTTGTACGCCGGGTGCGTGGCGGCCATGAACTGAGCCAGTGCCGGGTTGCCGAGGATGGCGTTGTAAGGGAGACCGATGGGGGCGATGTCGAAATTGACCATCTCCGTGCGGAAGTTGTCGTAGGTGGCTAAGGTCACCGAGAGCCGGATCTGTCCCAAGGGGTCGGACGACCCGCCCCCGACACCCGAGAAGGATTGGCTGGCTGCAGTCGCTCTCGGGGTATGCGGAGGAGGTTGAAGGTCTCGACCGAAAGTACGCTGAGGCCAGCGCCGCCATCGACGAGGGTCCTGGTGACGGCCACCTGGCAGATGGTGGGGGTGCACAATAGGGGGAGCGCGCTTGAGCCAGCCAAGTTAGCCGGGTGGTCTTCTGAGCTGAAGGTCAGGCCAACCTCGCGCGCCGCCCGGTCCGTGGGAGCCCCTGCCGTGCGGAAACGACGCCGATCTGACGGGCAAACGACTTGACGTGGCGGCTCGTTGGTGGCGCCTGCGAGCCGCCCAGGAGGGCCGCGACGACCAGGGGCATCGACGTTGCTGTGCGGCAGCCCGGTCGCATAGGCAGGCGCCGGGGTGGTGCTTGTCGCTCGCCTTCCGCCGGGCCGGTGGCGGTGTTGACGGCGAGCGGCGGGGAATGACGAGGATGTCCGCTAGCGAGGGCCGCTGGCGCGGCGCGAGCTCGACGTGCGCCGCACATGGATGCGATGGTCGGAGGAGAGCGGAGCGGTGGAAGACGGATCCCGGCGCACCCCTACCTGGCGCGCCAAATGTCGGATCACGGGTTCCGGCAGACCCTTAAGGTTTGAACTCTGGGGTGCGCACGGAGATCGGGCCCTCTACCTCTCCGTCTCGTAGGGACCTAAACTACTGCAAGAACAACACAAGAGACACAGGGTTTATACTAGTTCGGGCCACCGTTGTGGTGTAATACCCTACTCTAGTTTGTGGTAGGTGGATTGCCTCTTGGCCTGATGAGGAAGAACAATACAAGGAAGAACGACCTCGCGAGGGTCTGTTCTCAGCTAGGGGATGAACTGCTAGGAGGAGTTCGATCGCCCTTCCCTCTCTCTCTCCTTGCTCTAGGTCCTGAATCGGATTGGATTCTTCCCCCCTACCCTGGGGGTGGCTAGTCCTATTTATAGACAAAGGCCCTGGGCCTCTTCCCAAATATTGAGCGGGAAGGGCGCCAACAACTGGCCGATTTGAAGGGGAACATCAGGTACACTTATCCTGACTAAAGTTGGTCTTCCCCTGCCAAAGGTTCTGGTGATGACGCCGGCTTGGAATCCACAGTGACTTCCTCCTTGTCGTGGAGTTGGTCTTGGTCTCGTTGCACCGAAATGGGTGCCTTTGCTTGATCCTCTCGCCTGCGCTTGCCCCCTTTGCACCAAAGAGGAAAGGGAGGACACTGCGCGGGCTGGCGCCCGCTTGGCACCTCTGGTCGTCATGGCTTACGTCAAGGGCACCTCGTGAGGTACCCCACCTTGATCTCTCCGCCCCCCTCACGAGCCATCCTAAGGAGGTTGTGCTGGAGGAAGCGCCGTGTCGTCCCCCTCGCGAGGCTTGGTCCCTCGCGAGGGTCTTGAGCCTTGGGTTGATGAAGATGGGCCACGTTGGGCCCCCACTCGAGCCACGCCGCAGGCCGCAGGCAGGCAAGTCTGGGGACCCCCGTTCCCAGAACACCGACACCTTCCTTCTCGCACGGCGCGGAGCTCTTGGCATTCATTGGTGTTGTGGGTGTGGAGGTCGTGGTACACGCAGTATCGGCTGCCCCTGGATGATTCGGGCAGATCCTTGCCCCGCTTGGTGTCAGGCTCTGCCGCGAGTACGGCAGCCCTCTTGCGCTTCACGTCCTTGGCCTTGGGTTTCTTCTCTTCTGGGCCTGCGGCGGGCAGCTCGAGGAGGGAGAGACACCCCTCCTCAGCCCTGGCGCACTTGGTCGCCAAGTTGAATAGCTCCAGGGAGGTGCACAGGTCTTCATGCATCGCCAGCTCCTCCTTCATCTTGACGTCGCGCATGCCGTCGGAGAAGGCTGAGATGATGGCTTCCTCGGACACCTTGGGGATCTTGAGATGCGCGCTGTTGAAGCGCTGGATGTACTTTTGCAGGGTCTCTCTGGGTTGTTGCTTGATGCGGCGCATGTCGCTCACGGCGGGCGGCCGGTCGCGAGTACCTTGGAAGTTGGCGATGAAGCGGGTGCGCATCTGGTCCCAGGAAGAGATCGTGCCTGGGGCCAGGTTAAGGAGCCAGGTATGAGCCCCTGCCTTGAGCGCCATGGGGAACCAGTTCGCGATGACTTTTTCGTCCCCGCTGGCAGCTTCGATGCCCAGCTCGTAAAGCTGGAGGAACTCAACGGAGTCAGTCGTGCCGTCGTAACGAGGACGCAGGTCTGGCTTGAACTTGCCGGGCCACACAACGCTGCGCAGCTCGGTGGTGTAGGCGTGGCAGCCGGCCGTG
Source organism: Aegilops umbellulata (assembly GCA_032464435.1). Taxonomy (NCBI): domain Eukaryota; kingdom Viridiplantae; phylum Streptophyta; class Magnoliopsida; order Poales; family Poaceae; genus Aegilops; species Aegilops umbellulata. The sequence continues at coordinate 546,743,640 of CP136057.1, forward strand.
GCCACGGGAGGCTTCGGTCGATGGGGAGCTTGGCCTTGAGGGTCACCATGCGCTGCAGCCGAAAGCAGCATGGGGTCTTGACGTGCCGGGGCTGGAGCAGGGTCGCGGCGAGTCGGAGCAGGGAGCGCTCGGGCAGCCTCTTGCGGTCGAGGGACTTCTTGGCAGCTCCGTTCTTGCTGGCTGGCATCTGATGGAGCGGGTTCCGCCCAGGGGCCGCGCGCCTTGGAGCCATGGCGTCCTCTTGGAGGGGGGGGGTACGCCCCCGGAACTTCATTGCCAGCGCGTGGCGGGGTGTGGCGCAGCAGAGCAGACGGTGCAGGAGAGCCCCCTGCGGCGCGGACGAGCTCGGCGACGCGGTCGAGCCACTCCTTGTAGACGTCGTCGACGGGACGGTAGCGTAGGAGCTCGTTTGCCGTGATGAGTGCAGCTCGAGCCTCCAAGGGCGTGCGGAGCGCGTGGGACGAGGAGCCAGCTGGCGTGAGCGACGGAGTAGCGGTGCGGCCGTCTCGCCGCACGGACGGGTGCTGAGACGACGCTTGCTGCTCGTTCCCCGCCGGGCCGGTGGCGGCGTTGACGGCGGGCGACGGGGAACGACGAGGATGCCCACCGACGGGAGCCGTCTGGGCGACGCGGGAGGCGATGGCGGCCCGGCGCTCGGCGCGGGCCCGACGGGTGTCGGACATGGACGTGACGGTCGGCGGAGAAGGAAGCGGTGGAAGGCAAATTCCGGCGCACCCCTACCTGGCGCGCCAAATGTCGGATTTTGGGTTCCGGCAGACCCTTAAGGTTCGAACTCTGGGGTGCGCGCGGAGATTCTGCCCTCTACCTCTCCGTCTCGCAAGGATCTAAACTACCAAAGGAACAACACAAAAGACACAAAGTTATACTGGTTCGGGCCACCGATGTGGTGTAATACCCTACTCCAGTGTGGTGGGTGGATTGCCTCTTGGGCTGATGATGATGAACAGTACAAAGGAGAACAGCCTCGCGAGGGCGTGTTCTTGCTGGGACGATGAACTGCTAGGGGAGTTCAGCCGCCCTTCTCTCTCTCAGTGTGTATGTGCCTGTTCTGTCCAATTCTGATTGCCTCTACCCTGGGGGTGGCCAGTTCTATTTATAGGCAAAGACCCTGGGCCTCGTCCCAAATATTGAGCGGGAAGGGCGCCAACAATTGGCCAATTCAAAGGGGAACATACAGTACTCTTATCCTGGCTAAAGTTGGTCTTTGCCTGCCAAAGGCCCTGTGGTGACGCCGTTCTGGGCTCCACGATGACCTCCTTCCCGCCGTTGGACTGGTCTTGGTCTTGTTGCACCGAAATGGATGCCTTTGCTTGATCCTCTCGCCTGCGCTTGCCCCCTTTGCACTAAAGAGGAAAGGGAGGACACTGCGCGGGCTGGCGCCCGCCTGGCGCCCTTGGTCGTCATGGCTTGCGTCATGGGCACCTCGCGAGGTACCCTGCCTTGATCTCTCCGCCTCCTCGTGAGCCAGCCTGGCGAGGCCGCGCCTGAGGAAGCACCGTGTCGTCCGCCCCGCGAGGCTTGGCCCCTCGCAAGGGTCTTGGGTCTTGTGTTGATGAAGTTGGGCCGTGCTGGGCCTCCCTTGAGCCGCGCCGCAGGCCGCAGGTAGGCAAGTCTGGGGACCCCTGTTCCCAGAACGCCGACAATCAGCCCAAGAGGCAATCCACCCACCACACTGGAGTAGGGTATTACACCACATCGGTGGCCCGAACCAGTATAAACCCTGTGTCTTTTGTGTTGTTCTTTGAGTAGTTAGATCCTTGCGAGACGGAGAGGTAGAAGGCAGAATCTCTGCGCGCACCCCAGAGTTCAAACCTCAAGGGTCTGCCAGAACCCGAAATCCGACATTTGGCGCGCCAGGTAGGGGTGCGCCGGAGTTTGTCTTCCGCCGCTTCGTTCTCCTCCGACCGTCACGTCCATGTCTGACGCTTGTTGGGCCCGCGCAGAGCGCTGCGCCGCCATCGCCTCCCACGTCGCCCAGACGGCTCCCGTCGGTGGGCGCCCTCGTCGTTCCCCATCGCCCGCCGTCAACGCCGCCACCGGACCGGTGGGGAACGAGCAGCAAGCGTCGTCTCAGCACCCGTCCATGCGGCGAGACGGCCTCACCGCTACTCCGTCGCTCACGCCAGCTGGCTCTTCGTCCCACGCGCTCCGCGCGCCCTTGGAGGCTCGAGACGCACTCATCGCGGCAAATGAGCTCCTGCGCTACCGTCCCGTTGACGACGTCTACGAAGAGTGGCTCGACCGCGTCGCCGAGCTCGTCCGCGCCGCAGGGGGCTCTCCTGCACCGTCCGCTCCGCTGCGCCGCACCCTGCCCCGCGCAGGTCATGAAGCTCCGGGGGCGTACCAGCCACCTCCACTCCAAGAAGACGCCATGGCTCCAAGGCGTGTGGCTCCTGGGTGGAACCCACTCCGTCAGGCGCCAGCCCAGCAAGAACGGAGCTGCCAAGAAGTCCCTCGACCTTAAGAGGCTGCCCGAGCGCTTCCTGCTCTGGCTCGCCGCGACCCTACTCCACCTCCGGCACGTCAAGACCCCGCGCTGCTTCTAGCTGCAGCGCATGGGGACCCTCAAGGCCAAGCTCTCCCTCGACCGAAGCCTCCCGTGGCCACGGCCGGCTGCCACGCCTACACCACCGAGCTGCGTAGCGTCGCGTGGCCCAGCAAGTTCAAGCCAGACCTGCCTCCTCGCTACGACGGCACGACTGACCCCGCCGAGTTCCTCCAGCTCTACGAACTGGGCATTGAGGCCGCCAGCGGGGACGAAAAGGTCATGGCGAATTGGTTCCCCATGGCGCTCAAGGAAGGAGCTCGTACCTGGATCTTGAACCTGGCCCCAGGCACGATCTCTTCCTGGGACCAGATGCGCACCCGCTTCATCGCCAACTTCCAAGGTACTCGCAACCGGCCGCCCGCCGTGAGCGACATGCGCCGCATCAAGCAACAACCCAGAGAGACCCGCAAAAGTACATCCAGCGCTTCAACAGCGCGCGTCTCAAGATCCCCAAGGTGTCCGAGGAAGCCATCATCTCAGCCTTCTCCGATGGTGTGCGCGACGTCAAGATGAAGGAGGAGTTGGCGATGCATGAAGACTTGTGCACCTCCCTGGAGCTGTTCAACTTGGCGACCAAGTGCGCCAGGGCTGAGGAGGGGCGTCTCTCCCTCCTCAAGCTACCTGCCATGGACCCAGAAGAGAAGAAACCCAAGGCCAAGGACGTGAAGCGCAAGGGGGCTGCCGTGCTCGCAGCAGAGCCTGATACCAAGCGGGGCAAGGATCTGCCCGAATCCTCCAGGGGCAGCCGATACTGCGTGTACCACGACCTCCACACCTACAACATCAATGAATGCCAAGAGCTCTGCGCCGTGCGAGAAGGAAGGATTGGCCGACGCCCTGACCGCGCTGACCGGGGCTATGGCCGAGGAGGAGGAAGAAACCCAGGACGCTGGGAAGACCGCGGCCCACGCCAAGGGTGGCGTGATCAACCTCGCGAGGACCGCTGGCGGGACCTGCCTCGCGAGGGGGATTGGCGGGATCAGCCTCGTGAGGATCGCCTGCAGGGCAACGCTGGCCTCCCCCCACTGTCGCCTCAGCCAAGGAGGAACGAGGACCACCACCAAGACGAGGGAGCTGGGGGCTTCCAGGAGCCGCGCGCAATCGCCTGCATCCTGGGCGGAGCTCAAGCCCCAGCCTCCCAACGCATCTTCAAGCAGTTTGCCCGCGAAGTGAATGCAGTCCTCCCCAGGCTCGAAGCAACGTGCTCTCTCAGGTGGTCGGTGTGCACCATCACGTTCAGCTCAGCGGATCAGCTCAAGTGCGCGGCCACAGCCGGGGTCCTCCCGATGCTCTGCTCCCTAGTCATCAGCAACGTACTGGTCACCAGGACCCTCATCGACGGTGGAGCAGGGCTCAACGTCCTGTCCGTGGAAACATTCAACAATCTCCAAGTGCCCTATGACCAGCTTCAGCCAACCAAGCCTTTCTCCGGAGTCACCGACGGTTCCACGATCCCGATCGGGCAAGTCCGCCTCCCTGTCACCTTCAGGGCCCGCAGCAACTACCGCACCGAGCTCATCGACTTCGACGTCGCTCACATCCGCCTGCCGTACAACGCCATCCTCGGGTACCCGGCGCTGGCCAAGTTCATGGCCGTAACTCATCATGGCTACAACGTTCTCAAGATGCCAGGAAGTGGCGGAGTCATCAGGTGCCGTGTGAAGAGAGGGATGCAGTGTGTTCCCTGGAGCGAGCCTTTCAGGCCGCGTCACTAGAAGACCCAGATCGCGGAGGCAGGAGGCTTTCCGAAACCACCCCCAAGAAGAAGAAGGCGTCATCTGGACCGGCCCCTTAGGAGGCAGGCCCCTCAGGGCCCGCGTCTGCCCAGGGGGACCCTCCTTCCATCGCATAGGAAAGCGCGCCCGACGCCCTCCTCAAGCAGGGCTCGGGGGCTCTCACCTGGAGGGCCACCGACCTGGCCAGGGTCACGAGGGAGGCGCTTGGGCACCACGTGGAGGCATGCTTCGAAGCACGTTTCCCTCAAGAAGGAGAGAGGCAAGGAGAGCCAGACCAGCAGGAGTTCGTTAACCAGGCCGTTCAAGAGCTACAGGAGTCAAGAATCATGAGAGGTTGTCGCTGCCTACCGGCTGTGGCTCCCCATCCAGGCGAGGATGGTGGGCTGCGTGTCTGCATCGATGTACCGGGGCTCAATCAGGTCACCACGACGGAGCGCCTCTGGCCCTCACAAGTGGGGCGTTGTGGAGGTCCACCCCACAGCTATGTTCGCATGCCTTATGGCTTGCCGAGCGTGGCTGCTGCGTACCAGCGCCTCATGAGGGGCATCATGAAGACTCAGGAAGATAGGCGTTCCGCGGTCCTGGCGGAGATGGAGATGATTCGCGAGGATCCACCAGCGCCTCCGGAGCCTCCTTAGGCCCTTGGGCCTCGGGGCTCGTGAGGATCGGCTCCCGCAGCCTACCGAGTCTGCTGCACCAACACCACTTCGTCCGCGACAACTCTAGGTGAAATCTTTCAAGCTGCATTTCCGGCTGGGAACGCCCTCCCAGGGCTGCTTCATTCCTAGGCCGCGTGGGCCCGTCCCTGCGGCATGTACCCCTTTTTAGTTTTCGATCATTAGCTTGCTTTGTTGGGGGCGCCCCTCAGGCTGCATCATCCCCAGGCCGCTCGGGCCAAGCCCAGTGGCGTGTATCTTCCTTGCGTTTATTTCCAACTATGCATTCGCCTATCATGCTTGATTACTTGATGCCTATTCACGGCACCTCTTCTTCTCAATGTCGACCACTTGCACGTTAAAGGGGGGGGGGTACCTGAGCATCGCGACTCAGGGCTCTTACTGGCTCTCCAACCCTCACCCTCTGGCCTTGTCCACGGCATCACGACCTGGCATACCAGCGACGGCTGAGACAAGCTCGAGGGCCGGGACCTGAGGACGTAGAGTGCCGGCATCTAACCAAATCTGCAGGAACACATCTCAAGATACGACCCAGTGCCAGGCGCAACCCGCCTAGAGGTAGGGCCCCATGAGTCCCGCGCTGGCTCACGGGTGCCCAGATACACCTCACCTAGCCCTACCGTGCCGGCCACGTTTCAGGGCGGGGCTGTACACGCCCCGGGGGCTCCTCCCGGAGGGGAGCCCCCTCCCACGTACCAGTGGAAGCACCATGCTCCGCGCTGGCTGACGACACTGCCGAGGAGCGGCTATTCCCGTACACATACGGAAGCGCTATGCTCCGCGCTGGTGATAAACAACTGAGGGTGGCCTCCGGGCCGCATCAACCTCAGGGATCCCAGAGCTCAGTGTCTAGCCTCATCGCAACGCCTCCCCCGGGAGCGCCGCGCGAGGGGGCTAGGCACGGGGGCTACGACTGGGTCACGCCCAGGCGTGCGCCACCTAGCTAGGCCCCTCGGGCCTGGTTCATCACGCGTCTCTCCCTGAGCGGAGCCAAGGTATGAAGGCCGTTTGAGCGTCAAGGGGGACCCCTGAGCATCGTGACTCAGGGGCCTAACTGGTCCTGTAGCCCCTCACTCCTTAGTTCCGAAAGGCTAAGCTGGGTGAGGTACGCGCGGGGCTGGGCTCTGCAGACGTAGAACGGTGGTCTCACTCGCATCTCACCTAATCGCCTACTGTTTGCGCGTCAAGGGGGACCCCTGAGCATCGTGACTCAGGGGCCTAACTGGCTCCATAGCCCCTCACTCCTTAGTTCCGAAAGGCTATGCTGGGTGAGGTACGCGCGGAGTCGGGCTCTGCAGACGTAGAACGGAAGATACACCTACATCACACTTCCCTACTTGTTGTTCGTGCGCCAAGGGGGACTCCTGAGCATCGTGACTCAGGAGCCTAACTTGTCACGTAGCCCCTCACTCATTTGGTCCCGTCCTGGTTTCCGGTCGGGGCTAATGCTGGGTGAGGTACGCGCGCGGCCGGGCTCTGCCGACGTAGAACACAAGCAAGTAGGGAGAAAAAGCATAAAACTCAAAGAATTTAAAAGCAAATATTACAGTCCATACTGTCGTCTCAGTACCAAATGCAAGTTTAAATGCCTCCCCGAGGCGTGATGCATGTGCAGGAAGTAAAAGAAGAACAGGAGCGGCAGCGGAGTCACTCATCGGCGGTGGGGCAGCGTGGAGTGGCCTCACTTCATGGAGCAGTAGGGCCGGCAGCGCCTTGCTTCGGCTTGGTGCTGAAGGCCCAGAACTTCCCCAGCAGCGCCTCCGCGCGCCCCTTCACGGCTTCGACAGCAGCGGCAACACCCTCGCCGCTCACCGGCTCCAACAGACCGTCAAGGTCTGCGCTGGGATCGCGAAGGTAGATGTGGGCGAAGACCCGCGTCAGCGCAGCAGAGGAGAAGACTCGCGCCTCGGCCTCGGCCGTGGGGCCGAGGCCAAGGGCGACATCCCCAAGGGCACGAACCAGGAAGGGAAGTAGCTTGGCGGGGCCGTCCTCGGCATCGGCCAGCGGGCTCTCCAGGCCGCTCTCGTAGAGCGTCTTCAGCGAAGCACGAGCCTCCTTTCCATGTCTGCGAAGGCCACGTGATCCTCGGCAAGGACCCGGGCCTTGCGGTCCAGCTCGGCCTTCGTCACCTCCAACTCCTTCTTCAGCGCGCCTAGGCGGTCGCGGCGCTTCTTGAGCTTGGCCTCCCGATCCTCGATGGCCGCCTCGCGAGCCTTCGCGCCTTCTTCCTGCTCTTGGCGAAGGCGGACCTCCTTCGCGAGCTGGTCTTGCAGGCCCTGCAGCTCGTCCTCCAGCTCCTTGCAGCGACCGCTGACTGCAACCACCTCTCCCAGGGCCGTGTCTCGGGCAGCCTTCGCCTCGAGGGTGGCCTCCCTCTCTCCATCACAGGCCGTCAAGGCCTGAACCAGCGCCGCCCGAATCGAGGCATCAGAGCGGATCCACCCCGAAGCCAGCTCCAGGCGCCCGGCCACCAGGCGAGGGTCGGCGCCAAGAAGATCCTGCAGCAGCCGATCTAGTTCAGCAACGGCACGCTCCAGGACGGCAGAAGAAGAAGGAGAAACATCGGCACGCTCCGAGGTAGCAGGAGGAGTTGGGGAAGCAGCGGTCGGTGGAATGGGAGGAGAAGGTAGCGGCAACAAGACCACAGCATCCTGAGGTGGAGTCTGCTGCGCCCCGACGACCGTGGTGCCGGCAGCAGGCAGGGGCACCTCAGGAGTCACCTGGGCCATGGGGGCTGGGCTCGCCCCAGCCAGCTCGGCTAGGCCGCGCAAGCATGAACGGGCAGGAGAAGCCCGCGCTTCACGGCCGCTTTCCCCCGCAGGCGGAGGCGTTGCCGTGGATGGGGCCTCGGGAGCCCCCTTCGGCTTCTTCGCCGCGGGCGCCAGCCTGTCCAAGAGAAGCGAACATCAAGCCTCAGCGGTGGAACAAGAAACAAAAGACAAAGGATCGAGCACTTACGGGTCGTCGCTGGAGAACTCGAGTAGCCTCCGGCCATACTTGAAGCCAGAAAGCCGGGTGGAGGGATCAGCCTCAGGCGCAGAGGGCGTGTCTGCGGACCGCCCCGGAGCCGAGGCGGACCCGCAGGGAATCAGCCCGGTCCTGCCCTTCTTCGGGATCAGGGGTGAGCTCCCGCTATCCAGCACGTCGTCGACCTCATCATCATCGCTTGATGAAAGGCGGAGAGTACGGGACTTGCGCTGGGGAAGGGGAGCCCTCGACTCTCCATCAGTTGCCTCGGAGTCAGGGCCCTCCTCCCGCTCCTCTTCGCCCTCGTCTCCGCTGGAGTCGCCGGAAGACACGTCCACCAGTCCCTCTAGAGCCACCGCAGGCACGGGTCCGTCCCCGTTGAGGATGGGCATGACTCCACCACTTGCTTCCAGTCGTCGCGAAGGAACAAGGGCGCAGGCGCGCCCTCCAACCTTGCCACCTCGCCCCCAACCAGGGATTGGAGAACCGCGGCCAAATCCTCGTCGCCCAAGGCCACAGGGCTCGGATGAGGCCTCCACATCGGAGGCGAGTACCGCCGAAGCGGAGCCAGTTGGTGCTCCAGGAACTCCCTCAGCAGCGACACGCCGGTCAGTTTCGCTGCCGCCGTGCCGACCGGCTTCAGGTCCGCGTCCATCTTCTCCAGTACCAGCTTCGCGCGAGGGTCCGTGAGCTCCGCTCGGCACCAGTCACTGGAGCTCGCGGGCTGCTCCGCGGGCAGGATCAGCCGAGGGTGGATGCGCCCGGCATCTACCAAGACCCACTTGCTCCTGAAGCCCTCAATCCTCTTCCCGGGATTCGAGATGGCAATGGCGCCGCCGTATGCGACGAAGCTCGCGCATGCGGAAGGAGAAGCACGGGTGACCCGGAGGGAGAAGTAGTGGCGCAGCAAGGCCACTGAGGGCTGCACCCCCACATGAGCCTCACAGTAGTAGGCGAAGATCGCCAGAAGAAGGATGGAGTTGGGGTGGAGATGCAGAGCTTGTAGGTTGTAATGACGGAGGACAGAGAGGAAGAACTCGGAGAAAGGAGGCACCAAGCCCGCAGTAATGGAGCTTATGAAGAGAGGGTAGAAGGTGCTCCCTCGGCCCTCGGGGGTGGCGGAGCCGACCTTGAACACCCGCACCCCGTCGATGCCCTGCGCCGTCGCCATCCGGCGCAGCCGGGCAAGGCTCGCCTCCGACACATTGGGCAGGTCCAGAGCCGGCGAGAACCAAGCTTCGGCAGGAGGCTGACGCGGCGCCATGTCTTCCTAGGTCACACAAGGGAGCAGATCTGGGAGTTTGGAGGAAGGAAGGAGAGGCGCAAGAAAGGGGATCTAGGTAGCGACAGGAGAAAGAGAAGAGCAAAGCATGGGCAGACGCTGCGCCTTTAACCAGCGCGGTTGCGGAGGCGCTCACGTCCAATCAACCGCCACGCGGCGCCCAAGGCCGCAGGCTGTTAGGGCCCACGGCGCTTCGCCCTTGCCCTTTCGCCTCTCAGCACGGCCAAGTTCGGGCGCGCCTTGGGCCCGGGGGCTACTGTCGGCGTTCTGAGAACGGGGGTCCCCAGACTTGCCTGCCTGCGGCCTGCGGCGTGGCTCAAAGGGGGCCCAGCATGGCCCATCTTCATCAACACAAGACCCAAGACCCTCGCGAGGGGCCAAGCCTCACGGGGCGGACGACACGGTGCTTCCTCAGGCGCGGCCTCATCAGGCTGGCTCATGAGGAGGCGGAGAGATCAAGGCAGGGTACCTCGCGAGGTGCCCATGACGCAAGCCATGACGACCAAGGGCGCCAGGCAGGCGCCAACCCGCGCAGTGTCCTCCCTTTCCTCTTTGGTGCAAAGGGGGCAAGCGCAGGCGAGAGGATCAAGCAAAGGCATCCATTTCGGTGCAACAAGACCAAGACCAGTCCAACGGTGGGAAGGAGGTCATCGTGGAGCCTAGAACGGCGTCACCATAGGGCCTTTGGCAGGCGAGGACCAACTTTAGTCAGGATAAGTGTACTGGATGTTCCCCTTCAAATTGGCCAATTGTTGGCGCCCTTCCCGCTCAATATTTGGGAAGAGGCCCAGGACCCTTGCCTATAAATAGGACTAGCCACCCCCAGGGTAGAGGCATCAGGTACCCAGAGTAGAAGGGAGGAGAGATCGAGAATCCGAGTAAGCAGAGACGATCAGAGAGAGTGAGAGAGAGAAGGGCGGCTGAAATCCCCCAGCAGTTCATCGTCCCAGCTAGAACACGCCCTCGCGATGCTGTTCTCCCTTGTACTGTTCATCATCATCAGCCCAAGAGGCAGTCCACCCACCACACTGGAGTAGGGTATTACACCACATCGGTGGCCCGAACCAGTATAAACCCTGTGTCTTTTGTGTTGTTATTTGAGTAGTTAGATCCTTGCGAGACGGAGAGGTAGAGGGCAGAATCTCTGCGCGCACCCCAGAGTTCGAACCTCAAGGGTCTGCCGGAACCCGAAATCCGACACGCATAGACCTGGCTCGGATGGCACTGTTGGGGAACGTAGTAATTTCAAAAAAAAAATCCTACGCACACGCAAGATCTATCATGGTGATTCATAGCAACGAGAGGGGAGAGTGTAGTCCATGTACCCTCGTAGACCGTAAGCGGAAGCGTTATGACAACGCGTTTGATGTAGTCCTATGTCTTCACGATCCGACTGATCCTAGTACCGAAAGTACGGCACCTCCGGGATATGCACACGTTCGGCTCGGTGACATCCCATGAACTCTCGATCCAGCTGAGTGTCGAGGGAGAGATTCATCAGCACGACGGCGTGATGACGGTGATGATGAAGTTACCGACGCAGGGCTTCGCCTAAGCACTACAACGATATGACCGAGGTGGAATCTGTGGAGGGGGGCACCGCACACGGCTAAGACAACTGTCAACTTGTGTGTCTATGGGGTGCCCCCTCCCCCGTATATAAAGGAGTGGAGGAGGGGGAGGGCTGGCCCTCAATGGCGCGCCCTGGGAGGAGGCCAACTCCCACCGGGAGTAGGATTCCCCCCTTTCCCTAGTTGGAGTAGGAGAGAAGGAAGGAGGAGAGAGGGAGAAGGAAAGGGGCGCGCCCCCCCTTCCCTAGTCCAATTCGGACCCAAGGGGGAGGGGGCGCGCGGCCTACCCTGGCCGCCCCCCTCTCTCTCTCTCTCCACTAAAGCCCATTAGGGCCCATATACTCCCCGGGGGGTTCCGGTAACCCTTGATACTCCGGTAAATGCCCGAACTCACCCGGAACCATTCCGATGTCCAAACATAGTCATCCAATATATGGATCTTTATGTCTCGACCATTTCGAGATTCCTCGTCATGTCCGTGGTCATATCCGAGACTCCGAACAACCTTCGGTACATCAAAACACATAAACTCATAATATCGATCGTCATCGAGCATTAAGCGTGCGGACCCTACGGGTTCGAGAACTATGTAGACATGACCGAGACTCATCTATGGTCAATAACCAATAGCGGAACCTGGATGCTCATATTTCTTCCTACATATTCTACGAAGATCTTTATCGGTCAAACTGCACAACAACATACGTAGTTCCCTTTGTCATCGATATGTTACTTGCCCGAGATTCGATTGTCGGTATCTCAATACCTAGTTCAATCTCGTTACCGGCAAGTCTTTTACTCGTTTCATAATATGCATCATCTCGCAACTAACTCATTAGTCACAATGCTTGCAAGGCTTATAGTAATGTGCATTACTGAGATGGCCCAGAGATACCTACTCGGAGTGACAAATCCTAATCTTGATCTATGCCAACTCAACAAACACCATCGGAGACACCTGTAGAGCATCTTTATAATCACCCAGTTACGTTGTGACGTTTGATAGCACACTAAGTGTTCCTCCGGTATTCAGGGGTTGCATAATCTCATAGTCATAGGAACATGTATAAGTTATGAAGAAAGTAATAGCAAGAAAATAAACGATCATCGTGCTAAGCTAACTGATGGGTCAAGTCAATCACATCATTCTCTAATGATGTGATCCCATTTATCAAATGACAACTCTTTGTCCATGGCTAGGAAACTTAACCATCTTTGATTAATGAGCTAGTCAAGTAGAGGCATACTAGTGACACACTGTTTGTCTATGTATTCACACATGTACTAAGTTTCCGGTTAATACAATTCTAGCATGAATAACACACATTTATCATGATATAAGGAAATATAAATAACAACTTTATTATTGCCTCTGGGGCATATTTCCTTCAGGAGCATGCGTGTAGTACTTTGTTTCAATAGCTAACAATATTTTTGCAATAAGTATGTGAGTTCTTTATGAATAATGTTGAGTCCAAGGATTAAACGCACTCTCACCCTTCCATCATTGCTAGCCTCTTCGGTACCGTGCATTGCCCTTTCTCACCTTGAGAATTGGTGGAACTTCGTCGGTGCATCCAAACCCCGTGATATGATATGTTCTATCACACATAAGCATCCTTATATCTTCCTCAAAACAGCCACCATACCTGCCTATCATGTCATTTCCATAGCCATTCCGAGATATATTGCCATGCAACTTCCATCATCATCATATACATGACTTGAGCATTCATTGTCATATTGCTTTGCATGATCGTAAGATAGCTAGCATGATATTTCCATGCCTTTTCCGTTTTTTGATATCTTTGCTATGCTAGATCATTACACATCCTGGTACACTGTGAGAGGCATTCATATAGAGTCATATATTGTTCTAGATATCGAGTTGTAATATTGAGTTGTAAGTAAATAAAAGTGTGATGATCATCGTTATTAGAGCATTGTCCTAGTGAGGAAAGGATGATGGAGACTATGATTCCCCCACAAATCGGGATGAGACTTCGAACGAAAAAAAATAAAAATAAATAATAAATAAAAAAGAGGCAAAAAAAGAGAGGGCCCAAACAAACAAAAAAAATGAGAGAAAAAGAGAGAAGGGGCAATGGTACTATCTTTTTACCACACTTGTGCTTCAGAGTAGCACCATGTTCTTCATATAGAGAGTCTCTTGAGTTATCACTTTCATATACTAGTGGGAATGTTCATTATAGAACTTGGCTTGTATATTCTGATGATGGGCTTCCTCAAATGCCCGAGGTCTTCATGAGCAAGAAAGTTGGATGCACACCCACTTAGTTCAGTTTGAGCTTTCATACACTTATAGCTCTAGTGCATCCATTGCATGGAAATCCCTACTCACTTGCATCGATATGGATTGATGTGCATCTCCATAGCCCATTAATTTGCCTAGTTGATGTGAGACTTGTTTCTTTTTGTCTTCTCCACACAACCTCCACCATCATATTCTATTCTACCTATAGCGCTGTATCCATGGCTCACGCTCATGTATTGCGTGAAAGTTGAAAAGGCTTGAGAACATTAAAGTATGAAACAATAGCTTGTCTTGTCATCGGGGTTGTGCATGATGAAATACTTTGTGTGATGAAGATGGAGCATAGCCATACTATATGATTTTGTACGGATAACTTTCTTTGGCCATGTTATTTTGAGAAGACATGATTGCTTTATTAGTATGCTTGAAGTATTATTGTCTTAATGTCAAATGATAGACTATTGCTTTGAATCACTCATGTCTTAATATTCATGCCATGATTAGATTATATGATCAAGATTATGCTAGGTAGCATTTGATACGTCTCCAACGTATCTATAATTTTTTATTGTTCCATGCTATTATATTATCTGTTTTGGATGTTTAATGGGCTTTACTAAGCACTTTTATATTATTTTTGGGACTAACCTATTAACCGAAGGCCCAGTGCAAATTGCTGTTTTTTTGCCTATTTCAGTGTTTCGCAGAAAAGGAATATCAAACGGAGTCCAAACGGAATGAAACATTTGGGAGAGTTATTTTTGGAACAAACGTGATCCAGAGGACTTGGAGTGGACGTCAAGAAAGAAGCAAGGAGGCCACGAGGCAGGGAGGCGCACCACCACCCTTGTGGGCCCCTCGCAGCTCGACCGACCTACTTCTTCCTCCTATATATACCCATATACCCCGAAAACATCCAAGAGCACCGCGAAACCCTATTTCCACCGCCGCAACCTTCTGTACCCGTGAGATCCCATCTTGGGGCCTTTTACGGTGCTCCGACGGAGGGGGAATGGATCACGGAGGGTTTCTACATCAACACCATAGCCTCTCCAATGATGTGTGAGTAGTTTACCACAGACCCTCGGGTCCGTAGTTATTAGCTAGATGGCTTCTTCTCTCTCTTTGGATCTCAATACAAAGTTCTCATCGATCTTCTTGGAGACCTATTCGATGTAATTCTTTTTGCGGTGTGTTTGTCGAGATCCGATGAATTGTGGGTTTATGATCAAGATTATCTATGAACAATATTTGAATCTCCTATGAATTCTTTTATGTATGATTTGTTATATTTACAAGTCTCTTCGAATTATCAGTTTGGTTTGGCCTACTATATTGATCTTTCTTGCAATGGGAGAAGTGCTTAGCTTTGGGTTCAATCTTGTGGTGTCCTCTCTCAGTGACACTAGGGGCAGCAAGGCACATATTGTATTGTTGCCATCGAGGATAAAAATATGGGGTTTATATCATATTGCTTGAGTTTATCCCTCTACATCATGTCATCTTGCCTAATGCGTTACTCCATTCTTATGAACTTAATACTCTAGATGCATGTTAGATAGCGATCGATGTGTGGAGTAATAGTAGTAGATGCAGAATCGTTTCGGTCTACTTGTTGTGGACGTGATGCATATATACATGATCATGCCTAGTGAGGGAGTCCTGGATTAGGGGGTCCTCGGATAGCCGGACTATATCCTTTGGCCGGACTGTTGGACTATGAAGGTACAAGATTGAAGACTTCGACCCGTGTCCGGATGGGACTCTCCTTGGTGTGGAAGGCAATCTTGGCAATACGGATATGTAGATCACCTCCCTTGTAACCGACTCTGTGTAACCCCAGCCCCCTCTGGTTTCTATATAAACCGGAGGGTTTAGTCCGTAGGACAACAACAATCATACCATAGGCTAGCTTCTAGGGTTTAGCCTCCACGATCTCGTGGTAGATCAACTCTTGTAATACTCATATCATCAAGATCAATCAAGAAGGAAGTAGGGCATTACCTCCATCGAGAGGGCCCAAACCTGGGTAAACATCATGTCCCCCGCCTCCTGTTACCATCCGCCTTAGACGCACAGTTCGGGACCCCCTACCCGAGATCCGCCGGTTTTGACACCGACATTGGTGCTTTCATTGAGAGTTCCACTGTGTCGTCACCGTAAGGCTTGATGACTCCTTTGATCATCGGTAACGATGCAATCCAGGGTGAGGTTTTCCTCCCCGGACAGATCTTCGTATTCGGCGGCTTCGTACTACGGGCCAACTCACTTGGCCATCAGGAGCAGATCGAGAGCTATGCCCCTGGCCATCAGGTCAGGTCCGGAAACTAGAACTATACTGCCGACATCCGCGGAGACTTGATCTTCGACAGATTCGAACCCATGCCGGGTGCGCCGCACAATCACGACGAGCATGACGTAACTCTGCCGTCGGATAGTGTTTGAGAGATCACACCCGCAACTACTCCGGCCCTCAATCCAGAGCAAATTGCGCCATCCGAGGACGGGTGGATAGACCCCGCCATGGAGGCCGCACTCTCAGTGGCGGTAGAGCCGAATACTGACTTCACCCCTTACGAGAGTCGTGTCGCCGAACAATTGAATTCGTCCCCGGCCACGGGCTCCGAGCCGCCTGCGTCCGTGCTAATCGAATCTGATTGGGCACCGATCATGGAGTTTACCTCCTCGGATATCTTTCAGCACTCGCCTTTTGGCGATGTGCTAAAATTATTAAGGTCCCTCTCCTTGTCAGGAGAACCTTGGCCGGACTATGTCCGGCTAGACTGGGATGCGGACGACGAAGAAATTCGCTCCCCACCCACCACCCACTTAGTAGCCACTATCGAGGATTTAACCGACATGCTCGACTTCGACTACGAAGACATCGACGGTATGGACGACGATGCAGGAGACGAACAGGAACCACCGCCCACAAGGCGCTGGACCGCCACCTCATCATATGATATATACATGGTGGATACCCCCAAACAAGGCAATGGCGATAAGACAGCGGAGAATGACCCCTCCAAGAAGCAACCCAAGCATTGACGTCGGCGGCTCCGCTCTAAGTCCCGCCATAGCAAAAGTAGTGATACTGGCACAAGATATAATAACACTCCGGATAGTGCCGAAGACGACGACAATCCCCTCCAGCTAGATTTAGAGCGGGAGGATGAACAAGCTAGCACTCCAGAACAAGCAGTAGATGGAGAAACAGATGATGACAATTACATGCCTCTCTCTGAAGATGAGGTAAGCCTTGGCGACGAAGAATTTATCGTGCATGAGGACCCCGTCGAGCAGGAGCGCTTCAAGCGCCGGCTTATAGCCACAGCAAATAGCCTGAAGAAAAAGCAACAACAGCTTTGAGCTGATCAAGATTTGCTAGCAGACAGATGGACCAAAGTCCTTGCGGCAGAGGAATACGAACGCCCCTCCAAGAGTTACCCAAAGCGCAGGCTGCTACCCCGACTCGAGGAGGAAGCATTGAAACCTACATCACCAGCGTACGATGCGGCTGATCGGCCACCTCGTGGCCGTGATAGAGAGGCATTTCAGCATGAAGTTCAGCCTGCACCCCGCCGCCACTCAAACAAAAATACCAAGGCCCGGGGCAACACGTGGGACCTGCGAGACGTATTGAAAAACAAGGCAAAACATGCAAGATTGATCTACGGATCACGGGGGCGCACACCAACGCGGGAGGATGACCGTCACGCCGGATACACTAAAAGTAAATCCGGCGGGCCGAATACAGCAGACAAGACTCATATGAACTGCGTCGTTATATATCCCGGCACAGAGGCGCCACACACCCCCTATGCTTCACTGATGAAGTAATGGATCACGAATTCCCAGAGGGTTTTAAACCCGTAAATATTGAATCATATGATGGTACAACAGACCCCGCGGTATGGATAGAAGACTTCTTCCTCCACATTCACATGGCCCGCGGGGATGACCTACATGCCATCAAGTATCTCCCGCTAAAACTCAAAGGGCCGGCTCGACATTGGCTCAATATCTTGCCGGCAAACTCCATCGAAAGTTGGGAGATCCTGGCAAAGGCATTCCTGGACAATTTCCAGGGCACTTATGTGCGACCGCCGAACGCTGACGATTTGAGTATAACTCATCAGCCAGGGGAATCCGCCAGGAAATTCTGGAACCGGTTCCTAACCAAGAAGAACCAAATAGTCGACTATCCGGATGTAGAGGCCTTAGCAGCATTTAAGCATAATATCCGTGACGAGTGGCTTGCCCGTCACCTCGGCCAAGAGAAGCCAAAATCCATGGCAGCCCTCACGACACTTATGACCCGCTTTTGTGCGGGCGAAGATAGCTAGTTGGCTCGTAGTACCAATACAACAAGCAAACCCGACATATCAGAAGCCAGGGATAGCAACGGCAAACCACGACGCAACAAACACAAGCGCCGCAAATCTGGTGAAAACGCTGAAAATACGGCAGTTAATGCCGGGTTCAGTGGCTTGAAGGGCCACCCAAAAATAAAAATTCGGGTCCATCCAGTCTGGACCGCATACTCGATCGCCAATGCCAAATTCATGGCACCCCAGAAACGCCAGCCACCCATACCAACAGAGAATGTTGGGTTTTCAAACAAGCCGGCAGGGCAGGCACCAAAGACGAAGGGGGGTCTCAAAGCGACGATAGTGATGAAGAGCCCAGACCACCGAACACAGGAGGGCAAAAGAAATTTCCCCCGCATATTCAATCGGTGAATGTGGTAAATACCACCCAAATTACCAACTCGGACCAGATATGCATCCTTAGGGATGGCGACTCAACGGAACTAGTCGTCCCACAATATAAACTAGGGCCGGTCACCTTCAACCGCACGGATCGTCCGGTTAACGCCAATCAACGCAATCCAGCTGCACTAGTCCTCGACCCAATAATAGACGGGTTCCACCTAAATCGAGTCCTTATGGACGGGGGTAGCAGTCTAAATCAGCTTTACCAGGACACAGTGCGCAAGATGGGCATCGATCATTCGGTGATCAAACCCACTAAAGCCACTTTCAGAGGCATTATACCAGGTGTGGAGGTTCGCTGTACAGGCTCCATTTCCCTTGAGGTAGTCTTCGGATCACCAGAAAATTACCGTATCGAAGAGTTAATCTTCAAAATCGTCCCTTTCCGCAGTGATTATCAAGCACTGCTCGGACGAACCACGTTCGCTCGATTCAATGCGGTGCCACATTATGCCTACCATAAGCTCAAGATGCCCGGTCCACACGGCATCATCACGGTTCATGGCAAGGCCAAACCTTCCCTCGGCACCAACACATACACCACTGCCTTAGCAGCAGAAACAATGAGCAGCGCCTTGCAGCTGAAACTTTAGTCGACGTCCAGGCTCCTGGACACCGTCAAGAGACTCCGAACTACTTCGAGGAAGGATAACCCGGCTCGTCCAGAGCTCAACTAAACACTTCGGCGAAGGCCAGGACAGGCCGAACTCAGTGGTTCAACCGCCCTCTGGCACGTAAGTATTTCTTACATTTCCTTCACAGGTTCACCTTTGCGCCGACCTGGACGGGCTACACGGAGGCAGCTTGAACGCGTTAGGGAATCCTTAGACATTCTCCGCAGTGGTCGTCCGGCCGTATTACAGATCCGCACTCAACCTCTTCCCCCTGGTCACAGCAGGTTCCGCTATCATATTCCTTTTTCATCACATTACTTGTACCCATACACATATACGTACTATTCAAATACAACATGTGGATTTGTATGACGTTTACGTGCTGATTATTTCTTATCAAAATCATTTTGTCAAGTGTCATCCGTACATAGCGATATGCCTTAAAATATGCTAGGGGCTTCGTTTTACCTGTAACACGGCAATAAAAGTCTAAACACCTTCATGGAAGTTCGGCACCCCGAACCTATAGCATTATATGCATCAGCTCCGAATCATGTCTTCGGTCAATAGTTGGGTTTGCCCGACTCCCATGTTTTGGTACCTTACGTTCCGCTATATCAACTAAGGTAGCACTGGGAGAACTACTGCGATTGTGTCCCGGTTCTTCCAGACAAGCACCTCAGTAGAGAAAGCCGAAAACGGACTGTCATGATACGGCGAGAGCTGGTCAGCTGTTCGAGAGGTTACAAATCTTTAAGGATTTCTCCTGCATAATGCCATAACCAATGCAGCGTGCGATGGATCGGTTTTTTCTCCGATCGGGTGCTTATAGAGCCCCTAGTACGGTCTTCTGAACACTAGGGGTTGCGCCTACCATACTAAAGCTCCTATGGCTAAGTGAGAGTGATAAAGCCCTATAGTCTGATTGCCTGGTTTGTTGTGCTAAGCACCTCCTTCGAAGGACCCAAAACTAGGATAAAGAGTGCTCAGGTTTATCCCGAACACCCCCGTACTTCTTACGTGGGGGCAGAAGCCGACGACTGGCCAACTCTCAGGTTTAACATATAAAACGGCCGCACAAGAGGGTAAACTTTTATATAACAGGCGACAAATAAATGACCTTGTTCAAGCATTACAAAGGACAACATGATTGGCATTCATGGAAATATAATGTCCTTGGTGCATAGCTCCGCTGCAAGGAAGGATCCTTCCAGGACACTCTCATAATATAATTCGGGCTTGCGGTGCTCCTTTCCCTCGGGCGGTCCTTCGGTCATCAGCTTTTCGGCATCCATCTTCCCCCAGTGCACCTTTGCGTGGGCGAAGGCCATTCGCGCACCTTCTATACAGACCGACCGCTTGATGACGTCAAGTTGAGGGCAAGCGCTTACAAGCCGCTTCACGAGCCCGAAGTAGCTGCTTGGAATCGGCTCGGCAGGCCATAGCCGGATAACTAGAGCTTTCATGGCTAGTTCCGCCGCCTTATTCAGTTCGATCAGCTGTTTCAGTTGATCGATAAAAGGCACCGGATAATTCGGCGCCAAATACTGTGACCAGAAGAGCTTATCTGTGGTGTTCCTTTCTTCGGCTCGGTAGAATTGGGTGGCATCTGATATGCCGCGAGGTAGCTTGGCAAATACCCCTGAGAAATCCGGATTCTAAATCAGAAACATAGTTTTCCCTTCAAATACTTGCTCTACACAGAAAAAGCCTTACCCGCCACGATCTTTCTCGCCTCTTGGATCCCCTACAGGGCGATTTGGGTTCCCCCCCGGGCATAGCTCGTGGCCTGACGCGCCTTGGTGAGTTCGGATTCTTTCTCCGTTAAACCCTGCTCCAAGGTCTCGCATTTCCTTACGGCCTCTTGCAGCTCCCGCTCAGCTTTAATAACTTTGGCCTCGTGTTTCTCACGAAGAGTCCGCTCTGTGGCCGCCTTTTTCTCGGCCTCGGCAACGGCACTTTTGAGGGCCTCGACTTCGGTCATAACCCCTAGCACAAATTATGCAGCTTATTTCATACTGAAAATTTATTTCGCAATAAATGCGAGCAAAGCTTGTGCATACCTGGTTTATCTCTCAACTACATTCTCAATTGGCCAAGTTTCTATGGCTCGCTTCAGACTTTGATTCAGTCCAGAGATCTCTGCAGTACGAGAGGTAGCAACTGCTACAGACGCCTGCTTGTAACAGAAGAGAAATCAATATCATTCAATGAGTCTTCCTGCGATCATTAATTCGATCCCCTGTCCGGTTCTTTCTTTCATCGAACAGTGTATCAGGGGCTACTATCTATACTATGACACTCTTCGACAACTCATAAAACATACCTCAAAGCCTCTTATAAGGCTGATACAGGCTTCGTTCAGTCCACTCTCAATTGACTAAATCTTCTCAATCACCGCACCCATAAGGGCATGGTGTTCATCAACAATGGAGGTGTCTTTCAATGCCACCATCAAAGCATCCGACACTTCTGGATAGATAGAGGCCGCCGATGGAACAGACACGCCCCCGCCATCAGCCCCCATGGGAACCTTTTCCCCCATGTGTCCGTCCCATGAGGTTTGACCTCCAGGCGCCGACTTCACGGTTTTTTCCATTCCTCCTTGGCCGGGGTCCTTTTGGGATGAAGCCTCGGTATAATGCACCTGTTTGGAGGAAGGGGCCTTTGGGGGCATCCCGCTCTCCATAGAATTTGAGCTCAGCATGTCCTCTGATGAGGATTGTTTGGTACGGGACCTCGCCGGACTATAAAAAATATGGCTTAGGTTAAAGTACTAAGCCACGATGAGTCCGGACGCCTAAAACATACTCAGATTTTATATACTTACGAGTTCACTAGGGGCTGGGCCCTGGGATCCCATGCTGGGCCGCTGTCGGCGGCGGCAGTGGACTCCTCCAGAAGAGGAGCCTTTCCCCTTTTGGGCAGCTCGGCCTCCAAGTTTGCGGAGGCCGTCCTCTTCTTTATCCCCCCCCCCCCCGCAGGGGATTCATCTTCCTCCTCCTCCTCCTCGTCCTCTTCGGAGGCGGAATGGGCATTGGAGCCTTCGAATATTGTGTCTGAAGTGCCGCGGAGACGAAGGCTGCCCTGGGTCTTTTTGGCCTCCTTCTCGGCCGTCTTCTTTGGCACCTTGTAAGGCGTCGGGACCAGCATGTTCGTTAGAAGTGGGATGTCCGGTTCTTCGGGCAGCGGGGCCGGACAATGGATCCGCTTCGCCTTCTTCGTCCAACCCTGGAGAATTGCATAAAACGCGTTAAGCGATTCCCTTGGGTTATGCGGATAAAAAAAGTTTTGATGACTTACCGAACTTGCAGGGCAGGACAGTTGCTACCCGCGTTCCTCGGCGGAGTCCGGCCATGATTTGTTGGACTTAAAAAGCACCTTCCAAATGTCCTTGTGCGAGGAGCCGAAAATCTCTCGCAAGGTCTGGTGCCTGGCCGGATCAAATTCCCATAAATTGCAAGTCCGGTGCTGACAAGGTAAGATCCGGCGAACTAACATCACCCGGACCACATTGACAAGTTCAATTTTCTTGTCTCCCATGTCCTCTACGCGCGTCTGGAGCACCGACACTTCGTCGGACGAGGACCAGTCCAGGCCTTTCTTAACCCAGGATGTAAGCCGCAGGGGGGCACCGGATCGAAACTCGGGAGAGGCGGCCCATTCCTTGTCGCGCGGCTCAGTGATATAAAACCACTGCTGTTGCCACTCCCTGACAGAATCATTAAAGGTTCTCGTTGGCCATATGACGTTGGGCATCTTGCTCACCATAGCACCCCCGCATTCGGCGTGCTCTCTGCCCACCACCTTGGGCTTCACGTTAAAAATCTTCAGCCATAAACCGGAGTGCGGCGAAATGCGGAGAAAAGCCTTGCACACGACAATGAATGTCGAGATGTTGAGGAAGGAATTAGGGGACAGGTCGTGTAGATCGATCCCATAATAATACATGATGCCACGAACGAAAAGGTGGAGGGGAAACCCTAGCCCGCGGACAAAGTGAGGGAGGAATACAACCCTCTCGTAGGGTTCCGGAGTAGGGACGATCTGTCCCGCCGTCGGGAGACGGTGGCTGATTTTCTTGGCCAGGTACCCAGCCTCCCAAAGCTTTTTGATATCCTTCTCTCGGAAAGTAGAGGCCATCCATTTGCCACCTGCTCCCGATCCGGACATCTTTGGAGGACCTTTTATGGGTAGAGAAGATGAACGCTTGGGCGCTGGAGCTTGAGCAGAAGGGAATGAATTGGGAAGAAGGCGTGGGTGAAAAGAGTAAATCATTGTCCCTTTATAAGGGAGGAAGAGGCGATGCGCCTCCCCACTCACCTGGTAAAACCTCTTATTCTCCAAGCGTCGTAATTGATGGCGCGGTTAGGTTACCCAGACCCATATTAATGAGAATCCCGAGATAGGGGGACACGATCTCTGCTTCGACAAGACGGTGCAGTGGCTGGTTGTGAAAAATGGTTCGAATAATGACCGGGCCGTGTTGTGATGTCATGCTGCAAAATGCGTCGGTAGATTAGATTTGTGGAAATACTATTATCTCTACGGTGGTATGTGGAACTTGTTTTGCAGAGCCGGAGACTATCCTTGTGTTCAAGATCTTCTATGGAGTATTCAGAGGAAGAACCCGCCTTGCAATGCCGAAGACAATCTGTGCGCCAGACTCATCGTCATTGAAGCCTAGTTCAGGGGCTACTGAGGGAGTCCTGGATTAGGGGGTCCTCGGATAGCCGGACTATATCCTTTGGCCGGACTGTTGGACTATGAAGGTACAAGATTGAAGACTTCGACCCGTGTCCGGATGGGACTCTCCTTGGCGTGGAAGGCAAGCTTGGCAATACGAATATGTAGATATCCTCCCTTGTAACCGACTCTGTGTAACCCTAGCCCCCTCCGGTATCTAAATAAACTGGAGGGTTTAGTCTGTAGGACAACAACAATCATACCATAGGCTAGCTTCTAGGGTTTAGCCTCTACGATCTCGTGGTAGATCAACTCTTGTAATACTCATATCATCAAGATCAATCAAGCAGGAAGTAGGGTATTACCTCCATTGATAGGGCCCGAACCTGGGTAAACATCGTGTCCCCGCCTCCTGTTACCATCCGCCTTAGACGCACAGTTCGGGACCCCCTACCCGAGATCCGCCGATTTTGACACCGACACCTAGATATTCTCATAACTATGCACTTTTTTATCAATTGCTCGACAGGAATTTGTTCACCCACCGTAATACTTATGCTATCTTGAGAGAAGCCACTAGTGAAACCTATGGCCCCCGGGTCTAGTCTCCATCATATAAGTTTCCAATCTATTTTACTTTGCATTCTTTACTTTCAGTTTATATCATAAAAATACTAAAAATATTTATCTTATTATCGCTATCAGATCTCACTTCTGCAAGTGGCCGTGAAGGGATTGACAACCCCTTTATCGTGTTGGTTGCAAGGTTCTTATTTGTTTGTGTAGGTATGAGGCGACTTGCGTGTAGTCTCCTACTGGATTGATACCTTGGTTCTCAAAAACTGAGGGAAATACTTACGCTACTTTGCTGCATCACCCTTTCCTCTTCATGGGAAAAACCAACGCAAGCTCAAGAGGTAGCAAGAAGGATTTATGGCGCCGTTGCCGGGGAGATCTACGCCAAGTCAAGACATACCAAGTACCCATCACAACTCTTATCCCTCGCATTACATTATTTGCCATTTGCCTCTCGTTTTCCTCTCCCCCACTTCACCTTTGCCGTTTTATTCGCCCACTTTTTCCGTTCGTCTATTTTTGCTTGATTCTTGTGTGCTTGTGTGTTGGATTGTTTGTCATGATGTCTCTTCCAAAAAGTATTGATCTTCACCATAAGAGGTTGGAAGAAATTGAAAACAATGTTAGAAGTTTTATGTCTTTGTAATTTGAGCATAATAATTTCTTTAGAAACAAGCTTAAAGAACAAAAAAGATTTATGGAGTACATGAATAAAGAACTCGATGATATGTCTAAGGAATTTTATGGTTTGAAATCTCATTTTGCTCATCTTGAAAAGTTAATAGCCCAAATTTCGGATAAGCAGGCCACCTTAGTTAATAAGATGGCCGCCTAACCGGAAGATTTTCATGATAATAGGGATGAAGATCTAAAAGTGATTGATGTGTCTCCTATTAAATCTTTGTTTTGCAATATGAATCTTGATAATGATGGAACTGGAAGTGAGTCAACTTTAGTTAAAAGGCATCCCAATGATTCAGAGTTTTTAGATCTTGATGCAAAAATTGGTAAAAGTGGGATTGAAGAGGTCAAAACTTTACATAGTAATGAACCCAATATTTTGGATTTCAAGGAATTTGATTATGATAATTGTTCTTTAATAGATTGTATTTCCTTGTTGCAATCCGTGCTAAATTCTCCTCATGCTTATAGTCAAAATAAATCTTTACCAAGCATATCATTGATGCTTTAATGCAATCTTATGAAGAAAAGCTTAAATTGGAAGTTTCTATCCCTAGAAAACTTTATGATGAGTGGGAACCTACTATCAAATTTAAAATTAAAGATCATGAATGCTATGCTTTATGTGATTTGGGTGCTAGTGTTTCCACGATTCCAAAAACTTTATGTGATTTGTTAGGTTTCCGTGAATTTGATGATTGTTCCTTAAATTTGCATCTTGCGGATTCCACTATTAAGAAACCTATGGGAAGAACTAATGATGTTCTTATTGTTCAAAATAGAAATTATGTGCCGATAGATTTCATTGTTCTTGATATAGATTACAATCCTACATGTCCTATTATTCTTGGTAGACCTTTCCTTAGAACGATTGGTGCAATTATTGATATGAAAGAAGGAAATATTAGATTCCAATTTCCATTAAGGAAAGGCATGGAACGCTTTCCTAGGAAGAAAATTAAATTAGCTTATGAATATATTATGAGAGCCACTTATGGATTGCATACCAAAGATGATAATACCTAGATGTATTTTTGCCTTATGCCTAGCTAGGGGCGTTAAACGATAACGCTTGTTGGGAGGCAACCCAATTTTATTTGTGATTCTTGCTTTTTGGTTCTGTTTAGTAATAAATAATTCATCTAGCTTCTGTTTAGATGTGTTTTCATGTTTTAATTAGTGTTTGTGCCAAGTAGAACCTTTGGGAAGACTTGGGTGAAATCTTTATGATCTTGCTGTAAAAAGCAGAAACTTTAGCGCTCACGAGATTAGATACAACTTTTTACTGGAGAGTGCTATTTAGTTGATTATTTTTGCACATGATTAATAGACAAATTACACACGTCCAGAAATTTATTTTATAATTTTTGGAGCTACATAAGTATACGTTTTATCCAGATTACTACAGACTGTTCTGTTTTTTTTTACAAATTCTGTTTTTCGTGTGTTGTTTGCTTATTTTGATGAATCTATGGCTAGTATCGGAGGGTATGAACCATAGAGAAGTTGGAATACAGTAGGTTTAACACCAATATAAATAAATAATGAGTTCATTACAGTACCTTATGGTGGTGATTTGTTTTCTTATACTAACGGAGCTCATAAGATTTTCTGTTGAGTTTTGTGTTGTGAAGTTTTCAAGTTTTGGGTAAAGATTTGATGAATTATGGAACAAGGAGTGGCAAGAACCTAAGCTTGGGTATTCCCAAGGCACCCCAAGGTAAAATTCAAGGACAAACAAAAGCCTAAGCTTGGGGATGCCCCGGAAGGCATCCCCTCTTTCGTCTTCGTCTATCGGTAACTTTACTTGAGGCTATATTTTTATTCACCACATGATATGTGTTTTGCTTGGAGCGTTTTGTATGATTTGATTCTTTGATTTTCAGTTTACCACAACCATCCTTTCTGTACACACATTTTTGGAGAGACACACATGAATCGTAATTTATTAGAATACTCTATGTGCTTCACTTATATCTTTTGAGCTAGATAATTTTGCTCTAGTGCTTCACTTATACCTTTTTAGAGCACGGTGGTGGTTTTGTTTTATAGAAATAATTTATCTCTCATGCTTCACTTGTATTATTTTGAGAGTCTTTTATAACAGCATGGTAGTTTTCTTTGGCTATAAAATTAGTCCTAATATGATGAACATCCAAGATGGGTATAATAAAAACTATCATATAGAGTGCATTGAATACTATGAGAAGTTTGATACTTGATGATTGTTTTGAGATATGAAGATGGTGATATTAGAGTCACTCTAGTTGAGTAGTTGTGAATATCATAAATACTTGTTCTAAAATTTGTGATTCCCGTAGCATGCGCGTATGGTGAACCATTATGTGATGAAGTCGGAGCATGATTTATTTATTGATTGTCTTCCTTATGAGTGGCGGTCGGGGACGAGCGATGGTTTTTTCCTACCTATCTATCCCCCTAGGAGCATGTGCATAGTACTTTGTTCCGATAACTAATAGATTTTTGCAATAAGTATGTGAGTTCTTTATGACTAATGTTGAGTCCATGGATTATACGCAGTCTCACCCTTCCACCATTGCTAGCCTCTCTAATACCGCGCACCTTTTGCCGGTATCATACACCCACCATATACCTTCCTCAAAACAGCCACCATACCTACCTATCATGGCAATTCCATACCCATTCCGAGATATATTGCCATGCAACTTACCACCGTTCCATTTATTATGACACGTTTCATCATTGTCATATTGCTTTGCATGATCATGTAGTTGACATCGTATTTGTGGCAAAGCCACCTTCATAATTCTTTCGTACATGTCACTCTTGATTAATTTCATATCCCGGTATACCGTCGGAGGCATTCACATAGAGTCATATTTTGTTCTAGTATAGAGTTGTAATTTTTGAGTTGTAAGTAAATAAAAGTGTGATGATCATCATTATTAGAGCATTGTCCCAAGTGAGGAAAGGATGATGGAGATTATGACTAGCCCACAAGTCGGGATGAGGCTCCGGACGAAAAGAAAAAAAAGGGGGAAAAAGAGGCCATAAAAAAGGGAGAAAAAGGCCCAAATAAGAAATAAAAAAGATGAGAGAAAAAGAGAGAAGGGACAATGTTACTATCCTTTTACCACACTTGTGCTTCAAAGTAGCACCATGATCTTCATGATAGAGAGTCTCCTATGTTGTCACTTTCATATATTAGTGGGAATTTTACATTATAGAACTTGGCTCGTATATTCCAATGATGGGCTTCCTTAAAATGCCCTAGGTCTTCGTGAGCAAGCAAGTTGGATGCACACCCACTTAGTTTCTTTTATTGAGCTTTCATACACTTATACCTCTAGTGCATCCGTTGCATGACAATCCCTACTCACTCACATTGATATCTATTGATGGGCACCTCCATAGCCCGTTGTCTTCTCCACAACCACCATTCTATTTCACATATAGTGCTATGTCCATGGCTCACGCTCATGTATTGCGTGAAGATTGAAAAAGTTTGAGAACATCAAAAGTATGAAACAATTGCTTGGCTTGTCATCGGGGTTGTGCATGATTAAATACTTTGTGTGATGAAGATAGAGCATAGCCAGGCTATATGATTTTGTGGGGATAACTTTCTTTGGCCATGTTATTTTGAGAAGACATGATTGCTTTGTTAGTATGCTTGAAGTATTATTATTTTCATGTCAATATTAAACTTTTGTCTTGAATCTTTCGGATCTAAACATACATGCCACAATAAAATAAATTACATTGAGAAATATGCTAGGTAGCATTCCACATCAAAAATTCTGTTTTTATCATTACCTACTCGAGGACGAGCAGGAATTAAGCTTGGGGATGCTTGATAAGTCTCCAACGTATCTATAATTTTTTATTGTTCCATGCTATTATATCATCTATTTTGGATGTTTAATGGGCTTTACTAAGAACTTTTATACTCCCTCCGTTCCTGAATATAGGGTGTATAGTTTTTGGCACGGAAATTAATGAACGCACGTGGAGGGAAAATTTCTCAAGTTTTGGGCGAGATTACACCTGACTAATTGGCATGAGAAAATAGAGAAGCTTGCCTAATATAAGGAAATGTAATCAAATCCCTAAAAAAATATCCAAACGAGTGGTGCAACGCAATACACCTTATATTTTGGTGTTTTTCTCAAAAATCTATACACCTTATATCAAGGAACGGAGGGAGTATTATTTTTGGGACTAAGCTATTAAACGAAGGCCGAGTGCAAATTGCTGTTTTTTTGCCTATTTAAGTGTTTCACAGAAAAGGAATATCAAACGGAATCCAAACGGAATGAAACCTTCGGGAGAGTTATTTTTTGAACAAATGTGATCCAGAGGACCTGGAGTGGACGTCAAGAAAGAAGCGGGGAGGCCACGAGGCAGGGAGGCGCGCCTGCCCCTCTGGGTGCGCCCCCACCCTCGTGGTCCCCTCGCAGCTCCACTGACCTACTTCTTCCTCCTATATATACCCATATACCCCGAAAACATCCAGGAGCACCACGAAACCCTATTTCCACCGCCGCAACCTTCTGTACCCGTGAGATCCCATCTTGGGGCCTTTTCTGGCGCTTCGCCGGAGGGGGAATCGATCATGGAGGGCTTCTACATCAACACCATAGCCGCTCCGATGATGTGTGAGTAGTTTACCACAGACCTTCGGGTCCATAGTTATTAGCTAGATGGCTTCTTGTCTCTCTTTGGATCTCAATACAAAGTTCTCCTCGATATTCTTGGAGATCTATTCGATGTAATTATTTTTGCGGTGTGTTTGTCGAGATCCGATGAATTGTGGGTTTATGATCAAGATTATCTATGAAAAATATTTGAATCTCCTCTAAATTATTTTATGTATGATTTGTTATCTTTGCAAGTCTATTTGAATTATCAGTTTGGTTTGACCTACTAGATTGATCTTTCTTGCAATTGGAGAAGTGCTTAGCTTTGGGTTCAATCTTGCGGTGTCCTTTCCCAGTGAAAGCAGGGGCAGCAAGGCACGTATTGTATTGTTGCCATCGAGGATAAAAAGATGGGGTTTATATCATATTGCTTGAGTTTATCCCTCTACATCATGTCATCTTGCCTAATGCGTTACACCGTCGTTATGAACTTAATACTCTAGATGCATGCTGGATAGCGGTCGATGTGTGGAGTAATAGTAGTAGATGCAGAATCGTTTCGGTCTACTTGTCGCGGACGTGATGCCTATATACATGATCATGCCTAGATATTCTCATAACTATGCACTTTTCTATCAATTTCTCGACAACAATTTTTTCACCCACCGTAATACTTATGCTATCTTGAGAGAAGCCACTAGTGAAACCTATGGCCCCCGGGTCTAGTCTCCATCATATAAGTTTCCAATCTATTTGACTTTGCATTCTTTACTTCCAGTTTATATCATAAAAATACCAAAAATATTTATCTTATTATCTCTATCAGATCTCACTTTTGCAAGTGGCCCTGAAGGGATTGACAACCCCTTTATCGCGTTGGTTGCAAGGTTCTTATCTATTTGTGTAGGTACGAGGCGACTTGCATGTAGTCTCCTACTAGATTGATACCTTGGTTCTCAAAAACTGAGGGAAATACTTACGCTAATTTGTTGCATCACCCTTTCCTCTTCAAGGGAAAAACCAACGCAAGCTCAAGAGGTAGCAGCATTCCACATCAAAAATTATCTTTTTTATCATTTACCTACCCGAGGACGAGCAGGAATTAAGCTTGGGGATGCTAATACGTCTCTGTCGTATCTATAATTTTTGATTGTTCCATGCCAATATTATACAACTTTCATATACTTTTGGCAACTTTTTATACTATTTTGGGGACTAACATATTGATCCAGTGCCCAGTGCTAGTTCATGTTCGTTGCATGTCTTATGTTTCATAGAAAATCGATATCAAACGGAGTCCAAACATGATAACAACTTACAGAGATTTTTTTGGAATATATGTGAATTTGGGGAATTGGAATCAATGCGAGACGCTGCTCGAGGGGGCCACAAGGTAGGGGGCGCGCCCTAGACCATTGTTGCCACCCCGTAAGGCGGTTGGTGTCCTTCTTTCGCCGCAAGAAAGCTAATACCTGCATAAAATCGTGTTAAAATTTCAGCCCAATCGGAGTTACAGATCTTTGGGAATTTAAGAAATGGTCAATGGCCAAAATCTGGGAGCGCGGAAACAAAAGGAACAGAGAGAGAGAGAGAGAGAGAGAGAGAGAGAGAGAGAGAGGAGAGAGAGAGAGAGATCCAATCTTGGAGGGGCTCTCGCCCCTCCGCCACCATGGAGGCCAAGGACCCGAGGGGAAACCCTCCTCCCATCTAGTGGGAGGCCAAGGAAGAAGAAGGGGGGGGGCTCTCTCCCCCTGTCTCCCGGTGGCGCAGGAACTCCGCCGGGGCCATCATCGTGTCGGCGATCTACACCAACAAATTCGTTGCCGTCATCACCAACTCTCCCCCCTCTATGCAGCGGTGTAACACCCCTTTTACCCTCTGTAATCTCTACTTAAAGATGGTGCTCAATGCTATATATTATTTCCCAATGATGTATGGCTATCCTATGATGTTTGAGTAGATCCGTTTTGTCCTATTGGTTGATTGATGATCGTGATTAGTTTGAGTTGCATGGTTTATTATTGGTGCTGTCCTATGGTGCTCTCCGTGTCGCGCAAGCATGAGGGATCCCCGCTCTAGGGTTTGGAATATGTTCATGATTCGCTTATGGTGGGTTGCTAGTGTGAAAGAAGCTTAAACCCGAGTAAGGGGGTTGTTTGCGTATGGGAGTAAAGAGGACTTGATACCTCCAAGATGGTGATGTTAGAGTTTTCTTTGGCTATAAAATTAGTCCTAATATGATGAACATCCAAGATGGGTATAATAAAAACTATCATATAGAGTGCATTGAATACTATGAGAAGTTTGATACTTGATGATTGTTTTGAGATATGAAGATGGTGATATTAGAGTCATTGTAGTTGAGTAGTTGTGAATATGAGAAATACTTGTTCTAAAATTTGTGATTCCCGTAGCATGCACGTATGGTGAACCATTATGTGATGAAGTCGGAGCATGATTTATTTATTGATTGTCTTCCTTATGAGTGGCGGTCGAGGACGAGCGATGGTTTTTTCCTACCTATCTATCCCCCTAGGAGCATGTGCATAGTACTTTGTTCCGATACTAATAGATTTTTGCAATAAGTATGTGAGTTCTTTATGACTAATGTTGAGTCCATGGATTATATGCAGTCTCACCCTTCCACCATTGATAGCCTCTCTAATACCGCGCACCTTTCGCCGGTATCATACACCCACCATATACCTTCCTCAAAACAGCCACCATACCTACCTATTATGGCAATTCCATACCCATTCCGAGATATATTGCCATGCAACTTACCACCGTTCCATTTATTATGACACGTTTCATCATTGTCATATTGCTTTGCATGATCATGTAGTTGACATCGTATTTGTGGCAAAGCCACCTTCATAATTCTTTCATACATGTCACTCTTGATTCATTGCATATCCCGGTATACCGTCGGAGGCATTCACATAGAGTCATATTTTGTTCTAGTATAGAGTTGTAATTTTTGAGTTGTAAGTAAATAAAAGTGTGATGATCATCATTATTAGAGCATTGTCCCAAGTGAGGAAAGGATGATGGAGATTATGACTAGCCCACAAGTCGGGATGAGGCTCCGGATGAAAAGAAAAAAAGGGGGGAAAAGAGGCCATAAAAAAGGGAGAAAAAGGCCCAAATAAGAAATAAAAAAAAGATGAGAGAAAAAGAGAGAAGGGACAATGTTACTATCCTTTTACCACACTTGTGCTTCAAAGTAGCACCATGATCTTCATGATAGAGAGTCTCCTATGTTGTCACTTTCATATATTAGTGGGAATTTTACATTATAGAACTTGGCTCATATATTCCAATGATGGGCTTCCTTAAAATGCCCTCGGTCTTCGTGAGCAAGCAAGTTGGATGCACACCCACTTAGTTTCTTTTATTGAGCTTTCATACACTTATACCTCTAGTGCATCCGTTGCATGGCAATCCCTACTCACTCACATTGATATCTATTGATGGGCACCTCCATAGCCCGTTGTCTTCTCCACAACCACCATTCTATTTCACATATAGTGCTATGTCCATGGCTCACGCTCATGTATTGCGTGAAGATTGAAAAAGTTTGAGAACATCAAAAGTATGAAACAATTGCTTGGCTTGTCATCGGGGTTGTGCATGATTAAATACTTTGTGTGATGAAGATAGAGCATAGCCAGGCTATATGATTTTGTGGGGATAACTTCCTTTGGCCATGTTATTTTGAGAAGACATGATTGCTTTGTTAGTATGCTTGAAGTATTATTATTTTCATGTCAATATTAAACTTTTGTCTTCAATCTTTCGGATCTAAACATTCATGCCACAATAAAAGAAATTACATTCTGAAATATGCTAGGTAGCATTCCACATCAAAAATTCTGTTTTTATCATTACCTACTCGAGGACGAGCAGGAATTCAGCTTGGGGATGCTTGATAAGTCTCCAACGTATCTATAATTTTTTATTGTTCCATGCTATTATATTATCTATTTTGGATGTTTAATGGGCTTTACTAAGAACTTTTATACTCCCTCCGTTCCTGAATATAGGGTGTATAGGTTTTGGCACGGAAATTAAAGAACGCACGTGGAGGGAAAATTTCTCAAGTTTTGGGCGAGATTACACCTAACTAATTGGCATGAGAAAATAGAGAAGCTTGCCTAATATAAGGAAATGTAATCAAATCCCTAAAAAATATCCAAATGAGTGGTGCAACGCAATACACCTTATATTTTGGTTTTTTTCTCAAAAATCTATACACCTTATATCAAGGAACGGAGGGAGTATTATTTTTGGGACTAAGCTATTAAACGAAGGCTGAGTGCAAATTGCTGTTTTTTTTGCCTATTTCAGTGTTTCACAGAAAAGGAATATCAAACGGAATCCAAACGGGATGAAACCTTCGGGAGAGTTATTTTTTTAACAAATGTGATCCAGAGGACTTGGAGTGGACGTCAAGAAAGAAGCGGGGAGGCCACGAGGCAGGGAGGCGCGCCTGTCCCTTTGGGTGCGCCCCCACCCTCGTGGGCCCCTCGCCGCTCCACTGACCTACTTCTTCCTCCTATATATACCCATATACCCCGAAAACATCCAGGAGCACCACGAAACCCTATTTCCACCGCCGCAACCTTCTGTACCCGTGAGATCCCATCTTGGGGCCTTTTCTGGCGCTTCGCCGGAGGGGGAATCGATCATGGAGGGCTTCTACATCAACACCATAGCCGCTCCGATGATGTGTGAGTAGTTTACCACAGACCTTCGGGTCCATAGTTATTAGCTAGATGGCTTCTTGTCTCTCTTTGGATCTCAATAAAGAGTTCTCCTCGATATTCTTGGAGATCTATTCGATGTAATTATTTTTGCGGTGTGTTTGTCGAGATCCGATGAATTATGGGTTTATGATCAAGATTATCTATGAAAAATATTTGAATCTCCTCTAAATTATTTTATGTATGATTTGTTATCTTTGCATGTCTCTTTGAATTATCATTTTGGTTTGACCTACTAGATTGATCTTTCTTGCAATTGGAGAAGTGCTTAGCTTTGGGTTCAATCTTGCGGTGTCCTTTCCCAGTGAAAGCAGGGGCAGCAAGGCATGTATTGTATTGTTGCCATCGAGGATAAAAAGATGGGGTTTATATCATATTGCTTGAGTTTATCCCTATACATCATGTCATCTTGCCTAATGCGTTACTCCGTTGTTATGAACTTAATACTCTAGATGCATGCTGGATAGCGGTCGATGTGTGGAGTAATAGTAGTAGATGCAGAATCGTTTCGGTCTACTTGTCGCGGACGTGATGCCTATATACATGATCATACCTAGATATTCTCATAACTATGCACTTTTCTATCAATTTCTCGACAACAATTTTTTCACCCACCGTAATACTTATGCTATCTTGAGAGAATCCACTAGTGAAACCTATGGCCCCCGGGTCTAGTCTCCATCATATAAGTTTCCAATCTATTTGACTTTGCATTCTTTACTTCCAGTTTATATCATAAAAATACCAAAAATATTTATCTTATTATCTCTATCAGATCTCACTTTTGCAAGTGGCCCTGAAGGGATTGACAACCCCTTTATCGCGTTGGTTGCAAGGTTCTTATCTATTTGTGTAGGTACGAGGCGACTTGCATGTAGTCTCCTACTAGATTGATACCTTGGTTCTCAAAAACTGAGGGAAATACTTACGCTACTTTGTTGCATCACCCTTTCCTCTTCAAGGAAAAAACCAACGCAAGCTCAAGAGGTAGCAGCATTCCACATCAAAAATTATCTTTTTTATCATTTACCTACCCGAGGACGAGCAGGAATTAAGCTTGGGGATGCTAATACGTCTCTGTCGTATCTATAATTTTTGATTGTTCCATGCCAATATTATACAACTTTCATATACTTTTGGCAACTTTTTATACTATTTTGGGGACTAACATATTGATCCAGTGCCCAGTGCTAGTTCATGTTTGTTGCATGTCTTATGTTTCATACAAAATCGAGATCAAACGGAGTCCAAACATGATAAAAACTTACAGAGATTTTTTTGGAATATATGTGAATTTGGGGAATTGGAATCAACGCGAGACGATGCTCGAGGGGGCCACAAGGTAGGGGGCGCGCCCTGGACCATTGTTGCCACCCCGTAAGGCGGTTGGTGTCCTTCTTTCGCCGCAAGAAAGCTAATACCCACATAAAATCGTGTTAAAATTTCAGCCCAATCGGAGTTACAGATCTCTGGGAATTTAAGAAATGGTGAATGGCCAAAATCTGGGAGCGCGGAAACAAAAGGAACAGAGAGAGAGAGAGAGAGAGAGAGAGAGAGAGAGAGAGAGAGAGAGAGAGAGAGAGAGAGAGATCCAATATTGGAGGGGCTCTCGCCCCTCTGCCACCATGGAGGCCAAGGACCAGAGGGGAAACCCTCCTCCCATCTAGTGGGAGGCCAAGGAAGAAGAAGAAGGGGGGGCTCTCTCCCCCTGTCTCCCGGTGGCGCCGGAACGCCGCCGGGGCCATCATCGTGTCGGCGATCTACACCAAAAAATTCGTTGCCGTCATCACCAACTCTCCCCCTCTATGCAGCGGTGTAACACCCCTTTTACCCTCTGTAATCTCTACTTAAAGATGGTGCTCAACGCTATATATTATTTCCCAATGATGTATGGCTATCCTATGATGTTTGAGTAGATCCGTTTTGTCCTATTGGTTGATTGATGATCGTGATTAGTTTGAGTTGCATGGTTTATTATTGGTGCTGTCCTATGGTGCTCTCCGTGTCGCGCAAGCATGAGGGATCCCCGCTCTAGGGTTTGGAATATGTTCATGATTCGCTTATGGTGGGTTGCTAGTGTGAAAGAAGCTTAAACCCGAGTAAGGGGGTTGTTTGCGTATGGGAGTAAAGAGGACTTGATACCTCCAAGATGGTGATATTAGAGTTTTATTTGGCTATAAAATTAGTCCTAATATGATGAACATCCAAGATGGGTATAATAAAAACTACAATATAGAGTGCATCGAATACTACGAGAAGTTTGATACTTGATGATTGTTTTGAGATATGAAGATGGTGATATTAGAGTCATTCTAGTTGAGTAGTTGTGAATATGAGAAATACTTGTTCTAAAATTTGTGATTCCCGTAGCATGCACGTATGGTGAACCATTATGTGATGAAGTCGGAGCATGATTTATTTATTGATTGTCTTCCTTATGAGTGGCGGTCGAGGACAAGCGATGGTTTTTTCCTACCTATCTATCCCCCTAGGAGCATGTGCATAGTACTTTGTTCCGATAACTAATAGATTTTTGCAATAAGTATGTGAGTTCTGTATGACTAATGTTGAGTCCATGGATTATACGCAGTCTCACCCTTCCACCATTGCTAGCCTCTCTAATACCGCGCACCTTTCGCCGGTATCATACACCCACCATATACCTTCCTCAAAACAGCCACCATACCTACCTATTATGGCAATTCCATACCCATTCCGAGATATATTGCCATGCAACTTACCACCGTTCCATTTATTATGACACGTTTCATCATTGTCATATTGCTTTGCATGATCATGTAGTTGACATCGTATTTGTGGCAAAGCCACCTTCATAATTCTTTCATACATGTCACTCTTGATTCATTGCATATCCCGGTATACCGTCGGAGGCATTCACATAGAGTCATATTTTGTTCTAGTATAGAGTTGTAATTTTTGAGTTGTAAGCAAATAAAAGTGTGATGATCATCATTATTAGAGCATTGTCCCAAGTGAGGAAAGGATGATAGAGATTATGACTAGCCCACAAGTCGGGATGAGGCTCCGGACGAAAATAAAAAAAAGGGGGAAAAAGAGGCCATAAAAAAGGGAGAAAAAGGCCCAAATAAGAAATAAAAAAAAGATGAGAGAAAAAGAGAGAAGGGACAATGTTACTATCCTTTTACCACACTTGTGCTTCAAAGTAGCACCATGATCTTCATGATAGAGAGTCTCCTATGTTGTCACTTTCATATATTAGTGGGAATTTTACATTATAGAACTTGGCTCGTATATTCCAATGATGGGCTTCCTTAAAATGCCCTAGGTCTTCGTGAGCAAGCAAGTTGGATGCACACCCACTTAGTTTCTTTTATTGAGCTTTCATACACTTATACCTCTAGTGCATCCGTTGCATGGCAATCCCTACTCACTCACATTGATATCTATTGATGGGCACCTCCATAGCCCGTTGTCTTCTCCACAACCACCATTCTATTTCACATATAGTGCTATGTCCATGGCTCACGCTCATGTATTGCGTGAAGATTGAAAAAGTTTGAGAACATCAAAAGTATGAAACAATTGCTTGGCTTGTCATCGGGGTTGTGCATGATTAAATACTTTGTGTGATGAAGATAGAGCATAGCCAGGCTATATGATTTTGTGGGGATAACTTTCTTTGGCCATGTTATTTTGAGAAGACATGATTGCCTTGTTAGTATGCTTGAAGTATTATTATTTTCATGTCAATATTAAACTTTTGTCTTGAATCTTTCGGATCTAAACATTCATGCCACAATAAAAGAAATAACATTGAGAAATATGCTAGGTAGCATTCCACATCAAAAATTCTGTTTTTATCATTACCTACTCGAGGACGAGCAGGAATTAAGCTTGGGGATGCTTGATAAGTCTCCAACGTATCTATAATTTTTTATTGTTCCATGCTATTATATTATCTGTTTTGGATGTTTAATGGGCTTTACTAAGAACTTTTATACTCCCTCCGTTCCTGAATATAGGGTGTATAGTTTTTGGCACGGAAATTAAAGAACGCTCGTGGAGGGAAAATTTCTCAAGTTTTGGGCGAGATTACACCTAACTAATTGGCATGAGAAAATAGAGAAACTTGCCTAATATAAGGAAATGTAATCAAATCCCTAAAAAATATCCAAACGAGTGGTGCGACGCAATACACCTTATATTTTGGGTTTTTTCTCAAAAATCTATACACCTTATATCAAGGAACGGAGGGAGTATTATTTTTGGGACTAAGCTATTAAACGAAGGCCGAGTGCAAATTGCTGTTTTTTTGCCTATTGCAGTGTTTCACAGAAAAGGAATATCAAACGGAATCCAAACGGAATGAAACCTTCGGGAGAGTTATTTTTTGAACAAATGTGATCCAGAGGACTTGGAGTGGACGTCAAGAAAGAAGCGGGGAGGCCACGAGGCAGGGAGGCGCGCCTGCCCCTCTGGGTGCGCCCCCACCCTCGTGGGCCCCTCGTAGCTCCACTGACCTACTTCTTCCTCCTATATATACCCATATACCCCGAAAACATCCAGGAGCACCACGAAACCCTATTTCCACCGCCGCAACCTTCTGTACCCGTGAGATCCCATCTTGGGGCCTTTTCTGGCGCTTTGCCGGAGGGGGAATCGATCACGGAGGGCTTCTACATCAACACCATAGCCGCTCCGATGATGTGTGAGTAGTTTACCACAGACCTTCGGGTCCATAGTTATTAGCTAGATGGCTTCTTGTCTCTCTTTGGATCTCAATACAAAGTTCTCCTCGATATTCTTGGAGATCTATTCGATGTAATTATTTTTGCGGTGTGTTTGTCGAGATCCGATGAATTGTGGGTTTATGATCAAGATTATCTATGAAAAATATTTGAATCTCCTCTAAATTATTTCATGTATGATTTGTTATCTTTGCATGTCTCTTTGAATTATCAGTTTGGTTTGACCTACTAGATTGATCTTTCTTGCAATTGGATAAGTGCTTAGCTTTGGGTTCAATCTTGCGGTGTCCTTTCCCAGTGAAAGCAGGGGCAGCAAGGCACGTATTGTATTGTTGCCATCGAGGATAAAAAGATGGGGTTTATATAATATTGCTTGAGTTTATCCCTCTACATCATGTCATCTTGCCTAATGCGTTACTCCGTCGTTATGAACTTAATACTCTAGATGCATGCTGGATAGCGGTCGATGTGTGGAGTAATAGTAGTAGATGCAGAATCGTTTCGGTCTACTTGTCGCGGACGTGATGCCTATATACATGATCATACCTAGATATTCTCATAACTATGCACTTTTCTATCAATTTCTCGACAACAATTTTTTCACCCACCGTAATACTTATGCTATCTTGAGAGAAGCCACTAGTGAAACCTATGGCCCCCGGGTCTAGTCTCCATCATATAAGTTTCCAATCTATTTGACTTTGCATTCTTTACTTCCAGTTTATATCATAAAAGTACCAAAAATATTTATCTTATTATCTCTATCAGATCTCACTTTTGCAAGTGGCCCTGAAGGGATTGATAACCCCTTTATCGCGTTGGTTGCAAGGTTCTTATCTGTTTGTGTAGGTACGAGGCGACTTGCATGTAGTCTCCTACTAGATTGATACCTTGGTTCTCAAAAACTGAGGGAAATACTTACGCTACTTTGTTGCATCACCCTTTCCTCTTCAAGGGAAAAACCAACGCAATCTCAAGAGGTATCAGCATTCCACATCAAAAATTATCTTTTTTATCATTTACCTACCCGAGGACAAGCAGGAATTAAGCTTGGGGATGCTAATACGTCTCTGTCGTATCTATAATTTTTGATTGTTCCATGCCAATATTATACAACTTTCATATACTTTTGGCAACTTTTTATACTATTTTGGGGACTAACATATTGATCCAGTGCCCAGTGTAGTTCATGTTCGTTGCATGTCTTATGTTTCATAGAAAATCAATATCAAACGGAGTCCAAACATGATAAAAACTTACAGAGATTTTTTTGGAATATATGTGAATTTGGGGAATTGGAATCAACGCGAGACGATGCTCGAGGGGGCCACAAGGTAGGGGGCACGCCCTGGACCATTGGTGCCACCCCGTAAGGCGGTTGGTGTCCTTCTTTCGCCGCAAGAAAGCTAATACCCGCATAAAATCGTGTTAAAATTTCAGCCCAATCGGAGTTACAGATCTCTGGGAATTTAAGAAATGGTGAATGTCCAAAATCTGGGAGCGCGGAAACAAAAGGAAGAGAGAGAGAGAGAGAGAGAGAGAGAGAGAGAGAGAGAGAGAGAGATCCAATATTGGAGGGGCTCTCGCCCCTCTGCCACCATGGAGGCCAAGGACCAGAGGGGAAACCCTCCTCCCATCTAGTGGGAGGCCAAGGAAGAAGAAGAAGGGGGGCTCTCTCCCCCTGTCTCCCGGTGGCGCCGGAACACCGCCGGGGCCATCATCGTGTCGGCGATCTACACCAAAAAATTTGTTGCCGTCATCACCAACTCTCCCCCCTCTATGCAGCGGTGTAACACCCCTTTTACCCTCTGTAATCTCTACTTAAAGATGGTGCTCAACGCTATATATTATTTCCCAATGATGTATGGCTATCCTATGATGTTTGAGTAGATCCGTTTTGTCCTATTGGTTGATTGATGATCGTGATTAGTTTGAGTTGCATGGTTTATTATTGGTGCTGTCCTATGGTGCTCTCCGTGTCACGCAAGCATGAGGGATCCCCGCTCTAGGGTTTGGAATATGTTCATGATTCGCTTGTGGTGGGTTGCTAGTGTGACAGAAGCTTAAACTCGAGTAAGGGGGTTGTTTGCGTATGGGAGTAAAGAGGACTTGATACCTCATGATGCTATGGTTGGGTTTTGCCTTAATGATCTTTAGTAGTTACAGATGTTTGCTAGAGTTCCAATCATAAGTGCATATGATCCAAGCAGAGAAAGTACGTTAGCTTATGCCTCTCCCTCATATAAAATTGCAATAATAATTACCGGTCTAGTTATCGATTGTCTAGGGACAAATAACTTTCTTGCATGATAAAAAGCTCTCTACTAAAACTAACTTAGTTGTTTCTTTATCTAAGCAGCCCCTAGTTTTTATTTTCGTGCTCTTTATTATCTTGCAAACCTATCCCATTACACCTACAAAGTACTTCTAGTTTCATACTTGTTCTAGGTAAAGTGAACGTTAAGCGTGCGTAGAGTTGTATCGGTGGTCGATAGAACTTGAGGGAATATTTGTTCTACCTTTGGCTCCTCATTGGGTTCGACACTTTTAGTTATCGAGAAAGGCTAGAATTGATCCCTGAGGGAGTCCTGGATTAGGGGGTGTTCGGGTAGGCGGACTATACCTTCGCCGGACTCCAGGACTATGAAGATACAAGATTGAAGACTTCGTCCCGTGTCCGGATGGGACTTTCCTTGGCGTGGAAGGCAAGCTAGGCGATGCGGATGCTCAAGATCTCCTACCATTGTAACCGACTCTGTGTAACCCTAACCCTATCCGGTGTCTATATAAACCGGAGGGTTGTAGTCCGTAGGACAGAATCATCATCATACACAATCATACCATAGGCTAGCTTCTAGGGTTTAGCCTCCTTGATCTTGTGGTAGATCTACTCTTGTACTACCCATATCATCAATATTAATCAAGCAGGAGTAGGGTTTTACCTCCATCGAGAGGGCCCAAACCTGGGTAAACTTCGTGTCCCTTGTCTCCTGTTACCATCCGACCTTGACGCACAGTTCGGGACCCCCTACCCGAGATCCGCCGGTTTTGACACCGACATTGGTGCTTTCATTAAGAGTTCCTTTGTGCCGTCGCGATCAGGAAGGATGCCTCTTCCTGTCTTTAAAGACGGCGCCATTACTAAGGGAGCCTTGGCTGTCGGCCAAACCCTCCGGCTAGGTGATTTTCTCACGACCGCCTGTTCGGCCGTTGCGCCGACGGTGACCTCTCGGGTCATCGAAAGCAACCTTCACGTGAGCTCAGAACTCGCCGAGCAGTTGGATCCGATGGAGTTCTCTTCCATAAACGAGCTCTTAGATCACATCGCCGCACTGGGGTCGCTACAAATTACGACCAGGTTGGGCATAAACCCGATCTAAGAGAAATTAACTCTCCCCAATTCACCCACCACGTTGCCGTGGTAGAGGCGCAGTGCGGCGACCCTTCATCTATCCTAAGGACTAGCTACGTCCGAATTCCCGAACCCTCCAGGTCGGACACCCGCGGAGGGGAGGATACAATCCAAGACCTGAGCTTAAAATCAGGCAACGGGCTAGACTCATCGGACAACATCCAAGACTCCGGACTTCAGAGTTTGGAAGTTCTTCGGCCTCCGAATCGTAAATTGGGTGAGGTCTCAGATTCAACGACACCCGCCCGCCCGAACATAAGCGATCTTTCCCAAATCAGGCAAAAGCCCGAAGAAACAGTACATCACTACTGGGCCAGATTCCTCCTGGTTATGAACAGGACAAAGGACTGCTGCGAGGGAGACACAATTTCAATCTTTTGCAGTAACTGCATGGACGAGGGAATACTTAACGCCATAAGTCGTCGTGATATTACACGCTTCGCTGACTTGGCGTCCATAGTACAAAAGTACTGTGCGATGGAAAGCGCTTGGAAAACTGAAATAAAATTTTGGGATAATTCGGCCTTGAATAGCAATCCCGTCCGAACTAAGAGGGTGCACCACAGTAAGGCACTTGGATTAAATATCAAAAAGCCAAAATCCTCTAGAGGGCATGGAACCGTATTGGAAAGGTGGCTTGATGGACCCTGTAGGATTCATAGTACAGAGGACGCCACACCAACACACAGCCTTAGAGCATGTTGGATACTCCGGCAGGTGGCCAAAATTGGCGAGGACCTCCTAATTTCAGAGGCCGAAGAAAGCCAGCCCGAGGACACTAGTACCATTCTCACAGTCTTCGAGACTTTCGCATCAAATAATATGCGAAAAAGAACACTCCGCAGCCTCACCGAAGTCTATCAAGTAGCAACAATAAACCCATGGAATAACACTGCTATCACCTTCAACGCGAGTGATGAACCTAAATTCCGAACAGCCCAAGCACCAGCCGCATTGGTCCTCAGTCCCATAGTGGACGGCTGTCGCCTCGCAAAGGTACTCATGGATGGAGGCAGCGGATTGAACCTCATTTACGAGGAAACCCTCAAAAAGATGGAAATAGACTGGAACCGCATTGAGCAAAGCAGCACAACCTTTAGAGGAATAATCCCCAGTCAGGAAGCGCGCTGCACTGGAAAGATCACACTAGATGTGGTGTTCGGCTCGCCGGATAATTACAGGTCTGAAGAAGTCACGTTCCAGGTGGCCCCGTTCAAAAGCGGATACCACGCTATATTAGGACGGGATGCATTCACAGTTTTCCAAGCCATACCCCATTACGGGTACATGAAGCTCAAGATGCCTGGGCCAAACGGAATTATCACTCTCGCTAGTGATCCGGACATAGCACTCCGCGCCGAAAACAAGACAGCCGAATTGGCCCTTGAGGCACTATCCGAAACCTTAGTGGCCGAAGAACTGACCGCGCTACGCTCCACGGTTAATAGGGATGATGTGATACTCGATAAGAGATCCAAATCCACATCCTTCAAACCAGCGGACGAAATAGTCAAATTCCAGGTCCATCCAACGGACCTCAATAAAACAGCCTCCTTCGGGGCACGAC
This sequence comes from Aegilops umbellulata, assembly GCA_032464435.1. Taxonomy (NCBI): domain Eukaryota; kingdom Viridiplantae; phylum Streptophyta; class Magnoliopsida; order Poales; family Poaceae; genus Aegilops; species Aegilops umbellulata. The sequence goes on from CP136057.1 coordinate 546,787,146, forward strand.
TGAACCCTGATGTAGACGCCGCACTACGAGAGTTCCTACGAGAGAACTGGAACATTTTTGCTTGGCACCCTTCAGACATGCCAGGAATCCCACGCAGGCTGGTCGAACACAGCTTAAATATCCAGAAAGGATTCGAACCTGTCAAACAAGCCCTTTGGTGCTTTTCCGAACCGAAGAGACAGGCTATGGGAGAGGAGCTAGCCAAGTTATTGGAGGCCGGATTCATTAGAGATATAAAACATCCGGACTGGCTAGCAAACCTGGTGATGGTACCAAAGAAGGACAAATCCTGGCGCCTGTGCGTCGATTTTAAAGACCTTAATAAGGCCTGCCCAAAGGATCCCTTCCCCCTCCCTCGCATAGATCAAATTATCGATGCCACTGCAGGATTCATTGTGTTTCCTCGATGCATACTCCGGTTACCATCAAATCAAGATGGCAAAATCAGACCAAGCCGCAACGGCATTCATCACACCATACGGCCCATTCTACTTCAACACAATGCCCTTCGGGCTAAAAAACGTCGGCGCAACATATCAGCACATGATCCAAACATGTCTGGCAAAACAGTGGAGGCGTACGTGGATGATGTGGTCGTCAAATCAAGACATTTCGAATCTCTAGTAGACAACTTGAGTCTTACATTCGATAACCTCCGAAAATACGACATCAAGCTCAATCCGGAAAAATGCGTTTTCGGCGTTCCAGCCGGAAAGCTCTTGGGCTTCATTGTATCCAGTAGAGGAATCGAAGCAAATCCAGCCAAGATCCGAGCTTTGTCACAATTGGATGTCCCAAAAGACCTCAAACAAATACAGAAATTAACCGGATGCGTGGAAGCTCTAAGCCGCTTCATCTCCCGCCTGGGAGAAAAGGCGCTGCCCCTTTACCGCCTCCTACGGCGCACCGAACACTTTGAGTGGACGGTTGCCGCCACGGCTGGACTCGATGAAATAAAATCCATATTGGCAACAAACCCAGTCCTGGCCGCGCCAAACACCGGCGAGCCAATGCTATTGTACATCGCAGCAACCCATCAAGTTGTCAGCGCAGTGCTCGTCGTCGAGTGGGAAACGGATGGACACAATTTCCCCCTTCAAAAGCTGGTCTACTATGGGTCCACTGTCCTCACTCCATGCAAATCATGGTACCCACACTATCAGAAAATTGCATACGCAGTATTCATGGCATCCCAGAAGCTACGACACTACTTTCAAGAGTGTTCGATTACAGTAGCCTCGGAAGTACCACTCAATGACATTATCAATAATTGCGATGCAACGGGCCGGATCGCAAAATGGGCCATCGAGCTCCTCCCGTTCGACATAACCTATAAGCCACGGCGAGCCATAAAATCCCAAGTATTGGCCGACTTCGTCACAGAATGGACGGAGGCCGAACTCCCTAAAGAGTACGGCACATACCCAAACTGGATCATGCATTTCGACGGCTCCAAAATGTTGGCCGGATTGGGGGCTGGCGTCGTTTTGACGTCCCCCACAGGAGACACAGTCCAATATGTACTCCAACTTATGTACACGGACTCCAACAATACAGCCGAATATGAGGCCCTCCTACATGGTCTCCGGATGGCAGTATCCATGGGCATTCAACGCCTAGAGGTACGCAGGGATTCGAACCTCACGATCTCCCAAATAAATGGCGACTTCGACGCCAAGGATCCAAAAATGGCAGCTTACCGCAACGCCGTCCTAAAAATGTCAGCTCGGTTCGAAGGGCTGGAGTTTCACCATATAGCCCGCGAAAATAATCAAGCAGCGGACGTCCTGGCACGCATCGGAGCAAAACACGATGCAGTCCTCCCCAACATATTTTTAGAAAGATTGTTCAAGCCATCCGTAACATGGGAGGGGGAACCCGCAATTAACAGCCCGGACTCAGCCGAACCACTCGATGCCGAACAACCTGACATAATTGGAGGTCCTGCCAACGAAATTACACCTTCAGCCCACGTAATAATGGCGGTTATCGCCCCGTGGACAGAACCATTCCTAGCCTACCTTACTAGGCAGGAACTCCCAGAGGACCAAAATGAGGCCCGCTGAATAGTGCGGCGATCTAAAGCCTACAAAGTCCACGAGGGGGAGCTTTATAAGAAAAGCACTACCGGAGTCCTTCAAAGGTGCATCTCCGAAGAGGAAGGGCGGAATCTTCTGGCCAAAATTCACGCTGGACTCGGTGGCCATCAGGCTGCTACTCGGTCCCTTGTTAGCAAGGCTTTCCGCACAGGCTTCTATTGGCCGACGGCCCGGGCAGACGCTCAGGACCTAGTCCAACGATGCGTTGGTTGCCAACTTTTTGCCAACCAAAGCCATATGCCACCCACCGCACTCCAAACTATACCCATCACCTGGCCCTTTGCGGTCTGGGGGCTTGACATGGTCGGACCCCTCAAAGGTGGAACCCATAAGAAAAATTACTTACCGGTCATGGTGGATAAGTTCACCAAATGGATAGAAGCCAATCCGGTCAAAACGGCTGAATCCGGACCCGTGATAGACTTCATATCCGGGGTTGTACACCGTTACGGCGTCCCCCACAGCATCATAACCGATAATGGTACAAATTTTACAGCCGACGAGGTAAAACCGTGGTGCAAAAACATGGGCATCAAGCACGACTATGCTTCATTCTATCACCCACAAACCAATGGCCAGGTCGAATGGGCAAACGGTCTTATCATGAGCGGCATCAAACCCAGACTAGTGCGGTCCCTCAAGGAATCTAACACGCACTGGGTAGAGGAGCTCGACTCCGTACTCTGGGGGCTGCGGACCACGCCAAATCGCACCACCGGATACACACCATTCTTTATGGTGTATGGCGCAGAGGCAGTTCTACCTTGCGACATAATTCATGACTCACCTAGAGTGGGCATGTACGAAGAAAGAGAAGCCGAGCTCAATCGGCAGGACAGCCTGGACGCCTTGGAGGAGGAGCGTGACGTGGCAAAAGCCCGTTCCGCATTTTATCAACAACATGCCCGAAGATACCAAAGCAGAGAAGTACGGGCCAAAAATTACAATGTTGGCGAACTAGTTCTACGCCTGCCGGATAAGAAAAAGGACAAACTCAAGCCCAAATGGGAAGGTCCATTTATAATCGACCAAGTCCTGACTGGTGGAGCGTACCGCCTGCGAGATGCGTCGGATAACCGACTCGAGCCGAACCCGTGGGACGCCACACGTCTCCGAAGATTCTATGCCTAGCGCCGGACTCCGTGTTCGTCTCCTTCCCCTGTCCATTTTTTACATTTTTCTGTCTTATATTTCTCTCCCTCCCCTCTTTTTCCTTTATAGCCCTTAAAATGCTCACTACATGACGCGCACTCGCGCTCATTTAACCTGGGGGCTTCTTTAACAGAAGCTTATTTATACGGGCTTCATGCCGCACACATGTGTCAAACTTCCGCATGTACCTTTTTTTCACCATTATATGCATCGATATGACTTAAGTTTTGGCCAAGCTGGGTTGCCTGGCTCCTGTGCTTACCCCTACATTCCCGATTGTTCGGCTAGGTGGTAAAGGGAGCACCTCTGCGATTGATACTGTCGGGTCAGCCGGATGTGTACCTCAGACTGGGTGAAGCCGAAAGCTAGCGTTCTTAAGGGATTATTCGGTCGGTGGAATAAAGATGATCTTTTTATTAATTTTCGTGCGCCCCCAGATGCTTTTTCTGCGTTTTTTACGCAGTCCGGACATGCACTTTAGGGCATGCCTCCCCAGCGAAAGGGACCCTTAACAGAACTATTCTCTCTGGAAGATGTTTCTTACTAACCATGTAATATAACATAACTAGTTGGGCACTTGTCTGATAAAGCACTAATGACCCATACGCCTGGTCTCCACGCATACCACAGTTCTTGTATAACCACTATGGTATTCGGACACACTCCGGACCGTCAGGTCCCGAGGTTGAAGCGAAAAGGTCGGCAACGACAAACGATCTACAATCCGGCTAGAAGGCATTACATATGTCAAATCAAAATTACACAGTCATTTCGACTGATTGTATTCCTCCTCTATACCATCTAACAGGCTGTCTAATTTGCAGTCCTGCTGGGAATACTTTGCGGCCAATTCCACTTGGTCGTACACTAAGCTTACAGGGATCTCCTTCCCGTCAGGCCCCACTGGTCCGACCTCGGCCATATGGTTTGGGTCAGACTTCGTAAAACGGGTCTTCAACATAGCCCAGGCCTCTCTAGCACCTTGTCGACAGGCCGATACCTTCCACAATTGGAAGCGCCGCCGAGCTCCCTTCAGCTTCTCCGCAAGCTCTCCAAGGCCATCGGGCGTGGAGTGGGTAGGCCATAAGGCTTGGACAACGCCTTGCATTGCCTGCCGAATTCGCTCGTGCAATTGCAGGAGTTCGGGAAGAAGGTCACCCATAGAACCGGGCATCTCCTCTGCAGGACGACCTGTGAGCATACCTATAGACAATACTCTGTTACTCGACTTCCTCGCCGAACTCATTTTTCAAAGTTCGTTCAAGCACTTACTAAATATGCCGCATCGAAGCCGTTGATTCTTCTTCGTGGAGTCTGACAGTTGGCCACGAACGTCCTTAAGTTCAACATCCAGCTTGGTGTTGGCATCCTGGAGATCATTCTTCTCTCGCCTCACCTTTGTCAACGTACTCTCACCGGCCTTTAACCGGCGCAAGAGTTGTTGCTTCTCCGGATCGAGTCCGGCGCCATCTGCAACATCAATTGTCAGATTTGCACCCAAACCGCACAATACTAATCTTTTGAAGTGTATCTTACCTGAGGGGGTCCCTTTAGGCTCCCCTGCTGAGGCTAGTGCGGCCACTAGTTGGGCCTTGCACTTTTCCAGCTCCTGGGATAGCACGGTGTTCTTCTCGGTAAGAACCTGCATGTTATATGATCCTCAAATCAGTTACTTTAAATGTTTCAAGTCTCGGGGGCTACTGGTATATATATATTTAACCAAAATTTTCTTACCTGTATGTCTTTCACATACTGCTCCGAGGCTCTGGCTAAACCATCTTGAGCGGCACGGAGGTACGCATCTCCCGAATTAAAGGCATCTAAAGCCTCTGGGGAGAAACAAGCGTCGCGTAAAATTGTCCGGCGATGCCTGTGGTTCATGGCACTCTCCACTTCAGAATTTGTGGCAGACAACCTGTCCGTATCCTCTGTCGGAGGAGCGCCCGGTGCACACCTTGTGCTCGCCTCCGTTTCCTGGCCGGTCACTGGAACCTGGATGGTGGAAGCGCGATTGGCATCCTCTCCGGATATAGTCCGGCGAGGTCTCTTCGTCCTGAAAAAGGCACGAACGTTAATATGCCCTGGCGGAATAATGCTGCGGAAACGGAGAATGCGTTACCTTTGCGCCAGCATCTCGGTCCGGACTGCATCTCTTTTTCCCCACGGGGCCCTGCGGCCCCTCGTGGGCTAGCCGCCGAAGGTTCGCCTTCATGCCTCGGGAATCTCCCCTGTGAAACACGGTTGTTGTTAGAAACGCCGGAATACGGGAAAATGGAATCCCCTTCAAGGGAATAAAGACTCCGGTTTCTGTCACCTGGGAGGCCGGGATTAACTCGGGGTAATCAGCCACAATAGCGACCAAGGTGTTGTCCTTGCTTAGCTGATGAAACACCCCGTCGATAAGCTCCACCGATATGTCCGGATCCTCTTCAGAGTCCGGATCAAGGGACCGTTCTGGGTCCTCGGGTTGTGGAGGGCGGCTGCTTATATCTTTCACTTCCTGTCGCAGTTCCTGCATTGAAGTCGTCAGACTACGTATCTAACCATCGAAGTATAAAATAAATGGGCAGGCGCAGTTGTTCGCTTACCCAACTTGGAGGTTCATACATAGTGAATCCAGCCCGCGGGTTAACGCGGAAGAACTCCTCCTTCTATCCCTTGTACAAAGAGGACAGAACCTTTATTAGGGAGGCAGCCGAGTCCGGCCCTTTACGGCCGTAACGCGTGGCGTCATCCTCCCCATTGAAATCCCACATAGGGCGGCCTCTGAATTGAAGCGGCTGCACCCCTCGCGTAATGCATGCGGCCATGACTCCGATCATGGTTAGTCCGGAATGAGCCAACAGTCTTATCCGACCCATCAGGTAAAGGACGTCCCTGTCGCTTTCTCTCTGAGAGCTCCGTGGGCGCCAGCTCAAGCGTTTCTTCAAGGGAGCACTGTTGAACTCAGGGAGACCGGCCCGGATAGGGTCCGGCAGTGGGACGTCGTCTATGTAAAACCATTCTGAAGGCCAGTCCCCGGACGCCTTCTTCGGGGTTCCGGATAGGTATCCGGTCCCGGCGATGCGCCATACTTCGGCTCCGCCCACTTGGTATATAGACCCCTCTTGAGAATGGGGCACCAGGCAGAATATCTTCTTCCACAGCGCGAAATGAGCCTCGACGCCTAAAATAGCTCGCATAGGGCAACGAAGCCCGCAATGTGTAACACGGAGCCGGGCGTGAGATGATGCAGCTGGAGGCCATAGAACTCCAGAAGCCCACGGAGAAATGGATGGATTGGAAATCCCAGTCCCCTTATCAGATAGGGAACAAGGCACACCCGTTCTCCTTTAGAAGGATTGGGGGTGTTCTCCGCTTGTTTTCCGCCATGATAGGTGGCGAGACCGGCTCGGATCGGGACCATGTATGCCTAAGGGAGGAATCCCTTGGCCTGAAGCGACACTAACTCGCTGTGCGGAATGGTGCAACTCTCCCAATCCCCGGGCTTAGGACCGGAGGGGCGAGGGGAGGAGCTGCGACGGCTGGCCATGTTGGAATGGACCTTAGCTAGGAAAGCTCTGATGATAACTCGCGGAGTGGAGAAGATGCGGTTCGGATCTAAATCCCCATCCCGCTAAATAGGCGGCTCATTTGTATGGCTAGGGGTGAGGATGTAAGAACGCCCTGGGCTTTTCGCATTCGTTCAACACGTGGAAGACAGCCATTATTGGGCGCAGAAGCCGAGGAGTGCTACAAAAATCGGACATTATTCGTACAGGAACACAGAATTCGGGAAAGAACCCGCCTTGCAATGCCGAAGACAATTTGCACGCCGGACTCGTCGTCATTGAAGCCTGGTTCGGGGGCTACTGAGGGAGTCCTGGATTAGGGGGTGTTCGGGTAGCCGGACTATACCTTCGCCGGACTACAGGACTATGAAGATACAAGATTGAAGACTTCGTCCCGTGTCCGGATGGGACTTCCCTTGGCGTGGAAGGCAAGCTAGGCGATGTGGATGCTCAAGGTCTCCTACCATTGTAACCGACTCTGTGTAACCCTAACCCTATCCGGTGTCTATATAAACCGGAGGGTTGTAGTCCGTAGGACAGAATCATCATCATACACAATCATACCATAGGCTAGCTTCTAGGGTTTAGCCTCCTTGATCTCGTGGTAGATCTACTCTTGTACTACCCATATCATCAATATTAATCAAGCAGGAGTAGGGTTTTACCTCCATCGAGAGGGCCCAAACCTGGGTAAACTTCGTGTCCCTTGTCTCTTGTTACCATCCGACCTTGACTCACAGTTCGGGACCCCCTACCCGAGATCCGCCAGTTTTGACACCGACAATCCCCTATACTTGTGGGTTATCATCCCACCGGGGGTTGTTCCCCCTTATAACCCCGGAGATGGCACAACTCTCCTCCATCGGAGGTGGTTTGAGGGATGGCCAGTCTCCATTATGTGTGGCCCTTGTGTGACGATGTAGCGTCGAGGCTTTGCTCCAATGGTGTGGCCATACAGATGATGTGCCCAGTACCTAGTGCCCACAAGTGAATCCAGATTAGCAAATAATGGTGGTGACTCATGGCATCAGCCTCTTCCCTTTGCTAATAGGTGAAGGACCGGTAGGTGGAGGACTACTAATTCAGTCTAACATAAGATGATTTTGGCCTAGTCGGGGCACGATCGTGACGGGTACCAATTGTTGGGGAACATTGCATGGGAAACAAAATATTTCCTACGCTCACCAAGATCCAATCTAGGAGATAACCATCTAAGAGAGGAGAGATTGGATCTACATACCCTTGTAGATCGCTAAGCGGAAGCATTAATAAACGCGGTTGATGTACCCGAACGTTTTTGCGATCCAATCACGGTCCGTTCGACAAACTCCCGAGCCAAGTGCCGAACAGACGGCACCTCTGTGTTCAACACACGTACGGCTTGATGACGCCTTCACCTCCTCGATGCAGCGAGCGATGGTGAAGTAGTAGCTCGAGTCCTCCAGCAGCACGAGAGCGTGGTGGCGGTGGTGGTGGAGAAATCTCAGCAGAGCTTCGCTAAGCACTACGGAGAAGAACAGGGGTGCGAGGGAGAGGAGAGGCAGCACCATGGCGTGGAGATATGCTCAAGGGTCCGGTGCCCTCTCTATACCGCTCTATATATAGGGTAAGGAAGGAGGTGGTGGCGCCCCTAGGGTTTCCCCTAGGGGGGCGGCGGTCAGGGCAGATGAGATCTCCCCTAGTGTGACTTGCTCCCCAAGTCGGGTGGAGGGAACCCTAGAGGGGGCGCTCCACCTTTCCTAGTCATGTGAGAAAGGGTGAGGGGGTGCACGGCCCCTTAGTGGGTTGGTTTGACCCCTCCCCTTGGCCCATGGGCCCCCCAACACTTGTCGGGGCCCCCCGAAACCCCTTTCGGTCATGTTGGTCATCACCCGGTACCCCCGGAAGACTTCTGGACTACAATACCCTTCGTCCAATATATCAATCTTCACCTCTAGACCCTTCCGGAGTTCCTCGTCATGTCCGAGATCTCATCTGGGACTCCGAACAACCTTCAGTAACCACCATAACAACTCAACTATACTTATATCGTCACCAAACGTTAAGTGTGTAGACCCTGCGGGTTCGAGAACTATGCAGACATGACCGAGACACATCTACGGTCAATAACCAATAGCGAGACCTGGATGCCCATATTGGTTCCTACATATTTTACGAAGACCTTATTGGTCGAACCTCGATATCAAGGATTTAGCTAATCATGTATGTAGTTCCCTTTGTCTATCGGTATGTTACTTGCCCGAGATTCGATGGTCGGTATCTCCATACCTAGTTCAATCTCATTACCGACAAGTCTCTTTACTCGTTCCGTAATACAAGATCCCATGACTAATTCATTGTTCACATTGCTTGCAAGCTTATTGTGATGTTGTATTAACGAGTGGGCCCTGAGATACGTCTCCGCCATACGGAGTGACAAATGCTAGTCTTGATCCATGCCAACTCAACAGACACCATCGGAGATACCTAGAGCACCTTTATAGCCACCTAATTATGTTGTGACGTTTGGTACACACAAGGCACTCGTCCGGTGTCAGTGAGTTGCAAGATCTCATGGTCACAGGAACATATACTTGACATGCAAAAAATGATAGCAATAAACTTAACACGATCATACGCTACATTCATAGTTTGGGTCTTGTCCATCTCATCATTATCCTAATGATGTGATCCCGTTATCAAATGACAACTCATGTCCATGGCTAGGAAACAATAGCCATCTCTGATCAATGAGCTAGTCCGGTAGAGGCTTACTAGGGACATGTTGTTGTCTATGTATCGACACATGTATTTGAATTTTCGGTCAATACAATTATAGCATGGGTAATAAACGATTATCATGAACATGGAAATATAATAATAACCACTTTATTATTGACTCTAGGGCATATTTCCAGTAGTCTCCCACTTGCACTAGAGTCAATAATCTAGCATTACATGATAATGAATCTAACACCCATAGAGTTTTGGTGTTGATCGTGCTTTGCCCGTGGAAGAGGTTTAGTCAACGAATCTGCAACATTCAGGTCCGTATGCACTTTGACAAAGTTTATGTCTTCCTCCTTGATGTAATCGCGGATGGAATTGAAGCGTCGCTTTATGTGTCTGGTCCTCTTGTGAAACCTTGGTTCCTTGGCTAGACCAATGGAACAAGTGTTGTCACAGAACAATCATCGGGTCCAGTGAACTGGGCACAATTTCAAGATATGTCATGAACTGCTTCATTAAGACACCTTCCTTTGCTGCCTCCGAGGCATCTATGTACTCCGTTTCGCATGTAGAATGAGCTACCATGCTTTGCTTGGAACTGCTCTGATACGTCTCCAACACATCTATAATTTTTTGTTGTTCCATTTTGTTATATTATCATTCTTAGATGTTTTACAATCATTTTATAGAAACTTTATATCATTTTTATGACTAACCTATTGACATAGTGCCCAGTGCTAGTTGTTTTTTTGCTTGTTTTTTACTTTCCAGAAAATCAATACCAAACGGAGTCCAAACGCAGGGAAACTTTTTGGAGAATTTTGCTGGACCAGAAGACACAAGATGGGCTGAAGAAGTACCAGAGGGGTGCCCCAAGGGGGGCACAACCCACTGTGCACGCCTGGGGGCCCAAGCGCGCCTTGGTGGGTTGTGCCCACCTCGGTGGCCTCCCGCTCCGCCTCTTTGCTCTATAAACACCCCAATATTCCAGAAACCCTAGGGGAGTCGACGAAAATCAATTCCAGCTACCGCAAGTTCCAGAACCACCAGATCCAATCTAGACACCATCACCGAGGGGTTCATCATCCTCATTGGTGCCTCTCTGATGATGTGTGAGTAGTTCATTGTAGACCTACGGGTCTATAGTTAGTAGCTAGGTGGCTTCCTCTCTCTTTTGATTCTCAATACAATGGTCTCTTGGAGATCTATTTGATGTAACTCTTTTTGCGGTGTGTTTGTTGGGATCCAATGAACTTTGAGTTTATGATCAGATATATGTTTTTATCCATGAAAGTTATTTGAGTCTTTTGATCTCTTATATGCATGATTACTTGTAGCCTCATATTTCTTCTTCGAATCTTTGGTTTAGTTAGTCCAATTAGATCTATTTTTCTTGCCATGGGAAGTGGTGCTTTGTGATGGGTTCGATCTTACGGTGCTTGATCCTAGTGACATAAGGGGAACCGACATGTATGTATCGTTGCTATTAAGGATAAAAAGATGGGGTCTATTTCTACATAAATAGATCTTGTCTACATCATGGGATCATTCTTATTGCATTATTTTGTTTCTCCGTGAACTTAATACCACTACAAAAAAAGACACATCCGTGACATTTTGGGCCGAACAATTTTTTTTTCTGTCATACATATGACACTTCTACGACGATAATTGTGACAAAACCCAGTATCATTATAGATGTGGTGGGCTCCTACTTCTATGACAAAAAATCATGACAGAAAATGGGCTTTTCGTCCTGGGCAGGCCGGAGACGCAGCTGCATGACATTCTTTGGGCCGTCCATGACGGAAAAAAACCGTGGTAGAAGCGAGGGCGAGGAAAATTTCGGCGAGTTCCCGGTTACGGTGGGTGGTCGGGGGCCGAGCGATGCGCGCTTCTCTCGTACACATACGCGCGTGTGTGCGAGGCGTTGGCTCTAACTGAACCCGCGCGAGGCGTTGGGATCTAACTGAACCCGAGCGATTGCACTGCAGGCTACGCGTTACTGAACCCGAGCGATCGATCGATGGCTGTTAACTGAACCCGATCGAGCGATTCCTTCACTACTGCTGCTAACTGAAGCCGATCGATTGGATGAACAGTGAGTGTTGCGGGGGGTTTGGATGAACAGTTCCTAGTGGGGGTGGATGAACAGGACACCGTGGTGTTGCCTCTGGATGAACAGGACCCCGATCGATCGAGCCAGTTGGGGCTGGATGAACAGGACCCCGTGGAGGGCTGGATGAACAGGACCACCCCGTGGAGGGCAGGATGAACAGTAGACGGTGGAGGGCAGGATGAACAGGAGACCGTGGAGGGGTGGTTGAACAGGAGCCTGTGGAGAGGGCTGGTTGAACAGTAGCCGGTGGAGTAGTGCGCGGTGGAGGCTGGATGAACAGGAGCCCGTGGATGAACAGTCGCAGGTGGGGGCTGGAGGAGGTCGATGATGGATGAACAGTAGCTCGTGGAGGCTGGAGGGCGTCGACGGTGGAGATAAACGGTATCCCGTGGAGTCCCGTTTTGTGGTACGCCACACCCTCCCGATGAACAGGACCCCCGTTTCGACCGTAGGAGGTCCGTTTCGTCCGTTTTGCGGTACGCCACACCCCTCCCGATGAACATGACCCTCGTTTCGACCATAGGAGGTCCGTTTCCTCCGTTTAGCGGTACGCCAGACCCCTCCCGATCAATAGGACCCCGTTCCAAATGTAGGAGGTCCGTCTCCTCCGTTGTGCGGTACGCCAGGCCTCATTTCCATCGTCTGTTCCGTCCAAGCCCTCCCGATGAACACGACCACATATTCCGTTCCGACCCAGCCGGTTGGCTCCCACGCGTTCCGTTGCCTCCCGATGAACACGACGCATTCCATTGCCTCCCCATGAACACGACGCATTCCGTTGCCTCCCCAGGAACACGACGCATCCCGTTGCCTCCCCATGAACACAACGACGATGTTGTTTCTTGTTCCGACCCAGCCATGTCAACGAGCCCTTGCCGTACGTATGCGCGAGTAGGCGTTCAAGACCCCGCCCGTATGTACACATGCGTGGCCGTATTTTCTTTCTTGCACCCTGGCCGCCTCTACTACGACACGTGCGCGCCTCTACATCCACCAGTATATATGTCAGTACACGTTCGCGGCCAGAATGACAACGCTACGTACGCTTCGACCAGGTGGGTCCCGACTGTCAGGCACTTCCTTGCATGCGAATATGTAGCTGGTGGGTCCCAGCAGTCAGGGGGCGAATTGTTTTTTGCCCGGACGCACTTCCTTGCGTGCGAAGGTGTAGCTGGTGGGTCCCAGCAGTCAGGGGGGAAACATTTTTTCGCAAAATACGGTGGCCCGTCCGGTGGGTCCCTGCTGTCAGGTGGAGGAATCATTATTTTCCGCGTAATAAGGAGGCACTTCCTTGCTGCCGCCGTGGACCCAGCTGTCAGCCTCTCCACGTACAGTCCACGTCCGATGGAAGTCATTCCTTGACCACGTTGACCATGCCGCACCGAGAGCACCAGGGCGGTGGACGACGGAGAGGCCTAGGAAGGGGACGAGGTGGAGCCGGTGAAGACGCGGCAGTGGATGCCCATGCGGAGAGGAGTATGAGGGTTCACTCGTTTGGCAGCGGTGTGAGGCTGCCGTCGCCGCAGGGCCTGGCTAGCAGTGGGAATAGCAGGGGGCGATGAGGCCTCCATGGCAACACAGCCAGCCACGGGAGGCAGGAGCAGGCAGCACGACCGGCGCTGCTTTGGGCGGCTGGAACAAGAAGACCAGAGGTTGAAGAAGCACTACAGCCGTTGGATGGACATCGTACGGTCACTACAGCTAGAATCGTTTATATTGACTAAGTTGACATAGCCCTTGGTACGTCAACTTAGTAGGCCCACATGTCAGCTTCTGAAACGGTGTGCCCCATATGTCAGGGGGAGGAATCATTTTTTGGGCGGGTGAAGCTAGAATATCCGAGATTGAAGAAGAAGCACGACATCCGTTGGATGGACATCCAACGGCCACTGCTGCTAGAACCGTGTGTTGACTATAAGTTGACAAAGCCTTGCAACGCGTCAACTCTGTTTTTTTAGGGGACGCGTCAACTTAGTAAGCCCAGAAGTGTGTGGCAGAGAACTTATAGCCCATTAGAGATTTGTAAGAATGTGTAGCCCATTTTTGAATCCTAATGGAATTTACTACAGCCCATTTATAGTTTGTTAAAAGTACAGCCCATTTCAACCAACCGTTCAAAACAAAATTCAATAAAATTTCCCACATTTTGATGGGATCCGAAATATTTTTATCCCGAAATTTCTAGTCAGATTAAATACAATTTCAATATAATTTTATATTACGTAAAAATCCAACGAAATATTGTGCTCGCAACAATTAATGAAATTAAAATTTTCAATATCCAAAAATAATATTTTATAAAGTAATCACGTGTTTGGTGCATTTTTTTATAGTTACTGCCCAGTTTTTATAATTACATCCCATTTATTATTTCTTAAAGCCCATTTTCTTGTTAAGCCTAATGCATCCCTCCTAGGAAAGATTTTCAGCCCAGCGGGGCGGAGAATAACAACTTGACCTTGCCTGGGTATTCCTAAAAAAAGTATAGCTGGGCTAGCCATTTTCAGCTTGAAAAATAATAATATCTGGGCTGGATATCTGGCCTGGGCTAAATGGGCCACAACCCGCCCAGTTAATACCTGCAGCGATGTTTTCATTGTTGTTCAGAGGAGAAAAATTAATATCTGGGCTAAACATCAAAAAACTCTGCAGTGCTCACACCTCAAAAACATAAATACTGCTCGAGCTGCTTGGTCCTAGCTGTCGGCCGCTTCTTGTGCAATTCTCTCATTTATTGACTACTACATAGGTTGACAATGGTGTGGGACCGTGATGTCAGGAAACCAGGGGGAAGCAAAATAAATTACTCCAGCGAGCGCTTCCACCTCTGCCTCGTTGTCTCCCGTGGAAACCCCTTTCCTCCCTTTTTTTGCTCGGGCAAGGACCAATGCATGCAGCACGTCCATGCGGTTATTAGGCAAGAAATAAAAGCGCTTTGCATGCTATGAATTACGATGGCCTGCATGGGTAGCTAATAAGGCATCCTCTTAACTGCTGTGATTAAATGTTGTGTTTAGAAGAGAGAAATATTCTTTTTTTCCACCAATCTACTTGCACCTAGGTCGTGATGCACCTTGTAATACGACTTATTCACCTAGACAGAGGGAGTATAGTTATATATATATATATATATATATATATATATATATATATATATATATAATAAGGAGGCACTTGCGTACGTGAGGCTATGGACCTGGTGGGCCCCCATTGTCATCCTCTCCAAGTAAAGTCATCTCCTCGCCCGCGCGCGCTTTCCGCCCGAAACAGTCAGCGCCGCCCACCCCGCTTCCCGGTGCAGGCGATTGCTCCGCCTTCAAACGATACAAGTGCCGTCCGTCCGTCCATCTGCCGCCCACATTAATGATACGCGGCTGCCGAGGTGGCTACTCCGGCGCCACACGTCCGTCCCTCCGCCCGCCCACCATTGCTATATAAACTGCTGCGCCGGCCATAGCCGCAATCATCCGCATATGTTCCCTTTCTCCTGTCCACACCACTACTGCCCACCATGGCTTCCTCGCGCTCCAGCGCTCTTCGGGACGGGCACACGATGGACCACAAGGAGATGGCAGCCATTCCTGTCGACCGGCTGGCCGGCAGGCAGCCAGAGGACGGTGACGTCCCAATGGAGAACATGGTAGTCGATGATCCGGCGCCAACCCCCTCCTCCGCGCTATCCTCGCCGGTGCATTGCACCATGACCATCGGCGAGGCCCGTGCCCAATATATGGACAATGTGAGGCAGATGTGTCAGGAGCGGTTCCGGGAGGTGCAGGACGACGCCGCCTACATCAATCATCCCCTCCAGGAGCACCTGCAGGCGGAGAAGCAGATCGCCGCAGAGCGGGTGGAGCAGGAGGAGTTGCTTGACTCGTATCGCTCCGCCCGCAAGGGCCGCCTCGAGCGCTGGCGGTACCGCATGCGGGTGGCGGAGGCTGCGGCCGCCTACAAAGAGGCTAGCAAAGAGGGCGATGAAGCGGGCGAGGCGCTGTTTGGCGACCGAGGATGAGGCAGAGGATAATGTCGGCTCCGCTCCGCTGGCGTCGACGAGGCCCTGCTCCGCCGAGGCCCCGCGGTGCCAGCAATGAGGCAGAGGACAATGCCAGCTCCGATGAGTCACCGTTCCACTGGCATCGACGAGGCCCTGCTCCGCCGAGGCCCCGCGGCGCCAACAACGAGGCAGAGGACACCACCGGCTCCGCCGAGGCCCTGCCCCGCCAACAATGAGGCAGAGGACATCACCGGCTCAGCCGAGGCCCCACCCTGCCGGCAACGCGGGGGAGGATTTCCACCGCTCCGCTGAGGCGCCGCCCGCCGGCAACGAGACAGAGGACATCGCCAGCTCCGCCGAGGCCCCGCCCCACTGCCAACGAGGCCGCGCCACACAGAAAACGAGGAAGAGTACAACACGGTAGGTCGCCGCCGCTCGGGTCCAAGTAAGGCCACCGCTGCTACCCTCCTGTTGAAGCCAAGCTAGGCGGGTTGACCATTGACGGCCGGTTAGCTTCTTGGCGGCGACGTGGAGTCGGGGAGTTCTGCTGGAGAATAACGCTGGTTCTACTTAACTGCTGGTGCAGTTGGCTGACTGACACGTGGGCCCAATAGGCCACATGTCAGTTATGCCACTGCACCTGCAGTTAAGTCATTGAAGCTTCTGTTCGGCTCAGCGGGACAGAGGTGGGTAGCTTCGATTAATTAATTATACCTCCAGCGCACCCCTTTTTAGTTGAAGAATGTATGAAATGTAATGAAATCTGGCATGTTTATATGAAATCCGACCGTGTATCAATGAATTTATTTCGATTAGTTCGAATTCCTGCATCACTGGCATTGGATGAACATGCAAAACAATACGTACTAGCATTATTCCCAGGGTGATCACCTCGTCTGCAGCAGTTTCACATGTACTCCCTCTGGTCCTTTCTAGTATGCATACAAGTTTTGTGTGCAGTCAAAGTATCTCTACTTTGACTAGTCTTATACAAAAAGTATGCACTTTCACAATGTGCGAAGTAAAAAGGAACATAAGGAGTACAAAGTGTTTGAGCATCTTTTTAGCATTTCTGTACACTGCAATCAAACACACAGGCCTGGCAATTCATAGAGAACATTCAAAACAATCGATGATTATGCATCTCAGCGACTCACATGTCAGAGGCAATATTTACTTCACAACTAAAGAATAAAGAAAAAATTGATCGACGCTGCTGACAGCAAAGGGCGTCCCATTCAAAAATATCAAACGCATGTCTTGCTATAATCAATGAGCAAAATTTGACAAGGTTGTCCCATTCCAAAATATCAAATGCCTACGATTGTGGAATAGGCAGGGTTTGCCATCAGTTTGGCTATTGACATGGCACCTCGTGCTAAATAAACCAGCTGTTCTTTTTGTGCAGTTCGACCAAAATCAACCAAATTCGCGCGTAGCTTCTGTGATTTCGCCCTTATATCTTGCAACGCCTTGAACTTATCGGCACCTCCTTTCTTGTGGTGGAAATGAATGATTCGATGTATTCATGAACATTTTGTGCAGTTCCCATTGAAATCAAGTTGAGCACCCCTGTTTTCACAAATACAAAAAAAGTGATTAGTATAGAGCAAACTGTACTATGAATTGACAATTTCAACAGGCACATACATGGTCCATGTAGAGCACACTTTTAGAAAAATGGAACTCACCAGAAAGAATCCTAGAACAACATTGTACTCGCGCATCACAACAAAAAAATGGAGATTTTGTCAGTCCTTCTGAGCTGAAGTTAGTTTGGTCTTGTGGGGAGTAATGTAACCATCCTTCAACTGCTCCTTCTGATGATAAGATAGACATGGCTTCTTCATTCTGGCATAATCAGAACTAGTCACTTCACGTACTCCATATTCTTCTTCAGAGGAAGATGATCCTGTTGTGCAAAGACAAGAGGACTACTAAATGCTAGCATCACTGTTTGCTCGAAAAAAGGAAAGGAAATATTTAAAACAGCACAGATGAAGCACTTCTCAAGGACAATACCACCTTTTCATGACAGTATCTAAACAGTAGCACAACACCAATAGAGATGACAAAGCTCAATCATATGGATGAAATCAATGGGCGAGTACCAACCTCTGTTAGGAGGCTTATTGTGTAGAGCATACAGATGAAGCAATTCTCCGGAACCATCTGTTGCTATCTACGGTGGTGGCCATGCTTACTATATACTCCTCGATTAGTTTAATGTTTCCAACATCTTCTTGTGAAGTTCCACTAAAATATATGGTATCTTCAAAGAAGATCCCTGTTTGCACAAGTAGAGATAATTACATTTTACATTAAGAGTGGCATCAAATCAGCGGCAAAACAATTGCTCGTTCCAGCCATAACAATAAATTAAGATGCAAAACTATATCATTACTTGTGTCATCACAGTTCCAGTGCTTGATTACAGCACCGGGAGTTGATTTTTGTTTTTCTTCCCATTGTTCTTCCCCTTCATCACTTGGTTCAATAACAAACAAGCTTCGCCTTCAATGTAAGATTTGGCATGTCAATTAGGGAGCACAAGTATAGAACTAAACTTAATTTTCTGATGAAAGTGGCAAAATACATGCCAGCAGTTGTGAAATATCCTTATCTTACCTCAATGGGATATTACGGTGCACATACAAATTGGAAGTCTTGTCTCCATTTGTGCAGTTCACTAAAATCAAGCAACATTATCGTACAAGTAGCACAACATATGAATGCACACTTCAGAATCATGTGAAAGAAGGCTAGTACTGACCTCTCATGATGCGGAATTCAAACAACTCACAAGAAGAAGATCTGAACCAAATTCGCCTTAACGGATAGGAAGTAAGATCTCCTCTTGTGCAGTTCCACTAAGATCAAGCAATCAAGCAATGTTATTAGTGTGAAATTTTGGTTGAACTGCATAAAACACTCTTAAAACAAAAGTGTTTTGTGCAGTGCAACAAAAGGTCACAATGGCAACGAGGTGAAGCAGATAACCCTGTTTACACAGAGGTGCAAAGGAAACAATTAGTGGTCAATAACGGTGGATGACACAGAAGCCAACGAAAAGAAGCATCTACCTTATCTAAATGGGAATGAAAGCAAGACAGTAGCATTTCTCAAACGGTGGCATTGATTAATATTAACATAGAGATTATATTAACAATAAAATTCGTTAAACATGTAATTTGCTTTTAACTGTGGCATTGCATCAATTTTCCCGCGGCATTATTAGAGGGTGTTTGTTTACAGGGACATTTTGGTGTAGGGACTAAAAAAACTCCGTGTCAGTCCCATCTAAACCAAACAGGAGGGACTTTTAGGGACTAAAAGTGGGCATTTGGGACTAAAGAAAGAAAACCCCGAGGGAGTCTTTTTGGGACTTTTTCCAACAGTTGCCCCTGCCACGCATCGCACCTTGTCTCTATTAGTTCATTACTAGGGGTAGCATGGTCTTTTAGCATGTCATTTAATAACCTCTAGTCCATGTTTTGTCCCTGTAACCCAGCAGGTAGGGACTAGGTAGTTTTTAATCAAACAGGGCCTTAGATTAACAACAGCTAATGAGTTGCACGGGACAGTGGATGCACCAGCACCATGTGCATCTACCGATGTACTGTGGTCATGAACAGTCTGTTGCAACAAATAACAATCAACCAAGGAGCATATTTGTGTTGGTCCCAGTTTTGTTATCTTTAGACGCCTTTCCCTATGTGAGCGCAACAAATCTAGTCCTGCTCAAACTCTACAACCTTGTCCCTTCCTTTCCTTTTTGAACTAGTACTTTCGCCCCTTCCTTTCCTCTTTGAACCACGTCCTAGATTTATGCGATACAACTTTCCCCACTACTTTCCCCCATTCCTTTCCTCTTTGAACCACGTCCTAGATTAATGCTATACAACTTTCCCCCTCATTTCCTCTTTGAACCACGTCCTAGATTCATGCTATATACAACTTTTCCCACTACTTTCCCCCACTCCTTTCCTCTTTGAACAACGTCCTAGATTCATGGTATACATGCAGCTAGAGCAATGCATGTAGATTAAGTAAATTATACCTTAAGGTTCTTGGGGCGTGGTTCGGTGGGCGACGGGACGGCAACGAAGAAGCACGGGTCGGAGGCCCTCCCGCGCCGCCGCTGGGTGGAAAGTGAACAACTGCGCCGGTAGTCCCTCGCTGACGGCGACAACGTTAAGCCTCCTTCCCTTCCCGGAGGACGGATCCTGCCGGCTCTTTGAGCAGCAGTGAGGGGAGAGAGAGGCCAACGAAGTCTTGTTTAGATCTGGAGAGGGCGAGAGTGTGTGAAGAGAGAAACTACAAGCGCCGAGGCTCCAGCGAGAGAGGGCGAGAGAGTGTGAAGAGAGCAACTACAGGCGCTGAGGCTCCAGCGAGAGAGGGCGAGAGAGTGTGAAGAGAGCAACTACAAGCGCTGAGGCTCCAGCGTGTATATATATACTGGAGAGAGAGTGTGAAGCGTGCAAACCCTAGAAAACATTTTGACCAGTCAAAGAATCCTCCTGGCACAAATTATGCTCAAGTGTAGTTATCGAACCCGAGACCTCAAGTTTGATGAGCGACCAGGCTAACCAGCTACACAACCCTCCCGTTATGTTCAACGAGAGGGAAATAACTTTTTATACATTCCTTCATTCGTGTGACAAGCATGTCGTGTTTTTTTTGTGTGGGGGGGGGAGTCATTGGGATTTCAATCATAATCGTGTCATGTGGCTTTGGTGGTAAGACTATCCACAGTGGTGCAGAAATAATTCAGCCTTAGTCACCTTACCTCTCTCCACGTAGTACGTTGGGTCCCACCAGACAGAGGGTGAAAGAAACAAATTAATAAGAAAAATTAAAAGCACCAGCGGTGTATCTTACCTCACACATCTCGCTACTGCTCGGGAACACTGTCCAATTGATCCCTCTGTTCGCTCACGTTCTATTTGAAGTGAATCCTTATTATAACATGCACACAAATTTTAGGCACTTGTATTCGACTTAAGTCAGTGTGCCACCGTATCTCGTATACTTACTACTCCCTCCGTCTAGGTGTAATAAGTCACGTTAGAAGGTGCAACAGGACCAAGGTGCGTGCGTGTGCGTGTGTGTGTGTGTGCGCGCGCGCGCATGTGTGTCTGTGTTTAACACAATGTGTGTGTTAGAGAGAGCGACAGATCGACCTACTCCTACAGAGAGATGTTGTGTAGTGTACGATTTTAGCCGCGAGAGTCGGTTCATCCTCTCGTTTCCGGGCATGTCCGGTAGGGACATGCGGACAGCTGCCACGCCCGCTCCTGACTAGCCTGGCCCACCCAAAGCCCCTCCATCGCCCACATGCACTTCCCGCCCGAAATGGTCAGTGCCGCTCCAAAGAATCGGTGCCGCATTCATGCCCGGGCAGAGCGGACGCGACCTCTCACTGGCGCAAGAGCGATGGTTGCTTCGTCCGTCAAACTTACTGTTGGGTCTATGTGATTTGACGACTCATTGGTCTTTATTACTGAGGTGGTAGGACTGCTGGTTGTCCCACGCTTTCGGCGAAAGGAGGTACTACTACTAGATTACAATTTTCTCCATTCTTATAGAGGAGGCGTGCAAGAGCAGTGAAAACACGCAGGCTCAGTGATTACATGGCCCACCTCACACTATCACAGGAGCAGTGAAAATTATTGATTTCATAGAACTAAAAACAACTATAACCACATGACAAATGTGGTAGCCAAACTAAATAAACTCCCACCATCATTTAGATCATCCCATGTGAGGAAAAAAGATCAGCCAACTTCTACTGCATAATGGGATTATATTTTTCTTTTTGACATGTTAATGGGACTTAAAAGCTCACTTACATGCATGCTACCGGTGCATGCTTGCATGTAGACATGTTGATGTGATTTAAAACCCACTCACATGCATGTGCCATGGTATTTCTGCATGCTTGCATGTGGCTTAGTGCGGAGCCTCTCAACATCTAGATCAGACGGCTATTATGGACTGATTTACTTCATCTAATGGCTACATCAATTTTGATGATGTGGCTCAAGGAGAGGATAGAGAATTCCTAGTAGTGGGGGCTAGCTATTACTAGTAGATAACTCTTTGTAGAGATTCCACTACATACGGAACGAAATGAATGAATCTACACTTAAAATGCATCTATATACATCCGCATGTGGTTCATGGTGAAATCTCTACAAAGACTTATATTTAAGAACGTAGGAAGTACTAGTATAGTACGTACTGTAATTTATCAGTGAGATAAATTTGTACAATGCTATGAAGCTTCCAGCTTCTGTTACATGTATCTTGCATCCAAGGTTGCCCGTTGCAACATTTCATCAAATGCAAAGGAGACTAACATGCATGCTATTGCATCTCAATGATTGACAGATCATAGCAAATATGTACTCCCTCCGTTCCAAAATAAGTGTCTCAACTTTGTGCAAACTTTAGTACAAAGTTGTACTACTACTAAAGTTGACACTTATTTTGGAACAGAGGCAGCTAAAGAAAAAAACGATCCATGCAGTCCCTAGCCCTTGAACCATGAACCCTGACCAGGCTTCAATTTGCTGGCAACGTTCGAGCTTCCTAATAAATGAAGTTTGCAACCTTTTGACCATCGGATCATTTTGTGCAGTTTCACCAAAATCGAGATGAGCATCCCTGTGGCAAAGAAATTGAAGAAGCGTGATTAGAATAAGATTACTGGGACTAGTTGATGAGACATAAACTCATCACAAATACAGTACGTAGAAGCCAGTAGAGGTATGTGCGGGGCAAAGAAGTAGAGAAATATCCACAGTGAGTGATGTGGGCAGCTGGAGCAGTGGTGCAAGCCGGCTGTAAAGGGAGTTGTACCTGAGGGACGTAGCTCAACCTTGAGGAGGGCAGCGGGAGGTGGCAACTACCCACGTCGCGGTAGTGAGTAAGGGACGAAGGCAACCTCACCGGCTTTGTGAGAGAGAACGGCGGGGACCCCTGATCGGGACGTGCCAACAGTGGGTTTTCGCCGTCGGCGACGGCCACCGCATCTACACTAAGCATCCACCCCTTCACCAAGTGGACGTGATCCGCCGGGATGTTAGAGATGTGGCCCCAGTCGTTTTGTGCGAGAGAGTGTGAAGAGAGCAACCCCAGCAAGCAACCGTGTAGGCTATCCCGTCCTGACTATGTATATAGTGGAGCGGTTTCCTTTTCTCTCCATATGAACCTATCATATTGCGTACGTGCCACTGAAGAAAAAAAACTTTATTTATAAATGACGCGACACCTACTACTCATTCTCCTATAACCTTGCGCTTGGCATCTCCAAAATATTAACCTTGCGATTGGCTCTTTGCCTCTTCGGGAAGTCTAGCAATAATGGTAGTGCAGTATATATCGTTCTGGCTATATGAGACCGAATGAATTGCTGCACGTCCACCACGTGGGCGAGGGTCGAGGGGCGAGGGAGAGTGCTACATACAGAGCAGAATGAGTGAATCTACACTCTAAAATACGTCTATATACATTAGTGTTTGGAGTATGTACTAGTAGTTCATATTGAAATCTACTAAAGGACATATATATTCCAAACAATATGATATAATCTCTATAACCAAGGTGGTAGGGACAAGGAGTAAACGGAGGGAGTAGTAAAATTTTCTCCTCATCCTGCGAGCCACCGCGCACATGGGCGAGGGAGTGGGCGTAAGGCGTAGTAAGCAAGCTTCACCTCATCCTGCGAGCCACCGCGCCCGTGGGCGGGGGAGACGGCGTACTAAGCAAGCTTCTCCTCGTTCTGCGAGTTGACGGGACACATCAAAAGTACTCCAGTGTATAGAGCCTTGCCTCTAAGGTAGGCCCCACATGGTTTGCCTCTTTTTTTAACATAACACGTCAAGTCGCAATTTGTTTTTTCACCCGTGGGAGACGATCCTCCCTCCACCAAGTGGACAACCAGTACATGTGCCAAATTACCACGTGGGCTGCCTTTTTCATACAGAAATGAGCTCCACCGTGTACCCGCACGGGTGTGGTTGGGAAAGAGACGGGAGTACGTGCGCCGTGCATGAACCTCTTCTCTTCGTGCACGTCCCCCACCTATGTGGGTGTGTCTGAGAGATACAAACCGCGTTCGTGAGTGTTTTTTGTTTTGGGGTGGGGGTGGGGTGGGGGGTTGATTTCGTGAATTATTTGTGGGAATTTGTGTCGATGACATCTCAAACAAAATTTTGCATGCAATGTGTGTGAAATGGAGGCCTATCCATATCATACATAGAGGGTCGGGCAATCCACGAGAAGAGAGGGAGGGGTCATAGCTATAGATAGAGTCGAAGAGAGGATCAAGTGGGTGGGTGCAAGATCGATGAAGAGAGCCATCAAAATTTTGTGTGTGTACAAGTCAAAGATATAGGGCGACTGGCCTACCGGAATGTTAGAGGACACACGTCAAGTTTGTGTGTGGCAGGGAGACATGACTAGAGCGCTCGATGTATCAGTGCGTGTGGGGGGAGGGGGTGGTGGGAGGGGTAGGCACAGGCCTAACTATAGAGGTAGAATGACTCGTATATGTGTTGAGAAGGAGAGACCCATCTATGTCTTGAGGGAGATCGGTCGACATCCATACATAACTGAAGGACGGGAAATATGATGGGATAGAGAGAGAGAGAGAGAGAGAGAGAGGAGAGAGGGAGGGAGAGGGGTAGAGTGCTGGATGGGTGATGGAGTTTCTTCTCGAAGATGGTGGGAGAGTCCTACTAGACAAACTGAGGGTGGAACTGCAATGCTATCAATAAGAGTGGGGATGTGTTTCTGTGTGTGCCTGTGCGTGATAGATTTGTCGGGACGCATCCATGGATGATGAAGGGGAACCATGTGCTTGGTAAGCAAACCTAACTAGATCGGTAGATCAATTGTTGTTTGTCTGAGGAAGGGAGAGACACAACTAATGAGGTAGATCGATTGACGTGTGGGTAAAAACGAGTTATAAGGACCTAGCTAGCTATATGTATAGAGAGAGATCGGTCGGTGTACGTCCATTTGTTAGAGGCAAAGAAGGCCCAGCGAGACGGATAGACAGAGAGAATGGAGCTAGGAGGTGGTGCGAGAGGCCCAACTACTAGCTAGATAGGGGGAGGAGTGTGCGGTTGTGAGAGCGATGAAAAGAGGGGCGAGAGTTTACACGTGTGTCTGACCGTATGAGAGACACGAGGCAAGGACACATAAAGGAGGAGATTGAAGGTGTGTTTGTATGTTGTAGGCAGGCATCGCTGGAGAGGTTTATCGATCGGTGTGTGTCGGAAAGGAGTTGTGGAGACTCTAGGAGAATGACCTAAAGAAAAAAATGAATGTGCCCAGTGGATAGAATGCCGAGGGAGGGGGAGGGCGAGGAGGGCGTGTGCATGCACGAGAGAAAGTTAGTGGTAGCTACAAAGGTTAGAGGATTGTGTGGGTGTAAGAGACTAACAAAGATCATAATTTGATATGAAAGCGGATTCATATATTTGAATAGGAGATCATACTGTTTTAAACATTGCATGCATGAATATAGCAGTGATACACGTGTTGTGCACATGTTATACCATAATGTGATAATGCATGGCGTTTGCAACTCACAGCTAAATGCCGAACAATCTAAACCATACTATACATCAAACAATCTCAGATTTTATTTGAATTTGTGATAATGTGTGGCATTTGCATCCTCACCGGCCAACCCAATCACGCTGAGATCGACATGGCTTCACCAAAGAGGTTGTACACTTGTTGCATCTCTTTTTTACTCTACATGTTATATATATTGTCCACTGAGCACACGGATTTGTTCCTTTAGTGTCTCCTTGAAAGAAAAAAAAAGTAGGAATTTTAATTTTCACTTGTCCTCCTTTTCAAATTCCTATTCATGAAGCACAATACTAAGAAATAGTAGCATAATAGCATTATAACCGTACATTTTCTTGTGGTTTGACTTAATCTCACCATGCTTCTTTGCATCCTGTGATCTTCCAATTGTTGTGAATCAAACACCCAGATTGGCAGAAATCCTGTGTTTTTAAATTCTCTGTTTTGCACGTGCATTCCTATCCTATTCCTGTCTATTTCCTATCCCTGCATTGTTGGAATCCTCCAATTCGAACGAGCCCTTACAGAATTACTTCTCTTACAGATAGTTGTCAAAGAAAACCTTGCGTGCTTTGTCCCGCTCCTGCTGCGTCGTCGTCCACCCCAGCTCAGCTGCTCCAACGACAGAAGGGTCCAGCACAGCAGGGATCCGGCCTCCAGACTGTCTTTCGCCGCCTCAGATCCTCTTCCCCGCCGCTGGCAGCCATGAAAACTGCACTACCATCATCAACCGAGCAGATGACCTCGAGGACTGCACGGGTTCGCAAGAGAGGTCGCACTCTTTCGTGTCCGCTTACGTTATGCATCGCTTAATATTACATGCTACTTTATCGTCCTGTTCACCGATTAGACTCTGAGTCAGCTCCAAACTAATGGTCAAACTTGTGTTTTTAAATGGTTGTGGGGTACATATCGGGGCCGCTATCAATAGTATTTATCTACTATCTGGTTAATCTCCGGTGTCTACTATGAGTTTCATGTTGGGTGGGAAACAAATAGTAAAGAAGCCATTATCTGTATTTTTTAACTGAAGCCATTATCTTCCTGCTATTATTGGTTTTGGGTCTATCCACAGGTTGCTACCATCACTCTGGATTTCTGCATGCACTCCTTACATAATCTCACAATGTTTTATTCCTATGCATGAAAAGTTATTGTAAACAATGGAACTGAACATGCAGAGCAAAAGAGACGAGCCTTGCGTGGCAATAAGATTTCATGCAGACGTCGCTCCATGGTAGGCGCAAAGGCAGCCCCCCTCCACGCATTTCGGATTGTAATCGAGAGGAAGATATCTGTTCTGAGGGGGATTCATAAGGAGAAGACAACTCCTATTTACCCCCTGAGGTCTTCGCTCTTACTTGGCATGCTAATGTTGGTTATATCATGCATATGGTGTCTTGCATTGCTTACCTTATACATCAAATATGTCATCTGCTTAGTTTAGACATCCTTTGTGCGAATGTCATCTGTTTAGTTTATTCATCGTTTATGTGAATTATGCAACACCATCTTGTTTAGCCACGCATCATATATGTGAATTTTGCAATGCCATCCTGCTTAGCCAGTCATCTTATATGTAAATTATATCAGGCCATCCTTTCTTTCCGTTACATATTGCATTTCTCAACAATGTTATTACATTCAACTGCTCTTCGTGTGCATCAGCCATTTGACACGGTGATGGCAAATTCTGGAGTGAAAACAAGGTCTTCAGAGCAGACTATGCTATCTGACGAAGCGCATATCTCGCTGGTTATGGATAGCTCCTCAGAAGAGGATTCAGAGACAGATGACCAGTCCTATTCCCCCCCCCCCCGAGGTGTATGCTCTAACTTGGCAGGGTTATGTTGCTCATATCGTGCGTATGATGTCTCTCATTGCTATGTCATTTTATTAGTTTAGACATGCTTTGTGTGAATGCCACCTGTTCAGTGTCTAATTACCATATATGTGAATTATGCATTGCCATCTTGTTGCAAGACATTATATATGTGAATTATACAATGCTATCTTGTTGCAAAGGCATTATATATGTGAATTATGCAATGTCATGCTGTTTAGACAATCATCATGTATGTGAATTATATCATGCTCTCATTTTTTTGTATTATGTGTTCCATTTGTCGATAACGTTTGTATATTCAACTACTCTTCCTATGCATCAGCCATTTGAAGCGGTGATGGAAGTATCTGGAGTGAAAACACGGTATCCAGAGCAGACAATGCTACCTGCTGAAGCAGACATCTTGCTGGTTACAGAGAGCTCCTCAAAGGAGGATTCAGAGACTGATGACCAGTCCTATTTTCCCCCTGAGGTCTATGCTCAAACTTGGCAGGGTTATATTACCCATGTCATGCATGTTGTCTTGCATTGCTTAGTTTTTACATCACATATGGATTGCCATCTGCTTACTTGCTTACTATATAAATCATATATTTGAATTATATCATGCCATCATGTTTACATAGTACATACACATCATCTATCTGAATTATGGCATGGCAACCCATTTAATAAAGACATCATATAGTTATATCATCTCATCCTGTTTAGTGTTTACAGTCATCATATTTTGAATTATGGCATTCTATCCGTGAATGTATGTGAATTATGGCATGGCAACCTATTTAATAAACACATTATATAGTTATGTCATGTCATCCTGTTTACATAGTCTCATATTTTGAACTATGTCTTTCCATCTTTTTTAGTTAGCCATCATAATGTGAAATTGTGTCATGCTATCCTGTTTAGTTAGCCATCATATATGTGAAATTGTGTCATGCTATCCTGTTTAGTTAGACAACATAAATATGAATTATTTCATGCCCTCTTTTATTCCCCACTATCCATTGCACCTGTCTATCATACAATGTCTATACTTTCAATTAATTTTCTTGTTTATCAGCCATTTGAATTGGAGAGCATGATGGCAGTATCTAAGGGAGTAACAACACGGTCTTCAGAAAAGATAGTGCTACCAGTTGATGCAGATAGAACCAGGGTTGTACTTGCCCAAGGACCAGATCCACCACACATAACCCAGACTCTCGCAGATTGTACCCCTACCCAGTTGGACAGAGAACCAGCTACACCCCTTCTAACCCCAACCCTGACAGATAGTAACCCAGTTCCAGTTGACATAGCACCGTCTCCACCACAGAGCACCCAAACACGAGCAGTTAGTAAGGGAACTGCAGTGCCCAAAGCATGAGGACCACCACTCCGAATCCCAACTCAACGCCTAAAGGAGAAGAAGATTTGTTCTCAGGTCAGGTTCTGTAGCTATGGTTCATACTCCTTTGCTCTTGCATGACTGTATTTACTCATACCAACTATTTTCAAATTTGAAGGATGGAATTGAAACTCCAATGGCGCAACAGGTATGTTTTAAACCTGTTTCTTTAACTGGTTGCTGTTGTAACCTGCTCTATGTTGATTTCAGTTCAATTGAATAAACAATTATGTTCTCATGTCATGCACATTACAAGTGTTGTTATTGCTCTATAGTTACCCACACTTATATTCTGTCTATTCTGCTTTCTCTTGAACAAATATTATTTGAACTATGTCTCTATCTTGATTTGGCAACAAAAACTAGAATGATATAGACCATAAAGTGACCATGGTACATAGATATATGTTTGTTTCATGATGTTATCCTGTCCACTTTAATACTGAACTCATTTACCAAAATGAGTTTCATATACAACATGGTAAACATGTGATGTGTCTGCTTGTATCTCTTTTAGAATGCGGAAAAAATATTGGAGAAAGTACCGCATTATCCAATTGTAAAGGAAGTAATGCAAATAAGGTTCAAGATAGTGAGACATCCCTGTTGGTCTCCAAGAAAGCTGATAAAAACTATCTTGACGACAGTGAGGGAACCCAAAAGTCCTGTCTTGATGTAGTGTTCGAGTTACTGGCCACTACTGCTGGCACAAGCTCTTCGAACTCGCTGCCTGAATCTGTTCGTCTTCTTGAGTCTCAACTTCAAGTTGAAAGACATCGATCAGATGTGCTGCGATAGGAAGCTGAAGGACTGAGGAAGTCCCTGCAGAATTCATATGCATATTTTCTAGTGCAACAGCAAGCGCTAGAGGATTTAAGCGCCAAACAAGAGAAAGTTAATAAGCTTGCTAAGCATCTTGCCAGCATTATGGGTACCCAGGATATTGTTTCTTGAGATCTTCTGAAGTGGTTTCAGTTCTGGATTTGTTTTGCTGCAGCGTTTATTTGCGCTGGTCGCCAACTTTGACAACCAGTGTATATGATATGCTGCATTGTTCCCTATATTTGCACTGGTGGCGAACTTTGATGCCTAGTGGATGTAATATGTGTAATAGCCGTGATAGCCTAGAGTTAGTTGCTTGCTTATTTATTTCCTTGTTGTCTTATTTATTTTTTGGCTTGTAGTCATTGCAGTTCTTTTTCCGCGGTTAGCTAGTGGATCCAATAACCTAATTTTTAAAACTAGGCCACAATAACCATGGGCTAATATTACTGTAGTGATACTGGGCCTCCTACTGGCCGTAGAAACAGTGGGCCTTCTACGGGTCGTAGAAACAATGGGCCTTCTACGGGTCGTAGAAACAATGGGCCTTCTACGGGCTGTATTATCAATGGGCCTTATACAGGCCGTATAATCGATTGGCCAAACATGGGTGAGGGAGTCCTGGATTAGGGGGTGTTCGGATAGCCGGACTATACCTTCAGCCGGACTCCAGGACAGTGGAGATACAAGATTGAAGACTTCGTCCCGTGTCCGGAAGGGACTTTCGAAGGCGTGGAAGGCAAGCTAGGCGATGCGGGTATTCAAGATCTCCTACCATTGTAACCGACTTTGTGTAACCCTAACCCTATCCGGTACCTCTCCGTCTCGCAAAGATCTAACTACTGAAAGAACAACGCAAGAGACACATGGTTTATACTAGTTCAGGCCACCATTGTGGTGTAATACCCTACTCTAGTTTGTGGTGGGTGGATTGCCTCTTGGGCTGATGATGGCGAACAATACAAAGAAGAACAACCTCGTGAGGTTCTACTCTTAGCTAGGACGATGAACTGCTAGGGGGAGTTCAGGCGCCCTCTTCTCTCTCTCCCTCCGTGTGTCTGTGTTGATTCCTCATTGCCTCTACCCTGGGGTTGGCTAGTCCTGTTTATAGGCAAAGGCCCTGGGCCTCTTCCCAAACATTGAGCGGGAAGGGCGCCAACAAATGGCCAATTTGAAGGGGAACATCTGGTACACTTATCCTGACTAAAGTTGGTCCTCGCCTGCCAAAGGCCCTGTGGTGATGCTGTCCTGGGCTCCACGATGACCTCCTTCCCACCATTAGACTGGTCTTGGTCCCGTTGCACCGAAATGGGTGCCTTTACTTGATCCTCTCGCCTGCGCTTGCCCCCTTTGCACCAAAGAGGAAAGGGAGACACTGCGCAGGCTAGCGCTCGCCTGGCGCCCTTGGTCGTCATGGCTTGCGTCATGGGCACCTCGTGAGGTACCCCGCCTTGATCTTTCTGCCTCCTCGCGAGCCAGCCTGATGAGGCCGCTCCTGAGGAAGCGCCGTGTCGTCCGCCCCCCGAGGCTTGGCCCCTCGCGAGGGTCTTGGGTCTCGTGTTGATGAAGATGGGCCGTGCTGGGGGCCCTTTCGAGCCACGCTGCAGGCCGCAGGTAGGCAAGTCTGGGGACCCCCGTTCCCAGAACGCCGACAGTAGCCCCCGGGCCCAAGGTGCGCATGGACTTGGCCGTGCCGAGAAGTGAAAAGGCAAGGGCAAAGCGCCGCGGGCCCTAACAGCCTGCGGCCTTGGGCGCCGCGTGACAGTTGATCGGACGCGAGTGCTTCTGCAACCGCGCATGTTATTAAAGGCGCGACGTCTACCCAGGCTTTGCTTTTATCTTTCTTCGGTCGCTGCTCAGATCCCCTTTCTCGCGCCTCTCCTTCCTTCCTCCAAATTCCCAGATCTGCTCCACCCGTGTGACCTAGGAAGACATGGTGCCTCGTCAGTCTCCGGTCGAAGCTTGGTTCTCGCCTGCCCTGGACTTGCCGAATGTGTCGGAGGCGAGCCTTGCCCGGCTGCGCCGAATGGCGGCGGCATAGGGCATCGACGGGGCGCAGGTGTTCAAGGTCGGCTCCGCCACCCCCGAGGGCCGAGGGAGCACCTTCTACCCTCTCTTCGTAAGCTCCATTACTGCGGGCCTGGTGCCTCCTTTCTCCGAGTTCTTCCTCTTTGTCCTCCGCCATTACAACTTACAAGCTCTGCATCTCCACCCCAACTCCATCCTTCTTCTAGCAATCTTCGCCTACTACTGCGAGGCTCATGTGGGGTGCAGCCCTTAGTGGCCTTGTTGCGCCACTACTTCTCCCTCCGGGTCACCCGTGGTTCTCCTTCCGCATGCGCGTGCTTCGTTGCGTATGGCGGCGCCATTGCCATTTCAAATCCTGGGAAGAGGATTGAGGGCTTCAGGAGCAAGTGGGTCTTGGCAGACGCCGGGCGCATACACCCTTGGCTAATCCTGCCCGTGGAGCAGCCCGTGAGTTCCAGCGACTGGTGCCGAGCGGAGCTCATGGACCCTCGCGCGAAGTCGGTACTGGAGAAGATGGACGCGGACCTGAGGCCAGCCAGCTTGGCGACGGCGAAGCTGACTGGCGCGTCGTTGCTGAGGGAGTTCCTGGAGCACCAATTGGCTCCAATTCGGCAATACTCACCCCCGATGTGGAGGCCTCATCTGAGCCCCGCGGCCTTAGGCGACGAGGATTTGACCGTGGTTCTCCAATCTCTGGTCGGGGCGAGGTGGCAAGGTTGGAGGGCGCGCCTGCGCCCTTGTTCCTTTGCGACGACTGGAAGCAGGTGGTGGAGTCCATACCCGTATTCAACGGGAACGGGCCCGTGCCCGTGGTGGCTCCCGAGGGACTGGTGGACGTGTCCTCCGGCGACTCCGGCGAAGAGGAGGGCGAAGAGGAGCGGGAGAAGGGCCCTGACTCCGAGGCAACTGACGGAGAGTCGAGGGCTCCCCTTCCCCGGCGCAGACCCCGTTCTCTCCGCCTCTCTTCGAGTGACGATGATGAGGACGACGACGTGCGGGGTAGCGGAAGCTTGCCCCCGATCCCGAAGAAGGGCAGGACCGGGCTGATCCCCCGCGGGTCCGCCCCTGCCCCAAGGCGCACCGCAGACACGCCTCCTGCTTCTGGGCTTCCTGAGGGTGATCCTTCTAGCCGGCTTTCTGGCTTCAAGTATGGCCGGAGGCTGCTTGAGCTCTCCAGCGACGACCCGTAAGTGCTTGATCCTCGTCTTTTATTTCTTGTTCCACTGCTGAGGCTTGACGTTCGCTTCTCTTGAATAGGCTGGCGCCCGTGGCGAAGAAGCCGAAGGGGGCTCCCGAGGCCCCATCCGCGGCAACGCCTCCGTCTGCAGGGGAAAGCGACCGTGACGCACGTGCTTCTCCTGCCCGGTCGTCCTTGCGAGGCCTGGCTGAGCTGGCTGGGGCGAGCCCAGCCCCCATGGCCCAAGCGACTCCCGATCGAGGTGCCTCTGCCTGCTGCCGCCACCACAGTCGTCGGGGCGCAGCAGACTCCGCCTCAGGATGCTGTGGTCTCGCCGCCGCTACCTTCTCCTCCCGTTCCACCGACCGCTGCTTCCCCAACTCCTCCTGCTGTCTTGGAGCGTGCCGCTGTTTCTCCATCTTCTTCTGCCGTCCTGGAGCGTGCCGTTGCTGAACTGGACCGGCTGCGGCAGATCTTCTTGGCGCCAACCCTTGCCTGGTGGCCGGGCGCCTGGAGCTGGCTTCGGGGTGGATTCGCTCCGACGCCTCGATTTTGGCGGCGCTGGTTCAGGCTTCGACGACCTGTGATGGAGAGAGGGAGGCCACCCTCGAGGCAAAGGCTGTTCGAGACGCGGCCTTGGGGGAGGTGGTCGAAGTCCGTGGTAGCTGCAAGGAGCTGGGGGACGAGCTGCAAGGCCTGCGAGACCGGCTCGTGAAGGAGGTCCGCCTTCGCCAGGAGCAGGAAGAAGGCATTAAGGCTCGCGAGGCGGCCATCAAGGACCGGGAGGCCAAGCTCAAGAAGCGCCGCGACCGCCTAGGCACGCTGAAGAAGGAGCTGGAGGTGACGAAGGCCTAGCTGGACGGCAAGGCCCGGGTCCTTGCCGAGGATCGTGTGGCCTTCGCGGACATGGAGAAGGAGGTCCGTGCTTCGCTGAAGATGCTTTACGAGAGTGGCCTGGAGAGTCCGCTGGCCGGTGCCGAGGACGGCCCCGCCAAGCTGCTTCCATTCCTGGTTCGTGCACTTGGGGATGTCGCCCTTGGCCTTGGCCCCACGGCTGAGGCCGAGGCGCGTGTCTTGTCTTCTGTTGCGCTGACGCGGGTATTCGCCCACATCTACCTTCGCGATCCCAGCGCTGACCTCGACAGCCTGTTGGAGCCGGTGAGTGGCGAGGGTGCTGCCGCCGCTGTCGAAGCCATGAAGGGGCGCGCAGAGGCGCTGCTGGGGAAGTTCCGGGCCTTCAGCACCAAGCCAAAGCAAGGCGCTGCCGGCCCTGCTGCTCCATGAGGCGAAGCCACTCCGTGCTGCTCCACCGCCGACAAGTGACTCCGTTACCGCTCATGTTCTTCTTTTAATTCCTGCACATGCACCACGCCTCGGGGAGGCATTTAAACTTGCGTTTGGTACTAAGACGACAGTATGGACTATAATATTTGCTTTTAAATTCCTTGAGTTTTATGCTTTTTCTCCCTACTTGCTTGTGTTCTACGCCGGTAGAGCCCGGCCCCGCGCGTACCTCACTCAGCATTAGCCCCGACCAGAAACCAGGACGGGACCAAAGGAGTGAGGGGCTACGTGACAAGTTAGGCTCCTGAGTCGCGATGCTCAGGAGTCCCCCTTGGCGCACGAACAACAAGTAGGGAAGCGTGATGTAGGTGTATCTTCCGTTCTACGTCTGTAGAGCCCGACTCCGCGCGTACCTCACTCAGCATAGCCTTTTGGAACTAAGGAGTGAGGGGCTATGGAGCCAGTTAGGCTCCTGAGTTGCGATGCTCAGGAGTCCCTCTTGACGCGCAAACAGTGGGCGATGAGGTGAGATGCAAGCGAGACTACCGTTCTACGTCTGCAGAGCCCGGCCCCGCGCGTACCTCACCCAGCATAGCCTTTCGGAACTAAGGAGTGAGGGGCTACAGAGCCAGTTAGGCTCCTGAGTCGCGATGCTCAGGGGTCCCCCTTGACGCTCAAACGGCCCTCATACCTTGGCTCCGCTCGGAGAGAGACGCGCGACGAACCAGGGCCGAGGGACCTGGCTGGGTGGCGTACGTCCGGGCGTGACCCAGGCGTAGCCCCCATGCCTAGCCCCCTCGCGCGGCGCTCCCGAGGGGAGGCATTGCGATGAGTCTAGACACTGAGCTCTGGGCTCCCTGAGGTTGATGCGGCCCGGAGGCCACCCTCAGTTGTTTATCTCCAGCGCGGAGCATAGCGCTTCCGTATGTGTATGGGCATAGCCGCTCCTCGGCAGTGTCGTCAGCCAGCGCGGAGCATGGTGCTTCCACTGGTGCGTGGGAGGGGGCTCCCCCCCGGGAGGAGCCCCTGGGGCGTGTACAGCCCCGCCCTGACACGTGGCTGGCACGCTAGGGCTAGGTGAGGTGTATCTGGGCACCCGTGAGCCAGTGCGGGACTCACGGGGCCCTACCTCTAGGAGGGCTTCGCTTGGCACTGGGCCATATCTTGAGATGTGTTCCTGCAAATTTGGTTAGATGCCGGCACTCTACGTCCTCGGGTCCCGGCCCTCGAGCTTGTCTCAGCCGTCGCTGGTATGCCAGGTCGCGATGCCGTGGAAAAGGACAGAGGGTGAGGGCTGGAGAGCCAGTAAGAGCCCTGAGTCACGATGCTCAGGTACCCCCCCCTTTAACGTGCAAGTGGTCAACATGGAGAAGAAGAGGTGCCATGGACGGGCATCTACTAATCAAGCATGGTAGGCGAATGCATAGCAGGAAATAAATGCAAGGGAGATACACGCCACCGGGCCTGGCCCGAGCGGCCTGGGGATGATGCAGCCCGAGGGGCGCCCCCAACAAAGTAAGCTAATGACGGAAAATAAAAAGGGGTACATGCCGTAGGGATGGACCCACGCGGCCTGGGAATGATGCAGCCCTGGGAGAGCGCTCCCAAATGGAAATGAAGCTTGAAGTATGTCACCTGAAGATGTCGAAGATGAAGTGGTGTTGGTGCAGCAGACTCGGTGGGCTGCGGAAGCCGATCCTCACGAGCCCCCAGTCCCAGGGGCCTCAGGAGGCTCCGGAGGCGCTGGTGGCTCCTCGCGAATCATCTCCATCTCCGCCAGGACTGCGGAACGCCTGTCTTCCTGAGTCTCCATGATGCCCCTCATGAGGCGCTGGTACGCAGCAGCCACGCTCGGCAAGCCGTAAGGCATGCGAACATAGCTGTGGGGTGGACCTCCACAACGCCCCACTTGTGAGGGCCAGAGGCGTTCCGTCGTGGCGACCTGATTGAGCCCTGGTACGTTGATGCAGACACGCGGCCCACCATCCTCGCCTGGATGGGGAGCCACAGCTGGTGAACGGCGGCAACCTCTCATGATTCTTGACTCCTGTAGTTCTTGAACAGCCTTGTTGATGAACTCCTGCTGGTCTGACCTTCCTTGCCTCGCTCCTTCTTGAGGGAAACGTGCTTCGAAGCACGCCTCCACGTGGTTCCCAAGCGCCTCCCTCGTGACCCTGGCCAGGTCGGTGGCCCTCCAGGTGAGAGCTCCCGAGCCCTGCCTGAGGAGGGCACCGGGCGCGCTTTCCTATGCGATGGAAGGAGGGTCCCCTTGGGCAGACGTTGGCCCTGGGGGGCCTGCCTCCTGAGGGGCTGAGCCTGGCGATGTCTTCTTCTTCTTGGGGGTGGTCTCCGGAAGCCTCCTGCTTCCGCGATCTGGGTCTTCTAGTGACACGGCCTGAAAGGCTCGCTCCAGGGAACACACTGCATCCTTCTCTTCACACGGCACCGTGATGACTCCGCCACTTCCTGGCATCTTGAGGACGTTGTAGCCATGGTGAGTCACGGCCATTAACTTGGCCAGTGCTGGGTACCCGAGGATGGCGTTGTATGGTAGGCGAATGTGGGCGACATCGAAGTCGATGAGCTCGATGCGTTAGTTGTTGCGGGCCCCGAAGGTGACTGGGAGACGGACCTGCCCGATCGGGATCATGGAACCGTTGGTGACTCCGGAGAAAGGCTTGGTCGGCTGAAGTTGGTCATAGGGCACTTGGAAATTGTTGAATGTTTCCACGGACAGGACGTTGAGCCCTGCTCCACCATCGATGAGGGTCCTGGTGACCAGTACGTTGCTGATGACTAGGGAGCAAAGCATCGGGAGGACCCCGGCTGTGGCCGCGCACTTGAGCTGATCCGCTGAGCTGAACGTGATGGTGCACGCCGACCACCTGAGAGGGCGCATTGCTTCGAGCCTGGGGAGGACTGCATTCTCTTCGCGGGCAAACTGCTTGAAGATGCGTTGGGAGGCTGGGGCTTGAGCTCCGCCCAGGATGCAGGCGATTGCGCACGGCTCCTGGAAGCCCCCAGCCCCCTCGTCTTGATGGCGGTCCTCGTTCCTCCGTGGCTGAGGCGGCAGCGGAGGGAGGCCTGCGTTGCCCTGCAGGCGATCCTCACGAGGCTGATCCCGCCAATCCCCCTCGCGAGGCAGATCCCGCCAGCAGTCCTCGCGAGGTTGATCACGCCATCCTTGGCGCGGGCCGCGGTCTTCCCAGCATCCTGGGTTTCTTCCTCCTCCTCGGCCGTAGCCCCGGTCAGCGCGGTCGGGACGACGACCGATCCTTCCTTCTCGCACGACGCGGAGCTCTTGGCATTCATTGGTGTTGTGGGTGTGGAGGTCGTGGTACACACAGTACCGGCTGCCCCTGGAGGACTCAGGCAGATCCTTGCCCCGCTTGGTATCGGGCTCTGCCGCGAGCACGGCAGCCCCCTTGCGCTTCACGTCCTTGGCCTTGGGTTTCTTCTCTTCTGGGTCTGCGGTAGGCAGCTCGAGGAGGGAGAGACGCCCCTCCTCAGCCCTGGCGCACTTGGTCACCAAGTTGAACAGCTCCAGGGAGGTGCACAGGTCTTCGTGCATCGCCAGCTCCTCCTTCATCTTGATGTCGCGCACGCCATCGTAGAAGGCAGAGATGATGGCTTCCTCGGACACCTTGGGGATCTTGAGGCGCGCGCTGTTGAAGCGCTGGATGTACTTTTGTAGGGTCTCTCCGGGTTGTTGCTTGATGCGGCGCATGTCGCTCATGGCGGGTGGCTGGTCGTGAGTACCTTGGAAGTTGGCGATGAAGCGGGTGCGCATCTGGTCCCAGGAAGAGATCATGCCTGGGGCCAGGTTCAGGAGCCAGGTGCGAGCTCCTTCCTTGAGCGCCATGGGGAACCAGTTCGCCATGACCTTTTCATCCCCGCTGGCAGCTTCGATGCCCAGCTCATAAAGCTGGAGGAACTCTGCAGGGTCGGTCGTGCCGTCGTAGCGAGGAGGTAGGTCTGGCTTCATCTTGCCGGGCCACGCGACGCTGCGCAGCTCGGTGGTGTAGGCGCGGCAGCCTGCGGTGGCCACAGGAGGCTTCAGTTAAGGGAGAGCTTGGCCTTGCAGGTCCCCATGCGCCGCAGCTGGAAACAGCACGGGGTCTTGACGTATCGGAGCTGGAGCAGGGTCACGGCGAGCCGGAGCAGGAAGCGCCCGGGCAGCCTCTTGCGGTCGAGGGACTTCTGGGCAGCTCCGTTCTTGCTGGGGTGGCGCCTGGCGGAGCGGGTTCTGCCCAGGGGCCACGCGCCTTGGAGCCATGGCGTCTTCTTGGAGAGGAGGCGGCTGGTACACCCCCAGAGCTTCATGGCCCGCGCGGGGCGAGGTGCGGCGCAGCGGAGCGGACGACGCAGGAGAGCCCCCAGCGGCGCGGACAAGCTCGGCGACGCGGTCGAGCCATTCTTCGTAGACGTCGTCGACGGGACGGTAACGCAGGAGCTCGTTTGCCGCGATGAGCGCAGTCGAGCCTCCAAGGGTGCGCGGTGCGCGTGGGACGAAGAGCCAACTGGTGTGAGCGATGGAGTAGCGGTGCGGCCATCTTGCCGCATGGATGGGTGCTAAGACGATGCTTGCTGCTCGTTCCCCGCCGGGCCGGTGGCGGCGTTGACGGCGGGCGACGGGGAACGACGAGGACGCCCACCGACGGGAGCCGTCTGGGCGACGTGGGAAGCGATGGCTGCCCGGCGCTCGGCACGGGCCCGACGAGCGTCAGACATGGACGCGACGGTCGGAGGAGAGCGGAGCGGTGGAAGACAAATTCCGGCGCACCCCTACCTGGCGCGCCAAATGTCGGATTTCGGGTTCCGGCAGACCCTTAACGTTCGAACTCTGGGGTGCGCGCGGAGATTATACCCTCTACCTCTCCGTCTCACAAGGATCTAACTACTGAAAGAACAACACAAAAGACACAGGGTTTATACTGGTTCGTGCCACCGATGTGGTGTAATACCCTACTCCAGTGTGGTGGGTGGATTGCCTCTTGGGCTGATGATGATGAACAATACAAGGAAGAACAGCCTCGCGAGGGCCTGTTCTTAGCTGGGACGATGAACTGCTAGGGGAGTTCAGCCGCCCTTCTCTCTGTGTGTGTGTGTTCGTCCCTTCCGATTCTTCTCTTTTCCATCCTCCCCCTACTCTGGGGGTGGCTAGTCCTATTTATAGGCAAAGGCCCTGGGCCTCTCCCCAAATATTGAGCGGGAAGGGCGCCAACAATTGGCCAATTTGAAGGGGAACATCTGGTACACTTATCCTGACTAAAGTTGGTTCTCGCCTACCAAAGGCCCTGTGGTGATGCCGTTCTGGGATCCATGATGACCTCCTTCCCACCGTTGGACTGGTCTTGGTCTCATCGCACCGAAATGGATGCCTTTGCTTGATCCTCTCGCCTGCGCTTGCCCCCTTTGCACCAAAGAGGAAAGGGAGGACACTGCGCAGGCTGGCGCCCGCCTGGCGCCCTTGGTCGTCATGGCTTGCGTCATGGGCACCTCGTGAGGTACCCCGCCTTGATCTCTCCGCCTCCTCGCGAGCCAGCCGGATGAGGCCGCGCCTGAGGAAGCGCTATGTCGTCCGCCCCGCGAGGCTTGGCCCCTCGCGAGGGTCTTGGGTCTCATATTGATGAAGATGGGCCGTGCTGGGCCCCCTTTTGAGCCATGCCGCAGGCCGCAGGCAGGCAAGTCTGGGGACCCCTGTTCCCAGAACGCCGACACAGCCAATCACACCAACAGGGATTGTTGGGTGTTCAAGCAGGCAGGCAAGCTAAGAGCCGAAAACAAAGACAAGGGGCTGCATAGCGATGACGAGGAGGAGCCCTGGCCGCCGAACAACAGTGGACAGAATGGTTTCCCCACACAAGTGCGGACGGTGAACATGATATACGCAACCCACATTCCCAAGAAGGAACGGAAGCGTGCGCTACGGGACGTATACGCGATGGAGCTAGTCGCCCCAAAGTTCAACCCATGGTCCTCCCGTCCGATCACTTTTGATCGAAGGGACCACCCCACTAGCATCCGTAACGGCGGTTTCGCCGCATTGGTTCTCGACCCAATCATCGACGGATTTCATCTCACAAGAGTCCTCATGGACGGCGGAAGTAGCCTGAACCTGCTTTATCAGGATACAGTGCGGAAAATGGGCATAGATCCCTTGAGGATTAAGCCCACAAAAACAACCTTTAAAGGCGTTATACCAGGTGTATAGGCCAACTGTACATGCTCAGTAACACTTGTAGTGGTCTTCTCTGGATAACTTCCGAAGCGAAGAGTTAATCTTCTATATAGTCCCGTTTCGCAGTGGATATCACGCCCTGCTCGGGCGAACCACATTCGCAAGGTTCAATGCGGTGCCGCACTACGCGTATCTCAAGCTCAAGATGCCAGGCCCTTGAGGAGTAATTATGGTCAACGGAAACACCGAACGCTCTCTCCGTACGGAGGAGCACACGGCGGCTCTCGCAGCGGAAGTACAAAGCAGCCTTCTCAGGCAATTCTCCAGTCCGGCCGTTAAAAAGCCAGACACCGCCAAGCGCGCCCGGAGTAACCTACAACAAGACCGCCTGGCATGTTCGGAGCAGGCGTAGCAATGCGGCCCCAACCCCAGCCCTCGCAACATAGCAAAACCAGTGCTTCGCGTACATAACTACGCTCTCGAAATACCATGGGCACAGGGGAAGGGGCACAATAATGGCAAGCCCAAAATACGGCCTAAAACGTACTAGGGGCTGCCGAATTCCTTTTTCTTACTTTCAGGACTCCACACTTCGGACGACCTGTCCGGCAATTCAACTGCCGCACGAACGATGCAAGATCCGGGGAAGCAGACAAGCCATGCCGCACTATGGAACTCCCAGGTGGTCTCTGTTACGAGCAGTATACCTGTTTTAAATACAATTCCACGGCCTGCCCCCGCCCAGGACATGTTAAATAGTCCAGTATCTTTTGCTTATCGCACTATTTGTATCATCCTGCTTTGAAAGCAGCTTCTTCATAAACAATGCATAGCTTTTTGTCTGTTTTTTGCATTATCCCGTTTTTTATATATATGTTCAGTAATGACATGCGGCACCCGTACACTATGGTACGGCAAATACGCCAGGGGCTTCAGTTTTTTATATATATGTTCAGTAATGACATGCGGCACCCATACACTATGGTACGGCAAATACGCCAGGGGCTTCAGTACCCCTTAATATGGCGCAAGAAGCCCGAACACTTCATAAGTGCGACACCCCGAACTTATAGCACTATATGCATCGGCTCCGAATCATGATTTGGGTCAATAGTTGGGTTTTCCCGGCTCCTATGTTTGGGTGCCTTACGTTCCGCTATATCGACTAAGGTAGCACTAGGAGAACCACTGCGATTGTGCCTCAGTTGAGCTGGGTTAAGCACCTCAGTGGAGAAAGCTAAAACTGATTGTCATGATGAGGCGAGAGACTGGTCGCTGTTCGAGAGGTTTTTCGAGTCCCTAAAGACTTATGCCGCTTCGAGCGAGGAGCCGGCTTTGTCCGGCCAAGGCGTGGATAGCGCCCCGAACTCGATCTTCCGAACTAGGGGCTTCGCCGAAATTTAAAATCATAAAGTTCTATGGCTATGTGAGAGTGTTCAAGCATTATAGTCTGATTGCCTGGTTCGTTGTGCTGAGCGTCTCCCTCGAAGGACCCAAATATGGGAAAAAGAGCGCTCAGGTTTATCCCGAACACCCCAGCACTAGTGGCATGGGGGCGGAAGCCGGCGACTCGCCATCTCTCAATTTTTTTGATAAACGGCCGCACAGAAAATAATATTTTAAATTCGAAAAGCATTGCTTAGCGCATATGAACAAGTTTTCAGCGCAGAGGATAAACACGAGCGAGTTCATTCAAAAATTACATCCTTGGTACATTCATCCGCCACAAGGCGAGCACCCGCAAGAACATCCTTATAGTAGTTCTCGGGCTTGCGATGCTCCTTCCCTGGCGGCGGCCCGTCCCTCACAAGCTTCTCACCGTCTAGCTTACCCGAGTGCACCTTTGCACGGGCAAGGGCCCTAAGGGCACCTTCGCTGCAGACGGAGCACTTGATGACATCAAGCCTTGGACAGGCCTCCACCAGCCACCGCACCAGCCCGAAGTAGCTCCCAGGCAAGGCCTCTTCGGGCCACAGCCGAAGTACGAAGCCCTTCATGGCCTGTTCGGCCGGCTTATGGAGCTCGACCAGCTGTTTCAGCTGGTCGCTCAAGGGCATAGGGTGTCCGGCCTCAGCATACTGAGACCAGAACACCTTCTCCGTCGAGCTGCCCTCTTCAGCTTGGTAGAATGCGGCGGCGGCGGATACGCTGCGGGGAAGATCTGCGAATGCCCCTGGAGAGCTCCGGATTCGGGTAAGTAACAAGTAGTTTACTTTTATATTTCTTCTTTGCATAAAGAATGCCTTACCCGCTGCTATCTTTTTCATCTCCTCCAACTCTTGGAGGGCCTTTTGGGCTTCGGCCTTGGCAGACTTGGCAGCCTCAGAGGCAGTCGTGAGCTCGGACGCTTGCGTTTTTGACTCAAGCTCAAAACTCTCATGTTTTTGCATAAGAGTCTGAAGCTCTTGCCGCACCTCGCCGACCTGGGCCTCAAGTTTCTCTCGCTCGGTGCGCTCCGCGGCCGTTTTCTTTTCAGCCTCAGACAACGCCTGCTTGAGGGTCGCCACCTCAGTTGTGGCCCCTACAATAGGCAGTACAACCCTGTTAATTTTTGCAATCACGTCTTTCTATAGGCATTTCTTCTGTAAGGTATTTCTTTCCTTCTTTCTCCTCGAGCTGCCGCTTGGCAAGGCCGAGCTCTTGCTCGGTCCGCTCGAGGCCCTGTTTCAGGGCATCCACCTCCGCAGTCAGTGCGGCAGTGGCTAGCAGCGAAGCCTGCATACGCATATTTTGACTCCTTTTTGTTAGACTCCTGCAAAATTTAATAGATCCTCTATTCGGCTTTTCTTTCCGAACGCCAAATAGAGCATCAGGGGCTACTGTCTATGCGGTTATATTCTTGCATATTTTTTTACTTACCTCGAAGCCTGTTAGAAGGCTAGCGCAAGCTGTCGGATTTCGGGTTCCGGCAGACCATTGAGGTTCGAACTCTGGGGTGCGCGCGGAGACTTCGCCCTCTACCTCTCTGAAAGCACAAGTGCTCCCCA
Organism: Aegilops umbellulata; assembly: GCA_032464435.1. Lineage (NCBI taxonomy): Eukaryota > Viridiplantae > Streptophyta > Magnoliopsida > Poales > Poaceae > Aegilops > Aegilops umbellulata. The sequence goes on from CP136057.1 coordinate 546,830,097, forward strand.
GGTGGTTTTGGTAATTAATGTCAACATATCTCTTGTTGGACTAACGTTTCTATCTAGCATGTTTCAGATAAGTTCAACAATGGAGTGGCATGGACTAAAGGTTGTGGGAACTCCTTCAAGATGCTAAGGACAAAGGATTGGCTAAATCTTCAAGCTCAAGACTCTTCATTTTACATTTTCAGTGATCAAAGATCACATTGAGTCTATAGGAAAAGCCAATACTATCAAGGAGGGATGAGGTGTTGCTTAATGAGCTTTTTGCTTCATGTGCTTAATGATATGCTCCAAAATCCTCAGCTACTTTCCCACTTCCACATATGACCTAAACCCAAAGCCAAACTTGGACCTACCGATTCTTCCTATCCAGCGCCACCGAGTTTCACATGTCATAAGCCACTGCCAAACCCTAGCAAATCGGTTCTACCGATAAGGATCTCGGTCTCACCGAGATGGCATTGTAATCTCTCTGTGTATGCCTATTATCAAAATTGGTCTCACCGATTTTGAGCAATCGATACTACCGAGATTACAATGCAAACTCTCTGGTTAACTTATTACCAAAATCGGTCCAACCGAGTTTAGTAATCGGTCCCACCGAGTTTGCCTGACCAACTCTCTGGTCAGCTAATTACCAAAATCGGTCTCACCGAGTTTGTGTAATCGGTCTCACCGAGATTATGTTATGCCCTAACCCTAACCGTATCGGTCCTATCGAGTTGCATGTCAGTCCCACCGAAAATCTCTAACGGTCACTAGGTTTACTATTTCGGTCCGACCGAGTTTGTTGATTCGGTCCCACCGAGATTGGTAAATTGTGTGTAACGGTTGGATTTTGTGTGGAGGCTATAAATACCCCTCCACCTCCTCTTCACTCGTGGAGAGAGCCATCAGAACACATCTACACTTCCAACTCATATGTTCTGAGAGAGAACCACCTACTCATGTGTTGAGACCAAGATATTCCATTCCTACCATATGAATCTTGATCTCTAGCCTTCCCCAAGTTGCTTTCCACTCAAATCTTCTTTCTACCAAATCCAAATCCTGTGAGAGAGAGTTGAGTGTTGGGGAGACTATCATTTGAAGCACAAGAGCAAGGAGTTCATCATCAACACACCATTTGTTACTTCTTGGAGAGTGGTGTCTCCTAGATTGGCTAGGTGTCACTTGGGAGCCTCCGACAAGATTGTGGAGTTGAACCAAGGAGTTTGTAAGGGCAAGGAGATCGCCTACTTCTCGAAGATCTACCGCTAGTGAGGCAAGTCCTTCATGGGCGATGGCCATGGTGGGATAGACAAGGTTGCTTCTTCGTGGACCCTTCGTGGGTGGAGCCCTCTGTGGACTCGAGCAACCGTTACCCTTCGTGGGTTGAAGTCTCCATCAACGTGGATGTAGGATAGCACCACCTATCCAAACCACGGGAAAAACATCCTTGTCTCAAATTGCATTTGAATTCTCCAAACCCTTCCCTTTACATTCTTGCAAGTTGCTTGCTTTATATTCCGCTGCTCATATACTCTTTGCATGCTTGCTTGATATGTATTGTGTATGTTGAAATTGTGCCTAAAACTCCACTTAAACCAAAAAGTTTGAAAATTGCAACTTTAGCACTAAGTGTCTAATCGTTCAAAGTTTGCTCCTAAATCTCATGAAGGTTTCCTACTGGGTTATGGCTCAAACTCTCACACTTACCGTGTCTACAACAATTTCACCCGAAAGGTTGAAGAGACGGTAGATGTGAAGTTTGATGAATCTAACGGCTCGCAAGTAGAGCAATTGCCAATTGATGTAGGAGACAAAGACCCTTCAGAAGCAATCCAAGACTTGTCCATTGGCAAAGTTCGTCCAACGGAGGTGAAGGAGAGTACTTCATCCGTCCATGTGGAAGCCTCTACTTCACGACAAGGTAAACCAAGAATCGACACGGAGGCATCCACAAGTGGGACACACCAAGATGAAGAAAACGAGGAAATGCATCAAGTCGAACATCAACAACCTCCTTCTCCACCACGACAAGAGAACGACAACGTCAACAATGAAGAAGACGAAGAAGAAGAACAAGATGAAGAAGATGTTCAACGAAGACCCAAGCAAAAGCTCTCACGAGTTCGAGCAAGAATTGCCAAAGATCATCCCGTCGAGCAAATCTACAATGATATTCAAACTGGGAGAATTACTCGCTCAAAAACTCGTTTAGCTAACTTTTTTGAAAACTATTCATTCATCTCTAGCATTGAACCTATGAAGGTTGAAGAAGCATTGGAAGACCCGGACTGGATAAACGCTATGCATGAAGCGCTACACAACTTTGAGAGAAACCAAGTGTGGACATTGGTTGAGAAGCCCGACAACAACCACAACATCATTGGTACCAAATGGGTGTTTCGCAACAAGCAAGATGAAGATGGACAAGTGGTTCTCAACAAGGCACGTCTCGTCGCCCAAGGGTACACACAAGTCGAAGGTATGGACTATGGTGAGACATATGCTCCCGTTGCTAGACTTGAGTCCATTCGCATCTTACTTGCCTATGCTAATCACCATAATATCACATTGTACCAAATGGACCCGGATTTGTCAATCCTAAGAAACCAAATCATGTTTACAAACTTCACAAAGCCCTTTATGGTCTTAAACAAGCTCCTAGAGCATGGTATAAATGCTTGACCAAGTTCCTTATTGCAAGTGGTTTTGAAATTGGAAAAATTGATTCCACACTGTTTACTAAAAGGGTTAATGGAGAACTATTTGTATGCCAAATTTATGTTGATGATATCATATTTGGATCAACTAACCCTCTTTTTAGTGAAAAGTTTGGAAAGCTTATGTCGGAGAAATTTGAGATGTCCATGATGAGTGAACTCAAATTCTTCCTCGGTTTTCAAATCAAGCAAACTAAGGAAGGTACATTTGTCTCCTAAACGAAGTACACCAAAGACTTATTCAAGAAGTTCAATATGCAAGAATGCAAAGGTATGCCTACACCCATGCCTACTAGTGGACATCTTGATTTGACCAAAGATGGTGAACCGGTTGATCAAAAGGTTTATTGCTCTATGATTGGTTCATTGTTATACCTATGTGCTTCACGTCCCAACATTATGCTAAGTGTGTGCATGTGTGCACGATATCAAGCTGCTCCTAAAGAATGTCATCTTAAAGCGGTGAAAAGGATAGTGAGATACCTAATTCATACACCACATTTTGGCATTTGGTATCCTAAGAGGTCCTCTTTTGATCTTGTTGGCTATTCCGACTCGGATTATGCTAGGGACAAGGTTGATAGAAAGTCCACTTCGGGTACTTGTCAATTTCTTGGTAGATCTCTTGTGTCTTGGTCCTCCAAGAAACAAAACTCGGTATCCTTATCCACCGCTGAAGTGGAATACATTGCCGCTGGTTCATGTTGTGCTCAATTACTTTGGATGACCCAAACTCTTAAAGATTATGGGGTCAATGTGAAACATGTTCCACTGCTTTGTGACAATGAAAGTTCTATCAAAATTGGTCATAATCCTATACAACATTCTCGAACTAAACATATTGAAGTTCGTCATCATTTCATTCGAGACCATGTTGCTAAGGGTGACATTGATCTTAAACATGTTCGCACCAATAAGCAATTAGCGGATATATTCACTAAACCACTTGATGAGAAAGTGTTTTGCAGGTTGAGAGGAGAATTGAACATTATTGATGCTTCAAATTTGGAGTAGAAACTCCATTGGATACATGCAACACATGAGCTTATGACTAATCCATGATATATCTCCTATGATGACTATCTTGTGTCTTGGATATATTTTGTACATTGCATGTTATCTAACCCATGTAGGCACTTGGTTGAATCTAATTCTATGAGATTGCAAGTTACTCACATCTTGAGCAATCTCTACATCACCAAGTCTCTACACAATGGTGGTTGACGACAAGGAAGCACAAAACCATTCAAACATATCCTTTGACAGATTCTATGTTGAGCTTCATGATTGTCATTTTTGGATACACAAGTGCTCTTCCTTGCAAGAACTAACCCATGTAGGTAGATGAACTCAAATTCCAAGTGGTGCTCCCAATTCTTGATGAGCTATATCAACCTTGAGCACCCACACAAGTTCAACTACATGAGCAAGATCCACACCACCACCCAAGGTATGTTATTCCATCTTAGAGAAGCTTTACTCCAAGTCATGAGTCAAAGCAACTCAACAAGATGTGAATACATCAAGATGCTTAAACGAAAAATGGTAATCCCATTTTGAGCTTAAACGATGAGTATGACCTATGATCAAGTGCTCTCACTTGACTCCTAAGTCAATATACTCTAACATAGGTGACTTTTTCACCGCCCAACTCTAGATGAAGTTCTCTTGTGTTTTTCTTTTCTGCGTTACTGCATTTGTTCCTTGCATATTTGTTTCCCTTTTCAAAAAAAACTTCATCTAGATCTTTCCGTTTCTTGTCTTGTCTTTCTTCTGCATTTTCTGCATCCAATTCATTGCAAATCTTTTAGATAATTCATTGCAAATCTTTGTGAGATCTTACTTGTCAAGTGAGCTGAGGTGACAAGTGTTTTTCTCTGTGATGAACTCGGTTTCACCGACTTGTAGTTTTCGGTCCAACCGAATCCTTTAGGTACCACCGAAACATGCCACTCGGTGCCACCAATTTCATAACAGGAAAAACAGTTTGCCACTTGTTCTATATTTCTTCTGATCCAGCTTCACTCAATGAATCTTGTCCTCTACAAGCATCACAGTATTATCCATTGCTTTGTGCTGAGTCTCCAGGACCAAACCCATTCGACAGATTCCAGAAAAACTTCTTGGAAATTGATGTCAAAGGGGGAGAGAGAGATCACATCAAAGCTTATCACCAACAAAGGAGAAAGTATTAAGGGGGAGAGAATACTCAAGGGTCCCAAGTATTAAGGGGGAGAAAGAGATCTCCAGGGGGAGAGAATACTCAAGGATCCCAGATGCTTGATGTTCACGAGGAGAGATGCCACATGTCTTTTTGGGGGAAAGACATGTTCATATGTGCTTATTTGCATTAAGTTGTATTCATTTATATCTTTCAGCTCTGATTTTCTGTTCCCAATCTTCTCCCAATATCCCATGTCAGATTCAGGGGGAGCAAGACATCTAAGGGAAAGAAATCATTCAAATTCATTGCATACCTTTACTCTTGGGGACATGTCTAATCCAATGTGGTACCTTGTACTCACTCTCTACATGTCATCCCAGTCTTGGTACTCTTGTGGTTTCTTTTGTTTGCTCTGGCTAGTGGATGTACCTATGTTATCTAACCTTGTTTGTGCAGGTTCATTCCATCCTAAGCCAACTCAAGACTACAAGGTAAGTATATGCATCAAAATCATGAGTATGAGAAATTCTTGCTTATGTACATGCTGTTTGCAAGAAGGACTCATAAGCATGAAGGTATTTCTTTAATAATCTTTTGCTCTGATGCATATGGCCAAGATACATGTAACACATTGCCTACTCTGTCATGATTATGCTCTCACATGCTTCTATATTTTATATTCACATGATTGCATACATGTAGGGGGAGCCTATGTTTGTTACATGTCCTTCCAAAGCTTTACTTGCCATTCTGTATATCTTTATCTAAAGCTTTGATGTATGTTGCCATCAATTACCAAAAAGGGGGAGATTGAAAGCACAAGTGCTCCCCAGGTGGTTTTGGTAATTAATGTCAACATATCTCTTGTTGGACTAACATTTCTATCTAGCATGTTTCAGATAAGTTCAACAATGGAGTGGCATGGACTAAAGGTTGTGGGAACTCCTTCAAGATGCTAAGGACAAAGGATTGGCTAAAGCTTCAAGCTCAAGACTCTTCATTTTACATTTTCTGTGATCCAAGATCACATTGAGTCTATAGGAAAAGCCAATACTATCAAGGAGAGATGAGGTGTTGCTTAATGAGCTTTTTGCTTCATGTGCTTAATGATATGATCCAAAATCCTCAGCTACTTTCCCACTTCCACATATGACCTAAACCCAAAGCCAAACTCGGACCTACCGATTCTTCCTATCCGGCGCCACCGAGTTTCACATGTCATAAGCCACTGCCAAACCCTAGCAAATCAGTTCTACCGATAAGGATCTCGGTCTCACTGAGATGGGATTGTAATCTCTCTGTGTATGTCCATTATCAAAATCGGTCTCACCGATTTTGAGCAATCGGTACTACCGAGATTACAATGCAAACTCTCTGGTTAACTTATTACCAAAATCGGTCCAACCGAGTTTAGTAATCGGTCCCACCGAGTTTGCCTGACCAACTCTCTGGTCAGCTAATTACCAAAATCGGTCTCACCGAGATTACTTTATGCCCTAACCCTAACCGTATCGGTCCTACCGAGTTGCATGTTAGTCCCACCGAAAATCTCGAACGGTCACTAGGTTTACTATTTCGGTCCGACCTAGTTTGTTGATTCGGTCCCACCGAGATTGGTAAATTGTGTGTAACGGTTGGATTTTGTTTGGAGGCTATAAATACCCCTCCACCTCCTCTTCACTCATGGAGAGAGCAATTAGAAAACATCTACACTTCCAACTCATATGTTCTGAGAGAGAACCACCTACTCATGTGTTGAGACCAAGATATTCCACTCCTACCATATGAATCTTGATCTCTAGCCTTCCCCAAGTTGCTTTCCACTCAAATCTTCTTTCTACCAAATCCAAATCCTGTGAGAGAGAGTTGAGTGTTGGGGAGACTATCATTTGAAGCACAAGAGCAAGGAGTTCATCATCAACACACCATTTGTTACTTCTTGGAGAGTGGTGTCTCCTAGATTGGCTAGGTGTCACTTGGGAGCCTCCGACAAGATTGTGGAGTTGAACCAAGGAGTTTGTAAGGCCAAGGAGATCGCCTACTTCGTGAAGATCTACCACTAGTGAGGCAAGTCCTTCGTGGGCGATGGCCATGGTGGGATAGACAAGGTTGCTTCTTCGTGGACCCTTCGCGGGTGGAGCCCTCCGTGGACTCGCGCAACCGTTAACCTTCATGGGTTTAAGTCTCCATCAACGTGGATGTAGGATAGCACCACCTATCCAAACCACGGGAAAAACATCCTTGTCTCAAATTGCGTTTGAATTCTCCAAACCCTTCCCTTTACATTCTTGCAAGTTGCTTGCTTTACATTCTGCTGCTCATATACTCTTTGCATGCTTTCTTGATATGTATTGTGTATGTTGAAATTGTGCCTAAAACCCCACTTAAACCAAAAAGTTTAAAAATTGCAACTTTAGCACTAAGTGTCTAATCACCCCCCCCCCCTCTAGACACACCTAATTCTAGATCCTACACTCTCCGTCTCGCAAAGATCTAAACTACAGAAAGAACTGCACAAGAGACACAAGGTTTATACTAGTTCGGGCCACCATTGTGGTGTAATACCCTACTCTAGTTTGTGGTGGGTGGATTGCCTCTTGGGCTGATGTTGATGAACAATACAAGGAAGAATAGCCTCGTGAGGGTCTGCTCTTAGCAAGGATGATGAACTGCTAGGAGGAGTTCAACCGCCCTTCTCTCTCTCTCTCTCTCTCTCTCTCTCTCTCTCTCTCTCTCTCTCTCTCTCTCTCTCTCTCTCTCTCTCTCTCTCTCTGCTGCGTGATAATCTGATTGATCCCCCTGCCCTGGGGGTGGCTAGTCCTATTTATAGGCAAAGGCCCTGGGCCTCTTCCCAAATATTGAGCGGGAAGGGCGCCAACAATTGGCCATTTTGAAGGGGAACATCTGGTACACTTATCCTGACTAAAGTTGGTCCTCGCCTGCCAAAGGCTCTGTGGTGACGCCGTTTTGGGCTCCATGATGACCTCCTTCCCGCCGTTGGACTAGTCTTGGTCTTGTTGCACCGAAATGGATGCCTTTGCTTGATCCTCTCGCCTGCGCTTGCCCCCTTTGCACCAAAGAGGAAAGAGAGACACTGCGCGGGCTGGCGCCCGCCTGGCACCCTTGGTCGTCATGGCTTGCGTCATGGGCACCTCGTGAGGTACCCCGCCTTGATCTCTCTGCCTCCTCGTGAGCCAGCCTGACGAGGCCGCGCCTGAGGAAGCTCCTTGTCGTCCTCCCCGCGAGGCTTGGTCCCTCGCGAGGGTCTTGAGTCCCGTGTTAATGAAGATGGGTCGTGTTGGGCCCCCCTTAAGCCACGCCGCGAGCCGCAGGCAGCCAAGTCTGGGGACCCCCGTTCCCAGAACGCCGACAGTAGCCCCCGGGCCCAAGGCGCGCCCGAACTTGGCCGTGCTGAGAGGCGAAAATGCAAGGGCGAAGCACCGCGGGCCCTAACAGCCTGCGGCCTTGGGCGCCGCGTGGCGGTTGATTGGACGTGGGCGTCTCCACTTCCCCACGATGCCTTGGTGGCCGCGCGGATTGGACAAGTCCCTGCATGCAGATCGTGTCATGATTACCTGCGATCGTGGAGGCCGACGGTTGGCCTTCGCCGGCCATAAGTACGACACTGCTCGTGCCCTCCCAGTCCATCTTTCCTTCCTTCTTCTTCTTCTCCATGGCTCTGTCGAGGAGGTTCTTGGCTGCAGAGAAAGGGAAGGCCCGCCAGGTTGAGCCTGCCTCTCCCCCGCCCAGGCGCGGTCGAGGGCGCCCCCGGAAGCATCCCATGGCTGCCTCGGCAGTGTCCCGCGGTCGCGGGGATGGTTCCCAGCGTGGTGGCGGGCGAGCTGCTGAGGCCGGGGGACGTGCTTTGGTCGCCCGCTCCCCTAGGCCGCTATTTCGCGCGGCGGAGGTGCTGCCGGAGTTCGTCGTATGGTCGGCGGAGCCGACTAGCGCCCGGCTCCAACTTCCTCGCTTCCTCCTTGGTGAGCTCCCGGCCGGTGCCCCGGGCGGCCTCTGGCTTCAGGCGGACGGCTGCTGCAGCCGGGCCTCGTGGGCTGTACTGGAGGTCTCCGCCGCTGGGAGCTTGGCCTTGACTCGTGGTTGGCAGGCGTTCGCCCATGCTCGCGGCCTGGAGCACCGGTGCACCCTGCACTTTAGGTTTGACGGCGACGCCACCCTCTATGTGAGGGTGTTTGGGGAAGATGGTCGCCGCGCAGGTTGTTGCCCTGAGGACGACGACTGCGGCCGGGGACCCAACCCCGATGACGACGGAGGAGACAGCGCCCGCGTGGTTGGCGACGCTCGGGGTTCCCCAAGCCTCATCGACTCCTCTTCAAGCGACTCTCCCAGCGGTGGCCGCAGTCAGCCCCCTCGCCGTCGCGCCTGCTTGGGAGGCGTCAGTACGTCCGCCCGCCGTCGCGTCCCGGTGAAGCGCGAGAGGGAGTCTGCTTGAGCTCCGGAGGCAGCCTGAGCCTCCTCCGCAGGCCGGTGTGAGGCGAGCCGCGCCAGGATTGTCCCTTCTTTCCCTTTTGTTTCCTGCATAAAGAAAACAGCTGTGTGGAGCCCCGCGGGGGAATGTTCGGGGTTACTACTGTTAATCGTTACCTTGATTCCGTTTTTCGCGCCTTTCAGCTATGTTTTGCGTGTAGATAGTTCCCGGCCCCAGCCGTGGGCGAGGCGACCGACCCAGGCCCTATGTGTGTGTCGCGGTGCCCGAGGGGCATGGACTGGAGGGATGCTCCCGTAATGGGCCCAGGTCGCGAAACCTTCAAACGACTAGAACAGGAACCCTCGTGAGGGCGCTCGGCTGTCCTCCCTCGCGAGGCCTTTCATAAGAAGAATCAAAGCGGGGGAGTGAAAATCGACGAACCATAAACCAACAACGGTAATAATCTCAATAAAATTTCAACTGCGAGCAAACAAGCCAACTGCAGAAAGCAAATGAAAAAGCCGCGTCCGGCACCTAATTTAGTCTTCGACGTCTTCTCACTAGCGCGGAGCTAAGTGCTGCCACTGGGCGTGGGAGGGAGCCCCAGGGCCTGAGGCCGGCGCTCCTGAGACTCCGAGCCGTGTACAGCCCCACTCATTATTACGTGAGAGTGTCACGGGCGGCGAGCTTCACAGGCATTGGCCTTCTTCATAGGCTCCGGGCCTTTCTTCTTAGGGGACATGAGCTTCACGGGCATTTGCCCTCTTTGCAGGCTCCGGGCCTTTTCCAAAATGCGACAATCTTCACAGGCGCTCGCCTTCTTCACAGGCTCTGGGCCTTCTCCAAAAAAGGATAATCTTCACAGGCGTTCGCCTTCTTCATAGGCTCTGGGCCTTTTCCAAAAAAGGATAATCTTCACAGGCTCTGGGCCTTTTCCAAAAAGGATAATCTTCACAGGCGTCGCCTTCTTCACAGGCTCTGGGCCTTTTCCAAAAAAAAAGGATAATCTTCACAGGCATTCGCCTTCTTCACAGGCTCTGGGCCTTTTCCAAAAAAAGGATAATCTTCATAGGCGTTCGCCTTCTTCACAGGCTCTGGGCCTTCTAGGGGTAGAACCTCCGGAGGTGTTGGATGTTCCATGCGTTCTGAACCGGCTCCCCCTCATGAGTCTCCAAGCGCACGAAGCCTGGCCTGGAAACATGAACAACCTTGAACGGGCCCTCCCACATGGGAGAGAGCTTGTGCAGCCCCTCCGTGGAGAGAACCCGCCTGAGTACGAGGTCTCCTACCTCGAGAGTCCTGGGCGGATGTTGCTGTAGTGATATCGTCGTAGCACCTGTTGGTACCTCGCCGCTCGTAATGAGGCTTCTCAGCGGCGTTCCTCCCCCAGCACAAGGTCCATCCCCCGCATGGCGTCCTGCTGCGCCTCGTTGAACGCTAGGACCCGTGCGGAGTGACGTCTGACCTCGTGAGGGAGGACGGCTTCAGCTCCATAGACCAGGAAGAACAGGGTCTCTCCAGTCGGCTTGGTTGTGGTTGTGCGGATGGACCACAACATGGACTGGAGCTCATCGTACCAACCTCTGCCGCAGGCCTCCAGCTTCTTCCTGAACGTCCTGGTCTTGAGGCCCCTCAGGACCTCCGTGTTGGCTCTTCCGGCCTGGCCGTTGCTTCATGGATGCGCCACCGATGCGTAGCATATCTACGTTCCAAGGTTAGCACAGTATGTTCTGAAAAGGTTACTGGTGAACTGCGAACCGTTGTCCGTGATGATGCGGTTCGACACCCCGAACCGGCTCACGATGCCCCTGATGAACTTGACCGTGGAACCCGCGGGGATGGTGCGGACAACCTCTACTTCTGCCCACTTGGTGAACTTGTCAACGGCAACGTAGAGGTAGCGGTAGCCCCCTGGCGCCCGAGGAAACGGGCCCAGAATGTCCAGCCCCCAGACCGCGAACGGCCACGAAAGGGGTATGGTCTGCAGGCCTCCCGCCGGTTGATGGATCTGCTTGGCGTGAAATTGGCAGGCTTCACAAGCCTTCACCAGCTCGACAGTGTCGCTGAGTGCGGTGGGCCAATAAAACCCACTGCGGAATGCCTTGCCAACGAGGGTTCGTGATGATGAATGATGCCCACAGTCCCCGCCGTGTATGTCTTCCAGTAGTTCCTTTCCTTGCTCCCTGGAGATGCAGCGCAGGGATACGTCGTTTGGTCACCTCCTGTAGAGCTCTCCATCCCTGATGCAGTATGCCATGGCCTGCCGCGCCACGCGCTCCGCCTCCTCCTCCTTCTCTGGCAGGGTCCCTTGTGTTAAATAACTCCGGAGTTCCGCGGTCCAGCACTCCTCCTGAGGTTCCATTGTCAGGAGCAGGCGTGCCCCTGTGGTGACATGGAGGCGGACCTGCCCAATCGGGACCGTGGAGCCGTCGGTGACTCCGGAGAAAGGCTTGGTTGGCTAAAGCTGGTCATAGGGCACCTGGAGATTGTTGAATGTTTCCACGGACAGGACGTTGAGCCCTGCCCCACCATCGATGAGGGTCCTGGTGACTAGTACGTTGCTGATGACTAGGGAGCAAAGCATCGGGAGGACTCCGGCTATGGCCGCGCACTTGAGCTGATCCGCTGAGCTGAACGTGATGGCGCACGCCGACCACCTGAGAGGGCGTGTTGCTTCGAGCTTGGGGAGGACTGCATTCACTTCACGGGCAAACTGCTTGAAGATGCGCTGGGAGGCTGGGGCTTGAGCTCCGCCCAGGATGCAGGCGATCGCGCGTGGCTCCTGGAAGCCCCCAGCCCCCTCGTCTTGATGGCGGTCCTCGTTCCTCCTTGGCTGAGGCGGCAGTGGAGGGAGGCCTGCGTTGCCTTGTGGGCGATCCTCACGAGGCTGATCCCGCCAGTCCCCCTCGCGAGGCAGGTCCCGCCAGCGGTCCTCGCGAGGTTGATCACGCCACCCTTAGCGCGGGCCACGGTCTTCCCAGCGTCCTGCGTTTCTTCCTCCTCCTCGGCCGTAGCCCTGGTCAGCACGGTCAGGACGACGGCCGATCCTTCGCATGACGCGGAGTTCCTGTCATTCGTTGCTGTTGTGGGTGTGGAGGTCGTGGTACACACAGTACCGGCTGCCCCTGGAGGATTCAGGCAGATCCTTGCCCCGCTTGGTGTCTGGTTCTGCCGCGAGCACGGCAGCCCCCTTGCGCTTCACATCCTTGGCCTTGGGCTTCTTCTCTTATGGGTCCGCGGCAGGCAGCTCGAGGAGGGAGAGACGCCCTTCCTCAGCCCTGGCGCACTTGGTCGCCAAGTTGAACAGCTCCAGGGAGGTGCACAGGTCTTCATGCATCGCCAGCTCCTCCTTCATCTTAACATCGCGCACACCGTCGGAGAAGGCTGAGATGATGGCCTCCTCGGACACCTTGGGGATCTTGAGGCGCGCACTGTAGAAGCGCTGGATGTACTTTTGCAGGGTCTCTCCGAGTTGTTGCTTGATGCGGCGCATGTCGCTCACGGCAGGTGGTCGGTCGCGAGTACCTTGGAAGTTGGCGATGAAGCGGGTGCGCATCTGGTCCCAGGAAGAGATTGTTCCTGGAGCCAGATTTAGGAGCCAGGTGCGGGCTCCTTCCTTGAGCGCCATGGGGAACCACTTCGCCACGACCTTTTCATCCCCGCTGGCAGCTTCGATGCCGAGCTCATAGAGCTGGAGGAACTCTGCAGGGTCGGTCGTGCCGTCGTAGCGAGGAGGCAGGTCTGGCTTGAACTTGTCGGGCCACGCGACGCTACGCAGCTCGGTGGTGTAGGCACGGCAGCCTGCGGTGGCCACGGGAGGCTTTGGTTGAGGGAGAGCTTGGTCTTGCGGGTCCCCATGCACTGCACCTGGGAGCAGCGCGGGGTCTTGACGCGCGGGAGCGGGAGCAGGGTCGCGACGTGCCGGGGCAGGGAGCGCCCGGGCAGCTTCTTGCGGACAAGGGACTTCTTGGCAGCTCCGCTCTTGCCGTGCCGGCGCCCGACGGAACGGGTTCCAGCCAGGGGCCGCGCGCCTTGGAGCCATCTCGTCTTCTTGAAGAGGAGGCGGCTGGTACGCCCCCGGAGCCTCGTCGCCCGCGCGGGGCGGGGTGCGACGCATCGGAACGGACGGCGCAGGAGAGCCCCCTGCGGTGCGGACGAGCTCGGCGACGCGGTCAAGCCACTCTTCATAGACGTCGTCGACGGGACGGTAGCGCAGGAGCTCGTTCGCCGCGATGAGTGCAGCTCGAGCCTCCAAGGGTGCGCGGAACGCGCGGGACGAAGAACCGGCTGGTGTGAGCGATGGAGTGGCGGTGCAGCCGTCTTGCCGCATGGACGGGTGCTGAGACGATGCTTGCTGCTCGTTCCCCGCCGGGCCGGTGGCGGCGTTGATGGCAGGCGACGGGGAACGACGAGGACGCCCGCCGACCGGAGCCATCTGGGCGACGCGGGAAGCGATGGCGGGCCGGCGCTCGGCGCGGGCCCGACATGCGTCCGACATGGACGCGACGGTCGGAGGAGAGCGGAGCGGTGGAAGACAAACTCCGGCGCACCCCTACCTGGCGCGCCGAATGTCGGATTTCGGGTTTCGGCAGACCCTTGAGGTTCGAACTTTGGGGTGCGCGCAGAGACTTCCTCCTCTACCTCTCCGCCTCGCAAAGATCTAAACTACAGAAAGAACTGCACAAGAGACACAAGGTTTATACTAGTTCGGGCCACCATTGTGGTGTAATACCCTACTCTAGTTTGTGGTGGGTGGATTGCCTCTTGGGCTGATGTTGATGAACAATACAAGGAAGAACAACCTCGCGAGGGTCTGCTCTTAGCAAGGATGATGAGCTGCTAGGAGGAGTTCAGCCGCCCTTCTCTCTCTTTCTCTCTCTCTCTCTCTCTCTCTCTCTCTCTCTCTCTCTCTCTCTCTCTCTCTCTCTCTCTCTCTCTCTCTCTGCTGCGTGATGATCTGATTGATCCCCCCTGCCCTGGGGGTGGCTAGTCCTATTTATAGGCAAAGGCCCTGGGCCTCTTCCCAAATATTGAGCGGGAAGGGCGCCAACAATTGGCCATTTTGAAGGGGAACATCTGGTACACTTATCCTGACTAAAGTTGGTCCTTGCCTACCAAAGGCTCTGTGGTGACGCCGTTCTGGGCTCCACGATGACCTCCTTCCCGCCGTTGGACTGGTCTTGGTCTTGTTGCACCGAAATGGATGCCTTAGCTTGATCCTCTCGCCTGCGCTTGCCCCCTTTGCACCAAAGAGGAAAGGGAGACACTGCGCGGCTGGAGCCCGCCTGGCACCCTTGGTCGTCATGGCTTGTGTCATGGTCACCTCGTGAGGTACCCCGCCTTGATCTCTCCGCCTCCTCGTGAGCCAGCCTGACGAGGCCGCGCCTGAGGAAGCTCTGTGTCGTCCGCCCCGCGAGGCTTGGTCCCTCGCGAGGGTCTTGAGTCCCGTGTTGATGAAGATGGGTCGTGTTGGGCCCCCCTTAAGCCACGCCGCAGGCCGCAGGCAGGCAAGTCTGGGGACACCCGTTCCTAGAACGCCGACACAAGCTTCGTTCAGTCCGCTCTTGGCAGACTGAACCTTCCGGACCACCGTACTCATAATAGTACGGTGCTCCTCGACGATGGAGGCGCCGTCAAGCACCTCCAGCAGATTGTCCGGCACCTCCGGTTGGACGGAGGCCGCCGGCTCAGAAGGCTTGCTCCTCTTGGAAGGAGTTCGCCTACCGCGGTCCGGAACTGTTGAAGATTCCAGCGCGGTGTCCGGCACAACGCCGGACTCGAAGCCCTGGGGGGGTCTTGTCCCCTTTACTCCTGGGGTCCGGGAGGTCGCCTTTCGGCTCCTCCAGGACCACCTCCTCTTGCCCCGGAGCTCGTTGTGACGCCACTTCGGCGTCGGCTGCAGTGCGGGGGGAGACAGCGGGCGGAACTGAGTTCACGTCCGACGAATCCAGGGAGTCGCTCGACGAATCGTCGAGTTCGGCCCGGGGCGGGCTGCACAATTATGTTCGGCCTTAGGGAAAGCTGAACGACAAAGGAATATCATGAGTCACTCTGGTATCCGAATACTTACGATTTCGCCGGACGCTTGTCCCTGTCTGGCCACTCCTCGTAGTCCTCGTTGGCGTCGGGGGAGTAGTCCGGCGGAGGGGTCTTCCTCGTCTTGGACCCTCCGGAAATGCGTCCCCACCAGCCTGGTAAAACTCGCTTGCCTCCCAAGCGCCGTGATAAATGGCGCGGTTGGGTTGCCCACTTCCGTATTGATAAGAATCCCGTAAATGGGGGACACGATCTCTGCTTTGACAACACGTGCCAAGGAAACCGCCTTGCGAAACACGCTGAGGTGGAGGAGTAAAAACTATTCGAGTAAAGGACTTGGCTGTGGTGTAATGACGCACTGCGGAATACGTCAGCAGATTTGATTTGTGTTAATTCTCTCTATGGCAATATGTGGAAATTTATTTTGCAGAGCCGGACACTACTCTTGGTGTTTACAATCTTCTATGAAGGACTTGGAGGAGGAACCCGACTTGCAATGCCGAAGACAACTTGTGCACCGGACTCGTCGTATTTGAAGCCTGGTTCAAGGGCTACTAAGGGAGTCCTGGATTAGGGGGTGTTCGGATAGCCGGACTATACCTTCAGCCGGACTCCAGGACTGTGAAGATACAAGATTGAAGACTTCTTCCCGTGTCCGGAAGGGACTTTCCTTGGCGTGGAAGGCAAGCTAGGCGATGCGGATATTCAAGATCTCCTACCATTGTAACCAATTTTGTGTAACCCTAACCCTATCCGGTGTCTATATAAACCGGAGGGTTCTAGTCTGTAGGACAACTCCATCATACAACATTCATACCATAGGCTAGCTTCTAGGGTTTAGCCTCCTTGATCTCATGGTAGATCTACTCTTGTACTACCCATATCATCAATATTAATCAAGCAGTAGTAGGGTTTTACCTCCATCGAGAGGGCCCGAACCTGGGTAAAAACATCGTGTCCCTTGTCTCCTGTTACCATCCGGCCTTGACGCACAGTTCGGGACCCCCTACCCGAGATCCGCCGGTTTTGACACCGACAATGGGCCAAACAGATCGCAATATGGCCATAAACGGGCTAGAGTTGGAATCGTCCGTTCATGGGCCGACCATAACGGGCCATCGTTAATAGGCCGTATTTGATGATGCTATGAAATCGGCCCAACGTATTAACGGACCACAAACAGGCCGACTGTAACCACGGGCTGAATTTGGCCCACAAGCAGAAGATGACAGTAACAGGCCGTAAGTAAACGAATGCTGGAAATGAGCCCAAGAATAAATGGGCTTTGAGAAGGCCGAAAGATAACATGGGTTGGAAACGGCCCAACGGAATAACGGGCCGTTAATGGGTATAAAGTGATACACTGTTCATTACGGGCCAGTTTCACCACGGGTCGTTAATGGGTGTAAAGTGATACAATGTTCATTACGGGCCAGTTTCACCATGGGTCGTTAGTAGGCCAAGAGTTACATAGGGCCTCATATGGGCCGAAAGATGTCATGGGCCATACATGGGCCAGAAGTGAAAACGGGCTGGAATCCTATTTGATCGCCCAGATGACATTACTGGGCCTAATTCGGATAGGGCGTAACGGGCCTTTGGTTAGCGAGCTATAAATGGGCTATATTCGAACAGGCCTTTAACAGGCTTTCCATGGGCCGGCCCGCCAGCTTTTGACCAAGTCAAACGGGATGGCCTTTTCACAGGAATGGGCCTCTGTTGGGCCGTGCCACGTGTCGACGTATCATAGGCACCTTCCGTCCAATGAGTGGTTGACATCTGTCCCAACGATGAGCCGACACGTGTTTCCTCCAGCCAATGATGATTTTACACGTGGAAAATCCCCATTGGTCGGGGCTATTAACGGGTTATCGGATCCAAAACCCGACCCTATAGCTTAACGGTGTTCCGTTACGGTGGATGCCACGTGTCGGTCACCCTTGACGAAAGCACTTCTGTGACTCGCGATTTATCGTCATGGAAGTGGACACTTCCGTGATGATAATTTTGGTAATGTCATGGAACACTTCTACGACAGCACAGGTATGACTATCTTGATTTTGTCATAAATTTGTCATGGATGTACATGCATGATAGAAAATGCGACCTACTGTGACAGACACGTATCATCACGGAAGTGTATTTTTTTTGTAGTGTACACTAGATGCATAATGGATAGCGGTCAATGTGTGGACTAATAGTAGTAGATGCAGGCAGGAGTCGGTCTACTAATCTTGGACGTGATGCCTATATAATGATCCTGGATATCGTTATGATTATTTGAAGTTCTATAAATTGCCCAACAGTAAATTGTTTACCCACTGTCGGTGTCAAAACCGGCGAATCTCGGGTAGGGGGTCCCGAACTGCGCATCTAGGCGGATGGTAACAGGAGACGAGGGACACAATGTTTTACCTAGGTTCGGGCCCTCTTGATGGAGGTAAAACCCTATGTCCTGCTTGATTAATATTGATGATATGGGTAGTACAAGAGTAGATCTATCACGAGATCAAGGAGGCTAAACCCTAGAAGCTAGCCTACGGTATGATTGTTGTATGTTGGAGTTATTGTCCAACGGACTAAAACCCTCTGGTTTATATAGACACCGGATAGGGTTAGGGTTACACAAAGTCGGTTACAATGATAGGAGATCTAAATATCCGCATCGCCAAGCTTGCCTTCCACGGCAAGGAAAGTCCCTTCCGGACATGGGACGAAGTCTTCAATATTGTATCTTCATAGTCCTGGAGTCCGGCTGAAGGTATAGTTCGGATGGACGAATACCCCCTAATCCCGGACTCCCTCAGTAGCCCCTGAACCAGGCTTCAATGATGACGAGTCCGGCGCGCAGATTGTCTTCGGCATTGCAAGGCGGGTTCCTCCTCCAAGTTCTTCATAAAAGATTGTAAACACCAAGAGTAGTGTCCGGCTCTGCAAAATAAGTTTCCACATATTGCCATAGAGAGAATAATATTAACACAAATCTAATCTGCTGACGTATTCCATAGCGTGACATCACACTACGGCCAAGCCTTTATTCGAATTGTTTTCACTTCTCCACCTCAGCGCGTTTTGCGAGGCGGTTTCCTTGGCACGTCTTGTCAAAGCGGAGATCGTGTCCCCTTTATTTACGGGATTCTCATCAATACGGACGTGGGTAACCCAATCGTGCCCGTTTAGCATGCTTTCTCGATTAAAGGCGAGTCCCAAACGGTCACGGGGAGGGCTCTTGGTATTCAACCTCTTATAAAGAGACCTAGGCCTTACTCCTTTTTTCCAACCTCAAATGAGTTCGCCCATCGCCTTGAGTTCCAACACCCTAGGCCCCAGATTTCAGGCGCTTCGGACCATCGACAATGTCCGGTTCCGACCTTCAAGGACGGTGGATGCCCTCCTCCGTCACGGAGGAGGACGTGCTAAAGCTGAGAGAGGCTAAGTTCTTGACCGGAGAAATTCCACATAGGTTGCCTGCTCAAGGGCATGCGGTTCCCAGTCCCCAGCCCGGTGAGAGCGTGGTGTTCAAATCTCACTTCCTTCGGGGATTAGGCTTCCCAATGGATCCCTTTGTGAGGGGGCTGCTGTTCTATTATGGGTTGGAATTTCACGACTTAGCTCTGGAGTCCATCCTCCACATTTCTTCTTTCATCGTCGTGTGTGAAGCGTTCCTCCGTGTTACCCCTCACTTCGGATTATGGCTCAAGACCTTTAAAGTGGAGCCGAAGTTGATCGAGGGACGGCACGCAGAGTGCAGAGCCGCTATTATAAGTAAGAATGCTGATGCTCCCTGGCCCGAGGGCTCTTTTCAAGAGGAGCTCGGCTTATGGCAACGGGAGTGGTTCTATATCACCGCTCCCAGGGGCACCAAATGGGTGGCGCCGCCTGCCTTCCACTCGGGTCCCCCACAACAGCTAGGGTCGTGGGTCAATAAAGGCCTAGACTGGGGGCCATCTCAAGACGTACCTTTGTTGCAGGGCCGAATCAGGGATCTCTTGGAAAGAGACCTCAGCCTGGTCAAAGTGATGCAAGTCATGCTGATCCGCCGAACCCTGCCCAGCAAATGTCACTACCTCCGTTTGTGGGAGTTTAATCCGGAGGGACAACGAGCTCTCCAACATTTTATGGGCATAACACCCGTGGAGATGTACAAATTGTTCTTCGGATCACAAGCAATGTGTTCGGATTTGGTCGAGGATGCAGGTTTAAGCTGCAATCGCCCGGATACTCAAGTAAGTAACCTTGTGCCCGGACTCGCTATCCATATAATGGTCATAAATTCGCCCCTAAAAGAGCTGTCCTTTTTAAACAGGAGTGGATAGCAAAAGCAAAGCTGATCAGGTGTCCGGCTCCCCTTCCTGAGACCAGGCCGGATCCCGTGCTTGTCAGGATGTTGAAGATTGTGCCTCTGGAGAGAAGCGAGGGAGAGGACAAGGAAACTATGGCCTCCTCAAAGGAGGCTGTTCCGAAGGGAGGGACCAGCGATTCCTCCCCTATCTGTTCCGAAGGGAGGGACCAGCGATTCCTCCCCTATGGGGAAGAAGAGGGCCGCCTCTGACGACCCGGAGCCCATGGCCTCAAAGCGGGGTAAAAAATCCTCGTCAGAGGGTCCAGTGCCGGGGGGTTCCTCAGTCGAACTATGCCCTCAAAGGAATCTGCCCTCCAGCGAGCCGTAAGTAGAGAAAGATTGTATATTTTGAGAGAAGGATCCTTGCTTTAAACCTGAGAAGATTAACCGAAATTTTACCTTGTAGTTCGGACCTCAGCCCTTCTCAGCAAAGCTCGTCTTCGGGGGATCTTCCTCTAGAGATGATGGAGAGCGGAACGCCTCCCCCTGCCGTACCGCCTAGCGAGGCGGGCGAACCTGAGGTGTCGTCGCGGAGGGTTTCTCCGAATCCGGCAGGGGCAGAAGATTGCTATGTGTCCCCCAAGGTTCTCCGCGTCCGGCCTCCAAAAGAGGCCACAGGACAAGTCCGGCACCGTCTGGTGTTCGGCCGGAGGAGCTAAAGAATCTGTTGGGGCGAGCTTCTATCTCAGAGGAGCATCGCGCATTGATGGTCACGGTGATTGAAAGGATTTCATCCGCGGAAAGCGGATTGCATGAGGCCGTCAGAAGTTTACTGACGGGTTTTGAGGAGTATTAGATAATGTACACTTTTGTCAGTTGCGCATAAATAAGATGCGCCCTGTATAGATAGTAGCCCCTGAGACTCTGTGCGTTGTCGGAGGTGACAGCGTGCAGAGGATCATAACCCCAGGTCTAAATTTTTCGCCTTTAAATGTAGGTGGCGAAGTGTCCGGAATCGAGCCGAACTGATGATTTTGTCGAACTAAAGCGGCAACTGGACGTGGCAGATGCCGACATCACGCTCGTCAACAAGCGGCTTGATGAGGCTCAAGGTATGTAATTCCTTGGGCGGCACCTGGTAAGAGGAGCTTTATGCCAATATCTTATAATGTATATGCGTGACGCAGATAGTGCGGCTGCCGTGGAGAGTCTTTGGGAAGAACTTGCCTAGGCTAAGGAACAAGCCAGAGAAAGGGATGCGGCTGCCAAGAAGGTCCTTGAAGAGCTGAGAGCCGAACAGGCTGCTCACTGCCGAAGCAAGAAGGAGATGGCCGAGATGGCCGTGAAGTTAAAGAGCGATGATGACCATTGCGAGCTTCTTGAGAAAGAAGACCGGGCAAGGCAGACGGACTTAGAGAAGGCCGTTGCTGATGCCAAGGACGCTCGCTCTGCAATGAGGGCTGCGAAGGAGGAGGTGCGTCAGGCCGGACAGATTGCGGCTGGAAAGCCCTTTATGCTGCGGTGGAAGTTTTGCGATCCGAAGTTTTCTCCGCTAGACCGGATGTGGAGTGTGGAGGACACCTATCTGGATTTGGCAGCGAGTGCTGCTGATGCGACCGAACACTTTCGAGATCAAGAAGATCGCGAAGTGGAAAAACTTTTCTGGTCGCAGTTTCACAATCCAGAGCGTCCCCTGGCGGTGGATGATCGCCTGGCTCAATGGGCCGAGCTGAATAGGTTGTCCGGACTCGCCATGAAGTTCGTCATGGGTCATTTGTGGCCGGGGAGATCGGAGCCGAAGAGTTATTTCGGCCTGGTGCAGCAACTCCTTGATGCGGTGCCCCGTATCAATGCAATGAAGAGGTCAGCATGCATAGAGGGCGCGCGGATGGCTCTTGCCCATGTCAAGACATATTGGGCGGAGATGGAGACCACCGTTGTTGCATCCCGAGATTCGGACAAAAGCCGAGTACCCTCCGAACACTATTTTCAGGAAGTCCTTGAAGGCGCTCGTGTAATAGAGACGCAGTGCTTGAAGGATGCTACGTTCTGATAGCATATGTAATTATAAAACAGTATTTTGATGAATTGTAGTAGGCTTTTATACTTGTGCCTTTAAGTATGGGGAACACCTCCTGTGCGGCCGTTTTAATATATATATAGAATCTGAAAGATGGCAGTCGTTGGCTTCAGCCCCCACGCACATAGTGCGGGGGTGCTCGCAGAAGGCGCTTTTTCACACTTAATCCAACGTCTTGGTCCTACAAAGGAGGTGATGGCGCAGCGAGCCAGGCAACTGGACTATAATGCTTTAACACTTTCACTTAGACATAGGAGCTTGACAGTGGGACTCTTTAGATAGCCCTTGGTGGCGACTGCGCTCGCCCGAATTCGGGGCGCGTGTGTGCCTGGCCGGGAAACAGCCCTTCGTTAATGCGGAGGAATCCTATAGATTCCGAGGAGTCATCGAGTGGTTGACCAGTCTCGCGCTATATCATGACAGTCGGTTTTCGGCTTTCTCTACAGAGGTGCTCGCCCGGCCGAACCGGGGCACAATTACAGTAGTTCTCCTGGTGCCGCCTTAGCCGATAGAGCGGAATGTAAGGCAGCCGAACACAGGAGCCGGGCAACCCAACATTGACCAAAATCATGATTCGGATCTAATGCATATAAGGCCAAACTCGCGACGACGAACACTCCCTAAGGTATTCGGTCTTTATGAGAGCGGGTAAAGTAATGCTCTTAGTTATAAGCCCCTAGTGTCCAGGTACGCGTAGGAATTCTGACGTGGCCACATGCCAAGACGCCAGCCTCCTCCTTGGTTATAGAACCAGGGGATGTGTAGCAACAAGAGATAGTAAAAAAAGGTTTACGCAGGGTCTTAATCTGAAAAGAATCCTTGGAACGGGTCCCTACTGCACGTCTGTGCCTGTGTCTCCGTTGTGCCGTATCCTGGACGGGCGCAGCACGATGTTCATCTGTAAAAGAGAGGAACTAAGTTGAAAAGAAAATTTTTATTAAATAAACAAAAGTTCGTGCCGAACAAAAAATTGTATTAAATAAACAAATATAAAGTAAAATATGTAAAATTGAGCTTTATTTTCTCTTATATATGCGGAGCCCCTAGGGCATGTCGGGCTCGTCTATTCGTGCCCGTGGTCTTAATGACCTGTTCGGATGTTCTGGCTGGTGAAGCCATTGTATTGTCGGGCTGTTAAAGCGGCCGCACAATCCTCCGCTCGGGGGAGGAGCGCTCAATGCTTCCCCTTCAAGGAGATGATGCCTCGTGGACCGGGCATCTTAAGCGTGAGAGATGCATAATGCGGTATTGCGTTAAAGCGGGCGAAAGCTTCGCGCCCCAGCAGTGCTTGATAGCGACTTGAGAATGGGACGATGTGGAAAGTTAGCCTTTCGCAGCGGAAGTTATCGGTAGAGCCGAATATAACTTCGAGCCGTATAAAACCCATGCAATGGGTGTCCGGACCAGGCACTACCCCTTGAATGGAGGTTTTGCTGTGGCGGATTCTTGTTGGGTTTATCCCCATGTGACGGATTGTGTCCTGATATATCAGGTTTAGTCCACTGCCGCCGTCCATTAGGACATTTGAAAACTGGAGCCCGCCAATTATTGGATCGAGTACCAAGGCAGTCCAGCGTGCGTTCCTGGTACTTCTAGAATAATCCAGATGATCGAAGATGATTGGTTTTGACAACCAGTGGCGGGACCCTTTTGGGATGGGTCGTGTGGCGCGTACCTTTATGGGCGCCGCACGTTTTGTTATGTGAAGTAGGTTTACTGTTTTTACTTCTTGTGGGAAATTCTTCTGTTTCCTGGTGCTCTGCTTTTGGGGTTCGTCCTCGTCTTCGCTTGGTGTGTCGAGCCCCTTGTGTTCGGCGTTGAGTCTGCCGGATTGTTTGAAAACCCAACAATCTCTGTGGGTATGGTTAGCAGTCCTCCCTGGAGTACTGTGTATTTGACATATCCAGTCCAGGATTTTGTTTAGGTTGGATAAATCATCTTTGTTATCCTGGAGGGGCGGCTTTTTCTGATTCCGCCGTGAGCCTTTGAATCCGACATTAACTGTCGTGCTCTTCGGACTGTTTTCCTTAGTCCGGCGGCGTTCCTTGTTGCGTCGCGGTTTTCTGTTTCCATCCCTAGTTTCGGATGTACTTGGGTCGCTGGTGCTACATCTTGCCGACCAGTTGTCCTCTCCTACGCAAAAGCGGGTCATGAGGCTTGTTAATGCGTCCATTGTTCTTGGCTTTTCTTGGCCGAGGTGTCTGGCGAGCCACTCGTCTCGGACATTGTGCCTAAAAGCTGCTAGGGCTTCGGCGTCCGGACAGTCAACTATCTGACTCTTTTTAGTAAGAAATCTATTCCAGAACTGCCGAGCTGACTCTCCGAGCTGTTGTGTTATGTGACTAAGGTCGTCAGCATCCGGAGGACGGACATAAGTCCCTTGAAAATTTGCTCGTAAAGCATCCTCGAGCTCTTCCCAACTTCCAATTGTGTTTTTAGGAAGGCTTTTAAGCCAATGCCGGGCTGGTCCTTTAAGCTTTAGGGGTAAATATTTGATGGTGTGGAGATCATCTCCTCCAGCCATAAGTATGTGGAGGATGTAATCCTCTATCCAGACTCCAGGGTCTGTTGTTCCATCATATGCCTCTATGTTTACGGGTTTGAATCCCGCTGGAAATTCATAATCCAGGACCTCATCGGTGAAACATAGGGGATGTGCGGTGCCCCTGTATTTGGGTGTGCCGGATTCTGATAATGGCTTTATTGTATTGCTTACGAGAGCTTGCTTTCTTGGCCCATAAATGGACCTGGCTGGGCCATCTTTTTGATGCGAATCCGTAAGTGGGTCGCGTGCCGGCTTAAGTGCGGCGCCGTTTGCCGCTTTATGCTGGCTATGGGGTCGTCTATCCGACCGTGTGGCTTTCTTACTTTTTGAGTGCGAGGGCTCTAAGGCCTCTTGGTCGAATTCCGGCAGTAGCTTTCGCTTCGGATAGCTTTTAGTGCGGCGACTGTCGCCATATTTGTCTGCGGTGTTGATTACTTTACTCCATCTGATCCTGAGTGCATCTTCTGCAGTTTTGAGCTTCCGCTTCTGCTTTTTCAGGCTGCGTGCGGTTGCAACGAGCCTCTTGTGGAGGTTCTTCTTCTCCGTGGGTTTATCCGGCGTAAGGTCGTCCGGAATGCCATTGTCACCAGGGAAGGGATGTTCGGTTTCTTCATCCGGGCCGCCCTGTTCGGACGGTTGCTCTAGGGCATGCTCGTCGCCTGCTGGCTCATCCTGCTCTATGGTTGGGTCTGTATCGAGGCGGGGCTTGGGTCGGCGTTTACGCCGACGCTTTGATTGATTTTCGAGGGATTGATCCTTCGTTCCATCCCTGTTTTCCTCGTGGTCGCTACCTTTGGGGGTATCCACCATGTACATATCATGAGGTGAGGTGGCTGTCCAATGCCCTATAGGCGTTGGTTCATATGTGTCTCCTGCATCGTCGTCCATACCGTCGATGTCTTCGGAGTCGAAGTTGAGCACGTCGTTTAAATTATCGATGGTGGCTACCAAATGGGTGGTGGGTGGGTTTTGAATTTCTTCACCGTCCGTATCCCATCCTTGCTAACCATAGTCCGGCCAGGGCTCTCCTGATAAAGAGAGAGACTTTAGTGAGTTCAGGATGTCGCCGAAGGGCGAGTGCTGAAAGATGTCCGCGGCGGTGAACTCCATGATCGGCGCCCAATCGGATTCGATCGATAGGGGCACGGGAGGTTCGGACTCTGGAGAGGAATCCGGATCCTCGGAGTCACGGGTCATGCAGAGTGCGGGGCTGGTGTTCGGCTCGATCTCCTTTGAGATCGCAACCCCTGAGGTGGCGTCCCACCGCTCATCCTTGATCAGCGCGGCAGGCTCCGAATTAAGGGTCGGAACCAACGCGAGTGCGGCCTCCAGGACACTGTTCGGCGGCAGAGCTAGATCACGCCCATCGAGACAGTGCGGCGTGCTTGGCTGTGGCTCGAATCCGTCGAAGATCAAGTCCCCGTGGATGTCAGCCGTGTAGTTCAAACTTCCAAACCTGACCTGATGGCCAGGGGCATAGCTTTTGATTTGCTCCAGGCGGCCAAACGAATTGGCCCGCAGTGCGAAGCCGCCGAAGACGAAGATCTGTCCGGGGAGAAAAGTCTCACCCTGGACCGCATCGTCGTTGATGATCAAAGGAGCCATCGGGCCTAAAAGTGACGACACAGAGGAACTCTCAATGAAAGCACCAATGTCGGTGTCAAAACCGGCGGATCTCGGGTAGGGGGTCCCGAACTGCGCGTCTAGGCGGATGGTAACAGGAGACGAGGGACACAATGTTTTACCCAGGTTCGGGCCCTCTTGATGGGGGTAAAACCCTACGTCCTGCTTGATTAATATTGATGATATGGGTAGTACAAGAGTAGATCTACCATGAGATCAAGGAGGCTAAACCCTAGAAGCTAGCCTACGGTATGATTGTTGTATGTTGGAGTTCTTATCCTACGGACTAAAACCCTCCGGTTTATATAGACACCGGATAGGGTTAGGGTTACACAAAGTCGGTTACAATGATAGGAGATCTAAATATCCGCATCGCCAAGCTTGCCTTCCACGCCAAGGGAAGTCCCTTCCGGACACGGGACGAAGTCTTCAATATTGTATCTTCATAGTCTTGGAGTCCGGCTGAAGGTATAGTTCAGATGGCCGAACACCCCCTAATCCCAGACTCCCTCACCCACCGTATGCTATTTTTCTCGAGAGAAGCCACTAGTGAAATCTACGGCCCTCGGGTCTCTTCTTTATTATATTTGCCTTCGAGATCTATTTTTATTTGCTTTTACTTTCAGATCTATCAATTCAAAAACACAAAAATACCTTGGTGCAATTTATTGTTATTTATTTTATCTCGCATTCCCGCGAGATCTATTTATCCAATCTACTACAATTTTACCTATCTTTTTACCCGTGAGGGATTGACAACCCATCTCTTACGTCGTGTTGCAAGTATTTGTTTTTTGTGTGCAGAAGTCATTCACGTTGTGTTGCGTGGTTATCCTACTGGTTCGATAATCTTTTTCTCATTACTGAGGGAAATACCTACCATAGTTGTGCTGCATCATCCCTTACTCTTTGGGGGAAATATTGACGTAGTTCAAGCCGCATCATGCACCAGCTTACCTCTCCCCCATTTAGAATATATATATGTATCCGGTTTGAGACTTAGAGTCATCCGGATCAGTGTTAAAGCTTGCATCGACGTAACCCTTTACGACGAGGTCTTGATCACCTCCATAAATGAGAAACATTTCCTTAGTCCTTTTCAGGTACTTAAGGATATTCTTCACTGTTGTCCAGTGATCCACTCCTGGATTACTTTGAAACCTTCCGGCCATACTTATGGCAAGGCTTACATCCGGTCTTGTGCACAGCATCGCATACATGATACAGCCTATGGAAGAGGCATAGGGGATGGCACTCATCTTTTATCTATCCTCTATAGTCGCTGGGCATTGAGTCTGGCTCAACTTCACAACTTGCAAAATAGGCAAGAACCCCTTCTTGGACTGGTCCATTTTGAACTTCTTCAAAATCTTATCAATGTATGTGCTTTGTGAAAGTACTATCAAGCGTCTTAATCTATCTCTATAGATCTTGATGCCTAATATGAAAGCAGCTTCTCCTAGGTCCTTCATTGAAAAACTCTTGTTCAAATATTCCTTCACATTTTCCGAAAGTTCTATATTGTTTACAATCAGCAATATGTCATCCACATATAATATTAGAAACGCTATAGAGCTCCCACTCACTTTCTTGTAAATACAAGCTTCTCCGTAAACTTGTATAAACCCAAACACTTTGATCACCTCATCAAAGCGAATATTCCAACTCCAAGATGCTTGCACCAGTCCATAAATGGATCACTGGAGTTTGCACACTTTGTCAGCATTCCCTGGATTGACAAAACCTTCTGGTTGCATGATATACACCTCTTCCTTAAGGAAACCGTTAAGGAACGCTATTTTGACATCCATCTGCCAGATTTCATAATCTAAAAATGCAGCTATTGCCAGCATGATTCTGACGGACTTAGGCATCGCTACGGGTGAGAAAGTCTCATCGTAGTCAACTCCTTGAACTTGTGAAAACCCCTTTGCCACAAGTCAAGCTTTATAGATAGTGACATTACCGTCCACGCCCGTCTTCTTTTTGAAGATCCATTTATTCTGAATGGCCTTTCGCCCTTCAGGTAATACTTCCAAAGTCCATACTTTGTTTTCATACATGGATCCCATCTCGGATTTCACGGCCTCTAACCATTTGTCGGAATCCGGGCCCACCATGACTTCTCCATAGCTCGTAGGTTCATCATTGTCCAACAACATGACCTCTAAGACAGGGTTGCCGTACCACTCAGGAGCTCTACGTACCCTTGTAGACCTACGAGGTTTGATAGTAACTTGATCCAAAACTTCATGATCACTATCATTAGTTTCCTCTTCAACTGACGTAGGTGTCATAGAAACATCTTTCTGCGCTGCACTACTCACTGATTGAAGTAGAGGTTCAAAAACCTAATCAAGTTCTATCTTCCTCCCACTCAATTCTTTCGAGAGAAACTCTTTCTAGAGAAAGGACCCGTTCTTAGCGACAAACACTTTGCCCTCGGATATGAGATAGAAGGTATACCCAATTGTATCCATTGGGTACCCTATGAAGACGCATTTGTCCGCTTTGGGTTCCGAGTTTTTTTGGCTGAAGCCTTTTGACATAAGCATCGCATCCCCAAACCTTAAGAAACGACTAGGTTTCTTGCCAAACCATAGTTCATATGGCGTCGTCTCCACGGACTTAGATGGTGCCCTCTTTAAAGTTAATGCAGTTGTCTCTAATGGATAACCCCAAAACAATAGTGGTAGATCGGCAAGAGACATACCATATCCAATATGGTACGATTACGATGTTCAGACACACCATTACGCTGTGGTGTTCCAGGTGGCATCAACTGTAAAACAATTCCATATTATCTTAAGTGATTGTCAAACTCATAACTCAGATATTCTCCCCCTTGATCAGATCGTAGGAATTTAATCTTCTTGTTACGATGATTGTCAACTTTACTCTGAAATTGCTTGAACTTTTCAAACGTTTCAGACTTATGCTTCATCAAGTAAATATACCCTATCTACTCAAGTCATCGATGAAGGTGAGAAAGTAACGATATCGACCGCGTGCATCAACGCTCACCGGACCACACACATCAGTATGTATGATTTCCAACAAGTCACTTGCCCGTTCCATTGTTCCGGAAAACGGGGTCTTAATCATCTTTCCCATGAGGCATGGTTCGCATGTGTCAAGTGATTCAAAATCAAGTGACTCCAAAAGTCCATCAGCATGGAGTTTCTTCATGCGCTTTACACCAATATGACCTAAGCGGCAGTGCCACAAGAAAGTGGTACTATCATTATCAACTCTACATCTTTTGGCATCAATGTTATGAACATGTGTATCATCACTATCGAGATTCAATAAGTATAAACCCCTCACAATGGGTGCATGACCATAAAAGATATTACCCATATAAATAGAACAACCATTATTCTCTGATTTAAATGAGTAACCGTCTCACATTAAACAAGATCCAGATATAATGTTCATGCTCAACGCAGGCACTAAATAACAATTATTCAGGTTCATCACTAATCTCGATGGTAATCCAAGAGCGAGCGTGCCGACGGCGATCACATCAACCTTGGAACCATTTCCCACGTGCATCGTCACTTCCTCCTTCGCCAACCTCCATCTATTCCATAGTTCTTGCTTTGAGTTGCAAATGTGAGAAATTGAACCGGTATCAAATACCCAGGCACTACAACGAGAGTTGGTAAGGTACACATCAATAGCATGTATATCATATATACCTTTGTTGACGTTGGCCCCGTTCTTGTCGGCCATATACTTGGGGCAATTCCGCTTCCAGTGGCCAGTTGCCTTGCAATAAAAGCACTCAGTCTCTGGCTTAGGTCCAGCCTTGGGTTTCTTCACAGGAGGAGTAACTGCTTTGCCACCTTTCTTGAAGTTTCCCTTCTTTCCCTTGCCTTTCTTGAAACTAGTGGTTTTATTCACCATCAACACTTGATGCTCCTTCTGATGTATGACTCAGCGACTTTCAGCATCGCGAACAGCTCGGAGGCTGACTTGTTCATCCCTTGCAAGTTATAGTTCAACACAAAGCTCTTGTAGCTAGGTGGTAGCGATTGAAGAACTCTGCAGTGACAGCCTCTGGCGGGAGCTCAATTGCCAACTCAGCCAGACGATTGTAGTACCCCAGATATGCTAAGTATGTGTTCACTGACAGACCCGTTCTCCATCTTGTAGGCATAGAACTTATCAGAGGTCTCATACCTCTCGATCCGGGCATTCTTCTCAAAGATAAACTTCAACTCCTCGAACATCTCATATGCTCCATGACGTTCAAAATGCCTTTGAAGTCCTGGCTCTAAGCCATACAGCATGGCGCGCTGAACTATTGAGTAGTCATTAACACGCGGCTACCAGGCGTTTACAAGTCCACAGTCGCTGGAGGGGGTGGCGCACCAAGCGGTGCATCAAGGACATAAGACTTATGGGAAGCCGTGAGGATAATCCTCAGATTACGGGCCCAGTCCACAAAGTTACTTCCATCATCTTTCATCTTAGCTTTCTCTAGGAACGCATTGAAATTCAAGGGAGCTACTTCGCGAGCCATTTATCTACAACATAAATTTGCAAAGGCAACTTTAGACTATTTTTCATGATAATGAGTTCATTTAATAATATTACTTAAGAACTCCCACTCAAGTTGACATCCCTCCGGTCGTCCGAGTGCAACATGATCCAAATTCACCAACCCAAGTCCGATCATCACGTGAGATGAGGTGGTTTCAATGATGAACATCTCCATGTTGATCATATCTACTATATGAATCATGTTTGACCTTTCGGTCTCTTGTGTTTCGAGGCCATGTCTGTACTTTCTAGCCTCGTCAAGTTTAACCCAAGTGTTCTGCATGTGCAAAACTGGGTTGCACATGTTGTATGCGAACGTAGAGTCTATCAGACCTGATCATCACGTGGTGCTTCGAAACGACGAACTTTCGCAACGGTGCACACTTGGGGAAAACACAATTTTATTTTAAATTTTCAGTGAGGGATCACCTTATAATGCTACCGTCGTCCTAAGCAAAATAAGATGCATAAAATGATTAAC
The DNA here is from genome assembly GCA_032464435.1 of Aegilops umbellulata. Classification (NCBI taxonomy): domain Eukaryota; kingdom Viridiplantae; phylum Streptophyta; class Magnoliopsida; order Poales; family Poaceae; genus Aegilops; species Aegilops umbellulata. The sequence goes on from CP136057.1 coordinate 546,860,984, forward strand.
ATCACATGCAAATCATAAGTGACATGATATGGCCATCAACCTGTGCTTTTGATCTCCATCTCCAAAGCACCGCATGATCTCGATCGTCACCGGCATGACACCATGATCTCCATTATCATGATCTCCATCATCGTGTCGCCATCGGGGTTGTCACACCAACCATGCTTCTACTACTATCGCTACCGCTTAGCGATAAAGTAAAGCATTACATAGCGCTTAATGATTGACACGCAGGTCATACAATAATTAAAGACAACCTTATGGCTCCTGCCGGTTGCCGTATGCATTGACATGCAAGTCGATATAAACTATTACAAACATGATCATTCCACACATAAAATATATTTCATCATGTCTTTGGCCATATCATATCACAACATACCCTACAAAAACAAATTAGACATCCTCTAATTGTTGTTGCATGTTTTACATGGCTGCTATATGTATCTATCAAGAACGATTCTTACCTACGCACAGCCACAACGGTGATATGCAAGGTGCTATTTAACCTTCTACAAGGACCGCCTTTGTCGAATCTGATTCAACTAAGGTGGGAGAGACAGACACCGGCCAGCCATCTTTATGCAACAAAGTCACATATCTTTCGATGGAACCGGTCTCATGTACGTGGACATGTAAAGTTGGTCCGGGCCGCTTCATCTCACAATACCGCTGAATCAGGAAAGACAAGGAAGGAAGCAATCTGAATATCAACGCCCACAAACTCCTTTGTGTTCTACTCGTGATGTCATCTACGCATAGACCTAGCTCATGATGCCACTGTTGGGGAACGTTGCATGGGGAACAAATCCTACACTCACCAAGATCCAATCTAGGAGATAACCATCTACAAGAGGAGAGATTGGATCTACATACCCTTGTAGATCGCTAAGCGGAAGCGTTAATAAATGCGGTTGATGTAGTCGAACGTCTTCACAATCCAATCACGAACCATCCCCCGAACTCCCGATCCAAGTGCCGAACGGACGGCACTGATGTATGCTAGAACTACGTCGGTATTTCCCCAAAGAGGAAGGGATGATGCAGCACAACGACTGTAGGTATTTCCCTCAGTGACGAGACGAAGGTTATCAAACCAGTAGGAAAATCAAGCAGCACTACGTAAACAGCACCTACACACAAATAACAAATACTCGCAACCCGACGTGTTAAAGGGGTTGTCAATCCCTTTCGGGTAACGGCACCAGAAGTTGGCAAGCGGACGTGAGAGAGTTGTAAATATTGATAGATCGAACGCCAAATAAAATAAAGTGCAACAAGGTATTTTTGTATTCTTGGTTTAATAGATCTGAAAATAAAAGCAAAGGAAAATAGATCGCAAAGGCAAATATATTAAAGAAGAGACTCGGGGGCCATAGATTTCACTAGTGGCTTCTCTCGAGAAAAATAGCAAATGATGTGTGAACAAATTACTGTTGGGCAATTGATAGAACTTCAAATAATCATGACAATATCCAGGCAATGATCATTATATAGGCATCACGTCCAAGATTAGTAGACCGACTCCTGGCTGCATCTACTACTATTACTCCACACATAGACCACTATCCAGCATGCATCTAGTGTATTAAGTTCATGGAGAAACAGAGTAATGCAATAAGAACAATGACATGATGTAGACAAGATCTATTTATGTAGAAATAGACCCCAGCGTTTTATCCTTAGTAGCACCGATACATACGTGTCGGTTCCCCTTTTGTCACTGGGATCAAGCACCGTAAGATCGAACCCACTACAAAGCACCTCTTCCCATTGCAAGATAAATAGATCAAGTTGGCCAAACAAAACCCAAATATCGGAGAAGAAATACGAGGCTATAAGCAATCATGCATATAAGAGATCAAATCAGACTCAAATAACTTTCATGGATAAAATGATAGATCTGATCATAAACTCAAAGTTCATCGGATCCCAACAAACACACCGCAAAAAGAGTTACGTCATATGGATCTCCAAGAGACCATTGTATTGAGAATCAAACGAGAGAGAGGAAGCCATCTAGCTACTAACTACGGACCCATAGGTTTACAAATAACTACTCAGGCATCATCGGAGAGGCACCAATGGACATGATGCACCCCTCCATGATGGTGTCTAGATTGGATCTGGTGGTTCTGGACTCTGCGGCGGCTGGAATTGATTTTCGTCGACTCCCCTAGGATTTCTGAAATATTGGAGTATTTATAGAGCAAAGAGGCGGTGCGGGAGGCCACCGAGGTGGGCACAACCCACCAGGGCGCGCCTGGGCCTCCAGGCGCGCCCAGGTGTCTTGTGCTCACCATGGGCCCCCTCCTTGGTACTTCTTTGGCCCACTGGATGTATTTTGGTCCAAAAAAATCCACAAAAAGTTTCGCTGCGTTTGGACTCCATTTGGTATTGATTTCCTGCGATGTAAAAAACATGCATAAAACAGCAACTGACACTTGGCACTATTTCAATAGGTTAGTACCAAAATGATATAAAATGAATATAAAATGATTGTAAAACATCCAAGAATGATAATATAATAGCATAGAACAATAAAAAATTATAGATACGTTGGAGACGTATCAGGCACCTCCACGTTCAACACATGTACGGCTTGATGACGCCTTCACCTCCTCCATCCAGCGAGCAATGGTGAAGTAGTAGCTCGAGTCCTCCGGCAGCACGACGGCGTGGTGGCGATGGTGGTGGAGAATACTCAGCAGAGCTTCGCTAAGCACTTCAGAGAAGAGGAGGGATGCGAGGGAGAAGAGAGGCAACGCCATGGCATGGAGATGTGCTGAAGGGTCTGTCTGCCCTCTCTCTACATCTCTATATATAGGAGAAGGAAGGAGGGGTGGCGCCCCTAGGGGGGCGGCGGCCAGGGCAGATGGGATCTCCCCTACACTACTAAACCTTATAAACAAAACTTTAGCAGTAGCGCTGGATAAAATGGGGCGCTACTGCTACTTAGCAGTAGCGCGTGGCAATAGAAGGTGCTACTGCTATGTACATGGCAGTAGCGCGGCCAGGGCAAAGAGTGCTACTACTAAAATTACCCTACCGTTGCCGCCAGTCTAAGTGTAGTAGTAGCGCTTTCCCATGAAACGCGCTACTGCTAGGTGGTTTAGCAGTAGCGCTTTCTCCTAAACCGCGCTACTGCTAACCCAGCCTTATCCCCCCGCGCGCCCGCCCATTTCCTCACTCTCCTGTCTCACTGTCGTGGTCGTCCTCCTCCTGCCATCGCCCCCGTCGCCACATTGCCATCGCCATCGCCACATTGCTGCCAGCATCACCGCCATCCTCCGACTTCGGTAAGCCTCCTCCTTCTCCTCTTCCTCCTCCCTCCTCCCTCCTCTAGCTGCCCCTCCTCCCTCCTCGGCCCCACTCCTCCCTCCTCTAGCTGCCTCTCCTCCTCCCCTCATCCCTCCCATGCTCCTCCCTCCTCTAACCGCCCCTCCTCCTCCATCAACAGCACCTCCTCCATCAACAGCACCTCCTCCCTCCATAGCCCCTCCTCCCTCCACAGCCCCTACTCCCTCCATAGCCCCTCCTCCCTCCACAACCCCTACTCCCTCCCCCTCCTCCATCCACATCCCCTCCTCCCTCCATAGATTTAGTTGATAGTATAGATAGGTAGAATGTAGTTTTTTAAATAGTATAGATAGGTAGAATTTTGTAGAATGTACATAGAATGTAAGTTGTTAATAGAACTAGTTTATTTATAGTAAGTGCTTAATAGAACTAGTTTATTTAGTAAGTGGTTAATAGAACTAGTTTATTTAGTAAGTACTTAATAGAACTAGTTTATTTGGAAAGTGTTTAATGGAACTAGTTTAGAGAGACAGAGACCTATATTGGCAAATTTAGTTATGTTAGGATTATGTATAAGATATTTTGAAATGTTTTTGTTCATATTTTTGACCATCAACCATTGAAATGCAATGACCATCAAGTTTGAATGCAAATAGGATATGTGCTTGCCCAAGTGGCCATGTTTGCAGGGAACACCTCTGAGTGGCCTATGTTTTGCCAGAGTGTTGATTAATTCCCGCTTCGGCAAATTTCAGGCGCTCGATATGTCCTTTTTTAGCAAAGGTCATGCCAGATTTTTGTTGGAAATATGCCCTAGAGGCAATAATAAATGGATTATTATATTTCCTTGTTCATGATAATTGTCTATTGTTCATGCTATAATTGTATTGTTCGGAAATCATAATACATGTGTGAATACATAGACCACAATGTGTCCCTGGTAAGCCACTAGTTGACTAGCTCGTTGATCAATAGATAGTCATGGTTTCCTGACTATGGACATGGGGATGTCATTGATAACGGGATCACATCATTAGGAGAATGATGTGATGGACAAGACCCAAACCTAAGCATAGCACAAAAGATCGTATAGTTCATTTGCTAGAGCTTTTCTGAATGTCAAGTATCATTCCTTAGACCATGAGATTATGCAACTCCCGGGTACCGTAGGAGTGCTTTGGGTGTATCAAATGTCACAACGTAACTGGGTGACTATAAAGGTGCACTACAGGTATCTCCGAAAGTATCTGTTGGGTTGGCATGAATCGAGACTGGGATTTGTCACTCCGTGTGACGGAGAGGTATCTCTGGGCCCACTCGGTAAGACATCATCATAATGAGCTCAATGTGATCAAGGTGTTGTTCACGGGATGATGTATTATGGGAACGAGTAAAGATACTTGCCGGTAACGAGATTGAACAAGGTATCGGTGTACCGACGATCGAATCTCGGGCAAGTATCTTACCGATGGACAAAGGGAATTGAGTACGGGATTGATTAAAGTCCTCGACATCGTGGTTCATCCGATGAGATCATCGAGGAGCATGTGGGAGCCAACATGGGTATCCAGATCCCGCTGTTGGTTATTGACCGGAGATCGTCTCGGTCATGTCTGCATGTCTCCCGAACCCGTAGGGTCTACACACTTAAGGTTCGGTGACGCTAGGGTTGTTAAAGATATTAGTATGCAGCAAACCGAAGGTTGTTCGGAGTCCCGGATGAGATCCCGGACGTCACGAGAGGTTCCGGAGTGGTCCAGAGGTAAAGATTTATATATGGGAAGTTGTTGTACGGACACCGGAAAGTCTCGGGGGCATATCGGTATTGTACCGGGCCACCGGAGAGGCACCGGGGGTCCACCTTGAGGGGGCAGCCCTCTCGGAGGGCTTCATGGGCCACAAGGGGCAGGGAACCAGCCCCTGGAGGGCTGGGCGCGCCCCCTTCCCTTGGGCCCATGCGCCTAGGGTTGGGGGGAAACCCTAGTGGGGGCGCCCCCCTTGCTTGGGGGGCAAGCCCCCCACCCTTGGCCGCCGCCCCCCCTGGAGATCCATCTCCAGGGCTGCACCCCCCCTAGGGGGCCTATATAAAGGGGGGAGAGGGAGGGCAGCCGCACCCCGTGCTGCATTGGCGCCTCCCTCTCCCCGTTACACCTCTCCCTCTCTCCACAGAAGCTTGGCGAAGCCCTGCTGGAACTCTGCTGCATCCACCACCACGCCGTCGTGCTGCTGGATCTTCATCAACCTCTCCTTCCCCCTTGCTGGATCAAGAAGGAGGAGACGTTGATCGTCCCGTACGTGTGTTGAACGTGGAGGTGTCGTCCTTTCGGCGCTGGTCATCGGTGATTCGGATCACGGCGAGTACGACTCCATCATCCACGTTCTCCTTGAACGCTTCCGTTGCGATCTACAAGTGGTATGTAGATGCTCTCCTATCCCCTCGTTGCTAGAATACTCCATGGATATATCTTGGTGATGCGTAGGAAAATTTTAATTTCTGCTACGATCCCCAACAATTTTTCCGTGAATTTTGGCATGACTTGTGCTAGAATATGTAGGAAATATCGAGTGGCCAGGATTTTATAGAAAGATACTTAAACGACATTTTGGGTTGAATAATAATGATCTTATTTAGTTTTTGTAGTACATATATTTAATTTTAGAATTTTAATCTTTGAATTATGATGTGCTAGAAGGAAGTGCCGTCCGACGATGATAGTCTCGCAGAGTGCGACTGGTGCAGCGATGACCGAGGTCTGTGCGACAGGCCTCACGTGTTAGAAGGTCGGTGCTTCAGTATTAAACTCCAAGAGACCTTCGATGTTGAAATGGTACACAACAATGACAAGTGTTTTTTCGTAATTAAGCACGACTTCTGCTTCTTCAACGTGTAATTTTCGTCTTTTACAATTCGACTAGCTTATCTCATGCTATGCAAGACGCTATGTCTTGGAGAGGATGGATTTTTAAGATCATGAAAGTATGGAAACAAAGATAGTTCACCTAAAGACCCATCATGGTATGGATTTTGCTGTAAATCTATACAATTCTGAGCGCGTATCCCATTTTGGTTGCCTGAATTGGGAAGCACTTTGCAAGATGTATGACTTTCATGAGGGTATGCTTGTCACCTTGGATCTTGGTGATCCTAACATCGACGAAGATAATATGGACATTTGGGTCCTTGTTGATACGCTTCCAATTCTACCGCTATGTGAGTTTCTCAAACATAGTTATTAAATAATTTATATTATTTATTTGAAAATAGTTGACAGCTTATTTCCATTGATAGCTTATTTTCATTCTTCAAAGAATGTACGGAAGATGGTAGACAGAACCTACTACACCGATGGCGCAGAATTAACTTATCAGGAGAAAGATCATCTCATGTCATTTATTATTGATGTTGAGAATTACAATATCAATTATCAAACTCTTGCACATTATGGTCAATATGTGCCACTAGTGCACGTGTTGAACTACGGTAACATCTATCGAGATGGCATGGTAAGATTTTTTTACTATTATGACATCCATGCATCTTTTGCATAAATTCTTCTAAAGCTAAACTACATTGCTAACTACGACGTTATTACTATGTTTTTCAACAGAAAATCCTAAAGGATTGTGTGCCTCATCTCATGTTTCCGAAAGGTCACCTTGATGTTATTAGCTTACGGCCAGGTCTGCCTAGGCTTCATTACTGTTCATACCGGATTTCTAAAACCGATGAAGACATGACAATCAAAGCATGGAAAAAATGTATGGACAATCATACGGAGCTACTTGGAACCAACATTATGCGAAGCGCAAGAATTGGAGACATGATAGTCTCCATTCTCCATAATGGAGAGACAGGGCCTATCTTGTTTTATGCCATTTTACCTTAGAGGGGGTAGTAGGTCCTATGAGAGAGGAGTAGGTCCTAGGTACAATGTGTTATTATGTGCTACAATGTGTTAGAGTTGATGATGAGGAGGAGGACGAGTTGTGATTATGACTAGTGACCAAGTTGTTTTATGATGTCTCATGGATGAAAATGATGATCATGAGGAGTTGTTATATGACAATGATGTATTATGATGATAAGTTGCTAATGATATGGTGATGATGATGATGAGTTATTATATTAATGGGTGAAAGAACTGTGGATTAGTTTCAAGTGGATGGATCCTAAGTGACCGGCATCGGTCACTTAGGATCCATCCACCAAGTGATTTAATAACTAATTGTGATGTAAAAACAATCTCTAAATTGCTATTGTATGAAAACTTGTATAATGGTGTATGAATACAACATAAAATAAAAAAGAATTAGAATATGGAATAATAGTAGTAGCGCGGGCAGAGAGACGCGCTACTAGTAATTACCAGTAGCGCCTTTTTCAAGAAGCGCTACTACTAAGTAGTTATAGAAGTAGCGCGGGTAGACCAACGCTACTGCTAACCTTTAGCTGTAGCGCCATGCTACTGGTAGGCTTTTCCCTAGTAGTGCTAGGGTGACTTGCCCCCCAAGCCGGGTGGAGGGAACCCTATAGGGGGGTGCCCCACCTTTCTGAGTCACGTGGGAAAGAGTGAGGGGGCCCACAACCCCTTAGTGGGCTGGTTTGCCCCCTCCCCTTGGTGGGCCCCCCCAACACTTGTTGCCCCCCCCCCCGAAACCCCTTTTGGTCATGCTGGTCATCACCCGGTACCCCCGGAACACTTCCGAACTCAAATACCCTTCGTCCAATATATCAATCTTCAACTCTGGACCCTTCCGGAGTCCTCGTCATGTCCGGGATCTCATCTGGGACTCCGAACAACCTTCGGTAACCACCATAACAACTCAACTATACTTATATCGTCACCAAACCTTAAGTGTGTAGACCCTGCGGGTTTGATAACTATGCAGACATGATCGAGACATCTCTATGGTCAATAACCAATAGTGGGACCTGGATGCCTATATTGGTTCTACATATTATATGAAGATCTTATCGGTCGAACCTCGATGTCAAGGATTCGACAACTCCCGTATGCAGTTTCCTTTGTCTATCGGTATGTTACTTACCCGAGATTCGATCATCGGTATCTCCATACCTAGTTCAATCTCGTTACCAGCAAGTCTCGTTACTCGTTCCATAATACAAGATCCCGTGACTAACTCATTGGTCACATTGCTTGCAAGCTTATTGTGATGTTGTATTACTGAGTGGGCCCGGAGATACCTCTCCATCATACGGAGTGACAAATCCCAATCTTGATCCATGCCAACTCAACAGAAACCCTCGGAGATACCTGTAGAGCACCTTTTTGCCACCCAGTTATGTTGCGACGTTTGGTACGCACAAGGCACTCCTCGGGTGTCAGTGAGTTGCATGATCTCATGGTCATAGGAACATATACTTGACATGCAGAAAACGATAGCAATAAACTTAACATGATTATATGCTACGTTCATAGTTTGGGTCTTCTCCATCACATCATTCTCCTAATGATGTGATCCTATTATCAAATGACAACTCATGTCCATGGCTAGGAAACCATAGCCAACTTTGATCAACGAGCTAGTCCGATAGAGGCTTACTAGGGACATGTTGTTATCTATGTATCCACACATGTATTTGAGTTTCCGGTCAATACATTTATAGCATGGATAATAAATGATTATCTTGAACAAGGAAATATAATATTAACCACTTTATTATTGCCTCTAGGGCATATTTCCAACACCAATGGTAGACTATGTCATCTATCTTCGGAGGGCACCTGGATGGAGTAGTTATAAGAAGGTTTACAATCAAGATGGTGACTGGAACATATTTCATCTCCATGATGAAAATCTTCAGTCTGGCATCCACGACAAAATTTGCATCGTCTATTTATCAAAGGCATTATCATTGTGTTTATTTCTTGGCCTTGATTGGACCAGTCATCCACAATCTTCACAATCTAGACTCGACAATCCACAGTGAATGTGTAGTCTTTCTTGAAAGTGTTTTCCCTGGAAAATTGGTGATGTTGTTGAAGATTAGTTGTAGATATGATTGATTTGTCATTGGCTATTTCCATTTAGTTAGTAGATAGATGATATAATCATTCTTATATATAAATAAAACACAAATTATTGGACATACACCAATGGACGATGAAGGAACACACAAAGTCATGCGGCGGGCAACTCGGCAGCTCTTAGTGTGGTGTGCCTAGGCGATATCGTCAATTTTTTTGGTCTAGTATAGCTTAAACAAACATGACCTTCTTAAAGAAAAAGGAAACTGCCGAAACAAAAGCGAAACGGGCGATACAATTGTAGTTGTGTTGCACTACTATGTCATTGTTAAAAGGTAATATGTGGCAAGACTTTTTTTGAGGGAAAATATGTGACAAGATTTTAAAATGGAGTAAAACTCAGTGTCACAAATGTGAGAACTAGAGGCATAAGTGAAACTTACTCTAATTAAGTCACACATGTCATTGTATTAGCTGCAAAAGACAATCAACTGGCAACTCATTGTACAACAATGTTTTATTATCTTCTCTATATGATGTGGGAGGTTGAAAATAAGTCACTTTCCTGAATATTGAACACGGGCCACAATTTATCTTCATTCTTCTTAAAGTCACCACATAAATATGTAACAAATTCACATGATGCCTGAAGAATTACAAGATATGACGCGAAGAGCAACTCATCACACAAATAACATTTTATTGTCTCCTCTAGATGACGTAGGAGACCCGAAAGAAGTCAACCTTCTCTACTACTGGAGATGACCTAAAATTTATCATCATTGGTAAAGTTTTCCATTTGTCGGTTATGACGCTACCTGATGATGCGACGTGGCAAAAGTTTTCCATCAATGCACGCTATCATGCAGGAGAAACCATATAAGCCAACCTTATCTACTATATGATATGACCTAAATTTTGTGATCATCGTTGATAAAAAGTCTAATGTCTATATGCTATGATGCCACATGATAGTCGCAAGACGATATCAATGATAGCCCATTGTACAACATGTCCATTACCTAACTGAATTTAGGTGGTGGGAGAAGTCAAACCTTATCGGAAACATCGTAAAGCTTCTGATGTAGTAATTTACATGATGATGTGGCAAATAATAAGCAGGAACTAAGGACAAGCTTGTATGTTTTCAAACCAATAAGTTTACACATGGCTACGGTGACGCGTCAGCACGCCATGGTTGGAACTACCATGGTCAGGTCACGGATTGATCGTGTATGCTTGCTGACCCAGTCAGTCCCAACGCCCATAAGGGGTTGTTCCCCTTGATGGGGTTGTTCCCCTTGATGCCACGGAGATGGCAGGGCTTTCCACGGAGATCACATGACACCACTAAGGGAATCACAACGTACATACCATCAAAATATCAAACACATATCAAGTTCTGTCGGTGGGAAATGACACCTATGGGATCACGAGAATCCCTTTCTGCGGTTGCAGGGCGCGGGGGCCGTGAGAAGAGCAGATCGAGCAGGCAGTACACGATTCCTTTACCCAGGTTCTGGCGGCGAAGATGCGTAAAGCCCTACTCCTGCTTTGGTGGATTATAGGTTTGTGTTCTTGAGCTAGCTACGGGGCGTCAGGAGCTCCAAAAAGCCGAATCCTCTTCCTGGTCGCCTGGGGCCTCCTTTTATAGGGAAAGGGGCTGCCACAGTGGCACACAGGAGGTGGAAAGGGTACATCAATGCGAGGTTATCCCTCGCATTACATGACAAGGTGCATTTAATGCGCCTTGCTTAGGTGTCCTTGCTTTATCGGGGGCGGGGGAAAGCCCTGTCTCGTCCGTCGCCGCTCTCTCCCGCGTCGACACGCGCCCTGGCCAGTGGTGCCTGCGATGCCATGTAGGCGGGCAGGCAGCTGAGGTGGTGCAGCGGTGGGTCTCCACGAGGATCAGCATGCCGCCACGCAGGTGCCTGCCCAGCTGGTTGGGTCAGCAGCTGCATGTGAACGGTGGTGGAGGCGTGACTGGTGCGGGTCCGATGGTGGCCCCGTGGGTGTCCTTGGCAAGGGCCTTGCCGCGGCCCCGGCAAGGGTCTTGTCGGGGCCCCGACAAGGGTCTTGCCGTGGCGCCCGCTGCCATCCCCGGCAAGGCTCTTGCCGGGGGCCTTGTGGTTTTCCTTGGCTGGGATCCTGCCAAGGACCATCATCTTCTAAAGTGTGCATCTGATCTTGAATGTCTTCACAAAGATCTGCATACCACCACGGGGATACCTCCTGAATCCTTGCCCCATGGGGGCAGTGGACTCAAGGGTGACCCGCTCCGTAGGTGTGGGGCGAGCTGCCACGGCAAGGGTCTTGCCGGGTTTGCAAAAACTGCCTCCCGGCAAGGATCTTGCCGAGGTGCCCGCTTCGTCCCCTTTTCTCTTTGTGGTCTCGGTCTTGGCGTCGTTCTGCTCCTCTTTGGCTTCGGCCTTACCTTGGTTCTACCTCCCTCGCCGGGCTTGGTGCGGCGGCGCCCGTGGCTCAGACTGCCCGTGCACGGTCATAGGGGTACAAAAAGTGTACCCCTCTTTTTGTACACCGACAGGAGCCCCCGGGCCTGGGCCACACATAAGAGCTACGCGTTGCTGGGCCAGGCCCAAGAACGGTGCGCGGGCAGGCAGGGCGGTTTTTACCGCGGTAAGTTTCTTCGCGCGCTGCGCCTCCAACGCTTCCCGCGCGTGGCGCGGCGTGGGGAGGCAGGCGTGACGTGGGCGGCATGCGTGGGGTAGCTCCCCGCGGGCATGCGTCACATCACAATTAATGTGAAAGGAGGCGGCCCACGTTCTCCCCCATAAGAAGGAATAACCGCGGGCGCGCTGCTCACTTTCCCTCTTCCTTCGTGCCTTTTCCAATCTCAGAGCCGTCGCTCCTTTTCTTCCTTCTCTTGCAAGCTTTTTGCCGTTGCCTGTCATCGCCGTCTTGTCCCCGCCCTCCTCCCCTTCCTTAACCCTCTAACCTCCTTGGCCGCCATGGCGCCCAAATCTGCCAAGGCCAAGGGGGTGGCCAAGGGCCTCGTGACCGTGGAGCCGCCGGAGAGCGCGTTGCTGGGGGACAAGATGAAGTCCGCCTTCTTCTACCCCTCGTCGGTCGACGTCCACGAGCTCCGGGCTTCTTTCAAGCCCTTGTGGGGAGTGAAGACGGGGGGAGAGAACTCGGGGCACCCGGCGACGCGCGTCATTCCTGCCGCTTGCGCCGATCCTGCTCCAAATCGGTACCCCTTCTTCGTCGACTACTTCTCTTGTGGGTTATGCCCCCATTTCTCCGAGTTCTTCTGTGATATCATACACACCTTTGGGTTCCGCCTTTTGGATTTTACTCCGAATGCGGTGGCGTGCATGTCTTGCTTTGCGCATCTTTGCGAGGGCTTTGTCGGAGTGCGGCCCAACACGGCGCTCTTCCGTCATTATTTTTACCCTCGAATCCAAACTGGAGGTGCCGTTGCTGGTTGTGTCACCTGGATCCCAAGGTCCAAGGAGGCGTACCCGGATGGCGCCATGAGAAAGAGGTGGGACGAATGCCGTGACCGGTGGTGCTGGATCGAGGACGAAGACCCACCGGAGTTTTGCAAGGTCCGCCTGACGCCGCCTGTCCGTGGCAACGATTGGGGTGAGGTCGACGCCGCCGATGGGAGGCTCACCATCGCCACCACCAGAATCCTCCGGCTGACCCGGGCGGGGCTCACCCTGGAAATGATTGGGGCAGATTTCATCCATCGTCGGATTGCTCCGTTGCACAATAAGGGGAGGCCAGCTTGGCTCTTCATGAACCCGGCTGATATCATGCGGCTCCCCCTTGGCCTTGATCACAACTTCACGGTGATGGGGCATGCCCACTTCTGCCAGCGGCTCTTCCAGCTGGACGTGGATAGTGACAGCTAGGTCGAGCTGACCGGCAAGGCCGTGAGGGTTGCCGTAAAGACTGGCAAGGCCGTCAAGAGGCCGCTCTTCAAGTTGCCCGCAGGAGTCGTCTCGCTGTGTAACAATTCTCGCCGGTCCGAGATCATTGCCATGATGCCGGACTGCAACGCGCACGGCCCCGTCCCGAGCTGGAGGGAGCCGGCGGCCGCAGACGTGCGGCAGTTCTTCGACACCTTGGCTGAGGTGTATGTCAACGCTGACGCCGAGCGGCGGCTCGTCATGGACACCACCCAGGCGGAGGTGGACTACATCTCCACCAGGACGAAGGAGGCACAGCTCGCCCTGGAGGCCGGCAGCGCTGGGGGCGTGGAGGATGAGGGCGCCGCGGCCGCGGAGGAGGAGCAATTCTTCCTATGGGCGGCGGCCACCACGGGGGCCAGCGGCACCGACACCGGGGCTCCGCTCGTCGAGGACGCGGTCGACGAATCGTCGTCGGAGGAGGAGGACGTGGCGGCGGGCTCGACGCCAACCAGGGGAAGAGGGCGAGTCCTGCGGCGGGCTTGCACCGGTGAGCCGGTCTGGCCTAGCAGGGGCCTGCGGCCTCAATTGACCCTGGAAGGGTCCGGGCGCCACACGAGGGCCTCGGCAATGAGGAAGCCGACGACGGCCGCTGGGAAGAAGAAGGCGGAAGCCTCTTCCTCTTCTGGGCGCACACAGACCCCGCCGCCTTCCCCGCCCCCTCCGGTAGGCGTCGACTCGGATGACGACGCGGTGCTCCCCTTTGATCTCTGGCCCCTCAGCCCGGAGAGGAAAAGGAAGCCGGCGGAGGAGGAGGAGACGGATGATGAGTAAGTGCTCCGCTCCTTATTGTCGTTTCCATTTCCCTGAATGGGGCCGCATGTCCTGATCCATTTTGCTTTTGTAGGGACGCAGAGACGTTGGCCCACAGGGTGAAGAGGGCGAGGACCTCGGCGAGCAGCCAGCCCCCGGCCGGGGCTTCAACGACACCATTGGTGGTGTTGAGCAGCCCGGACAGCAGCCCCCGGCGTAGCCCCCAGCGTAAGTTCATCACCCCCTTCTTACTCGACTTGGGGTAGGCGCCCGATGCCACGATGCTGACCTTGCCGGGTTTGTAGGAGGGGAGCGGCAGCAGGAGGAGCCACAGAGGGCTACCCCCAACACGCCACCCCCATCGACTACGCCGCCGTGGGGGGCGTCCCCGGCAAGGGCACCAGGCGTGGGGCCCACACCCATGGAGGAAGAGGGGAACTTGGGCACTGGTGGCTCTGCCTCGACGCCAAAGACCGGCGGAGAGGGGACCTCTGCTTCATGGCCCGGCACTGGTGAGTCGCCTGCCCTTCGCCCTTTGTTCTTTTTTCTTGTGCTTCTCTTGGCTTCATTGCTCCTATCGCCACCCAGGCCCTCCCCCAATGGACACGGAGGACGTGGACTCCGTTGTCAGGGATATTGCTGTAGAGGCTGCGGCCGAGGCCGACAAGGTGGCCGCCGAGGAGGCCGCCAAGAGCGCCGACGAAGCCGTCGCTGGTGAGGCCGCCAAGGACGCCGCCGAGGGTGCCGGCACGGGGGCCGCCAAGGCTGCCGATGAGGCCTCCGCCGAGGGCGTCGGCGGTGGTCCTGCCGGGGGGACTGGCAAGGCCCCTGCCGAGGAAGAGGTGATGGATGACCAGCCTCCCTCCTCCTCAGCCTCGGGCCTCGGCAGGTACCTGAAGTTGGGTGATGATCTCTTCGTCCACCTCCTAGGGGCGCCAAGTCGAGCGCCCGCCGAAGGGGAAGTTTTTGATGACGAAGTGCTTGCCGCCACCGGGTTCGAGATCGTCGATGCGCCGGGCGCCGGCGGCGCCGGTTCTCTAGAGGAGCAGCTCTTCCGCGCCATGGGGGCCAACTTCCTGTGACGCCCGGATAATCAATCTACAGTAACCTCTGCTAATAACGCCACGTCACCTCCGTTACTGTGCTAATCTATCGTTAGATCAAAATCGGTCCAAACTTCAAATTCAAAGTTTGGTAAATAATAAAAGTTTTCAAATATTAAAACTAAAATGTTCGGAGTGAGCCAAATAATCCATATTACTTATTGGTGAAGAAACCACACCTTTATAAAATGTTTAAATAATATGAGATGAATAAAACAGCAGCAAAACAATTATTTTAAAGGCTTTTAAATACTAAACAAATGTTAATCTAGTTATATAATCACCAAACTTTTTGGAGTAGGTGGCCTATGTTATGATGCTAATTTAGGAGTAGGGGTTATATTTTTGTAAAGTGTTTTAGTGCGCTAACATAAGATTAAAATAGTAAGAGAAGACAGAAAAGGTTAAAGTTAAACAAACAAACAAACAGAAAACAAAAACCTCCTTCCCTCCTGGGCCTCGTGGCCCAACTGGCCTTTGTTGGCCAGCCCGGACCGCTCCCGCACACCTGTTGGCCTATTTGGCCAACCCCCCCCCCCCCCCCCCCGAAACCCTAACCCCTCTCCCCACGATCCCCACCCCTCCCATCGTGTGGTCTGGATCGGGCGAGTTCCCCGATCCCATCGCCCCATCGGCCTCGTCCCGACCCCGCCGCCTCTCCTCGGCGGCTGCGCCGCCCCAATCCTCGACGCCGGCGCCCGTCCTCGGCGCCGCCTCACCTCGACGCCATCGCCTCCTCCCCTGCGTCGCCTTGTCTTCGTCCTCTCCACCGACGCGCCCGACGCCCTGAGCCCGCGATGACGCCGGACCCCGTCGCGGATCCCCGCTGCCTCGACGCCGCCCGGCATCGCCCCGCCGTCTCGCTCCACCAAGCCTCCCCCGAGCCCGCGTTCGCACATCTGCAGGGCCCGATGAGCCCCTCAGATCCACCTCGCCCTCGTCTCCCCGCTGCTGCTACCTCTGCCCTGCTTGCTCGCCCCGCCGGCCGCGCGCAACGCTCGCGTGCGCCGCACTGCCCATGGCCATGCCCTCCCCGCTCTCACCTGTTCCGTGCACGCACCGGCGCCGACCTTCGCCGTGCCCAGCCAGTGTCCACCGCGCCATCTCCGGCCGCGCCCGATGCGCGCTCACCGTGCCCCCATCCGTGCACCGCCCCGATGCCGCACTGCTCCCGCTGCACTCGTCGCGTCGTCCCGCCTCCGCCGCTCTGCCTAGTGCGCCACTGCTCCGTTGCGCCGCGCCGTCCACCGCCCGCGTCCACGGCACCGTCAACGCTCGCACCGGCCAGCTGCGTCGGTTCCCGCTGCCGGCACTCGCACCCGCTAGCGCCCCTGCGCCCGCACGCCCGTAGCATGCCCGACCCGCTAGGCCCCCAGGGGCCTATGACAAGGGGCCCCACCCCAGAACGATTAAAAAAAAGAACTTAAAAATAAATAAATAAATAAATAATAAGTAAATAAAAATGTTAATTAATTAATTGACTAAATTAACTTAATTAATCCTGTTTAACTAAACTAATTAAACATTAGGTACCTAATTAACTAATTAAACTGATTAATAAATTAATTAGGTTATTGTACCAATGACATACGGGACCCACCTGCAGGGTTGACCTAGTCAACCTTTGGTCCTGCTGACATCATGCTGATGTCACGCTGACATCATAATTGAAATTTCTAAATTAATTTAATTATGCTAATTTCTAGAAAAAGATTTAAAATCTTTAAAAATTAATATAAAATAATCCGTAGCTCGGATGAAAATACTTTGTACATGAAAGTTGCTCAGAACGACGAGACGAACCCGGATACGTAGCCCGTTCGTCCGCCACGCATCCCTAACCTATCCAACTAGCAACTTTCCCCCTCCGGCTCCTTTGCCCGAAAACGCGAAACGCCTGGGATACTTTCCCAGATGTTTCCCCCCTTCACCGTTATCACCTCATACCGCGTTAGGGCACGCCTGATGAAGCTGTGTACCTAGGGTAAGGGCACGGACCTGTCCTAAGAGCCCTACCCAAGGACATATTTAGAAGAAGTCACCTTTCAATCGACTTGAAGGTACCCACTCGACGGGTTCAAGACACTCGACCAAGAAGCTATCACTCAACCGCTGAGTCAACCACTCGACCGCCAAGAGATCTAAAGTCACTCCACAGGCAAACGGTCGGTCATTAAGTAGCCTTTATGATCATCATAGCACTTTATTAGGGGCGTTACCAGTAATGCCCAACCTTAATGTACCTTAAACCCTGCATTACGGAGGGCAGGAGAGGGCTGGCGAACTCTATATAAGCCACCCCTCCTCAGTATCAAGGGTTCGCACCCCTGTCATTCTCACACATATAATCCAGTCGACCGCCTCCGGGCACCGAGACGTAGGGCTTTTACTTCCTCCGAGAAGGGCCTGAACTCGTACATCTTTGTGCGTCTACAGCTTCTACATAGCTAAGACCTAGCCTCTCCATACTTACCCCCCTACACTACTGTCAGACTTAGAACCACGACAGTTGGCGCCCACCGTGGGGCAGGAATCTTAGCGCTTGATTGTAGAGTTGCGATTTTTCCGATCTCCTTGATCATGGTTTCCTGCGGAGTTTTGGTGGAGGGCCGCGAGATCCGTCTCGGCGCGCTCACGTTCATCGCCGATGACTCCGCTTGGCTTCAGGAGGCTCCACTCGACATCGGCGCGCTCCCCGTCCGCGGGGCGACGCACTTCCGCGCATGTGTTCGTGGCGTCCTCCTGCGGCAGCCGTCGACCCAGTATCGGTCGGCTCCCGTTTCATCTCCCCACCTTGTCTCTCGCTGACGCAAGCGCTCCGGCCGGTCGAGACTTCAGAGGTGGGTGAGGCATGCGGTGGCTCGCCAGACGGCCACCCCTCAAGTCGCGGCAATCGAGCCCGACGAATCTCTCTATGGCCTATTCGATCTGTCGACTGGCTCCGCAAAGACCGCATCCGAATGCGACAGCAGTGACCCTGCAGCGGAGGTTCTGGCGATTGATGGGACACACAGCCCTCCCAGTTTTCCCCGTACCGACAGAGGCGCGGGTGGGGGCGACTCGGCGCATCTCCACGAAGAGTATCTCCCCGAGCCTCTCACGTCGCAGCAGCGAGAGGAGCTTCGCCACCGGAACATGGATGCACTCCACACTCCTATCGTTGGAGAAACCACCGAGGCCCGAGCCTTGGAGGACGCGCGCTTGGCTAACTTGGCCGAGCGCACTCGACTGGAGAATCTCCAGCGAGCACTCGACGAGAGAGCGCGTCAGCGGGCTCCCGAGTCCAGTCGACGTCAGCTCTTCCCGCCTACGCAGGTATATCGAACTCCCGTTTAGAATTTGGCAGCCGCGGCCCGAATAGCAGAATCAATTCAGCCCTCCCAGTCAGAGGCTGGCAGGGGCTTGTAGCAGATCAGAGCGTTGCTCCGCGCAGCAGGAAACCAGAATTCCGCTGTTTCTCAGTCGCGGAATAGGATCCACAGTCGGTCTGTTGCAGTGGATACAGTGCAGTCGGCTCACAGCCCAAGATCGCCCCGAGGCGTGAGGGACGTGGAGACCGACATGATCAGTACAAAAGAAATGAGCAATTTGACCACCGACTCGATCGCGATGATCAGCGTCGAGTGCCAACCCCTCCCCCGAGGAGTGGGTCATATGCGCCTCGACAACAGGATGACAGACGCGCTCATAGTGTTGGGCGGAGGATTCCAGTCGACCCCAGGGAACCAGGATTTGATGCGAGATCCGTCCTCATTCAAAGTTTGGTCGACAGGAACAGGGCTCATCGAGAAGGCCATGACAGAGATGCACATACCAGCAGCAGAGTACGTGTTTCAGGGCCAGAATGTTTCAGTCAAGCCATCAGGGCCGCAGTGATTCCTCCCAACTTCAGGTTGGCGACTGGAGTCAGCAAGTTCACCGGCGAGTCTAAGCCTGACACTTGGCTCGAAGATTACCGAGTGGCTGTCCAGATTGGCGGCGGCAATGATGAGGTGGCTATGAAGCATTTGCCTCTCCTGTTAGAGGGCTCAGCCAGAGCGTGGCTGAATCAGTTAGCACCCAGCAGCATCTACACTTGGGAGGACCTCACCCGAGTGTTTGTCACGACCTTTGAAGGAACATGCAAGCGACCGGCAGGCCTTGCAGAATTGCGGTCTTGCATGCAGAAACCGAGTGAAACTCTGAGGGATTACATCCAGAGGTGGATCACTTTGCATCACATAGTTGAGAATGTGCCAGATCATCAAGCAGTTTGTGCCTTTAAAGAAGGCGTCAAGAACAGAGAGTTGAATCTGAAGTTTGGCCGGACAGGAGAAATGTCTCTGAATCGGATGATGGAAATTGCCAGCAAATACGCTAATGGTGAAGATGAAGATCGTCTCCGGAGTGGCAAGCAGAAAGCAGACGCCCAGGAAACCGGAGGCAATTCCAGTTGGAAACAGAAGCGGAAGGCCGAGCCAGCTGCTCCTGGGGAGGCCCTGGCCGTAACCCAGGGAAAATTCAAGGGAAAACCAAAGGGGCCCTGGAACCCCAAAAAAGTTAAAGATCAAGATGGAAATGATGTTTTGGATCTGCCGTGTCACATTCACACCAAGAAAGATGAAGAGGGTAAACTCATTTACCCAAAGGATACCACTCGACAGTGTCAGCTCCTGATCCAGCAGTTTCAGGGCAAACAGTCCAAAGACAAGGAAAAAGAGTCGGACAAAGTTGAGGATAAGGAAGATAGTGACGATGGATACCCCCAAGTCAATTCCACCTTGATGATTTTTGCTGATGTTGAAAGCACAAGTCGACTGAAAGTTATTAACCGTGAGGTAAACATGGTTGCCCCGGCAACACCCAGTTACCTGAAGTGGTCTCAGACTGCCATCACATTCGACCAGTCCGATCACCCCACGCACATTACCACCCCTGGGAGGCAAGCTTTGGTGGTTGACCCAGTTGTCGAAGGCACTCGACTGACCAAAGTCCTGATGGATGGTGGCAGCGGCCTGAACATTCTGTATGCAGAAACGTTGAAAGGGATGGGCATTCCGATGTCCAGGCTCAGTACCAGTAACATGAGCTTCCATGGAGTTATTCCCGGGAAGAAAGCCGAGTCACTCGGCCAGATTGCTCTTGATGTGGTTTTCAGTGATTCGAAGAATTACCGCAAAGAAAAGTTGACATTTGAGGTTGTGGACTTCCAAAGTGCTTATCATGCTATTTTGGGCAGACCAGCTTATGCACGCTTCATGGCTCGACCGTACTACGTGTATCTCAAATTGAAGATGCCTGGCCCTAGAGGTGTGATCACTGTTACGGGCAACCGTAAGAAAGCAGAAGAGTGTTTTCAGAAGGGTTCAAAGATTGCTGACGCCCAGATGGCAGTGGTCGAGTTGCAGGAATACCAAAAGACTGCAGATCCAAGTGAATTGCTGCGAGCCAAGAAGCCCGCTTCAGAGTCGGCATTTCAGTCATCCGGTGAGACGAAGCCAGTTCACATTCACCCGTCCGATCCCAATGCAGCTCCGACTCACATCTCAACGACGCTCGACTCTAAATAGGAAGAAGCGCTCATCCAGTTCCTCCGGAGAACTGGGACATCTTCGCATGGAAGCCCTCTGACATGCCTGGAGTTCCCAGGGGACTGGCTGAGCACCGTTTGCGAGTCGACCCAAAATTTAAGCCTGTGAAAGAACATCTTCGACGGTCCACTGGCCCAGAGCAAATGAAATGGCGAAAGAGATAGTTGACAAGTGTGAAGGCTGCCAGTTCTACTCCAACAAGTCGCACAAGCCAGCATCAACCCTGAAGACCATTCCACTCGTCTGGCCCTTCGCTGTTTGGGGACTGGACATGGTTGGACCACTGAGAACAGGCAGGAGCGGATTCACACATGTGCTTGTAGCAGTCGACAAGTTTACCAAGTGGATTGAAGCTAAGCCCATCAAGAATCTGGATGCTAGCACTGCTATCAGTTTCATCAGGGAGCTAACATTCAGATATGGAGTCCCACATAGCATCATCACAGACAATGGGTCAAACTTCGATTCAGACAGGTTTAGAGCGTTTTGCGCCTCTCAAGGCACACGAGTCGACTACGCGTCGGTCGCACATCCCCAGTCAAATGGACAAGCTGAAAGGGCAAATGGTCTGATTTTCAAAGGACTAAAGCCCCGACCGATGCGTGATCTCAAGCACGCAGCAAGCACTTGGGTCGACGAGCTTCCGCCAGTTCTGTGGGGATTGAGGACCACCCCGAACCGGTCGACTGGAAGAACTCCGTTCTTTTTGGTTTACGGAGCCGAAGGAGTCCTACCGAGTGATCTACTTCACAATGCACCCCGAGTCGAGCTTTATACCGAGGATGAAGCAGAGCAAGCCTGGCAGGACGCAGTCGATCTCCTAGAGGAGGAGAGAGAAAAGGCTATGATCAGATCAACCATCTATCAGCAAGACTTGCGTCGATTCCATGCCAGAAATGTGAAGAGTCGAGCCTTCCAAGACGGAGATTTGGTCCTCCGAGTGGATCAACAGAAACCACACAAACTTGCTCCTACTTGGGAACGCACCTTCATCGTCACCAGAGTCCTCCACAACGGAGCATATCACCTCTACAATGTTGATCGCCGGATCGACGAGCCTCGAGCTTGGAATGCGGAACTACTCCGCCCATTTTACACTTGAGTTCTCACTCGGATGAGATGTAATAAGAAAAACTTCTGTAGTTTATTTTTTTATCAAAGACAAGAGTGTCCCAGTTCTTCCTGTAATTGCTATCACTTTTGTTTGTGTACAAAATCCCCCAGTGGGTGGCTTAGCTGCGAATCCGTTTCGCCGAAGTTTGCAAAAAAATCCTACCGAGTGGTGAACCAGACTCCCACTCGGGGGCTTAGCTGCAGCCCAGTGCTTGCCTAAGTATTTGTAAATCCTACCGAGTGGTGAGCCAGACTCCCACTCGGGGGCTTAGCTGCAGCCCAGTGCTCGCCTAAGTGTTTGAAAATCCTACCGAGTGGTGAACCAAACTCCCACTCGGGGGCTTAGCTGCAGCCCAGTGCTCGCCTAAGTATTTGTAAATCCTACCGAGTGGTGAGCCAGACTCCCACTCAGGGGCTTAGCTGCAGCCCAGTGCTCGCCTAAGTGTTTGAAAATCCTACCGAGTGGTGAACCAGACTCCCACTCGGGGGCTTAGCTGCAGCCCAGTGCTCGCCTAAGTATTTGTAAATCCTACCGAGTGGTGAGCCAGACTCCCACTCGGGGGCTTAGCTGCAGCCCAGTGCTCGCCTAAGTGTTTGAAAATCCTACCGAGTGGTGAGCCAGACTCCCACTCGGAGGCTTAGCTGCAGCCCAGTGCTCGCCTAAGTGTTTGAAAATCCTACTGAGTGGTGAGCCAGACTCCCACTCGGGGGCTTAGCTGCAGTCCAAGTACTCTCCTAAGTGTATAAAAATCCTACCGAGTGGAGAGCAAACCTCCCACTCGGGGGCTTAGCTGCAGTCCAAGTACTCGCCTAAGTATATAAAAATCCTACCGAGTGGAGAGCAAACCTCCCACTTGGGGGCTTAGCTGCAGTCCAAGTACTCGCCTAAGTGTATAAAAATCCTACCGAGTGGAGAGCAAACCTCCCACTCGGGGGCTTAGCTGCAGTCCAAGTACTCGCCTAAGTGTATAAAAATCCTACCGAGTGGAGAGCAAACCTCCCACTTGGGGGCTTAGCTGCAGTCCAAGTACTCGCCTAAGTGTATAAAAATCCTACCGAGTGGAGAGCAAACCTCCCACTCGGGGGCTTAGCTGCAGTCCAAGTACTCGCCTAAGTGTATAAAAATCCTACCGAGTGGAGAGCAAACCTCCCACTCATGGGCTTAGCTGCAGTCCAAGTACTCGCCTAAGTGTATAAAAATCCTACCGAGTGGAGAGCAAACCTCCCACTCGGAGGCTTAGCTGCAGCCCAGTGCTCGCCTAAGTGTATAAAAATCCTACCGAGTGGAGAGCAAACCTCCCACTCGGAGGCTTAGCTGCAGCCCAGTGCTCGCCTAAGTGTATAAAAATCCTACCGAGTGGAGAGCAAACCTCCCACTCGGAGGCTTAGCTGCAGCCCAGTGCTCGCCTAAGTACGGAACACATCCCAATCCACAAGGACGACAAGATGCGAGTCGACTATTACCTTGTCCATCGGCGCTGCACCACAAACATGAAATTATTTCTAGTGAAGATCAAGTTCCACTCGACAGATAATTCACGAAGATATTCAACAACAAATCAAGTTCGGATAAGACCCAAAGGTCCCCAGACCTCAGATCAAAGTACTCGAGCCCTCGGCTCGACAGAGTTTAATGGTTACAGCATCCACTTGGCATTCTGAGGCAAATTTAAAGGTAAGCATTAAAGTTTTTCATTCCTCAAGCGGAGGGCTGGAAGGGGCGACGAACTCGTCCAGATCAATCCCATCTGCGATACGGGTGGCAGCAGCAATGAAAGTCTCCATGAAGTCTTGAAAGCTGAGCTTCCTGGTATTGGCAACCTGAATGGTGGCTAACTTCTCTTCTCGCACCTCCTTGCAGTGGACGCGAACCAGAGACAGAGCAACATCAGCACCACACCTTGCAGAGGACTTCTTCCATTCCGTCACTAGACTAGGGACGTCATTCAGTCGAGTCATCAGGGACTCGAGATCATTCGAAAGCGTCGCCCTGGGCCAGAGAGACGTGTCGATCCGCGACACTGCAACCTTCAGTCGAGCCATATAATCAACCACGCTGGTAATGCGGGACTCCAGGCGGAGCGCATTCATAGCAGCCTCGTCCTTCATGAGTGAATTGGCGGGGTCCAAGATTGGCTCCAGTCGACTGGTCTCCTCTTCAAAGTTCTGGCAGAATTCTACAAATAACAATTCAAGTATAAGGCAACGACTCTACACGAGTTTGGTTACTGCAAGCCAGTCGAGTGAAAATTGTTACCTTCGAGCATGACGAACAAGTTCTTGGCAAGTCCCCCGAGATAAACCTCAAGATCGTTCTTCTTCCCCGCCAGTTCGCTGCCTTATCATTCAGAGCAATCTTGTCGTTCTTCAGTCGGATGACCTCCTTATTAGCTGCGTCGAGAGCAGCTTTCAGTCTAGAGTTCTCCTGTTCAAGAGTAGAGACTGAAGCCAGCTTTTCTTCAACAAGCTTTGTTTTGTTCAAGGCCTCCTTCTGCGCTTCGGCAAGATCTTGATCCTTCTTCTTTAGAGCTTCCTCCAGTTGATATGCGGCGCGTCGAGTGTGATCAACATCAAGGATTGACAAAAAGAAAAAAGTCACTCGTCAGGAATGGAAGACCTCACCAGCCATACCTTTTGCCTCTTCTCGAGCCTTCTGCAGGTTCTCTTGAGCAAGTTTTAAGTCAAGGTTGAGCTAGATCTGTTGGTCCTTCAACTCAGTGAAGCGAGCCGCAAGTTCACAGGATTTCTGCGAAAAACCAGTCGACAAACGTCAAGGATAGGTTTCTTCCGAGTAACCAAGAGACAATGGTAGCATTTCTAAGACTACAGCCGAATCAAAGCATTCGACAGCAGTCTCGGGGACTACACCCGGTGGGTGCACTCAGCGTGCCCCCACTGGTTCAAAAAAAAAGCCGACTGCCCGTAGTCGACCGGATACAGTTCCATTCGACATGACCTGACCAGACCGAGTGAAGAAGTACAAATACAGCAACACAATATAAAGACTACAGTCGACCGCCAGCAGTCCACCGTAGTCTCGGGACTACACCCAGTGGGTGCACTTAGCGTGCCCCCACTCGTCCAGAAGTTGACAGACACACCCAGTGGGTGTACAGATATAAAAATCTTCGGAAAAGAGATTCTTCGAACATCATATTGCAACAGACCAAGTGATGAGTCGACTGACCTGGACGTTGCTTTGAAGAGCCGAACTCGCGTCATACGCTGCTTGGCGGGCATCACGAACCACCTTCACTTGCTCCATCATGATTCCCGCCTGGCGTATAGCCTCCTTTGCGGCACCCACTTGGTCCTCTGGGACAGGGTATGTAGCGAAAAGCGAAGGCGGATTTGCAGTCGACGCTGAAGGCCGCACGCTCGTCAGAGGTTCAGCGAAAGTCACTGAAGTCCGAGTGGTATCATCACTGTCCCGAGCTACAGCCTCAGACACCGGAGCAGATTGGGGGGTCTTGCCAGTCGACGTCCTCCAGTTCCTTCTTACTCTCGGCGGCTCATCGTCTTCATCGTCCGGTAGGTTGATAACATGAGGGGGAGCTGCAAGAAAAGTCAATCGACCAGAGTTACAAGAAATATTCAGTCAACTCAAGGCAGAACATTAGTAATCGTACCTGGGTTGGAAGTAACAGCATCTTCCATCTCTTGATCTCCATCCTTGGCAGAGATCTCAGAAGTAGCAGCACTACAAATTCCGGAAGTCAGTCAGTTGGCTCAATGAATCGATCAAGGATCTGTCCACGGTCGACAAAGGAAAACAAGTCTTATTATTACCCAGAAATGGTGGGGACGGTCATCTTCATCTTGGGCAGAGCCTTGGGTGGCTTGGATGGCGTCGCGCGTGGGAGCTTGGGAGCCTTTTCAGTCGGCGTAGGAGAAGAGGTCCGAGGGCGTTTTGACAACTGCCCAACAAGAGCAGTCGCCTTACCACGTTCCCGCGCGGGATCGTGTGTAAGCTTGGATCGCCTCTCTGAGCGGGGGGGGGGGGGGGTTCAACTTCCTCCTCCTCCTCTTCGCTGGAGTCGACGTCGTCGTCCCCCTCCCCTTCGCCATCGGATTCCCACTCGCCGTGTTCGTCTCCGCTCTCACCTCCGCTCGCTTCCCCTTCCTCGGTCGGCTCCTGTGCCCCGTTGGGCATCGAGTACATCTCAGTAGTTTCCTAGGAAACAACAGACAAAACAAAAGTCAATCGACCAACTCAAAGAAGACCAACGAAGAAAGCAAGATCCCAATCAAGAACATAAGGGCAGACCTGGTCCACTTCGTATGTGTTGTCGAGTGGAGGGACCCTCCTGGCTCCTCGGGGGGTGTCTTTGTTTCCTGTGATGCTCGACAGCCACCCTTCCAACATCTCATCGGTGACCTCCTCTGGGTGGACCCGAGTGGTGTCTTCAAGGCCTGAATACAGCCACATCGGGTGCTCACGAGCCTGAAGCGGTTGAATGCGCCTCTGAAGGAAGACCTCCAGCAGGTCCATTCCGGTCACACCCTCGCGGACAAGCTGAACCACTCGACCAACCAACACTTTGACTTGCGCTTTTTCTTCCGGCGCTACTTTCAGAGAAGCAGGTTTCTGAGCTCGGTCTAGAGAGAAAGGGGAAAGTCCAGTCGACTGTCCTGGGGTCGCCTGGTCTTTACAATAAAACCAGGTCGCCTGCCAACCGCGGACCGACTCAGGGAAAGTGATAGATGGAAAAGAACTTTTTCCCCTCGTCTGGATCGCCAGGCCTCCGCACAGCTGGATCACCTGCGTCCTCTCGTCACTCGACTTGGCCCTCTTGACCGACTGGGAGCGGCAAGTGAAGATGTGCTTAAAGAGCCCCCAATGGGGACGACAACCCAGGAAACCCTCACACAAGGCAACGAAAGCAACAAGATACACAATGGAGTTGGGAGTGAAATGATGGAGCTGCGCTCCGAAGAAGTTCAGAAAGCTCTGGAAAAAAGGATGAGGAGGCAGAGAAAAACCACGATCGATATGGGTGGCGAGGAGGACGCACTCACCATCACGAGGTTGAGGTTCGATTTCTCCCCCTGGGAGACGCGCAGCTTCGTGAAGAATGACTCCTCCCTCGACCATGTTGTCAAGATCTTCCTGCCGAATCACGGATGGCATCCAGTCGCCCTGGATCTAGCCCTTGGGCAGAGCACTCCTTGAGGAAGATCCGCCCCGAGCGGACTTCTTCCCTTTCCCCTGCACCGCCGCTTTCTTCGCGCGCTCTAGAGCGGACATCTTGTCCTTCACCATCGTCACCGGCGGAGCTCGAACGGACTCGCGGCGCTAGGGTGAGAACGGAGGTGGCGGAGGACCTTGCGAAGGGAGAAAGAAAAGAGGAGGCACACTATTTGGAAACCCCGAGCCGGCGTCTTATAAGAGGCCGCTTCCGAGTGGCTGACTGGTAGACCCAGGCTATCCAGTCAAATCCCGCAGTAGACGCGCGCGCAGTATGTGGCGAAAAAGGTGGCACGGAAATCGAGGAGTTTCCGCCTTATCACATCCGATTACTGCGGCCGCTCCCGTCCCACGCGCTTCCTGAAATTCAAATCCCGTGAAATCCGCGTGTTGCAGAGCAATCCTTCGGGCAGAAGATCCCTTTCACACCACCATTCGGAACGTCACAAGCAAGATAATTCACTCGACGAAAGGCCTAGAATGGATCAAGGAGACTGAAGAAGGTTGGTGACGTCATCCGTGACGATTGATCCGAAACAAGGCACTCATGTGACACAAAGAACCAGTCGGAAAGATCTCCAACCCTTTCCCCACTCTAACCTCGATCCATTCGGGGGCTAATGATGAAGCTATGTACCTAGGGTAAGGGCACGGACCTGTCCTAAGAGCCCTACCCAAGGACATATTTAGAAGAAGTCACCTTTCAATCGACTTGAAGGTACCCACTCGACGGGTTCAAGACACTCGACCAAGAAGCTATCACTCGACCGCTGAGTCAACCACTCGACTGCCAGGAGATCTAAAGTCACTCCACAGGCAAACGGTCGGTCATTAAGTAGCCTTTATGATCATCATAGCACCTTATTAGGGGCGTTACCAGTAACGCCCAACCTTAAGGTACCTTAAACCCTGCATTACTGAGGGGAGGAGAGGGCTGGCGAACTCTATATAAGCCACCCCCCTCCTCAGTATCAAGGGTTCGCACCCCTGTTATTCTCACACATATAATCCAGTCGACCGCCTCCGGGCACCGAGACGTAGGGCTTTTACTTCCTCCGAGAAGGGCCTGAACTCGTACATCTTTGTGCGTCTACAACTTCTACATAGCTAAGACCTAGCCTCTCCATACTTACCCCCCTACACTACTGTCAGACTTAGAACCACGACAACGCCTAGCATCATGCTTTGCTTTGTCATGCATCGTTATGCATCTGTTTGCATTGTATTTATTGTTTCTCCCCCCTCTTCTTCCGCTAGACACCGAGATCGACGCCGCTGCTACCCAGTACGACTACGGAGTTGATGACCCCTCTCTCTCTTGCCAGAGCAACAAGGCAAGCCCCCCCCCTTGATCACCAGATATCGCCTATTCTTCTCTATACTTCTTGCATTAGAGTAGTGTAGCATGTTACTGCTTTCGGTTTATCCTATTATGTTGCATAGCCTGTCCTTGCTACTACTGTTGTTACCTTTACCTGCTATCCTACTGCTTAGTATAGGATGCTAGTGTTCCATCAGTGGCCCTACACTCTTGTCCGTCTGCCATGCTATACTACTAGGCCGTGATCACTTCGGGAGGTGATCACGGGCATATACTATATACTTTACACTGTTACATTACCTGTGATACTGTTCGGAGATGGGGGCTGAAGGGGCAAGTGGTTCCACCTAGGTAGTGGTGAGCCTGGGTTCCCGACGGCCCCCGACAGTTACTTTGTGGCGGACTGACAGGGCAGGTTCAGACCACCTAGGAGAGAGGTGGGCCTGGCCCTGGTCGGCGTTCGCGGACACTTAACACGCTTAACGAGATCTGGGTATTTGATCTGAGTCTGGCCATTTGGTCTATACGCACTAACCATCTACGCGGGAGTAGTTATGGGTATCCCGGCGTCGTGGTATCAGCTGAAGCCTTCGTGACATCAGCGACTGAGCGGCGCGCGCCGGATTGGAACGTAAGCCTGCTCTTGTATTGGGGGGGCTAGTTCTGCTTCCGGCCGCATACGCAACGTGCAGGTGTGCTTAGGGCGATGGGCCCAGACCCCTGCACGCTTAGGTTTAGACCGGCGTGCTGACCTCTCTGTTGTGCCTAGGTGGGGCTGCGACGTGTTGATCTTCCGAGGCCGGGCATGACCCAGAAAAGTGTGTCCGGCCAAATGGGATCAAGCGTGTTGGGCTATGTGGTGCACCCCTGCAAGGAAGTTTATCTATTCAAATAGTCATGTCCCTCGGTAAAAGGACGACCCGGAGTTGTACCTTGACCTTATGACAACTAGAACCGGATACTTAATAAAACACACCCTTCCAAGTGCCAGATACAACTGTAACGCCCTCGATGCGGCTATATCTCCCACGTGTCGAGGCACGACTTAGAGGCATAACCGCATTGAAAGCAATGTCGCAAGTGAGGTAATCTTCACACAACCCATGTAATACATAAGGGAAAAGGATACATAGTTGGCTTACAGTCGCCACTTCACACAATACATAAATAAACATCCATCATTCAAATTACACTCAAGGTCCGACTACGGTACCAAAATGAAAGAAGACTACCCCAAATGCTACACAGATCCCCGATCACCCCAACTGGGCTCCACTACTGATCATCTGGAAAAGACACATAGTAACGGCCACGTTCCTCGTCGAACTCCCAAGTGAGCTCGGTCGCGTCATCTGCACTGACATCGTTGGTACCTGCAACTGTTGTGGTAGAATCTGTGAGTCACGGGGGCTCAGCAATCTCACACCTGCGAGATCAAGACTATTTAAGCTTATAGGTAGGAAAGGATTGTGAGGTGGAGCTGCAGCAAGCGACTAGCATATATGGTGGCTACAACGCAAAAGAGAGCAGAAGAGAAGCAAAGCACGGTCGTGAAGCTAGAAGTGATCAAGAAGTGATCCTAGAACAACCTACGTCATACATAACTCCAACACCGTGTTCACTTCCCGGACCCCGCCGAGAAGAGACTATCATGGTTACACACGCGGTTGATGTGTTTTAGTTAAGGTCAACTTCGTGTTTTCTACAACCGGACATCAACAAATTCCCATCTGCCTCATAACCGCGGGCACGGCTTTCGAAAGATAATACCCTGCAGGGGTGTCCCAACTTAGCCCATTATAAGCTCTCACGGTCAACAAAGGATATTCCTTCTACCGGGAAGACCCGATAAGTCTCAGAATCCCGGACTACAAGACATTTCGACAGCAATAAAACAAGTCCAGCAAAGCCGCCCGATTGTGCCGACAAATCCTGATAGGAGCTGCACATATCTCGGTCTCAGGGCACATCCGGATGAGACTAGGGTGGCAAGAGTGGAACAAAACACCAGGCATAAGGCCGAGCCTTCCACCCTTTACCAAGTATATAGATGCATTAATTAAATAAGAGGTATTTTGATATCCCAACAAATAAACATGTTCCAACAAGGAACAACAAGTCCATGTTCCAACAAGGAACAAACTTCATCTTCACCTGCAACTAGCAACGCTATAAGAGGGGCTGAGCAAAGCGGTAACATAGCCAATCGACGGTTTGCTAGGACATGGGTGGTTAGAGGCTGACATGGCAATATGGGTGGCATGATATAGAAAGTGGTAGGTATCGCAGCATAGGCATAGCAAAAGAGCGAGCATCTAGCAAGCAAAGATAGAAGTGATTTTGAGGGTATGGTCATCTTGCCTGCAATGTTCTCAGAGTTGTCGAAAGCTTGGTCCTCGAAAGCGTTCTCAACAGGTTCCTCATTCACGTACTTGTCTCCCGGCTCTACCCACAACAAGAACACAAGCAAAGGGGACAAACATCAATCACGATGCAATGCGCAAGCAACATGATGCAAAACATGGCATGATATGCGAGATGTGATATGCAATGCATATGCGTGCTTCGGAAGGAAAACGATGAACAAGGCATAATCTTGGCAAACCAAGTATGCCACTGGATAGATGAGGTGATTTTGGTTGAAATCGATATAATGATCACCGGAATCGGATGCACGGTTTGCAAATGACAAGCAAAACAAGAATGACAAGAATCTTCCATTAACAGCATGATGCTACTTAGCAAGCAACAAGAAATTAAGCTACTGCACCCAAACATATCAACAAAGTATATGACAGTAATCTACTCAAGATTGTTGACAAAAGATGAACACTGAGCTACGGCTAAATCACAACATAACAGGTTCAAACAAGCATGGCAAAAGTGCAAAAGATAACAGGTTCACAGACTTGGTGAAAATAACAACATAGCAGAAATTAACATCAGGATGACATGTTTATAGCAATGAAACAACAAGCTACAGGAGCAGGACATAGCAAAATAAGACATGGCATGAATCTACTCAAAGCACTTAACAAAAGTCCCTTACTGACCATAAGCCAAAAAGGATCAGAAAATATGATTACACCCATGTCAATTAAGCAAGTTTCTTACAGGTTTCAGACTTAGCAGAAAAACTAGACATGTCAAAAACAGATAACAAGTAGGCATGTTCGTTAGCTCGATGCACTCACTACAGAGCATTAAATGATAAAATAAGCACACATACATCAAGAAGACATGGCATAGAAGCTATACATGGCAAGAACAACATCATAGCATGCAAGGATCAACTACAACAAGCTTGGCAAAATCGAATAACATGTAAACAATCTGCCAGCAACATTTTATAGCAAAAGTAGAGCTCGATTGACTCAAGCTACGGCACTCCATAAATACAAACAAAGGCACGGATGGATAGAGCAAATCCATATGCTCAAAACACTCTTACTGATCATGCTCAAAAGAGTCATAGATCTCTCTGAAACAACATGAACACATGGCATAAAAATAACAGCAGGTTAGTGAAATTACAGTCTCTGAAATCAGCAACATTAAGTATCCTAGTTTGCATGCTTGTGCTAGTCACCAAAAAGGCCACAAAAATACATGGCATAATTCTCTAGAAATATAACATGGCATATTACAAAACTCATGTAGGGCTCAACTTCATAGGATGCACACATCAATAATGGCAAAAATGACAAAAGTGCATGTTCTGATAAGAATCAGAAACTAACATCACATAGCCCTCTTCCAACAGCATTTAGGGCATCAATACGAGCTCAAATGAAAATGATGCAATGGAAAGAAATGATATACTTATCGAGACGAACAATTTGACATATTGTACGCACAAAACGGAGCAAAATACAGCAAGTTATGATGCGATGAAGATACAACAGTAACGCAAAATTATTGGGACTTGAGGACGCCGGCGAGAAGACGGGGCGGCGGATCCGGATCCGGCCGGGCGGCACGGCGGGCGAGCCGGCGAGGGGCGGCGGCCGCTGTGCGAAGGCGAGGTGCGGTGTGCGGGCGGCGGGGCGGCGAGGCGCGCCGGCGCGGGGCGGCGCAGGCAAGGCGGCGGCGGGGAGCGGCGCGGCGTGCGGGCTCCAGAGAGAGGGACGAGGCGGCCCGGGGCGCGGGCCGCGGCGGCGGGAGGCGGCGGTGACGCGGGCCGGGGAGGGCCCGCGCTGGGCCCCGCGGGCCTGGCGCGGCCGGCGGCAAGGTGGGGCGCTGGGGAGTGCCACGTGGCGGCTTGGGATTCGCCGGGCGCGCGGGCGGACACGTCCGTCCGTCCGGATCTTTGTCCGGCGGCGGCGGGAGGGGAAATGGACTAGGGTTAGGGTGGATTGGACCCGGGATTTCGGAGGGGAAGGCATATTTATAGGTAGAGGGGGCTAGGAAGCTCCAAATGGAGTGCGGTTTTCGCCCACACGATCGTGATCGAACGGCGGTGGACATGGGAGTGACTTAGATGGGTTATTGGGCTGTTTTGGAGGGGTTTTGGGCTGCAACACACACGAGGCCTTCACGGTTACCCGGTTAACCGTTGGAGTATCAAACGACCTCCGATTGACCCGAAACTTGACAGGCGGTCTACCGGTGCTATACCAAGGCCGCTTGACAAACCTCGGTCCATTCCGAGAATGTTTAATACCCGCTCACGAAGAAATGTAAAAGGGGACGCCGGGGGACATAGTAGCGCCGGATTGCAAAACGGACAACGGGGAAAATGCTCGGATTCATGAGACGAACACGTATGCTAATGCGATGCACATTATGACATGATATGAAATGCATGACATGACCAAAATGCAAACTGACGGGAAACCCAACCACGGAGGGAATATCATATCACATAGCCGAAAATGGCAAGAGTTGGAGTTACAATTATGGCAAGTTACATCCGGGGTGTTACAACACTCCACCACTACGAGAGGATCTCGTCCCGAGATCTAGGACTAAAAGAACTCCGGATACTCAGAACGTAGGTGATCCTCGCGCTCCCAGGTGGCTTCTCGGTCTGAATGGTGTGACCATTTCACTTTCAGGAATTTGATTGACTTGTTGCGACTCTTGCGCTCAGTTTCTTCAAGAATAGCAACTGGATGCTCATGATAGGACAAATCTTCTTGAAGATCAATATCTTCGAAGTTGACGGTGCACTTAGGCGTCTTGAAGCACTTGCGAAGCTGTGACACGTGGAAGACATCATGCACATTTGCAAAGTTGGAGGGAAGCTCAAGTTGATAGGCGAGATCGCCTCGTTTGCCAATGATCTTGAAAGGACCGACGTATCTAGGGGCAAGTTTCCCCTTGATACCGAAGCGACGAGTTCCTTTCATTGGAGAGACGCGGAGGTAGACATGGTCTCCGATCTCGAATGCCAAATCACGATGTTTGCTATCGTAATAGCTCTTCTGGCGTGATTGCGCGGCTTTGAGGTTCTCACGAATGACCTTGCACATAGCCTCAGCCTCTGAGATCAAATCGTTGCCAAGCAATTGGCGTTCACCGGTTTCAGACCAGTTGAGAGGAGTACGGCACTTTCTGCCATAGAGAATCTCGAATGGGGCTTTGCCCGAGCTGGCTTGAAAGCTGTTGTTGTAAGAGAACTCAGCGTAAGGAAGACAATCCTCCCACTTCATGCCGAAAGAGATAACACAAGCTCTGAGCATATCTTCAAGAATTTGGTTGACACGCTCGACTTGTCCACTAGTTTGAGGGTGGAAAGCTGTGCTGAAGCGAATGTTTGTGCCCATGGCCTTCTGAAAAGAATCCCAAAACTTGGAGGTAAAGATGCTGCCACGGTCTAAAGAGATCAATTGTGGAATGCCGTGCAAGGAGACAATTCTAGATGTGTAAAGCTCTGCCAGCTGCGCTGCTGTGATAGACTCTTTGATAGGAAGAAAATGAGCCACTTTGGTGAGCTTGTCGATGACGACGAAAATGGCATCATTTCCACGCTTGGACTTAGGAAACCCAGTCACGAAGTCCATTTCGATATGATCAAACTTCCATTCTGGAATAGCAAGAGGTTGGAGAAGACCAGCTGGTCGTTGGTGTTCTGCTTTCACCCTTCTGCAGACATCACATTCATTCACGAATTGAGCAATCTCTCTCTTCATTCGAGTCCACCAATACGACTGCTTGAGGTCATGGTACATCTTCGTACTTCCAGGATGAATTGACAGAAGAGAGTTGTGCGCTTCGTTCATAATGACTTTACGAAGATCACCCTTTCGAACCACAATCCGGTCCTCGAAGAAAAGAGTATCTCTGTCATCAACTCGATAGCACTTGTATTTGGAAATGCCTTTGTCAATACCACGTTTCACCTTCTTCACCATGGTATCCAACAGTTGTGCCTCACGAATCTGATCTTCCAAAGTAGGAGAGACGATGAGGTTGGCAAGAAAACCTTGAGGAACAACTTGGAGATTCAACTTGCGGAAAGCTTCACAGAGATCCGGTTGAAAAGGCTTGAGGATTAAGCTGTTGCAGTAAGCCTTCCTGCTCAAAGCGTCTGCAATCACACTAGCCTTGCCTGGAGTATATTCAATACTCGGATTATACTCTTGAATCATTTTGACCCATCGAGTTTGCCTGAGGTTGAGGTGGGGCTGAGTGAAGATGTACTTGAGACTCTTGTGATCGGTGAATATGTCCACTTTCCTTCCCAACAGGAGATGTCTCCATGTTATTAGTGCGTGGACAACTGCCGCC
The DNA here is from genome assembly GCA_032464435.1 of Aegilops umbellulata. Lineage (NCBI taxonomy): Eukaryota > Viridiplantae > Streptophyta > Magnoliopsida > Poales > Poaceae > Aegilops > Aegilops umbellulata. The sequence goes on from CP136057.1 coordinate 546,895,989, forward strand.
AACTCAAGATCGTGAGTGGGGTAGTTCCTTTCGTTGGGCTTCAACTGACGAGAGGTATAGGCAACAACCTTATTCTCTTGCATTAAGACGGCACCGAGGCCCTGAAGAGAAGCATCACAGAAAACTTCATAAGGCTTGTCTTCGTCAGGAGGAGTCAGAACTGGAGCAGTGACGAGTTTCTCTTTGAGAGTGTTGAAAGCCACGTCACACTCAGGAGACCAGACATACTTCACATGCTTCTGGAGGAGGTTGGAAAGAGGCTTTGCAATCTTAGAGAAATTCTCAATGAATCTTCGGCAATAGCTTGCAAGTCCAAGAAAACTGCGAAGCTGCTTGACATTCTGAGGAGGTTCCCAATTCAAAACTGCAGACACCCTCTCTGGATTAATAGCAATGCCCTTGGCAGAGATGATATGACCAAGGTAAAGAACTTCATCAAGCCAGAATTCACATTTGGAGAACTTCGCATATAATTTAAACTCTCTGAGCTTGTCGAGCACCAATCGCAAATGTTTGGCATGATCCTTCTTATTCTTGGAGAAGACCAAAATATCATCGAGATAGACCAAGACAAATTCGTTGATGTAGGGGTTGAAGATGAAATTCATCAAGCGAGTGAATGCTGGAGGAGCATTGACAAGGCCGAAAGACATGACAGTATATTCATAAGAACCAAAGCTTGTTCTGAATGCTGTCTTGGGAATATCTTCTTCACGAATGCGGATTTGATGATAACCCATACGAAGGTCAATCTTGGAGAACACTTTAGCTCCTTTAAGTTGCTCGAATAGCTCATTGATGTTGGGAAGTGGGTACTTGTTCTTGATAGTCTTCTTGTTCAATGGACGGTAATCGACGCAAAGTCGGTCCGTGCCATCCTTCTTCTTGACAAAAAGAACACCACAACCCCAAGGAGAAGAACTCGGTCTGATCAGACCCAGACGCTCTTGTTCATCGAGTTGTTTCTTCAATTCCTTCAACTCATCTGGTCCAAGCTTGTAAGGACGCTTGCAAACGGGTTCCGTGCCAGGCTCAAGATCAATAACGAATTCAACTGGCCGGCGGGGAGGCATACCCGAAAGCTCTTCTAGAAAAAACATCTTGGTACTCACAAACGACTGGAATCTGAGCGATAGCATCCAATTCACCATTCTCATTGAGAGAAAACAACCGAATGGTATCATCACGAGAGGCATAGATGATCACATCGTCAGAAGAGTGAGTCAATTTAATTTCCTTGGCAGCACAATCAAGCTGAGCCTTGTGCTTAGAAAGCCAGTCCATCCCGAGAATAAGATCAATATCAGAGTCACCCAGAACAATTGGTTTAGCCAGAAATCTATAGTCACCCATCTTGATACCGACATTCGGAACGCACATGGTAGAACTCAAACGTTTAGCCGGGGAAACAACTTGCAAAGCTTTAGGTAAAACCTCTGTGTCAAAATTGTGCTCCGATGCAAAAGGATATGACATGAAAGAATGCGATGCACCGGTATCGAATAAGACTTTTGCAGGAATATCATTAACAGGAAGGTTACCCATGATCACTTCGGAAGAACCCACTGCTTGAGCTGCATTCAACATGTTCACCTTTGCAGACTTAGGATTATGCTTGACCACTGCATTGTTGGAAGATTTCACAGGAGGAGGAGGCGGAAGGCGCCTTTGATTGAAGCACTTGTCCGCATAGTGACCCTTTTGCTGACATTTCCTGCAAGTCACCTCTAAGAGCGGACGATGATAAGGAGCATTTGGTCTTGGATCTTGATTCTGAGACTTGTTCTGATAGCCAGGGTTGGGTGGGTGGGAAGATCCATGACCACCTGAGTTCTTCTGCTGATAAGGCTGACGGAACGGAGGAGGAGGAGGAGGTAACCAGAACTTCTGTTGCTTAGCTGCCACAAGTGAGGAAGAAGAAGACTGAATTGCGTCCCTGACTCTCTTCTTAGATGCCTCACACTTGAGCTGAGCAGCTTCTTGTTTCAGCGCCATGTTGTAGAATTCATCATACTTTAACGGCTCGAAAAGCACGAGAGCAAGTTGCAGATCTTCCCTAAGGCCACGCCTGAATTGGTAGATCATACTCTTCTCATCAGGGATGTCTTGCCTCGCAAAACGAGAGAGCTTCTGGAACTGAGTGTTGTATTGATAGACAGACATGGTGCCTTGCTTGAGATTGCGGAATTCCTCACGCTTACTCTCAACAACACTTTCTGGAATGTGGTGAGCTTTGAAGTCACGGCGGAAATCATCCCAGGTAATCACACGACCTCCTCTGGAATCTTTGTATTGCTGGAACCACTCAGCATCTTGATCTTTGAGTTGAAAAGAGGCAAACTTGACAAAGTCCTTAGGTCTGACATTGCTGCACTCGAAATGCTTGCTGATGTCCACTAGCCAATCATCGGCATCTGTGGCCTCGACACAGTAGCTGAAGGTCTTTGGCTGGTTAGCAAGGAACTGATTGAGTGAAGCGAAGTGCGGCTGATTGTTGCCTTGGCCTTGATTTTCCTGATTACCTTGCCCTTGGTTGCGATCTTGCAAGAGCTGAATCAGAATCTGAGCGTTGGCATTTGTGGCAGTCATCAAGGCTTGCCATGCCTCCGGAGGCGGATGTGGTGGCGGAGGGTTAGCCTGACTTCCTTCATTGCGTTCCGGATTCTAACGCGTTGGCGGAGCCATCCTGAAGAGGGTGACATCCATTAGCATCTTGACAGAGATATATTCAAGCTGAATCAAAGGAACGAAATTGCAACATATAGCCTTCACAATAAACATTCGAACGAGAATGAACGAATGAATTCCAAAGTAAAGCATCACACTTCCATAAGCTGAGAAGCCACTTAGAACAAGGTATGGAATAAAATCAACAAGGTACAGATGTGAACAAATACTTGGTAAGGATTACCCAATCACGAACCAAATATCTGCGGAAGAAGTACTAGAGCTACATGAATTCCCACTTATAAACTCCCGAAACTTTCTGGTTATGCAATCAGGTGTTGGGGATACAGGGGACACAAAATATATCACCCAAACTAACAATACCTAGATCCAGCTGTATCCATCCTTCAACACATAACCAAGAAATCCTCGGAAATCGTCTACCTCAACCTTCTAAAAGCATCCGTTATACAAGTCATGGCAATACTCCCGCACTCGCCTCAGTACTGGGCTATCAGGGTTACCTCACCAACAACTGTACAAAAGAGATTTTCGATGTCGGCGTACTAAACTCAGGTATTCCAAAACCGCAACGATAAAATTATGACGACAACACCTCGGAGCTCAACTCCCCGGGACACCTCCTCTAAAACCCCTGCTGACGGGAGGCAACCAAGACAATGTTGTCATCGTAAAACCATCGGAACGATTCTAAGATACCCGCGTGATCCTAAAAAAAATTTAGTGAAATTTGAGAAGAGAAGAGTCAAAACTCTACGTCAGGATGCCTTACCAGAGCGATGAGGAGACTGGGAAGTAAAAAGAATTCCTAAGCTCTCCGATATATAATTCCTAAAAGACTCAAAACATTTTTTCTAGACACAACTCGGCCGCTAAAAACGATCAATCAGTGGAGGCTCCTAAGGTCGGGGAAGGCTCTGATTACCAACTTGTAACGCCCTCGATGCGGCTATATCTCCCACGTGTTGAGGCACGAGTTAGAGGCATAACCGCATTGAAAGCAATGTCGCAAGTGAGGTAATCTTCACACAACCCATGTAATACATAAGGGAAAAGGATACATAGTTGGCTTACAGTCGCCACTTCACACAATACATAAATAAACATCCATCATTCAAATTACACTCAAGGTCCGACTACGGTACCAAAATGAAAGAAGACTACCCCAAATGCTACACAGATCCCCGATTACCCCAACTGGGCTCCACTACTGATCATCTGGAAAAGACACATAGTAACGGCCACGTTCCTCGTCGAACTCCCAAGTGAGCTCGGTCGCGTCATCTGCACTGACATCGTTGGTACCTGCAACTGTTGTGGTAGAATCTGTGAGTCACGGGGACTCAGCAATCTCACACCCGCGAGATCAAGACTATTTAATCTTATAGGTAGGAAAGGATTGTGAGGTGGAGCTGCAGCAGGCGACTAGCATATATGGTGGCTACAACGCAAAAGAGAGCGAGAAGAGAAGCAAAGCACGGTCGTGAAGCTAGAAGTGATCCTAGAACAACCTACGTCATACATAACTCCAACACCGTGTTCACTTCCCGGACCCCGCCGAGAAGAGACCATCACGGTTACACACGCGGTTGATGTGTTTTAGTTAAGGTCAACTTCGTGTTTTCTACAACCGGACATCAACAAATTCCAATCTGCCTCATAACCACGGGCACGGCTTTCGAAAGATAATACCCTGCAGGGGTGTCCCAACTTAGCCCATTATAAGCTCTCACGGTCAACAAAGGATATTCCTTCTACCGGGAAGACCCGATAAGTCTCAGAATCCCGGACTACAAGACATTTTGACAGCAATAAAACAAGTCCAGCAAAGCCGCCCGATTGTGCCGACAAATCCTGATAGGAGCTGCACATATCTCGGTCTCAGGGCACATCCGGATGAGACTAGCTACGAGTAAAACCAGGCCTCGAGTTTCCACGAGGGGGCCCCGCAGGCAGCTCAGTTCGGGCCAGCACTTAGAGAAGCACTGGTCCGGGGGGGCTAAAATAAAGATGACCCTCGGGCTCGCTAAAACCCCGGGGAAAAGAAGTAGGTGGTAGGCAAATGGTAAAACCAATGTTGGGCCTTGCTGGAAGAGTCTTATTCAAAGCGAACTATCAAGGGGGTCCCATAAATCACCCAACCGTGTAAGGAACGCAAAATCCAGGAACATAACACCGGTATGACGGAAACTAGGGTGGCAAGAGTGGAACAAAACACCAGGCATAAGGCCGAGCCTTCCACCCTTTACCAAGTATATAGATGCATTAATTAAATAAGAGGTATTTTGATATCCCAACAAGTAAACATGTTCCAACAAGGAACAACAAGTCCATGTTCCAACAAGGAACAAACTTCATCTTCACCTGCAACTAGCAATGCTATAAGAGGGGCTGAGCAAAGCGGTAACATAGCCAATCGACGGTTTGCTAGGACATGGGTGGTTAGAGGCTGACATGGCAATATGGGTGGCATGATATAGAAAGTGGTAGGTATCGCAGCATAGGCATAGCAAAAGAGCGAGCATCTAGCAAGCAAAGATAGAAGTGATTTTGAGGGTATGGTCATCTTGCCTGCAATGTTCTCAGAGTTGTCGAAAGCTTGGTCCTCGAAAGCGTTCTCAACAGGTTCCTCGTTCACGTACTTGTCTCCCGGCTCTACCCACAACAAGAACACAAGCAAAGGGGACAAACATCAATCACGATGCAATGCGCAAGCAACATGATGCAAAACATGGCATGATATGCGAGATGTGATATGCAATGCATATGCGTGCTTCGGAAGGAAAACGATGAACAAGGCATAATCTTGGCAAACCAAGTATGCCACTGGATAGATGAGGTGATTTTGGTTGAAATCGATATAATGATCACTGGAATCGGATGCACGGTTTGCAAATGACAAGCAAAACAAGAATGACAAGAATCTGCCATTAACAGCATGATGCTACTTAGCAAGCAACAAGAAATTAAGCTACTGCACCCAAACATATCAACAAAGTATATGACAGTAATCTACTCAAGATTGTTGACAAAAGATGAACACTGAGATACGGCTAAATCACAACATAACAGGTTCAAACAAGCATGGCAAAAGTGCAAAAGATAACAGGTTCACAGACTTGGTGAAAATAACAACATAGCAGAAATTAACATCAGGATGACATGTTTATAGCAATGAAACAACAAGCTACAGGAACAGGATATAGCAAAATAAGACATGGCATGAATCTACTCAAAGAACTTAACAAAAGTCCCTTACTGACCATAAGCCAAAAAGGATCAGAAAATATGATTACACCCATGTCAATTAAGCAAGTTTCTTACAGGTTTCAGACTTAGCAGAAAAACTAGACATGTCAAAAACAGATAACAAGTAGGCATGTTCATTAGCTCGATGCACTCACTACAGAGCATTACATGATAAACTAAGCACACATACATCAAGAAGACATGGCATAGAAGCTATACATGGCAAGAACAACACCATAGCATGCAAGGATCAACTACAACAAGCTTGGCAAAATCGAATAACATGTAAACAATCTGCCAGCAACATTTTATAGCAAAAGTAGAGCTCGATTGACTCAAGCTACGGCACTCCATAAATACAAACAAAGGCATGGATGGATAGAGCAAAACCATATGCTCAAAACACTCTTACTGATCATGCTCAAAAGAGGCATAGATCTCTCTGAAACAACATGAACACATGGCATAAAATAACAGCAGGCAGGGACTTAGTGAAATTACTAAGTCTCTGAAATCAGCAACATTAAGTACCCTAGTTTGCATGCTTGTGCTAGTCACCACAAAGGCCACAAAAATACATGGCATAATTCTATGGAAAGATAACATGGCATATTACAAAACTCATGTAGGGCTCAACTTCATAGGATGCACACATCAATCATGGCAAAAATCACAAAAGTGCATGTTCTGATAAGAATCAGAAACTAACATCACATAGCCCTCTTCCAACAGCATTTATGGCATCAATACGAGCTCAAATGAAAATGATGCAATGTAAATAAATGATGTACTTATCGAGACGAACAATTTGACATATTACACGCACGAAACGGAGCAAAATACATCAAGTTATGATGCGATGAAGATGCAACAGTAATGCAAAATTATTGGGACTTGGCAGAAATTTAGAGGGGGGAGAAAGTCAACCGATCCAGATCTGAGGAGGCACGGGTCCCGAGGTCCGCCGGAACAGGGCTTGAGGACGCCGGCGAGAAGACGGGGCGGCGGATCCGGATCCGGCCGGGTGGCACGGCGGGGGAGGCGGCGAGGGGCGGCGGCCGCGGTGCGGAGGCGAGGTGCGGCGTGCGGGCGGCGGGGCGGCGAGGCGCGCCGGCGCGGGGCGGCGCAGGCGAGGCGGCGGCGGCGGCGGCGGGGAGCGGCGCGGCGTGTGGGCTCCGGCGAGAGGGACGAGGCGGCCCGGGGCGCGGGCCGCGGCGGCGGGAGGCGGCGGTGACGCGGGCCGAGGAGGGCCCGCGCTGGGCCCCGCGGGCCTGGCGCGGCCGGCGGCGAGGTGGGGCGCTGGGGAGTGCCACGTGGCGGCTTGGGATTCGCCGGGCGCGCGGGCGGACACGTCTGTCCGTCCGGATCTTTGTCCGGCGGCGGCGGGAGGGGAAATGGACTAGGGTTAGGGTGGATTGGACCCGGGATTTCGGAGGGGAAGGCATATTTATAGGTAGAGGGGGCTAGGAAGCTCCAAATGGAGTGCGGTTTTCGCCCACACGATCGTGATCGAACGGCGGTGGACATGGGAGTGACTTAGATGGGTTATTGGGCTGTTTTGGAGGGGTTTTGGGCTGCAACACACACGAGGCCTTCACGGTTACCCAGTTAACCGTTGGAGTATCAAACGACCTCCGATTGACCCAAAACTTGACAGGCGGTCTACCGGTGCTATACCAAGGCCGCTTGACAAACCTCGGTCCATTCCGAGAATGTTTAATACCCGCTCATGAAGAAATGTAAAAGGGGACGCCGGGGGACATAGGAGCGCCGGATTGCAAAACGGACAACGGGGAAAATGCTCGGATTCATGAGACGAACACGTATGCAAATGCGATGCACATGATGACATGATATGAAATGCATGACATGACCAAAATGCAAACTGACGGGAAACCCAACCACGGAGGGAATATCATATCACATAGCCGAAAATGGCAAGATTTGGAGTTACAATTATGGCAAGTTACATCCGGGGTGTTACAACAACCCGGTGATCGCTCTCCAACAGGGCATCAAGGACGGGATCGTCGGGTAGGATTATGCTATGCGATGCTACTTGGAGGACTTCAGTCTACTCTCTTCTATATGCTGCAAGACGGAGGCTGCCAGAAGCGTAGTCTTTGACAGGATTAGCTATCCCCCTCTTATTCTGGCATTCTGCAGTTCAGTCCACTGATATGGCCCTTTACACATATATCCATGCATATGTAGTGTAGCTCCTTGCTTGCGAGTACTTTGGATGAGTACTCACGGTTGCCTTGTTCCCCCTTTTTCCCCTTTCTCTACCCAATTGCTGCGACCAGTCGATGGAGCCCAGTATCCATACGCCACCGTCGACGACGACTCCTTCTACACTGGAGGTGCCTACTATTACGTGCAGCCCGCTGACGACCACCAGGAGTAGTTAGGAGGATCCCAGGCAGGAGGCCTGCGCCTCGTTCGATCTGTATCCCAGTTTGTGCTAGCCATCTTATGGCAACTTGTTTAACTTATGTCTGTACTCAGATATTGTTGCTTCCGCTGATTTGTCTATGATCGAGCACTTGTATTCGAGCCCTCGAGGCCCCTGGCTTGTATTATGATGCTTGTATGACTTATTTATATTTTAGAGTTGTGTTGTGATATCTTCCCGTGAGTCCCTGATCTTGATCGTACACGTTTGCATGCATGATTAGTGTACGATTGAATCGGGGGCGTTACAAGTTGGTATCAGAGCCGACTGCCTGTAGGAATCCCCCTTCCAAACTCCTTGGCCGAAGTTGAGTCTAGACTTTACAAAACTTTTACTATCTTGGCTGTGTGGCCCATGGGCCCACGTCGCCATTGGGTGGTAGTAGGATCTTTTATTCCTTAACCTTCACTCTAGGACTCTGATCTCTCTTCTATTCGGGTTAAAATGTATTTTGCTAAATCTAACATTAGGATCTCGTTATCACTTTCACCCGGAGAGCACCTTATTACCGATGATCGTCTGCTGCACCAGAAGACCCTGAAGATACTCTCCGCTGTTAACCCGAGAACTTGTGTTCATCGCGTTTGCAGTTGCCCTTCCACCGTCAACCCTTATGGATAACTACATGCAGTTGTCATTCTTACATTCATCCCCAGTTAGTCTTGTTATTACAAGATACCCCAAACTACTTGCCGTTGTTTTGATAATCCTTTGTGCCTACTGCCTTGCAGTTCTGTGTCGCATGAAATACGCCTACAAATTAATCATCACACTTACCGAGGATTTATTTCTCCCCAGTTGTTCAGGTGTTTCACAAAAATTCTTCAAAATATTATCCGATCTTTCGAGAATCCTCTGCAGCCTATGACTCTAGGAAATTCTTGTCTGCCTGCATTATGATTAAATCCAGATGCCTAGCATTATTCATTGACATCCTTTGCACTAGCATTTTGAGACTATTGATTCATTATGATGCGGATGTTCACAATCATCACTCGCAAATAGAATTCATCCTTCTGGCTCAGACGTCATTTTCGAACATGAGCTGGTTCTCGCCAATCAAATTGCCATCGATTGTACCCCTAAGGCTATTCAACTTATCTATCCCTAATCAGAGCGTCTGCTTTTGATCCTTCGTTTTGGAAATCATAATTCCTTTGTTTTCTAAGCATTGAATTATTCAGGTGTTCTATAATCAGATGCATTTGCATTGTTTCTTTATCTGATTGTGTGCCGATGCTCACATCAGCTCTGATATGGACCGTCAGATCCTTTGTGGGATTATTATTTGCCAGTGTCCTTCATATATTACCGCCTTGTGAATCCTCCCTGATACATAATGCCTTTGGCAATTTGTATCCTCTCCTTTGGTCGAACATGCTCTGCTTCCGAGCTTGAGATATTTACCCCTAAAGTTTGTAGTTTATGTTTCTAAGATGCCCCGATGGGTCGAACCAATGCCTTCCCTAATCTGTGTGAGCCTGGGAACTTCTACGGGTCATACTCTACTGGTGTTATGCCAGATAAAATTTCTACACTACCACTTCATCGAAGGCGAGGAGTGAATGAAAGGTTATACATTGGAGAAGTGGGAGTCGACCTTGAACTTTGTGTTCATGCCCATGGAAACGATGGACAACTTATCATGGTAGCTTCTCGTAACAACAATTATTCACTTGGTATAATTTGATCTGTATCTGTGATTTTGTCCTTTGCAATCGTGGTCCCAACCATGATTGTTCTTCTTTGATCCCATTTCCCGGACAAGTTGAAGTACTTGTCCTCTACAGATCAATATACCTACCCAACCTCTATTCTGCTCTACCTTCGAGTATACCCCCTGGTATCTTGAGGATATCATGCCATTGCACTACATCTTATGAATTGGTGCTGGAGTAATACCTTTCCCTGTCATAGTCACTCCACGGGTTCTGGGTTGTCGTCAACCGAGAACACCGATTTGTGAATCGAATCAACACTGAGATTCAGTATTCCCAGTACTTTGTTATTAAGAAGTTTAATACTCTATCACGTCACTCCTAGCCTGATCGGCTACATCATTATTGTGCTAAATTTAACTATGCTACCCGGTTCTTCTTCCCGGAACACAAAATTCGACGGTGAGCTAATCTTACGTCGATCTTCCTCGTCATATCTTTTCTCCTTGAACAGCAAACTTGATTTCAAGTTTGTGTTGTACCTGTGCTTCCATTGACCTCTTGCTTCATCATTCCTTTGACTTGATGTCATCCCTGATCGATTACATCCTCATGAAATCTCTAGAAAAAATTTGTCGTGGTCATCATCAACGTTTTGAATCCTTCCAGGATACCAATCGAATTCATGATGATAAGTACCACCCTTGTTCCTTGGTAATTTGAGTTACCATCGACAACATCCTTGCCTTCCCTCCAACACAAACTTGTTTGTGTTTTGTATTACCCCTTGGATTCCTTGCCATCCAGCTTATGTTGTGTTCTACCTTGGTGTATTACCATTTGTTATGTCGAGAATGTCATGGGAATGCCCCACCTCTTAAGGATTGTTGTTATAATGATGCTTCTCGACATCACCATTCTTTTTTTTGGTCCCCGTGTCCCAACCGGAATACCGACAAATGGACTATGATGTGAAAAATTCAAAACTTCTAGCAACCCTATTGTTTGTAAGTTAATGAACGATAGTTACATTCTTTGTGTATGGGATATCGAATCACCCTTCTATCATTGATCTTGCTACCTAAGCCCATAATTTGGGTGCACCTTTCAACCAATGTTTAAATTGTGTATGTTTTCCTCGAGCATACATCATTATATCATTTGATCTGACAAATGTTATCTCCTTGTTCACATAATTGTGGACATCCATCTTTTTTGAAATCTCAATGAATTGTCGCTGAGTCCATCAGCCACCTCCTCATCCTCTTCTTGGTTTATTGATGGACTCTTGCTTTGGAACTCGCTTCCATAGTTCATTTCCCGAGAATCTACAATGTCATCTCGTCAATTTGTGTCGCACCTTTTTCTTCTAAGGCATCCTGAGTCTGAGATATCCTAACACCAATCAGATATGAATCCCGATCAGATATGATGGTTGGGACGCATTTTCCAAGAGTTATAACGTTGGTCTTTTATGACCCGGTAAGGTGGTGGCATGACCAGCACACCTGGCCGGATGACCTGCTATTATAGATTCCTTTTCAACAAGGTTATCCATTCTTCCATGAGGAAATTGCAAGACTTATTCCACAATTTATTCCTGATGGATCCTTTGTGTATCCAAGGTCTGATCTTTGCTTGAAGACCTTGTCAATGCTATCTCGCAGCATGTCTGTGATACTCCGATCTTCGACAAGAACATTTGAAACAAAATGTTATGTTTTCTTCATCAATTATCCAAAACACCGTTGTATGGGTTTTGTCATCGAATTCCTCTCCCCTTACCTAAATGGTTTCTACTTTCTATCATGTCGTGGATATCTTGCTCTGCTTGTCCTTGGGAAGGGTATACCTGTTGGAAATATGCCCTAGAGGCAATAATAAAAGCATTATTATTATATTTCCTTGTTCATGATAATTGTCTTTATTCGTGCTATAATTGTGTTATCCGGAAATCGTAATACATGTGTGAATAACAGACAACAACGTGTCCCTAGTGAGCCTCTAGTTGACTAGCTCGTTGATCAACAGATAGTCATGGTTTCCTGACTATGGACATTGGATGTCATTTGATAACGGGATCACATCATTAGGAGAATGATGTGATGGACAAGACCCAATCCTAAACATAGCATAAGATCGCATAGTTCGTTTGCTAGAGTTTTCCAATGTCAAGTATCCTTTCCTTAGACCATGAGATCATGTAACTCCCGGATACCGTAGGAGTGCTTTGGGTGTGCCAAACGTCACAACGTAACTGGGTGACTATAAAGGTATACTACGGGTATCTCTGAAAGTGTCTGTTGGGTTGACATGGATCGAGACTGGGATTTGTCACTCCGCTTGACGAAGAGGTATCACCGGGCCCTCTCGGTAATGCATCATCATAATGAGCTCAATGTGATCAAAGTGTTTGATCACGGGATCATGCATTACGGAACGATAAAAGTGACTTGCCGGTAACGAGATTGAACGAGGTATTGGGATACCGACGATCGAATCTCGGGCAAGTAAAATACCGATTGACAAAGGGAATCGTATACGGGATTAATTGAATCCTCGACATCGTGGTTCATCCAATGAGATCATCGTGGAGCATGTGGGAGCCAACATGGGTATCCAGATCCCGCTGTTGGTTATTGCCCGAGAGCCATCTCGGTCATGTCTGCATGTCTCCCGAACCCGTAGGGTCTACACACTTAAGGTTCGGTGACGCTAGGGTTGTGAAGATATGTATACGCAGTAGCCTGAATGTTGTTCGGAGTCCCGGATGAGATCCCGGACGTCACGAGGAGTTTCGGAATGGTCCGGAGGTAAAGATTTATATATGGAAAGTCGTCATACGGACATCGGGACAAGTTTCGGGGTTATCGGTATTGTACCGGGACCACCGGAGGGTCCCAGGGGGTCCACTGGGTGGGGCCACCTATCCCGGAGGGCCCCATGGGCTGTATGAGGGAGGGAACCAGCCCATAGTGGGCTGGTGCGCCTCCCCCCAAAGGCCCATGCGCCTAGGGTTGGGGGGGGGGGGAAACCCTAAAGGGGACGCCCCCCTTGCTTGGGGGGCAAGCCCCCCTCCCTGGCCGCCGCCGCCCCTAGGAGATTCCATCTCCTAGGGCCGGCGCCCCCCCAAGGGGTTATATAAAGGGGGGAGGGGAGGGGGGGCTACGCAACCTTTTGCCCGGGCGCCTCCCTCTCCCTCTCCAACACCTCCTCCTCCTCCGTAAGAGCTCGGCGAAGCCCTGTCGGAGTACTGCGGCTCCACCATCACCACGCCATCGTGCTGCTGCTGGAGTCTTCTTCCCCAACCTCTCCTTTGCCTTGCTGGATCAAGAAGAAGGAGACGTTACGCTGACCGTACGTGTGTTGAACGCGGAGGTGCCGTGCTTTCGGTGCTAGGATCTCCGGTGATTTGGATCACGGTGTGTACGACTACTTCATCCCCGTTCGTCGAACGCTTCCGCTCGCGATCTACAAGTGGTATGTAGATGCAATCTCTCTCTCCCATGACTCGTTGCTAGATGAACTCATAGATGGATCTTGGTGAAACCGTAGGAAAAATTTTGATTTTCTGCATTGTTCCCCAACAGTGGCATCATGAGCTAGGTCTATGCGTAGTTCTCTATTGCACGAGTAGAACACAATTTGTTGTGGGCGTAGATGTTGTCAACTTTCTTGCCGCTACTAGTCTTATCTTGCTTCAGCGGTATTGTGGGATGAAGCGGCCCGGACCAACCTTACACGTACGCTTACGTGAGACCGGTTCCACCGACTAACATGCACTAGTTGCATAAGGTGGCTGGCGGGTGTCTGTCTCTCCCACTTTAGTTGGAGCGGATTCGATGAAAAGGGTCCTTATGAAGGGTAAATAGAAGTTGACAAATCACGTTGTGGCTTTTACGTAGGTAAGAAAACGTTCTTGCTAGAACCCTAATTCAGCCACGTAAAACTTGCAACAACAATTAGAGGACGTCTAACTTGTTTTTTGCAGCAAGTGCTTTGTGATATGATATGGCCAAAGTTGTGATGAATGATGAATGATCTATATGTGATGTATGAGATGTTCATGCTATTGTAATAGGAATCACGACTTGCATGTCGATGAGTATGACAACCGGCAGGAGCCATAGGAGTTGTCTTTATTTTTGTATGACCTGCGTGTCATTGAGAAACGCCATGTAAATTACTTTACTTTATTGCTAAACGCATTAGCCATAGTAGTAGAAGTAATAGTTGGCGAGCAACTTCATGGAGACACGATGATGAAGATCATGATGATGAAGATCATGGTGTCAAGCCGGTGACAAGATGATCATGGATCCCCAAGATCAGATCGAAGGAGCTATGTGATATTGGCCATATCATGTCACGTTTATTATTCAATTGCATGTGATGTTTATCATGTTTTGCATCTTGTTTACTTAGAACGATGGTAGTAAATAAGATGATCCCTCATAATAATTTCAAGAAAGTGTTCTCCCTAACTATGCACCGTTGCGACAGTTCGTTGTTTCGAAGCACCACGTGATGATCGGGTGTGATAGATTCTAACGTTCACATACAACGGGTGTAAGACAGGTTTACACACGCGAAACACTTAGGTTGACTTGACGAGCCTAGCATGTACAGACATGGCCTCGGAACACAGAAGACCGAAAGGTCGAGCATGAGTCGTATAGAAGATACGATCAACATGAAGATGTTCACCGATGTTGACTAGTCCGTCTCACGTGATGATCGGACACGGCCTAGTTGACTCGGATCATGTAATACTTAGATGACTAGTAGAGGGATGTCTATCTAAGTGGGAGTTCATTAAATAATTTGATTAAATGAACTTTATTATCATGAACTTAGTCTAAATATTTACAATATGTCTTGTAGATCAAATGGCCAACGTAGTCCTCAACTTCAACGCGTTCCTAGAGAAAACCAAGCTGAAAGACGATGGTAGCAACTATACGGACTGGGTCCGGAACCTGAGGATCATCCTCATAGCTGCCAAGAAAGATTATGTCCTACGAGCACCGCTGGGTGACGCACCTATTCTCCCTGCAGAACAAGATGTTATGAACGCTTGGCAGTCACACTGCGATGATTACTCCCTCGTTCAGTGCGGCATGCTTTACAGCTTAGAGCCGGGGCTCCAAAAGCGTTTTGAGAGACATGGAGCATATGAGATGTTCGAAGAGCTGAAAATGGTTTTCCAAGCTCATGCCCGGGTCGAGAGATATGAAGTCTCCGATAAATTCTTTAGCTGTAAGATGGAGGAAAATGGCTCTGTCAGTGAACACATACTCAAAATGTCTGGGTTGCACAACCGCATGACTCAACTGGAAGTTAATCTCCCGGATGAAGCGGTCATTGACAGAATCCTCCAGTCGCTTCCACCTAGCTACAAGAGCTTTGTGATGAACTACAATATGCAAGGGATGGTAAAGACCATTCCTGAGGTATATGCTATGCTGAAATCAGCAGAGGTAGAAATCAAGAAGGAGCATCAAGTGTTGATGGTGAATAAAACCACTAAGTTCAAGAAGGGCAAGGGTAAAAAGAACTTCAAGAAGGACGGCAAGGAAGTTGCCGCGCCCGGTAAGCAAGTTGCCGGGAAGAAGCCAAAGAATGGACCCAAGCCCGAGACTGAGTGTTTTTATTGCAAGGGAAGTGGTCACTAGAAGCGAAACTGCCCCAAATACTTAGCGGACAAGAAGGCCGGCAAAACCAAAGGTATATGTGATATACATGTAATTGATGTGTACCTTACCAGTACTCGTAGCAGCTCTTGGGTATTTGATACCGGTGCAGTTGCTCACATTTGTAACTCAAAGCAGGAGCTGCGGAATAAACGAAGACTGGCGAAGGACGAGGTGACGATGCGCGTCGGGAATGGTTCCAAGGTCGATGTGATCACCGTCGGCACGCTACCTCTACATTTACCTACGGGATTAGTTTTAAACCTCAATAATTGTTATTTAGTGCCAAGTTTGAGCATGAACATTGTATCTGGATCTCGTTTAATATGAGATGGCTACTCATTTAAATCCGAGAATAATGGTTGTTCTATTTATATGAGAGATATGTTTTATGGTCATGCTCCGATGGTTAATGGTTTATTCTTAATGAATCTCGTACGTGATGATACACATATTCATAGTGTGAATACCAAAAGAGTTAAAGTTGATAACAATAGTCCCACATATTTGTGGCACTGCCGCCTTGGTCACATAGGTGTCAAACGCATGAAGAAGCTCCATGCAGATGGACTTTTAGAGTCTCTTGATTATGAATCATTTGACACGTGTGAACCATGCCTCATGGGTAAAATGACCAAGACTCCGTTCTCAGGAACAATGGAGCGAGCAACCAACTTATTGGAAATCATACATACCGATGTGTGCGGTCCAATGAGTGTTGAGGCTCGCGGTGGCTATCGTTATGTTCTCACCCTCACTGATGACTTGAGTAGATATGGGTATGTCTACTTAATGACACACAAGTCTGAGACCTTTGAAAAGTTCAAGGAATTTCAGAGTGAGGTTGAAAATCAACGTCAAAGAAAGATCAAGTTTCTACGATCAGATCGTGGAGGAGAATACTTGAGTCACGAATTTGGCACACACTTAAGAAAATGTGGAATAGTTTCACAACTCGCGCCGCCTGGAACACCTCAGCGTAATGGTGTGTCCGAACGTCGTAATCGCACTCTATTAGATATGGTGCGATCTATGATGACTCTTACCGACTTACCGCTATCTTTTTGGGGCTATACTTTAGAGACTGCCGCATTCACTTTAAATAGGGCTCCGTCTAAATCCGTTGAGACGACACCGTATGAATTATGGTTTGGAAGAAACCTAAGCTGTCGTTTCTAAAAGTTTGGGGATGCGATGCTTATGTCAAGAAACTTCAACCTGAAAAGCTCGAACCCAAGTCGGAAAAATGCGTCTTCATAGGATACCCTAAAGAAACTGTTGGGTATACCTTCTACCTCAGATCCGAAGGCAAGATCTTTGTTGCAAAGAATGGATCCTTTCTAGAGAAAGAGTTTCTCTCGAAAGAAGTAAGTGGGAGGAAAGTAGAACTTGATGAAGTGTTACCTCTTGAACCGTAAAATGGCGAAGCTCAGGAAAACGTTTCTGAGGTGCCTGCACCGACTAGAGAGGAAATTAATGATGATGATCAAGATACTTCTAATCAAGCTCCTACTGAAATTCGAAGGTCCACAAGGACACGTTCCGCACCAGAGTGGTACGGCAACCCTGTCCTGGAAATCATGTTGTTAGACAACGGTGAACCTTCGAACTATGAGGAAGCAATGGCGGGCCCGGATTCCAACAAATGGCTGGAAGCCATGAAATCTGAGATAGGATCCATGTATGAAAACGAAGTATGGACTTTGACTGACTTGCCCGTTGAACGGCGAGCGATAGAAAATAAATGGATCTTTAAGAAGAAGACAGACGTGGATGGTAATGTGACCATCTATAAAGCTCGGCTTGTCGCTAAGGGTTATCGACAAGTTCAAGGGGTTGACTACGATGAGACTTTCTCACCGGTAGCGAAGCTGAAGTCCGTCCGAATCATGTTAGCAATTGCCGCATTCTACGATTATGAAATATGGCAAATGGACGTCAAAACGGCATTCCTTAATGGTTTACTTAAGGAAGAATTGTATATGATGCAGCCGGAAGGTTTTGTCGATCCTAAGAATGCTGACAAGGTGTGCAAGCTCCAACGCTCGATTTATGGGCTGGTGCAAGCATCTCGGAGTTGGAACATTCGCTTTGATGAGATGATCAAAGCGTTTGGGTTTACACAGACTTATGGAGAAGCCTGTGTTTACAAGAAAGTGAGTGGGAGCTCAATAGCATTTCTCATATTATATGTAGACGACATACTTTTGATGGGAAATGATATAGAACTCTTGGATAGCATTAAGGCCTACTTGAATAAAAGTTTTTCAATGAAGGACCTTGGAGAAGCTGCTTATATATTAGGCATCAAGATCTATAGAGATAGATCGAGACGCCTCATAGGTCTTTCACAAAGCACATACGTTGATAAGATATTGAAGAAGTTCAATATGGATCAATCTAAGAAGGGGTTCTTACCTGTGTTACAAGGTGTGAAATTGAGCTCAGCTCAATGTCCGACCACGTCAGAAGATATAGAAGAGATGAGCGTCATCCCCTATGCCTCAGCCATAGGTTCTATTATGTATGCCATGATGTGTACCAGACCTGATGTAAACCTTGCTGTAAGTTTGGTAGGAAGGTACCAAAGTAATCCCGGCAAGGAACACTGGACAGCGGTCAAGAATATCCTGAAGTACCTGAAAAGGACTAAGGAAATGTTTCTCGTTTATGGAGGTGACGAAGAGCTCGTCGTAAAAGGTTACGTCGACGCTAGCTTCGACACAGATCTGGATGACTCTAAGTCACAAACCGGATACGTGTATATTTTGAATGGTGGGGCAGTAAGCTGGTGCAGTTGCAAGCAAAGCGTCGTGGCGGGATCTACATGTGAAGCGGAGTACATGGCAGCCTCGGAGGCAGCACATGAAGCAATTTGGGTGAAGGAGTTCATCACCGACCTCGGAGTCATACCCAATGCGTCGGGGCCAATCAAGCTCTTCTGTGACAACACTGGAGCTATTGCACTTGCAAAGGAGCCCAGGTTTCACAAGAAGACCAGGCACATCAAGCGTCGCTTCAACTCCATTCGTGAAAATGTTCAAGATGGAGACATAGAAATTTGTAAAGTGCACACGGATCTGAATGTCGCAGATCCATTGACTAAACCTCTCCCTAAGGCAAAACATGATCAGCACCAGGGGGCGCCCCCCTTGCTTGGGGGGCAAGCCCCCCTCCCTGGCCGCCCCCCCCCCCTAGGAGATTCCATCTCCTAGGGTCGGCGCCCCCACCAAGGGGTTATATAAAGGGGTGAGGGGAGGGGGGGCTACGCAACCTTTTGCCCGGGCGCCTCCCTCTCCCTCTCCAACACCTCGTCCTCCTCCGTAAGAGCTCGGCGAAGCCCTGTCGGAGTACTGCGGCTCCACCATCACCACGCCGTCGTGCTGCTGCTGGAGTCTTCTTCCCCAACCTCTCCTTTGCCTTGCTGGATCAAGAAGAAGGAGACGTTACGCTGACCGTACGTGTGTTGAACGCGGAGGTGCCGTGCTTTCGGTGCTAGGATCTCCGGTGATTTGGATCACGGTGTGTATGACTACTTCATCCCCGTTCGTCGAACGCTTCCGCTCGCGATCTACAAAGTGGTATGTAGATGCAATCTCTCTCTCCCATGACTCGTTGCTAGATGAACTCATAGATGGATCTTGGTGAAACCGTAGGAAAAATTTTGATTTTCTGCATCGTTCCCCAACAATACCCCTGGTATAGGTGTCAAACACATTTTCCGTACCATTGTTCTGTCTGATCTGATGATCACATTTTCCTTTCCGTTGATTTGTTTAACCTTCCTTGTGATCCATAGGATCTAAGCAGTAATATTCTTCTGCTTATGTAAACACCTTGGTGTACAACCTTGTTAGTAAGACCCTGTTGGAATTGTCGATAGCATTCCGATCACCACCGATGGACAAGAACTTTGCCTATTGGTCCACCTCGTTCAACGAGCAGGAAAATGGTTCTCCTCCTCCCTCGCCCTTGGTACCGACATTGTTGCCGACATAACCGATAGGCTACCCTCTTACATGCCTTGCTATTGTGACCGTGCGAGATGTCACCGCTCCTATTTTTAACCCACAAGGTGGGCCCATAACCCACAGTTGCACAGGATCAAAACCTGACTCTCCTGTACACCCTGTTGTCAAAGTTATTCCTCGCGCTTGACTTTGTAGGTAATTCACGGGCCACCTGCCTGTTGATCTTTTCAGGTTTCAGATGCAATGCTTATTCACATTGCTCTAAACCCATTCACCTTCTGATTAGACATCGAACGATTGCCTATCCGTTTGAAACTTCTCATGATACCCCCTTACTTTGCTCTCGATATTTCCTTAAGTTTCAATTCGAGAGTTACTTTCCGCCACCTTCCTCGATGTTGTCGACCAGTTAGTCAACCTTGCAGAGGTTCGTTCTCCCGGAAAACCTACCCTTTATTCTCTCGTAAGTACAATGGACTTCTCGAAGAAAGGAGGCCGACTTCACCATGATGACCTGAAGCAGAGAAATGAAGACGTCCATGTAAGGGATCGACCTCTTCGAGAAAAGCTCCAAGACCGAGAAGATCCGTTAGAATTTCAAAACCGCAAATTTCCCCCTTACACCACCTCTTAAATCTCGGGACGAGATTTCTTGTAGTGGAGGAGAATTGTGATGCCCGTATAATCAATCTACAGTAACCTCTGCTAATAACGCCATGTCACCTCCGTTACTGTCGCTAATCTATCGTTAGATCAAAACAGGTCCAAAATTCAAATTCAAAGCTTGGTAAATAATAAAAGTTTTCAAATATTAAAACTAAAATGTTCGGAGTGAGCCAAATAATCCATATTAATTATTGGTGAAGAAACCACACCTTTATAAAATGTTTAAATAATATGAGATGAATAAAACAGCAGCAAAACAATTATTTTAAAGGCTTTTAAATACTAAACAAATGTTAATCTAGTTATATAATCACCAAACTTTTTGGAGTAGGTGGCCTATGTTATGATGCTAATTTAGGAGTAGGGGTTATATTTTTGTAAAGTGTTTTAGTGCACTAACATAAGATTAAAACAGTAAGAGAAAGCAGAAAAGGTTAAAGTTAAAAAAACAAACAAACAGAAAACAGAAACCCCCTTCCCTCGTGGGCCTCGTGGCCCAACTGGCCTTTGCTGGCCAGGCCGGCCCGCTCTAGCACACCGTTTGGCCTATTTGGCCAACCCCCCCGAAACCCTAACCCCTCTCCCCACGATCCCCACCCCTCCCATCGCGTGGTCTGGATCGGGCGAGTTCCCCGATCCCATCGCCCCATCGGCCTCGTCCCGACCCCGCCGCCTCTCCTCGACGGCTGCGCCGCCCCAATCCTCGACGCCGACGCCCGTCCTCGGCGCCGCCTCACCTCGACGCCATCGCCTCCTCCCCTGCGTCGCCTCATCTTCATCCTCTCCATCGACGCCCCCGACGCCCTGAGCCCGCGATGACGCCGGACCCCGTCGCGGATCCCCGCTGCCTCGACGCCGCCCGGCATCGCCCCGCCGTCTCGCTCCACCAAGCCTCTCCGGAGCCCGCGTTCGCACATCTGCAGGGCCCGGTGAGCCCCTCAGATCCACCTCGCCCTCGTCTCCCCGCTGCTGCTACCTCTGCCCTGCGTGCTCGCCCCACCGGCCGCGCGCAACGCTCGCGTGCGCCGCACTGCCCATGGCCATGCCCTCCCCGCTCTCCCCTGTTCCGTGCGCGCACCGGCGCCGACCTTCGCCGCACCCAGCCCGTGTCCACCGCGCCATCTCCGGCCGTGCCTGATGCGCACTCATCGTGCCACCATCCGCGCACCGCCCCGATGCTGCACTGCTCCCGCTGCACTCGCCGCGCCGTCCTGCCTCCGCCGCTCTGCCTAGTGCGCTGCTGCTCCGTTGCGCCGCGCCGTCCACCGCTTGCGTCCACGGCACCGTCAACGCCCGCGTCGGCCGGCTGCGTCGATTCCCGCTGCCGGCACTCGCACCCGCTAGCGCCCCTGCGCCCGCACGCCCGTAGCACGCCCGACCCGCTAGGCCCCCAGGGGCCTATGACAAGGGGGCCCCGCCCCAGAACGATTAAAAAAAGAACTTAAAAATAAATAAGTAAATAAATAATAAGTAAATAAAAATGTTAATTAATTAATTAACTTAATTAATCTTGTTTAATTAAACTAATTAAACATTAGGTACCTAATTAACTAATTAAACTGATTAATAAATTAATTAGGTTATTGTACCTATGACATACGGGACCCACCTGCAGGGTTGACCTAGTCAACCTTTGGTCCTGCTGACATCATGCTGATGTCACGCTGACATCATAATTGAAATTTCGAAATTAATTTAATTATGCTAATTTCTAGAAAAAGATTTAAAATCTTTAAAAATTAATATAAAATAATCCGTAGCTCGGATGAAAATAATTTGTACATGAAAGTTGCTCAGAACAACGAGACGAACCCGGAAACGCAGCCCGTTCGTCCGCCACGCATCCCTAACCTATCCAACTCGCAACTTTCCCCCTCCGGCTCCTTTGCCCGAAAACGCGAAACGCCGGGGATACTTTCCCGGATGTTTCCCCCCTTCACCGGTATCACCTCATACCGCGTTAGGGCGCGCCTAGCATCACGCTTTGCTTTGTCATGCATCGTTATGCATCTGTTTGCATTGTATTTATTGTTTCTCCCCCCTCTTCTTCCGCTAGACTCCGAGATCAACGCCGCTGCTACCCAGTACGACTACGGAGTTGACGACCCCTCTCTCTCTTGCCAGAGCAACCAGGCAAGCCCCCCCCCTTGATCACCAGATATCGCCTATTCTTCTCTATACTGCTTGCATTAGAGTAGTGTAGCATGTTACTGCTTTCGGTTTATCCTATTCTGTTGCATAGCATGTCCTTGCTACTACTGTTGTTACCTTTACCTGCTATCCTACTGCTTAGTATAGGATGCTAGTGTTCCATCAGTGTCCCTACACTCTTGTCCGTCTGCCATGCTATACTACTGGGCCGTGATCACTTCGGGAGGTGATCACGGGCATATACTATATACTTTACACTGTTACATTACCTGCGATACTGTTCGGAGATGGGGGCTGAAGGGGCAGGTGGTTCCACCCAGGTAGTGGTGGGCCTAGGTTCCCGACAGCCCCCGACTGTTACTTTGTGGCGGAGCGACAGGGCAGGTTCAGACCACCTAGAAGAGAGGTGGGCCTGGCCCTGGTTGGCGTTCGCCGATACTTAACACGCTTAACGAGATCTGGGTATTTGATCTGAGTCTGGCCATTTGGTCTATACGCACTAACCATCTACGCGGGAGTAGTTATGGGTATCCCGGCGTCGTGGTATCAGCCGAAGCCTTCGTGACGTCAGCGACTGAGCGGCGCGTGCCGGATTGGAACGTAAGCCTGCTCTTGTATTAAGGGGGCTAGTTCTGCTTCCGGCCGCGTACACAACGTGCAGGTGTGCTCAGGGCGATGGGCCCAGACCCCTGCGCGCTTAGGTTTAGACCGGCGTGCTGACCTCTCTGTTGTGCCTAGGTGGGGCTGCGACGTGTTGATCTTCCGAGGCCGGGCATGACCCAGAAAAGTGTGTCCGGCCAAATGGGATCAAGCGTGTTGGGCTATGTGGTGCACCCCTGCAGGGAAGTTTATCTATTCGAATAGCCGTGTCCCTCGGTAAAAGGACGACCCGGAGTTGTACCTTGACCTTATGACAACTAGAACCGGATACTTAATAAAACACACCCTTCCAAGTGCCAGATACAACCCGATGATCGCTCTCTAACAGGGCATCAAGGAGGGGATCGCCGGGTAGGATTATGCTATGCGATGCTACTTGGAGGACTTCAGTCTACTCTCTTCTATATGCTGCAAGACAGAGGCTGCCAGAAGCGTAGCCTTCGACAAGATTTGCTATCCCCCTCTTATTCTGGCATTCTGCAGTTCAGTCCACTGATATGGCCCTTTACACATATATCCATGCATATGTAGTGTAGCTCCTTGCTTGCGAGTACTTTGGATGAGTACTCACGGTTGCCTTGTTCCCCCCTTTTCCCCTTTCTCTACCCGATTGTTGCGACCAGTCGATGGAGCCCAGGATCCAGACGCCACCGTCGACGACGAATCCTTCTACACTGGAGGTGCCTACTATTACGTGCAGCCCGCTGACGACGACCAGGAGTAGTTAGGAGGATCCCAGGCAGGAGGCCTGCGCCTCGTTCGATCTGTATCCCAGTTTGTGCTAGCCATCTTATGGCAACTTGTTTAACTTATGTCTGTACTCAGATATTGTTGCTTCCGCTGACTCGTCTATGATCGAGCACTTGTATTCGAGCCCTCGAGGCCCCTGGCTTGTATTATGATGCTTGTATGACTTATTTATATTTTAGAGTTGTGTTGTGATATCTTCCTGTGAGTCCCTGATCTTGATCGTACACGTTTGCGTGCATGATTAGTGTACGATTGAATCGGGGGCGTTACAGTTCCGGAAGCTCCAAGCGCTCTACCGCGGCCGCCTGGACAAAGTTGAGTCCAGGGCGGCAGCGGTGGACAACACGGAGGCGCACTTCAAGGCGCGCGTCGCTGAAATGCAGGCTTGGTTCCACCAGTCTCGCGAGGAGCAGAGGGTCTTCCAGGAGAAATTGGCCCAGTGCGAGGTGGAGCTCGCCCTGAAGATGGACGAAATCAAGAAGGCCTAGGAGAAGGCGGCGAACTTGGCCGCCGTGGCCGAAGCCACCCGGAACCAGCATCAAGCCACCTTGAACTCCCAAGAGGAGGACCTCTCCGCGCGCGAGGCGAAGCTTGCCGATATGCTCCGCGGCAAGGACGAGGAGCTCAAGGCCCTTGTCGCACGATGGACCCAGGAGCTGGAGCAGAGGCACAGAGAGGCGCTTGATGCCCAAGTCCTGGCCCACGCCGGCAAGGTGGAGGAGCTGGAGGCAGAGCGGGACGAGCTGAAGGAGCAGGCCCTCCAGCTGTCCGGCAAGACGGACACGCTCAACCGCGCCTTGGTGGAGGCGCAGGGAACGGTCATCAGTAGGACTGGTGAGCTCTCCGAGGCGCGAGACTCCATCAGAGACCTCAAGCTAAAGCTGCAGGATCTCGAGAAGCTGTTGCCGGAGAGCAGAGCTCGGGAGGAGACCTTGACCAAAAGCCTGGAGGAGGAGAAGCAGTAGCGGGCAGCCGAGGCCGCCTCCCACCAAGAGTATGTGGCGGGCGAGAACAGGTGGATCAGCCATCTGGAGGTCGTCGCCGGCGGGGTTACTTCGCAATTGGCCACCATGGGGTTGCCAAATGTGAGGTACGCTCCTGAGCGCAGCGGGACCGTCAACGCCAAGCTGACCCAGTTCTTTGAGGGCGTCCTCGGGGCCCTGGCCTATCTCCACTCCAACAGGACGGCCACGCTGGTCGAGGAGGCCCGGCGTCTTTGCCGGAGGGTCGTGACTAAGGTCCTCACCAAGGTGGCATACTGGAATCCCGATCTTGACTTCGCGACTGCGATGAAGAGCTTGTCGGAGGATGTTGATCCCGCGGTGCTCAAGGAGCGCATCAAGCCCATCACCGACTGCATCGGCGAAATCAAGAGGGTGGAAGGCCAGCGCCGGGACTAGGCATCCCGTTCTTCTTCGCCGCTGCGGGCCCTCAACCAAGATAAATTTTATCTTTAGTTAGAACTGCAGCAATGATGTGATGTAATATAACTCTGAAGTACTCTTTAATTTCATGCATGTTATTTCCCCGTTCAATTCCTCTTTGTATGTGTGCCCTACGCCGATCGGGAAGGCTTGCCGGCGCGAAAGCCCCAAGCGGCGTCTTGGGGACGGATCCCCATGGCCTGTCGGGTACGCGTGCAACTGGGTGAGCCACCTTCCTGTTCCGAACGCGGTCACTCGAACTGTCGAGCTTAACTCGAGTCAGAATCGAGGACGTTGCCGATTACGGGAGGCTACCCTGCCACTCTCGACGCAGCCGCTCGAGCTGTTGAGCGTACTCGAAACAGGGCAAGGGCGTTGCCAATCGTGGTAGAGCCCCATGGCGTGCAGGTTTTTTTCATACAAAGCGGACATCTCCGGGAGGGAATAACCTCAAAATAAAAAGGGGATTGTAGGCAAGAGTTCAGTGCAACTTAGCTTTTGTCTGCGATCGCTCGAGTGTCAATCTCCTGGCCCCTTTTATTCTTCAAAGATCGCGAAGACGAAGGAGCATCGAACTGACTGCTAAAGCCGATTCTCACAACTGCGCAGCCCCCCTACCTGGCGCGCCAAAGATGTAGGTGGGAAACGACACCTATGGGATCACGAGAATCCCTTTCTGCGGTTGTGGGGCGCGGGGGCCGTGAGAGGAGCGGATCGAGCAGGCAGTACACGATTCCTTTACCCAGGTTCGGACCGCGAAGATGCGTAAAACCCTACTCCTGCTTTGGTGGATTATATGTTTGTGTTCTTGAGCTAGCTACGGGGCGTCAGGAGCTCCAAAAAGCCGAATCCTCTTCCTGGTCGCCTGGGGCCTCCTTTTATAGGGAAAGGGGCTGCCACAGTGGCACACAGGAGGTGGAAAGGGTACAGCGATGCGAGGTTATCCCTCGCATTACATGACAAGGTGCATTTAATGCGCCTTGCTTAGGTGTCCTTTCTTTATCGGGGGCGGGGGAAAGCCCTGTCTCGTCCATCGCCGCTCTCTCCCGCGTCGACACGCGCCCTGGCCAGTGGTGCCTGCAATGCCATGTAGGCGGGCAGGCAGCTGAGGTGGCGCAGCGGTGGGTCTCCACGAGGATCTGCATGCCGCCACGCAGGTGCCTGCCCAGCTGGTTGGGCCGGCAGCTGCATGTGAACGGTGGTGGAGGCGTGACTGGTGCGGGTCTGATGGTGGCCCCGCGGGTTTCCTTGGCAAGGGCCTTGTCGCGGCCCCGGCAAGGGTCTTGTCGGGGCCCCGACAAGGGTCTTGCCGTGGCGCCTGCTGCCATCCCCGGCAAGGCTCTTGCCGGGGGCGTTGTGGTTTTCCTTGGCTGGGATCCCGCCAAGGACCATCATCTTCTAAAGTGTGCATCTGATCTTGAATGTCTTCATAAAGATCTGCATACCACCACGGGGATACCTCCCGAATCCTTGCCCCATGGGGGCAGTGGACTCAATGGTGACCCGCTCCGTAGGTGTGGGGTGAGCTGCCACGGCAAGGGTCTTACCGGGTTTGCAAAAACCGCCTCCCAGCAAGGATCTTGCCATGGGGGCCCGCTTCGTCCCCTTTGCTCTTTGTGGTCTCGGTCTTGGCGTCGTTCTGCTCCTCTTTGGCTTCGACCTTACCTTGGTTCTACCTCCCTTGCCGGGCTTGGTGCGGCGGCGCCCGTGGCTCAGACTGCCCGTGCACAGTCATAGGGGTACAAAAGTGTACCCCTCTTTTTGTACACCGACAAGTTCACATGATTACGCAACAAGATTTCTCCCATGACCTGAAGAACAAAAGTAACTACTCACAAATGATAATCATGCTCAAGATCAGAGGGGTATTAAATAGCATAATGGATCTGAACATATAATCTTCCACCGAATAAAACATGTAGCAATCAACTACAAGATGTAATCAACACTACTAGTCACCCACAAGCACCAATCTATAGTTCCGGTACAAAGATTGAACACAAGAGATGAACTAGGATTTGAGAGGAGATGGTGTCGTCGAAGATGTTGATGGAGATTGCCCTCCCCAAGATGGGAGAGTTGTTGGTGATGATGATGATGACGATGATTTCCCCCTCCGGGAGGGAAGTTCCCCCGGCGGATTCGCTCCACCGGAGGGCAAAAGTGCTCCTGCCCAAGTTCCGCCTCGAGACGGCGGCGCTTCGTCCCGAAAGTCCTCTCATTATTTTTTTCTAGGTCAAAGTGACTTATATACCATAAGAGGGGCACCGGAGGTGGGCCGAGGAGTGCACAACCCATCAGGGCGCACCTGGGCTCCCTAGCGTGCCTTGGTGGGCCCCCTCTAGTACTTATTGGCTCCAGCATTTCTTATATATTCCATAAAAAATCTCTGTGAAGTTTCAGCTCATTTGGAGTTGTGCAGAGTAGGTAGCCTGACGTAGCTTTTTCAGTTCCAGAATTCCAGATGCTGGTATTCTCCCTCTTTGTGTGTACCTTGCATATTATGAGAGAAAAGGCATTAGACTCTATTGAAGTAACAATTCATCACAACATCAAAGTATAAAGCATAAACTCTATTGAAAACTAACAAACTATGTTTTCAGTCAACTTTGCAACTATAATTCATCATCTTTTCAGGACAGGTCACGTATCATAGCCTTTTTGGCAAGTCCACATACTCAACAATCATACATTCTTCTATGATTGCTAACACTCACCGCATACACATGAGCCAAACATTTCAACCGGACACATGGAAAGATAGGGGCTTATAGTTTCGCCTCCCAGCGTATTCACCTCAAGGGTGATGCCAACAATAATAACTCATGCCACCCATATCCAATTGGATATATGTGCCTAAATCTTTCCTCACCAGATGATGCTTTCCAAAAGAGAAAATAAAAAGGAATAGAGAGAAAAACTTTGACTCTTGCATAAAAGTAAAAGATAGGCCCTTCGCAGAGGGAAGCAGAGGTTGACATGCCCTTTTCGTTTGTATGCTCAATCTCTTAGTGCAAAAGAACATCACGTTATATTGCCTCTTATGATAGCAACCTTTATTATGCAATCTGTCGCTTTTATTCTTTGCCATCACAAGTTCGTACAACGCTCAATTTTCTCTTACACTAAATGATCCAACACTTTTAGAAGCAATTTTTATTGCCTTATTGCACCGATGACAACTTACTTGAAGGATCTTACTCAATCCATAGGTAGGTATGGTGGACTCTCAAAACAAGATTTGGGTTTAAGGTTTTTTGATGCACAAGTAGTATCTCTACTTAGTGCGGAATTTTTAGCTAGCAAAGATAGGGGGCAAGCACCACATATTAAAGGATCTATGACAATATAACTTCTATGTGAATATGAACGTCAACAATTTTGGCATAAAATATTTTGATGGGGGATCACAATCGCAAAAAATGTCCAAGATAGTGTATTTGCATGTGAATCTTCTCTTCCCTTATTAATTCTTTCATGAATTGCATCATTGACTAATGCTATGTTCGTAAATCTCCAATAAAATTTCCTACTTATACTTTTCCTTATGTGATGTCATTACTTACCATAAGATTAGCATATGATCTTTTTTATTTATTTCCTTTCTTTTTATTGAACATGAAAGTAAAGAAAACAAAACTCAAACTAAACTTTATTATATATCTCGCACACAATTACAAGTATAGATCACTAAGCAAACACTCGAAAAGAAAGGATCAAACTAAACTTTTATTCATCTAGAGCAAAAGATAACTATGGATCGAACTAAGAAAAGTAAAGGCAAAAGATAGTGGAGGTGATACGATACCAGGACACCTCCCCCAAGCTTGGCACAAGCTAAGGGGAGTGCCCATACCCGATACTCAATTTTCCTTTGGTGATGAAGGAGGTGGTGGTGATGAAGTAGAGGGTTTGTCGTTCTTCCTTAGCTTATGCTTGAGTATGGAATTTTCCTCCTTTAATTCACCGATCTCCTGCTCAAGCTCCAATACTTTTTTGCATAAATCTTGCTTGTTTCCTACAAAATACGAAAGGGAATAAAGTGGATCTTAGGTTTCTTTGCTTTGTTGGGGAGACTTGACTACTTGAATTCCACGCGCATGTCCCCAGGTTGAGGCAATGGGACTTCATCCTTGTCTGAGCTCGTCTCCTCCTCCCCTTTAGGATCATAGTATTCTTCTTCCTCCAAAGTCCAGCTATAGTGCTCCACATCCCATAAGCCTTAGGGTTCGCGATATAATCGGCAACATAGATCTCACCCTCCGAGCCTTGGGATGACATATTTTCATATCTGTCAGCAAAACAGCGAGAAAAGAAAACAAGAGATTTCTCCATGGTACGGTGGTCAATAGGTTGGGGGGTATATAAAAAATTATCTTCGGAAACAAGCAAATGGAATAAAAACGGAGTATGGGGTAACCGAGGTGGGCACCACCAGGGTTGCCTTCCTGGTAGTTTCTTATTTTCCTAATTTTTGTTATATTCCAAAACTGACAGAACATATTTTCTGCGGATTTTTTGGAGTCCGTTTACTTACCGTATCACATACCTCCTCTTTTTCATGATTCTGGAGTGTTACGGAACATTTCTTTTATGTGTTCTTCCGGTTTCATAGTTTTGATAATATTGCGTTCAACATTAATGGGCGTACCTAAGATATAATGTTTTATTCTTTGCCCTATTGACAACCTTCGGGTTAGTACCCTCGGCATTATTTATTTTAATGGCTCCAGATCGATAAATTCCTCAATGACATACGGTCCTTCCCATTTCGAGAGAAGTTTTCCTGCAAAGAATCTGAAATGAGATTTGTACAAAGGAACATATTCTCCAACTTTGAACTCACGCTTTTGGATTCTTTTATCATCCATCTTTTAACTTTTTCTTTAAATAACTTGGCATTTTCATAAGCTTGGGTTATCCATTCATCTAATGAGTTAATATCAAATAACCTCTTTTCACCGGCAAGTTTGAAATCATAGTTGAGTTCTTTAATTGCCCAATATGCTTTATGTTCTAACTCAAGAGGCAAATAACAAGCCTTTCCATAAACCATTTTATAAGGAGTCATGCCCATAGGATTTTAATATGATGTTCTATAAGCCCAAAGTGCATCACCTAGTTTCTTAGATCAATTCTTTCGGGACCTATTGACAGTTTTTTGTACTATCAACTTTATTTCTCTATTGCTAAGTTCAACTTGACCACTAGACTGAGGATGATAAGGTGATGCAATTCTATGGTTACAATAATACTTAGCAAGCATTTTACGGAAATCACCATGAATAAGGTGTGAACCACCATCGGTCACTAAATATCTAGGGACTCCAAACCTCGGGAAAATAACTTCCTTAAGCATTTTAATAGAGGTGTTGTGATCAACACTACTAGTTGGAATAGCTTCTACCCACTTAGTAACATAATCAACAGCAACCAAAATATGTGTATACCCATTAGAGGAAGGAAAAGGCCCCATATAATCAAAACCCCATACATCAAATGGTTCGACAGCAAGAGAATAATTCATAGGCATTTCCTGACGCTTACCAATATTACCAATTCTTTGACATTCATCACAAGATAAAACAAACTTATGGGCATCCTTGAAGAGAGTAGGCTAATGAAAACCAGATTGCAATACCTTGTGAGCAGTTCTGTCTCCTGCATGATGCCCTCCATAAGCTTCAGAGTGACACTTCTGTAGGATTTGTCCCTGTTCATGCTCAGGTACACAACATCTAACAATACCATCTACCCCTTCTTTATAAAGATGTGGGTCATCCCAAAAGTAATGTCTTAAATCATAGAAGATTTTTTTCTTTTGTTGGTATGTGAAACTAGGTGGTATGTATTTAGCAACAATGTAATTAGCGTAGTCAGCATACCAAGGAGTGTTATGAGAAACATTTGTTGCAGCTAATTGTTCATCAGGGAAACTATCATTAATAGGTTGTGGGTCATCAAGAATATTATCTAACATAGACAAGTTATCATCCACGAGGTTCTCAGCTCCCTTTCTATCAGTGATATCTAAGTCAAATTCTTGTAGCAAAAGAACCCACCTAATGAGTCTATGTTTTGGATCTTTATTTTCCATAATATATTTTATAGCAGCATGATCGGTGTGAACAATCACTTTAGAATCAACAATGTAAGATCTAAATTTATCACAGGCAAACACCACTACTAAAAATTCTTTTTCAGTAGTAGCATAATTTCGTTGGGCACTGTCTAGAGTTTTACTAGCATAATGGATAACATTTAATTTCTTATCAACTCTTTGTCCTAGAATAGCACCAACAGCATAATCACTAGCATCACACATAATTTCAAAAGGCAAGTTCCAATTAGGTGGTTGAACAATAGGTGCAGAAATCAAGGCTTTCTTAAGTGCTTCAAAGGCTTCTACACAATCATCATCAAAAACAAATGGAACATCCTTTTGTAAAAGATTTGTAAGAGGCCTGGAAATTTTAGAGAAGTCTTTAATAAACCTCCTTTAGAAACCAGCATGACCGAGGAAACTACGAATACCTTTAATATCTTTAGGACATGACATTTTCTCAATTGCATCAACTTTATCTTTATCCACCTCAATACCTCGTTCATAAATTTTATGTCCCAAGACAATACCTTCATTAAACATAAAGTGGCACTTCTCCCAATTCAAGACAAGGTTAGTTTGCTCGCATCTCTGCAAAACTCGATCAAGGTTGCTTAAGCAATCATCAAAAGAAGTTCCATAAATGGAAAAATCATCCATGAAAACCTCAACAAAATTTTCACAAAAGTCAGAGAATATAGCAGTCATACATCTTTGAAAGGTAGCAAGTGCATTACATAAACCAAAAGGCATATGTCTGTAAGCATGAGTTCCAAAAGGGTAAGTAAAGGTGGTTTTCTCTTGATTAGGTTGTGAGACAGGTATTTGAGAAAAATCAGAATATCCATCAAGGAAACAGAAGTGCGTGTGCTTAGATAATCTTTCTAGAATTTGATCAATAAAAGGCAGAGGGTAATGATCTTTTCTAGTAGCTTTATTTAATTTTCTAAAATCAATTACCATTCTATAGCCAGTAACAATTCTTTGCAGAATAACTTCATTCTTATCATTAGGAACAACAGTAATACCTTCCTTCTTAGGGACACAATAAACATGAATTAACCATCTATTATCAGCTATAGGATAGATTATACCTGCTTCCAGAAGCTTCAGTATTTCAGTTCTTACCACTTCTTTCATTTTAGGATTTAAACGTCGTTGGTGATCAACAACGGGTTTAGCATCAGGTTCCATATTAATTTTGTGCTGACAGAGGGTGGGACTAATATCCTTTAAATCATCAAGAGTATACCCAATAGCAGCTCGGTGCTTCTTCAGAACCTTCAATAATCTTTCTTCTTCATGTTCTGAATGGTTAGCACTGATAATAATAGGATATATCTTTTTCTCATCAAGATAAGCATATTTCAAAGTGTCTGGTAATTGTTTTAATTCAAACACAGGATCACCTTTAGGTTGGGGAGGACCTCCTAGAGTTTCAATAGGCAAATTGTGTTTAAGCACAGGATGTTATTCAAAGAAAATCTTATCTATTTCATTTCTTCAATGCAGATGCATATCATTTGTCGGATTTCGGGTTCTGGCAAAACCCGTGAGGTTCGAACACTGGGGTGCGTGCGAAGATCTCCCCCTACCTAATCACGCCCTCAACCTCGCCACGATCTCAAAGGCTAGCTCGATGAACTCGCAACACAAGAGACACAAGATTTATATTGGTTTGGGCTACCGTTGTGGTGTAATACCCTACTCCAGTGTGGTGTGGTGGATTGCCTCGTGGGCTGAGGACGAACATTACAAGGGGAAGAACAGCCTCCTGAGGCGAGGTGTTCTTGTGCTTGGTGGGTGTGAGGATGGGTTGGATATAGTCCAAGATGAGATGCGTTCTACTGTGGTGGCTAGTCCTATTTATAGAGGCCCTGGTCCTCTTCCCAAATATTGAGCGGGAAGGGAGCCAACAACGGCCAATTTTAAAGGGGACAACTAGTATAAGCTATCCTGACTAAAGGTGGTCTTCGCCTGCCAAAGGCTCTGGTGCTGACGCCGTCTTGGGCTCCATGGTGACCTCCGTCCTGTTGTCCTGCTGCTCTTGGTCTTGTTGCACCGATATGGAAACCTTTGCCTGATGCCTCGGTACTCGTCGCCTGCGCTTTCCTCCTTAGCACCAAAGGGGAAACAAGGACACTATGCGCGCTGGCGCCCGCCTGATCTTGGTCATCATGGCTGACGTTGTAGGAACCTCGCGAGGTTCGCCTTGCCTTGATCTCTCCGCCCCTCGCGAGCTGGCCTGGTGAGACCGCTCCCGAGGAGGTCTCGTGTCGTCTGCCTCGCGAGGCTTGGCCCCTCGCGAGGGTCTTGAGTGCTTGCTGGTGAGGACGGGCTGTACTGGGCCGCAAGGGAGCCACGCCATGGGCCGCAGGTAGGCAAGTCTGGGGACCCCCATTCCCAGAACACCGACAGTAGCCCCCGGGCCCAAGGCGCGCTCGGACTTGGCTTCGTGGCGAAGCCAAAGGGCAAGTGCGGAGCGCCGCGGGCCCCAACAGCCTGCGGCCTTGGTCAACGCGTGGCGATTGATTGGACGTGGGCGTCTCCGCTTCCCCACGCTGCCACAGCAACTGCCCGACTTGACGAGTCCCTGTTGCATGCAAAGAGGGTTATCATTACCTGCGATCGTGGAGGCCGGCGGTTGGCCTCCTCCGGGCTATAAATGAGGAGAGAGGCGGAGCCCCCGTTGCTCATCTCTTCTTGCCCCGCTCGCTTCTCCTTCCTTGCTCCACTGCTAGTAGCGGCACCATGGCGCCAATCCGAAGATTCTCGGCCTCGGAGACAGAAAAGACTCCCCGCTACGAGCCTGGGCCACTTCCGCCGAAGAAGAGTGAGAGAGTCCTGGATTAGGGGGTCCTCGGACAGCCGGACTATATCCTTTGGCCGTACAATTGGACTATGAAGATACAAGATTGAAGACTTCGTCCCGTGTCCGGATGGGACTCTCCTTGGCGTGGAAGGCAAGCTTGGCAAATCGGATATGTAGATTTCCTCCCTTGTAACCGACTCTGTGTAACCCTAGCCCCCTCCGGTGTCTATATAAACTGGAGGGTTTAGTCCGTAGGACAGGAACAATCAGAATCATAGACTAGCTTCTAGGGTTTAGCCTCTACGATCTTGTGGTAGATCAACTCTTGTAATAATCATATCATCAAGATCAATCAAGCAGGAAGTAGGGTATTACCTCCATCGAGAGGGCCCAAACCTGGGTAAACATTGTGTCCCCCGCCTCCTGTTACCATCCGCCTTAGACGCACAGTTCGGGACCCCCTACTCGAGATCCGCCGGTTTTGACACCGACATTGGTGCTTTCATTGAGAGTTCCACTATGCCGTCACCATAAGGCTTGATGGCTCCTTCGATCATCGGTAATGATGCGATCCAGGGTGAGGTTTTTTCTCCCCGGACAGATCTTCGTATTCGGCGGCTTCGCACTGCGGGCCAACTCACTTGGCCATCTAGAGCATATTGAAAGCTATGCCCCTGGCCGTCAGGTCAGGTTTGGAAGCTTAAATTATACTGCCGACATCCGCGGAGACTTGATCTTTGACGGATTCGAGCCCATGTCAGGTGCGCCGCACAGTCACGACGAGCATGATTTAGCTCTGCCGTCGGACAGTGTTCGGGAGATCACACCTGCGACTACTCCGGCCCTCAATCCGGAGCAGTTTGCGTCATCCAAGGACGGGTGGATGGACCCTGCCACGGAGGCTGCCCGCTCAGTGGCGATAGAGCCGAATACTGACTTCACCTCCTACGAGACCCGTGTTGCCGAACCATTGAATTCGTCCCCGGCCGCGGGCCCCGAACCGCTTGTGTCAGTGCCTATCGAATCTAATTGGGCACCGATCATGGAGTTTTCCTCCGCGGATATCTTTCAGCACTCGCCCTTGGGCGATGTGCTAAATTCATTAAGGTCTCTCTCCTTGTCAGGAGGCCCTTGGTCGAACTGTGTCCGGCCTAAGTGGGAAGCGGACGACGAAGAAATTCGTTCCCCACCCACCACCCACTTAATAGCCACTGTCGACGATCTAACCGACATGCTTGATTTCGGCTCTAAAGACATCGACGGTATGGACGACGATGCAGGAGAGGAACAGGAGCCATCGCCCAAAGGGCGCTGGACAGCCACTTCATCACACGATATATACATGGTGGATACACCCAAAGAAGACAATGATGAGGAACGGGAGGATGCAGCGAAGGATAAGCCCCTCGAGAAGCAACCAAAGCGACAATGTAGGCGTCGCTCCAAATCCCGCCTCGGCAAAAACAGTGATAACAGCGCAAGAAAGAATGACACCCCGGTCGACTCCAAAGCAACAGAGCAGGACGAGCCAGCGGATGGCGAACAAAGTACGGAGCCACTGTCCGATCACAGCGACGCCGAGGGTAGAGATCATCAACCTGTCTCTGGAGAGGAGAATAGTTTGGACGACGATGCACACATCATCCCGGAAAGGCACTGGGAACAAGAAAACATCCATAGAAGGCTTATTGCCACCGCGAGGAGTCTTAAGAAGCAGAAGCAAAGGCTTAAGGCCGTGCAAAATACACTCATCAGTAGATGGGACAAAGTGTTGGACACTGTAGAAAAGTACGGTGGCAGTCGCCACACAAAGAGTTATCCAAAGTGCAAGCTGCTGCCTGAATTCGATGATGAGGCTTTAGAGCCTATGCAGCCGAAAAATAAAACGGCCAATCAGCCGGATCGACCACCCCGTGGCCACGATAGGGCGGCTAACGGTGTCGAATATAAGACAGCACACGACTTACATGAAGACTTGCTCGAAAAAGCCGGTATGACCAGGTCCATCTACGGATCTAGGAAACGCGCTCCGGCATAGAAGCAAGACCAAATACTACAACCGTCAGCATGCCATGACACATCCAAATACAGGGGTGCCGCGCACCCCCTATGCTTCACCGATGAGGTGCTGGATCATGAATTCCCAGAGGGATTCAAGCCCGTGAACATAGAGGCATACGATGGCACGACGGACCTGTCGGGTGTGGGGTTCCGGCAAACCCTTAAGGCTCGAACACTGGGGTGCGCGCGAAGTCTCTTCCCCCTACCGATCTACGCTCTGGCTCGCTAAGATCTTGCGGACGAACTCGCAACATAGAAAGACACGAAGTTTATACTAGTTCGGGCCACCGTTGTGGTGTAATACCCTACTCTAGTGTGGTGGTGGTGGATTGCCTCTTGGGCTGATGATGAACAGTACAAGGGAAGAACAGCCTCCTGAGGTTGAGGTGTTCTTGTGCTTGTGTAGCTGAGGATGATCTGAACCAGTTCCGGATCCATTCCCTCCTACTGTGGTGGCTAGTCCTATTTATAGAGGCCCTGGTCCTCTTCCCAAATATCGAGCGGGAAGGGAGCCAACAACGGCGGGCAAATTTGAAGGGGGCAGCTAGTACAAGCTATCCTGACAAAAGCGGTCTTCGCCTGCGAAAAGCTCTAGGTGACGCCGTCTTGGGCTCCATGATGACTTCCGCCTTGCCGTCCTCCTGGTCTTGGTCTCGTTGCACCAATGTGACAACCTTTGCCTGATGCCTCGGTACTCTTCGCCTGCGCTGGCTTCCTTAGCACCAAAGAGGAAATAAGGACACTGCGCGCACCGGTGCCCACCTGGTACCGTTCGTCATGGCTCACGTCATGAGAGCCACATGAGGTTTGCCTTGCCTTGATATCTCCGCTCCTCGTGAGCCCGCCTGGCTAGGCCACTCCAGAGGAGGTCTTGCATCGTCCGCCTCGCGAGGCTTGGACCCTCATGAGGGTCTTGGGTGCCTTTTTGATGAAGATGGGCCGTACGGCCTGCTGCTTGGCCACGCTGTGGGCCGCAGGCAGGCAAGTCTAGGGACCCCCGTTCCCAGAACGCCAACAGTAGCCCCCGGGCCCAATGTGCGCTCGGGCTTGGCTTCGCGGTGAAGCCAAGGTTCAAGTTCGGAGCACCGTGGGCCCCAAAAGCCTGCGGCCTCGGTCGACCCATGGCGGTTGATTGGACGTGGGCGTCTCCGCTTCCCCACACTGCCTCGGCAACTGCTTGCCCTGACAGAGCCTGGTGCAGGCAGTTCTTTCCTTCATTGCCTCTTCCTTGCCTCGCTCCAGATCCCCTTTCTCGCTCTTTGCCGCCATCATCTCCAGTTCCGCTCCATCCTTGCTCTGCATCTGCCGCCCATGGCGCTGCACAAGGTCAAGACTTCCTTAGCACCGGCTTGGTACGAGCCGGCTCTCGAAGCGCCCACCGTCACGGAGGAGAGCCGCACCTTTGTGTGCCTGCTGACAGCGGGCGAGGGCAATGAGTGGGGGAAGACGGAGCTCCGGGTTGCGTCCGACGAGCCAGATCCTGAGGGGAGCACCTTCTTCCCCTTCTTCTCAAGCAGCGTCACCGTCGGGTTGGTTCCTCCTTTCTCTGATTTCTTTTATGAAGTCCTCGACCACTACGGGCTGCAGGGGTTGCATCTCCATACCAACTCTGTCCTCCTCCTGTCCATCTTCGCCTACTACTGTGAGGCGTACCTAGGCGTCATGCCTTCCATGCCGCTCCTGCTCCAATTCTTCTTCCTCCGCATCAGCAGCGAGCACATCACCGGATGCGCTAATTTCGGCGCATGCGGCAAGGCCAACTCGATCTCGAGCACCGGGAAGAGGGCCGACAACATTCGATCCAAATGGGTCATGATGGATACCAAGCTCGCCGATCCGCGTCTGGCGTTGCCAACGGCGGCGCCCCCTCCAACAGGGGTTGGCCCAAGGCGGAGCTTGTCAACGAGCGGGCATCGTTGGTGTTGGGGCAGATGATGACCGACCTGAGGCCGGGCAACGCGAGGGTGGCCAAGGTAACGGGGGTGATGCTCCTGAGGGAGTTCTTGACGCTGCGGGTTGCCCCACTCCAAGCACACGCGCGCCCCCTCTGGGAGCTTGAAGAAGGGGGGAACAAGACCCGCCTGAGGCCAGGAGACCTACCTGGCGATGAATTGGACACCGTCATGCGCCTCATAGTCGGGGACAACCAGGAGTACCCGCCTAGCGCTTTCGTTCCCCTGTTCCAACGCAGGGACCGAGAGGAATTTGTCGCCTCCAGGCCAACTTTTGATGCGCGCAGTCTGGTGCCGCCAACGCTTCCGGGAGTTCCTATGGCGCAGAAGCCGGTGGAGGTGTCTTCTGGTGAGTCCCGCAGAGAGGGAGAAGAGGAGGAAGACTCGGAGAAGACGCTGGAAGAGGTGGGGGAGACTTCCCCCCTGAGCAAGGCCGAGATTCTCCACGCCCTTCCTGATGATGCCGAGGCCGACGCCTTCCAAGGGGAGAGGGAGCAACCCCTCATTCCTACAAAGGGTAGGTCGTCGCTGGTGGTCCGCGGTGCCACCTCCACCCCAACGCCTCCTGGGGCTGGATCCGGTTCTGCCTACGGACCACCTAGCGCCGCCGGAGCCCGAACGCCTGCCCCTCAGGTCCCGATGCTGTCAGGCTTCAAGCCTTCCAAGCGAAAGGTGGAGTACTTGGCGGTGGACCGGTAGGTGTCTCGAGCTTTGCTTTATCCCTTCTGGTACTTGTTATTTCCTGACGCTCGCCCTTGGTTGATCAGGCCGACATCTTCGGCGAAGAAGAGGAAGGAGGATACGGCGGTCATGCCTCCCTCCGCAGAGAAAGGAGGCAGCAGCGCCCGCATCTTCCCAGTCTGGTCTTCCTCGCGGGGCCAAGAGGAACATCGCCGCGTGGAATCAACCCCCATGGCCCCGCTGGCTCCAGAGGTGCCGGTACTTGGCGCGGCTGACGAGGTCCCAGTCACTCCGGAACCTGTGGTCTCCCAAGCCCTGGTGATGATGTCGCTTCCTCCCACTGCTGCATCTCCACTCCCCGGTCCTTCTGCTCCTGCTGCCGTCTTGGAGCGTGCCCTTTCGGAGATGGAGGTAAAACCCTACTCCTGCTTGATTGATATTGATGATATGGGTATTACAAGAGTTGATCTACCACGAGATCGAAGAGGCTAAACCCTAGAAGCTAGCCTATGGTATGATTGTTGTTCTCGGTCCTACGGACTAAACCCTCTGGTTTATATAGACACTAGAGGGGGCTAGGGTTACACAGAGTCGGTTACCAGGAAGGAGATCTACATATCCGTACTGCCAAGCTTGCCTTCCACGCCAAGGAGAGTCCCACCCAGACACGGGACGAGGTCTTCAATCTGGTATCTTCATAGTCCCACAGTCCGGCCAAAGGATATGGTCCGGCTGTCCGGATACCCCCTAATCCAGGACTCCCTCAA
The DNA here is from genome assembly GCA_032464435.1 of Aegilops umbellulata. Classification (NCBI taxonomy): domain Eukaryota; kingdom Viridiplantae; phylum Streptophyta; class Magnoliopsida; order Poales; family Poaceae; genus Aegilops; species Aegilops umbellulata. Next base: position 546,935,730 of record CP136057.1, read on the forward strand.
TAGCCCCTGAACCAGGCTTCAATGACGATGAGTCCGGCGCGCAGATTTGTCTTCGGCATTGCAAGGCAAGTTCCTCCTCCGAATACTTCATAAAAGATTTTGAACACGAGGATCGTGTCCGGCTCTGCAAAACAAGTTCCACATACCACCGTAGATAGAATAATATTTCCACAAATCTAATCTGCTGACGTATTTCACAGTGTGTCATCACACCTCAGCCAGGTCACCATTCGAATCGTTTTTTACAACCAACCTCGGCGTGTTTCGCGAGGTGGTTTCCTTGGCACGTCTTGTTGAAGCAGAGATCGTGTCCCCTTATTGAGGGATTCCCATTAATACGGATGTGGGTAACCCAACTGCGCCATCAATTACGGCGCTTGGGGGATAAGCGAGTTTTACCAGGCTGGTGGGGGCGCATAGTTTCGTCCGACCTTATAAAGGGATAAGGGTTCACCTTTTTCCACCCACGCCTTCTTCCTCATTGCTCATCCATTCCTGCGCACTCGAGCTCCAGCGCCCAAGTCCGCATCCTTCTCCTCAAACCTCTCCAAACATGTCCGGAGCGGGAGGCAAGTGGATGATCTCCTCCGTCACGGAGGGAGATGTCAAAAAGCTGAGGGGAGCCGGATACCTGTCCGAGGATATCGCGCACCGGCTCCTAGATGAGGGGCAGCTCACCCCCACCCCCAGGCCCCATGAGAGGGTAGTATTCCTTACCCACTTCCTCCGCGGACTGGGATTTCCCCTCCACCCATTCGTCCGGGGGCTCATGTTCTACTACGGCCTGGATTTTCACGATCTGGCCCCGAACTTCATCCTCAACATCTCGGCCTTTATCGTCGTGTGTGAGGCCTTCCTCCTCATCAAGCCCCACTTCGGCCTATGGTTGAAAACCTTCAACGTCAAACCGAAGGTGGTGGGCGGCCAGCAGGCGGAGTGCGGAGGCGCCATGGTGGGCAAAATGCCTAATGTCACATGGATTGAGGGCTCCTATGTGGAGACCATAAAGGGGTGGCAATCGGGGTGGTTCTACATCACCGAGCCGCGCGACACCAAATGGGCGGCGGCCCCCGAATTCCGATCCGAAATCCCCACGTGGCTCACCTCCTGGAAAGAGAAGGGCCTGCCCTGGGGCAATCCGGTAGAGCTGACCAGACTCCAGACCTGCGTCCAAAATATGATAAACAGGAAGCTTAAGCTTGTCAACATAGTCCAGGTCATGCTCATCCGTCGGATCCTCCCGTGTCAACAACGGGCGTTCAATTTGTGGGAGTTTGACCCGACCCAGCACCAGACTCTGAGCGGGCTCTTCGGCACGACGCACGAAGACGTCTGGAAGGTGTTGTTTAAGAGCGCCGAGGTTCCCACTCCCCTCACCGAGGATCACGGACTCAGCGCGCGGCGCCAAGCCGGTGTGGTAAGCTCTTTTATCACTTATAGGGTACTCATTTTCCCCGGTATGATCATATGCGGGATCTGAGCTCCCATGCCTTTGACAGGACTGGGTGGAGACATCGGGGAAGATTGACTGCCCGGCCCCTCTGCCCGAAGACCCTGCAGACGCCCTCCTGACGGAGATGCTGACTCCGGCTCCTTATGAGGTGCCGGAGAAAAAGATCAAGAAGAAGGCCACGGGAACCCGAAAGAGTTCCCGGCGCCAGGTGGTATCAGACTCATCGTCCGATAACTCCAAGACGCACTCCTCCCATGAAAACGAGGAGGAGGTAGATAAAGGTTCTCCCCCTCCAGCCGGGGAACACAAGAAAAGGAAGGCCGCCCCAAACGGGGAGGCCGGAGGGTCCAAGAAGGGAAGGACTCTCCTTCCGGACTGCTCCACCACTGCCGCCGATAGCGAAGATGAGTGGCTACCCAGGGCCAAGCCCCTGGCGAAGTCATAAGTATTCGGATACCAGAGGAACTCGTGGCATAGTTTAATTGCACAGCTTCTCCTAATGCCAAATATGGTTATGTAGTCCGTCCCGGGCCTGTATCGACGTATCTTCATCGGACGGTTCTTTCGATCCGTCGGCTATGAGTAGCAGATCACTTACGACTGCCTCCACCCCTCGTCCTACCGAAAACGCTGAGGTGTTGTCTCAAAGGGCACCAAGCCGAGGGGAGGTAATCCTGGAGGTGCCTCAAGGCGACCGTGCGGACCCTGGGCGTAAAGGGAGAAAGACTCCCACGGGCTCCAAGTTCGGCCCTCAGATGAACACCGCGCCGAAACCTCCAGTGGTTCCGGACTCCGGTAGGTGACCCCCTTCCAAGAGGGGCAAGCCGCCCGTGCCGGTGACCTCTGCCCATCCAGAGGCACTGGACAACCTGCTGGGAGCGCTTTGCGGCGCTTCCATCGACGAAGAGCACCGCACTATTATGAGTGCGGTGATCAAGAAGGTTCAGTCCGCCAAGAGCGGACTGACTGAAGCCTGTGCCAGCCTTCTAACAGGCTTTGAGGTATGTATTTAAAATATAAGAAAATATAACCGCATAGACAGTAGCCCCTGATGCTCTGTTTGGTGTTCACAAAGAAAAGCCGAATAGAGGATCAAAATAATATTTGCAGGGGTCTAATACAAGTATGTCTATATGCGTATGCAGGCTTCGTTGCTGACCTTTGCTGCACTGACTGCGGAGGTCGCCGCACTGAAGCAGAACCTTGAGCGGTCCGAGAAAGAGCTCGGCCTTGCCAAGAGGCAGCTCGAGGAGAACAAAGGTAAGTAATGCCTTGTCTATATATATAAAAAGGATGTGGTTGCAAAATGATAGGATCATCATGAATGTGCCAGGTGCCACGACCAAAGTGGCGACCCTGAAGCAAGCGCTGTCCGAGGCCGAAAACAAAGCGGCCACGGAGCGCACCGAGCGGGAGAAGCAAGAGGCACGAGTGGGCAAGGTGTAGCAAGAGATCCAGGCTCTCGTGAAGAAGCACGAGACTTTGGAGCTTGACTCGAAGACGCGAGAGTCCGAGCTTGCCGCGGCACTCGAGAGCACCAAGCATGCCAAGGCCGAAGCCCAAAAGGCCCTCCAGGAAATTGAGGCGATGAAGAAGATAGCGGCGGGTAAGGCATTCATTATGCAAAGCAAGCATGTGAAAGTAAATTACTTGTTACTTACCTGAGTCCAGAGCTCTCTAGGAGCATTCGCAGATTTGCCCCGCAGCGTGTCGGATGCCGCAAAGTATTACCAGGCCAAGGAGGGAAGCTCAACGGAGAACTTGTTCTGGTCTCAGTATACTGGGACCGAACACCCGACGCCTGTGAGTGACCAGCTGAAGCAACTGGTCGAGCTGCACAAGGCGGCCGAACAGGCCATGAGGGGCCTTCTTGTCCGGATGTGGCCTGGCGACTCCCTTCCCAACAGCTACTTCGGCCTGGTGAGGCGGCTTGTGGATGCCTGCCCACGGCTGGAAGTCATAAAGCGGTCCGTCTCATCGAAGGTGTGCACCAGGCAAGGAGGGGCCGCCGCAGGGCAAGGAGCATCGCCACCCTGAGATGTATTATGAGGGTGTCCTGAAGGGTGCCCGTCTTGTGGCGGACGAGTGTGCGAAGGATGTAATATTTGAATGAACTTGCTCATGTGATCCTGTATTATGAAAACTTGTTCATATGCGCTATGCAACGCTTGTTTGAATTTAAAACATTACCTTCTGTGCGGCTGTTTATCAAATCTGAGAGATGGCCAGTCGTCAGCCTCTGCCCCCATGCCACGAGTGTTGGGGTGTTCGGGATGAATCTGAGCACTCTTTTTCCCATTGTTGGGTCCTTCGAGGGAGGTGCTCAGCGCAACGAACAAGGCAATCGGACTATAATGCTTTATCACTCTCACTTAGCCATAGAAATCTACGATTTTAAATTTTGGCGAAGCCCCTACTATTCGGAAGGCCGAATTTGGGGCGCTATACACGCCTAAGCCGGACAAAGCCGACTCCTCGCTCTAAGCGGCATAAGTCTTTAGGGACTCGAGACCTCTCGAACAGCGACCAGCTCTCGCATTATCATGACAGTCAGTTTTAGCTTTCTCTACTGAGATGCTTGCCCAGATGAACCGGGGCACAATCGCAGTAGTTCTCCCAGTGCTACCTTAGTCGATATAGCGGAACGTAAGGTACCAAAACATGGGAGCCGGGAAAACCCAACTATTGACCCAAGACATGATTCAGAGTTGATGCATATAATGCTATAAGTTCGGGGTACCGCACTGTTGAAAGTGTTTGGACTTCTCACGCCGTATTATGGGGTACTTAAGCCCCTGGCGCATTGGCCGTACCAGAGTGTACGGGTGCTGAATGTCATAAATGAACATAAATATAAAAAGGAATAGAGAATGCGATAATAGACTAGTGCTATGCATTGTGTAGTCAAAAGGGTGTGTTGAAGCATAATGATACAAGTAGTGCAATAAGCAAGAAATAGGACTATTTAACATGTCCACTCCAAGGGCAAGCTGCGGAATGGTATTTAAAGCAGGTATTTCGCTCGTTATCAGAGACCACCTGGGAGTTCGAAGATGCGACGTAGCTTTCTGCCTCCTCGGTTGTTGTATCGTGTGTCCGGCAATCGTACTGCCGGATGGGGCTTCCGGATAGTAAAGTCCTGAAAGAGAGAAGAAATAACAAAGTGGGAAGCCCCTAGTGCGGTTGAGCCACATTTTGGGGCGTGCCGTAGTCGTGCCCCCCTATGCCCATAGTATTTTCAATGCGTAATTATGTACGCATGGCACGGATGTCGCCGTTTGGCTGGGACTGGGGTGGGGGCCGCATTGCTATGCGAGCTCGGAACATTCCAGGCGGCCTTGTTGCAGATTACTACGGGCGCGCTTGACGGTGTCCGGGTGTTTGATCACCGAACTGGTTGATTGCCTTAAGAGGCTGCTTTGCGCTTCTGCTGCGAGGGCCGCAGTGTGCTCCTTCGTGCGGAGAGAGCGCTCTGTGTTTCGATTGACTGTAATGACCCCTCGAGGTCCTAGCATCTTGAGCTTGAGTTATGCATAATGCGATACCGCATTGAACCTTGCAAATGCAGTTCGCCCGAGCAGTGCGTGATAGCCACTGCGGAACGGGACTATATTGAAGATTAACTCCTCGCTTCGGAAGTTATCCGGGGATCCGGAGACCACTTCTAGTGTGACTGAGCCTATACGTCCCTTAGCGCACGCTTCCGCTCCCTCTTGGGATGTGGGTTGCGTATATCATGTTCACCGTCCGCACTTGTGGGGGGAACCTCTTCTGTCCTCTGGTGCTCGGCAGCCGGGGCTCCTCCTTGTCATTGCTATGTAGCCCCTTGTCCTTGTTTTCGGCATTTAACTTGCTGACCTGCTTGAACACCCAACATTCTCTGTTGGTGTGATTGGCTGGCTTGTCGGGGGTGCCATGTATTTGACACGAGCGATCGAGTATTCGGTCCAAACTAGATGGGCCCGGAGTACTTCTTTTGAATGGCTTTTTCCGCTGACCGGGTTTAGAGCCTTTGAATCCGGCATTGACTATCGTATCCTCGCTATTGTCGCTGTTGATGCGGCGCTTGTGTTTGTTGCGACGTGACCTGCCATTGCTATCCTTGGTATCCGAAGTACCAGGGTTCTTTGATATGTTATTGCTGCGAGCCAGCCAGCTGTCCTCTCCCGTGCAAAAGCGGGTCATGAGTGTCGTGAGGGCTACCATAGATTTCGGCTTTTCCTGGCCCAGGTGCCGGGCGAGCCACTCGTCGCGGATGTTATGCTTAAAAGCTGCTAGGGCCTCTGCATCTGGACAGTCAACGATTCGGTTTTTCTTGGTTAGGAACCGTGTCCAGAATTGCCTGGCCGATTCCTCTGGCTTCTGAATTATGTGGCTCAAGTCATCGGCATCTGGTGGTCGCACATAAGTGCCCTGGAAGTTGTCGAGGAATGCGGCTTCCAAATCTTCCCAACAGCCAATGGATTCTGCTGGCAAGTTGTTCAGCCAATGCCGAGCTGGTCCTTTGAGTTTGAGTGGAAGGTATTTGATGGCGTGTAGATCGTCACCGCGGGCCATGTGGATATGCAGGAGGTAGTCCTTGATCCATACCGCGGGATCTGTTGTGCCATCGTATTATTCAATATTTACGGGTTTGAAACCCTCTGGGACTTGGTGATCCATTACTTCGTCTGTGAAGCATAGGGGGTGTGCGGCGCCTCTATACTGGGATATATCGCGACGCAACTCATATGAGTCTTGTCCACTGTGTTTGGCCCGGCCGGTTTTACTTTTACTGTATCCGGCGTGACGGTTATCGTCTCGCCTAGTGGCGCGCCCTCGTGATCCATAGATCGATCTTGCGTGTTTTGCTTTGTCCTCCAATACGTATCGCAGGTCTAGCGTATTTCCTCATGCCTTTTTATTTGAGTGGCGCCAGGGTGCGGGCTGGGCCTTCGGCAGAAATGCCGCTCTATCACGGCCACAAGGTGGCCGATCAGCCACGTCATACGCTGGAGATGTAGGTTTTAATGCTTCCTCCTCCAGTCGGGGTAGCAACCTGTGCTTTGGGTAACTCTTGGAGGGGCGTTCGAGTTCATATTCCTCGGCTGCAAGGACTTTAGTCCATCTGTCATCTAGCAAATCTTGATCAGCTTGAAGTTGTTGTTGCTTTTTCTTAAGGCTATTTGTCGTGGCTATAAGCCGGCGCTTGAAGCGCTCTTGTTCGACGGGATCCTCAGGCACGACAAATTCGTCATCGTCGAGGCTTGCCTCGTCTTCGGAGGGAGGCATGTAATTATCATCCTCCGCCTCTCCATCTGCCGCTCTCTCAGGAGGGCTGGCTTCTCCATCCTCCTGCTTTGAGTCTTGCTAGAGGGGATTGTCGTTATCTTCGGCATTGTCCGGAGTGTTATTATCTCCTGTGTCGGTATCACTGCTTTTGCTTTGGCGAGACTTAGAGCGGCGCCGCTGATGTCGACGCTTGGGTTGCTTCTTGGAGGGGTCATCCCCCGCTCTCTCGTCGCCATTGCCTTCTTTGGGTGTGTCCACCATATATATATATATATATATATATATATATATATATATATATATATATATATATCATATGATGAGGTGGTTGTCCAGTGCCCTATGGGCAGTGGTTCCTGTTCGTCTCCTGCATCGTCTTCCATACCGTCGATGTCTTCGGAGTCGAAGTCGAGCATGTCGGTCAAATCATCAACAGTGGCTACTAAGTGGGTGGTGGGTGGGTGGTGAATTTCTTCGTCATCCGCATCCCAATCTTGCCGGACATAGTTTGGCCAGGTTTCTCCTGACAAGGAGAGGGACCTTAATGAGTTCAGCATGTCGCCGAAGGGCGAGTGCTGAAAGATATCCACGGAGGTGAACTCCATGATCGGCGCCCAGTCGGATTTGTTAGGCACGGGCGCAGGCGGTTCGGAGTCTGTGGCTGAAGAAGAATCTGGCAGTTTGGCGTCACGGCTCTCGTGAAGGGTAAGTTTAGTACTCGGCTCGATCGCCGCTGAGAACGCGGCCTCCGTGGCGGGGTCTATCCACCCATCCATAGATGGCGCGATAGGCTCCGGATTGAGGGTCGGAGCGGTTGCCGGTGGGGTCTCCTGAACACTGTCCGATGGTAGAGCTAAATCATGCTCATCGTGACCGTGCGGCGCACTCGGCAGGGGCTCGAATCCGTCGAAGATCAAGTCTCCGCGGATGTCGGTTGTGTAGTTTAAGCTTCCAAACCTGACCTGGTGGCCAGGGGCGTAACTCTCGATCTGCTCCAGATGGCCAAGCGAGTTGGCCCGCAGTGCGAAGCTGCCGAATACAAAGATCTGTCCGGGGAGAAAGGTCTCACCCTGGGCTGCATCGCTATCGATGATCGAAGGAGCCATTAAGCCTAACGATGACGACACAGAGGAACTCTCAATGAAAGCACCAATGTTGGTGTCAAAACCGGCGGATCTCGGGTAGGGGGTCCCGAACTGTGCGTCTAGGCAGATGGTAACAGGAGACAGGGGACACGATGTTTTTACCCAGGTTCGGGCCCTCTCGATGGAGGTAAAACCCTACTCCTGCTTGATTGATATTGATGATATGGGTATTACAAGAGTTGATCTACCACGAGATCGAAGGCTAAACCTTAGAAGCTAGCCTATGGTATGATTGTTGTTCTTTGTCCTACGGACTAAACCCTCCGGTTTATATAGACACCGGAGGGGGCTAGGGTTACATAGAGTCGGTTACCAGGAAGGAGATCTACATATCTGTATTGCCAAGCTTGCCTTCCACACCAAGGAGAGTCCCATCCGGACACGGGACGAGGTCTTCAATCTGGTATCTTCATAGTCCAACAGTCCAGCCAAAGGATATAGTCCGGCTGTCCGGATACCCCCTAATCCAGGACTCCCTCAGCGGCCCACACGCGATGGCCAGAAGCGCTCCTGAGATGCGGCCCTGTTGAGCCCTAAGACGTCGACGCATACACGTAGCCCGACATCCTCGCCTGGATGGGGAGCTGCACCTTGTGAGCGGCTGTGGCCGCGCATGGCTCTTGCTTCTTGCAGTTCCTGGATGGTCTTGGTGATGAACTCCTGGGTGGTGGGCACTCCTTGCCATGTGCTCTTCTGAGGAAAGTGCGCCGTGAGGCATGCTTCCAAGTGGTGCCCAAGTGCCTTCCTCGTGAGGTTGGGAAGGCCCGAGGCCCTCCAGAAGAGAGCCCCCGAGCCCTGCCCGAGGAGGGCGCCGGGTGTGCCATCCTGTCGGATTTCGGGTTCCGGCAGACCCTTGAGGTTTGAACTCTGGGGTGCGCGCGGAGACTTCGCCCTCTACCTCTCCGTCTCACAAAGATCTAAACTACAGAAAGAACTGCACAAGAGACACAAGGTTTATACTAGTTCGGGCCACCATTGTGGTGTAATACCCTACTCTAGTTTGTGGTGGGTGGATTGCCTCTTGGGCTGATGTTGATGAACAATACAAGGAAGAACAGCCTCGCGAGGGTCTGCTCTTAGCAAGGACGATGAACTACTAGGAGGAGTTCAGCTGCCCTTCTCTCTCTCTCTGCTACGTGATGATCTGATTGATCCCTCTCTGCCCTGGGGGTGGCTAGTCCTATTTATAGGCAAAGGCCCTGGGCCTCTTCCCAAATATTGAGCGGGAAGGGTGCCAACAATTGGCCATTTTGAAGGGGAACATCTGGTACACTTATCCTGACTAAAGTTGGTCCTCGCCTGCCAAAGGCTCTATGGTGACGCCGTTCTAGGCACCACGATGACCTCCTTCCCGCCGTTGGACTGGTCTTGGTCTTGTTGCACCGAAATGGATGCCTTTTCTTGATCCTCTCGCCTGCGCTTGCCCCCTTTGCACCAAAGAGGAAAGGGAGACACTACGCGGGCTGGCGCCCGCCTGGCACCCTTGGTCGTCATGGCTTGCGTCATGGGCACCTCGTGAGGTACCCCGCCTTGATCTCTCCGCCTCCTCGTGAGCCAGCCTGACAAGGCCGCGGCTGAGGAAGCTCTGTGTCATCCGCCCCGTGAGGCTTGCTCCCTCGCGAGGGTCTTGAGTCTCGTGTTGATGAAGATGGGCCGTGCTGGGCCCCCTTTAAGCCACGCCGCAGGCCGCAGGCAGGCAAGTCTGGGGACCCCCGTTCCCAGAACGCCGACAGTAACCCCCGGGCCCAAGGCGCGCCCGGACTTGGCCGTGCTAAGAGGCGAAAGGGCAAGGGCGAAGCGCCGCAGGCCCTAACAGCCTGCGGCCTTGGGCGCCGCGTGGCGGTTGATTGGACGTGGGCGTCTCCGCTTCCCCACGACGCCTCGGTGATCGTGCGGATTGGACAAGTCCCTTCATGCAGATCGTTTCATGATTACCTGTGATCGTGGAGGCCGACGGTTGGCCTTCTCCGCCTATAAGTACGGCACCGCGCGGGCCCTTTCAGTCCATCTCTCTTTGCTTCTCCATCCTCCCGATCCTTGCTCCACCTTGTTGTGATGGCTCCAATTCGCCGGTTTTCCGCAGCGGAGAAGGGGAAGGCTCCTCGAGAGGAACCAGACCCGCTCCCGCCGAAGAAACTTGCCCTTCGCGGCCGGGACGAGGAAGGCCGTCAGGTGGTGTCGAGGCCTTGGTACGAGCGGCCTCCGCCGGGGTTCCCGCTTCCCGTGTATGCCCGCATTGAGGGCCATGAAGGGGTCGGTGCCGACACCCGCGACCAGCGCCATCGCCGGCGCCGATGGGTCACGAAGGTGTGGGTTGTTCCCCCTGGAGTCCACGCCGAGGGCTCCTCCCGCGAGTTCGTGCTCCACGCCGCCATGCCCCCTCAATCTTGGATTCGCTTTCCTTCCTTCTTCGCCTCTGTCATTCCGCAGGGAAGACTCCTGGAGTTATGGCTGCAGCACGCCGGCTGCAGCACCCCCGTGACCGAGGCAGAGGTCACGGTCATTGCTTCGGGCGAGGTCTTCATGACTCGAGGCTGGGGCGAGATCGCCCGGGGTTGCAGAGCAAGGGGCGCCCTCATGATCCACCTGGAGTATGATGGCGCTTCGGTGATGTTCTTCAAGGTCTTCGACGCGAACGGGCGCCGGCTGGAGTGCTGGCCCGGGAGAGGCGGCCAGGACCTCGCCATGGTGAGGGCCAGGCCCGTCGACCGCTCCCTTGGCAGCTCCGCAGGCGGCGGGGGCGCCGGAGGATCCAGCGACTCCAGCAAGACTTTCGCGACTCCGGAGACGAGCGACGACAGGTACGAGCCCACGAGCCAGCGCCACTCCTGGAGCAGGGCGGGCTCGGCTGGCCGTCGCCAACTCTGATCTGGATGGGGTTGGCGCCGGTGCTTGCCGGCCCACTGTTGATGATGTCGTCTTTTGCGGCAATGCGCGTAGTTAGCGTCCCTTTGGATCCGTTCCCTGCGAGGAATCAAAATGCGCCCCATGGGGGCTTGTAAGGTGCCTGTGATCCTGTTTGTTAATATATAACCCTTGCTGTAAGGCTGTGCGAGTTGCCGATTCCGTCTTAGCTCAGTTCCCCTTTTCTAGCCTCGCGAGGGCTTGGTGCTCTGCGTCGACAGGTCCTAGTCCCAAGGCGGCGTCAGCCGTCGCTGGTATGCCAGGTCGCGATGCCGTGGTCAAGGCCAGGAGGTGAGCGACCCGGGGTCTGTTAAGAGCCCCTGAGTCGCGATGCTCAGGAGGTCCCCTTTGGCGCCCAAGCAGCCGTCGCTCGGTGAGAAAGGAGAGCGGCTTCGCCGATACGGAATCGCACTAGGTGCGGGGGTAGTGCTACGGTGGCCGGTGCTTCCAAGAGGTGACTTATCTTGATAATCGGGGATTATTCCTGGTGTGTCGTCGGGTCCGCGCGTCGGCAGGAGCGGGATCACCTGGCAAGGTCCTCGCATGCCCCTTCTCTCTTGCCTTTGCTCCCCTTTCTGCTCTACGTCCTACAGTCCCAGCCCTCGAGCTGGTCTCAGCCGTCGCTGGTATGCCAGGTCGCGATGTCGTGGGCAAGGCCAAAGGGTGAGGGCTGAAGAGCCAGTAGGAGCCTTGAGTCGCGATGCTCAGGCACCCCCCCTTTAACATGCAAGCGGTTCGCGGGGGCGAGAGTGAAGGAGGCGCCGCAAGGGCCTTGCCTGGCGCAGCTCTCTTGGGAGGTACTGCGTATTCATCAAAGAAGGAAGAAAGGGACTGCCATAGAAATTATCAACCAGCCGTCAGTTGCTTCCGAGGGGAGGTGAGGCACTGAAGGCTTGACGAGGTGGCGCTACGCAGGGCTGCCGCAGCCAGAGCTCAGCCATTCAGGTTTGTCGGCGCTGCAGGGACTAACCCATGCGCAAGCGTCATGTCGTTACAGGAGCAATTCCGTCAGCTGGCGTTAGCTGAGCAGGCAACTAGGTCAAGCACGTTAGCCGCGAAGGAGTGGATTCATTAAAATAGATGCTGGGAAGGTAGACACCGCTGGGCCAGGCCCGAGCGACTTGGGGATGATGCAGCCCGAGGGGCGTCCCCAACAAAGCAAGCTAACAACATGAAAATAAAAGGGATACACGCCACAGGGACGGACCAACGCGACCTGGGAATAATGCAGCTCTGGGTGAGCGCTCCCAGCTGGAAATGAAACTCGAAAGACATCACCTGAATATGTCGAGGACAAAGTGATGTTGGTGCAGCAGACTCGGTGGGCCGCGGAAGCCGATCCTCACGAGCCCCCAGGCCCAGGGGCCTCGGGAGGCTCCGGAGGCAATGGTGGCTCCTTGCGAATCATCTCCATCTCCGCCAAGGCTGCGGAACCCCTGTCTTCCAGAGCCTCCATGATGCCCCTCATGAGGCGCTGGCACGTAGCAGCCGCACCCGGCAAGCCGCAAGGCATGCGGACGTAGCTGTGGGGCGGACCTTCACAACGCCCCACTTGCGAGGGCCAGAGGCGCTCCATCGTGGCGGCCTGATTGAGCCCTGGTACGTCAATGCAGACGCGCAGCCCACCATCCTCGCCTGGATGGGGAGCCACAGCCGGTAGACGGCGGCAACCTCTCATGACTCTTGACTCCTGTAGTTCTTGAACGGCCTTGTTGACGAACTCCTGCTGGTCTGACCTGCCTTGCCTTGCTCCTTCTTGAGGGAAGCGTGCTTTGAAACACGCCTCCACGTGGTGCCAAGCGCCTCCCTCGTGACCTCGGCCAGGTCCGTGGCCCTCCAGGGGAGAGCCCCCGAGCCCTGCCTGAGGAGGGCGCCGGGCGCGCTTTCCTATGCGATGAAAGGAGGTTCCCCTTGGGTAGATGCGGGCCCTGAGGGGCCTGCCTCCTGAGGGGTCGGTCCAGACGATGCCTTCTTCTTATTGGGGGCAGTCTCAGGATGCCTCCTGCCTCCGCGATCAGGGTCTTCCAGTGACGCGGCCTGAAAGGCTCGCTCCAGGGAACACACTGCATCCTTCTCTTCACATGGCACCGTGATGACTCCGCCACTTCCTGGCATCTTGAGGATGTTGTAGCCATGGTGAGTCACAGCCATGAACTTGGCCAGCGCCGGGTACCCGAGGATGGTGTTGTACGGCAGGAGGGTGGGCAACGTCGAAGTCGATGAGCTCGGTCCGGTAGTTGTTGCGTGCCCCGAAGGTGACAGGGAGGCGGACCTACCCAATCGGGACCGTGGAGTCGTCGGTGACTCTGGAGAAAGGCTTGGTTGGCTAAAGCTGGTCATAGGGCACCTGGAGATTGTTGAATGTTTCCATGGACAGGACGTTGAGCCCTGCCCCACCATCGATGAGGGTCCTGGTGACCAGCACGTTGCTGATGACTGGGGAGCAAAGCATCAGGAGGACTCCGGCTGTGGCCGCGCACTTGATCTGATCCGCTGAGCTGAACGTGATGGCGCATGCCGACCACCTGAGAGGGCGCGTTGCTTCGAGCTTGGGGAGGACTGCATTCACTTCGTGGGCAAACTGCTTGAAGATGTGCTGGGAGGCTGGGGCTTGGGCTCCGCCCAGGATGCAGGCGATCGCGTGTGGCTCCTGGAAGCCCCCAGCCCCCTCGTCTTGATGGCGGTCCTCGTTCCTCCTTGGCTGAGGCGGCAGTGGAGGGAGGCCTGCGTTGCCTTATGGGCAATCCTCACGAGGCTGATCCCGCTAGTCCACCTCGCGAGGCAGGTCCCGCCAGCGGTCCTCGCGAGGTTGACTACGCCACCCTTGGCGCGGGCCGTGATCTTCCCAGCGTCCTGCGTTCTTCCTCCTCCTCGGCCGTAGCCCCGGTCAGCACGGTCAGGACGACGGCCGATCCTTCCTTCTCGCACGGCGCGGAGTTCCTGGCATTTGTTGGTGTTGTGGGTGTGGAGGTTGTGGTACACACAGTACCGGCTGCCCCTAGAGAATTCAGGCAGATCCTTGCCCTGCTTGGTGTCTGGTTCTGCCGCGAGCACGACAGCCCCCTTGTGCTTCACGTCCTTGGCCTTGGGCTTCTTCTCTTCTGGGTCCGTGGCAGGCAGCTCGAGGAGGGAGAGACGCCCTTCCTCAGCCCTGGCGCACTTGGTCGCCAAGTTGAACAGCTCCAGGGAGGTGCACAGGTCTTCATGCATCGCCAGCTCCTCCTTCATCTTAACGTCGCGCACACCGTCGGAGAAGGCTGAGATGATGGCATCCTCAGACTCCTTGGGGATCTTGAGGCGCGCACTATTGAAGGGCTGGATGTACTTTTGCAGGGTCTCTCTGGGTTGTTGCTTGATGCGGCGCATGTCGCTCACGGCAGGTGGTCCGTCGCAAGTACCTTGGAAGTTGGCGATGAAGCGGGTGCGCATCTGGTCCCAGGAAGAGATTGTTCCTGGAGCCAGATTTAGGAGCCAGGTGCGGGCTCCTTCCTTGAGCGCCATGGGGAACCAGTTTGCCATGACCTTTTCATCCCCGCTGGCAGCTTCGATGCCCAGCTCATAGAGCTGGAGGAACTCTGCAGGGTCGGTCGTGCCATCATAGCGAGGAGGCAGGTCTGGCTTGAACTTGCCGGGCCACACGATGCTACGCAGCTCGGTGGTGTAGGCACGGCAGCCTGCGGTGGCCACGGGAGGCTTTGGTTGAGGGAGAGCTTGGTCTTGCGGGTCCCCATGCACTGCAGCTGGGAGCAACGCGGGGTCTTGACGCGCGGGAGCGGGAGCAGGGTCGCGACGTGCCGGGGCAGGGAGCGCCCGGGCAGCTTCTTGCAGACGAGGGACTTCTTGGCAGCTCCGCTCTTGCTGCGCCGGCGCCTGACGGAACGGGTTCTGGCCAGGGGCCGCGCGCCTTGGAGCCATCGCGTCTTCTTGAAGAGGGGGCGGCTGGTACGCCCCCGGAGCCTCGTTGCCCGCGCGGGGCGGGGTGCGACGCATCGGAACGGACGGCGCAGGAGAGCCCCCTTCAGCGCGGACGAGCTCGGCGACGCGGTCAAGCCACTCTTCGTAGACGTCGTCGACGAGACGGTAGCGTAGGAGCTTGTTCACCGCAATGAGTGCAGCTCGAGCCTCCAAGGGTGCGCGGAACACGCGGGACGAAGAACCGGCTAGTGTGAGCGATGGAGTGGCGGCCGTCTTGCCGCACGGACGGGTGCTGAGATGATGCTTGCTGCTCGTTCCCCGCCGGGCCGGTGGCGGTGTTGATGGCGGGCGATGGGGAACGATGAGGACGCCCGCCGACCGGAGCCATCTGGGCGACGCGGGAAGCGATGGCGGCCCCGCGCTCAGTGCGGGCCCGACGTGCGTCGGACATGGACGCGACGGTCGGAGGAGAGCGGAGCGGTGGAAGACAAATTCTGGCGCACCCCTACCTGGCGCACCAAATGTTGGATTTCGGGTTCCGGCAGACCCTTGAGGTTCGAACTATGGGGTGCACGCGGAGACTTCACCCTCTACCTCTCCGTCTCACAAAGATCTAAACTACAGAAAGAACTGCACAAGAGACACAAGGTTTATACTAGTTTGGGCCACCATTGTGGTGTAATACCCTACTCTAGTTTGTGGTGGGTGGATTGCCTCTTGGGCTGATGTTGATGAACAATACAAGGAAGAACAGCCTCGCGAGGGTCTGCTCTTAGCAAGGACGATGAACTACTAGGAGGAGTTCAGCCGCCCTTCTCTCTCTCTCTCTCTGCTGCGTGATGATCTGATTGATCCCTCTCTGCCCTGGGGGTGGCTAGTCCTATTTATAGGTAAAGGCCCTAGGCCTCTTCCCAAATATTGAGCGGGAAGGGCGCCAACAATTGGCCATTTTGAAGTGGAACATCTGGTACACTTATCCTGACTAAAGTTGGTCCTCGCCTGCCAAAGGCTCTGTGGTGACGCCGTTCTGGGCTCCACGATGACCTCCTTCCCGCCGTTGGACTGGTCTTGGTCTTGTTGCACCAAAATGGATGCCTTTGCTTGATCCTCTCGCCTGCGCTTGCCCCCTTTGCACCAAAGAGGAAAGGGAGACACTGCGCGGGCTGGCGCCCACCTGGCACCCTTGGTCGTCATGGCTTGCGTCATGGGCACCTCGTGAGGTACCCCACCTTGATCTCTCCGCCTCCTCGTGAGCCAGCCAGACGAGGCCGCGCCTGAGGAAGCTCCGTGTCGTCCGCCCCGCGAGGCTTGGTCCCTTGCGAGGGTCTTGAGTCTCGTGTTGATGAAGATGGGCCGTGTTGGGCCCCCTTTAAGCCACGCCATAGGCCGCAGGCAGGCAAGTCTGGGGACCCCCGTTCCCAGAACGCCGACACATCCTATGCAACGGAGGGAGGTGCCCCTGGAACGGGCGCTAATCCTGACGAGGCTCCTGCAGCGACTCCATCCTCCTGAGGTCCTGCACGGCGCGGCTGCTTCTTCTTGGGGATGGTCTCCAGAGGGCCTTCACCTATGCTGTCGGGGTCGTCGATTGCTGCAGCTTGAAAGGCGCGCTCAAGGGAGCACACCGCATCCCTCTCTTCACACGGGACCGTGATGATTCCTCCGCTTCCTGGCATCTTGAGAACGTTGTAGCCATGATGAGTGACTGCCATGAACTTGGCCAGGGCTGGATACCCGAGGATGGCATTGTACGGTAGGCGGATGTCCGTGATGTCGAAGTCGATGAGCTCGGTGTGATAGTTCTTGCGCTCCCCGAAGGTGACAGCCAGGCGGACCTGCCCTACAGGTGTGGTGGAACCGTCGGTCACTCCTGAGAAAGGCTTGGTTTGCTGGAGATGCTCATATGGCACTTGGAGGTTGTCGAACGTGTCGATGGACAGGACATTGAGCCCTGCACCGCCATCGATGAGAGTCTTGGTGACTTGCAGATTGCTGATGACTGGGGAGCACAGCATAGGGAGGGCGCCAGCGGTGGCTGCGCACTTGAGCTGGTCTGCCGAGCTGAAGGTGATGGCACATTGGGACCACCTGAGCAGGTGCGTGGCCTCGAGCTTGGGAAGCACCGAGTTCACCTCGCGAGCGAACTATTTGAAGATGCGCTGAGAGGCTGGGGCCTGGGCACCGCCCAAGATGCAGGCGATCGCACGCGGCTCATGGAAGCCCCCAGCCCCCTCGTCCTGGTCGTTTCTTCTTGGTGGCGGCAGCGGGGGATGACCGGGGTTGCCCTGGGGGTGATCCTCATGAGGCGGGTCCCTCCAGGCGCCCTTGCGAGGTTGGTCCTGCTAGCGGTCCTCACGAGGCCGGTTGCGCCACTCCTGGCGCGGGCCATGGTCGTCCGAGCGTCCGCCTCCGCATCCTCCTCCGTGGTCGTAGCACCGGTCGTTGCGCTCGGGGCGTCTACCGTAGCGTCCTTCCCGTATGGCTCTGAGCTCTTGACAGTCGCTGGTTTGTGGGTGTTCGGGTTGTGGAAGGCGCAGAACGGTCGGTCGTTCTTGGATGATTCAGGCTGATCTCTGCCTCGCTTGGTGTCGGGCTCCGCTGCGAGCACTACTGCCTCTTTGCGCTTCACGTCCTTGGCCTTGGCCTTCTTCTCCTCCGCTCCTGCAGCTGGCAGCTCAAGGAGAGAGAGGCGCGCCTCCTCAGCTCTTGCGCACTTGGTCTCCAGGTTGAACAGCTCCTGGGATTTGCAGAGCTCCTCGTGGATAGCGAGCTCTTCCTTCATCTTGACGTCACGGACGCCGTCTGAGAACGCGGAGATGATGGCTTCGTCCGTGACCTTGGGGATCTTGAGGCGTGTGTTGTTCAAGCGCTGGATGTACTTCTGGAGGGTCTCTCTTGGTTGTTGCTTGATGCGGCGTAGATCACCCGCGGCCGGTGGGCGGTCGTGAGTGCCCTGGAAGTTGGCGACGAAGCGCTCGTGCATCTCATCCCATGAGGAGATCGAGTCGTGCTGCAGGTTCAGGAGCCAGGAGCGGGCCCCATCCTTGAGAGCCATGGGAAACCAGTTCGCCATGACTTTTTCGTCGCCGTTGGCCGATTCGATGCTTAGCTCATAGAGCTGCAGAAACTTCGCGGGGTCGGCGGTACCGTCGTAACGAGGAGGCAGATCTCGCTTGAACTTGCCTGGCCAGGCAACGCTACGCAGTTCGGGGGTGCAGGCGCGGCAGCCGGCCGTGGTCGCCGGGGCCCGCTTCTGAGGTGGAGCTTGGTCTTGGCGAGGTCTGCGCTACGCCACTGCAGGCGGCACGCGGTCTTGGCGAGGTGGCGCGGGGAGCGCATGTGCGGCTTCTCGCGGCCGCGGGATTTCTTGGTAGCTTCTTTCTACACGTGCGGGCGCCGGGCGCGGTGGATCATGCTGCGGAGGCGCGCGCCTTGGTGCCAAGGCACCGTCTTGGGGTTGAGGTGGTGGAGGCATGCCATGAGCCCCGTCGCCCGCGGCTGGTTGAGGGGGAGGCAGGGAGTGGGACGACGCCGGAGAGCCCCCTGCGGCGCGGACGAGCTCGGCGATGCGGTCGAGCCACTCCTCATAGAGGTCGTCGACGGGGTGGTAACGCAGGAGCTCGTTCGCCGCGATGAGCGCGGCCCGTGCCACCATGGGAGTGCGGTGCACGTGAGACGAAGAACCGGCAGGGGTAAGTGATGGAGTAGTGGTGCAGCCGTCATGCCGCACCGAAGGATGCAGCGAGGACGCCTGCTGCTCGTTCCCCGCCAGGCCGGTGGCAGCGTTGGCGGCAGGAGATGGAGAACGACGAGGTGGCCTGCCTACGGGAGCCGTCTGAGCGACACGGGCGGAGAGGGCAGCCCAACACTCAGCTCGAGCACGGCGAGCATCTGCCATGGAAACGACAGAGCGATGGAGCGACGAACAGATGGATGGGAAACTGTGGTGCACCCCTACCTGGCGCGCCAAATGTCGGATGTGGAGTTCCGGCAAACCCTTAAGGTTCAAACACTGGGGTGCGCGCGAAGTCTCTCCCTCCTACCGATCTACGCTCTAGCTCGCTAAGATCTCGCGGACGAACTCGACGAACTCGCAACACAGAAAGACACGAGGTTTATACTAGTTCGGGTCACCGTTGTGGTGTAATACCCTACTCCAGTGTGGTGGTGGTGGATTGCCTCTTGGGCTGATGATGAACAGTACAAGGGAAGAACAGCCTCTTGAGGTTGATTTTTTCTTGTGCTTGTGTAGCTGAGGATGATCTGAACCAGTTCCGGATCCATTCCCTCCTACTATGGTGGCTAGTCCTATTTATAGTGGCCCTAGTCCTCTTCCCAAATATCGAGTGGGAAGGGAGCCAACAAAGGCAGGCAAATTTGAAGGGGGCAGCTAGTACAAGCTATCCTGACAAAAGCGGTCTTCGCCTGCGAAAAGCTCTGGGGTGACGTCGTCTTGGGCTCCATGATGACCTCCGCCTTGTCATCCTCCTGGTCTTGGTCTCGTTGCACCAATGTGGCAACCTTTGCCTGATGCCTCGGTACTCTTCGCCTGCGCTGGCTTCCTTAGCACCAAAGAGGAAATAAGGACACTGCACGCACCGGTGCCCGCCTTGTACCGTTCGTCATGGCTCACGTCACGAGAGCCTCGTGAGGTTTGCCTTGCCTTGATATCTCCGCTCCTCATGAGCCCGCCTGGCTAGGCCACTCCAGAGGAGGTCTTGCACCATCCGCCTCGCGGGGCTTGGACCCTCACGAGGGTCTTGGGTGCCTTGTTGATGAAGATGGGTCGTACGGCCTGCGTCTTGGCCACACTATGGGCCGCAGGCAGGCAAGTCTAGGGACCCCCATTCCCAGAACGCCGACAAGACCCTGAGGTCTAGATTGAGGACTTTATCCTTCATATCCATATGGCTTGCGGAGATGATCTCCACGCCATCAAATACTTGCCCCTCCAATTGAAGGGACCAGCTCGGCACTGGCTGAAAAGCCTCCCCGAAAACTCAATTTGAAGTTGGGAGGAGCTTGAGGATGCTTTCAGGGCTAATTTTCAAGGGACCTATGTCCGACCTCCGGATGCAGACGATCTAAGCCATATAATTCAACAGCCCGGAGAGTCAGCCCGGAAGCTTTGGAACAGATTTCTCACTAAGAAGAATCAAATCATCGACTGCCCGGACGTCGAAGCCTTAGCAGCTTTCAAACACAGTGTCCGGGACGAATGGCTTACCAGACACCTCGGCCAGGAAAAACCGAGGACAATGACAGCCCTAACAAGCCTAATGACCCGCTTCTGCGCACGCGAAGACAGTTGGCTGGCCCATAGCGGCACCAGCGATCCAGGCACATCCGAACTCAGGGATGGCAATGGAAAACCCCGATGCAATAAAAGCAAGCGTCGCAACAATGAAGACAGCCCAGACAACACGGCGGTAAACGCCGGATTCAGGGGCTCTCGATCCGGTCAACGGAAAAAGCCATTCAGAGGCAGCAGAGATGGACCGTCCAGCCTAAACAAGATCCTAGATAGATTATGTCAGATTCATGGCACCTCCGATAAACCTGCAAAATCACACCAACACAGAATGTTGGGTCTTCAAGCAGGCCGGTAAGCTAAACCTCGAACACAACGGGAGGAAGACACCAAGTGAAGATGAGGATGAGTCTCGCCAGCAAAACACTAGGGGACAGAAAAAATTCCCACCAGAGGTCAAAACAGTGAACATGATTCACGTAACAAAAAGGAGAAGCAAACACGCACTCCGAGACACATGCGCCGTAGAGCACGTCATCCCCAAGTTCAACCCTTGGTCGGCCTGCACAATCACTTTCGATCGCAGGGATCACCTGACTAGTATCCGGCAAGGAGGAGTGGCTGCCTTGGTGCTAGACCCAATAATTGACGGATACCATCTCACCCGAGTCCTTATGGACAGTAGCAGTAGTCTTAATCTGATATATCAGGACACAGTCCACAAAATGGGGATAGACCCGACAAGAATCAGCTAAAGTAATTCTACCTTTAAAGGAGTAATACCAGGCCCACAGGCCCGTTGTACGGGCTCTCTAGTACTAGAGGTTGTATTCGGTTCTCCCGACAACTTCTGAAGTGAAAGGCTAACCTTCGGCATTGTTCCATTCCGAAGCGGCTATGAAGCACTCCTCGGACGAACGGCCTTCGCTCGTTTTAACGTAATACCGCACTACGCTTATCTTAAGCTTAAGATGCCCGGTCCATATGGCATCATCATAGTTAGCGGAAACACGGAGCATTCCTTACGTGCGGAAGAATGTGTGGCGGCTTTAGCAGCCAAATATTGAACGACCCCGCCAACCAGAATAAATGATTGGTCGTCAAGACCGCGGACATAGCTAGACGAGTCCGACGCACAACTAGCTGTAACAGCTCAGACAAACCTGAGATTGGGTCGATGGATATACCCCCATAGGTGACACTAGGGGCTTCCCGCATGTAAAAAGGACTACAGTTCGGCTTGACCCTATTTAGATTGAATTTTAATGGTTTATTAAGAATAACCAATATTTTGCACGAAGAATTTCACCTAAGTTTCTCTCTTTTGCAGATGATAATCAAGCTACAACCCTCCATGATACAGCACAACGGAGACACAGGCGCCGACGTGCAGCAGGGCCCTGCTCAAAGGTTTCTTTTTAGATTAAGACCCTGCATAAACCTTTCTTACTCTCTCTTGTTGATTCACGCCCTCCGGATACTCAATACAACCGAGAGGGATGCTGGCGTTATTGGCATTTCGCCACGTCAGGCTAATGCATGTACCTAGAAATTCAGGGTTCATTATCAAGGGCGTTACATAACCCGGTATATGTTGTAAAGTCCGAATATCTTAGGGAGTGTTCGGCGTCGCGAGTTTGGCCTTATATGCATCAGCTCTGAATCATGTCTTTGGTCAATAGTTGGGTTTGCCCGGCTCCCGTGTTTTGCTACCTTACGTTCCACTCTATCGGCTAATGTGGCACCGGGAGAACTACCGCGATTGTGCCCTGGTTCATCTGGACGAGCACCTCAGTAGAGAAAGCCAAAAACCGACTGTAATGATAAAGCGCGAGACTGGTCAACCACTCGATGACTCAGCGGAATCTTCGCGATTCGTCCGCATTAACGAAGGGACGGTTTCCCGGTCATGTATGTACGCGCCCCGCATCCGGATGAGCGCGGAAGTACTAGGGGCTATATAGTAGCCCCACTGTCAAACTCCTATGGCTAAGTGAAAGCGTTAAAGCAATATAGTTTGATTGCCTTGTTCGCCGTGCTATCACCTCCTTAATGGACCAAGACGTTGAATCAAGCGTGAATATGCGCTTTTCTGAACACCCCCGCATTATATGTGTGGGGGCTGAAGCCGACGACTGCAAACTTTCAGGTTATTTAATATATAAAAACGGTCGCACGGGAGGCATCACAATACTTTCAGGCAAAATTGTAAACACAGCCTTCATAATCAAAATAGCATTGTTTTTACAATCGAGATACATGTCACTCAAACATGATACTCTTCGAGCACTGAGCTTCTATTAAACGAGCACCTTCTAGGACTTCTTCAAAATAGTGCTCGGCCGAGACCCGGCCTATGGCCGGATCCTGGGTTGCAACAGCGGTGGTCTCCATCTTCGCCCAGTATGTCTTAACACGGGCAAGAGCCATCCGCGCACCCTCTATGCACGCCGACCTCTTTACAGCGTCAATATGCGGCACAGCACCAAGGAATCGTTGCACTAAACCAAAATAACTATCCGGCCTTGGCCCTTCCGGCCAAATATGATCCACGACAGACCTCATGGCAAGTCCGGACAATCTATGGATTTCAGCCCACTTGGCCATTTGTTCATTTAACAGCAGCGGACGCATTGGAGCACTGAACTGCGACCAGAATAACTTCTCCACTTCATGATCTTTTTTATCTTTGAAAAATTCAGTCGCATCAACAGCACTCATTGCCAAGTCTAAGTATGCGTCCGCAGCACTCCATAATTTATCCAGGGGGGCATACTTCGAATCTCCAAACTTCATCCGCAACAAGAAGGGCTTCCCAGCCGTGATAATTCTGGCTTGACGAAGCTCCTCCTACACCGCTCTGATTTTAGAGCGGGTTTCCTTGGCAGCCTCCATGGCTTTCTTCAGATCCGCCGCTTTCGCTTGGCTTTCCTTTTCAAGAAGCACATACCGGTCGGCGGCATCCTTCATCTCAACAGCCATCTTGGCTATTTTCTCTTCGGACTGACGATGAGCAGCCTGTTCGGCTTTCAACTCTTTGGCCACCTTCAGGGCGGCCGCGTCGCTCCTCCTGGCTTGTTCCTTGGCTCGGCAAGCTCTGCCCGAAGGGTCTCCATGACGGCAGCTTCATCTGCAATCACAGCATATGATAGATACTAGCATCATGCTCCTCTTAATATCTATTGACAACCGGAGAATACATACCATGTGCCTCGTCAAGCCGCTTGTTTACAAGCATGATGTCGACATCTGCCGCATCAAGTTGCCACCTCAGTTCGGCAAACTCACTTGTCCGGCCAGCCACCGGACCCTCAGCTGCCTGCACATAAAAGCAGCATGATCATTAACTAGGACTATGATCCTCTGTTTGCCACCTTAGGACAGCAACCAGAGTCTCAGGGGCTACTATCTGCATAGGGCACACCTAGCGTGTGCGGTACTATCAAAAATATATATTACCTTGCGTATCTCAAAGCCTCTTAGCAGGCTCATAAAGGCCTCATGCAACCCACTTTCGGCGGATGAAATCCTCTCAAACACCGTACCCATTAAAGTACGATGCGCCTCTGAGATATCCGCTTGCTCCAGAATACTCATCAGTACATCCAGTTGTGCGCTGCACAGTCCCGGACTCTTTTTATTGCTCTCCTTAGGAGCCGAATACTCCGGACTTCGGGTGGACGAAGGGTTACCTTCTGGACTTGGTGGATCAGGAGAAATCCTTCGTGACGACACCTCAGGGTCACCCGCCTCATGAGGCGGCGAAGTACGGGGAGGCGTCTCGCTCTCCATCATCTCCGGAAGAAGATCCCCCGAAGACGAACTCAGTTGAGAAGGGCTACGATCCGAGCTACAAGACATACGTCTCGGTTATTGTACTCAGAAAGGGAGCAGGATATATTTACTATAAAGTACTCTTGTTTACTCATAGCTCAGTGGAGGGCTGATCCCCTTGCGGGCACTGTGCGGTAAGGATGCCCTCCGGGGTAGGGCCCCCTGACGAAGGTTTCTTCCCTTGTTTGGAAACCCTTGTTTCCAAGTCTTCAGAGGCGGTCCTTTTCCTTCCTTGGGGAGGGGGAATTTCAGATTCTTCTCCCCGATTATCCTCCTTCGCAGAGACACCAATTCCCCCGGTTTGGATAAGTAATGCGTGAGGTCCACTCTCGGCTCCTTTATTACCCCCTTTATCTTCCCCTCATGGCGCTTGATAAGGTGCGAGCTCGAGCATCCTAGCTAGTATAGGATCCGGTGAGCCTTCGGGAAGGGGGGCGGAACACCTGATCATCTTCACCTTTTTTATCCAATCCTGATGAAAGAGAGGTTGTTCAGAATGATGTTAGGACAAAAGAAAAGACAGTGTGTTCGGCCGCAGAAATACTTACAGGGGTATCTGGATGATTGCAGTTTAGACCCGCATCCTCGGTGGTGTCCGGACACTTTATCCGTGATCCGAAGAACAATCCATACATCCCTTCGAGCGTCATGCCGAAGAATTGCTGAATAGTTCGCGGTCCTTCCGGATTGAACTCCCACATACAGAGAGGTCGACGTTGACATGGCAGGACCCGACGAACTAGCACGACTTGCATTACCTTGACAAGGCTGACATATCTCTTGAGGAGATCTCGGATGCGACTCTGCAATATCGGCACGTCATTAAATGGCCCCCAGTCCAGCCCCTTGTTGACCCATGACGCCAGTTGTGGCGGAGGGGCCCGAACGGAAGGCGGGGGCAGCTACCCACTTAGTACTTCGGAGAGCGGCGAAGTAAAACCACTCCCGCTGCCACAAAGCAGGCATCTCTGGGGAGGAACCCTCTGGCCATGGAGCATTGGCGCCTTTGCTTACTATAGCACCTCTGCATTCTGTGTGTCACCCATTGATCATCTTTGGCTTCACATTGAAGGTCTTGAGCCATAAGCCGAAGTGAGGGGTGATGCAGAGGAAGGCCTCACACACGACGATGAACGACGAGATGTGAAGGATGGAATCTGGAGCCAGATCATGGAAATCGAGCCGATAATAGAACATAAGCCCTCTAACAAAGGGATCAAGACTAAAGCCTATCCCTCGGAGGAAGTGGGAAACGAGTAAGACACTCTCGTTGGGTTTAGGAGTGGGGATGACATGCCCTTGAGCGGGCAGCCTGTGCGAGATTTTGGCTGTCAGATACCTGGCTTCTCTTAACTTCTTGATGTCCTCCTCTGTGATAGAAGAGGCCATGCACCGATGTAGGATCTAGAAGTAGGTGTGTCTAGAGGGGGGGTGATTAGACACTTAGTGCTAAAGTTGCAATGTTTAAACTTTTCGGTTTAAGTGGACTTTTAGGCACAATTTAAACATACACAATACATATCAAGCAAGCATGCAAAGAGTATATGAGCAGCGGAATGTAAAGCAAGCAACTTGCAAGAATGTAAAGGGAAGGGTTTGGAGAATTCAAACGCAATTGGAGACAAGGATGTTTTTTCCGTGGTTCGGATAGGTGGTGCTATCCTACATCCACGTTGATGGAGACTTCAACCCACGAAGGGTAACGGTTGCGCGAGTCCACGGAGGGCTCCACCCACGAAGGGTCCACGAAGAAGAAACCTTGTCTATCCCACCATAGCCATCGCCCACGAAGGACTTGCCTCACTAGCGGTAGATCTTCACGAAGTAGGCGATATCCTTGCCCTTACAAACTCCTTGGTTCAACTCCACAATCTTGTCGGAGGCTCCCAAGTGACACCTAGCCAATCTAGGAGACACCACTCTCCAAGAAGTAACAAATGGTGTGTTGATGATGAACTCCTTGCTCTTGTGCTTCAAATGATAGTCTCCCCAACACTCAACTCTCTCTCACAGGATTTGGATTTGGTAGAAAGAAGATTTGAGTGGAAAGCAACTTGGGGAAGGCTAGAGATCAAGATACATATGGTAGGAATGGAATATCTTGGTCTCAACACATGAGTAGGTGGTTCTCTCTCAGAACATATGAGTTGGAAGTGTAGAGGTGTTCTGATGGCTCTCTCCACGAGTGAAGAGGAGGTGGAGGGGTGTTTATAGCCTCCACACAAAATCCAACCGTTACACACAATTTACCAATCTCGGTGGGACCGAATCAACAAACTCGGTCGGACCGAAATAGTAAACCTATTGACCGTTAGAGATTTTCGGTGGGGCTGACATGCAACTCGGTAGGACCGATATGGTTAGGGTTAGGGCATAACGTAATCTCGGTGAGACCGATTACACAAACTCGGTGAGACCGATTTTGGTAATTAGCTAACTAGAGAGTTGGTCAGGCAAACTCGGTGGGACCGATTACTAAACTCGGTTGGACCGATTTTGGTAATAAGTTAACCAGAGAGTTTGCATTGTAATCTCGGTAGTACCGATTGCTCAAACTCGGTGAGACTGATTTTGATAATGGACATACATAGAGAGATTACAATCCCATCTCGGTGAGACCGAGATCCCTATCGGTAGAACCGATTTGCTAGGGTTTGGCAGTGGCTTATGACGTGTGAAACTTGGTGGCGCTGGATAGAAAGAATCGGTAGGACCGAGTTTGGCTTAGGGTTTAGGTCATATGTAGATATGGGAAAGTAGCTGAGGATTTTGGAGCATATCATTAAGCACATGAAGCAAAAATATCATTAAGCAAAACCTCATCCCTCCTTGATAGTATTGGCTTTTCCTATGGACTCAATGTGATCTTGGATCACTAAAAATGTAAGATGAAGAGTCTTGAGCTTGAAGCTTTAGCCAATCCTTTGTCCTTAGCATCTTGAAGGAGTTCCCACAACCTTTAGTCCATGCCACTCCATTGTTGAACTTATCTGAAACATGCTAGATAGAAATGTTAGTCCAACAAGAGATATGTTTACATTAATTACCAAAACCACCTGGGGAGCACTTGTGCTTTCAATCTCCCCCTTTTTGGTAATTGATGGCAACATACATCAAAGCTTTAGATAAAGATATACAGAATGGCAAGTAAAGCTTTGGAAGGACATGTAACAAACATAGGCTCCCCCTACATGTATGTAATCATGTGAATATAAAATATAGAAGCATGTGAGAGCATAATCATGACAGAGTAGGCAATGTGTTACATGTATCTTGGCCATATGCATCAGAGCAAAAGATTATTAAAGAAATACCTTCATGCTTATGAGTCCTTCTTGCAAACAGTATGTACATAAGCAAGAATTTCTCATACTCATGATTTTGATGCATATACTTACCTTGTAGTCTTGAGTTGGCTTAGGATGGAATGAACCTGCACAAACAAGGTTAGATAACACAGGTACATCCACTAGCCAGAGCAAACAAAAGAAACCACAAGAGTACCAAGACTGGGATGACATGTAGAGAGTGAGTACAAGGTACCACATTGAATTAGACATGTCCCCAAGAGTAAAGATATGCAATGAATTTGAATGATTGCTTTCCCTTAGATGTCATGCTCCCCCTGAATCTGACATGGGATATTGGGAGAAGATAGGGAACAGAAAATCAGAGCTGAAAGATATAAATGAATAGAACTTAATGCAAACAAGCACATATGAACATGTCTTTCCCCCAAAAAGACATGTGGCATCTCTCCTCTTGAACATCAAGCATATGGGATCCTTGAGTATTCTCTCCCCCTGGAGATCTCTTTCTCCCCCTTAATACTTGGGATCCTTGAGTATTCTCTCCCCCTTAATACTTTCTCCTTTGTTGGTGATAAGCTTTGATGTGATCTCTCTCTCCCCCTTTGACATCAATTTCCAAGAAGGTTTTTCTGGAATCTGTTGAATGGGTTTGGTCCTGGAGACTCAGCACAAAGCAATGGATAAAAATGTGATGCTTGTAGAGGACAAGATTCATTGAGTGAAGCTAGATCAGAAGAAATATAGAACAAGTGGCAAACTGTTTTTCCTGTTGTGAAATCGGTGGCACCGAGTGGCATGTTTCGGTGGTACCGAAAGGATTCGGTTGGACCGAAAACTACAAGTCGGTGAAACCGAGTTCATCACAGAGAAAAACACTTGTCACCTCAGCTCACTAGACAAGTAAGATCTCACAAAGATTTGCAATGAGTTATCTGAAAGATTTGCAATGAATTGGATGCAGAAAATGCAGAAAAAAGACAAGACAAGAAACTGAAAGATCTAGATGAAGATTTTTTTTAAAAAGGGAAACAAATATGCAAGGAACAAATGCAGTAACGCAGAAAAGAAAAACACAAGAGAACTTCATCTAGAGTTGGGCGATGACAAAGTCACCTATGTTAGAGAATATTGACTTAGGAGTCAAGTGAAAGCACTTGATCATAGGTCATACTCATCGTTTAAGCTCAAAATGGGATTACCATTTTTCGTTTAAGCATGTTGATGTATTCACATCTTGTTGAGTTGCTTTGACTCATGACTTGGAGTAAAGCTTCTCTAAGATGGAATAACATACCTTGGGTGGTGGTGTGGATCTTGCTCATGTAGTTGAACTTGTGTGGGTGCTCAAGGTTGATATAGCTCATCAAGAATTGGGAGCACCACTTGGAATTTGAGTTCATCTACCTACATGCGTTAGTTGTTGCAAGGAAGAGCACTTGTGTATCCAAAAATGACAATCATGAAGCTCAACATAGAATTTTTCAAAGGATATGTTTGAATGGTTTCGTGCTTCCTTGTCGTCAACCACCATTGTGTAGAGACTTGGTGATGTAAAGATTGCTCAAGATGTGAGTAAGTTGCAATCTCATAGAATTAGATTCAACCAAGTGCCTACATGGGTTCGATAGCATGCAGCATACAAAATATATCCAAGACACAAGATAGTCATCATGGGAGATATATCATGGATTAGTCATAAGCTCATGTGTTGCATGTATCCAATGGAGTTTCTACTCCAAATTTGAAGCATCAATAATGTTCAATTCTCCTCTCAACTTGCAAAACACTTTCTCGTCAAGTGGTTTAGTGAATATATCCGCTAATTGCTTATCGGTGCGAACATGCTTAAGATCAATGTCACCCTTAGCAACATGGTCTCGAATGAAATGATGATGAACTTCAATATGCTTAGTTCGAGAATGTTGTACAGGATTATGACCAATTTTGATAGCACTTTCATTGTCACAAAGCAGTGGAACATGTTTCACATTGACCCCATAATCTTTAAGAGTTTGGGTCATCCAAAGTAATTGAGCACAACATGAACCAGCGGCAATGTATTCCGCTTCAGCGGTGGATAAGGATACCGAGTTTTGTTTCTTGGAGGACCAAGACACAAGAGATCTACCAAGAAATTGACAAGTACCCGAAGTGGACTTTCTATCAACCTTGTCTCTGGCATAATCCGAGTCGGAATATCCAACAAGATCAAAAGAGGACCTCTTAGGATACCAAATGCCAAAATTTGGTGTATGAATTAGGTATCTCACTATCCTTTTCACCGCTTTAAGATGACATTCTTTAGGAGCAGCTTGATATCATGCACACATGCACACACTTAGCATAATGTCAGGACGTGAAGCACATAGGTATAACAATGAACCAATCATAGAGCGATAAACCTTTTGATCAACCGGTTCACCATCTTTGGTCAAATCAAGATGTCCACTAGTAGGCATGGGTGTAGGCATACCTTTGCATTATTGCATACTGAACTTCTTGAATAAGTCTTTGGTGTATTTCGTTTGAGAGACAAATGCACCTTCCTTAGTTTGCTTGATTTGCAAACCGAAGAAGAATTTGAGTTCACTCATCATGGACATCTCAAATTTCTCCGACATAAGCTTTCCAAACTTTTCACTAAAAAGAGGGTTAGTTGATCCAAATATGATATCATCAACATAAATTTGGCATACAAATAGTTCTCCATTAACCCTTTTAGTAAAAAGTGTGGAATCAATTTTTTCAATTTCAAAACCACTTGCAATAAGGAACTTGGTCAAGCATTTATACCATGCTCTAGGAGCTTGTTTAAGACCATAAAGGGCTTTGTGAAGTTTGTAAACATGATTTGGTTTCTTAGGATTGACAAATCCGGGAGGTTGTTTGACATAAACTTCCTCCTCTATTTCACCATTTAGAAAAGCACTTTTAATGTCCATTTGGTACAATGTGATATTATGGTGATTAGCATAGGCAAGTAAGATGCGAATGGACTCAATTCTAGCAACGGGAGCATATGTCTCACCTTTGTCCATATCTTCGACTTGTGTGTACCCTTGGGCGACGAGACGTGCCTTGTTGCGAACCACTTGTCCATCTTCATCTTGCTTGTTGCGAAACACCCATTTGGTACCAATGATGTTGTGGTTGTTGTCGGGCTTCTCAACCAATGTCCAAACTTGGTTTCTCTCAAAGTTGTGTAGCTCTTCATGCATAGCGTTTATCCAGTCCGGGTCTTCCAATGCTTCTTCAACCTTCATAGGTTCAATGCTAGAGATGAATGAATAGTTTTCACAAAAGTTAGCTAAACGAGTTTTTGAGCGAGTAATTCTCCCAGTTTGAATATCATTGTAGATTTGCTCGACGGGATGATCTTTGGCAATTCTTGCTCGAACTTGTGAGAGCTTTTGCTTGGGTCTTCATTGAACATCTTCTTCATCTTGTTCTTCTTCTTGGTCTTATTCATTGTTGACGTTGTCGTTCTCTTGTCATGGTGGAGAAGGAGGTTGTTGATGTTTGTCTTGATGCATTTCCTCGTTTTCTTCATCTTGGTGTGTCCCACTTGTGGATGCCTCCGTGACGATTCTTGGTTTACCTTGTCGTGAAGTAGAGGCTTCCACATGGACGGATGAAGTACTCTCCTTCACCTCCGTTGGACGAACTTTGCCAATGGACAAGTCTTGGATTGCTTCTGAAGGGTCTTTGTCTCCTACATCAATTGGCAATTGCTCTACTTGCGAGCCGTTAGATTCATCAAACTTCACATCTACCGTCTCTTCAACCTTTCGGGTGAAATTGTTGTAGACACGGTAAGTGTGAGAGTTTGAGCCATAACCCAGTAGGAAACCTTCACAAGATTTAGGAGCAAACTTTGAACGATGATGCTTATCAAGAATGTAGCACTTTGAGCCGAATACTCGAAAGTATCCAACTTGGGGTTTGTTATCGGTGAGGAGCTCGTATGTCGTCTTGTCGAGTAGCTTGTGAAGATACAAGCGATTTGTTGCATGACAAGCTGTCTCAACCGCTTCTGCCCAAAAGTGCTTCGGCGTCTTGTACTCATCAAGCATCGTTCTTGCCATTTCGATGAGCGTACGGTTCTTCCTCTCAACAACTCCATTTTGTTGAGGTGTGTACGTAGCCGAGAACTCATGTGAAATCCCTTCTTCGTCAAGAAAGGTGTCCACATTTGCGTTCTTGAACTCCGTTCTGTTGTCACTCCGAACCTTCTTGATCTTCACGTCAAACTGATTTTGGGCCTTCCTAGCTAAGTTTTTGAAGATCTTTTGGACCTGCCATTTATCATCAAGAAAGAACACCCACGTAAATCTTGAAAAATCATCAACTATAACTAGACCAAAAGAATTTCCACCGAGACTCTTGTAGGCATTGGGACCAAAAAGATCCATATGAAGTAGCTCGAGTGGCCTCCTTGTGGTCATGATGTTCTTCACGGGATGCCTTCCTCCAACCTGTTTTCCTGCTTGACAAGCACTGCAAAGTCTATCCTTATCAAATATGACATCGTTAACTCCAAGGATATGATTTCCTTTAATAAGCTTGTCAAGGTTTCTCATGCCAACATGACCTAGTCATCTATGCCACAACCAACCTTTTGAGGATTTAGCGATAAAGCAAGTTTTAGGTTGTGCCTTTTTAGAGAAATCGACAATGTAAAGGTCACCTCTACGTATACCGGTAAAAACCATTTTATGATTGTCTCGACGAAACACTTGGCAATCTACCTCAGTAAATAGGACATTCAAACCGAAATTAGCAAGTCTAGTACTGAAAGTAAGTTATAGCCAAGAGATTCAACGAGCATGACATTTTGAATGGAGCTATCGTGTGAGATGGCCACCTTACCAAGGCCAACCACCTTACCCTTTGAATTATCACCAAAAGTGACATATTTTTGAGGGCCGTCATTTTCAGCAAGCTCACGGAACATCTCTTCGTCTCCGGTCATATGATCAGTACATCCACTGTCAAGAACCCATTCCTTTCCTCCTAACACATATCCCCGAAGATTAGCCATAAGACCAAAGTGTCTCATTGCATCATCAAGATCGAAGTCACTATCATCATTCTCATCGTAGTATCCATGTTCAACATTATCTTGTGACTCATCATTTCCTGGAGAGAGTGATTCATTAGATAAATGATCATCAAAGTGGTCACTTTTATGAATTCTTATAGATTTGGATATAATATCACTAATGATTCCAACATTTCCTTTAGCATGCATGAGATTAGTAAGCTCAAATAGACAATCACCAAAACTAGGTTCACTGGAGTTCATTTTACTCAAGGCAATAGATTTATGGAGAATTTCATCCAAATTTTTCAAGGAATAATCGGGGAATAATTCCTTAAGAAATTTCCATATAGTATAGGCACAATTAAGAGTAGGTAAACTAGCAATCAAGTTTTTGGGCAATCCTCTAATGATGAGCTCAACACTTCTAAGATTGTGAATCATGTCAACGTCTTCATCTTGGGCAGGATGCAAAGAATCAATATTAGGTGCACAAAGACTAGCAATGTACTTGTTCAAATGATATTGATTGAAAATTACAAGCATCTCATTTTTCCACTCATGAAAATACTCTCCATCAAGAATAGGCACTCCATGTCTAAGACTCCCTAAAGTAGACACATCCATCTTCCTCCAATGGTGATTAAACCAAGGCAATGGAGACCAAAGCTCTGATACCACTTGTAGGATCTAGAAGTAGGTGTGTCTAGAGGGGGGGTGATTAGACACTTAGTGCTAAAGTTGCAATTTTTAAACTTTTCGGTTTAAGTGGAGTTTTAGGCACAATTTCAACATACACAATACATAGCAAGCAAGCATGCAAAGAGTATATGAGCAGCGGAATGTAAAGAAAGCAACTTGCAAGAATGTAAAGGGAAGGGTTTGGAGAATTCAAACGCAATTGGAGACAAGGATGTTTTTCCCGTGGTTCAGATAGGTGGTGCTATCCTACATCCACGTTGATGGAGACTTCAACCCACGAAGGGTAACGGTTGCACGAGTCCACGGAGGGCTCCACCCACAAAGGGTCCATGAAGAAGCAACCTTGTCTATCCCACCATGGCCATCGCCCACGAAGGACTTGCCTCACTAGCGGTAGATCTTCACGAAGTAGGCGATCTCCTTGCCCTTACAAACTCCTTGGTTCAACTCCACAATCTTGTCGGAGGCTCCCAAGTGACACCTAGCCAATCTAGGAGACACCACTCTCCAAGAAGTAACAAATGGTGTGTTGATGATGAACTCCTTGCTCTTGTGCTTCAAATGATAGTCTCCCCAACACTCAACTCTCTCTCACAGGATTTGGATTTGGTAGAAAGAAGACTTGAGTGGAAAGCAACTTGGGGAAGGCTAGAGATCAAGATTCATATGGTAGGAATGGAATATCTTGGTCTCAACACATGAGTAGGTGGTTCTCTCTCAGAACATATGAGTTGGAAGTGTAGATGTGTTCTGATGGCTCTCTCCACGAGTGAAGAGGAGGTGGAGGGGTATTTATAGCCTCCACACAAAATCCAACCGTTACACACAATTTACCAATCTCGGTGGGACCGAATCAACAAACTCGGTCGGACCGAAATAGTAAACCTAGTGACCGTTAGAGATTTTCGGTGGGACTGACATGCAACTCGGTAGGACCGATATGGTTAGGGTTAGGGCATAACGTAATCTCGGTGAGACCAATTACACAAACTCAGTGAGAGCGATTTTGGTAATTAGCTAACTAGAGACTTGGTCAGGCAAACTCGGTGGGACCGATTACTAAACTCGGTTGGACCGATTTTGGTAATAAGTTAACCAGAGAGTTTGCATTGTAATCTCGGTAGTACCGATTGCTCAAACTCGGTGAGACCGATTTTGATAATGGACATACACAGAGAGATTACAATCCCATCTCGGTGTGACCGAGATCCCTATCGGTAGAATCGATTTGCTAGGGTTTGGCAGTGGCTTATGATGTGTGAAACTCGATGGCGCCGGATAGAAAGAATCGGTAGGACCGAGTTTGGCTTAGGGTTTAGGTCATATGTGGATATGGGAAAGTAGCCGAGGATTTTGGAGCATATCATTAAGCACATGAAGCAAAAAGCTCATTAAGCAACACCTCATACCTCCTTGATAGTATTGGATTTTCCTATGGACTCAATGTGATCTTGGATCACTAAAATGTAAGATGAAGAGTCTTGAGCTTGAAGCTTTAGCCAATCCTTTGTCCTTAGCATCTTGAAGGAGTTCCCACAACCTTTAGTACATGCCACTCCATTGTTGAACTTATCTGAAACATGCTAGGTAGAAACGTTAGTCCAACAAGAGATATGTTGACATTAATTACCAAAACCACCTGGGGAGCACTTGTGCTTTCAACCGACCTTGAAGGTTGGATCCAGACATGATTGAAGGTCCGAAGCGCTTAGCCTGAGCCTTGGGTGTTGGAACTCGAGGTGGGGGAAGGATTCAATTGAGCGCGAGAAGAAAAGGACAGGCCTTGGCCCCTTTATAAAGAGGGTGAATATCAAGCGTCCTCCACAAGGCCGTTTGGAACTTGCCTAAAATCGAGGA
Source organism: Aegilops umbellulata (assembly GCA_032464435.1). Lineage (NCBI taxonomy): Eukaryota > Viridiplantae > Streptophyta > Magnoliopsida > Poales > Poaceae > Aegilops > Aegilops umbellulata. The sequence goes on from CP136057.1 coordinate 546,970,414, forward strand.
GTCATACCAAATGGCACGATTGGGTTACCCATACCCGTATTGATGAGAATCCCGTGATAAGGGGAACACGATCTCTGCTTCGACAAGACGTGCCAATAAAACCGCCTCGCAAAATGTGCAGTCGCAGGCTGGGAGAAACGGTTCGAATAAAGACCAGGTCGTGGTGTGATGTCATGTTATGAAAAGTTGTCAGCAGATTTGTGGAAATATTGTACTCTCTACGGTGGTATGTGGAATTTGTTTTGCAGAGCCGGACACTATCCTTGTGTTCAAAATCTTATATGGAGTATTCGGAGGAAGAACTCGCCTTGCAATGCCGAAGACAATCTACGCGCCGGACTCATCGTCATTAAAGCCTGGTTTAGGGGCTACTGAGGGAGTCCTGGATTAGGGGGTCCTTGAACAGCCGGACTATATCCTTTGGCCAAACTGTTGGACTATGAAGATACAAGATTGAAGACTCCGTCCCGTGTCCGGATGGGACTCTCCTTGGCGTGGAAGGCAAGCTTGGCAAATAGGATCTGTAGATCTCCTTCCTTGCAACCGACTCTATGTAACCCTAGCCCCCTCCGGTGTCTATATAAATCGGAGGGTTCAGTCCATGGGACGGGAACAATCAGAATCATAGGCTAGCTTCTAGGGTTTAGCCTCTACGATCTCATGGTAGATCAACTCTTGTAATACTCATATCATCAAGATCAATCAAGCAGGAAGAAGGGTATTACCTCCATCGAGAGGGCCCAAACCTGGGTAACATTGTGTCCCCCGCCTCCTATTACCATCCGCCTTAGACGCACAGTTTAGGACCCCCTACTCGAGATCCGCCGGTTTTGACACCGACGAAGTGGTCGGTCCACCATCGTGACGTAGTTGTGCGGCAGGAGGTGACGAGGCCTTGGTATGAGCGGCCACCTCCTGGGTATCCACTGCCTCTATATGCCCAAGCCGAGGGCTCAGGAGGAATAGGCGGCGAGCGGCGCCGCCCGGGCCGCGGCCATGGTCACCGCGCAATGGCGATGCACACCGTCGCCCCAGGGGCCCACGCCGTGGACTCCTCGCGTGAGCTCGTGATGTGGGCGGTGATGCCTTCGCGCTCCTGGATCTGCTTCCCCCAGTTCTTCTCCGCCGAGATGCCGCCGAGGGGGCCCGTCGAGCTATGGCTGCAGCACGCCGACTGCGACGCCCCGGCGACCGGAGCGGAAGTGGAAGCCGTCTCCCCGGGCAAGATCTTCATGACCCGCGGCTGGGGCGAAGTCGCCCGGGTTTGCCGCGCAGAAGGCGCCCTGGCGATCCACTTCAGGTATGATGGCGCCTCCACCATGTTCTTCAAGGTCTTCGACGCGGAAGCCGCCGCTTGGAGTGCTGCCCTGAAGAGGGCCGCCAGAATGGTGTCGAGGCAGGGGTTGGGCCTACCGCCCACCTCGCCAGTGACTCGTCCGGCAGCAGCGGCGCCGCTTGGGAGTCCAGCGATTCTCCCGAGCCTTACGAGACCCCGAAGACGAGCGACAATAGCTACGTGCCTCTGAGCTCTCGCCGGGCTCGGAGCAACGCCGCAGCGTCCGGGCACCACCACCGCTGATCTGGATGAGGTTGGCACCGGCCTCTCGTGGCCCACTGTTGATGATGGCGTCGGCCGTGCTGGCGCGTGTAGATAGGGCTCCTCGAATTTCCTTTCTTTTGTTCCATGCGAGGAATTGAAACGAACCCCGTGGGGGTGTGTAAAGAACCTGTAATATCTTTTGTTTGCATTGTCCTTATTATGTCATTGGGCGAGCGCATGTCCTGTCGTGGCTCAGTCTCCCTTTCTATCCCCATGACGGCCTGGTGCTCTACACCGACGGGTCCCGGTCCCCAGGCAGGCTGCAGCCGTCGCTGGTATGCCAGGTCACGATGCCGTGATCAAGGCCAGGAGGTGAGCGGCCCGAGGTCCAGTAAGAGCTCCTGAGATGTGATGCTTAGGGGGGTACCTATAGCGCGCAAGCGACCCCCGAGAGGTAAGAAAGGGAGGCGGCGTCGCCGCAGCAGGGCTGCATCAAGTGAGGAGACCGTGCCGTAGCGATTGATTGGTCGGAGCGCGAAACTTATCTTGGCAGCCTGGAGTTGTTTCCTTGTGTTGCACCAGACTTGTGCGCTGGTGGCCGTGACGCAGCTAGGTTGGGCCCATGTGTGCTTCCCCTTCCTCCCACGCTCTCCTTTGTGCTCTGCGTCCTCAGGTCCCGGCCCTCGAGCAAGCTCAGCCGCCGTTGGTATGTGATGACCCACAAGTATAGGGGATCTATCGTAGTCCTTCTGATAAGTAAGAGTGTCGAACCCAACGAGGAGCAGAAGGAAATGATAAGCAGTTTTCAGCAAGGTATTCTCTGCAAGCACTAAAATTATAGGTAACAGATAGTTTTGTGATAAGATAATTCGTAACGAGCAACAAGTAATAAAAGTAAATAAAGTGCAGCAAGGTGGCCCAATCCTTTTTGTAGCAAAGGACAAGCCTGGACAAACTCTTATATAGAGAAAAGCGCTCCCGAGGACACATGGGAATTATCGTCAAGCTAGTTTTCATCACGTTCATAAGATTCGCGTTCGGTACTTTGATAATTTGATATGTGGGAGGACCGGTGCTTGGGTGTTGTCCTTACTTGGACAAGCATCCCACTTATGATTAACCCCTATTGCAAGCATCCGTAACTACAAAATAAGTATTAAGGTAAACCTAACCATAGCATGAAACATATGGATCCAAATCAGCCCCTTAGGAAGCAACGCATAAACTAGGGTTTAAGCTTCTGTCACTCTAGCAACCCATCATCTACGTATTACTTCCCAATGCCTTCCTCTAGGCCCAAATAATGGTGAAGTGCCATGTAGTCGACGTTCACATAACACCACTAGAGGAGAGACAACATACATCTCATCAAAATATCGAACGAATACCAAATTCACATGACTACTAATAGCAAGACTTCTCCCATGTCCTCAGGAACAAACGTAACTACTCACAAAGCATATTCATGTTCATAATCAGAGGAGTATTAATATGCATATAGGATCTGAACATATGATCTTCCACCAAATAAACCAACTAGCATCAACTACAAGGAGTAATCAACACTACTAGCAACCTACAAGTACCAATTCCAGACTTAGAGACAAGAATAGGATATAAGAGATGAACTAGGGTTTGAGAGGAGATGGTGCTAGTGAAGATGTTGATGGAGATTGGCCCCCTCCCGATGAGAGGAGCGTTGGTGATGACGATGGCGATGATTTCTCCCTCCCGGAGGGAAGTGTCCCCGGCAGAACAACTCCGCTAGAGCCCTAGATTGGTTCCGCCAAGATTCTGCCTCATGGCGGCGGAGTCTCGTCCCAAAAGCTTGCTTCTGATTTTTCTTCGAACGAAAGACTTCATATAGCAGAAGATGGCCACCGGAGGGCCACCAGGGGGCCCACGAGGCAGGGGGCGCGCCCCCACCCTCGTGCCTAGTGGGTGGCCCACCTCTGGTATTTCTTCCGCTCGATATTTTTTATATATTTTGAAAATAACTTCCGTGGAGTTTTAGGACTTTTGGAGTTGTGCAGAATAAGTCTCTAATATTTGCTCCTTTTCCAGCCTAGAATTCCAACTGCGGGCATTCTCCCTCTTCATGTAAACCTTGTAAAATAAGAGAGAATAGGCATAAGTATTGTGACAAAATGTGTAATAACAACCCATAATGCAATAAATATCGATATAAAAGCATGATGCAAAATGGACGTATCAATATGCCAGGCCGCGATGCCGTGGTCAAGACCAGGGGGTGAGGGCTGGAGAGCCGGTAGGAGCTCCTGAGTCGTGATGCTCAAGAGCCCCCCTTTTAACGCGCAAGCGAATCGCACGGGAGAAGAAGGAGCGCGTGGTGCCGCCCGCTGTTATCCTCGGGAGGTTCCTGCAAGCCATCGTGAGAAGGAGCACGGATTGCGATTGTGATTGCCGGCCGGCCACTGGTCGCTTTGTAAGAGAATGAAGGCACTGAGGGCCTGGTGAGGTGACGCGCGCGAGGCGTGCCATAGGCCAGAGCTTGACCGCTCAGATTTATCGACGTTGCAGGGATGGACCCAAGCACAAGCGCCATGCCAGTTGATCGGCTCCCGTGGTGGGTGATAGTCAAACAGGTGATAACCATAGGCAGATAAAGCATGAGAGGCAAACTAGCTTAGGTAAATGCAAGAAAGATACATGCCACTGGGTCAGGCCCGAGCGGCTTGGGGATGATGCAGCCCGAGGGGCGCCCCCAGCAAAGTAAGTGAAATGTGTAAAGGGATACATGCCACAGGGACGGACCCACACGGCCTGGGAATGATGCAGCCCGAGGGGCGCTCCCAGCTAAACAAACTTGGAAGATGTCACCTGGTTCTGTTGATGAAGGAGTGTTGGGGCAGCTAAAGACGCGCGGTGAAGGGGCGCGCTCCTCACGAGCCACCGGGGCCCTAAGCCCCAGGAGGCTCTGGGGGTCTAGGCGGTTCCTTGAGGACTGTCTCCATCTCCGCCAGGACTGCGTGGTGCCTGGCCTCCTGAGCCGCTAGGATGCTCTGCAGGTTGTGTTGGAAGGCGGACGCCACGCTCGGCAGGCCAAAAGGCATGCGAACATAGTTGTGAGGTGGGCCCTCGCAGCGCCCCACGCGCGTAGGCTAGAAAAGCTCCTAAGACGCGGCCCTGTTGAGCCCTGGGATGTCGATGCAGACGCGCAACCCGCCATCCTCGCCTGGATGGGGAGCTGCGCTAGGTGAGCGCCGATCGCTGCGCATGGCTCTTGAATCCTGTAGTTCTTGAGTGATCTTGTCAGTGAACTCCTGTCCGCCGGGTGTTCCTCGCCCGGTATCCTCCCAAGGGAAACATGTTGCAAAACACGCCTCCACGTGGTGCCCGAGCGCCTCCCTCGTGACGTTGGCAAGGTCTGGGTCTCTCCAGAAGAGAGCCCCCGAGCCCTGCCCGAGGAGGGCGTCGGGCGCGCCTTCCTATCCAAGAGAGGGAGGCGCCCCAGGCGCAAGCGCTGATCCTGACGTGGCTCCACCCGTGGCGCCGTTCTCCTGAGGCCCAGTGCGGAGTAGCTGCTTCTTCTTCTTGGGGACGACCTCAGGAGGATACTGTACTGCATTGCTATAATGGGCTAAGTTGGGACACCCCTGCAGGGTATTATCTTTCGAAAGCCGTGCCCGCGGTTATGAGGCAGATGGGAATTTGTTAATGTCTGGTTGTAGAAAACCCGAAGTTGACCTTAATCAAAACACATCAACTACGTGTGTAATCGTGATGGTCTCTTCTCGGCGGAGTCCGGGAAGTGAACATGGTGTTGGAGTTATGTCTGACGTAGGTTGTTTCTAGGATCACTTCTTGATCACTTCTAGCTTCACGACCGTGCTTTGCTTCTCTTCTCGCTCTCTTTTGCGTTGTTAGCCACCATATATGCTAGTCACTTGCTGCAGCTCCACCTCACAACCCTATCCTACCTTTAAGCTTAAATAGTCTTGATCTCGCGGTTGTGAGATTGCTGAGTCCCCGTGACTCACAGATTCTACCAAAAACAGTTGCAGGTGCCGACGATGTCAGTGCAGATGACGCATCCGAGCTCAAGTGGGAGTTCGACGAGGAACGTGGTCGTTACTATGTGTCTTTTCCTGATGATCGGTAGTGGAGCCCAGTTGGGACGATCGGGGATCTGTGTAGCATTTGGGGTAGTCTTCTTTCATTTTGGTTCCGTAGTCGGACCTTGAGTGTAATCTGGATGATGGATGTTTATTTATGTATTGTGTGAAGTGGCGACTGTAAGCCAACTATGTATCTCTTTCCCTTATGTATTACATGGGTTGTGTGAAGATTACCTCACTTGCGACATTGCTTTCAATGCGGTTATGCCTCTAAGTCGTGCTTCGACACGTGGGAGATATAGCCGCATCGAGGGCGTTACAAGTAGGTAATCAGAGCCTTCCCCGACCTTAGGAGCCCCCACTGATTGATTGTTTTTAGCGGCCGAGTTGTGTCTAGAAAAATGTTTTGAGTCATTTAGGAATTATGTATCGGAGAGTTTAGGAATTCTTTTTACTTCCCAGTCTCCTCATCGCTCTGGTAAGGCACCCTGACGTAGAGTTTTGACTCTTCTCTTCTCAAATTTCACTAAAAAAAATTTAGGATCACGCGGGTATCTTAGAATCGTTCCGATGGTTTTGTGATGACAACATTGTCTTGGTGCCTCCTGTCAGCAGGGGTTTAGTGGAAGTGTCCCGGGGAGTTGAGCTCTGAGGTGTTGTCGTCATAATTTTATCGTTGCAGTTCTGGAATACCTGAGTTTAGTACGCCGACATCGAAAATCTCTTTTGTACATTTGTTGGTGAGATAACCCTGATAGCCCAGTACTGAGGCGAGTGCGGGAGTATTGCCATAACTCGTATAACGGATGCTTTTCGAAGGTTGAGGTAGACGATTTCCGAAGGTTTCTTGGTTATGTGTTGAAGGATGGATACAGCTGGATCTAGGTATTGTTAGTTTGGGTGATATATTTTGTGTCCCCTGTATCCCCAACACCTGATTGCATAACCAGAAAGTTTCGGGAGTTTATAAGTGGGAATTCTAATAGCTTATAGGATATCTTTCCGACAGATGTATGATTTGAGACTGGGGCCTAACGTGCTAGTGGTCCGCCTATTCACGACCGATTTACAGTGGTCGCGAGGCGTCTTAAAGAATCCTTGGCTATGCTGATTCGGGGACGTCTTGTTTGTCATTCGTGACGTCCGCTGTACGTCCTGCCCGTGTGGGCGCCACCACGAATACTTTGGGCGAAATCTCTATCATGTGTTTGTTCCGGCTTATTCTGCAAGCCAATCCTTTGTTTTGTTTTCAGTTGTGACATTCGAGTTGTTTCGAAGGCAGATGTTGATTCCATACCTTTATCTAAATGGCTTCTCAACTTATGGAAGTGTGATGCTTTACTTTGGAATTCATTCATTCATTCTTGTTCGAATGTTTATTGTGAAGACTATATGTTGCAATTTCGATCCTTTGATTCAGCTTGAATATATGTCTTTCAAGATGCTAATGGATGTCACCCTCTTCAGGATGGCTCCGCCAACGCGTCAGAATCCGGAACGCAATGAAGGAAGTCAGGCTAACCCTCCGCCTCCGGAGGCTTGGCAAGCCTTGATGACAGCCACCAATGCCAACGCTCAGATTTTGATTCAGCTCTTGCAAGATCGCAACCAAGGGCAAGGTAATCAGGGAAATCAAGGCCAAGGCAACAATCAGCCGCACTTCGCTACCCTCAATCAGTTCCTTGCAAATCAGCCAAAGACTTTCAGCTACTGTGTCGAGGCCACAGACGCCGATGATTGGCTCGTGGACATCAACAAGCACTTCGAATGTAGCAATGTCAGACCCGAGGACTTTGTCAAGTTTGCCTCTTTTCAACTCAAGGATCAAGCTGCTGAGTGGTACCAACAATACAAAGATTCCAGAGGAGGTCGTGTGATTACCTGGGATGATTTCCGCCGTGACTTCAAAGCTCATCACATTCCAGAAAGTGTTGTTGAGAGTAAGCGTGAGGAGTTCCGCAATCTCAAGCAAGGCAACATGTCTGTGTATCAATACAACACTCAGTTCCAGAAGCTCTCTCGTTTTGCTAAGCAAGACATCCCTGATGAGAAGAGCATGATTTACCAATTCAGACGTGGCCTCAGAGAAGATCTGCAACTAGCTCTCGTGCTTTTTGAGCCGTTAAAGTATGATGAATTCTACAACATGGCACTGAAACAAGAAGCTGCTCAGCTCAAGTGTGAGGCTTCTAAGAAGAGAGTAAGGGACGCAGTTCAGTCCTCTTCTTCCTCACTAGTGGCAGCCAAGCAACAGAAGTTTTGGTTGCCTCCTCCTCCTCCGTTCCGTCAGCCTTACCAGCAGAAGAACTCAGGTGGTCGTGGATCTTCCCACCCACCCAACCCTGGCTATCAGAACAAGTCTCAGAAACAAGCTCCAAGGCCAAATGCTCCTTATCACCGTCCGCTCTCAGAGGTGACTTGTAACAAATGTCAGCAAAAGGGTCACTATGCGAACAAGTGCTTCAACCAAAGGCGCCTTCCGCCTCCTCCTCCTGTGAGATCTTCCAGCAATGCAGTGGTCAAGCATAATCCTAAGCATGCCAAAGTGAACATGATGAACGCGGCCCAGGCGGAGGATTCTTCAGAAGTGATCATGGGTAACCTTCCTGTTAATGATATTCCTGAAAAAGTCTTATTTGATACTGGTGCTTCGCATTGTTTCATGTCGAGACCATTTTTTGCCAAGCATGAGTTCATTTCTTCAAATTTGGGTAAACCCATGGATACCGTTTCTCCGGGCAAGCGTTTGAGCTCTAGTTTGGTGGTTCCGGATGTTTCCATCAAGATGGGAGACTATAGATTTCTGGCTAAACCAATTGTTCTTGGTGACTCTGATATTGATCTTATTCTCGGGATGGACTGGCTTTCTAAGCACAAGGCTCAGCTTGATTGTGATGCCAGGGAAATTCAATTGACTCACTCTTCTGACGATGTGATCATCTATGCCGCTCGTGATGAAACCATTCGGTTGTTTTCTCTCAATGAGAAGGGCGAATTGGATGCTATCTCTTAGATTCCAGTCGTTTGTGAGTACCAAGATGTCTTTCCAGAAGAGCTTCCGGGTATGCCTCCTCACCGGCCAGTTGAATTCGTTATTGATCTTGAGCCTGGCACGGAACCCGTTTGCAAGCGTCCATACAAGCTTGGGCCAAAAGAGTTGAAGGAATTGAAGAAACAACTCGATGAACAAGAGCGTCTGGGTCTGATCAGACCGAGTTCTTCTCCTTGGGGTTGTGGTGTTCTTTTTGTCCAGAAGAAGGATGGCACGGACCGACTTTGCGTCGATTACCGTCCATTGAACAAGAAGACACTCAAGAACAAGTACCCACTTCCTAACATCAATGAGCTATTCGAGCAACTTAAAGGTGCTAAAGTGTTCTCCAAGCTTGATCTTTGTATGGGTTATCATCAGATTCGCATTCGTGAAGAAGATATTCCCAAGAAAGCATTCAGAACAAGCTTTGGTTCTTATGAATATACTGTCATTTCTTTCGGCCTTGTCCATGCCCCTCCAACTTTCTCTCGAATGATGAACTTCATCTTCAACCCCTACACCAACGAATTCGCCTTGGTCTATCTCGATGATATATTGGTCTTCTCCAAGAATAAGAAGGATCATGCCAAGCATTTGCGATTGGTGCTCGACAAGCTCAGAGAGTATCAATTCTATGCGAAGTTCTCCAAATGTGAATTCTGGCTTGATGAAGTTCTTTACCTTGGTCATATCATCTCGGCCAAGGGCATTGCTACTAATCCCGAGAGGGTGTCTGCAGTTTTGAATTGGGAACCTCCTCAGAATGTCAAGCAGCTTCGCAGTTTTCTTGGACTTGCAAGCTATTGCCGAAGATTCGTTGAGAATTTCTCAAAGATTGCAAAGCCTCTTTCCAACCTCCTCCAGAAGCATGTGAAGTATGTCTGGTCTCCTGAGTGTGACGTTGCTTTCAACGCTATCAAAGAGAAACTCGTCACTGCTCCAGTTTTGACTCCTCCTGACGAATCCAAGCCTTATGAAGTTTTCTGTGATGCTTCTCTTCAAGGTCTCGGTGCTGTGTTAATGCAAGAGAAGAAGATTGTGGCCTATACCTCTCGTCAGTTGAAGCCCAATGAAAAGAACTACCCCACTCACGATCTTGAGTTGGCGGCAGTTGTCCATGCGTTGATAACATGGAGACATCTCTTGTTGGGAAGGAAAGTGGACATTTTCACCGATCATAAGAGTCTCAAGTACATCTTCACTCAGCCCAACCTCAACCTCAGGAAAACTCGATGGGTCGAAATGATTCAAGAGTATAATCCGAGTATTGAATATAATCCAGGCAAGGCTAATGTGATTGCAGACGCTTTGAGCAGGAAGGCTTATTGCAACAGCTTAATCCTAAAGCCCTTTCAACCGGATCTTTGTGAAGCTTTCTGCAAGTTGAATCTCCAAGTTGTTCCTCAAGGCTTTCTTGCCAACCTCATAGTCTCTCCTACTTTGGAAGATCAAATTCGTGAGGCACAACTGTTGGATACCATGGTGAAGAAGGTGAAACGTGGTATTGACAAGGGCATTTCCAAATACAAGTGCTATCGCATTGATGATAGAGATACTCTTTTCTTCGAGGACCGGATTGTGGTTCCTAAGGGTGATCTTCGTAAAGTCATTATGAACGAGGCGCACAATTCACTCCTATCCATTCATCCTGGAAGTACGAAGATGTACCATGACCTCAGGCAGTCGTATCGGTGGACTCGAATGAAGTGAGAAATTGCTCAATTCGTGAATGAATGTGATGTTTGTCGAAGGGTGAAAGCAGAACACCAACGACCAGCTGGTCTACTCCAACCTCTTGCTATTCCAGAATGGAAGTTTGATCATATCGAAATGGACTTCGTAACTGGTTTTCCTAAGTCCAAGCGTGGAAATGATGCTATCTTCGTCGTCATCGACAAGCTCACTAAAGTGGCTCATTTTCTTCCTATCAAAGAGTCTATCACAGCAGCGCAGCTGGCAGAGCTCTACACCTCCAGAATTGTCTCCTTGCATGGCATTCCACAATTGATATCTTCAGACCGTGGCAGCATCTTTACCTCCAAGTTTTGGGATTCTTTTCAGAAGGCCATGGGCACAAATATTCGCTTCAGCACAGCTTTCCATCCTCAAACTAGTGGACAAGTCGAGCGTGTCAACCAAATTCTTGAAGATATGCCCAGGGCTTGTGTTATCTCTTTCGGCATGAAGTGGGAGGATTGTCTTCCATATGCTGAGTTCTCTTACAACAACAGCTTTCAAGCGAGCTCGGGCAAAGCCCCATTCGAGATTCTCTATGGCAGAAAGTGTCGTACTCCTCTCAATTGGTCAGAGACGGGCGAACGCCAACTTCTTGGCAACGATTTGATCACAGAGGCTAAAGATATGTGTAAAGTCATTCGTGAGAATCTCAAAGCCGCTCAATCGCGCCAGAAGAGCTATTATGATAGCAAACACCATGATTTGGTTTTCGAGATCGGAGACCATGTCTACCTCCGCGTCTCTCCAATGAAAGGCACTCGTCGCTTCGGTATCAAACGGAAACTTGCCCCTAGATACGTCGGTCCTTTCAAGATCATCGGCAAACGAGGCTATCTCGCCTATCAACTTGAGCTTCCCCCCAACTTTGCAAATGTGCATGATGTGTTCCACGTGCCACAGCTTTGCAAGTGCTTCAAGACGCCTGAGCGCACCATCAACTTTGAAGAGATTGATCTTCAAGAAGATTTGTCTTATGACGAGCATCCCGTTGCTATTCTTGAAGAAACTGAGCGTAAGACTCGCAACAAGTCCATCAAATTCCTGAAAGTGAAGTGGTCTCATCATTCCGACCGAGAAGCCACCTGGGAGCGCGAGGACCACCTCCGTTCCGAATATCCGGAGTTCTTTCAGTCCTAGATCTTGGGACGAGATCCTCTCGTAGTGGTGGAGTGTTGTAACACCCCGGATGTAACTTGCCATATTTGTAACTCCAACTCTTGCCATTTTCGGCAATGTGATATGATATTCCCTCCGTGGTTGGGTTTCCATTCATTTTGCATTTTGTCCTTGCCATGCATTTCTTGTCATGTCATCATGTGCATCGCATTCGCATACGTGTTCGTTTCATGCATCCGAGCTTTTTCCCCGTTGTCCGTTTTGCAATCCGGCGCTCCTATGTTCCCCGGCATTCCTTTTTACCTTTTTCCGTGAGCGGGTATTAAACTTTCTCGGAATGGACCGAGGTTTCTCAAGCGGCCTTGGTATAGCACCGGTAGACCGCTCGTCAAGTTCCGGGTCATTTGGAGGTTGTTTGATACTCCAACGGTTAACCAGGTAACCGTGAAAGCCTCTTTTGGGTTGCAGCCCAAAACCCCTCCAAAACAGCCCAATAACCCATCTAAGTCACTCCCATGTCCATCGCCGTTCGATCACGATCGTGTGGGCGAAAACCGTGCTCAATTTGGAGCCTCCTAGCCCCTCCTACCTATAAATACACCTCCCCCTCCGAAATTTTCGGGCAAACCCTAGTCTTCTTCCACCCCGCGCCGCCGGACACGTCCGGTCCGGCCGGACGAAAATCCCACCGCCGCGCCCAGCCAACCCGGGAGCGCCACGTGGCACTCCCCGCCGCCTCCGCCGTCCGGCCCGCCCGGCCCGCAGCTCCCCGCCGCCTGCGCCCACGGCCGCGCCTCCCTGCCGCGCCTCGCGCCTCCGTCGCCCACCTCGCCTCCGCGCCGCCGCGCTTGCCTCGCCGCCGCTCCGCGCCCGCGCGCCGCCTCCTCCGCCCGCGTCGCCGTCGCCGGCGCCGGATCCAGCGAGCCGCCGCCCGGATCCGGCCTTCCCCATCCTCTCCGGCATCGTCCTCCTCATCTCCGGCGGAGCTCCGGTCGATCCTCGTAATCCGCGCCAGATCTGGATCTAGGATCCCGACGGTTGACTTTTCCCCTCCGAACCCTAATTTTTGTGCATACTTTGACCTACCATAACTCTGCATCCGTGGCTCCGTTTTGGGCGTATAGCATGTCGAATTGTTCGCCTCGTTGAGTACATCATTTCACCTCATTGCATCATTTTCATTTGAGTTCATCTTGATGTCTGAAATACTTTTAGAAGAGGGCTATGTGATGTTAGTTTCAGATCTGTTTCAGTAGATGCACTTTTTTCATTTTTGCCATGATTGATGTGTGCACCCTATGAAGTTGAGTCCTACATGTGTTTCGCAATATGCCATGCTATATTTCCAGGGGTGTATGCCATGTATTTTTGTGATCTTTGTGGTGACTAGCACAAGCATGCAAACTAGGGATCATAATGTTGCTGATTTCAGAGACTTAGTAATTTCACCAAGTCATTCCCTGCTGTTATTTTTATGCCATGTGTTCATGTTGTTTCAGAGAGATATATGCCTCTTTTGAGCATGATCAGTAAGGTTGTTTTGAACATATGGATTTTCTCTATCCATCCATGCCTTTGTTTGTAATTATGGAGTGTCATAGCTTGAGTCAATCGAGCTCTACTTTTGCTATAAAATGATACTGGCAGATTGTTTACATGTTATTCGATTTTGCCAAGATTGTTGTAGTTGATCCTTGCATGCTATGATGTTAATCTTGCCATGTCTAGCTTCTTTGCCATGTCTTCTTGGTGGGTGTATGCTTAGTTTATCATTGAATGCTCTGTAGTGAGTGCATCGAGCTCGTAAACATGCCTACTTGTTATCTGTTTTTGACATGTCCAGTTTTCTGCTAAGTCTGAAAACTGTAACGAAACTTGCTTAATTGACATGGGTGCTATTATATTTTATGGTCCTTTTTGGCTCATGGTCAGTAAGGGACTTTTGTTCTATATTTTCATTAGATTCATGCCCTGCCTTGTTTTTCTATATTGTGTTCCTGTAGCAGGTTGTTTCCTTGCTCTAAACATGTCATCCTGATGTTAATTTCTGGCAAGTTGTTGATTTCACAAAGTCTGTGAAGCTGATATGTTTTGCACTTTTTCCAAGCTTGTTTGAACCTATTATGGTGTGATTTAGCCATAGCTCAGTGTTCATCTTTTATCGAGCATCTTGAGTAGTTCACTGCCATATGCTTTGCTGATATGTTTGGGTGCAGTAGCTTAATTTCTTGTTGCTTGCTAAGTAGCATCATGCTGTTAATGGCAGAATCTTGTCATTCTTGTTTTGCTTGTCATTTGCAAATCGTGCATCCGATTCCGGTGATCTTTATATTGATTTCAACCGAAATCACCTCACCTTTCCAGTGGCATACTTGGTTTGCCAAGATTATGCCTTGTTCATCTTTTCCTTCCGGAGCACGCATATGCATTGCATACCACATCTCGCATATCATGCCATGTTTTGCATCATGTTGCTTGCGCATTGCATCGTGGTTGATAGTTGTTCCTTTGCTTGTGTTCTTGTTTTGGGTAGAGCAGGGAGACGAGTACGTGACTGAGGAACCTGTTGAGAATGCTTACGAGGACCAAGCTTTCGACAACTCTGAGAACCTTGCAGGCAAGATGACCATACCCGCGAAATCACTTCTATCTTTGCTTGCTAGATGCTCGCTCTTTTGCTATGCCTATGCTGCGATACCTACCACTTGCTATATCATGCCACCCATATTGCCATGTCAAACCTCTAACCATCCTTGCCTAGCAAACCGTTGATTGGCTATGTTACCGCTTTGCTCAGCCCCTCCTATAGCGTTGCTAGTTGCAGGTGAAGATGAAGTTTGTTCCATGTTGGAACATGATTATTTTGGGATATCACAATATCTCTTATTTAATTAATGCATCTATATACTTGGTAAAGGGTGGAAGGCTCGGCCTTATGCCTGGTGTTTTGTTCCACTCTTGCCACCCTAGTTTCCGTCATACCGGTGTTATGTTCCTTGATTTTGCGTTCCTTACACGGTTGGGTGATTTATGGGACCCCCTTGATAGTTCGCTTTGAATAAGACTCCTCCAGCAAGGCCCAACTTTGGTTTTACCATTTGACCACCTACCACCATACTTTTCCCTTGGGTTTTCGCGAGCCCGAGGGTCATCTTTATTTTAGCCCCCCCCCCCCCCCGGGCCAGTGCTCCTCCGAGTGTTGGTCCGAACCGAGCCGCCTGCGGGGCCACCTCGGGGAAACTCGATGGCTGGTTTTACTCGTAGCATTTCTCATCCGGATGTGCCCTGAGAACGAGATATGTGCAGCTCCTATCGGGATTTGTCGGCACAATCGGGCGGCGTTGCTGGTTTTGTTTTATTACTGTCGAAATGTCTTGTAGTCCGGGATTTCGAGATTGATCGGGTCTTCCCGGTAGAAGGAATATCCTTCGTTGACCGTGAGAGCTTATAATGGGCTAAGTTGGGACACCCCTGCAGGGTATTATCTTTCGAAAGCCGTGCCCGTGGTTATGAGGCAGATGGGAATTTGTTAATGTCCGGTTGTAGAACACCCGAAGTTGACCTTAATTAAAACACATCAACTGCGTGTGTAACTGTGATGGTCTCTTCTCGGCAGAGTCCGGGAAGTGAACACGGTGTTGGAGTTATGTCTGACATAGGTTGTTTCTAGGATCACTTCTTGATCACTTCTAGCTTCACGACCGTGCTTTGCTTCTCTTCTCGCTCTCTTTTGCGTTGTTAGCCACCATATATGCTAGTCGCTTGCTGCAGCTCCACCTCACAACCCTATCCTACCTTTAAGCTTAAATAGTCTTGATCTCGCGGGTGTGAGATTGCTGAGTCCCCGTGACTCACAGATTCTACCAAAAACAATTGCAGGTGCCGACGATGTCAGTGCAGATGACGCATCCGAGCTTAAGTGGGAGTTCGACGAGGAACGTGGTCGTTACTATGTGTCTTTTCCTGATGATCAGTAGTGGAGCCCAGTTGGGACGATCGGGGATCTGTGTAGCATTTGGGGTAGTCTTCTTTCATTTTGGTTCCGTAGTCGGACCTTGAGTGTAATCTGGATGATGGATGTTTATTTATGTATTGTGTGAAGTGGCGACTGTAAGCCAACTATGTATCTCTTTCCCTTATGTATTACATGGGTTGTGTGAAGATTACCTCACTTGCGACATTGCTTTCAATGCGGTTATGCCTCTAAGTCGTGCTTCGACACGTGGGAGATATAGCCGCATCGAGGGCGTTACAAGTAGGTAATCAGAGCCTTCCCCGACCTTAGGAGCCCCCACTGATTGATCGTTTTTAGCGGCCGAGTTGTGTCTAGAAAAATGTTTTGACTCATTTAGGAATTATGTATCGGAGAGTTTAGGAATTCTTTTTACTTCCCAGTCTCCTCATCGCTCTGGTAAGGCACCCTGACGTAGAGTTTTGACTCTTCTCTTCTCAAATTTCACTAAAAAAAATTTAGGATCACGCGGGTATCTTAGAATCGTTCCGATGGTTTTGTGATGACAACATTGTCTTGGTGCCTCCTGTCAGCAGGGGTTTAGTGGAAGTGTCCCGGGGAGTTGAGCTCTGAGGTGTTGTCGTCATAATTTTATCATTGCAGTTCTGGAATACCTGAGTTTAGTACGCCGACATCGAAAATCTCTTTTGTACAGTTGTTGGTGAGATAACCCTGATAGCCCAGTACTGAGGCGAGTGCGGGAGTATTGCCATAACTCGTATAACGGATGCTTTTCGAAGGTTGAGGTAGACGATTTCCGAAGGTTTCTTGGTTATGTGTTGAAGGATGGATACAGCTGGATCTAGGTATTGTTAGTTTGGGTGATATATTTTGTGTCCCCTGTATCCCCAACACCTGATTGCATAACCAGAAAGTTTCGGGAGTTTATAAGTGGGAATTCTAATAGCTTATAGGATATCTTTCCGACAGATGTATGATTTGAGATTGGGGCCTAACGTGCTAGTGGTCCGCCTATTCACGGCCGATTTACAGTGGTCGCGAGGCGTCTTAAAGAATCCTTGGCTATGCTGATTCGGGGACGTCTTGTTTGTCATTCGTGACGTCCGCTGTACGTCCTGCCCGTGTGGGCCCCACCACGAATACTTTGGGCGAAATCTCTATCATGTGTTTGTTCCGGCTTATTCTGCAAGCCAATCCTTTGTTTTGTTTTCAGTTGTGACATTCGAGTTGTTTCGAAGGCAGATGTTGATTCCATACCTTTATCTAAATGGCTTCTCAACTTATGGAAGTGTGATGCTTTACTTTGGAATTCATTCATTCATTCTTGTTCGAATGTTTATTGTGAAGACTATATGTTGCAATTTCGATCCTTTGATTCAGCTTGAATATATGTCTTTCAAGATGCTAATGGATGTCACCCTCTTCAGGATGGCTCCGCCAACGCGTCAGAATCCGGAACGCAATGAAGGAAGTCAGGCTAACCCTCCGCCACCACCTCCGCCTCCGGAGGCTTGGCAAGCCTTGATGACAGCCACCAATGCCAACGCTCAGATTCTGATTCAGCTCTTGCAAGATCGCAACCAAGGGCAAGGTAATCAGGGAAATCAAGGCCAAGGCAACAATCAGCCGCACTTCGCTACCCTCAATCAGTTCCTTGCAAATCAGCCAAAGACTTTCAGCTACTGTGTCGAGGCCACAGACGCCGATGATTGGCTCATGGGCATCAACAAGCACTTCGAATGTAGCAATGTCAGACCTGAGGACTTTGTCAAGTTTGCCTCTTTTCAACTCAAGGATCAAGCTGCTGAGTGGTACCAACAATACAAAGATTCCAGAGGAGGTCGTGTGATTACCTGGGATGATTTCCGCCGTGACTTCAAAGCTCATCACATTCCAGAAAGTGTTGTTGAGAGTAAGCGTGAGGAGTTCCGCAATCTCAAGCAAGGCAACATGTCTGTGTAGTCGGACCTTGAGTGTAATCTGGATGATGGATGTATATTTATGTATTGTGTGAAGTGGCGACTGTAAGCCAACTATGTATCTCTTTCCCTTATGTATTACATGGGTTGTGTGAAGATTACCTCACTTGCGACATTGCTTTCAATGCGGTTATGCCTCTAAGTCGTGCTTCCACACGTGGGAGATATAGCCGCATCGAGGGCGTTACAATTGTTGTCGGGGTCTTTGATTGACGCTGCTTGGAAGGCGCGCTCGAGGGAGCACACCGCATCTCTTTCCTCGCAGGGGACTGTGATGATCCCACCGCTTACTGGCATCTTGAGGATGTTGTAGTCATGGTGCGTCACTGCCATGAACTTGACCAGGGTCGGATACCCGAGGATGGCATTGTACGGGAGACAGATGTGGGCGACATCGAAGTCGATGAGTTTGGTGCGGTAGTTGTTGCGTTGTCCAAAGGTGACAGGGAGGCGGACCTGCCCTATCGGCATGGTGGGACCATCGGTCACTCCTGAGAAAGGCTTGGTAGGCTGAAGCTAGTCGTAGGGCACTTGGAGGCTGTCGAACGTCTCGACGGACAGGACGTTGAGCCATGCACCGCCGTCGATGAGGGTCTTGGTAACTTGCACGTTGCTGATGACGGGCGAGCAAAACATCGGGAGCGCGCCAGTGGTGGCCGCGCACTTGAGCTGATCTGCTGAGCTGAAAGTGATGGCGCACTTGAACAACCTAAGCGAGTGTGTGGCCTTAAGCCTGGGAAGGACTGCGTTCACCTCACGAGCAAACTGCTTGAAGATTCGCAGAGAGGTTGGGGTTGAGCTCCACCCAAGATGCAAGCAATTGCTCGCGGCTCCTGGAAGCCAACCCCCTTGTCCTGATAGTGGTCGTCGTTCCTTCTTGGTGGTGGCGGCAGTGGAGGAAGCCCAGCATTTCCCTGAGGACGGTCTTCGCGAGGCTGATCCCTCCAAGCGCCCTCGTGAGGCTGGTCTTGCCAGTGGTCCTCACGAGGCCGGTTGCACCACTCCTGGCGAGGGCCACAGTCGTCCAAGTGTCCTCTGTTGCGTCCTCCTCCTCAGTCGTAGCCCCGGTCGTTGCGCTCGGGGCGTCGACCGAGGTGCCCATCTCGAATGGCTTTGAGCTCTTGGCAGTCATTGGTGTTGTGGCTGTGGACGTTGTGGAAGGCGCAGAACGGTCGGCTGCTCTTGGATGACTCGGGCTGGTCGCGTCCGTGCTTCGTGTCCGGCTCCGCCGCAAGGACGGCCGCTCCCTTGCGCTTCATGTCTTTAGCCTTGGCTTTCTTCTCCTCTAGGTCGGTAGCTAGGAGCTCGAGGAGGGAAAGGAGCCCTTCCTCATCCCTTGTGCACTTGGTCGCTAGGTTGAATAGCTCCAGGTATGTGCACAGCTCTTCGTGGATGGCGAGCTCCTCCTTCATCTTCACGTCGCGGACACCATCAGAAAACGCGAAGATGATGGCCTCGTCCGTCACCTTGGGGATCTTGAGGCGAACGTTGTTGAAGCGCTGGATGTACTTCTGAAGGGTCTCCCCTGGTTGCTGCTTGACACGGCGCAGGTCACCCACGGCCGGAGGACGGTCGCGAGTGCCCTGGAAGTTGGCGACGAAGCAGTCGCACGTCTCACTCCAGGAGGAGATGGAGCCTGGGGGCAGATTTAGGAGCCAGGAGCGGGCACCATCCTTGAGAGCCATGGGGAACCAGTTCGCAATGACTTTTTCATCGCTGTTGGTTGCCTCGATGCTCAGCTCGTAGAGCTGTAGGAACTCCGTAGGGTCGGGGGTGTCGTCGTAGCGAGGAGGCAGGTCTGGCTTAAACTTGTCTAGCCATGCGATGCTACGCAGCTCGGGAGTGAAGCCACGGCAGCCGGCGGTGGCCACCGACACCCTTTGCTGATGTGGAGCTTGGCCATGATGCTCGCGCACCGCCATCGCAGGCGGCACACGGTCTTGTCGCAGAGGTGCTAGGAGCGCGGGAGCATTTTCTTGCGGACGAGGAACTTCTTGGAAGCTTCCTTATTCGCGCACAGGCGCCCGACACGGCGGGTCGCGCCGGGAGGCCGCACACCTTGGCGCCAGGACACTATCTTGGTGCGGAGGTGATGGAGGTGGCGCTCCATGAGCCACATCACCCGCAGCTGGCGGAGGGCGAGACAGCGAGAGGGAGGGTGAGGAAGTCCTGGACTAAGGGGTCCTCGGGCGTCCGGCCTGTTAGCCATGGGCCAGACTGATGGGCTGTGAAGACACGAAGACCGAAGACCGCACCCGCGTCCGGATGGGACTCTCCTTGGCGTGGAAGGCAAGCTTGGCGATCAAATATGTAGATTCCTTTCTTTGTAACCAACCTTGTGTAACCCTAGATCCTCCCGGTGTCTATACAAACCGGAGGACTTAGTCCGGAGGGGCAGAGATATATTCATTACCATAGTCATATAGGCTAGGCTTTTAGGGTTTAGCCATTACGATCTCGTGGTAGATCAACTCTTGTAATACTCATATTCATCAAGATCAATCAAGCAGGAAGTAGGGGATTACCTCCATAGAGAGGGCCCGAACCTGGGTAAACATCGTGTCCCCTGTCTCCTGTTACCATCGCCCCTAGACGCACAGTTCGGGACCCCCTACCCGAGATCCGTCGGTTATGACACCGACATTGGTGCTTTCATTGAGAGTTCCACTGTGACGTCGACGATGGGATCGATGGCTCAGCGAAGTCTGTCAAATAGCAACAATAAACCCTTGGAACGACACGGCTATAACTTTTAATGCCGGTGACAAACCAAAATACAGGACAGTCCGAGCACCAGCCGCCTTGGTCCTCAGTCCAATCGTGGACGGCTTTCGGCTCACCAAGGTTCTCATGGACGGCGGCAACGGACTAAACCTCATCTATGAAGATACACTCCACAAAATGGAAAAGATAGCTGCCACATCGAGTAGAGCAGCACGACCTTCCGAGTAGTCATTCCCAGTCAGGAGGCGCGGTGTGCGGGAAAAATAACACTCGATGTGGTATTCGGCACGCCGGAGTATTATAGGTTCGAAGAAATAACCTTCCAAGCGGCCCCCTTCAATAGAGGGTATCATGCCCTCTTGGGGCGAGAGGCATTTACACGCTTCCAAGCTATGCCTCGTTACGGGTACATGAAGCATAAGATGCCCGGGCCCAACGGCATAATCACTCTTGCCAGCGATCCGGACATAGCACTCTGCGCCAAAAACAAAACCGCATCCCTGGCCCTTGAGGCATTATCTGAAACCCTTGCGGCCGAAAAATTAACCGCACTGTGCTCCATGGTGGACAGAGACGATGTGATCTTAGACAAACGCCCCAAATCCACCTCCTTCAAGCCAGCGGAAGAAATAGTCAAATTCCAGGTCCATCCAATGGACCCCAAGAAGACAGCATCTATTGGTGCACAACTAGACCCAACGGTCGACGCCGCGCTACGAGATTTTCTTCGCGAAAACTGGGATATATTCGCCTGGCACCCTTCTGACATGCCAGGAATCCCGCGCAAGCTGGCCGAACACAGCCTCAACATATTAAAGGGATATAAACCGGTCAAACAAACATTGCGACGCTTTTCCGAACCCAAACGCCAAGCCATGGGAGAGGAGCTAGCCAAGCTAATCGAGGTCGGATTCATTAGAGAAATAAAACATCCGGACTGGCTAGCAAACCTGGTGATGATACCAAAGAAGGATAAATCCTAGCGCTTGTGCGTCGATTTTAAAGACCTCAATAAGGCTTGCCCTAAGGATCCCTTCCCCCTCCCCCGCATTGATCAAATCATTGACGCTACCGCAGGACACGACTCGCTGTGTTTCCTTGGCGCATATTCCGGATACCATCAAATCAAAATGAAGGAGTCCGATCAAGCTGCAACAACATTCATCCCCCCATATGGGCCATTCTGCTTCAACACCATGCCCTTTGGGCTCAAGAACGCCGGCGCCACCTACCAATGCATGATCCAAACATGCCTGGAAAAACAGATCGGACAAACAGTTGAAGCCTATGTGGACGATGTCGTAATCAAGACAAGGCACGTCGAAACACTAATAGACGACTTACGTCTCACGTTTGACAACCTCCGCGCATATGACATTAAGCTCAATCCGTAAAAGTGTGTTTTCGGCGTCCCCGCAGGAAAGCTGCTGGGCTTCTCGTTTCCAATAGAGGAATTGAAGCAAATCCAGCCAAAAACCAAGCTCTATCACAACTGGCTACGCCAATAGACCTTAAACAAGTCCAAAAACTCGCGGGTTGTGTGGCAGCTCTAAGCCGCTTTATCTCCAGATTGGGAGAAAAGGCACTGCCACTCTATCGCCTTCTACGACGAACCGATCACTTCGAGTGACGGACGCGGCAACAGTCGGACTGGAAGAAATAAAAACCCTTCTAGCGAGCAACGCAATCCTGGCCGCGCCAAACATCGGTGAACCCATGTTACTATACATATCGGTAACACATCAGGTGGTGAGCGCAGTACTCGTCGTTGAACGAGAACAGGACGGACACAAATTCCCGCTTCAGAAGCCAGTATACTACATATCCACTGTCCTTACACCATGCAAATCCCGGTACCCCCATTATCAAAAGATAGCATACGCGGTCTTCATGGCATCCCGAAAGCTACGACACTACTTCCAGGAGTGTTCGATCATGGTGGCTTCCGAAGTACCACTCAATGACATAATAAACAACTACGATGCCACGGGCCGGATTGCCAAATGGGCAATTGAGCTCCTTCCATTTGATATTACATACAAACCATGTCGAGCTATCAAATCCCAAGTACTGGCTGACTTCGCCGCCGAATCGACAGAGGCCGAACTCCCTAAAGTGTACGACACATATTCCAATTGGGTTATGCATTTCGATGGCTCCACAATGCTGGCAGGGCTAGGAGCGGGCGTCATTTTAACGTCCCCCAATGGAGATGTCGTTCAGTATGTACTCCAAATACTATACACAGACTCCAATAACGCAGCCGAATACGAGGCCTTATTTCATGGTCTCTGGATGGCTGTCTCCATGGGCAAACAATGCCTGGAAGTGCGCGGGGACTCAAACCTTGCAATATCTCAAATAAATGGAGACTTCGATGCCAAAGATCCGAAGATGGCAGCTTATCATAATGTCGTCCGGAAAATATCGGCTCGGTTCGAGGGGCTCGTATTCCATCACGCGGCCCGAGAAAGTAATCAAGCGGCGGACATTCTTGCTCGTATTGGCGCTAAGCGCGACCCCGTCCCACCTAATATCTTTCTAGAAAGGCTCTTCAAGCCATCCGTGGTATGGCAGGGGGAAAGCGGCAACACTAGTCCGGATCCAAACACAACCCCAGATTCCGAACACACCGATATCATCGGAGGCTCGGCCACCGAAATAACACCGTCGGCCCATCTCATTATGGCAGTCATTGCACCATGGACCGAACCCTTCTTGGCCTACCTTAATAGGAAGGAACTTCTTGAGGATCAGAATGAGGCCCGCCGCATTGTCCGGCGTTCGAAGGCCTACAAGGTTCACGATGGGGAGCTCTATAAGAAAAGCGTTACCGGAGTCCTTCAAAGATGTATCTCCGAGGAGGAGGGGCGGCAGCTCTTGGCTAAGATTCATGCCGGCCTCGGCGGGCACCACGACGCGGCTCGGGTCCTTGTTAGCAAGGCCTTCCGTACAGGGTTTTGTTGGCCAACGACCCGAGCAGACGCACAGGACCTTGTCCAACGTTGCGTCGGATGCCAACTCTTCGCCAACCAAAGCCATATGCCCCCCCCCACTGCCCTACAGACAATCCCCATTACTTGGCCTTTTGCGGTATGGGGATTGGATATGGTTGGACCCCTTAAAGGAGGAAGCCATAAGAAAAAAATCTGCTGGTCATGGTGGATAAATTCACTAAGTGGATAGAGGCCAAACTAGTTAAAACGGCCGAGTACGGGCCGGTGATAGAATTCATATCCGGTGTCGTACACCATTATGGTGTTCCACACAGTATCATCACCGATAACGGCTCCAATTTCACAGCAGACGAAGTAAAAACCTAGTGCGCTAATCTGGGCATCAAGCTCGATTGCGCCTTTGTCTATCATCCGCAGACAAATGGTCAAGTTGAACGAGCTAATGGTCTTATTATGAGCGGCATCAAGCCCAGACTAGTGCGATCTTTGAAAGAATCAGACAAGCACTGGGTTGAGGAGCTCGACTCCATACTCTGGGGGTTGCTGACCACGCCCAATTGCACTACCGGGTACACACCTTTCTTCATGGTGTACGGAGTAGAGGGAGTGTTACCCTGCGACATTATTCATGACTCACCTCGAGTGCGCATGTATGAAGAGAGGCTGATCTTGATCGGCATGACAGCTTAGATGTCCTGGAGGAGGAGCGCGACATCGCAAAAGCCCATTCTACATTTTATCAATAGCAGGCTCGCAGGTACCAAAGCAGAGAAGTGCGGGCCAAGACTTATAACATTGGCAAACTTGTTTTACGCCTGTCGGAGAGGACAAAGGACAAACTCAAGCCTAAGTGGGAGGGTCCTTTCATCATAGAAGAAGTTCTCACCGGAGGAGCGTACCGCCTACGTAATGCGTCAGACAATCGCCTGGAGCCGAACCCCTGGAACGCGGCCAAACTCCGAAGATTCTATGCCTAGAGCCGAACTATTTGTTCATCCCCTTCCCCCTGTTGTCTCCTTCACTTTTTCTCTCTTTTCGTTTTTTGTCTCTAGCCTTAAAGCTTTCACGCGGTTAGACCACGCACCCCTGACGCACACATCTTAAAATATGTACGTCCATTATACCTGGGGGCTTCTGGTACAGAAGCTTGCTATTATTCTCCGAGCATCAAGCTCATCACATACGTGTTTTCCCCATATGTACCTTTACTTCACCATTATATGCATTGATATGACTTAAGTTTTGGCCAAGTTGGGTTGCCTGGCTCCTGTGCTTATGCCCTACGTTCCCGTTAGTTCGGCTAGGGCATAAAGGGAGCGCCTCTGCGATTGTTACTGTCAGGTCATCCGGATGTGTACCTCAGACTGGGTGAAGCCGAAAGCTAGCATTCTTAAGGGAATATTCGGTCGGTGGACTAAAGCTGTTTTTTCGCATTCACTCCATTGTGAAACCCCAGAAGTTACATATACTATTGTTTTTCAATCACAGTTCGGACATGCACATTAACGCATGCACACCCAAGGAAAGGAACCCTTAACATAACTATTCTCTCCGGAAGATGTTTCTTACAACTTTAATGTAATATAACATAACTATCCAGATACAACTTGTCTGTTCAAGCAACTATGACCCCTACGCCTGGTTCCCACGCATACCCCGGCCTATTCGGCCGCATGGTATTCGGAAACACTCCGCACCTTCGGGTCCCGAGGTTGAAGCAAAAAGGTCTGCCATGGCAATCATTTTACAATTCAGCTAGAAGTTCCATATATTAAGGAAAGTACATAGTCACTTAGACTCATAGATTTCCTCCTCTACACCATCCAATAGGCTGTCTAACTTACAATCCTGTTGGGAATATTTGGCAGCTACTGCTACTTGGTCATATACCAGATGAACGGGCACTTCTTTCCCATCTGACCCTATAGGTCCGACCCGAGCCATGTGATTCGGATCAAGCTTGGTATACCGTGTTTTCACCATGGCCCAGGCCTCTCAGGCACCCTCTCGGCAGGCCGATATTTTCCATAATCGGATACGTCGCCGCGCTCCCTTGAATAGCTCTACAAGCTCCTCCATACTTCCTGGAGGGGAGGCGGATGGCCATAGGGCCTTGGTGACACTCCGCATTGCCAGCCGAGCTTGCTCATGCATCTGCGACATCCCTTGCAACAGATCTTCTGACAATCCAGACATCTCCTCTTCAGGACGGCCTGTCAGCATACCTGCAAGCATAAACCCTATCAGTTCCTTTTTATCTCCGAACTATTATAAGGTAAGTTCGACCACATACTGAATATGCCGCCTCGCAGCCTTTTATTCTCCTTCACGGAGTCGGCCAGTTGGTCCCTACTCGGGTCATAACGCGCTTGCCTGCGGCATGTTGTCTCTTCGCCTTTTTCTCGCTCGTTTGAGCGGCATTCAGTTTCTCTTCCAGTTGGTCCGACGACCCTGTGATGAGACAAGCAACAGTTTCAACACAGCTGGCATATAATTATTGTTTCTCGATGGAGGGAAATATTACCAGAGGACGACTTCTTGAACTTTTCCAGTTCGGTGGTAGCAGCAGTTAGCTGTGTCCGGCACTTCTCCAGCTCTTGGGCTAGCAGGTCGTTCTTCTCCGTAAGAACCTGGTTATACAACGATCCTTAAACCATTTGTACCAACTACTTCAAGTCTCGGGGGCTACTGGCACATGGTTATCAAATTCGGACAAGATAAACTTACCTGCACATCTTTTAAATGCTGCTCTGTGGCTCTGTTAAGCCCATCTCGAGCAGCCCGGATGTATGCATCAGCCGAGCTGAAGGCGTTGGACACCTCTTTTGAGAAGCGGTGATTTCATAAAACGGCCCTCCGGCGCCGATGATTCATGGCGCTCTCCACTTCCGAGTTGGTGACGGACATATCTTCCAAGCCCTCCGTAGAAGGACAGTCCGGTGCCACTCCCATATCGGGCCCCGTCTCCTCGACTGGGACCGAATCATGGCTATTAGGAGTACGACTAGCCGGGTTCTCAGACACAGTCCTCCGAACCTTGTTTCTGATACAAGACAAACATAGGAGCCATGGTTGGACACGACATCTCAAGAACATAGTTGCAAACCCATACCTCTTCGATGAAGGCTCGGCCATATCTTTGTTTGCCTTCCTCTTCGAAGGCCTACCCGGCGTGGGGGGCGCTCTCTTTGGAGATGCCCCTGGGGCAGCATGACGCGCCGAGCGCCTCCCCTTTTGAGCACAGGACGATGCGGTGGGTGAGGAAGAATGAGAAAACTCTCTTGGACAAGGTGTCTCCTGATTACTTACGTGTGAAGCGGGAAGAAGACCGGATAATCAGCGATGATGGCTACTTCTGTGCCGTCATAGCTCGTTTGGTAAAACACCCCGTTCTCAAGCACCACAAATATATCCGGATCCTCTTCAAATCTGGGGTCAAGGTCCCGATTTTGGCCCTCGGGCTGCGGGGCGGGGCTGTGAAGTCCTTCAGAAATCTTTCGCCAGTGCTGTTATAAATAAACGGGTTAATATTCAGTGAATGTAGCCCAGGGAGAGGAATGAGTAGAGCAGAAGAGTTGGGGGCTTACCCAGCTAGGAGGACTATACATAGAGTATCCTTCCCTGTGATTCATGCGCAAGAACTCCTCTTCTTCCCCTTTGAAAAGTTCGGCCAAAATTTTGGCCAGGGCGGCAGGGGTGTCTGGACCTTTCCTCCCATAGCGGGAGGCGTCGTCTTCCCCATTATAGTGCCACATGGGAAGTCCTCTGTATTGGAGCGGCTAGATCCCCCCCCCCCCCCGCACTATGGAGGTTGCCATTACTTCGACTATTGTGTATCCGGACTGGGCGAGCATCCTTATCTTGCTCAGGAGTTGGCGAACCTCCGCACTATCTTCTCCCTCGAGGCTCCGAGGGCGCCAGCTGTGGCATTTCTTCAAAGGAGCGTTTGTGAACTCAGGAAGACCCCTCCGGACTGGGTCTAGAAGTACGACGTCCTTGATGTAGAACCACTCAGAAGTCCACTCTTCGGAAGCCTTCTTCGGTGTGCCGGATAAGTATCCGATCTAGGCAATGCGCCATATTTCGGCTCCGCACACTTCAAATATCGATCCCTCGTGGTTACGCGGAACGAGGCAGAATAACCTTCTCCACAGTTCACAATGGGCCTCACAACCCAGGAATAGTTTGCATAAAGCAACATAACACGCAATGTGCAGGATGGAGGCTGGAGTGAAGTTGTGTAGCTGGAGGCCATAATATTCCAGAAGACCTCGGAGGAATGGATGAATTGGAAACCCCACGCCCCTTAACAGATAGGGGACGAAACACACTCGTTCCCCCACGGATGGATTGGGGAAATCCTCCACCTTGGTTTTGCCGCAGAGATATATTCATTACCATAGTCATACAGGCTAGGATTTTAGGGTTTAGCCATTACGATCTCGTGGTAGATCAACTCTTGTAATACTCATATTCATCAAGATCAATCAAGCAGGAAGTAGGGGATTACCTCCATAGAGAGGGCCCGAACTTGGGTAAACATCGTGTCCCCTGTCTCCTGTTACCATCGCCCCACAGTTCAGGACCCCCTACCCGAGATCCGCCGGTTTTGACACCGACAGAGGGCGCAGGGGAGCCCCCTGCGGCACTGACGAGCTCGGCGATGCGGTCGAGCCAGTCCTCGTAGAGGTCGTCGATGGGGCGTTAGCGCATGAGTTCGCGTGCCATGAGCAACGCGGCCTGTGCGTCCATGGGGGCGCGACGAGAGTGAGATGACGAGCCGGCCGGGGTCAGCGATGGAGTGGCGGTGCGGTCGTCTCGCCGCACCAAGGGGTGCAGCGAGGATGCTTGCTGCTCGTTCCCCGCCACGCCGGTGGCGGCAGGCAACAGGGAACGATGGGGGGCCTGCCGATGGGAGCCGTCTGAACGGCGAGGGAGGCCCGACGCTCAGCGCGAGCTCAGCGAGCATCCGCCATGGAGACGACAAAGCGATGGGACGCGGATCGACGGAAGGAAAGCTTCGGCGCACCCCTACCTGGCGCGCCAAATGTCGGATTCCAGGTTCCGGCAAAACCCGTGAGGTTGGAACACTGGGGTGCGCACGAAGATCTCCCCCTACCTAATCACGCCCTCAACCTCGCCACGATCTCAAAGGCTAGATCGACGAACTCGCCACACACGAGACACAAGATTTATACTGGTTGGGGCCACTGTTGTGGTGTAATACCCTACTCCAGTGTGGTGTAGTGGATTGCCTCTTGGGCTGAGGATGAACAGTACAAGGGGAAGAACAGACTCCTGAGGCGAGGTGTTCTTGTGCTTGGTGGGTGTGAGGATGGGTTGGATCTAGTCCAAGATGAGATGTGTTCTACTGTGGTGGCTAGTCCTATTTATAGAGGCCCTGGTCCTCTTCCCAAATATTGAGCGGGAAGGGAGCCAACAACGGCCAATCTAAAAGGGGATAGCTAGTATAAGCTATCCTGACTAAAGGTGGTCTTCGCCTGCCAAAGGCTCTGGTGGTGACGCCGTCTTGGGCTCCACGGTGACCTCCGTCCAGTTGTCCTGCTGGTCTTGGTCTCGTTGCACCGATATGGAAACCTTTGCTTGATGCCTCAGTACTTGTAGCCTGCGCTTGCCTCCTTAGCACCAAAGGGGAAACGAGGACACTGTGCACGCTGGCGCCCGCCTGGCGTCTGCCTGATCTTAGTCGTCATGGTTGACGTCGTAGGAACCTCGTGAGGTTTGCCATTGTCGGTGTCAAAACCGGCGGATCTCGGGTAGGGGGTCCCGAACTGTGGGCCTAGGATCGATGGTAACAGAAGACGGGGGACACAATGTTTACCCAGGTTCGGGCCCTCTCTATGGAGGTAATACCCTACTTCCTGCTTGATTGATCTTGATGAATATGAGTGTTACAAGAGTTGATCTACCACGAGATCGTAATGGCTAAACCCTAGAAGTCTAGACTATGAGTATATGGTAATGAATCTGTCCTATCCAAACTATGCTCTCTGGTTTATATAGACACCGGAGAGATCTAGGGTTACATGAGGTCGGTTACATAGGAGGGAATCTTCATAATAGGTCGCCTAGCTTGCCTTCCACGCCAAGTAGAGTCCGATCCGGACACGGGTATAGTCTTCGGTCTTCGTGTCTTCACAGCCCATCAGTACGGCCCATAGATAACAGGTCGGACGCCCGAGGACCCCTTAGTCCAAGACTCCCTCAGTAGCCCCTGAACCTGGCTTCAATGACGAGGAGTCCGGTGCGCAGATTGTCTTCGGCATTGCAAGGCGGGTTCCCCTTCTTCCGAGCTCCAAGATAGTCTTCGGATTCAGTAAATATATCCGGACCTGTGTATGTAATTGCAGAAAATACAGTACTCTACGATTCCAATCTGCTGACAACTATTTACGACATTGTGTCATGCCCGCCCTGTTATTATTTCCAACTGTTGGCTAGCCCGTCGCCCCACATCCCGGGGAGCGGTTTTATTGGCACGTCTTGTCAAAGCAGAGATCGTGCCCCCTTATTCACGGGATTTTCAATAATGCAGGTGTGGGTAACCCAACCGTCCCAGGGTATAACTCTTTGAGGATAGGTAAGTTTTGAGACCCATGAGGGGACGCTCGATATTCTGGGCCTTTATATAGGGACCCAAACTTGTCCTTCTCCTCCGCGCTTGCTTCTTCCTCAACCCCAGCCACCTCGAGTTCTATCCTTCGAGCTTCAATCACCACCGGCCCCCAATCATGTCCGGGCCCAGCCGTTCAGGCCGGTGGGTGGCCTCTTCTGTCACAGAGGAGGATATTGTGAAGCTCCGCGTGGCGAGGTATCTGACCCCAGAAATCCTTCATTTGATTCCTTCCAAGGGGCAGGTTATTCCCACCCCCAAATCCGGCGAGAGGGTAGTATTTGTGTCACACTTTCTCCATGGGTTAGGGTTCGCGCTTAACCCCTTCGTCCGGGGGACCATGTTCTACTATGGGCTAGATTTTCATGATCTGGCCTCGGACTCCGTCCTCCTTATCTCGACATTTATCGTCACATGTGAGGCCCTCCTCCGGACTCCTCTGCACTTTTGTTTGTGGCTCAAGACATTCGATGTGAGGCCGCGGGTGACGGAGGAGGAGCAGGCAGAATGCGGCAGCGTTATAATAAGCAATCTTGCCAGCGCGATTTGGTTTGAAGGATCTTTCGCCGAGTCTTCCGACCTATGGCAGCAGGGGTGGTTTTATGTCAACGAGCCGCGGGGCTCCAAGTGGGCAGCTACGCCCGCGTTTCGACCCGGCCCTCCAACTCAGCTCGCTTCATGGACCAATAAAGGATTAGACTGGGGGTCCGCCAATGAAGTGCAGACTCTGCAAAGTCGCATCTAAAGCCTTACCGAGAAGGGCATCAAACTCGTGAACGTTGTTCAAGTAATGCTAGTCCGCCGGATCCCGCCATGTCAGCGGCGGCCTCTCTGTATGTGGGAGTTTAATCCAGAAGGGCGGCGGACTCTTCAGCACTTCTTCGGTGCTATGCACGAAGGGATGTGGCGATTATATTTCGGGGAGCGAGAGGAAAGGCCGGACACCACTGAAGACGTTGGCCTTGACCGCAATCATCCGGACACTCCGGTAAGTATTCAATCTCCGAACACCTTTCATTCAAGCATATCTTGACAGGATACTGAACGACCCGTCCTTGTACAGGACTGGATAAAGAAAGCGGTGTTGATCTAGTGTCCAGCGCCCCTTCCCGAAGACCCCGCATCCGCCCTGCTGACGCGGATGTTAACTCCGACATCGTACCAGGTGTCTGCAGAGGGGGTGAGAGCGGGGAGCCCAAAGGAGATGCCCGCCTTGAGGATTATTCAGACGCTGTGTTTGGGGAAACCGAAACCCTTTTGCCCAAGGGCAAAGGAGTAGAGGGGGCCTTCCATAGCAAGAAGAGGGCCACTTCTGGAGGTCAGGAGGGGAAACCTTCCAAGAAAGGTAAGACGCAATCGTCGGGCGGCTTGGGTCGAGCAATCGACATCGATGTAGAGCTTGATGATGAGGACGAACCTCCGGCCAGACCGTAAGTGACACCGGGTACTTTAACCATGTTGGGGAACGAAGTAATTTCAAAAAAATTCCTACGTACGCGCAAGATCATGGTGATGCATAGCAACGAGAGGGGAGAATGATGTCCACGTACCCTCGTAGACCGAAAGCGGAAGCGTTATAACAACGCGGTTGATGTAGTCGTATGTCTTCACGCCCCGACCGATCAAGCACCGAAACTACGGCACCTCCAAGTTCTAGCACACGTTTAGCTCGAGGACGATCCCCGGACTCCAATCCAGCAGAATGTTTGGGAAGAGTTCTGTCAGCACGATGGCGTGGTGACGATCTTGATGTTCTACCGTCGCAGGGCTTTGCCTAAGCACCGCTACAATATTATCGAGGATTATGGTGGAGGGGGGCACCGCACACGGCTAAGAGATCAATGATCAATTGTTGTGTCTCTAGGGTGCCCCCCTGCCCCCGTATATAAAGGAGCAAGGGGGAGGAGGTGCGACCAGGCAAGGGGCGCGCCAGGAGGAGTCCTACTCCTACCGAGAGTAGGACTCCCCCCTTTTCCATGTTGGACTAGGACTTGGGGGGAAAGAGAGAGAGGGGGAAAGGAAAGGGGGGGCGCCCCCCCCTCCTTGTCCAATTCGTACTTGGGGGAAGGGGCGCGCGGCTGCCCCTTGGCCTCCTCTCCTCTTCCTCCACTAGGCCCATTAAGGCCCATTACGTTACCGGGGGTTCCGGTAACCCCTCCGGTACTTCGGTAAAATCACTATTTCACCCGGAACACCTCCGATGTCCAAACATAGGCTTCCAATATATCAATCTTCATGTCTCGACCATTTCGAGACTCCTATTCATGTCCGTGATCACATCCAGGACTCCGAACAACCTTCGGTACATCAAAACATATAAACTCATAGTGAAACTGTCATCGTAACGTTAAGCGTGCGGACCCTACGGGTTTGAGAACAATGTAGACATGACCGAGACACGTCTCCGGTCAATAACCACTAGCGGAACCTGGATGCTCATATTGGCTCCTACATATTCTACGAAGATCTTTATCGGTCAGACCGCATAACAACATACGTTGTTCGCTTTGTCATCGGTATGTTACTTGCCCGAGATTCGATCGTCGGTATCTTAATACCTAGTTCAATCTCGTTACCGGCAAGTCTCTTTACTCGTTCCGTAATACATCATCCCGCAACTAACTCATTAGTTGCAATGCTTGCAAGGCTTAAGTGATGTGTATTACCGAGAGGGCCCAGAGATACCTCTTCGACAATCGGAGTGACAAATCCTAATCTCGAGATACGCCAACCCAACATGTACCTTTGGAGACACCTATAGAGCACCTTTATAATCACCCAGTTATGTTGTGACGTTTGGTAGCACACAAAGTGTTCCTCCGGTAAATGGGAGTTGCATAATCTCATAGTCACGGGAACATGCATAAGTTATGAAGAAAGCAATAGCAACATACTAAACGATCAAGTGCTAAGCTAACGGAATGGGTCATATCAATCACATCATTCTCCTAATGATGTGATCCCGTTAATCAAATGACAACTCATGTCTATGGCTAGGAAACATAATCATCTCTGATCAACGAGCTAGTCAAGTAGAGGCATACTAGTGACAGTCTGTTTGTCTATGTATTCACACAAGTATTATGTTTCCGGTTAATACAATTCTAGCATGAATAATAAACATTTATCATGATATAAGGAAATAAATAATAACTTTATTATTTCCTCTAGGGCATACTTCATGAAATAAATAATAACTTTAGAATCGTCTGAATCAGTGTCAAAGCTTGCATCAACGTAACCATTTATGATGAGCTCTTTGTCACCCCATATACGAGAAACATATCTTTAGTCCTTTTCAGGTACTTCAGGGTGTTCTTGACCGCTGTCCAGTGATCCACTCTAGGATTACTTTGGTACCTCCCTGCTAGACTTCTAGCAAGGCACACATCAGGTCTGGTACACAGCATTGCATACATGATAGAGCCTATGGCTGAAGCATAGAGAACATCTTTCATTTTCTCTCTATCTTCTGCGGTGGTCGGACATTGAGTCTTACTCAACTTCACACCTTGTAACACAGGCAAGAACCCTTTCTTTGCTTGATCCATTTTGAATTTCTTCAAAACTTTGTCAAGGTATGTGCTTTGTGAAAGTCCAATTAAGCGTCTTGATCTATCTCTATAGATCTTAATGCCCAATATGTAAGCAGCTTCACCGAGGTCTTTCATTGAAAAACTCTTATTCAAGTATCCCTTTATGCTATCCAGAAATTCTATATCATTTCCAATTAGTAATATGTCATCCACATATAATATCAGAAATGCTACAGAGCTCCCACTCACTTTCTTGTAAGTACAGGCTTCTCCAAAAGTCTGTATAAAACCAAATGCTTTGATCACACTATCAAAGTGTTTATTCCAACTCCGAGAGGCTTGCACCAGTCCATAAATGGATTGCTGGAGCTTGCACACTTTGTTAGCTCCCTTTGGATCGACAAAACCTTCCGGTTGCATCATATACAACTCTTCTTCCAGAAATCCATTCAGGAATGCAGTTTTGACATCCATCTGCCAAATTTCATAATCATAAAATGCGGCAATTGCTAACATGATTCGGACAGACTTAAGCATCGCTACAGGTGAGAAGGTCTCATCATAGTCAATCCCTTGAACTTGTCGAAAACCCTTCGCAACAAGTCGAGCTTTGTAGACAGTAACATTACCGTCAGGGTCAGTCTTCTTCTTGAAGATCCATTTATTCTCAATTGCTTGCCGATCATCGGGCAAGTCAACCAAAGTCCACACTATGTTCTCATACATGGATCCCATCTCAGATTTCATGGCTTCTAGCCATTTTGCGGAATCTGGGCTCACCATCGCTTCTTCATAGTTCGTAGATTCATCATGATCTAGTAGCATGACTTCCAGAACAGGATTACCGTACCACTCTGGTGCGGATCATACTCTGGTTGATCTATGAGGTTCGTAGTAACTTGATCTGAAGTTTCATGATCATCATCTTTAGCTTCCTCACTAATTAGTGTAGGTGTCACAGAAACTGGTTTCTGTGATGTACTACTTTCCAATAAGGGAGCAGGTACAGTTACCTCATCAAGTTCCACTTTCCTCCCACTCACTTCTTTCGAGAGAAACTCCTTCTCTAGAAAGGATCCATTCTTAGCAACAAATGTCTTACCTTTGGATTTGTGATAGAAGGTGTACCCAACAGTTTGCTTTGGGTATCCTATGAAGACACATTTCTCCGATTTGGATTCGAGCTTATCAGGTTGAAGCTTTTTCACATAAGCATCGCAGCCCCAAACTTTAAGAAACGACAACTTTGGTTTCTTGCCAAACCACAGTTCATAAGGCGTCGTTTCAATGGATTTCTATGGTGCCCTATTTAACATGAATGCGGCCGTCTCTAAAGCATAACCCCAAAACGATAGCGGTAAATCTGTAAGAGACATCATAGATCACACCATATCTAGTAGAGTACGATTACGACGTTCGGACACACCATTACGCTATGGTGTTCCAAGTGGCGTGAATTGCGAAACTATTCCGCATTGTTTCAAGTGTAGACCAAACTCGTAACTCAAATATTCTCCTCCACGGTCAGATCGTAGAAACTTTATTTTCTTGTTACGATGATTTTCAATTTCACTCTGAAATTCTTTGAACTTTTCAAATGTTTCAGACTTATGTTTCATTAAGTAGATATACCCATATCTGCTTAGATCATCTGTGAAGGTGAGAAAATAACGATATCCGCCACGAGCCTCAATATTCATCGGACCACATACATCTGTATGTATGATTTCCAACAAATCTGTTGCTCTCTCCATAGTACCGGAGAACGACATTCTAGTCATCTTGCCCATGAGGCACGGTTCACAAGTACCAAGTGATTCATAATCAAGTGGTTCCAAAAGTCCATCAGTATGGAGTTTCTTCATGCATTTTACACCGATATGACCTAAACGATAGTGCCATAAATAAGTTGCACTATCATTATCAACTCTGCATCTTTTGGCTTCAACATTATGAATATGTGTATCACTACTATCGAGATTCATAAAAAATAGACCACTCTTCAAGGGTGCATGACCATAAAAGATATTACTCATATAAATAGAACAACCATTATTCTCTGATTTAAATGAATAACCGTCTCGCATCAAACAAGATCCAGATATAATGTTCATGCTCAACGCTGGCACCAAATAACAATTATTTAGGTCTAGTACTAATCCCAAAGGTAGATGTAGAGGTAGCGGGCCGACCGTGATCACATTGACTTTGGAACCATTTCCCACGCGCATCGTCACCTCGTCCTTGGCCAGTGTTCGCTTAATCCGTAGTCCCTGTTTTGAGTTGCAAATATTAGCAACAGAACCAGTATCAAATACCCAGGTGCTACTGCGAGCTCTAGTAAGGTACACATCAATAACATGTATATCACATATACCTTTGTTCACCTTGCCATCCTTCTTATCCGCCAAATACTTGGGGCAGTTCCGCTTCCAGTGACCAGTCTGCTTGCAGTAGAAGCACTCAGTTTCAGGCTTAGGTCCAGACTTGGGTTTCTTCTCCTGAGCAGCAACTTGCTTGTTGCTCTTCTTGAAGTTCCCCTTCTTCTTCCCTTTGCCCTTTTTCTTGAAACTAGTGGTCTTGTTGACCATCAACACTTGATGCTCCTTCTTGATTTCTACCTCCGCAGCTTTTAGCATTGCGAAGAGCTCGGGAATTGTCTTATCCATCCCTTGCATGTTACAGTTCATCACGAATCTCTTGTAGCTTGGTGGCAGTGATTGGAGAATTCTGTCAATGACGCTATCATCCGGAAGATTATCTCCCAGTTGAATCAAGTGATTATTATACCCAGACATCTTGACTATATGCTCACTGACAGAACTATTCTCCTCCATCTTGCAGCTATAGAACTTATTGGAGACTTCATATCTCTCAATCTGGGCATTTGCTTGAAATATTAAGTTCAACTCTTGGAACATCTCATATGCTCCATGACGTTCAAAACGTCGTTGAAGTCCCGGTTCTAAGCCGTA
This sequence comes from Aegilops umbellulata, assembly GCA_032464435.1. NCBI lineage: Eukaryota > Viridiplantae > Streptophyta > Magnoliopsida > Poales > Poaceae > Aegilops > Aegilops umbellulata. Next base: position 547,006,698 of record CP136057.1, read on the forward strand.
AAGCATGGCACAATGAACTATCAAGTAGTCATCAGCTTTGCTCTGCCAGACGTTCTTAACGTCGTCCGTTGCATCAGCAGCAGGCCTGGCACCCAGCGGTGCTTCCATGATGTAATTCTTCTGTGCAGCAATGAGGATAATCCTCAAGTTACGAACCCATTCCGTGTAATTGCTACCATCATCTTTCAACTTTGCTTTCTCAAGGAACGCATTAAAATTCAACGGAACAACAGCACGGGCCATCTATCTACAATCAAACATAAACAAGCAAGATACTATCAGGTACTAAGTTCATGATAAATTTATGTTCAATTAATCATATTACTTAAGAACTCCCACTTAGAAAGACATCTCTCTAATCCTCTAAGTGATCATGTGATCCAAATCAACTAAACCATAACCGATCATCACGTGAAATGGAGTAGCTTTCAATGGTGAACATCACTATGTTGATCATATCTACTATATGATTCACGCTCGACCTTTTGGTCTCAGTGTTCCAAGGCCATATCTGCATAAGCTAGGCTCGTCAAGTTTAACCTGAGTATTCTGCGTGTGCAAAACTGGCTTGCACCCGTTGTAGATGGACGTAGAGCTTATCACACCCGATCATCACGTGGTGTCTGGGCACGACGAACTTTGGCAACGGTGCATACTCAGGGAGAACACTTTTATCTTGAAATTTAGTGAGAGATCATCTTATAATGCTACCGGCAATCAAATCAAGATAAGGTGCCTAAAAGATAAACATCAAATCCAATCAATATAAGTGATATGATATGGCCATCATCATCCTGTGCTTGTGATCTCCATCTCTGAAGCAACGTCATGATCACCATCGTCACTAGCGCGACACCTTGATCTCCATCGTAGCATCATTGTCGTCTCGCCAATCTTATGCTTCTACGACTATCGCTACCGCTTAGTGATAAAGTAAAGCATTACAGGGCGATTGCATTGCATACAATAAAGCGATAACCATATGGCTCCTGCCAGTTGCCGATAACTCGGTTACAAAAACATGATCATTTCATACAATAAAATTTTGCATCATGTCTTGACCATATCACATCACAACATGCCCTCCAAAAACAAGTTAGACGTCCTCTACTTTGTTGTTGCAAGTTTTAGGTGGCTGCTACGGGCTTAGCAAGAACCGTTCTTCCCTACACATCAAAACCACAACGATAGTTTGTCAAGTTGGTGCTGTTTTAACCTTCGCAAGGACCGGGCGTAGCCACACTCGGTTCAACTAAAGTTGGAGAAACTGACACCCGCCAGCCACCTGTGTGCAAAGCACGTCGGTAGAACCAGTCTCGCATAATGTCGGTCCGGGCCGCTTCATCCAACAATACCGCCGAATCAAAGTATGACATGCTAGTAAGCAGTACGACTTATATTGCCCACAGCTCACTTGTGTTCTACTCGTGCATATAACATCAACGCATAAAGCCAGGCTCGGATGCCACTGTTGGGGAACGTAGTAATTTCAAAAAAATTCCTACGCACACGCAAGATCATGGTGACGCATAACAACGAGAGGGGAGAGTGTTGTCCACGTACCCTCGTAGACCGAAAGCGGAAGCGTTATAACAACGAGGTTGATGTAGTCGTACGTCTTCACGGCCCGACCGATCAAGCACCGAAACTACAGCACCTCCGAGTTCTAGCACATGTCAGCTCGATGACGATCCCCGGACTCCGATCCAGCAGAATGTCAGCAAAGAGTTCCGTTAGCATGATGGCGTGGTGATGATCTTGATGTTCTACCGCCGCAGGGCTTCGCCTAAGCACCGCTACAATATTATCGAGGATTATGGTGGAGGGGGCACGGCTAAGAGATCAATGATCAATTGTTGTGTCTCTAGGGTGCCCCCTGCCCCCGTATATAAAGGAGCAAGGGGGAGGAGGTGCGGCCAGGCAAGGGGCGTGCCAGGAGGAGTCCTACTCCTACCGGGAGTAGGACTCCCCCCCTTTTCCATGTTGGACTAGGACTTGGGGGGAGAGAGAGAGGGGGGGAGGAAAGGGGGCGCCGCCCCCCCCCCCCCTCCTTGTCCAATTCAGACTTGGGGGGAGGGGCGCGCGGCTGCCCCTTGGCCTCCTCTCCTCTTCCTCCACTAGGCCCATTAAGGCCCATTAGGTTACCGGGGGTTCCGGTAACCCCTCCGGTATTCCGGTAAAATCACTATTTCACCCGGAACACCTCCGATGTCCAAACATAGGCTTCCAATATATCAATCTTCATGTCTCGACCATTTCGAGACTCCTCGTCATGTCCGTGATCACATCTGGGACTCCGAACAAGCTTCGGTACATCAAAACATATAAACTCATAATGAAACTGTCATCGTAACGTTAAGCGTGCGGACCCTACGGGTTTGAGAACAATGTAGACATGACCGAGACACGTCTCCGGTCAATAACCAATAGCAGAACCTGGATGCTCATATTGGCTCCTACATATTCTACGAAGATCTTTATCGGTCAGACCGCATAACAACATACGTTGTTCCCTTTGTCATCGGTATGTTACTTGCCTGAGATTCGATCGTCGGTATCTTAATACCTAGTTCAATCTCGTTACCGGCAAGTCTCTTTACTCGTTCCATAATACATCATCCCGCAACTAACTCATTAGTTGCAATGCTTTCAAGGCTTAAGTGATGTGTATTATCGAGAGGGCCCAGAGATACCTCTCCGACAATCGGAGTGACAAATCCTAATCTCGAAATACGCCAACCCAACATGTACCTTTGGAGACACCTGTAGACCACCTTTATAATCACCCAGTTGCGTTGTGACGTTTGGTAGCACACAAAGTGTTCCTCCGGTAAACGGGAGTTGCATAATCTCATAGTCATAGGAACATGTATAAGTTATGAAGAAAGCAATAGCAACATACTAAACGATCAAGTGCTAAGCTAACGGAATGGGTCATGTCAATCACATCATTCTCCTAATGATGTGATCCAGTTAATCAAATGACAACTCATGTCTATGGCTAGGAAACATAACCATCTCTGATCAACGAGCTAGTCAAGTAGAGGCATACTAGTGACACTCTGTTTGTCTATGTATTCACACAAGTATTATGTTTCCGGTTAATACAATTCTAGCATGAATAATAAACATTTATCATGATATAAGGAAATAAATAATAACTTTATTATTGCCTCTAGGGCATATTTCCTTCAAACCATACCTCATTCCTTTCTTATTACTGAAGTAATCCCCCGATATATGCACGTCCTCACAGGTTAACGCCTGGTGTTTCTCAATCGTCCTCCTCCTTGGGGGACCTTCTGCCGGAGATGATGGAGAGTGACACGCCTTCTCCGGCCTCCTCACCCAATAGGGCGGATGATCTTGAGGTGTCGTCCCGGAGGGCTCCTCCCCACCGGCAAGTAGCGCAGGAAACGAGGAAGGAGTTGCCCGAAGGTGGCGCCTCTGTCGCTTAGGGTTCGGGGATCAAGAATGATGGCCCCGAACTATCCGGTTTACAGCCAGAGGCGATTCTAGAGGCGGGTAAGCGGATTCCTGCAAAGGAGTGTCGTGCTAAGGCGGAGGTGTCTGAAGACCCAGGAGTGCCGGGGACGCTGACGGACATGCTGCGACGAGCGTCCGTTTTGGAAGAGCACGTTCCTTAATGGTTGCGGTGATTGAAAAGGTTCTCTCCGCGAAGAGCGGGTTGAACGAGGCCTTTACGAGTCTTCTAAGAGGTTTTGAGGTTTGTGATGTAATGTTGTCAATTGAATGATATTGACAGAATGCACCTGTTGTGTATGCAGTAGCCCCTGAGGCTCGGATTGCGTTCCGAAGGAAGCAATCGGAGGATCAAAAAGATGTGCTCAGGTACTAATTGATTTAATTTGGAAAACAGGCTACCGTCTCTCCTGCCACTACTCGAAATATGGAGGTGGCCGAACTACAGCAAAAGCTGGATATTGTGGAGGATGACATTGCATTGATCAGCAGGCGTCTTGACGACTCGCAAGGTATATATTTCGAGCATTCCTTACACCAATGTGCTTGTAATTTAAGCCTGACTCTGAAAAAGAGTTTTATATGAAATATGCATGAATGCAGATGGTGCCGCCACCGTGGAAGCCCTTCGGGCGGAGCTGGCCCGGGTCAAGGAGCAGACCCGATTTAGCGATGCAGCTGTCGAAAAGGCATTGGCTGAGTTGAAAGCCGAACAAGCTGCGCGGCGTCAAGACAAGGAGAAGATGTCCGCCATGGCGCACGAGTTAGATAATGCGGCTAGCCGTTGTAAACTTCTTGAGAAGGAAAATGAAGCCAAGGCGGCTGAACTTGACAAGGCCTTACGAGAGGCAAGAGAAGCGCGGTCCGAATCCAGAGCGGCCCGAGAGGAGATCCGGCAAGCTGGGGAGATTGTGGCTGGCAAGCCCTTTTTGCTATAGGCTAAGTTCAGTGATCCAAACTATGCTCAGCTTAACCAAGTGTGGAGTTCTCCAGACAATTTTTTAGACTTGCCGAAGAGTTCTTCCGACGCGGCGCAGTTTTACCATGCGCAAGAGGGGTATGCAATGGAGAAGCTTTTTTGGTCACAATTTGGTGCGTCGAAGCGCCCTCTGTTGCTGAATGAACAGATGCCCCAGTGGGCCGAGCTGCATAGGATATCCGGCGCTATCATGAAGAACGTCAAGTCCGGTTGTGGCCAACTAAACCTGTTCCGAGTAGTTACTTCGGTGTGGTGAGCGGCTTGTTGATGCGGTGGCGCGTATCGACGCTGTGAAGCGGTCGGCGTGCACTGAAGGTGCACGAATGGCCTTCGCCCGAGTCAAGACATTCTGGGGGAAGATGAAGGCCATCAATGTGGCGGCGAAGAGTCCACCCAAAGGCAAGGACCGTCCGGAACCGGAGCAGTATTTTGAAGACGTCCTAGAGGCCGCCCGCTTGATAGAGGGTCAGTGCTCGAAAGACATAATGTTCGAGTGATATGTATAAGTGTTGTAACAGACAACTTTATGATTTAATCTGTTTTCATCTTTTGCTTGAAAGCTTGTATTCCTCCTGTGCGGCCGTTTTAATGTAATCTGAAAGTTTTCCAGTCATCGGCTTTAGCCCCCTCGTAGGAAAAGCATTGAATCACTCTTTATCCAACGTCTCGGTCCATAAAGGAGGTGATAATGCGGCGAACCAGGCAATCGGACTATAGGGCGTTAACACTTTCACTTAGCCATAGGAGTTTTATGGCAGGGCTACGACATAGCCCCTGGTATGTATGCGGCGTATTATAATTTTTGTGCCTTACATGTTTTGATCTGAAAAAGATCCTTCGTGTGACATGGAGAATCGCTAAAGATTCGAATAACTCGTCAAGTAGTTAACCAGCTCTCGCCGCATCATGACAGTCAGTTTTTGGCTTTCTCTACTAAGGTGCTCATCCGGTCAAAGCCAGGGCACAGTCGCAGTAGTTCTCCCTTTACTACCCCAGCCGATAGAGCGGAACGTAGGGTAGCAAGTGTTGGGGAACGTAGTAATTTCAAAAAAATTCCTACGCACACACAAGATCATGGTGATGCATAGCAACGAGAGGGGAGAGTGTTGTCTACGTACCCTCGTAGACCGAAGCGGAAGCGTTGACGCAACATAGAGGAAGTAGTCGTACGTCTTCCCGATCCGACCGATCCAAGCACCGTTACTCCGGCACCTTCGAGTTCTTGCCACGCGTTCAGCTCGATGACGCTCACCAGGCTCCGATCCAGCAAAGCTTCGGGGAGGAGTTCCGTCAGCACGACGGCGTGGTGACGATCTTGATGTTCAACTGTTGCAGGGCTTCGCCTAAGCACCGCTACAATATGACCGAGGTGGAATATGGTGGAGGGGGGCACCGCACACGGCTAAGGAACGATCACGAAGATCAACTTGTGTGTCTATGGGGTGCCCCCTGCCCCCGTATATAAAGTAGTGGAGGAGGGGAGGGCCGGCCCTCTCTATGGCGCGCCCTAGGGGAGTCCTACTCCCACCGGGAGTAGGATTCCCCCTTTCCTAGTCCAACTAGGAGTCCTTCCATGTATTAGGAGTAGGAGACAAGGAAGGGGAAGAGGGAAGAGAAGGAAGGAGGGGGCGCCGCCCCTCCCCCTAGTCCAATTCGGACTAGCCAATGGGGGGGGCGCGCGGCCTGCCTCTCCCTCTCCCCTAAAGCACAATAAGGCCCATACACTTCTTCCCCGTATTCCCGTAACTCCCCGGTACTCTCGAAAATACCCGAATCACTCAGAACCTTTCCGATGTCCGAATATAGTCGTCCAATATATCGATCTTTATGTCTCGACCATTTCGAGACTCCTCGTCATGTCCCCGATTTCATCCGGGACTCCGAACTCCTTCGGTACATCGAAACTCATAAACTCATAATATAACTGTCATCGAAACCTTAAGCGTGCGGACCCTACGGTTCGAGAACTATGTAGACATGACCGAGACACGTCTCCGGTCAATAACCAATAGCGGGACCTGGATGCCCATATTGGTTCCTACATATTCTACGAAGATCTTTATCGGTCAGACCGCATAACAACATACGTTGTTCCCTTTGTCATCGGTATGTTACTTGCCCGAGATTCGATCGTCGGTATCCAATACCTAGTTCAATCTCGTTACCGGCAAGTCTCTTTACTCGTTCCGTAATACATCATCTCGCAACTAACTCATTAGTTGCAATGCTTGCAAGGCTTAAGTGATGTGCATTACCGAGAGGGCCCAGAGATACCTCTCCGACTATCGGAGTGACAAATCCTAATCTCGAAATACGCCAACCCAACAAGTACCTTTGGAGACACCTGTAGAGCACCTTTATAATCACCCAGTTACGTTGTGATGTTTGGTAGCACACAAAGTGTTCCTCTGATAAACGGGAGTTGCATAATCTCATAGTCATAGGAACATGTATAAGTCATGAAGAAAGCAATAGCAACATACTAAACGATCGGGTGCTAAGCTAATGGAATGGGTCATGTCAACCTCGTTAATCAAATAACAACTCTTTGTCCATGGTTAGGAAACATAACCATCTTTGATTAACGAGCTAGTCAAGTAGAGGCATACTAGTGACACTCTGTTTGTCTATGTATTCACACATGTATTATGTTTCCGGTTAATACAATTCTAGCATGAATAATAAACATTTATCATGAAATAAGGAAATAAATAATAACTTTATTATTGCCTCTAGGGCATATTTCCTTCAGCAAGCACAGGAGACGGACAACCCAACTATTGACCAAAGACAATGATTCGGAGCTGATGCATATAAGGCCAAACTTACGACACCGAAGTACGCTATAGAGTTCTTCGGACTTTTATTGGCGACTCATTTGTTCCCATACCAAGCCCCTGGCAGATTTTGCCGAGGTGCGTCTTGTAACACAGCCGTTAAGGCCGTACTCATTGTAAGAAGAGTATGGAAAATTAGTTCGGATATAGTTTACTGGGAGCGGAGCAATAAGCCAATGATAAATTCGTATATAAAAAGGGTAAACCACAACCCGGCTATTTGACATGCTCGGGGTTGGGAACGGAGGGAAAAAGGCATAGTACAGGCTCAGAATAAAGAGTGTGGTCTACAAAAAGCTGTTTTGGACCTCCTGTCGCACGTCTGCGCCGCCCGTCCTCGGGGAGGGGAGTCCTTAACGGAAGTAGCCCCTTAGGTGAATGTACGGATCCGAACTCCGATAGAGTTCGTTTTAGGTGCTGTCCTGTTTGTCACCTATTTTGAGTTATAATAAAGAAAGGTAAGTGAAACGGATAAAGGACGTTACGGGAATGCTTGCAGGGTTGTCCGTATTGTGCTTCCGCCGATCCCCATGGTATCTTGAGCGCGTAGTGATGCACACGTGGTTTAAATCTGGCCGACATAGTGGGTGGGTGGCGGAAGCCAAACTGCTATTTCCGTTCCGGGAGTGGTCGAACTTCGGAGGGAAACTATTTCTGGCCCCTGGCGTTCGGCTGGCGAGCTGATCCATTGTCTTTATCGCTTGATGGCCTCCTCCCCTTGTGCTCGGTGTTAAGCTTGCCTGCCTGCTTGAAGACCCAACATTTTCTGTTGGTGTGATTGGCTGGCTTATCAGGGTGACCGTGAATCTGACAATGTCGGTCTAATATCCTGTCGAGGGCGGATGGTTCATCCTGGTTGGCCTTAAATGGCTTCTTCTGTTGACCTAGTTTCGGATTGTGAAATCCGGCGTTGACCGATGTGTTGCGTGATCTTTCATTATTATTGCGACTGTTGTGTTCGTTTAACCGTGGCTTGCCGTTGCCGTCTCAGATTTCGGAAGTGCCCGGGTCGTTGGCGTTGTTGCTCTTACGAGCGAGCCAGTTGTCTTCTCCTGCACAAAAGCGAGTCATTAGGGCGGTAAGGGTTGTCCTTCCTGGCCAAGGTGACGTGCTAGCCATTCATCCCGGGCGCTGTATTTGAAGGCTACAAGGGCTTCCGCATCCGGACAGTCGACAATTTGGTTCTTTTTTACTAAGAACCTAGTCCATAGTTCCCTGGCTGACTCGCCGGGCTGTTGGACAATATGACTTAAGTCATCGGCATCTGGTGGCCGGACATGTGTTCCTTGGAAGTTGTCACGAAAGGCGTCTTCCAGATCTTCCCAGCTGCCAATAGAATTTTCTGGCAAACTTTTGTCAGTACCGTGCTGGCCCCTTAAGCTTGAGAGGCAGGTATTTAATGGCATGAAGGTCGTCTCCGCGAGCCAAGTGGATATGGAGGAGGAAGTCCTCAATCCATACTGCGGGATCTGTTGTTCCATTGTATGATTCGATGTTGGTGGGTTTAAACCCGTCTGGGAATTCATGCTCCATTACCTTGTTGGTGAAGCAAAGAGGGTGTGCGGCTCCTCTATGTTGGGCCACACTATGAAGCACCTCCGGCAGGCTCCGCTTACGGTTTTCGAACCGAGCGTGCTCGGGTCTGTTGTGTCCGAATAGATAACCATTATTACTGGCCGGGGCATGTATCCGCGATCTGTGTGTCGATTTTGTGTGTGTTGTTCTACCCTCCGGGTCTTGTTGGATGTCGCGAGTGTTCCCCCGAGCTTCTTTATTCTTGCTTGGGCGGCCGGATGGGTTGATATGGTGCTCTGCTGGGGCTGCTGCTTTGCCCGGACCGAACTGTAGTCGGCCTACCGGCTTATTCGATGGTGGTGTGGGCTCCGAAGCCTTGCCGTCGTATTGAGGGAGCCACCTGCTGTTGTGGTGGCTTTTGTCTGGGCCGCTAAGGCCGTATTGTTCGGCGGCCAGGACCTTGGTCCATCTATCGTTGAGCAAATCTTGGCTCACTTGAAGCTGCAGCTGCTTCCTCCTCAGGATCCTTGCAGTGGCTATGAGCCGGCGTTTAAAGCGCTCCTGTTCCAGAGGTTCCTCAGGCACGATGAATTCCTCGTTGCTGAGGCTCTCTTCTTCCTCGGAGAGTGGAAGATAATTACTATCCTCCGAGTCTCCGTATGTGGCCTGTTCATCAGGGCTATCCTGCTCGCTTTCCTGGTCCTAGTGTTTGGATCCTGTCTCAACAGGGTCTTCATTGTCCGGAGTATTATTACCTCCGGTGCTTGTATTGTTTTTTCTTGAGTGACGTAACTGAGAGTGGCGCCGGGGGCGCCGGTGTTCGGAGTGTGTACCAGGAGGTTTATCCTCGACTGGATCCTCCTTGTCATCGTCGAGATCGTCGTTGGGTGTGTCTATCATACACATGTCATACCAGGAAGTGGTTGCCCCGCGTCTAGCGGATAGTAAGCTCTGGCTTTGCCCCTCATCGTCGTCCAGACCGTCGATGTCTTCGGAGCAGGGATCATGCGTGTTGGTTGGGTCTTCAACGGTAGCTATGAAGTGGGTGGCGGGTGGGAAGCAAAATTCTCCATCATCCGCCGTAAGGTCGAACCAAACATAGTTCGGCGACGAGCTGTCTGCCAAGGATAGGTTTTTTAGTGAGTTTAGGAGGTCGCCCATGGGCGAGCGTTGGAAGATATCCGCGGAGCTGAACTTGAAGATCGATAGTCGATCAAGTTCGGTATCCACGGGCTCGCAGGGTTTGGAACTCGATACCGGAGACAAGTCCAGGGTTCCGTTGGTGCAAGTATCATATGAAGTGGAGTCTGCATGCGGCTCCAACGCTGCCGAATCGGCAGCCCCCGTGATGGGGTTGAGTTTCCCATCTTCGGATGACTTGATCTGCTCCGGATCTAAGGCCAGAGTTGTTACCGGAGCTATCTCCTGGATGCGGCCCGATGACAGGTTTAAGCCATGTTCATCGGGGCGAAGGGGAGCGGTGACCGCGGTCTCGAATCCGTCGAAGATCAAGTCTCCACGGATGTCCGCGGCGTAGTTTATGTTGGGGAACGTTGCAGAAAACAAAAAATTTCCTACGGTTTCACCAAGATCCATCTATGAGTTCATCTAGCAACGAGTGATCGGATGCATCTACATACCTTTGTAGATCGCGAGCGGAAGCGTTCAAAAGAACGGGGATGAAGTAGTCGTACACGACGTGATCCAAATCACCGGAGATCCTAGCACCGAACGGACGGCACCTCCGCGTTCAACACACGTACGGTCAGCGTAACGTCTCCTTCTTCTTGATCCAGCAAAGCAAAGGAGAGGTTGAGGAAGATGGCTCCAGCAGCAGCACGACGGTGTGGTGATGACGGAGCTGCAGTACTCCGGCAGGGCTTCGCCGAGCTCTATGGAGGAGGAGGAGGTGTTGGAGAGGGAGAGGGAGGCGCAAGGGCAAAGGGTGTGGCTGCCCCCTTCCCCTCCCCCCTTTATATAGGCCTCTTGGGGGGGCGCCGGCCCTGGGAGATCTGATCTCCCAAGGGGGCGGCGGCCAGGGAGGATTTCCTCCCCCCCCCCCCAAGGCACCTAGGAGGTGCCTTCCACTTGTGGGACTCTTCCCCTTTGGAACCCTAGGCGCATGGGCCTCTTGGGGCTGGTTCCCCTTGGCCCATGTAGGCTAAGGTGTTGGGTAACGTAGTAATTTCAACAGTTTTCGTACGCACACGCAAGATCATGGTGATGCATAGCAACGAGAGGGGAGAGTGTTGTCTACGTACCCTCGTAGACCGAAGCGGAAGCGTTGACACAACGTATAGGAAGTAGTCGTACGTTCTCCTCGCGATCCAACCGATCACAGCACCGTTACTCCGGCACCTCCGAGTTCTTGGCACACGTTCAGCTCGATGACGATCCCCGGGCTCCGATCCAGCAAAGCGTCGAGGAAGAGTTCCGTCAGCACGACGGCGTGGTGACGATCTTGATGTGTTACCGGCGCAGGGCTTCGCCTAAGCACTGCAACGATATGATCGAGGTGGAATTTGGTGGAAGGGGGCACCGCACACGGCTAAGGAACGATCCGTAGATCAACTTTGTGTGTCTTTGGGGTGCCCCCTGCCCCCGTATATAAAGGAGCCAAGGGGGAGGGGCTGGCCGGCCAAGCCTGGCGCGCCAGGAGAGTCCTACTCCCTCTGGGAGTAGGATTCCCCCCCCCCCCCAATCCTAGTTGGACTAGGATTCTCCAAGGGGCAGAGAGAGAGAGGGGGGCGCCCACCTCTCCTAGTCCTAATAGGACTAGGGGAAGGGGGGAGGCGCGCAGCCCATGAGGGCAGCCCTCTCACCTCTCCTCCAAGGCCCATGTTGGCCCATTATGCTCCCGGGGGGTTCCGGTAACCCTCCCGGTATTCCAGTAAAATCCTGATTTCACCTGGAATGCATCCGATGTCCAAACATAGGCTTCCAATATATCATTCTTTACGTCTCGACCATTTCGAGACTCCTCTTCATGTCCGTGATCACATCCGGGACTCCGAACTCCTTCGGTACATCAAAATGCATAAACTCATAATAACTGTCATCGTAACGTTAAGCGTGCGGACCCTACGGTTCGAGAACAATGTAGACATGACCGAGACATGTCTCCGGTCAATAACCAATAGCGGGACCTGGATGCCCATATTGGCTCCTACATATTCTACGAATATCTTTATCGGTCAGACCGCATAACAACATACGTTGTTCCCTTTGTCATCGGTATGTTACTTGCCCGAGATTCGATCGTCGGTATTCAATACCTAGTTCAATCTCGTTACCGGCAAGTCTCTTTACTCGTTCTGTAATACATCATCTCACAACTAACTCATTGGTTGCAATGCTTGCAAGGCTTTATGTGATGTGCATTACCGAGAAGGCCCTGAGATACCTCTCCGACAATCGGAGTGACAAATCCTAATCTCGAAATACGCCAACCCAATATGTACCTTTGGAGACACCTGTAGAGCTCCTTTATAATCACCCAGTTACGTTGTGACGTTTGGTAGCACACAAAGTGTTCCTACGGTAAATGGGAGTTGCATAATCTCATAGTTAAAGGAACATGTATAAGTCATGGATAAAAGCAATAGCAACATACTAAACGATCGGGTGCTATGCTAATGGAATGGGTCATGTCAATCAGATCATTTAGCTAATGATGTGATCTCGTTAATCAAATAACAACTCTTTGTTTATGGCTAGGAAACATAACCATCTTTGATTAATGAGCTAGTCAAGTAGAGGCATACTAGTGACACTCTGTTTGTCTATGTATTCACACATGTATTATGTTTCCTGTTAATACAATTCTAGCATGAATAATAAACATTTATCATGAATTAAGGAAATAAATAATAACTTTATTATTGCCTCTAGGGCATATTTCCTTCAATCTCCCACTTGCACTAGAGTCAATAATCTAGTTCACATCGCCATGTGATTTACCAGCAATAGTTCACATCACCATGTGATTAACACCCATAGTTCACATCGATATGTGACCAACACCCAAAGGGTTTACTAGATTCAGTAATCTAGTTCACGTCGCTATGTGATTAACACCCAAAGAGTACTACGGTGTGATCATGTTTTGCTTGTGAGAGAAGTTTAGTCAACGGGTCTGCCACATTCAGATCCGTTATGTATTTTGCAATTTTCTATGTCTACAATGCTCTGCACGGAGCTACTTTAGCTAATTGCTCCCACTTTCAATATGTATCTAGATTAAGACTTAGAGTCATCTGGATCAGTGTCAAAACTTGCATCGACGTAACTCTTTGCGACGAACCTTTTTGTCACCTCCATAATCGAGAAACATATCCTTATTCCACTAAGGATAATTTTGACCGCCGTCCAGTGATCTACTCCTAGATCACTATTGTACTCCCGTGCCAATCAGGGTAGGGTATACAATAGGTCTGGTACACAGCATGGCATACTTTATAGAACCTATGGCCAAAGCATAGGGAATGACTTTCATTCTCTTTCTATCTTCTGCCGTGGTCGGGCTTTGAGTCTTACTCAATTTCACACTTTGTAACACAGGCAAGAACTCTTTCTTTGACTGTTCCATTTTGAACTACTTCAAAATCTTTTCAAGGTATGTACTTATTGAAAAACTTATCAAGCGTCTTGATATATCTCTATAGATCTTGATGCTCAATATGTAAGCAGCTTCACCGAGGTCCTTCTTCGAAAAACTCCTTTCAAATACTCATTTATGCTTTACAGAATAACTCTACATTATTTCCGATCAATAATATGTCATTTACATATACTTATCAGAAATGCTGTAGTGCTCCCACTCACTTTCTTGTAAATACAGGCTTCACCGCAAGTCTGTATAAAACTATATGCTTTGATCAACTTATCAAAGCGTATATTCCAACTCCGAGATGCTTGCACCAGTCCATAGATGGATCACTGGAGCTTGCATATTTTGTTAACACCTTCAGGATCGACAAAACCTTCTAGTTGCATCGTATACAACTCTTCTTTAATAAATCCATTAAGGAATGTAGTTTTGTTTATCCATTTGCCGGATTTCATAAAATGCGACAATTGCTAACATGATTCGGACAGACTTAAGCATAGATACGAGTGAGAAACTCTCATCGTAGTCAACACCTTGAACTTGTCGAAAAACCTTTTTTCGACAATTCTAGCTTTGTAGATAATAACACTACTATCAGTGTCCGTCTTCCTCTTGAAGATCCATTTATTTTCTTTGGCTTGCCGATCATTGGGCAAATCCATCAAAGTCCATACTTTGTTCTCATACATGGATCATATCTCAGATTTCATGGCCTCAAACCATTTCGCGGAATCTGGGCTCATCATCGCTTCCTCATAGTTCGCAAGTTCGTCATGGTCTAGTAACATGACTTTCAGAACAGGATTACCGTACCACTCTGGTGCGGATCTCACTCTAGTTTACTTACGAGATTCGGTAGTAACTTGATCTTGAAGTTACATGATCATCATCATTAGCTTCCTTACTAATTGGTGTAGTAGTCACAAGAACAGATTTCTGTGATGAACTACTTTCCAATAAGGGAGAAGGTACAATTACCTTATCAAGTTTTCTACTTTCCTCCCACTCACTTCTTTCGAGAGAATCTCCTTCTCTAGAAAGGATCCATTCTCAGCAACGAATGTCTTGCCTTCGGATCTGTGATAGAAGGTGTACCCAACAGTCTCCTTTGGGTACCTATGAAGACACATTTCTCCGATTTGGGTTTGAGCTTATTAGGATGAAACTTTTTCACATAAGCATCGTAACCCCAAACTTTAAGAAACGACAACTTTGGTTTCTTGCCAAACCACAGTTCATATTGTGTCGTCTCAACGGACTTTAGATGGTGCCCCTTTTAACGTGAATGCAGCTGTCTCTAATGCATGATCCCAAAACGATATTGGTAAATCGGTAAGAAACATCATAGATTGTACTATATCCAATAAAGTACGGTTATGACGTTCGGACACACCATTATGCTGTGGTGTTCCAGGTGGCATGAATTTGTGAAACTATTCCACATTGTTTTAATTGAAGACCAAACTCGTAACTCAAATATTTGTCTCCGCGATCAGATCGTAGAAACCTTATTTTCTTGTCACGATGATTTTCACTTCACTCTAAAATTCTTTGAACTTTTCAAACGTTTCAGACTTATGTTTCATCAAGTAGATATACCCATATCTGCTCAAATCATCTGTGAAGGTCAGAAAATAATGATACTTGTCGTGAGCCTTAATATTCATCGGACCATATACATCAGTATGTATGATTTCCAACAAATCTGTTGCTTGCTCCATTGTTCCGGAGAACGGCGTTTTTAGTCATCTTGCCCAAGAGGCATGGTTCGCAAGCATCAAGTGATTCATAATCAAGTGATTCCAAAATCCCATCAGCATGGAGTTTCTTCATGCGCTTTACACCAATATGACCTAAACGGCAGTGCCACAAATAGGTTGCACTATCATTATTAACTTCGCATCTTTTTGGTTTCAATATCATGAATATGTGTATCACTGCGATCGAGATCCAATGAACTATTTTCATTGGTGTGTATGACCATAGAAGGTTTTATTCATGTAAACAGAACAACAATTGTTCTCTATCTTAAATGAATAACTGTATTGCAATTAACATGATCAAATCATATTCATGCTCAACGCAAACACCAAATAACACTTATTTAGTTTCAACACTAATCCCGAAAGTATAGGGAGTGTGTGATGATGATCATATCAATCTTGGAACCACTTCCAACACACATCGTCACCTTGCCCTTTAACTAGTCTTTGTTCATTCTGCAACTCCCGTTTCGAGTTACTAATCTTAGCAACTTGAACTAGTACCAAATACTGAGGGGTTGCTATGAACACTAGTAAAGTACACATCAATAACATGTATATCAAATATACTTATGTTCACTTTGCCATCCTTCTTATCCGCCAATCACTTGGGGTAGTTCCGCTTCCAGTGACCAGTCCCTTTGCAGTAGAAGCACTTAGTCTCAGGCTTAGGACCAGACTTGGGCTTTTTCACTTGAGCAGCAACTTGCTTGCCATTCTTCTTGAAGTTCCCCTTCTTTCCTTTTGCCCTTTTCTTGAAACTAGTGATCTTGTCAACCATCAACACTTGATGTTTTTCTTTGATTTCTACCTTCGCCGATTTTAGCATCGCGAAGAGCTTGGGAATATTTTCCGTTATCCCTTGCATATTATAGTTCATCACGAAGTTCTACTAACTTGGTGATGGTGACTAGAGAATTCTGTCAATCACTATCTTATCTGGAAGATTAACTCCCACTTGATTCAAGCGATTGTAGTACCCAGACAATCTGAGCACATGCTCACTAGTTGAGCGATTCTCCTCCATCTTTTAGCTATAGAACTTTGTTGGAGACTTCATATCTCTCAACTCGGGTATTTGCTTGAAATATTAACTTCAACTCCTAGAACATCTCATATGCTCCATGACGTTCAAAACGTCTTTGAAGTCCCGATTCTAAGCAGTTAAGCATGGTGCACTAAACTATTAAGTAGTCATCATATTGAGCTAGCAAAACGTTCATAATGTCTGCATCTGCTCCTGCAATAGGTCCGTCACCTAGCGGTGCATCAAGGACATAATTCTTCCGTGCAGCAATGAGGATAAACCTCAGATCACGGATCCAATCCGCATCATTGCTACTAACATTTTTCAACACAATTTTCTCTAGGAACATATCAAAATAAACATAGGGAAGTAACAACGCGAGCTATTGATCTACAACATAGATATGCTAATACTACCAGGACTAAGTTCATGATAAATTAAAGTTCAATTAATCATATTACTTAAGAACTCCCACTTAGATAGACATCCCTCTAATCCTCTAAGTGATCACGTGATCCAAATCAACTAAACCATGTCCGATCATCACGTGAGATGGAGTAGTTTCAATGGTGAACATCACTATGTTGATCATATCTACTATATGATTCACGCTCGATCTTTCGGTCTCCGTGTTCCGAGGCCATATCTGTTATATGCTAGGCTCGTCAAGTATAACCTGAGTATTCCGCGTGTGCAACTGTTTTGCACCCGTTGTATTTGAACGTAGAGCCTATCACACCCGATCATCACGTGGTGTCTCAGCACGAAGAACTTTCGCAACGGTGCATACTCAGGGAGAACACTTCTTGATAATTAGTGAGAGATCATCTTATAATGCTACCGTCAATCAAAGCAAGATAAGATGCATAAAAGATAAACATCACATGCAATCAATATAAGTGATATGATATGGCCATCATCATCTCGTGCTTGTGATCTCCATCTTTGAAGCACCGTCATGATCACCATCGTCACTGGCGCGACACCTTGATCTTCATCGCAGCAGCGTTGTCGTCTCGCCAATCTTATGCTTCCACGACTATCACTACCGCTTAGTAATAAAGTAAAGCATTACATCGCGATTGCATTGCATACAATAAAGCGACAACCATATGGCTCCTGCCAGTTGCCGATAACTCGGTTACAAAACATGATCATCTCATACAATAAAATTTAGCATCATGTCTTGACCATATCACATCACAACATGCCCTACAAAAACAAGTTAGACGTCCTCTATTTTGTTTGTTGCAAATTTTACGTGGCTGCTACGGGCTTAAGCAAGAACCAATCTCACCTACGCATCAAAACCACAACGATAGTTTGTCAAATAGACTCCATTTTAACCTTCTCAAGGACCGGGCGTAGCCACACTCGGTTCAACTAATGTTGGAGAGACAGTCTTCCGCAAGCCATCTATGTGCAAAGCACGTCGAGGGAACCGGTCTCGCGTAAGCGTACGCGTAAGGTTGGTCCGGATCGTCTCGTCCAACAATACCGCTGAACCAAAGTATGACATGCTGGTAGGCAGTATGACTTGTATCGTCCACAACTCACTTGTGTTCTACTCGTGCAAATAACATCAACCATAAAAACCTAGGCTCGGATGCCACTGTTGGGTAACGTAGTAATTTCAACAGTTTTCCTACGCACACGCAAGATCATGGTGATGCATAGCAACGAGAGGGGAGAGTGTTGTCTACGTACCCTCGTAGACCGAAGCGGAAGCGTTGACACAACGTAGAGGAAGTAGTCGTACGTTCCCCTCGCGATCCAACCGATCACAGCACCGTTACTCCGGCACCTCCGAGTTCTTGGCACACGTTCAGCTCGATGACGATCCCCGGGCTCCGATCCAGCAAAGCGTCGAGGAAGAGTTCCGTCAGCACGACGGCGTGGTGACGATCTTGATGTGTTACCGGCGCAGGGCTTCGCCTAAGCACTGCAACGATATGATCGAGGTGGAATTTGGTGGAAGGGGGCACCGCACACGGCTAAGGAACGATCCGTAGATCAACTTTGTGTGTCTTTGGGGTGCCCCCTGCCCCCGTATATAAAGGAGCCAAGGGGGAGGGGCTGGCCGGCCAAGCCTGGCGCGCCAGGAGAGTCCTACTCCCTCTGGGAGTAGGATTCCCCCCCCCCCCCCAATCCTAGTTGGACTAGGATTCTCCAAGGGGGAGAGAGAGAGAGAGGGGGCGCCCACCTCTCCTAGTCCTAATAGGACTAGGGGAAGGGGGGAGGCGCGCAGCCCATGAGGGCAGCCCTCTCACCTCTCCTCCAAGGCCCATGTTGGCCCATTATGCTCCCGGGGGGTTCCGGTAACCCTCCCGGTATTCCGGTAAAATCCTGATTTCACCTGGAATGCATCCGATGTCCAAACATAGGCTTCCAATATATCATTCTTTACGTCTCGACCATTTCGAGACTCCTCGTCATGTCCGTGATCACATCCGGGACTCCGAACTCCTTCGGTACATCAAAATGCATAAACTCATAATAACTGTCATCGTAACGTTAAGCGTGCGGACCCTACGGTTCGAGAACAATGTAGACATGACCGAGACATGTCTCCGGTCAA
Organism: Aegilops umbellulata; assembly: GCA_032464435.1. Classification (NCBI taxonomy): domain Eukaryota; kingdom Viridiplantae; phylum Streptophyta; class Magnoliopsida; order Poales; family Poaceae; genus Aegilops; species Aegilops umbellulata. The sequence goes on from CP136057.1 coordinate 547,025,489, forward strand.
TAACCAATAGCGGGACCTGGATGCCCATATTGGCTCCTACATATTCTACGAAGATCTTTATCGGTCAGACCGCATAACAACATACGTTGTTCCCTTTGTCATCGGTATGTTACTTGCCCGAGATTCGGTCGTCGGTATTCAATACCTAGTTCAATCTCGTTACCGGCAAGTCTCTTTACTCGTTCTTTAATACATCATCTCGCAACTAACTCATTGGTTGCAATGCTTGCAAGGCTTTATGTGATGTGCATTACCGAGAAGGCCCTGAGATACCTCTCCGACAATCGGAGTGACAAATCCTAATCTCGAAATACGCCAACCCAATATGTACCTTTGGAGACACCTGTAGAGCTCCTTTATAATCACCCAGTTACGTTGTGACGTTTGGTAGCACACAAAGTGTTCCTACGGTAAATGGGAGTTGCATAATCTCATAGTTAAAGGAACATGTATAAGTCATGGATAAAAGCAATAGCAACATACTAAACGATCGGGTGCTATGCTAATGGAATGGGTCATGTCAATCAGATCATTCAGCTAATGATGTGATCTCGTTAATCAAATAACAACTCTTTGTTTATGGCTAGGAAACATAACCATCTTTGATTAATGAGCTAGTCAAGTAGAGGCATACTAGTGACACTCTGTTTGTCTATGTATTCACACATGTATTATGTTTCCTGTTAATACAATTCTAGCATGAATAATAAACATTTATCATGAATTAAGGAAATAAATAATAACTTTATTATTGCCTCTAGGGCATATTTCCTTCATAAGGCGCACCCCCTACAGCCCATGTGGCCCCCCGAGGCAGGTGGCCCCACCCGGTGGACCCCCGGGACCCTTCTGGTGGTCCCGGTACAATATCGGTGACCCCGAAACTTGTCCCGATGGCCAAAACAGCACTTCCCATATATAATTCTTTACCCCCGGACCATTCCGAAACTCCTCGTGACGTCCAGGATCTCATCCGGGACTCCGAACAACATTCGGGTTACTGCATATACATATCCCTACAACCCTAGCATCACCGAACCTTAAGTGTGTAGACCCTACGGGTTCGGGAGACATGCAGACATGACCGAGACGGCTCTCGGGCAATAACCAACAGCGGGATCTGGATACCCATGTTGTCTCCCACATGCTCCACGATGATCTCATCGGATGAACCACGATGTCGAGGATTCAATTAATCCCGTATACGATTCCCTTTGTCAATCGGTATTTTACTTGCCCGAGATTCGATCGCCGGTATCCCAATACCTCGTTCAATCTCGTTACCGGCAAGTCACTTTACTCGTACCGTAATGCATGATCCTGTGATCAAACACTTTGATCACATTGAGCTCATTATGATGATGCATTTCTGAGTGAGCCCGGTGATACCTCTCCGTCAAGCGGAGTGACAAATCCCAGTCTCGATCCGTGTCAACCCAACAGACACTTTCGGAGATACCCGTAGTATACCTTTATAGTCACCCAGTTATGTTGTGACATTTGGCACACCCAAAGCACTCCTACGGTATCCGGGAGTTACACGATCTCATGGTCTAAGGAAAGGATACTTGACATTGGAAAACTCTAGCAAACGAACTATACGATCTTGTGCTATGTTTAGGATTGGGTCTTGTCCATCACATCATTCTCCTAATGATGTGATCTCGTTATCAATGACATCCAATGTCCATAGTCAGGAAACCATGACTATCTGTTGATCAACGAGCTAGTCAACTAGAGGCTCACTAGGGACATGTTGGTGTCTATCATTCACACATGTATTACGATTTCCGGATAACAGAATTATAGCATGAATAAAGACAATTATCATGAACAAGGAAATATAATAATAATGCTTTTATTATTGCCTCTAGGGCATATTTCCAACAGTCTCCCACTTGCACTAGAGTCAATAATCTAGTTACATTGTGATGAATCGAACACCCATGGAATTCTGGTGTTGATCATGTTTTGCTCTAGGGAGAGGTTTAGTCAACGGATCTGCTACATTTAGGTCCGTATGTACTTTACAAATATCTATGTCTCCATCTTGAACATTTTCACGAATGGAGTGTAAGCGACGCTTGATATGCCTTGTCTTCTTGTGAAACCTGGGCTCCTTGGCAAGTGCAATAGCTCCAGTGTTGTCACAGAAGAGTTTGATTGGCCCCGACGCATTGGGTATGACTCCGAGGTCGGTGATGAACTCCTTCACCCAAATTGCTTCATGTGCTGCCTCCGAGGCTGCCATGTACTCCGCTTCACATGTAGATCCCGCCACGACGCTCTGCTTGCAACTGCACCAGCTTACTGCCCCACCATTCAAAATATACATGTATCCGGTTTGTGACTTAGAGTCATCCAGATCTGTGTCGAAGCTAGCGTTGACGTAACCCTTTACGACGAGCTCTTCGTCACCTCCATAAACGAGAAACATTTCCTTAGTCCTTTTCAGGTACTTCAGGATATTCTTGACCGATGTCCAGTGTTCCTTGTCGGGATTACTTTGGTACCTTCCTACCAAACTTACGGCAAGGTTTACATCAGGTCTGGTACACAGCATGGCATACATAATAGAACCTATGGCTGAGGCATAGGGGATGACACTCATCTCTTCTATATCTTCTGCCGTGGTCGGACATTGAGCTGAGCTCAATTTCACACCTTGTAACACAGGTAAGAACCCCTTCTTAGATTGATCCATATTGAACTTCTTCAATATCTTATCAAGGTATGTGCTTTGTGAAAGACCTATGAGGCGTCTTGATCTATCTCTATAGATCTTGATGCCTAATATATAAGCAGCTTCTCCAAGGTCCTTCATTGAAAAACTCTTATTCAAGTAGGCCTTAATGCTGTCCAAGAGTTCTATATCATTTCCCATCAAAAGTATGTCATCTACATATAGTATGAGAAATGCTACAGAGCTCCCACTCACTTTCTTGTAAACACAGGCTTCTCCATAAGTCTGCGTAAATCCAAACGCTTTGATCATCTCATCAAAGCGAATGTTCCAACTCTGAGATGCTTGCACCAGCCCATAAATCGAGCGTTGGAGCTTGCACATCTTGTTAGCATTCTTAGGATTGACAAAACCTTCCGGCTGCATCATATACAATTCTTCCTTAAGGAAACCATTAAGGAATGCCGTTTTGACGTCCATTTGCCATATTTCATAATCGTAGAATGCGGCAATTGCTAACATGATTCGGACGAACTTCAGCTTCGCTACTAGTGAGAAAGTCTCATCGTAGTCAACCCCTTGAACTTGTCGATAACCCTTAGCGACAAGCCGAGCTTTATAGATGGTCACATTACCATCTGCGTCTGTCTTCTTCTTAAAGATCCATTTATTTTCTATGGCTCGCCGCTCAACGGGCAAGTCAGTCAAAGTCCATACTTCGTTTTCATACATGGATCCTATCTCGGATTTCATGGCTTCTAGCCATTTGTCGGAATCCGGGCCCGCCATCGCTTCTTCATAGTTCGAAGGTTCACCGTTGTCTAACAACAAGATTTCCAAGACAGGGTTGACGTACCACTCTAGTGCGGAACGTGTCCTTGTGGACCTACGAATTTCAGTAGGAGCTTGATCAAAAGCATCTTGATCATCATCATTAATTTCCTCTCTAGCTGGTGTAGGCACCTCAAGAACGTTTTCTTGAGTTGCGCCATTTTCCGGTTCAAGAGGTAACACTTCATCAAGTTCTACTTTCCTCCCACTTACTTCTTTCAAGAGAAACTCCTTCTCTAGAAAGGATCCATTCTTGGCAACAAAGATCTTGCCTTTGGATCTGAGGTAGAAGGTATACCCAACAGTTTCTTTAGGGTATCCTATGAAGACGCATTTTTCCGACTTGGGTTCGAGCTTTTCAGGTTGAAGTTTCTTGACATAAGCATCGCATCCCCAAACTTTGAGAAACGACAGCTTAGGTTTCTTCCCAAACCATAATTCATACGGTGTCGTCTCAACAGATTTAGACGGAGCCCTATTTAAAGTGAATGCGGCAGTCTCTAAAGCATAGCCCCAAAAAGATAGCGGTAAATCGGTAAGAGACATCATAGATCGCACCATATCTAATAGAGTGCGATTACGACGTTCGGACACACCATTACGCTGAGGTGTTCCAGGCGGCGTGAGTTGTGAAACTATTCCACATTTTCTTAAGTGTGTGCCAAATTCGTGACTCAAGTATTCTCCTCCATGATCTGATCGTAGAAACTTGATTTTTCTATCACGTTGATTTTCAACCTCACTCTGAAATTCCTTGAACTTTTCAAAGGTCTCATACTTGTGTTTCATTAAGTAGATATACCCATATCTACTCAGGTCATCAGTGAGGGTGAGAACATAACGATAGCCACCGCGAGCCTCAACACTCATTGGACCGCACACATCGGTATGTATGATTTCCAATAAGTTGGTTGCTCGCTCCATTGTTCCTGAGAACGGAGTCTTGGTCATTTTACCCATGAGGCATGGTTCGCACGTGTTAAATGATTCATAATCAAGAGACTCTAAAAGTCCATTTGCATGGAGCTTCTTCATGTGTTTGACACCTATGTGACCAAGGCGGCAGTGCCACAAATATGTGGGACTATTGTTATCAACTTTAACTCTTTTGGTATTCACACTATGAATATGTGTATCATCACGTACGAGATTCATTAAGAATAAACCATTAACCATCGGAGCATGACCATAAAACATATCTCTCATATAAATAGAACAACCATTATTCTCGGATTTAAATGAGTAGCCATCTCGAATTAAACGAGATCCAGACACAATGTTCATGCTCAAACTTGGCACTAAATAACAATTATTGAGGTCTAATACTAATCCCGTAGGCAAATGTAGAGGTAGCGTGCCGACGGCGATCACATCGACCTTGGAACCATTCCCGACGTGCATCGTCACCTCGTCCTTCGCCAGTCTCCGCTTATTCCGCAGCTCCTGCTTTGAGTTACAAATGTGAGCAACTGCACCGGTATCAAATACCCAAGAGCTACTACGAGTACTGGTAAGGTACACATCAATTACATGTATATCACATATACCTTTTGTTTTGCCGGCCTTCTTGTCCGCTAACTATTTGGGGCAGTTCCGCTTCCAGTGACCACTTCCCTTGCAATAAAAACACTCAGTCTCGGGCTTGGGTCCATTCTTTGGCTTCTTCCCGGCAACTTGCTTACCGGGCGCGGCAACTTCCTTGCCGTCCTTCTTGAAGTTCTTTTTACCCTTGCCCTTCTTGAACTTAGTGGTTTTATTCACCATCAACACTTGATGTTCCTTCTTGATTTCTACCTCTGCTGATTTCAGCATAGCATATACCTCAGGAATGGTCTTTACCATCCCCTGCATGTTGTAGTTCATCACAAAGCTCTTGTAGCTAGGTGGAAGCGACTGGAGGATTCTGTCAATGACCGCTTCATCCGGGAGATTAACTTCCAGTTGAGTCAAGCGGTTGTGCAACCTAGACATCTTGAGTATGTGTTCACTGACAGAGCTATTTTCCTCCATCTTACAGCTAAAGAATTTGTCGGAGACTTCATATCTCTCGACCCAGGCATGAGCTTGGAAAACCATTTTCAGCTCTTCGAACATCTCATATGCTCCATGTCTCTCAAAACGCTTTTGGAGCCCCGGCTCTAAGCTGTAAAGCATGCCGCACTGAACGAGGGAGTAATCATCGGAACATGACTGCCAAGTGTTCATAACGTCTTGTTCTGCAGGGAGAACAGGTGCGTCACCCAGCGGTGCTCGTAGGACATAATCTTTCTTGGCAGCAATGAGGATGATCCTCAGGTTCCGGACCCAGTTCGTATAGTTGCTGCCATCGTCTTTCAGCTTGGTTTTCTCTAGGAACGCGTTGAAGTTGAGGACTACGTTGGCCATTTGATCTACAAGACATATTGTAAATATTTTAGACTAAGTTCATGATAATAAAGTTCATCTAATCAAATTATTTAATGAACTCCCACTTAGATAGACATCCCTCTTCTAGTCATCTAAGTATAACATGATTCGAGTCAACTAGGCCGTGTCCGATCATCACGTGAGACGGACTAGTCAACATCGGTGAACATCTTCATGTTGATCGTATCTTCTATACGACTCATGCTCGACCTTTCGGTCTTCTGTGTTCCGAGGCCATGTCTATACATGCTAGGCTCGTCAAGTCAACCTAAGTGTTTGCATGTGTAAATCTGTCTTACACCCGTTGTATGTGAACGTTAAAATCTATCACACCCGATCATCACGTGGTGCTTCGAAACAACGATGTCGCAACGGTGCACAGTTAGGGGGAACACTTCTTGAAATTATTATGAGGGATCATCTTATTTACTACCGTCGTTCTAAGTAAACAAGATGCAAAACATGATAAACATCACATGCAATCAAACAATAAACGTGACATGATATGGCCAATATCACATAGCTCCTTTTGATCTCCATCTTGGGGCTCCATGATCATCTTGTCACCGGCTTGACACCATGATCTCCATCATCGTGTCTCCATGAAGTTGCTCGCCAACTATTACTTCTACTACTATGGCTAACGCGTTTACCAATAAAGTAAAGTAATTTACATGGCGTTTCTCAATGACACGCAGGTCATACAAAAATAAAGACAACTCCTATGGCTCCTGCCGGTTGTCATACTCATCGACATGCAAGTCGTGATTCCTATTACAATAGCATGAACATCTCATACATCACATATAGATCATTCATCATTCATCACAACTTTGGCCATATCATATCACAAAGCACTTGCTGCAAAAACAAGTTAGACGTCCTCTAATTGTTGTTGCAAGTTTTACGTGGCTGAATTAGGGTTCTAGCAAGAACGTTTTCTTACCTACGTGAAAGCCACAACGTGATTTGTCAACTTCTATTTACCCTTCATAAGGACCCTTTTCATCGAATCCGCTCCAACTAAAGTGGGAGAGACAGACACCCGCCAGCCACCTTATGCAACTAGTGCATGTTAGTCGGTGGAACCGGTCTCACGTAAGCGTACGTGTAAGGTTGGTCCGGGCCGCTTCATCCCACAATACCGCTGAAGCAAGATAAGACTAGTAGCGGCAAGAAAGGTGACAAATCTACGCCCACAACAAATTGTGTTCTACTCGCGCAAGAAGAACTACGCATAGACCTAGCTCATGATGCCACTGTTGGGGAACGTTGCAGAAAACAAAAATTTTCCTACGGTTTCACCAAGATCCATCTATGAGTTCATCTAGAAACGAGTGATTGGATGCATCTACATACCTTTGTAGATCGCGAGCGGAAGCGTTCAAAAGAACGGGGATGAAGTAGTCGTACACGACGTGATCCAAATCACCGGAGATCCTAGCACCGAACGGACGGCACCTCCGCGTTCAACACACGTATGGTCAGCGTAACGTCTCCTTCTTCTTGATCCAGCAAGGCAAAGGAGAGGTTGAGGAAGATGGCTCCAGCAGCAGCACGACGGCGTGGTGATGATGGAGCTGCAGTACTCCGGCAGGGCTTCGCCGAGCTCTATGGAGGAGGAGTAGGTGTTGGAGAGGGAGAGGGAGGCGCCAAGGCAAAGGGTGTGGCTGCCCCCTTCCCCTTCCCCTTTATATAGGCCTCTTGGGTCGACGCCGGCCCTAGGAGATCTGATCTCCCAAGGGGGCAGCGGCCAGGGAGGATTTCCTCCCCCCCCCAAGGCACCTAGGAGGTGCCTTCCACTTGTGGGACTCTTCCCCTTTGGAACCCTAGGCGCATGGGCCTCTTGGGGCTGGTTCCCCTTGGCCCATGTAGGCCAAGGCGCACCCCCTACAGCCCATGTGGCCCCCCGAGGCAGGTGGCCCCACTCGGTGGACCCCCGGGACCCTTCTGGTGGTCTCGGTACAATACCGGTGACCCCGAAACTTGTCCCGATGGCCAAAACAGCACTTCCCATATATAATTCTTTACCTCCGGACCATTCCGAAACTCCTCGTGACGTCCGGGATCTCATCCGGGACTCCGAACAACATTCGGGTTACTGCATATACATATCCCTACAACCCTAGCGTCACCGAACCTTAAGTGTGTAGACCCTACGGGTTCGGGAGACATGCAGACATGACCGAGACGGCTCTCGGGCAATAACCAATAGCGGGATCTGGATACCCATGTTGGCTCCCACATGCTCCATGATGATCTCATCGGATGAACCACGATGTCGAGGATTCAATTAATCCCGTATACGATTCCCTTTGTCAATCGGTATTTTACTTGCCCGAGATTCGATCGCCGGTATCCCAATACCTCGTTCAATCTCGTTACCGGCAAGTCACTTTACTCATACCGTAATGCATGATCCCGTGATCAAACACTTTGATCACATTGATCTCATTATGATGATGCATTACTGAGTGGGCCCGGTGATACCTCTCCGTCAAGCGGAGTGACAAATCCCAGTCTCGATCCGTGTCAACCCAACAGACACTTTCGGAGATACCCGTAGTATACCTTTATAGTCACCCAGTTACGTTGTGACGTTTGGCACACCCAAAGCACTCCTACGGTATCCGGGAGTTACACGATCTCATGGTCTAAGGAAAGGATACTTGACATTGGAAAACTCTAGCAAACGAACTATACGATCTTGTGCTATGTTTAGGATTGGGTCTTGTCCATCACATCATTCTCCTAATGATGTGATCTCGTTATCAATGACATCCAATGTCCATAGTCAAGAAACCATGACTATCTGTTGATCAACGAGCTAGTCAACTAGAGGCTCACTAGGGACATGTTGGTGTCTATCATTCACACATGTATTACGATTTCCGGATAACACAATTATAGCATGAATAAAGACAATTATCATGAACAAGGAAATATAATAATAATGCTTTTATTATTGCCTCTAGGGCATATTTCCAACAGTTTAGGCTTCCGAATCTGACCTGATGGCCGGGGGCCTAGCTATCGACCTGCTCCAGATGGTCGAGCGAGTTGGCCTGCAGTACGAAGCCGCCGAATACAAAGATCTGTCCGGGGAGAAAGGTTTCTCCCTGGACCACGTCATTACCGACGATCGAAGGGGCCATCGAGTCCTTTGCCCATGGCACAGTGGAACTCTCAATGAAAGCACCAATGTCGGTGTCAAAACCGGCGGATCTCGGGTAGGGGGTCCCGAACTGTGCGCCTAGGATCAATGGTAACAGGAGACGGGAGACACAATGTTTACCCAGGTTCGGGCCCTCTCTATGGAGGTAATACCCTACTTCCTGCTTGATTGATCTTGATGAATATGAGTGTTACAAGAGTTGATCTACCACGAGATCGTAATGGCTAAACCCTAGAAGTCTAGCCTATGAGTATATGGTAATGAATCTGTCCTATCCGGACTATGCTCTCCGGTTTATATAGACACCGGAGAGATCTAGGGTTACATGAGGTCAGTTACATAGGAGGGAATCTTCATAATAGGTCACCTAGCTTGCCTTCCACACCAAGTAGAGTCCAATCTGGACACGGGTATATTCTTCGGTCTTCGTGTCTTCACAGCCCATCAGTACAACCCATAGATAATAGGCCGGACGCCCAGGACTCCCTCAGCCATGCCATGATCTCTCCGCCCCTCGCGAGCTGGCTTGGTGAGACCGCTCCCGAGGAGGTCTCGTGTCGTCCGCCTCGCAAGGCTTGGCCCCTCGCGAGGGTCTTGAGTGCTTGCTGGTGAGGACGGGACGTACTGGGCCGCAAGGGAGCCACGCCGTGGACCGCAGGCAGGCAAGTCTGGGGACCCCCATTCCCAGAACGCCGACATCATTATCATGGTCTCGCAAATATTGTTCTAGTGGATCAATAGGAGGCACGACAATAGAAGCAAGACCAATTATTTCATCCTTACTAAGAAATTCTTTTTTATGATGTTTTCTACTAAACTTGGAAAAATTAAACTCATGAAACTCATCACCAAAACAACACTGACAGTTTGTTTCTCACAATCTATTTTAGCATTGACGGTGTTCAAGAAAGGTCTACCAAAGATAATGGGACAAAAGTCATCTTGTGGGGAACCAAGAACAAGAAAATCAGTAGGATATTTTATTTTCCCACACAAGACTTCAACATCTCTAACAATCCCAAGTGGCATGATGGTATCTCTATTAGCAAGTTTAATACTAACATCTATGTCTTCTATTTCAAGGGTGCTATATCATTCATAATTTCTTGATATAAGGTAAAAGGAATAGCACTCATGCTAGCACCTATGTCGCATAAACCATGACAACAATGATCTCCACCTATATCAAGTGCATATCAGGATGTTCGGTTCCGTCTCCTGCATAAGGATTAGCTAGTAGTTGTTCTATCATACCCGAAGGAATTTCATATCCAATATTTTCAGTAGGTGGAGTAGGTTGAGGGATAACTAATTGTGGTTCCGGTCGAGGTGAAGATACCCCGAACAAGCCCCTCAAAGGATTGTTTTCCATAGTGACAAGTAACAATAAATTTCAGCACATAGTAATAATTTTCCTTACCAATTTCCACTTACCAAGAGCGCTTCACTCCCCGGCAACGACGCCAGAAAAGAGCCTTGATGAACCACAAGTATATGGGATCAATTGTAGTCCTTTCGATAAGAGTGTCGAACCCAACAAGGAGCAAAAGGAAATGACAAGTAGTTTTCAGCAAGGTATTTTCTGCAAGCACTGAAATTATAAGTAACGAATAGTTTGGTAGCAAGATAATTTGTAACGAGCAAGTAACACTAATGGTAACAAAAGTGCAGCAAGGTAGCCCAATCCTTTTGTGGCAAAGGACAGGCCAAAACGGTCTCTTGTAATAACCAAAGCGTTCTTGAGGGTACACGGGAATTTCATCTACTGACTTTCATCATGTTGGTTTGATTTGTGTTCACTACTTTGATAATTTGATATGTGGGTGGACCGGTTCTTAGGTGCTATTCTTACTCGAACAAACCTCCTACTTATGATTAACCCCCTCCCAAGCATCCGCAACTACGAGAAAAGTATTAAGAATAAATTCTAACCATAACATTAAACTTTTGAATCCAAATCAGTCATTTATGGAATAACGCATAAACTAGGGCTTAAGCTTTTGTCACTCTCGCAACCCATCATCTAATGACTACTCCACAATGCATTCTCTTAGGACCAAATATGGTGAAGTATCATGTAGTCGACGTTCACATGGCACCACTAAGGGAATCACAACATATATACCATCAAAATATCAAACACATATCAAGTTCACATGATTACTTGCAACAAGATTTCTCCAATGACCTCAAGAACAAAAGTAACTGCTCAAAAATGATAATCATGATCAAGATCAGAGGGGTATTAAATAGCATAATGGATCTGAATATATAATCTTCCACCGAATAAACCATATAGCAATCAACCACAAGATGTAATCAACACTACTAGTCACCCACAAACACCAATCTATAGTTCCGGTACAAAGATTGAACACAAGAGATGAACTAGGGTTTGAGAGGAGATGGTGGTGTTGAAGATGTTGATGGACATTGCCCTCCCCAAGATGGGAGAGTTGTTGGTGATGATGATGACAATTATTTCCCCCTCCGGGAGGGAAGTTACCCCGGCAGAATCGCTCCGCCCGAGGGCAAAAGTGATCCTGCCCAAGTTCTGCCTCGAGACGGCGGCGCTTCATCCCGAAAGTCCTCTCCTTATTTTTTTTTCTAGGTCAAAATGACTTATATACGAGAAGAGGGGCATTGGAGGTGGGCCAAGGAGGACACAACCCACCAGGGCACGCCTAGGCTCCCTAGTGCGTCCAGGTGGGTTGTGCCCACCTGGTGGGCCCCCTCTGGTACTTATTAGCTCCAATATTTCTTATATATTCCATAAAAAATCTCCGTGAAGTTTCAGATCATTTGGAGTTGTGCAGAATAGGTAGCCTAATGTAGCTTTTTCAGGTCCAGAATTCCAGCTGCCGGTATTCTCCCTCTTTGTGTGTACCTTGCATATTATGAGAGAAAAGACATTAGAATTACTCCAAAAGGCATTATTATGCATAAAAACAATATAAATAACAGTAGGAAAACATGATGCAAAATGGACGTATCACGCGACATGAGAAAAATGCCAGGACGGTACCAATGACAACTCATTGCACGCTAAAGTTTTATTGTCACGTAGTAGAAACCATATAAGTCAACCTTATATACTATCAGATATGACCTAAATTTTGTCATCATCGTTGATAAAGTCTAATATGTATATGTTATGATGTTACATGATGGTCGCAAGACGACATCAATGACAACTCATTATACAACGTGTCTATTGCATGGTTGGGGTTACGTGGTGGGAGAAGTCAAACCTTATTGGAAACATCGTAAAGCTTGTCATGTAGTAATTTACATGATGTTGTGACAAGTTTGTATGTTTCGAAACCAATAAGTATACGCGGGGCTATGATGCAGCATGAGTGCCCCCTGATAGGAACTACCATGGTCAGGTCACATATTAAACATGGATGCTTGCCGACCTAGAAAGTCCCAATGCCCATCAGGGGCTTGTTCCCCTTGCTTCCACGGAGATGACTCCATCGTGTGTGACCTTTGTGGTGATATAGCGACGAGGCTTTGCTCCAATGGTGTGACCATATAGATGATGTGCCCAGTGCCCACCGACAATTCTAGACCAGTAAACAACAGTGGTCTCTCATGGCATCACCCTCTTCCCTGTAGTGACAAGTGAAGGACCGGGTAGGTGGAGGATTACTCAATTTGAACAGAAGTTGATTTTGGTTGGTCGGTGCACGATCGTGAGGGGTACCAATGGTAGACTACGCCATCTATCTCCGGAGGGCACGTGATGGAGCGGCTATTAGAAGATCTACCATCAAGATGTGACCGGAGCATACCTCATCTCCATGATGAAAATCAGCAATCTGGCATCCACGACAAACTTTATGCCGTCTATTTGTTTAAGGCATTATCTTTATGTTTATTTCCTGGCCTTGATTAGTTCAGTCATCCACGATTAATTGCTTGGGTCTACACAGTCTTTGACTCGGCGACGCCTGGAGAGCGTGTAGTCTTTTCTTGAAGGTGTTCGTCATGGAAGATTGGCAATTCAGTTGTAGATTAGTTGTAGACATGGTTGATGTGTCATTGTTGGCTATTTCCCTTTAGTGAGTAGATAGATGATATAATCACGGAAATCCAATTCGGTGCCCAGGCTCATATGCTCCCGCTTAGAAAAAATCAAAACAAATACTAGAAAAATTCAAAAAAAATCCATTTTTTGTGTGTGGTAGATAATTTAATGCGTGAGGTCCACTCCAAATTTCAACTAATTTGGACATCTGAGCAGCTCTCGGCAAAAAAGACAAGTCGGCTCAGAAAAGTGCGTGAACAGTAAACTTTTTTATAGACCCTGAATTTTTCTAGACATGACATGAAGGGCAACTCATCACACAAAGAAAATTTTATTGTCTCCTCTAGATGGCGTAGGAGGCCTAAAACAAGTCAACCTTCTTTGCTATTAGAGATGACCTAATATCTGTCGTAGTTGGTAAAGTATGCCATTTGTCAGTTACGACACTACCTAATGATGTGACACGAGAAAAACCAAGGACGATACCAACAAAAACTCATTGCGTGCTAAAGTTTTGTTGTCACGTAAGAGAAATCATATTGGTCAACCTTACCTACTATTAGATGTGACCTAAAATTTGTCATCATTGTTGATAAAGTTTAATGTGTACATGTTATGATGTTACATGATGGTCACAAGATGACATCAATGACAACTCATTATACAACGTGTCCATTGCCTAACTGACATTACAGGTGGGGAAGTCAAACATTATTATAAACATTGTAAAGCTTGTCATGTGGTAATTTACATGATGATGTGACAAGTTTGTATGTTTCCAAACCAATAAGTCTACATAGGCTAAGGTGTAGCGTGAGTGCCACATGGTAGGAACTACCATGGTCAAGTCACATATGATCGTGGATGCTTGCCAACCCAGTTAGTCCCAACGCCACTGGGGTTGTTCCCCTTATAGCCCCGGAGATGGCACGACTCTCCTCCATCGGAGGTGGTTCGAGGGATGGCCACTCCATCATGTGTGGCCCTTGTGTGGTGATGTAGCGTCGAGGCTTTGCTCCAATGGTGTGGCCATACAGATGATGTGCCCAGTACCTAGTGCCCACAAGTGATTCCAGATTAGCAAATAATGGTTGTCGCTCATGGCATCACCCTCTTCCCTTTGCTAGCAGGTGAAGGACCGATAGGTGGAGGACTACTAGTTTAGTCTAACATAAGATGACTTTGGCCGAGTCAGTGCACGATCGTGATGGGTACCAATTGTAGACTATGCCATCTATCTCCGGAGGGCACCCGGATGGAGTAGCTATAAGAAGGTCTACCATCAAGATGGTGACTGGAACATATTTCATCTCCATGATGAAAATCTGCAGTCTGGTATCCACGACAAACTTTGCATCATCTATTTGTTAAAGGCATTATCTTTGTGTTTATTTCATGGCCTTGATTGGACCAGTCATCTATGATTAATAATTCTGGCCTTCACAATCTAGACTCGACAATGCCCCGCGAATGTGTAGTCTTTCTTGAAAGTATTTGCCCTAGAAATTTGGCGATTTTGTTGTAGACTGGTTGTAGATATGACTGATTTGTCATTGACTATTTCCATTTAGTTAGTAGATAGATGATGTAATCATTCTTATCTATAGACAAAACACAAATCGTTCGACATACACCAATGGATGGTGAAGGAACATGCAAAGTCAAGCGGCAGGCAACACAACAGCTCCCAGTGTGGTGCACCTAGGCAATATCGTCAGTTTTTCAGTATAGTATAGCTTAAACAAACATGACCTTCTTAAAGAAAAAGGAAACTGCCGAAACCAAAGCGAAATAGGCGATACAATTGCAGTTGTGTTGCACTACTATGTCATTGTTAAAAGGTAATATGTGGCAAGATTCTTTTTTGCGGGAAAAATATGCGGCAAGATTTTAAAATGGAGTAAAACTCATTGTCACAAATGTGAGAACCAGAGGCAATAAGTTTGAAACTTACTCTAATTAAGTCACACATCGTCATGGTATTAGCTGCAAAAGACAATCAACAGACAACTCATTGTACAACAATGTTTTATTATCTTCTCTATATGATGTGGGAGGTTGAAAATAAGTCACTTTCCTTACCATTGAACATGAGCCACAATTTATCATCATTCTTGTTAAAGCCGCCACGTAAATATGTTACAAAGTCACATGACACCTGAAGAATTACAAGATATGATGTGAAGAGCAACTCATCGCACAAACAAAATTTTATTGTCTCCTCTAGATGACGTAGGAGACCTGAAAGAAGTCAACCTTCTCTACTACTGGAGATGACCTAAAATTTGTCATCATAGGTAAAATTTTCCATTTGTCGGTTATGACGCTACCTGATGATGCGACATGGCAAAAGTGCAAGGACGATACCAAAGACAACTCAATGCACGTTATCATGCAGGAGAAACCATATAAGCCAACCTTATCTAATATCAGATATGACCTAAAATTTGTCATCATAGTTGATAAAAAGTCTAATGTGTATATGTTATGATGCCACATGATAGTCGCAAGACGACATCAGTGATAGCCCATTGTACAACATGTCCATTACCTAACTGAATTTAGGTGGTGGGAGAAATCAAACCTTATTGGAAACGTCGTAAAGCTTGTCGTGTAGTAATTTACATGACGATGTGGCAAATAATAAGCGGGAACCAAGGACAAGCTTGTATGTTTTCAAACCAATAAGTTTACACGGTGCTACGGTGCCACGTGAGCACGCCATGGCAGGAACTACCATGGTCAGGTCACAGATTGACCGTGTATGCTTGCTGACCCAGTCAGTCCCAACGCCCACAGGGGATTGTTCCCCTTGATGCCACGGAGATGGCAGGGCTTTCCTCCATCGGAGGTGGTTCGAGCAATGGCTACTCTGCATCATGTGTGCTCTTTGTGTGGCGATGTAGCAACGCGACCTTGCTCCAATGGTGTGACAATATAGATGATGTGCCTAGTGCCAAACGACACTACATTCCTGGCATCATGGAAGTTGATGAAAACTAAGGTCTTTGAGATAATCTGGTCGACCTAATGAGTACATGTCTGAATTGTATGTTTATCAAGCTGTTATCTTGTCCTAACAAGTGAAGTTGACTTTTAGTTTATGAAAACATGGGGTAAAAACTATGCTATGCCATTTGTTAAAAGGTAATCCCGCCATTTCTTTTTAGTCTATATATAAAATTTATTTGAAGTCAAACTTCATAAAGTTTGACCATTTTTATAGGAAAAAATATCAACATTCACAATATGAAATCAATATCATTAGGTGCATTTTGAAATTAATTTTCATACTACATAATGTTGGTATTGTAAACATTGATATTTTTTAATTTAAGTTTGGTCAAACTTTGCATAGTTTGACTTTAAATAAATCTTATACGGGGAGCAAAAAGAAACAAGGGAGTAATATGTGGCAAGCTTTTCAAATGAAGTAAAACTCGTTGTCACAAACGTCAGAACTAGAGGTAATAAGTGAAACTTACTCTAATTAAGTCACGCATCGTCATGGTATTAGCTGTAAGAGACGATCAATAAACAACTCATTATACAATAGTGTTTTATTATCTTTTCTATATGATGTGGGAAGTTGAAAATAAGTCACAGTCTTTACCATTGAACACGATTCAAAGTCTATCATCATTCTTGTTAAAGTTTGCCATGTAAATAGGTCACAAAGTTGCATGATGATGCGCCCCTGAAAAATTACAAGATATGACATGAAGGGCAACTCATTGCACAAACAAAAATTCATTGTCTCCTCTAGACGGGGTAGGAGGCCTAAAAAAAGTCAACCTTCTCTACTATCGGAGATGACCTAAAATTTGTCATTGGTAAAGTTTGCCATTTGTCGGTTATGACGCTACCTGATGATGCGACACAAGAAAAATGCAAGGACGATACCTTCAACAACTCATTGCATGCTTTTATTGTCACGTAGTAGAAGCCATATAAGTCAACCTTATCTACTATCAGATATGACCTAAATTTTGTCATCATCGTTGATAAAAGTCTAATATGTACATGTTATGATGTTACATGATGGTCGCAAGACGACATCAATGACAACTCATTGTACAACGTGTCCATTGCCTGGCTAAGATTACATGGTGGGAGAAGTCAAACCTTATTGGAAACGTTGTAAAGCTTGTCATGTACTAGTAATTTACATGATGTTGGGTCAAGTTTGTATGTTTCCAAATCAATAAGTCCACGCGGGGCTACGGTGCAGTGTGAGTGCCCCCTGATAAGAACTACCATGGTCAGGTCACATATCAAACATGGATGCTTGCCGAACCAGTCAGTCCCAGCCCATCGGGGGGTTGTTCCCCTTGCTGCCACGAAGATGACTCCATTGCGTGTGAACTTTGTGTGGCGATATAGCGACGAGGCTTTGATCCAATTGTGTGGCCATGCAGATGATGTGCCCAGTGCCCTCGCGTGATTCCAAATTAGCAAATAATGGTGATCGCTCATGGCATCACCCTCTACCCTTTGCTAACAAGTGAAGGACCGGTAGGTGGAGGACTACTAGTTTAGTCTGAACAAAAGATGATTTTGGCCTAGTCGGTGCACGATCGTGAGAAGTACCAATGATAGACCACGCCATCTATCTCCGGAGGGCACCAAGATGGAGCAACTATAAGAAAATCTACCATCAAGATGGTGATCGGAACATACTTCATCTCCATAATGAAAATCTGCAATCTGGCATCCATGACAAACTTTGTGTTTATTTCCTGACCTTGATCGGATTAGTCATCCACAATTAATTGTCCAGGCCTTCACAGTCTTGACTCAACGACGCCCGGGGAGTGTGAAGTCTTTTTTTCCTGAGCTCTCGATTGTGTAGTCTTTTGTTGAAGGTGTTTGGTGTGGAAGATTGGCGATTTAGCTCTCGATTCTAGACTTAATTGATGTGTCATTGTTGGCTATTTCCATTTAGTGAGTAGATAGATAGATGATATCATCATGCTTACCTATAGACTAACACAGATCGTTGGGCATACACCAACGCACGGTGAAGGAACATGCAAAGACACGCGGCAGGCACACGCAAAAAAAAAAAGTCACGCGGCAGGCAGCACGACAGCTGCACAGTGGAGTACCCAGGCCAGGCGATCCCGTCAGTTTCCAGTCTAGTCTAGCTTAAACAAACAGGACCTTCTTACAGAGAAAAAGGAATCTACCGAAACCAAAGCGAAACCGGCGATACAATTTGCAGTTGCGTCGCGCTGCGCATTCGCACCCCGTCGCCTTCCGTTCCCTCCCCCACCCGCGTGCGTGCGTGTCCCTCAATCATAGCAGCCAGCCGCGCCGCGCCGCGGCCGTGTCCGTTTCCTCTCCCCCGCCCGCCGGCCCGCCGGCCCCGCCGTCCCTTCTCCCCCACCCCGCCCTCCGCCGATGCGGCCCGCCCCCGAACCCTAGCCGGATCCCAATGGCGACCCCGCGCTCCGGGGCCGCGCCGCCGGTCACCGGCGACCGCTACCTCGACCTGCTCGTCCGCTTTGTGGCCAGCCACGCCGGCGAGCTGCTCGACGGCTCCTTCACCCTGCGCCTCCACCCCGTCGGCCTCCACTACGTCGCCTCCCGCCTCGAGGCGCTGCGCGAGCTGGAGGCCGTCGGCGCGGGGGCGCCCGTCGACTACCTCCGCGCCTACGTCGCCGACCTCGGGGACCACCGCGCGCTCGAGCAGCTCCGCCGGATCCTCCGCCTCCTCACCTCGCTCAAGGTCGTCGCCGCGGGGCCGGGGCGCGACCCGGCGCCGCTCTCGCTCCTGCCGTTCGCGCGCCTTCGGGTGCTCGAGCTCCGGGGCTGCGACCTCTCCACCTCCGCCGCCAGGGGGCTGCTCGACCTCCGCCACACGCTCGAGAGGCTCGTCTGCCACAACTCCACGGTGCGATTCTGTCATGTTTCCCGTAATTCTGGCCATACAGCTGACGTAATTGTTGCTGGTGACAATTCAGCTAATTACGACCCCCTACTAAACTATGAGTCTATGAGCTAAGCTGAGCTGTGAATCATGATTATTGTTCGCTGTTTGGTTCATCTACAGCTAGCAAAGGGGAGTTTAGCTTCAGCCCACTTGCTGCAGTAGTTTGGTATGGTCCATAGTTAATACTATGTTCCTAGGATCCAATCTGGTCCGCTGCATGCATTAATTATGTTCTATTTACTCAGTAGGTTTCTGACAATATTTTTGGTGGTCTGCTGTTCTCGTAGTGTTAAGATGCCTTTCTAGTGTGAAACTTCTATGTTTAGGGTCTTCTAGGTTTCACTGAGTATTGCTCTTGCAACTTCGATGCAAATTTACCAATTTAGTCTGCATCATTTATTTTGTCTGAAGTAGACCAACTGTGGCATCTTGCAATGCTGCTGTAATGCAATTGTTGTAGCACATGATCAACACCACCATAGTGCTATTCTAATAGTTATGTCTTCCGCACATGCTGCATTTATCCCCTGATATAATTAGTCAATCCGTGAGATTAAAAAGATGCCCAGCCATGTGGATTCCTGATAGATTGTCATGTCTGTACTTGTATGCAGCTGGAAATGTTGCTTTATGCACCTCATGTACTTTGTTTTCCAAATTCTGACGGAAACTCTTATGGAAATTCTCGCTCCCTCTGAGCTAGAACCTTAGATGTTTGGTGGATTGACAGTGATACCTGGAACTAATAAAGATTTAATGTGGCACCTGCTATTCTATTTTAAACATAGTTCTTTTGTTGTTGGCCCATGGACTACGTAATTATAAGTACACCAGATTTACCTTACTCCCATGTGCTTGCATTGCCAATCATGACATGTCATCCGGCATCTGTTATTCTGTTTTAAATAATGTTCTTTGTTGGCCGATGGACGGCAGAATTATTATTGAGGGTTGTAGCTGGAGAACTTCGGTATTGGTTCCTGATGTGATGGCCTCAGGTTGATCGGGTGTGCTACATCTTCTCTCTATTCGTATCATGGCATGCAACCAAAAGCTCAGCTAGCAGCAAAAAGTGATGCATATATCTTTGTATTCATTGAGCGGTTATTGCAATTTATGCTTCCTTTCCAAGCACTTGTACGAAATATTGCGATGTTACCAGATTCATAACAGTTAATTTTTGTGCTACCGCAGGATGCTCTTAGGCATATATTTGTGAGTAGAGTGATGGATATCAAGGACTCTCCTGTATGGGTTCGGCTTTCGTATGTCTCTTGTGCTTCTAATGATCTCGTACTCATGGACGAGTCATTGCAATTGTTACCTGCGGTTGAAACCCTTGATCTTAGTCGGAACCGATTTGCAAAGGTGGATAATCTGCGGAAATGTACAAAGTTGCGAAATCTGGACCTTGGATTTAATCATTTGCGCTCTATATCATCCTTGAGTGAGGTTTAACTTCCTTCACAGTTCAGTTTAAAATAGTAAACAAGCTTCTTGACATTACTTTTGTTGTCTGATTACATGTTACCTTTGTGCAGGTTTTCAGTCGGATTAGTAAACTAGTACTTAGAAACAATGCTTTAACTACTATACATGGGATTGAAAATCTCACGTCGCTTGTGGGCCTTGATCTTTCTTACAACATCATATCAAATTTCTCAGAGTTGGAAATTCTTGGCAGCTTTTCTTTGCTACAGAACGTATGGTTGGAAGGCAATCCAATCTGCTGTGCTCGTTGGTATCGAGCACGTGTTTTTAGTTTTTTCCATAATTCAGAAAATGTAAGTGCTTTAGCTCAAGCATGTTAAACTATTTTAGCTGTCCATAGTCTTGTTTATTATAAGTCTCTTCCACAATATTGGAGTAACATGAATATTCTGTTCCATGATTTTCTGCCTCAGTTAAAGTTAGATGATAAAGGCATGAACACACAAGAATACTGGGAAAAGCAAGTATTGTTTGGAAGCAGACAAAAACAACCTGCTGGCTATGGATTTTATTTTCCTGCAAAAGATGATCATGAGGATGAATACACTTCAAATTCCATGATGGTATGCATCTCTTTTACCGACTGCTAATAGTCTGTTCTATTATATATCAGCATGTCACACCAATTATAAGCTTCCTCAGTTAACACTTTTGATTTTATTATTCCCTGGAGGATAGGTAAGTCAATGCATCTGCTTAGTGAATTGGTATTAGGCTTCATTTCCCCCCTTGGATATACATTATTTTCATGTGTGATGCAGGAGCATTATTTCTGTATGTTGTCAGGATTCCTTTTTTTGCTTGGTTCAGCCTATGTACTGCCATATATGACATCTTAGTTTCTATAAATGCACTATAAAACCATCAATATATCTTAGCAGAACTGAAATAATTTTACAGAAGTTTGGCATCCTGCATTTGTATCCTGAACGTGACTAAATGTGATCGTGTATGACTATTTTAATGACATTCTGCTTTCCACTTATATTAGAAAAAGATTTCCCGACTTGCCTGTATTCTGGAGGAAGAGAGAAGTCCTTGTGATGAAGGTGCGGACCAGCAGTCCAGCCCCCGCGATAGTGCTAGTTCAAAGAAGGATGAAGTTGCCGTTGCTGATAATGACATAAAAATTACTTCTTTGATAAGTACAGCAGAGTTGATGAAGAAAGAAAGATCGACTGACTGGCTGCGTGAATTTAAGGAGTGGATGGATGAAAATACAGAGAACACAGATGGTGACAGCCTTTATGTTGATTTCACTAACAGAAATGGAAGTCAGAAAAAACAAAACAGAAGAGAAAAATTGAACATAGACAGCTCCAAGAGTGTCACAGACCTGGCAAAAACATCAGAATGTGGAAGCAGCTCAAACCTTGTGGAGTCTAAATCGTCTTTCACAGATGATGCATGCAACGGCGCTAATGGCTTCACTGCAGGATCCTTGAACGAAGTGAGTGCAGGCCAAACTCATGTAAGGGTACACTTGAATTCTGCCGTACAGCTTCCTCCGCTAGAATTTGTGGGCACTTCACATCCAGATTCTTTTTCTGATGTGGAAGGTGGTGCAAACTTTTTGCATACGAACGGAACACCATCTAATGCAACAAGCAAGTTGATAGAACCAAGTCCATCCTTTGCATACCCTAGTCCACAGTCACCCCCACAATACAAGGAAGACATCCTACGTCGAAGACTTTTTCTGGAGGAAGAATTTTTGCAGAGTTCAGGAGATTTCCAATGTGTTGGTTCTTTTGGTAGTGGTAGCAGCTGCAGTGATGACTCTTCAGGTGATTTGTGTTCGTGCAATTCGGAAGATGATTGCGTAGCAATTCAGACAAAAAGGGAACTAGCCCTGAATGGTCAGATTGCTTCATTTCCTTATGCAGATATTGATCACGAGGAAATGGATGGGATGGAGTTTTTCTCACAAGAGGAAAAATTGTCTGACTGTTCGGCAGAAGATGACCCAACTTTTACAGATGCCATAGAGTTTGGTATTAAGGAGCCAGATGACAGTAACCAGAGGAATGGACATCTAGGTCAAGATTTAGGTGGCCATCTGATTAGACAAAATGACGAGCAAAAGGTTAAGAGGAAGATATTCCCTATTTTTAAGAACCATAATGGCACTAAACTAGAATTTCCGGAGGCTAATGGAGATAAGTTGGATGAGGGGGTTTCAGTGGGTGCAAATGGTCACCTGAGCTACGACCTAAGTGGAAGTACTATTTGCAAGGATCAAAGCTCAAAAAAACACTATTCAAGTATCTTGCACAAGAATAACTTGTCGATTGATGCCGATACAGTTACTTGCAACACTGATAGGGATAAGTACAAGCTTATAGAGGATTTCTTCAATTTGGAAGTTGCTAATGTTGAAGAGTCCGAAATATGTGAACAAGGAGCTTGTTGTGGATACATATTTCAAGATGGAAGCGATTTAATTCAAAGGTTAGAGTTGTTTTACCTATATTTGACATGTGTAGAGAGTAGAGACTAGAAACTGATGATGAACAGCTGTTGAATCTGAATGAAAGAGGCGTTGACTATCAAAGTTCATTTTGTAGAACCAACGATTTTCAGTACAAGTATGGATTACTTCTTTTTCTATAAGTTCGCAAATTAAGGACTAGCTACCGCATATCAGACTGACATGGTTACTTATTTGCCTCTGCTGTTATAGTTTGGTTTTCAAACTAAACACCATGCAGCACAACAAAACATACATTGACGGTTTAAATTAGCAGAATAGAACTGCCTTAACCTGTTAATCAGGTAATTGCTGACCATTAGTGCTTTGGAGGAGCGAATGCAATTATATTCAAAATCATAACTATATCTATCACATTTTTTTTATTCATGTGCTTGCTTAGAGAAAACTGAAGCTCAAGATTTTCTAATTGATGATGAATGTATTCAAAGTATATCAAAACACCATGGTCATGCAACACATGACAGGGCTGTATGTGTTGGGTCCACTTAATTTCGTTACTTTAACCAAGTAACAATTTGACATGTCAGACACCCACCTGAGACGGTATGCAGGAGTCCATGATTTGTAGCCGTAGGCGAATGATGAAAGACTGTTGAGGCTTTGTGCAGTATGGGGGTCTACAAACCAACTTTTTTAGGCCAAACTTCTAATGAAATTGAATCCAACATATGGGGACCTGAATCCTTTGCTCCACCACCGTCTTCACCGATGTTGATGGCATTTGCATAGAACATAAAATGAGTAAATGTCCAGTAATATATCTCATGATTCAGGCTTCAAAGTACTTAAATGCACAATAAGTAGTTATCAATAACAGCTCTTTGAACAGGACATTTAGTTCGATTTTTTAATTCTAAGTACTTTCTTGTATAGCATTTAATCCTCAACCATGCCCAGTAAATGCTCTCTTAACTTCTGTTGAACTTAACAGCAGTTTTGGAAGCCTGTCTGCATGCGATATTCCTTTTAGTTACTGTACCTGACTAGTGTATTGTTACTTATTGTAGAGAAGTAGCCTTGTTGAGAAGTTCACAGAATAAATTGTATGTTCTGCTAGTTGATATGGAGCAAGATGAACAAGGTTAGTTTTCTACACATTGTTTTCTTCTCTTCCAAAGCCTTTCTCTTGGTTCTCTTTTGTCACTGTTAGACAGTTATAAGACTATTGCAACTGGAATTTTACATTTTTATTGTTGTATGGAAATTTATTTTCTCATGTTTCTATTCTAAAACTGTATTAATAATTCTTTACACGCTGACTAATTTACAGAAATTATGCCAAGAGTTTTGGGGTGCTATAGGCTTGAAGACCTGGAAAAAGTTTTGACTGGGCTGGGTCTACAAGCACTAAGGTCCATTAGCATATCAATCATAAGTGGTGGTTTTTTGGCTTATCTGAGGCTTACTTTTGTTTTGTCATATCGCAGGGTACACATGGCAGATCATACAGCTCATCTATTCTTGACACGTACTTCCAAGGAAGCGCAAGATGTACTTTGGCTCTTGAATCTGTTCAGCTTTCCACAGTTAACTAGCGGGGTATCTTTGCAAAGGTTTGTCTATTTAGCTTTATGTTTTCTGAAGTGTGGTGGGTTTGGGAAATTTCTGGATAACTCTCTTCCTCTCTAGTCTGTACAATACATATACTGGTTTACATGGGCCATGTGGGCCAGATTCACACATATACAGCCCAACACTCCCCCTCAAGAAGGGTGATAGATATCTATCATTCCCATCTTGTCACACGCAGAATTACACTCCTTGACACTTAAACCCTTAGTTAAACAATCAGCCACTTGTTCTCTAGAGCTCACATAACTTATCCTGATTATGCCATCATCTAACTTCTCCTTGATGAAGAAGCGGTCTATCTCGACATGCTTGGTTCTGTCATGCTGAACTGGATTATTAGCAATGCTGATAGCTGATTTATTATCACACCATAACCTTAGGGGATCCTTCCTTATTACCTTTAACTCAGAGAGAAGATTTCTTACCCATAACATCTCACTCAAGCCTTGTGAAATAGCTCTATATTCAGCTTCAGCTGTTGATTTGGACACCACTGGCTGCTTCTTACTTCGCCATGACACCAAGTTTCCCCCAACAAACACACAATAACCAGAAGTTGATCTTCTGTCATCCAAACAACTTCCCCAGTCTGCATCACAGTATCCATCTATATTAAGATGCCCATTCTTCTTAAACCATAGCCCCCTTCCTGGATTACCCTTCAGATATCGAAGGATTCGATAGACAGCCTCTAAGTGTCCACTCCTAGGATCATGCATGTATCTGCTCACCACACTCACTGCATATGAGATATCGGGTCGTGTATGACATAGGTAGATGAGCCTTCCAACAAGTCTCTGGTACTTCTCCTTATCCACTGGTTCCCCAGATTCAGCACATAACTTATGATTCTGGTCAATAGGTGTTGAAGCAGGCCTACACCCAAGCATGCCTGTATCACTAAGCAAGTCGAGAGCATACTTCCGTTGTGACAGAACTATTCCTTTAGGGGATCTAGCAATTTCTATACCAAGAAAGTACTTCAGTTGGCCTAAATCCTTTACCTCAAACTCCTTGCTCAGGCTCTTCTTCAGTCGTGATATTTCCACATCATCATCTCCGGTGATTATAATATCATCCACATACACCGCAAGGATTGTAATCTGACAATTTGAGTGCCGGTAGAATACTGTATGATCCCCATTGCACTGTTTATATCCCATATTGCACACAGCACGTCTGAATCTATCAAACCATGCTCGTGGAGACTGTTTGAGGCCATACAAAGACTTCCTTAACTTGCATACCTTTCTTGATGTCTCGGGCTTTGAGAAACCAGGTGGAATCTCCATGTAAACTTCCTCATGTAAATCACCATGCAGGAATGCATTCTTTACATCTAACTGATGCAAAGCCCAACCAAAGTTAGTGGCACAAGAAATTAAGGTTCTCACTGTGCCCATCTTTGCGACAGGTGCAAAAGTCTCATCATAATCAATCCCGTATGTCTGACTATAGCCCCTAGCCACTAACCTTGCCTTGTATCTTTCTACCCTTCCTTCAGGAGTCTGCTTCACAGTATACACCCATTTACAGCTAACCGGTCGTTTTCCTGCTGGAAGAGGTACAATATCCCATGTCTTGTTCTTTTCAAGTGCTCTCATTTCCTCCAACATTGCCTCGTACCACTTTGGATCCTGCTTTGCCATTTTCCAATCTCTTGGAGTCACCACAGATTGCAATGATGCAATGAATGCTTTGTATCTCGGAGACAGAGATGTATATGATACGTAATTAGCTATGTCATGCTCAAAACCATACCTCTCTGGAGGTTTTCCAGCTCCAACTCGGGTTCCTTTTCTCCAGGCAATAGGCAAGTTCATTGAATCGTTTACATTAGATGGAGTTGGAGTGGCACATGTCTCACCATCAAACAATTCAACAATTTCAACACTTGTTGGAGCCTGTTGCTCCCCCTGCACATGTGTGTCACTTGCTATTGGAGATTGTTGTTGTTGCTGCTCATCTTGTAGTTGCCTCCTGGTATAGACCCTTAAATTTTCTTCCTCATTTGGCTTTCTCCATTTCTCTTCAGTCATAGGTTGCCTCCTGGTATACACCCTTAGATTTTCTTCCTCATTTGGCTTTCTCCATCTCTCTTCCCTTGCATGACATGGAATTGAACTAACCACAACTCTCGGTGGTTCATCTTCCTTTGTCCTTGGTGGTTCACTCCCGCCCTCTTGACTAGCACCACTCATGCTAGGAGAGTCGAAGTCAAATAACGAGCTGAGATCCGTTTTTTCTCCATAAAACGGTTCAGACTCCCTGAATGTCACATCCATGCTCACAAATGTTCTCCGCTCGCTGGGACTCCAACTCTTGTATCCCTTCTGACCAGATGGGTAACCTATGAAGATGCACTTTACTGCTCGTGGATCCAATTTTCCCACTGAGGGTCTATGATCCCGGACAAAGCAGGTGCATCCAAATACCTTAGGAGGAACTAAGAATTTGTTCTCACCTAGTAACATCTCACATGGCGACTTCATTCCAATCACCCTTGACGGCATCCGGTTGATGAGGAATGTAGCTGTCATTACAGCCTCACTCCACAAGAATTTTGGCACGTTCATTGTATACATTAGTGACCGAGCAACCTCCAAAATATGGCGATTCTTCCTCTCAGCTACTCCGTTTTGAGGTGGTGTACCCGGACAAGATGTTTGGTGCAATATACCTTGACTTGATAGGAATGTGACAAACTCCTTATTCACATACTCTGTCCCATTATCTGTCCTGATCATCTGTATCTGTGTATTGAACTGATTTTTCACATAAGCATAGAAATACTGAAAGCATTTAAAAACCTCATCCTTATGCTTCATAAGATACACCCATGTCATACGAGTATAGCAATCAATGAATGTAACAAAGTACTTCATTCCACTTAGAGAGATAACAGGACATGTCCACACATCTGAGTGAACAAGCATAAAAGGGGAAATACTCCTAAGACCCTTACTCACGTAAGATGTCCTTGTGTGTTTAGCAAACTCACATGCATCACACACAAGCTTGTTCTTATCCACCCCACACATTACATCGGGAAAGACTTTACTCATCTTCTCAAAAGACATATGTCCCATTCTACAATGGTGAAGCATTACCTTTGTTTCCTTTTCTCCCATCATTGTTGCTAACATCGTAGACACCGCATTATTTGGCACCTCGCGATCCATGTACCATAGCCCATTACGCCTGGTTCCAGTCCCAAGCCTCTTCCCCGTTTGCCTCTCCTGAATTAGACATAGATAGCGGTCAACTATTACTCGACAATCCACATCGTCAACCAAAGCACTCATTGACATAAGATTGACTGGAAAGGCAGGAACATGCAAAACAGATGAAAGTTTAATAGATGGTGTGCATTGTATTGTGCCAATGCCTTTAATGGGTTGTGAGGTGCCATCAGCAGTTTGGATAGTCTCCTTACATGTTGGTGGATATGGAATATATGACTCAAATTCCATTGATGTGCCGGCAACATGCTTTGATGCCCCCGAATCTAATATCCAATCAGGATGTGATCTTTGTGAGAGAATAGATGCATGAGCACAATTACCTTCATCTGTAGATACAAAGTGAGCAAAGTTGCCGTAACTACAATCCTCATGATCCTTATCACCTGTGCTTTCTGTTCTTTTCTTTGATTCTTCTTGGGTTGCGAGTGAGGATCCTTCTTCCGAGACTGCCACATTTACCCTTTGACCACCAGAGTATCCCCGGCCTCGGCCTCCCCTTAATCCACCTCGGTTATATCCTCTCCCCCTTCCACGCATGTTCCTACGTGGAGCCGTGCAAGAACGAATCAAATGACCCTTCTCACCGCAGTTGAAGCACTCTCTGCTCTTATAGTCGGTTGCTATGAAGGCTGGATGAGATGGAGTCGTTGTATTGTTCTTCATCAACTTTAATCGGACCTCCTCCTGTGCCATTGCTGCTATGGCATCCTCTAAGGCAGGTAGAGTAGGTTGATGAAATAAAGTAGCACGTCTCGCCTCAAATTCAGAGTTCAATCCTTTGAGAAACTGCATCACTCGTCTGCGTTCAATCCATTTTCTAGCAGCTGCTATGCAATCTGCATGTGGCAAATCCAGAGGATCATAGTGATCTAAATCAGCCCACAAACGCTGCAGTTCAGCAACATACTCCATCACAGAATTTTCCCCTTGTCTGAGTTCACCAACTCTCTCCTCTGTTTCAGCTATTAACATCACATTCCCTTCACCTGAGTACAGTTTTGAGAGGGTTTTCCATACCTCAGTAGCAGTTGAGATAGTCTCAACAGTTGCAGCAATGGTTGGAGACAAGGAGTTCAACAACCATGCCACTATCAAAGAGTTGGTACTGCTCCATGTCCTCCATTCTGAAGTTTTCTTGTCTCCTGGCTCCTCTGCCTCACCACTGACAAAGCCCTCAAGCCCTTTAGTCCTCAAGATGAGTAGCGCCCTTCTTGACCAGCTCAAATAATTCTTAACACCTTCCAGCTTAATTTCATTTGGCATCAAGTCAATTTTCTGAATTGGCTCAATGTGAGGAACAATTGCATTATTTAGAGATGCTGCAGCTCCTACCTTGGCTGTTAGGAGCTCAGCCAATTTTTCAATTGCCTTCTCGAGTCCCTGATTTTCTCCCATGTCTTGCCTCAATCACAGCAGGCAAGAACTTTCCTTCTTCCTCAGTACGCTATCTAGCAGCCCCTCACACAGCAGCACCAAATCAATCCAGGAGCTCTTACCTCCTCTTCTCTGCTAACTCCACTGTAGTACACCACCAGCAGCAACAGAGTCAGCAGCAGCACTTGCAAGCAGCAACAACAGCATCTTCCTCCTTCTCCTCTGCAAACAACAGCAGTTCCAGCACACAGCAGCCACAAGCAGCAGCAGTGCAAAGAGCACCCTCTGCCGCACCAACAGCAAGCAGCAGCAACTGCAGACTGTTCTCAGTCTTTCTCCAGCAGCAGCAAGCCAGCCGCACAAGCAGCAAACCAGCCAGTACTTGGCCTCTCCCCTGGCGCAGCCGCCTCCTTCCTCTGCCCTCTGCCACACACAGTAGCACCCGCAGCACCAGGAGCACTTCGCGCGCGCGCGCACCTCTTCACGGGAGAGAGCAGTGCCGCCTGTAGCCTCCAATCCCCTCCAGGCGCTCCGCAGGCAGCCCGCGCGCCCGCACGCAGCCGTGCCCGCCGGCCCTCTCCAGGCGCGCCTCTACCGCCGCCGGTCCCGTCTCCAGTGCCCCGCGCAGCACGCGCGCGCCAACAACCACCCTGGGTGCCCGGAGCTCCGCCCCACGCTGCCGATTCACCGCCGGCGACCTACAGAACCCAGCATCGCCTCCCGCCTGTGCTCTGACACCATGAAGTGTGGTGGGTTTGGGAAATTTCTGGATAACTCTCTTCCTCTCTAGTCTGTACAATACATATACTGGTTTACATGGGCCATGTGGGCCAGATTCACACATATACAGCCCAACATTTTCTCCGTGAGCGAAGGCCTTCTCTTTTAGATAAACAAAGAAAGGATTTTGTGTGTGTTTATTGTGCCTTGTATTTCATTTTCTGATTACACTTTCTCCTGTAATTTAAATGGCAGTTGGGAGAAGATCCAAGTTAAATTGCTCGAGAAATGTATATGTGCAAGTTTGAAGATGGGGATATTTCTCTACTCCATGTTGATGTTTTGGAAGAATGATGCTGAAGGTACTGTTATTTGAGTGGTGAAATATAACCCCTATTTGTCTATGGGATCTAGACTAGAACTTTCTTCACTTTTTGAATTCTTATGATCTTACCTGCTTGGGTGAGTCTTGGCTTTCTCCCTTGAAGCCTGACAAAGTAGAGTAGGATTGATACATCCTTGTGAAAGAAAACATATAGTTTTTTATCATCTGTATTATGGCAAGTCGAGTAACACTATTTAAGCCATTTTGTTTCTTAATGAATATTGTTTATGCTTACTGTCCAAAATCTCGTTTGGACATAGGATAACTAAAGCAATGAGCCCACAAGCTTTACCTTGGGCAATCATTGTGATATTTTGTCCAGAATACACACAATCTCTTGCTCAGTATAAAAGATTCAACATCGAAGTGTTAAACTTGGTACAGTGCACTCAGTCCTATGGTGAGAGAGCTGGGGATT
Organism: Aegilops umbellulata; assembly: GCA_032464435.1. Classification (NCBI taxonomy): domain Eukaryota; kingdom Viridiplantae; phylum Streptophyta; class Magnoliopsida; order Poales; family Poaceae; genus Aegilops; species Aegilops umbellulata. The sequence continues at coordinate 547,056,251 of CP136057.1, forward strand.
AATTGATCAAGGACTCAAACCCATCATGACACAACATGCTGCCAGTGAGCTGAAGTCGTCATGATGATTACTTGGACTTTGGCATATGCATATGTTATGTTAGTTTGCAAGGTAGATAACTACATAGTATGTCTGCTGGGTGGTCATGTAATTTGATCTTTAAGAAATCTAAGGCTACCTTGTTTAATTCTTCATGCTTAGATGTTTGCAAGGTAATTTCAATTTTCCATCCCCAATTCTTTACATGAATATTTAGATGTTTACCCATTTTTTCAATTTCAGCACCCAGGTGCATAAATTCCTTCTGGCTTTAATTGGGTCCATTTTGTTAAATCCCGTAAACGATTTGATAGTGGCATGCATCATCACCAAATATTGATGATGCAGCATCTGGCATGACATGGCATATGGTGGCATGCCATGAGCCTCATCCATCTATCGCTGATGATCTATTATTTTATTTGCATCTGCCGCTTATGTAATAATTCAATTACTAAACCTGAAGGATCAGAACTGGAAGACACGAGTATTACCTCTGTATTGTACATTTTTAGTTATTTTACTTAGAAATTGCTGAATTAATGTCCATTTCTGTTTTGCAGAGGAATCCCTGGTTATTAGATCCCTTGTTGTTACTGAAGGATCAATATGTGTGTGCATTGAGAACCTACATCAGTTTGGTTGCTTTCCTGATGATTCACATCCTCCATATTTTTCTCTCGATGAATGCTGTTCTATCAACAGTATTAAGGAAGTGGTAAGTTGTGTTTGATTTCTAAGATTTCCAATCTATCTTGGTTACTTTGCATTGCAGCGATATTCTTTCCATAAAATAGTTTGCTCTGAGTGTGGCTCTGTGTATTCTCGCACACAGGTTTGACCCTTGTCTCTAAACTTGTATTTTTATTGTACGGAGTACTTATCATGGTTCTTACTCCGTATTTCTGAAGGGAATCCCCTCTTATTTTACTGAGCTGTGATGTAATACGAGCTAAATATATTGCTTCATTATACTAAAAGGGTTGATATCATTTTGTTGACATTTCTAAATTTTCCTACTGCATTTCCCATACTTAGGTTGTGGATCAGCGCGACAAGGAATGCTTGACATTAATTTTGCACAAACACATAAACGAAGGAAGATTTCACAGCAGCACTGGAAATTCGCAGAACAAGCAAGCAGATGAAAATTACACAGTACATACATGGAAACTGAAGTGGTTTTCTGAAGAAACTCTTTTGAAGTTCATTTCTGTACTTAAGGCTCTTTACTCTGGAGCAGTTTCTTCGCCGTTACCTGTAAACTGTATATCCTGATGTGTTAGTTCTTGTAGTCATGTCGTGATTTCATTCATTTGTTTGGGGGTTGTATTTAGCTGTTAATCTGTACAGTTTGTCCATTAGCTCTCTAGGTTGTGCTTCCTTTATTCTTTCGATTTATCAAAAAATTCCTCGCCTTAAAGCTGTACAGAACAGAGGTAAACTGAGTGAATGAGTGTAAATGCAATTTTGGTAATAAGCTGTTTCGAACAATTTGTTCTGCGAAACTGCTCCACAGACGAGATGTATATATCTCCCAAAGCAGTGGTCAAAAAGAGTAAAAAAATTCCAAATAGTGTGGCTTACTTTTTTCTGTCACGTGTGCACTTGAGTGGGACAACCCATCACGAATTGTGTCAACGGTGTCAAATGGCGGATTAGAGCTAGCTCAACAGATTACATTTTGTGCACCCAAATGGTAGGCGTTATGTGAAAAATTGGCCTTGATAGTTGGTGGTTTGTGCGAAAATGTTCTTCTGCGTGCGAGCTCAAATGCGATGAAAAGTAAAATAAAAGAATAGTACAAAATCTAAAATTATTTGGCAACAAACATTGACGAATTATCTATACACACGCAGATTTCCATGATGAAAAAACATCCCTAATGTTTTGGGGAAAATCATGCTCCAGATTGCTTTTAAAAATAGTCTTTTTGGAGCATCATTTTTTTTTGCCTTAAGCATGTAGACATTTCAACAATGTTTGTTGTCCAAATGTTTTCGTTTTTTTTACTGTTTTTTAGAGCTTAGTGTTCATGAGAGAGAATTTCAGCTCCCGAGTAGAAACTCCATGTACATGGGTTGTTAATTTTTTTTTTGTTGCTATTATAGTGATTCCTTTCTTTCTTTTGGGGTTTTAATAATTTAGCCGTTAATTTGTATTCCCTCTGTAAACTAATATAAGAGCGTTTAGATCATTAAAATAGTGACCTAAATGCTCTTATATTAGTTTACGGAGGGAGTAATAGTTTGTTCATCACAGTACCTCTCTTGTTGCATGCTTACTTTCTTATTCTTTTGAGGTGTCAGATTTATTTTCCTCATCTTCTTTTTTCCTGACATTTTCTTCATTTACGACAGTATTCCCATCTTATAGTTGTACAGACAGAGGTGAGCAAAAAAGATATTATGGCAATTAGCTATTTTAATTTTGAGCAGGGTTATGGATGCTTCACTTTCACTTCAGTTGCAAGGATTAGTACTTACTAGTATCATGATATTAGTGAATGATGCCATCTTCACAACATCATAACTTGGTATCATAATGAGCTCATTTGTTATCGTGCATGACACATACTAGTACATCATTTTTCTCATTCAACTGTGTGTCATCTCAATAAAAATGCCTAGTTGCATTGCATGCATGATACCTATTATACTTCTATTGTAGTCAGCCTAATGCCACGCTTAAGAATTAAAACGTATACACTGGCGTGGCATCACATGTTGAAATGGAGTGGGGTTACTAGGGAGATGACAAGCACACATGTAATGATAGATCGGTAAGAGCATCTATAGTCGAAGAGCAATCTGCCTCTTTGAACGTGTGCGGACGCGACCCCAGACTTCTCAAATGTCCTCCCTTGCAACTACATCCCTCACTTTCAAATCCTCAAACTAATGCAAACACATGCATGCCGATCATACACATAAATACCATACACAAAAAACATTTGTTCTTAATGAAAAATACAGTTCAAACTAAAAAAAAATCGAGCGCATAATTCAAACATTAAATTTCTTGATTTTCATTGTGGGTCCACATATACTCCACAAGATCGTTGAGTAGTTGCACATGCACGTTTTGATCCCAAAGATTCCGACGCATCTCCAGAAAGTTCACATTATGTTCGGCATCTTGTTCCGGGTGGCGGCCTTGTACTCCGGGCTTCTCAAAATCATTCGTTTGGGCTGCCCCTTCACCGCCATCCTCGACGATCATGTTGTGCAAAATGACACAACATGTCATTAGCTGTCACAATGTCTCTGATTCCCACATCATTGCAACTCCACGAACAATGCCCCAATAAGGTTGGAGCACTAAAAATGCTCTCTGCATATCCTTCATAGCTCCTCTTGCATTGTTGCAAAGTGGCATTATTTGTTGCCATGGAGATCGTATATGGTCTTGACAAACGCCGCCCACTGAGCATAGATATTATCGGTAAGGTAGTACCCCAGGTTTTAGTTGTTTCATTGATGGTGTAGTTGCACGACGGAGCATCCACATCACAAAAGTCTCTTGGATAATAGAGATCGTTAGAGTACATTGATGTCGTTGTGAGAACCAGACATGCCAAAGAAAGCATACCAAATCCACAAGTCCCTTGCTGCCACTATTTTGAGTACAATGCTAGCCTCTTTAGTGTGACCTTGGTACATCCCGCTCAAACCTTTCAGACAATTCTTCCATTCCCAATGGGCGCAATCAACTGAACCGAACATACCTAGAAAACCTCATGCAGCTCCACCTGCCATCAACCTTTCTGTCTCTTCGACAGTTGGTTCTCTCTTGTACTCTGCTCCAAACACCTTTACCAAGGCTCGAGCCAACTTGAGAGTGACATCAAGATATGTGCTCTCCCCCATCTGAAGCATCTCACTAACGACATCCGTGGCAATACCTAATACACGCATCCTCAAAGCAGTTGTGCATTTATGCAAAGGAGAGAACGTCAGTTGTCCATAACAATCCTTTCTAGAGTGAGGTAGGGATCATGTGCCTCCACACCCCAAGAACAAGGGTTTGGTCATCCGGAAGTGACGCTGAAAAACCCAATTATGGAATTTTGGCTCGGGTTGAAAAGCAGGCGCGCGCCAACGATCATATCCTGGTGCATAATTCTCCCCCCTTTGAGCGAAACCTTCAAGTTTAGAATATGCTTCCTTCTCCATTTCATCATTATCATGTACTCTTGATCCGACGAATCGACAAACTCTTGTTGGATGAATTCATCAAACTCATTGGTCTGAAACTACTCATTTGACAAATTCATCGTTTTAGCTATAAAAGAATAAAAAACAGCTTGGACATTTTGTGAAACACTTTGAGGGCAAGGTATATGACCGGAGGAGCAGGACGTACGCGTCTGGGGCTCCGACCGTGTCAGGGCGGTGAGGCCGGCCATATAGGAGGGATTTGAGGGGTTTGATTGTAGATGCTCTAAGTAGGGCTCACAAGCATAGGATTTTCGCCTATGAAAACAGGACCAAGAAAATGTAATGCAGTTCTAGATTTTTCTAGATTCAGGAATGTCCACAACTCCCTAAAAATTCAACATAGTACTCCACTAGCTTAATACTACTACCAGGGCACTGCTTCTTCGAACTTCCGTGATCCGACGCACACAAGAAAAATTAACTACTCTCTGTAAAAAATATAAGAGCGTTTAGTGATCTTATATATTTCTTTATCGGGGGAGTACCTTCAAACTATACAAGCATTTCATATTCATTCGAGTTATATGATGTGGCTAATTTTAGCTCTTACGCCTTTTCTGTCTCTAGTTTGTTAGTGCTCTCTGAATAGAATTCATCCTGTTCACCTCCACCGGCGCCTGCATTCACCTTTGCCAGCATGTGTAGCCGGGACGGGACCGGCGGTAGCCCGACGTCGGCGACTCCTTCAAGCTGCTGCACGACGAGCCCCATGGTCGGCCGGTCAGCCTCCTCGTCCTGGATGCACCAGCAGGCGATCCTGCAGAGCCTCTCCAGCTCCTTCACGTCGGCCTCCTTGGCCAGCCTCTCGTCGAGCAGCCCGACCACGTCGCCCTCGTGCAGGCTCACCGCGGCCTGCACCGGGAAGTACATCCCGTAGCCTCCCTTCTCCGACGGGGCGTTGTTGCGCCGGCCGGAGACGAGCTCAAACAGCACGAGGCCGAAGCTGTACACGTCCGCCTTGGCGGTGACCGGCGAGCCGGCGAGCCACTCCGGCGCGAGGTACCCGAGCGTGCCGCGCATCGTGGTCAGCACGCGGCTGAAGTCGCGGCCCACGAGCTTGGCCATGCCGAAGTCCGCGAGCTTGGCGCCCAGCTCGTCGTCGAGGAGGATGTTCTCCGGCTTGATGTCGCAGTGTATGATGCACTCGCGGCACTTCTCGTGCAGGTACGCCAGGCCCCTGGCCATGCCCAGCGCGACGCCGTACCTCTGGCCCCAGCTCAACACCTTCGCCGCCGAGCCGCCGCCCTTGAACAGGTACGTGTCCAGCGAGCCGTTGGCCATGTAGTCGTACACGAGCGCCCTCTTGTTCCCCTCGGAGCAGAAGCCCCGGAGGCGGACGAGGTTGACGTGCTGGACCACGCCGAGGGTGACCACCTCGGCTCGGAACTGCTTCTCCCCCTGCCGGAGCCCGTCCAGCTTCTTCACGGCCACCGGCGTCGCGTCCGGGAGCACGCCCTTGTACACCGTGCCGAAGCTCCCGCCACCGAGCTTCTCTGCGAAGTTCCTCGTCGCGGTCCTCACGGCCAGGTAGTCGAACAGCAGCAGCGAGCCCTGCCCCTGCACCGCCGTCACCTTCCCCTTCCCCCGCCGCCTCCGCAGCATCACTGCCGCCACCACCCCGATCACGAGGCTTGCCAGGAGCACCACCACGGCCGCAACTACGCTCCCGAGGATCACCATCGATTTCTTCCAGGAATGCGCCGGTGACGATGACGACGCTGCCACCTCCGAGTGCGCGACGCGGAGGTGAAGAACAGCTCCGGCGAGGCCAGGATCGCTACCTTGGTCAGTCGAGAGGGCCCTCAAGTTAACGAGCTCGCCCTTCCACATGGAGCACTTGGTTCCATCGTAAACGTAGGCGGTGCAGGAGCAATCTTTCAAGCAAGTGCGCTCGCAGTCCCTGTCACCCCTAACTCCGGCGGCCTCCGACGAGCCATTCGGGAGCTGCACGGGGTTCGGCAGCTGCATGAACCTGTCTTTGGTACAGTCCAGTAAGGTCCGCCTCTCGCACCCGGAGGCGGTGTTCTGCAGCTTCCACTCTTGCTCCGACCGCGGCTCGAAGCCGGCGGGACACTGGCATGCGGGGCTGGTGGCGTTGCTGCACAACCCGAAGGGGCCGCACGAACCGTAGACGTCGCAGGCGTCGTGCGGCTCCGAGCAGAAGAGGATCCACTTTCCTGCCATGTCGCTCCACTGGCGCCGCCGCATCTGCCCGTTGACGTCAAGCATGAAGTTGCCGGCGCCCATCATCGGGATCCGGTCGTGGTAGCTGAAGAAGTTAACAGTGCCGTTGCGCGCGTAGGGGAACCCGGCGAAGTAGCCCGACCGCATCTCCGGCACGTTCACGAAGATCTCGCCGTCCCACAGGCCGGTCGTCCAGTACTGGCGGTGCTCGCCGCCGCCGGCGTCGGAGAACAGGTCGAACTTGGGCTGCCCGCGCGCGTCGATCTCCATCGTGAACGCGCCGGGCGCCGGGTTCTCGGCGTCCGTCCACGACGTGAGGAAGCTGTGGACGCCGGCGCCCCTGTTGTAGCCGAGCCTGGCCCCGGGGAGCCAGGTGTCGGTGGGGTGGTCGAAGCTCTGCCACACCACGTAGGCAGACGACGACGTCGCGTTGCTCCGCCTCACCACGAGGTTGCCGTCGTCCTGGAGCGTGGCGACGGTGGTGCTCGGGGGCGACCGGGAGGACGCGTTGGACGACCACAGCAAGGTGTCCGACGGCGTCGTGAGGAGGAGCAGCTCGCCGTGGATGCTGAGCATGAAGCGGGAGGTCGACGGCTTGACGATCGGGTGCTCTCGGTTCGCCACCCAGACGACCGTTTGCTTGGAGATCTTCTTGTACCAGATGCCGACGTAGTGCTTGCTGGAGTTGCCGGGGGAGAAGAGGCCGAGCTCGAATTCGCCGCCCTTGGACACCAGTGTCTCGTTCCATGGGAGTGCTTGGCCTAGAGCGAGGGTGTCGATGGCAGTCGTGGGGAGCTGTTGGCTGGAGAAGAGCAGGAGGAGCAGGAGGAGGAGCATGGTGGCATGCAAATTGGAGGATTTTGCTACGATCTGCGTACGATTGGTTTGTCTTGCACTCTGCTGGTTCCGATAAATAAGTAGCCGGGCCTGGGTTAACGTGGCGAGCCGAAATAATTTAGCCCTCGTTTCATTTTTCCTACCAAAATCTATATTTTTCATTTTTGGAATGCCTAAGGATCATGCTGGCTGAAAGCGACTTACGTTCCAGTCGATTCTATCAGGACCGTTGGATGTCAATTTCCTCCCATTTTCAGGCAACCGACAAACAAAAAATCAAAAAAATTCCAATTACAGAGAAAACTCTACAAATGAATGAAGACCGGATTGAAGCAGATCCACCGACGGACAGCGCCAACAGTGGCTAGTGGCTCCTGACCGTGGGCAGTTATCTCGGGGGCGCAGTGGGTTAGGACGGTGGTGCGTGCTGGTGCTAACAACGGCGGTGCGGTGTCCGCGGCCTGGCTGGCGGCTTGGCAATCTCCCTTCTCCCGGGTCAGAGCCGGTAGCATGCGGGGCTGGTGTCAGCTACGCGCAAGATGGCGCCCTCTCTGACCTAGGGTTTATGCTTGGGCAAGCCAGATCTAGACCCGAGGTAGACCAGGAGGATTCTCTGGGTAGACGAGGTTGGGCTCGGCCGAGGATGTGCTTGTGAGTGTTGTCTTCGCGAGTGTGGTGGTTGTCCTTGAAGGAAATATGCCCTAGAGGCAATAATAAAGTTATTATTTATTTCCTTATATCATGATAAATGCTTATTATTCATGCTAGAATTGTATTAACCGGAAACATAATACATGTGTGAATACATAGACAAACAGTATGTCACTAGTATGCCTCTACTTGACTAGCTCGTTAATCGAAGATGGTTATGTTTCCTGACCATGAACAAAAGAGTTGTTATTTGATTAACGAGATCACATCATTAGGAGAATGATGTGATTGACATGACCCATTCCATTAGCTTAGCACCCGATCGTTTAGTATGTTGCTATTGCTTTCTTCATGACTTATACATGTTCCTATGACTATGTGATTATGCAACTCCCGTTTATCGGAGGAACACTTTGTGTGCTACCAAACGTCACAACGTAACTGGGTGATTATAAAGGAGCTCTACAAGTGTCTCCGAAGGTACATGTTGGGTTGGCGTATTTCGAGATTAGGATTTGTCACTCCGATTGTCGGAGAGGTATCTCTGGGCCCTCTCGGTAATGCACATCACATAAGCCTTGCAAGCATTGCAACTAATGAGTTAGTTGTGAGATGATGTATTACGGAACGAGTAAAGAGACTTGCCGGTAACGAGATTGAACTAGGTATTGAGATACCGACGATCGAATCTCGGGCAAGTAACATACCGATGACAAAGGGAACAACGTATGTTGTTATGCGGTCTGACCGATAAAGATCTTCGTAGAATATGTAGGAACCAATATGAGCATCCAGGTTCCGCTATTGGTTATTGACCGGAGACGTGTCTCGGTCATGTCTACATTGTTCTCGAACCGTAGGGTCCGCACGCTTAACGTTACGATGACAATTTCATTATGAGTTTATGTATTTTGATGTACCGAAGGTTGTTCGGAGTCCCGGATGTGATCATGGACATGACGAGGAGTCTCGAAATGGTCGAGACATAAAGATCGATATATTGGAAGCCTATATTTGGATATCGGAATCGTTCCAGGTGAAATCGGGATTTTACCGGAGTACCGGGGGTTACCGGAACCCCCCCGGGGGTTATTGGGCCTACATGGGCCCTAAGGGAGAAGAGGAAAGGAGGCAAGAGGTGGCCGCGTGCCCCTCCCCTCCCTAGTCCGAATAGGACAAGGAGAGGGGGCGGCGCCCCCCCTTCCCTTTCCCTCTTCCTCCTCTTTCCCCCTTCTCCTTCTCCAACTAGGAAAGAAGGAAGTCCTACTCCCGGTGGGAGTAGGACTCCCCCTTGGCGCACCCTCCTTGGCCGGCCGCCCCTCTGTTGGAAATATGCCCTAGAGGCAATAATAAAAGCATTATTATTATATTTCCTTATTCATGATAATTGTCTTTATTCGTGCTATAATTGTGTTAACCGGAAATCGTAATACATGTGTGAATAACAGACAACAAACATGTCCCTGGTGAGCCTCTAGTTGACTAGCTCGTTGATCGACAGATAGTCATGGTTTCCTGACTATGGACATTGGATGTCATCGATAACGGGATCACATCATTAGGAGAATGATGTGATGGACAAGACCCAATCCTAAACATAGCATGAGATCGCATAGTTCGTTTGCTAGAGTTTTCCAATGTCAAGTATCCTTTCCTTAGACCATGAGATCGTGTAACTCCCGGATACCGTAGGAGTGCTTTGGGTATGCCAAACGTCACAACGTAACTGGGTGACTATAAAGGTATGCTACGGGTATCTCTGAAAGTGTCTGTTGGGTTGACATGGATCGAGACTGGGATTTGTCACTCCGCTTGACGGAGAGGTATCACCGGGCCCTCTCGGTAATGCATCATCACAATGAGCTCAATGTGATCAAAGTGTTTGATCACGGGATCATGCATTACGGAACGAGAAAAGTGACTTGCCGGTAACGAGATTGAACGAGGTATTGGTATACCGACGATCGAATCTCGGGCAAGTAAAATACCGATTGACAAAGGGAATCGTATACGGGATTAATTGAATCCTTGACATCGTGGTTCATCCGATGAGATCATCGTGGAGCATGTGGGAGCCAACATGGGTATCCAGATCCCGCTGTTGGTTATTGCCCGAGAGCCATCTCGGTCATGTCTGCATGTCTCCCGAACCCGTAGGGTCTACACACTTAAGGTTCGGTGACGCTAGGGTTGTAGGGATATGTATGTGCAGTAACCCGAATGTTGTTCGGAGTCCCGGATGAGATCCCGGACGTCACGAGGAGTTTCGGAATGGTCCGGAGGTAAAGATTTATATATGGAAAGTCATCATACGGACATCGGGACAAGTTTCGGGGTTATCGGTATTGTACCGGGACCACCGGAGGGTCCCGGGGGTCCACCGGGTGGGGCCACCTATCCCGGAGGGCCCCATGGGCTGTATGAGGGAGGGAACCAGCCCATAGTGGGCTGGTGCGCCTCCCCCCATGGGCCCATGCGCCTAGGGTTTGGGGGTGGGAAACCCTAAAGGGGGCGCCCCCCTTGCTTGGGGGGCAAGCCCCCCTGCCTTGGCCGCCGCCCCCCCTAGGAGATCTCATCTCCTAGGGCCGGCGCCCCCCCCTTGGGGGTTATATAAAGGGGGGGGGGAGAGAGGGGGCTGATCACCCATTGCCCTGGCGCCTCCCTCTCCCTCTCCAACACCTCCTCCTCCTCCATTGAGCACGGCGAAGCCCTGCCGGAGTACTGCAGTTCCACCATCACCACGCCGTCGTGCTGCTGCTGGAACCTTCATCCCCAACCTCTCCTTTGCCTTGCTGGATCAAGAAGGAGGAGACGTCACGCTTTCCGTACGTGTGTTGAACGCGGAGGTGCCGTCCGTTCGGCACTAGGTCATCGGTGAATTGGATCACGGCAAGTACGACTACCTCATCCACGTTCACTCGAACGCTTCCGTTGCGATCTACAAAGTGGTATGTAGATGCTATCTAATCTGAATACTCGTTGCTTGATGAACTCCTAGATGGATCTTGGTGAAACCGTAGAAAAATTTTAATTTTCTGCAACGTTCCCCAACAGTGGCATCATGAGCTAGGTCTATGCGTAGTTCTTCTTGCGCGAGTAGAACACAATTTGTTGTGGGCGTAGATGTTGTCAACTCTTCTTGCCGCTACTAGTCTTATCTAGCTTCAACGGTATTGTGGGATGAAGCGGCCCGGACCAACCTTACACGTACGCTTACGTGAGACCGGTTCCACCGACGAACATGCACTAGCTGCATAAGGTGGCTGGCGGGTGTCTGTCTCTCCTACTTTAGTTGGAGCGGATTCGATGAAAAGGGTCCTTGTGAAGGGTAAATAGAAGTTGACAAATCACGTTGTGGTGGTTTTAACGTAGGTAAGAAAACGTTCTTGCTAGAACCCTAATTCAGCCACGTAAAACTTGCAACAACAATTAGAGGACGTCTAACTTGTTTTTGCAGCAAGTGCTTTGTGATATGATATGGCCAAAGTTGTGATGAATGATGAATGATCTATATGTGATGTATGAGATGTTCATGCTATATTGTAATAGGAATCACGACTTGCATGTCGATGAGTATGACAACCGACAGGAGCCATAGGAGTTGTCTTTATTTTTGTATGACCTGCGTGTCATTGAGAATCGCCATGTAAATTACTTTACTTTATTGCTAAACGCGTTAGCCATAGTAGTAGAAGTAATAATTGGCGAGCAACTTCATGGAGACACGATGATGAAGATCATGATGATGAAGATCATGGTGTCAAGCCGGTGACAAGATGATCATGGAGCCCCAAGATGGAGATCGAAGGAGCTATGTGATATTGGCCATATCATGTCACGTTTATTATTTGATTGCATGTGATGTTTATCATGTTTTGCATCTTGTTTACTTAGAACGACGGTAGTAAATAAGATGATCCCTCATAATAATTTCAAGAAAGTGTTCACCCTAACTGTGCACCGTTGCGACAGTTCGTTGTTTCGAAGCACCACGTGATGATCGGGTGTGATAGATTCTAACGTTCACATACAACGGGTGTAAGACAGATTTACACACGCAAACACTTAGGTTGACTTGACGAGCCTAGCATGTACAGACATGGCCTCGGAACACGGAAGACCGAAAGGTCGAGCATGAGTCGTATAGAAGATACGATCAACATGAAGATGTTCACCGATGTTGACTAGTCCGTCTCACGTGATGATCGGACACGGCCTAGTTGACTCGGATCATGTAATACTTAGATGACTGGAAGAGGGATGTCTATCTAAGTGGGAGTTCATTAAATAATTTGATTAAATGAACTTTATTATCATGAACTTAGTCTAAATATTTACAATATGTCTTGTAGATCAAATGGCCAACGTAGTCCTCAACTTCAACGCGTTCCTAGAGAAAACCAAGCTGAAAGACGATGGTAGCAACTATACGGACTGGGTCCGGAACCTGAGGATCATCCTCATAGCTGCCAAGAAAGATTATGTCCTACGAGCACCGCTGGGTGACTCACCTGTTCTCCCTGCACAACAAGACGTTATGAACGCTTGGCAGTCGCGATGCGATGATTACTCCCTCGTTCAGTGCGGCATGCTTTACAGCTTAGAGCCGGGGCTCCAAAAGCGTTTTGAGAGACATGGAGCATATGAGATGTTCGAAGAGCTGAAAATGGTTTTCCAAGCTCATGCCCGGGTTGAGAGATATGAGATCTCCAACAAATTCTTTGGCTGTAAGATGGAGGAAAATAGCTCTGTCAGTGAGCACATACTCAGAATGTCTGGATTGCACAACCGCTTGACTCAACTGGAAGTTAATCTTCCGGAAGAAGTGGTCATTGACAGAATCCTCCAGTCGCTTCCACCTAGCTACAAGAGCTTTGTGATGAACTACAATATGCAGGGGATGGTAAAGACCATTCCTGAGGTGTATGCTATGCTGAAATCAGCAGAGGTAGAAATCAAGAAAGAGCATCAAGTGCTGATGGTGAATAAAACCACTAAGTTCAAAAGGAGCAAGGGTAAAAAGAACTTCAAGAAGGACGGCAAGGAAGTTGCCGCGCCCGGTAAGCAAGTTGCCGGGAAGAAGCCAAAGAATGGACCCAAGCCCGAAACTGAGTGCTTTTATTGCAAGGGAAGTGGTCACTGGAAGCGGAACTGCCCCAAATACTTAGCGGACAAGAAGGCCGGCAAAACCAAAGGTATATGTGATATACATGTAATTGATGTGTACCTTACCAGCACTCGTAGTAGCTCTTGGGTATTTGATACCGGTGCAGTTGCTCACATTTGTAACTCAAAGCAGGAGCTACGGAATAAACGGAGACTGGCGAAGGACGAGGTGACGATGCGCGTCGGGAATGGTTCCAAGGTCGATGTGATCGCCGTCGGCACGCTGCCTCTACATTTACCTACGGGATTAGTTTTAAACCTTAATAATTGTTATTTAGTACCAAGTTTGAGCATGAACATTGTATCCGGATCTCGCTTAATTCGAGATGGCTACTCATTTAAATCCGAGAATAATGGTTGTTCTATTTATATGAGAGATATGTTTTATGGTCATGCTCCGATGGTTAATGGTTTATTCTTGATGAATCTCGTACGTGATGATACACATATTCATAGTGTGAGTACCAAAAGAGTTAAAGTTGATAACAATAGTCCCACATATTTGTGGCACTGCCGCCTTGGTCACATAGGTGTCAAATGCATGAAGAAGCTCCATGCAGATGGACTTTTAGAGTCTCTTGATTATGAATCATTTGACACGTGCGAACCATGCCTCATGGGTAAAATGACCAAGACTCCGTTCTCAGGAACAATGGAGCGAGCAACCAACTTATTGGAAATCATACATACCGATGTGTGCGGTCCAATGAGTGTTGAGGCTCGCGGTGGCTATCGTTATGTTCTCACCCTCACTGATGACTTGAGTAGATATGGGTATGTCTACTTAATGAAACACAAGTCTGAGACCTTTGAAAAGTTCAAGGAATTTCAGAGTGAGGTTGAAAATCAACGTGATAGAAAGATCAAGTTTCTACGATCAGATCGTGGAGGAGAATACTTGAGTCACGAATTTGGCACACACTTAAGAAAATGTGGAATAGTTTCACAACTCACGCCGCCTGGAACACCTCAGCGTAATGGTGTGTCCGAACGTCGTAATCGCACTCTATTAGATATGGTGCGATCTATGATGTCTCTTACCGATTTACCGCTATCTTTTTGGGGCTATGCTTTAGAGACTGCCGCATTCACTTTAAATAGGGCTCCGTCGAAATCCGTTGAGACGACGCCGTATGAATTATGGTTTGGGAAGAAACCTAAGCTGTCGTTTCTAAAAGTTTGGGGATGCGATGCTTATGTGAAGAAACTTCAACCAGAAAAGCTCGAACCCAAATCGGAAAAATGCGTCTTCATAGGATACCCAAAAGAAACTATTGGGTATACCTTCTACCTCAGATCCGAAGGCAAGATCTTTGTTGCCAAGAATGGATCCTTTCTAGAGAAAGAGTTTCTCTCGAAGGAAGTAAGTGGGAGGAAAGTAGAACTTGATGAAGTGTTAACTCTTGAACCGGAAAATGGCGAAACTCAAGAAATCGTTCCTGAGGTGCCTGCACCGAATAGAGAGGAAATTAATGATTATGATCAAGATACTTCTGATCAAGCTCCTACTGAAATTCGAAGGTCCACAAGGACACGTTCCGCACCAGAGTGGTACGGCAACCCTGTCTTGGAAATCATGTTGTTAGACAACGGTGAACCTTCGAACTATGAGGAAGCAATGGCGGGCCCGGATTCCGACAAATGGCTGGAAGCCATGAAATCCGAGATAGGATCCATGTATGAAAACGAAGTATGGACTTTGACTGACTTGCCCGTTGAACGGCGAGCCATAGAAAATAAATGGATCTTTAAGAAGAAGACAGACGCGGATGGTAATGTGACCATCTATAAAGCTCGGCTTGTCGCTAAGGGTTATCGACAAGTTCAAGGGGTTGACTACGATGAGACTTTCTCACCGGTAGCGAAGCTGAAGTCCGTCCGAATCATGTTAGCAATTGCCGCATACTATGATTATGAGATATGGCAAATGGACGTCAAAACGGCATTCCTTAATGGTTTCCTTAAGGAAGAATTGTATATGATGCAGCCGGAAGGTTTTGTCGATCCTAAGAATGCTGACAAGGTATGCAAGCTCCAACGCTCGATTTATGGGCTGGTGCAAGCATCTCGGAGTTGGAACATTCGCTTTGATGAGATGATCAAAGCGTTTGGGTTTACACAGACTTATGGAGAAGCCTGTGTTTACAAGAAAGTGAGTGGGAGCTCTGTAGCATTTCTCATATTATATGTAGACGACATACTTTTGATGGGAAATGATATAGAACTCTTGGACAGCATTAAGGCCTATTTGAATAAGAGTTTTTCAATGAAGGACCTTGGAGAAGCTGCTTATATATTAGGCATCAAGATCTATAGAGATAGATCGAGACGCCTCATAGGTCTTTCACAAAGCACATACCTTGATAAGATATTGAAGAAATTCAATATGGATCAATCTAAGAAAGGGTTCTTACCTGTGTTACAAGGTGTGAAATTGAGCTCAGCTCAATGTCCGACCACGACAGAAGATATAGAAGAGATGAGCGTCATCCCCTATGCCTCAGCCATAGGTTCTATTATGTATGCCATGCTGTGTACCAGACCTGATGTAAACCTTGCCGTAAGTTTGGTAGGTAGGTACCAAAGTAATCCCGGCAAGGAACACTGGACAGCGGTCAAGAATATCCTGAAGTACCTGAAAAGGACCAAGGAAATGTTTCTCGTTTATGGAGGTGACGAAGAGCTCGTCGTAAAAGGTTACGTCGACGCTAGCTTCGACACAGATCTGGATGACTCTAAGTCACAAACCGGATACGTGTATATTTTGAATGGTGGGGCAGTAAGCTGGTGCAGTTGCAAGCAAAGCGTCGTGGCGGGATCTACATGTGAAGCGGAGTACATGGCAGCCTCGGAGGCAGCACATGAAGCAATTTGGGTGAAGGAGTTCATCACCGACCTCGGAGTCATACCCAATGCGTCGGGGCCAATCAAGCTCTTCTGTGACAACACTGGAGCTATTGCACTTGCAAAGGAGCCCAGGTTTCACAAGAAGACCAGGCACATCAAGCGTCGCTTCAACTCCATTCGTGAAAATGTTCAAGATGGAGACATAGAAATTTGTAAAGTGCACACGGATCTGAATGTCGCAGATCCGTTGACTAAACCTCTCCCTAAGGCAAAACATGATCAACACCAGAACTCTATGGGTGTTCGATTCATCACAATGTAACTAGATTATTGACTCTAGTGCAAGTGGGAGACTGTTGGAAATATGCCCTAGAGGCAATAATAAAAGCATTATTATTATATTTCCTTATTCATGATAATTGTCTTTATTCGTGCTATAATTGTGTTAACCGGAAATAGTAATACATGTGTGAATAACAAACAACAAACATGTCCCTGGTGAGCCTCTAGTTGACTAGCTCGTTGATCGACAGATAGTCATGGTTTCCTGACTATGGACATTGGATGTCATCGATAACGGGATCACATCATTAGGAGAATGATGTGATGGACAAGACCCAATCCTAAACATAGCATGAGATCGCATAGTTCGTTTGCTAGAGTTTTCCAATGTCAAGTATCCTTTCCTTAGACCATGAGATCGTGTAACTCCCGGATACCGTAGAAGTGCTTTGGGTATGCCAAACGTCACAACGTAACTGGGTGACTATAAAGGTATGCTACGGGTATCTCTGAAAGTGTCTGTTGGGTTGACATGGATCGAGACTGGGATTTGTCACTCCGCTTGACGGAGAGGTATCACCGGGCCCTCTCGGTAATGCATCATCACAATGAGCTCAATGTGATCAAAGTGTTTGATCACGGGATCATGCATTACGGAACGAGAAAAGTGACTTGCCGGTAACGAGATTGAACGAGGTATTGGTATACCGACGATCGAATCTCGGGCAAGTAAAATACCGATTGACAAAGGGAATCGTATACGGGATTAATTGAATCCTTGACATCGTGGTTCATCCGATGAGATCATCGTGGAGCATGTGGGAGCCAACATGGGTATCCAGATCCCGCTGTTGGTTATTGCCCGAGAGCCATCTCGGTCATGTCTGCATGTCTCCCGAACCCGTAGGGTCTACACACTTAAGGTTCGGTGACGCTAGGGTTGTAGGGATATGTATGTGCAGTAACCCGAATGTTGTTCGGAGTCCCGGATGAGATCCCGGACGTCACGAGGAGTTTCGGAATGGTCCGGAGGTAAAGATTTATATATGGAAAGTCATCATACGGACATCGGGACAAGTTTCGGGGTTATCGGTATTGTACCGGGACCACCGGAGGGTCCCGGGGGTCCACCGGGTGGGGCCACCTATCCCGGAGGGCCCCATGGGCTGTATGAGGGAGGGAACCAGCCCATAGTGGGCTGGTGCGCCTCCCCCCCATGGGCCCATGCGCCTAGGGTTTGGGGGTGGGAAACCCTAAAGGGGGCGCCCCCCTTGCTTGGGGGCCAAGCCCCCCTGCCCTGGCCGCCGCCCCCCCTAGGAGATCTCATCTCCTAGGGCCGGCGCCCCCCCTTGGGGGTTATATAAAGGGGGGGGAGAGAGGGGGATGATCACCCATTGCCCTGGCGCCTCCCTCTCCCTCTCCAACACCTCCTCCTCCTCCATTGAGCACGGCGAAGCCCTGCCGGAGTACTGCAGTTCCACCATCACCACGCCGTCGTGCTGCTGCTGGAACCTTCATCCCCAACCTCTCCTTTGCCTTGCTGGATCAAGAAGGAGGAGACGTCACGCTTTCCGTACGTGTGTTGAACGCGGAGGTGCCGTCCGTTCGGCACTAGGTCATCGGTGAATTGGATCACGGCAAGTACGACTACCTCATCCACGTTCACTCGAACGCTTCCGTTGCGATCTACAAAGTGGTATGTAGATGCTATCTAATCTGAATACTCGTTGCTTGATGAACTCCTAGATGGATCTTGGTGAAACCGTAGAAAAATTTTAATTTTCTGCAACGTTCCCCAACACCCTCCCCCTGGCTCCTTTATATACGGGGGCAGGGGGGCACCCTAGAACACACAAGTTGATCTTCGTGATCGTTCCTTAGCCGTGTGCGGTGCCCCCCTCCACCATATTCCACCTCGGTCATATTGCAGCGGTGCTTAGGCGAAGCCCTGCGACGGTAGAACATCAAGATCGCCACCACGCCGTCGTGCTGACAGAACTCCTCCCCGAAGCTTTGCTGGATCGGAGCCCGGGGAGCGTCATCGAGCTGAACGTGTGCCAAGAACTCGGAGGTGCCGGAGTAACGGTGCTTGGATCGGTTGGACCGGGAAGACGTACGACTACTTCCTCTACGTTGCGTCAACGCTTCCGCTTACGGTCTACGAGGGTACGTAGACAACACTCTCCCCTCTCGTTGCTATGCATCACCATGATCTTGCGTGTGCGTAGGAATTTTTTTAAAATTACTACGTTCCCCAACAGTGGCATCCGAGCCAGGTTTTATGTGTTGATGTTATTTGCACGAGTAGAACTCAAGTGAGTTGTGGGCGATATAATTCATACAACTTACCAGCATGTCACACTTTGGTTGGGCGGTTTGTTGGATGAAGCGGTCCGGACCGGCATTACGCGTACGCTTACGCGAGACTGGTTCTACCGACGTGCTTTGCACACAGGTGGCTGGCGGGTGTCAGTTTCTCCTACTTTAGTTGAACCAAGTGTGGCTACGCCCGGTCCTTGCGAAGGTTAAAACAGCACTAACTTGACAAACTATCGTTGTGGTTTTGATACGTAGGTAAGATTGGTTCTTGCTAAGCCCGTAGCAGCCACGTAAAACTTGCAACAACAAAGTAGAGGACGTCTAACTTGTTTTTGCAGGGCATGTTGTGATGTGATATGGTCAAGACATGATGCTAAATTTTATTGTATGAGATGATCATGTTTTGTAACCGAGTTATCGGCAACTGGCAGGAGCCATATGGTTGTCGCTTTATTGTATGCAATGCAATTGCCCTGTAATGCTTTACTTTATCACTAAGCGGTAGCGATAGTCATAGAAGCATAAGATTGGCGAGACGACAACGATGCTACGATGGAGATCAAGGTGTCGCGCCGATGACGATGGTGATCATGACGTTGCTTCGGAGATGAAGATCACAAGCACAAGATGATGATGGCCATATCATATCACTTATATTGATTGCATGTGATGTTTATCTTTTATGCATCTTATCTTACTTTGATTGACGGTAGCATTTTAAGATGATCTCTCACTAATTATTAAGAAGTGTTCTCCCTGAGTATGCACCGTTGCGAAAGTTCTTCATGCTGAGACACCACGTGATGATCGGGTGTGATAGGCTCTACGTTCAAATACAACGGGTGCAAAACAGTGCACACGCGGAATACTCAGGTTAAACTTGACGAGCCTAGCATATAACAGATATGGCCTCGGAACACGGAGACCAAAAGGTCGAGCGTGAACCATATAGTAGATATGATCAACATAGTGATGTTCACCATTGAAACTACTCCATCTCACGTGATGATCGGACATGGTTTAGTTGATATGGATCACGTGATCACTTAGAAGATTAGAGGGATGTCTATCTAAGTGGGAGTTCTTAAGTAATATGATTAATTGAACTTTAATCTATCATGAACTTAGTCCTGGTAGTATTAGCATATCTATGTTGTAGATCAATAGCTCGCGTTGTTGCTTCCCTGTGTTTATTTTGATATGTTCCTAGAGAAAATTGTGTTGAAAAATGTTAGTAGCAATGATGCGGATTGGATCCGTGATCTGAGGTTTATCCTCATTGCTGCACAGAAGAATTATGTCCTTGATGCACCGCTAGGTGACAGACCTATTGCAGGAGCAGATGCAGACGTTATGAACATTCGGCTAGCTCAATATGATGACTACTTGATAGTTTAGTGCATCATGCTTAATGGCTTAGAATCGGGACTTCAAAGACGTTTTGAACGTCATGGACCATATGAGATGTTCCAGGAGTTGAAGTTAATATTTCAAGCAAATACCCGAGTTGAGAGATATGAAGTCTCCAACAAGTTCTATAGCTAAAAGATGGAGGAGAATCGCTCAACTAGTGAGCATGTGCTCAGATTATCTGGGTACTATAATCACTTGAATCAAGTGGGAGTTAATCTTCCAGATAAAATAGTGATTGGTAAAATTCTCTAGTCACCATCACCAAGTTAGTAGAACTTCGTGATGAACTATAATATGCAAGGGATGACGAAAGTAATTCCCAAGCTCTTCGTGATGCTGAAATCGACGAAGGTAGAAATCAAGAAAAGAACATCGAGTGTTGATGGTTAACAAGATCACTAATTTCAAGAAAAGGGCAAAGGGAAAGAAGGGGAACTTCAAGAAGAACGGCAAGCAAGTTACTGCTCAAGTGAAGAAGCCCAAGTCTGGTCCTAAGCCTGAGACTAAGTGCTTCTACTACAAAGGAACTGGTCACTGGAAGCGGAACTACCCCAAGAATTTGGCGGATAAGAAAGGATGGCAAAGTGAACAAA
Organism: Aegilops umbellulata; assembly: GCA_032464435.1. Taxonomy (NCBI): domain Eukaryota; kingdom Viridiplantae; phylum Streptophyta; class Magnoliopsida; order Poales; family Poaceae; genus Aegilops; species Aegilops umbellulata. The sequence goes on from CP136057.1 coordinate 547,076,802, forward strand.
GGTATATTAGATATACATGTTATTGATGTGTAATTTACTAGTGTTTATAGCAACACCTCAGTATTTGATACTAGTTCAGTTGCTATGATTAGTAACTCGAAACGGGAGTTGCAGAATAAATAGAGACTAGTTAAGAGTGAAGTGACGATATTGATATGATCATCATCGCACACTCCCTATACTTTCGGGATTTGTGTTGAACCTAAATAAGAGTTATTTGGTGTTTGCGTTGAGCATGGATATGATTTGATCATGTTTATTGCAATATGGTTATTCATTTAAGTTAGAGAATAATTGTTGTTCTACTTTCATGAATAAAACCTTATATGGTTACACACCCAATGAAAATGGTTCATTGGATCTCGATCGTAGTGATACACATTTTCATAATATTGAAGCCAAAAGATGCAAAGTTAATAATGATAGTGCAACTTATTTGTGGCACTGCCGTTTAGGTCATATTGGTGTAAACCGCATGAAGAAACTCCATGCTGATGGGCTTTCGGAATCACTTGATTATGAATCATTTGATGCTTGCGAACCATGCCTCATGGGCAAGATGACTAAGACTCCGTTCTCCGGAACAATGGAGCAAGCAACTGACTTATTGGAAATAATACATACTGATGTATGCAATCCGATGAGTGTTGAAGCTCGCGGCGGGTATTGTTATTTTCTGACCTTCATAGATGATTTGAACAGATATGGGTATATCTACTTGACGAAACATAAGTCTGAAACTTTTGAAAAGTTCAAAGAATTTCAGAGTGAAGTGGAAAATCATCGTGACAAGAAAATAAGGTTTCTACGATCTGATCGCAGAGACAAATATTTGAGTTACGAGTTTGGTCTTTAATTAAAACAATGTGGAATAGTTTCATAAACTCATGCCACCTGGAACACCACAGCATAATGGTGTGTCCGAACGTCGTAACCGTACTTTATTGGATATAGTGCAATCTATGATGTTTCTTACCGATTTACCACTATTGTTTTGGGGTTATGCATTAGAGACAGCTGCATTCACGTTAAAAGGGCACCATCTAAATCTGTTGAGACGACACCGTATGAACTATGGTTTGGCAAGAAACCAAAGTTGTCGTTTCTTAAAATTTGGGGTTGTGATGCTTATGTGAAAAAGTTTCATCCTGATAAGCTCAAACCCAAATCGGAGAAATGTGTCTTCATAGGATACCCAAAGGAGACAGTTGGGTACACCTTCTATCACAGATCCGAAGGCAAGATATTCATTGCTTAGAATGGATCCTTTCTAGAGAAGGAGTTTCTCTCGAAAGAAGTGAGTGGGAGGAAAGTAGAACTTGATGAGGTAACTGTACCTGCTCCCTTATTGGAAAGTAGTTCATCACAGAAAATGGTTTCTGTGAGACCTACACCAATTAGTGACGAAGTTAATGATGATGATCATGAAACTTCAGATCAAGTTATTACTGAACCTCGTAGATCAACCAGAGTAAGATCCGCACCAGAGTGGTACGATAATCCTGTTCTGGAAATCATGCTACTAGATCATGATGAACCTACGAACTATGAAGGAGCAATGGTGAGCCCAGATTCCGCAAAATGGCTTGAAGCCATGAAATCTGAGATGGGATCCATGTATGAAAACAAAGTATGGACTTTGGTTGACTTGCCCGATGATCGTTAAGCAATTGAAAATAAATGGATCTTTAATAGGAAGATGGACGCTGATAGTAGTGTTACTATCTACAAAGCTAGAATTGTCGCAAAAGGTTTTCGAAAAGTTCAAGATGTTGACTACGATGAGAGTTTCTCACTCGTATCTATGCTTAAGTCTGTCCGAATTATGTTAGCAATTGCCGCATTTTATGAAATCTGGCAAATGGATAAACAAAGCTGCATTCCTTAATGGATATTTTAAAGAAGAGTTGTATATGATGCAACCAGAAGGTTTTGTCAATCCTAAAAGTGTTAACAAAATATGCAAGCTCCAGCGATCCATCTGTGGACTGGTGCAAGCATCTCGGAGTTGAAATATGCTCTTTGATGAGATGATCAAAGTATATAGTTTTATACAGACTTGTAGTGAAGCCTGTATTTAAGAAAGTGAGTGGGAGCACTACAGCATTTCTGACAAGTATATGTGAATGACATATTGTTGATCGGAAATAATGTAGAATTATTCTGCAAAGCATAAAGGAGTGTTTGAAAGAAGTTTTTCAAAGAAAGACCTCGGCGAAGCTGCTTACATATTAAGCATCAAGATCTATAGAGATAGATCAAGACGGTTGATAAGTTTTTTCAATGAGTACATACCTTGACAATATTTGAAGTAGTTCAAAATGGAACAGTCAAAGAAAAGAGTTCTTGGCTGTGTTACAAGGTGTGAAATTGAGTAAGACTCAAAGCCCGACCATGACAGAAGATAGAAAGAGAATGTAAGTCATTCCCTATGCCTCAGCCATAGGTTCTATAAAATATGCCATGTTGTGTACCAGATCTATTGTATACCCTACACTGTGTTAAGCAAGAGAGTACAATAGTGATTTAAGTGTAGATCACTGGACAGCGGTCAAAATTATCCTTAGTGGAATAAGGAAATATTTCTCGATTATGGAGGTGACAAAAGGTTTGTCATAAAAAGTTACGTCGATGCAAGTTTTGACACATATCTGGATGACTCTAAGTCTCGATCTAGATACATATTGAAAATGGGAGCAATTAGCTAGAGTAGCTCTGTGCATAGCATTGTAGACATAGAATTCGCAAAATACTTACGGATCTGTATGTGACAGACCCATTGACTAAAATTATCTCACAAGCAAAACATGATCACACCTTAGTACTCTTTGGGTGTTAATCACATAAGCGATGTGAACTAGATTACTGACTCTAGTAAACCCTTTGGGTGTAGGTCACATGACGATGTGAACTATGGGTGTTAATCACATGGTGATGTGAACTATTAGTATTAAATCACATGGCGATGTGAACTAGATTATTGACTCTAGTGCAAGTGGGAGACTGAAGGAAATATGCCCTAGAGGCAATAATAAAGTTATTATTTATTTCCTTATATCATGATAAATGTTTATTATTCATGCTAGAATTGTATTAACCGGAAACATAATACATGTGTGAATACATAGACAAACAGTATGTGACTAGTATGCCTCTACTTGACTAGCTCGTTAATCGAAGATGGTTATGTTTACTGACCATGAACAAAAGAGTTGTTATTTGGTTAACGGGATCACATCATTAGGAGAATGATGTGATTGACATGACCCATTCCATTAGCTTAGCACTCGATCGTTTAGTATGTTGCTATTGCTTTCTTCATGACTTATACATGTTCCTATGACTATGAGATTATGCAACTCCCGTTTACCGGAGGAACACTTTGTGTGCTACCAAACGTCACAACGTAACTGGGTGATTATAAAGGAGCTCTACAGGTGTCTCCTAAGGTACATGTTGTGTTGGCGTATTTCGAGATTAGGACTTATCACTCCGATTGTCGGAGAGGTATCTCTGGGCCCTCTCGGTAATGCACATCACATAAGCCTTGCAAGCATTGCAACTAATGAGTTAGTTTTGAGATGATGTATTACGGAACGAGTAAAGAGACTTGCCGGTAACGAGATTGAACTAGGTATTGAGATACCGACGATCGAATCTCGGGCAAGTAACATACCGATGACAAAGGGAACAACGTATGTTGTTATGCGGTCTGACCGATAAAGATCTTCGTAGAATATGTAGGAACCAATATGAGCATCCAGGTTCCGCTATTGGTTATTGACCGGAGACGTGTCTCGGTCATGTCTACATTGTTCTCGAACCGTAGGGTCCGCACGCTTAACATTACGATGACAATTTCATTATGAGTTTATGATTTTGATGTACCGAAGGTTGTCCGGAGTCCCGAATGTGATCATGGACATGACGAGGAGTCTCGAAATGGTCGATACATAAAGATCGATATATTGGAAGCCTATATTTGGATATCGGAATCGTTTCAGGTGAAATCGGGATTTTACCGGAGTACGGGGGGTTACCGGAACCCCCCCGGGGGTTATTGGGCCTACATGGGCCCTAAGGGAGAAGAGGAAAGGAGGCAAGAGGTGGCCGCGCGCCCCTCCCCTCCCTAGTCCGAATAGGACAAGGAGAGGGGGTCGGCGCCCCCCCTTTCCTTTCCCTCTTCCTCCTCTTTCCCCCTTCTCCTTCTCCAACTAGGAAAGAAGGGAGTCCTACTCCCGGTGGGAGTAGGACTCCCCCTTTGCGCGCCCTCCTTGGCCGGCCGCCCCCTCCCCCTGGCTCCTTTATATACGGCGGCAGGGGGGCACCCTAGAACACACAAGTTGATCTTCGTGATCGTTCTTTAGCCGTGTGCGGTGCCCCCTCCACCATATTCCACCTCGGTCATATTGTAGCGGTGCTTAGGCGAAGCCCTGCGACGGTAGAACATCAAGATCGTCACCACGCCGTCGTGCTGACGGAACTCCTCCCCGAAGCTTTGCTGGATCGGAGCCCGGGGAGCGTCATCGAGCTGAACGTGTGCCAAGAACTCGGAGGTGCCGGAGTAACGGTGCTTGGATCGGTTGGACCGGGAAGACGAACGACTACTTCCTCTACGTTGCGTCAACGCTTTTGCTTACGGTCTACGAGGGTACATAGACAACACTCTCCCCTCTCGTTGCTATGCATCACCATGATCTTGCGTGTGCGTAGGATTTTTTTTGAAATTACTACGTTCGCCAACAGTCCTGACAATGCTTCCCCGTCTTGCGGTGTGGCACCGATGACCACGGACTTGGCGTCGTGCAAGCTCAGCTTGGCAGCGGCTCTCAACAGCCTTAGGGTCGTGTCCCCCAGGTCGGCCGGGACTAGTAGGGGATGCAGGCGTCGTCGCCTCCTACGGTAGAGGTGTTGACCCAGATCCGGGGACTGATGTCGGGCTAGGAATAGAAGGTTGGCCTTTTACTGTCGGGGTTGGTGTGTCGTGAGGTGGATGGGTGGCGGTGTCTCGGGACAGGGATGCCGAGGTGCGGCCCCGAACGGCAGCCCCCATGGTTGGCTCTCCAGTGGGCCTCATGATGGTGTTGCGGCTTCCCCTCTTGGTTGTGTGGGCGGCGAGAGGTCTAGCTGTAGGTGGCTCAGGTACCCTATCGTAGGCGGCGCCTGAATCCGAATTTGGGAGTCAGAGCTCGTCGCGTATGGCCTGGTTGCATCTTGTGGCACGGGTGAGCTGTCCAGTGAAAGCTCCGCGCTTTGGCGTCGATGACTATAACATCCGCGCGCGCCTCCATCTTCCTGAAGACGTCGTTGTGGTTCTCCTCTTTGTGTCCGGGTTCCGAGTGAAGACCCTTGTTCGTTATGGACTCGGCAGCGGCGAGGCTCAGCGTCGCTCTCTCTCTTGCGGGCATTGTCGTGAAGTCTAGGTGTGCTAGGGCGTGACGCCGCGTTGTATTCTGACCTCCCGGTGTTCTGCTTCGATAGCATAGTTTCTGCGTTGTACAGAGATCCCAGGGTCTGCTTTGTAAGAGGGCTACCTTTTCACCATGTGTCATTTGACCGTGTATTTTGGTCGTTGCTTTATGCGTGGCGCGAGCCTGTTTGAAGGCTGCATCAAACTTATCATGATTTGAACATTTGTGAATAGAGTCATGCCGGAACAATCGGCGGTGAGAAAGTTTTGAACGTCCATTGTATTTCTCTTAGTCTTTTTGCCCAAATAATTTGTGGTGGTGCCTCACTTTCGTTTGGCAGTGTATCAATCATGGTAAAACGAAAAATGTCATCGAAAATGAACTATTTAGTACTTCCGAAAAGTATCACGTCCTGCCTTTTGGAGAAAAGTAAGACCTTTTGGGAAGAGAGCAAGTCAGCAAGTAATGTCACATTCCCTTTAAAAATTAGCAATGTCACATTCGAACTTAATAGCGCCGAAAACAACAGCGAGACCAGGCTCCAATCTTCTGTGGCACGGGTCATTTCCAGTCCTTTGTGTTACATTTTTCATCATTTTATAAGTTGCCCTCAGGATCTTCACTCATTTGCCAGTAGTGACCTGCAAGCAGCATTGCTTATTACTTGGCATATACTTTATGTTTTCATAACTGGCCCGTTGGTTTGATGTCGCTAGTGTGAAGGATCTGTTGAGCAAGCGGCGAGAGATGAAGCAATCATGCAACTAGGCAACGTACGTGCTGCCGTTTTCTTCCACACGCAGCATCAAGGCGTGCGTTATCCTTTGGGAGGCCGGCATTTCATCCAACCGCACTCAATTATTCATCAACCAAAAAGGCCAATGGAAATCAATGTGCGCGAGTACTCCGTCCCACTTGAGATAATGGAAACGTGTACCCGTTACAAACAGGCGATGATCACGTACTGGTCCAGCCGTAAAGTGTAATTTTCTTCAGCGAACAGCAGCCCGAGTTCCCGATAGATGGCATCCCCAAGTCTGGCTAGCTGAAAAATATCGCCAAAGACCGACAAGTACTCTTGGACAGATCACAGATGCATGTCATCAGTGAAGAAATTGATCAGCCGAGCATGGACAAGTGACAGCCCAAAGACTCGGTAAACCGAGTCAATGGATGCGACGTACTCCATTAACTCGGGTAACATGTGACAGCCCACGGATCAGGATTGAAACAGGGATGAGCATGAGCGACGGAGACGCCAACGAATGGAGGATGCGGCCGCGACGACGATTCAGAGAAGTTTGCTGCGCTGATTTGGACGCTGCGCCCTTCTTCTGTTGGCAAGGGTTGAAATCGTCGCTTGATGCATGGTAGGAAAGGGGAGTGCCGCGGCCCGATTTATTGCTGTTGGTTGGCCGTCGCGGTTGCGGTGTCGATTGCTGTCGAGCTGCCGTGCATGGCGATGCCAAGGGCGGGGACGTAAGCCTCGAGACGTTCAATGAATCGGACCCAAAATATCGGTCTTTTCTTCCTATGAGAGGATTCGCTGTGCGACGGGAACAGCCAGAGAAACTTTTTTTTTTTGGCGTTTTTAGGGCAGTGATAAAGTGAGAAACAAACCTGGCCACATTCTTGAGATTAACGAAGGCACCATAGGCGTGTGGTAGTCGACGAGAACGTCTCCTTCCATTGAGCACGCATCGCCGAAAAGTCTGAAATAAATTCAGAAAAATGCGAGCGGTAGGATTTGAACCCTGATGGTCTAAGGATATCACTGCCCTCCTAACCATCCAACCATAGGTTGATTCGCAAAGCAGGCCACATAACTGGTTGGCGTGGCGCTTGTAAATTGCGTTTAAAGCATCTACAAGACTACAACAAACACCCAAAAATAGTCATCATGTAAGAAAAAACTGTCATTTAGGTCACAATTTGAGCAAAAAAACGCCTTCAACAAGTGTCCTATAGTTGTGTGCAGGCTAGATGATGCGACAGTTGTGCACGCCCGGGGTGGCGGCGGTGGGTTCGACTGGACTGTTATGTGGGCGGCAAGGGATGTGGATTGCACGGGTTGCGGGCAGCCGACTCTACAAAGGTAGATTCAACCGGTGGAGAGCGCGCCCGTGATGGTACACTCTTGTGTCGGGGCGCTCGGGCATCGCCAGAAGGGTGGTGCAGGCTTACCTCCGCGGGCGTGTTGACTTTGTTCGGCAGCTAGATGGCAGCCCACAATGGATGGGGACGGACTCGTCATGAGAGCGCCATAGGCGGGAATGACCATAGCGCCGGCTTTGGCCTCTCTCCGCTCTTCCGTCGTGGCGGGGTCTCTTGGGTCGGGGGAGGTGCTTGTGTCCCGTCCTGGTGGGTGGCGCCGGTGTGAGGTTTAATAGTGGATGCCAAGGCGGCGGTCCCGGATGGCAGGCTACTAGGGCAGATTTCGGTAGAGGATAATTTTGAGCGTTGTCCAGTGATCTACTCTTAAATCACTATTGTACTCCCTTGCTTAACACAGTGTAGGGTATACAATATATCTGGTACACAGCACGGCATACTTTATAGAACTTATGGTTGAGGCATAGGGAATGACTTTCATTCTCTTTCTATCTTCTGCCGTGGTCGGGCTTTGAATCTTACTCAATTTCACACCTTGTAACACAGCCAAGAACTCTTTTCTTTGACTGTTCCATTTTGAACTACTTCAAAATATTGTCAAGGTATGTACTCATTGAAAAAAAACTTATCAAGCGTCTTGATCTATCTCTATAGATCTTGATTCTTAATATGTAAGCAGCTTCGCCGAGGTCTTTCTTTGAAAAACTTCTTTCAAACACACCTTTATGCTTTGCAGAATAATTCTACATTATTTCCGATCAACAATATGTCATTCACATATACTTGTCAGAAATGCTGTAGTGCTCCCACTCACTTTCTTGTAAATACAGGCTTCACCATAAGTCTATATAAAACTATATAGTTTGATCATCTCATCAAAGCATATTCCAACTCCGAGATGCTTGCACCAGTCCACAGATGGATCGTTGGAGCTTGGATATTTTGTTAACACTTTTAGGATTGACAAAACCTTCTGGTTGCACCATATACAACTCTTCTTTAAGAAATCCATTAAGGAATGCAGCTTTGTTTATCCATTTGCCAGATTTCATAAAATGCGGCAATTGCTAACATGATTCGGACAGACTTAAGCATAGATATGAGTGAGAAACTCTCATCGTAGTCAACATCTTGAACTTGTCGAAAACCTTTTTGCGACAATTCTAGCTTTGTTGATAGTAACACTACTATCAGCGTCCATCTTGCTCTTGAAGATCCATTTATTTTCAATTGCTTGCCGATCATCGGGCAGGTCAACGAAAGTCCATACTTTGTTTTCATACATGGATCCCATCTCAGATTTCATGGCTTCAAGCCATTTTGCGGAATCTGGGCTCACCATCGCTTCTTCATAGTTCGTAGGTTCATCATGATCTAGTAGCATGATTTCCAGAACAGGATTACCGTACCACTCTGGTGCGGATCTTAGTTTGGTTGATCTACGAGGTTCAGTAATAACTTGATCTGAAGTTTTATGATCATCATCATTAACTTCCTCACTAATTGGTGTAGGTGTCATAGAAACTGTTTTCTGTGATGAACTACTTTCCAACAAGGGAGCAGGTACAGTTACCTCATCAAGTTCTACTTTCCTCCCACTCACTTCTTTCGAGAGAAACTCCTTCTCTAAAAAGGATCCATTCTAAGCAACGAATATCTTGCCTTCGGATCTGTGATAGAAGGTGTACCCAACTGTCTCCTTTGGGTATCCTATGAAGACACATTTCTCCGATTTGGGTTTGAGCTTATTAGGATGAAACTTTTTCACATAAGCATCACAACCCCAAACTTTAAGAAACGACAACTTTGGTTTCTTGCTAAACCACAGTTCATATAGTGTCATCTCAACGGATTTAGATGGTGCCCTATTTAACGTGAATGCAACTGTCTCTAATGCATAACTCCAAAAACGATAGTGGTAAATCGGTAAGAAACATCATAGATTGACTATATCCAATAAAGTACGGTTATGACATTCGGACACACCATTATGTTGTGGTGTTCCAGGTGGCATGAGTCTGTGAAACTATTCCACATTGTTTAATTTGAAGACCAAACTCATAACTCAAATATTCGTCTCCGCGATTAGATCGTAGAAACTTTATTCTCTTGTCACGATAATTTTCCACTTCACTCTGAAATTCTTTGAACTTTTCAAATGTTTCAGACTTATGTTTCATCAAGTAGATATACCCATATCTGCTCAAATCATCTGTGAAGGTCAGAAAATAATGATACCCGCCGCGATCCTTAACACTCATCGGATCGCATACATCAGTATGTATTATTTCCAATAAGTCAGTTGCTCGCTCCATTGTTCCGGAGAACGGAGTCTTAGTCATCTTGCCCATGAGGCATGGTTCGCAAGCATCAAGTGATTCATAATCAAGTGATTCCGAAAGCCCATCAGCATGGAGTTTCTTCATGCGCTTTACACCGATATGACCTAAACGGCAGTGCCACAAATAAGTTGCACTATCATTATTAACTTTGCATCTTTTGGTTTCAATATTATGAATATGTGTATCACTACGATCGAGATCCAACGAACCATTTTCATTGGGTGTGTAACCATATAAGGTTTTATTCATGTAAATAGAACAACAATTTATTCTCTTACTTAAATGAATAATCGTATTGCAATAAACATGATCAAATCATATTCATGCTCAACGCAAACACCAAATAACACTTATTTAGGTTCAACACTAATCCCGGAAGTATAGGGAGTGTACGATGATGATCATATCAATCTTGGAACTACTTCCAACACACATCGTCACTTCACCCTCAACTAGTCTCTGTTTATTCTGCAACTCCTGTTTCGAGTTACTACTCTTAGCAACTGAACTAGTATCAAATACTGAGGGGTTGCTAGAAACACTAGTAAAGTACACATCAATAACATGTATATCAAATATACTTATGTTCACTTTGCCATCCTTCTTATCCGCCAATCACTTGGGGTAGTTCCACTTCCAGTGACCAGTCTCTTTGCAGTAGAAGCACTTAGTCTCAGGCTTAGGACCAGACTTGGGCTTCTTCACTTGAGTAGCAACTTGCTTGTTGTTCTTCTTGAAGTTCCCTTTTTTTCTTTGCCCTTTTCTTGAAACTAGTGATCTTGTCAACCATCAACACTTGATGTTTTTCTTGATTTCTACCTTCGTCGATTTTAGCATCACGAAGAGCATGGGAATCGTTTCCGTTATCCCTTGCATATTATAGTTCATCACGAAGTTCTACTAACTTGGTGATGGTGACTAGAGAATTCTGTCAATCACTATCTTATCTAGAAGATTAACTCCCACTTGATTCAAGCGATTGTAGTACCCAGACAATCTGAGCACATGCTCACTAGTTGAGCGATTCTCCTCCATCTTTTAGCTATAGAGTTTGTTGGAGACTTCATATCTCTCAACTCGGATATTTGCTTGAAATATTAACTTCAACTCTTGGAACATCTCATATGGTCCATGACATTCAAAAACGCCTTTGAAGTCCCAATTCTAAGCCGTTAAGCATGGTGCACTAAACTATCAACTAGTCATCATATTGAGCTTAGTCAAACATTCATAACGTCTGCATTTGCTCCTGCAATAGGTCTGTCACCTAGCGGTGCATCAAGGACATAATTCTTTTGTGCAGCAATGAGGATAATCCTCAGATCACGGATCCAATCCGCATCATTGCTACTAACATCTTTCAACATAGTTTTTCTCTAGGAACATATCAAAATAAACACAGGGAAGCAACAACGCGAGCTATTGATCTACAACATAGATATGCTAATACTACCAGGACTAAGTTCATGATAAATTAAAGTTCTATTGATCATATTACTTAAGAACTCTCACTTAGAAATACATCCCTCTAATCTTCTAAGTGATCACGTGATCCAAATCAACTAAACCATAACCGATCATCACGTGAAATGGAGTAGTTTTCAATGGTGAACATCACTATGTTGATCATATCTACTATATGATTCACGCTCGACCTTTCGGTCTCAGTGTTCCGAGGCCATATCTACATATGCTAGGCTCGTCAAGTTTAACCTGAGTATTCCGCGTGTGCAAAACTGGCTTGCACCCGTTGTAGATGGACGTAGAGCTTATCACACCCGATCATCACGTGGTGTCTGGGCACGACGAACTTTGGCAACGGTGCATACTCAGGGAGAACACTTTTATCTTGAAATTTAGTGAGAGATTATCTTATAATGCTACCGTCAATCAAAGCAATATAAGATGCATAAAAGATAAACATCACATGCAATCAATATAAGTGATATGATATGGCCATCATCATCTTGTGCTTGTGATCTCCATCTCCGAAGCATCATCATGATCACCATCGTCACCGGCGCGACACCTTGATCTCCATCGTAGCATCATTGTCGTCTCGCCAAACTTATGCTTCTACGACTATCGTTACCGCTTAGTGATAAAGTAAAGCATTACAAGGCGATTGCATTAAATACAATAAAGCGACAACCATATGGCTCCTTCCTGTTGTCGATAACTCGGTTACAAAACATGATCATCTCATACAATAAAATTTAGCATCATGCCTTGACCATATCAAATCACAACATGCCCTGCAAAAACAAGTTAGACGTCCTCTACTTTGTTTGTTGCATGTTTTACGTGGCTGCTACGGGCTGAGCAAGAACCAATCTTACCTACGCATCAAAACCACAACGATAGTTTGTCAAGTTGGTGCTGTTTTAACCTTCGCAAGGACCGGGCGTAGCCACACTCGGTTCAACTAAAGTTGGAGAAACTGACACCCGCCAGCCAACTGTGTGCAAAGCACGTCGGTAGAACCAGTCTCTCGTAAGCGTACGCGTAATGTCGGTCCGGGCCGCTTCATCCAACAATACCGCCGAACCAAAGTATGACATGCTGGTAAGCAGTATGACTTATGTCGCCCACAACTCACTTGTGTTCTACTCGTGCATATAACATCAACACATAAAACCTGGCTCTAATACCACTGTTGGGGAACGTAGTAATTTCAAAAAAAAATCCTACGCACACGCAAGATCATGGTGATGCATAGCAACGAGAGGGGAGAGTGTTGTCTATGTACCCTCGTAGACCGATAGCGGAAGCGTTATGACAACGCGGTTGATGTAGTCGTACGTCTTCACGGCCCGACCGATCAAGCACCGAAACTATGGCACCTCCGAGTTCTAGCACACGTTCAGCTCGATGACGATCCCCGGACTCCGATCCAGCAAAGTGTCGGGGATGAGTTCCGTCAGCACGACGGCGTGGTGACGATCTTGATGTTCTACCGTCGCAGGGCTTCGCCTAAGCACCGCTACAATATTATCGAGGACTATGGTGGAGGGGGCACCGCACACGGCTAAGTGAACGATCACGAAGATCAACTTGTGTGTCTAGAGGTGCCCCCCTGCCCCCGTATATAAAGGAGTGGAGGAGGGGAGGGCCGGCCCTCTCTATGGCGCGTCCTAGGGGAGTCCTACTCCCACCGGGAGTAGGATTCCCCCTTTCCTAGTAAAACCGGGAGTCCTTCCAAGTAGTAGGAGTAGGAGACAAGGAAGGGGAAGAGGGAAGAGAAGGAAGGAGGGGGCGCCGCCTCCCCCTAGTCCAATTCGGACTAGTCAATGGGGGGGGGGGGCGCGGCCTGCCTCTCCTCTCCCCTAAAGCCCAATAAGGTCCATATACTTCTTCCCCCGTATTCCCGTAACTCCCCGGTACTCTGAAAAATACCCGAATCACTCGGAACCTTTCCCATGTCCGAATATAGTCGTCCAATATATCGATCTTTACGTCTCGACCATTTCGAGACTCCTTGTCATGTCCCCGATCTCATCCGGGACTCCAAACTCCTTCGTTACATCAAAACTCATAAACTCATAATATAACTGTCATCGACACCTTAAGCGTGCGGACCCTACGGGTTCAAGAACAATGTAGACATGACCGAGACAAGTCTCTGGTCAATAACCAATAGCGGAACCTGGATGCTCATATTGGCTCCCACATATTCTATGAAGATCTTTATCGGTCAGACCGCATAATAACATACGTTGTTCCCTTTGTCATCGGTATGTTACTTGTCCGAGATTCGATCGTCGGTATCTCAATACCTAGTTCAATATCGTTACCGGCAAGTCTCTTTACTCGTTCCGTAATACATCATCTCGCAAATAACTCATTAGTTGCATTGCTTGGAAGGCTTAAGTGATGTGCATTACCAAGAGGGCCCAGAGATACCTCTCCGACAATCGGAGTGACAAATCCTAATCTCGAAATACGCCAACCCAACATGTACCTTTGGAGACACCTATAGAGCACCTTTATAATCACCCAGTTACGTTGTGACGTTTGGTAGCACACAAAGTGTTCCTCTGGCAAATGGGAGTTGCATAATCTCATAGTCATAGGAACATGTATAAGTCATGAAGAAAGCAATAGCAACATACTAAATGATCGGGTGCTAAGCTAATGGAATGGGTCATGTCAATCACATCATTCTCCTAATGATGTGATCCCGTTAATCAAATGACAACACATGTCTATGCTTAGGAAACATAACCATCTTCGATTAACGAGCTAGTCAAGTAGAGGCATACTAGTGACGTTTAGTTTTGTCTATGTATTCACACAAGTATTATGTTTCCGGTTAATACAATTCTAGCATGAATAATAAACATTTATCATGAAATAAGGAAATAAATAATAACTTTATTATTTCCTCTAGGGCATATTTCCTTCAGTCTCCCACTTGCACTAGAGTCAATAATCTAGTTCACATCGCCATGTGATCTAACATCAATAGTTCACATCTTTATGTGGTTAACACCCATAGTTCACATCGATATGTGACTAACACCCAAAGGGTTTACTAGAGTCAGTAATCTAGTTCACATCACTATGTGATTAACACCCAAAGAGTACTAAGGTGTGATCATGTTTTGCTTGTGAGATAATTTTGGTCAACGGGTCTGTCACATACAGATCCGTAAGTATTTTGCGAATTCTATGTCTACAATGCTCTGCACAGAGCTACTCTAGCTAATTGCTCCCACTTTCAATATGTATCTAGATGGAGACTTAGAGTCATCCAGATCTGTGTCAAAACTTGCATCGACGTATTTTACGACGAACCTTTTGTCACCTCCATAATCGAGAAATATTTCCTTATTCCACTAAGGATAATTTTGACCGTTGTCCAGTGATCTACTCTTAAATCACTATTGTACTCCCTTGCTTAAGACAGTGTAGGGTATACAATAGATCGGGTACACAGCATGGCATACTTTATAGAACCTATGGTTGAGGCATAGGGAATGACTTTCATTCTCTTTCTATCTTCTGCCGTGGTCGGGCTTTGAGTCTTACTCAATTTCACACCTTGTAACACATCCAAGAACTTTTTTCTTTGACTGTTCCATTTTGAACTACTTCAAAATATTGTCAAGGTATGTACTCATTGAAAAAAAAACTTATCAAGCGTCTTGATCTATCTCTATAGATCTTGATTCTTAATATGTAAGCAGCTTCGCCGAGGTCTTTCTTTGAAAAACTTCTTTCAAACACTCCTTTATGCTTTGCAGAATAATTCTACATTATTTCTGATCAACAATATGTCATTCACATATACTTGTCAGAAATGCTGTAGTGCTCCCACTCACTTTCTTATAAATACAGGCTTCACCACAAGTCTATATAAAACTATATACTTTGATCATCTCATCAAAGCATATTCCAACTCCGAGATGCTTGCACCAGTCCACAGATGGATCGCTGGAGCTTGCATATTTTGTTAACACTTTTAGGATTGACAAAACCTTCTGGTTGCATCATATACAACTCTTCTTTAAAATATCCATTAAGGAATGCAGCTTTGTTTATCCATTTGCCAGATTTCATAAAATGCGGCAATTGCTAACATGATTCAGACAGACTTAAGCATAGATATGAGTGAGAAACTCTCACCGTAGTAAACATCTTGAACTTGTCGAAAACCTTTTTGCGATAATTCTAGCTTTGTTGATAGTAACACTACTATCAGTGTCCATCTTCCTCTTGAAGATCCATTTATTTTCAATTGCTTGCCGATCATCGGGTAGGTACGAAAGTCCATACTTTGTTTTCATACATGAATCCCATCTTAGATTTCATGGCTTCAAGCCATTTTGCGGAATCTGGGCTCACCATCGCTTCTTCATAGTTCGTAGGTTCATCATGATCTAGTAGCATGATTTCCAGAACAGGATTACCGTACCACTCTGGTGCGGATCTTATTTTGGTTGATCTACGAGGTTCAGTAATAACTTGATCTGAAGTTTTATGATCATCATCATTAACTTCCTCACTAATTGGTGTAGGTGTCATAGAAACTGTTTTCTGTGATGAACTACTTTCCAACAAGGGAGCAGGTACAGTTACCTCATCAAGTTCTACTTTCCTCCCACTCACTTCTTTTGAGAGAAACTCCTTCTCTATAAAGGATCCATTCTAAGCAACGAATATCTTGCCTTCGGATCTGTGATAGAAGGTGTACCCAACTGTCTCCTTTGGGTATCCTATGAAGACACATTTCTCCGATTTGGGTTTGAGCTTATTAGGATGAAACTTTTTCACATAAGCATCACAACCCCAAACTTTAAGAAACGACAACTTTGGTTTCTTGCTAAACCATAGTTCATATAGTGTCGTCTCAACGGATTTAGATGGTGCCCTATTTAACGTGAATGCAGCTGTCTCTAATGCATAACCCCTAAAACGATAGTGGTAAATCGGTAAGAAACATCATAGATTGACTATATCCAATAAAGTACGGTTATGACGTTCGGACACACCATTATGTTGTGGTATTCCAGGTGGCATGAGTCTGTGAAACTATTCCACATTGTTTTAATTGAAGACCAAACTCGTAACTCAAATATTCTTCTCCATGATTAGATTGTAGAAACTTTATTTTCTTGTCACGATGATTTTCCACTTCACTCTGAAATTCTTTAAACTTTTCAAATGTTTCAGACTTATGTTTCATCAAGTAGATATACCCATATCTGCTCAAATCATCTATGAAGATCAGAAAATAATGATACCCGCCGCGAGCCTTAACACTCATCGGATCGCATACATCAGTATGTATTATTTCCAATAAGTCAGTTGCTCGCTCCATTGTTCCGAAGAACGGAGTCTTAGTCATCTTGCCCATGAGGCATGGTTCGCAAGCATCAAGTGATTCATAATCAAGTGATTCCGAAAGCCCATCAGCATGGAGTTTCTTCATGCGCTTTACACCGATATGACCTAAACGGCAGTGCCACAAATAAGTTGCACTATCATTATTAACTTTGCATCTTTTGGTTTCAATATTATGAATATGTGTATCACTACGATCGAGATCCAACGAACCATTTTCATTGGGTGTGTAACCATATAAGGTTTTATTCATGTAAATAGAACATCAATTTATTCTCTTACTTAAATGAATAATCATATTGCAATAAACATGATCAAATCATATTCATGCTCAACGCAAACACCAAATAACACTTATTTAGGTTCAACACTAATCCCGGAAGTATAGGGAGTGTACGATGATGATCATATCAATCTTGGAACTACTTCCAACACAGATCGTCACTTCACCCTCAACTAGTCTTTGTTTATTCTGCAACTCCTGTTTCGAGTTACTACTCTTAGCAACTTAACTAGTATCAAATACTGAGGGGTTGCTAGAAACACTAGTAAAGTACACATCAATAACATGTATATCAAATATACTTATGTTCACTTTGCCATCCTTCTTATCCGCCAATCACTTGGGGTAGTTCCACTTCCAGTGACCAGTCTCTTTGCAGTAGAAGCACTTAGTCTCAGGCTTAGGACCAGACTTGGGCTTCTTCACTTGAGTAGCAACTTGCTTGCTGTTCTTCTTGAAGTTCCCTTTTTTTCTTTGCCCTTTTCTTGAAACTAGTGATCTTGTCAACCATCAACACTTGAATTTTTTCTTGATTTCTACCTTCGTCGATTTTAGCATCACGAAGAGCATGGGAATCGTTTCCGTTATCCCTTGCATATTATAGTTCATCACGAAGTTCTACTAACTTGGTGATGGTGACTAGAGAATTCTGTCAATCACTATCTTATCTAGAAGATTAACTCCCACTTGATTCAAGCGATTGTAGTACCCAGACAATCTGAGCACATGCTCACTAGTTGAGCGATTCTCCCCCATCTTTTAGCTATAGAGTTTGTTGGAGACTTCATATCTCTCAACTCGGATATTTGCTTGAAATATTAACTTCAACTCTTGGAACATCTCATATGGTCCATGACGTTCAAAAACGCCTTTGAAGTCCCGATTCTAAGCCGTTAAGCATGGTGCACTAAACTATCAACTAGTCATCATATTGAGCTTATTCAAACATTCATAACGTCTGCATTTGCTCCTGCAATAGGTCTGTCACCTAGCGGTGCATCAAGGACATAATTCTTTTGTGCAGCAATGAGGATAATCCTCAGATCACGGATCCAATCCGCATCATTGCTACTAACATCTTTCAACATAGTTTTTCTCTAGGAACATATCAAAATAAACATAGGGAAGCAACAACGCGAGCTATTGATCTACAACATAGATATGCTATTACTACCAGGACTAAGTTCATGATAAATTAAAGTTCAATTAATCATATTACTTAAGAACTCCCACTTAGAAAGACATCCCTCTAATCTTCTAAGTGATCACGTGATCCAAATCAACTAAACCATAACCGATCATGACGTGAAATGGAGTAGTTTTCAATGGTGAACATCACTATGTTGATCATATCTACTATATGATTCACGCTCGACCTTTCGGTCTCAGTGTTCCGAGGCCATATCTGCATATGCTAGGCTCGTCAAGTTTAACCTGAGTATTCTGCGTGTGCAAAACTGGCTTGCACCCGTTGTAGATGGACGTAGAGCTTATCACACCCGATCATCACGTGGTGTCTGGGCACGACGAACTTTGGCAACGGTGCATACTCAGGGAGAACACTTTTATCTTGAAATTTAGTGAGAGATCATCTTATAATGCTACCGTCAATCAAAGCAAGATAAGATGCATAAAAGATAAACATCAGATGCGATCAATATAAGTGATATGATATGGCCATCATCATCGTGTGCTTGTGATCTCCATCTCCGTAGCATCATCATGATCACCATCGTCACCAGCGCGACACCTTGATCTCCATCGTAGCATCGTTGTCGTCTCGCCAAACTTATGCTTCTACAACTATCGCTACCGCTTAGTGATAAAGTAAATCATTACAGGGCGATTGCATTGCATACATAAAGCGAGAACCATATGGCTCCTGCCAGTTGCCGATAACTCGGTTACAAAACATGATCATCTCATACAATAAAATTTAGCATCATGCCTTGACCATATCACATCACAACATGCCCTGCAAAAACAAGTTAGACATCATCTACTTTGTTTGTTGCATGTTTTACGTGGCTGCTACGGGCTGAGCAAGAACCAATCTTACCTACGCATCAAGACCACAACGATAGTTTGTCAAGTTGGTGCTATTTTAACCTTCGCAAGGACCGGGTGTAGCCACACTCGGTTCAACTAAAGTTGGAGAAACTGACACCCGCCAGCCACCTGTGTGCAAAGCATGTCGGTAGAACCAGTCTCGCGTAAGCGTACGCGTAATGTCGGTCCAGGCCGCTTCATCCAACAATACCGCCGAACCAAAGTATGACATGCTGGTAAGCAGTATGACTTATGTCGCCCACAACTCACTTGTGTTCTACTCGTGCATATAACATCAACACATAAAACCTGGCTCTGATACCACTGTTGGGGAACGTAGTAATTTCAAAAAAAAAATCCTACGCACACGCAAGATCATGGTGATGCATAGCAACGAGAGGGGAGAGTGTTGTCTACGTACCCTCACAGACCGATATCGGAAGCGTTATGACAACGCGGTTGATATAGTCGTACGTCTTCACGGCCCGACCGATCAAGCACCGAAACTATGGCACCTCCGAGTTCTAGCACACCTTCAGCTCGATGACGATCCCCGGACTCTGAACCAGCAAAGTGTCGGGATGAGTTCCGTCAGCACGACGGTGTGGTGACGATCTTGATGTTCTACCGTCGCAGGGCTTCGCCTAAGCACCGCTACAATATTATCGAGGATTATGGTGGAGGGGGGCACCGCACACGGCTAAGAGAACGATCATGAAGATCAACTTGTGTGTCTAGAGGTGCCCCCCTGCCCCCGTATATAAAGGACTGGAGGAGGGGAGGGTTGTCCCTCTCTATGGCGCGCCCTAGGGGAGTCCTACTCCCACCGGGAGTAGGATTCCCCTTTCCTAGTACAACTGGGAGTCCTTCAAAGTAGTAGCAGTAGGAGACAAGGAAGG
This sequence comes from Aegilops umbellulata, assembly GCA_032464435.1. NCBI lineage: Eukaryota > Viridiplantae > Streptophyta > Magnoliopsida > Poales > Poaceae > Aegilops > Aegilops umbellulata. The sequence goes on from CP136057.1 coordinate 547,096,744, forward strand.
GGAAGAGGGAAGAGAAGGAAGGAGGGGGCGCCGCCTCCCCCTAGTCCAATTCGGACTAGTCAATGGGGGGCGCGCGGCCTGCCTCTCCTCTCCCCTCAAGCCCAATAAGGCCCATATACTTCTTCCCCTGTATTCTCGTAACTCCTCGGTACTCTGAAAAATACCCGAATCACTCAGAACCTTTCTGATGTCCGAATATACTCGTCCAATATATCGATCTTTACGTCTCGACCATTTTGAGACTCCTCGTCATGTCCCCGATCTCATCCGGGACTCTGAACTCGTTCGGTACATCAAAACTCATAAACTCATAATATAACTGTCATCGAAACCTTAAGCGTGCGGACCCTACGGGTTCGAGAACAATGTAGACATGACCGAGACACGTCTCCGGTCAATAACCAATAGCGGAACCTAGAAGCTCATATTGGCTCCCACATATTCTACGAAGATCTTTATCGGTCAGACCGCATAACAACATACGTTGTTTCCTTTGTCATCGGTATGTTACTTGTTCGAGATTCGATCGTCGGTATCTCAATACCTAGTTCAATCTCGTTACCGGCAAGTCTCTTTACTCGTTCCGTAATACATCATCTCGCAACTAACTCATTAGTTGCATTGCTTGCAAGGCTTAAGTGATGTGCATTACCGAGGGGGCCCAGAGATACCTCTCCGACAATCGGAGTGACAAATCCTAATCTCGAAATACGCCAACCCAACATGTACCTTTGGAGACACCTGTAGAGCACCTTTATAAGCACCCAGTTACGTTGTGACGTTTGGTAGCACACAAAGTGTTCCTCCGGCAAATGGGAGTTGCATAATCTCATAGTCATAGGAACATGTATAAGTCATGAAGAAAGCAATAGCAACATACTAAACGATCGGGTGCTAAGCTAATGGAATGGGTCATGTCAATCACATCATTCTCCTAATGATGTTTTTTTGACTATTTACTGTGGGGTAAGACCCCACAGCCCATTTTATTCGAAAAACATAAAGTCGAGCAAATTACAAGGCACTGAGAAAGTGCCAAAGCAAAAATGAGTCTTATCTAAAACTTACCTAGAGTTAGAAGGTATAAGTTAAGAAGAAGCTATCCTAGGAAATTACAGAAGGGCATTAACCCAGGCTAACAGTTGAGCTCTAAGAGAACTGCTAAGTCTGTGGGAGAGGAGGAGGATATCATGTACAAAGTTGCGTCGCCAGGCAGCAAAACGAGCCTGCTCTCCCCTGAAGATCCTCCCATTCCTGAGAATCCAAATATTCCATGCTGCAGTGAGCATCACCTCGAAAAAAAAGGGTTGACGGAAATTTGATCTGGCACTGGCAACACACTCCTGGACATTAGTACCCTGGGACCAGTCAATCTGAAGGTAGTTCCACACTCTCGAGCTGAAATTGCACTTGAAGAACAAATGGGTTATGTCCTCGTGTACATAAGCATTACATATAACACAAAGATTATCCTCAGCTTGAGACCTCCAATGTCTTCTGACCAGCATGTCCTTGGTGTTGAGTCTATCAAAGAATAATAACCAACCAAAGACTTTAATCTTCATGGTGCATCTGCTCTTCCATAACCATTTGCATGGCATAATAGTGGGCATATGGGAATGCATAATGGTATAGAAACCTTTGGCCGAATAGGACCCAGCTTTGGAAGGCCAGACCCACTGGTCAGGAAGCAGCGGATCTCTTTGTAAGTTTAGTAGCCAACCTTCTAGAATTGTTAACTCATCAGCAGCCTCTTGTTTCTCCTAATGATGTGATCCCGTTAATCAAATGACAACACATGTATATGGTTGGGAAACATAACCATCTTCGATTAACGAGCTAGTCAAGTAGAGGCATAGTAGTGACGTTTAGTTTTGTCTATGTATTCACACAAGTATTATGTTTCCGCTTAATACAATTCTAGCATGAATAATAAACATTTATCATGAAATAAGGAAATAAATAATAACTTTATTATTGCCTCTAGGGCATATTTCCTTCACATTGAGAGCGAGCAGGAAGAGCCAGTGTTTGACACTGAACCATATTACAGGCAGGGTCCTCTTGCCCAAGTTGATCACCACCTACTCGCAACCTGGACTGCCTTCCTCAATATGCGTCAGGAGATCCGAGACCCACTGGTGCATCAACAACTGCAGCAGGATCTGGTAGAGCACCTATGGAGGCTCAAGGGCAACACCTAGCTCGACATGTGATGAAATATGAGTTTTTATTTGTTAAACTATATAATCTGTATTAAACTATTTGTTGTTGAACTATTTGATTTCTATTGATTTTCTGTGATGAACTATGTGATTAAAAATAGCTTCTATTGAATTTGCGACGAAGCACGGTGAATATGGGCTGACATTAGTCAATTTGCGCCGATAGCGGCCCAATTTTGCGCCTAAAGTGGGAAAATTTGTGCCAAAATTGGGACGAAATCGGCGCCTGGGGGCGGCGGCTGGGAACCAAATCGCCCCACGCCGATTTTAGCTCCGGTTCGCCCCGAGGCAGCGATATTTCAAGCCCCCTGGGGGGCGAACAGCTGCAGCTGCTCTAACCACAACCCCACTAACCGCATGTAGCCACGCCACCAGTGTGTTGCCCATTCACGCCGGTGAATCCGGCCTCCCTCGAGTCGCAACCACCCCAAGCCTCCATAATAGTCATTGTCATATCCCCAATCCAGCCACCCCCGTTCTCCCCGCCGCCAGATCCCTTGATTCCGGATGCCCGTTAGTCAAATCCGACCGCCTTCGATGTTCTTTTTTGCTGAGGTCCTCTGTCATCACAAAGGCCACAGAGCTCCTTCGCCACCGCCATGGGAGATGTCCCAGTTGCTCGGCCCCAAGCCCCATACCATACCACGACATGAGGCTCAAGTCGTCTGTCCTCTACGCGACTGAGGTGTGCAACCCAAATACAGGGGAGAATGAGGTGCTCGACACCTTCAAATCTCTGAATTTGGCGACGTGCGTGTACAACATGATGGTACTTCCAGTACCATGCAGTGCTCAATTTCCTCGAGGATGGTTTCCAAGCGCATTTCCTCCCTGTCATGTGGATCGTCTCCTGTGAAGAGGATAAGGTGCAACGCCGGGCCAAGTCACAACGCAAGTCCATGGCCAAAGATGAGCTCTATGTGGTGAAGTTCATTGAGCCAATCAAAACCTCCTTGCCTAGAACATTGCATTCTTCGAGGAAAAGGAGGCATGTCACAAGACATTGCAGGAGAAGGATCTCAAGAGGGACACCGAGGTCAATAAGGTGTGTGTGTGTGTGTGTGTGTGTGTGGAATAAATTGATAGATGTTTACAAATTGTACAATTGTTATAGATTGGTTGTGTATTGAGTTTATTTTGCTTGATTGAAGTATGGCTGAAAGGAGGTGTGAGATGATGCACATCTAAAGATACTCATAGAAGTATTCAGTGAAGAGGCTGAAAGTGGGAACAAGCCCTTAGGTTATTTAGCTAAAAATGGTAAGAATAACATTTTGGAGAAATGGGAAGCAAGAAGGGGAAAGAAGTATCCCAAGGATAAATTCAAGAACAATTGGTTTCTCTAAAGAACGGTGGTTTGAAGGTAGAGTAGGATTTTTTTTTCATTTGGCATGGTTTTTATATGACCGCACTACCTAACTTGTGCATTTATTTTCAGAGGTGTTAGGAGAAGACAAGGAAGAAATTAAATGCAATGATTTGAAGTTCAAACAACATGGACCGAAGCACCTTGAAGATTTACACATCATATTTGACAAAGTACATGTCAAATGGGCTAGTGCTTCTTGTGTTGGAGTTTATCCTCTGATGAATCAAGTGATGATAATGTGGTTCCTTTAGAGAAACCGATGATCGATAGTGCTGAAATGAAGTTGGCATATTTGAAGAAACCAAAAGCAAACAAGAAGCGCAAGTATCCCTCTAGTGCAAAGGAGGAGAAGGATGAGAAGTGTCCATCCTATCGATTGTAGAAGCGGACTAGACCATAAAGGCGCATGTTGTCGCGCCCATGTATCTTAGCAAAGGAAGATACTTATACTTGGTAATGCTCCAATGGTTTAAATATCTTTTGTAAGATGTGATGATTTAAATACCTAAGATAATGTGTACCAATCAAATGGATTTATAGTGTAACATGAATACATCCATACACACATTTGCCAAATTGATTGGTCTGGTGAGGGGCATAGTATTGTTGGACATCAAAGCTTAGATAGGCGAGTGCACATGCTAAGTGCAAAACATCATGGTTTAGCAAGACACCTAAGAATCCAAAAAGTCTAGCATCTCTCTCCACATTGAAAAATCCAATAGTTTAGTATGTGTGATAGCATCAAATTCATCCTGTCTAACACAATGGAGAGATGAATGTCTGTGATACGTCCATTTTGCATCATGCTTTTATGTTGATATTTATTGCATTATGGGCTGTTATTACACATTATATCACAATACTTATGCCTATTCTCTCTTATTTTATAAGGTTTACATGAAGAGGGAGAATACCGGCAGCTGGAATTCTGGGCTGGAAAAGGAGCAAATATTAGAGACATGTTCTGCACAACTCCAAAAGTCCTGAAACTTCACAGAGCATGTTTTTGGGATATATAAAAAATATTGGGCGCAAAGAACCAGAGGGGGCCCACCAGCCAGCCACAAGGGTGGAGGGCGCGCCCTACCCCCTGGGCGCGCCCCCCGACCTTGTGGGCCCTCTGGTAGGTCTCCGGTGCCCATCTTCTGCTATATGGTGTATTTTACCCTAGAAAAAAATCAGAGAGAAGCTTTCGGGACAAAGCGCCGCCGTCTCGAGGCGGAACCTGGACAGAACCAATCTAGGGCTCCGGCGGAGCTGTTCTGCCGGGGAAACATCCCTCCGGGAGGGGGAAATCATCGCCATCATCATCACCATCGATCCTCTCATCGAGAGGGGGTCAATCTCCATCAACATCTTCACCAACACCATATCCTCTCAAACCCTAGTTCATCTCTTGTATTCGATCTTGGTCCCAAAACCTCAGATTGGTACTTGTGGGTTTCTAGTAGTGTTGATAACTCCTTGTAGTTAATGCTAGTTGGTTTATTCGATGGAAGATCATATGTTCAGATCCTTAATGATAATTAATACTCCTTTGATTATGATTATGAATATGCTTTGTGAGTAGTTACGTTCGTTCCTGAGGACATGGGAGAAGTCTTGTTATAAGTAATCATGTGAATTTGGTATTTGTTTGATATTTTGATGAGAGGTATGTTGTCTCTCCTCTAGTGGTGTTATGTGAACATCGACTATATGACACTTCACCATTATTTGGGCCTAGGGGAAGGCGTTGGGAAGTAATAAGTAGATGATGGGTTGCTAGAGTGACAGAAGCTTAAACCCTAGTTTATGTGTTGCTTCGTAAGGGGCTAATTTGGATCCATATGTTTCATGCTATGATTAGGTTTACCTGAATTCCTATTTCATAGTTGCAGATGCTTGCGAGAGGGGTTAATCATAAGTGGGAGGCTTGTCCAAGGAAGGGCGGCACCCAAGCACCGTTCCACCCACATATCAAATTATCAAAGTAACGAACGCGAATCATATGAGCATGATGAAAACTAACTTGACAACAATTCCCATGTGTCCTCGGGAGCGCTTTGCTTTATATAAGAGTTTGTCCAGGCTTGTTCTTTGCTACAGAAAGGATTGAGCCACCTTGCTACACCTTGTTTACTTCTATTACTTGTTACCCGTTACAATTTATCTTATCACAAAACTATTTGTTATCGATAATTTCAGTGCTTGCAGAGAACACCTTGCTGAAAACCACTTGTCATTTCCTTCTACTCCTCGTTGGGTTCGATACTCTTACTTATCGAAAGGACTATGATAGATCCCCTATACTTGTCGGTCATCAGTCTGTAATATTATTAATATAAAAATGGAAATGGAATACAACTACAATGACTAACGGTTGTGTTCGTTTCTATCGTAAATGCTTTGAGATTGTTTGATATAAACCGGTAAAGCCAGTAAATATTCCTAGACAGCTTATATTTAGTTCTTGTATCTTTATTAAGGGCATAACATCTTAAGCTTCAAGTTAAAATCGGCAAGCATAAATGTTAATGCTTAGGTAGATGATATTAGTTTAGACGTACATGTAAGAAACATGATCCATACTCTATGACCTATGGGACACCCTCAAAGGCTAGATGGAAATACATTGGCCTGAGAATTTAGAGAATCCAGTAAATCATGCCTTAATGATGTGGAATTGCCATGAGTTATGAGCCTGAATCTTGGGCAACCAGAGACCAATTACATGGGAAAGGCCCGAGAATAAACCGTTTTCCTGCAATATGATATAAATCATAGAATTAGATGAGTTGTAAGGCTTTTAAATGAGATAATTTGAACCACAAATTTGCGGCAATTTTCTTGCGCCTTCCTACGTGCTAGTGTTCAGAACGGAACACATCGCTTCAGTGTTATCAAAAGGATACCCAGCAAACAGTAGCGCAGCAACAAGGTAGGAGAGTTGGGAAGTATTGCTGCACTCCTGTCCTAGGTGTCGATGGAAGTAGGGTGGCAACATCGGCGGACGGGTTGCCGTCAAATGGAGGATACACCAAAAGATGTGTTGATGCTGCCGGGCCTAGGGTTTGTGGCTGTCAAAACAGATCGTTCATAGTCCATGCTGCGAGCTCTCCAGCGTAGTCGCCGTGGTAGAGAACCTTGATATATTTAGAAATATCGAGGAAACGGGGAGTATGGGACCTCCACAACCAGCAACTGTGCCATCACCATGAATCTGCCGCCCGTGGTCTTAGGTCGCAAACAGGGATTCTTTTTTTACATAAACAGATATTTATTTTTTGAGACGCAAGACAAACAAAGATGGAGTTACGACTCTGGAGCGAGGTTTATATTGGGCCGTCCAATCTGCTAGTCAGGTGCCACGACCCAGTGCATGAGAGAGATCCCGAGACGGTATGTGGAGCAGTGGCCATGGTTACATTTGCGGGTTGTTTCACACGGCGGCCTATGCATCGAGTGAGGCACAAGTGGGCGTCGCGGACGACCTGATCTGGTACATTTGTTCATGGATCCGACAGTTGACGGTGTTGAATCGCTGTGAGTAGGCGTACGTAGCTACGTATATTGTTTATTAGTAATATGTGAGAAGATAGAAAGTGGAGTGGAGAAAATAACCTTTAGTGTTGAAGCATCATTAATTCCTCCTCCAACCAACCCTTCCCCTATCATTTCTGATGTCATGAAGATGGTGAAAGAATGTGGTTTCTGATACGTCTCCAACGTATCTATAATTTTTTATTGTTCCATGCTGTTATATTATCAATCTTGGATGTTTTATAATCATTTTATAGTCATTTTATATCATTTTTTGGTACTAACCTATTAACATAGTGCCAAGTGCGAGTTGTTGTTTTCTGCTTGTTTTTTACATCGCAGGAAATCAATATCAGACAGAGTCCAAATGCAACGAAAGTCCACAGAGATTTTTTATGGACCAGAAGACACATTATGGGCCCTGGATGCGCCTGGTGGGTGCTCCGAGGAGAGCACAACCCACCAGGGCGCGCCAGGAGGCCCAGGTACGCTCTGGTGGGTTGTGCCCACCTCGGGTACCCCCCGGACCGCCTCTTTGCTCTATAAGTACCCCAATATTCCCAAAACCCTAGGGGAGTCGACGAAATATTGATCCAGCTGTTGCAGAGTCCAGAACCACCAGATCCAATCTACACACCATCACAGAGAGGTTCACCACTTCTGTGCCTCTCCGATGATGCGTGAGTAGTTCTTTGTAGACCTTCGGGTCCGTAGTTAGTAGCTAGATGGCTTCCTCTCTCTCTCTCTGAATTCTCAATACAATGGTCTCTTGGAGATCCATATGATGTAACTCTTTTTGTGGTGTGTTTGCTGGGATCTGATGAATTTTGAGTTTATGATCAGTTATATCTTTTTATATCCATGAAAGTATTTGAGTTTCTTTGATCTCTTTTGTACATGATCTCTTATGGCCTCGTATTTCTTCTCTGATATTTGGGTTTTCTTTGGCCAACTCGATCTATTTATCTTGGGATGGGAAGAGGTGCTTTGTAGTGGATTCGATCTTACGGTGCTTGATCCCAGTGACAGAAGGGGAACCGACACGTATGTATCGTTGCTACTAAGGATAAAATGATGGGGTCTATCTCTACATAGATAGATCTTGTCTACATCATGTCATCGTTCTTATTGCATTACTCCGTTTTCCATGAACTTAATACACTAGATGCATGCTGGATAGCGGTCGATGTGTGGAGTAATAGTAGTAAATGCAGGCAGGAGTCGGTCTACTAATCTTGGATGTGATGCCTATATAGTGATCATTGCCTGGATATCGTCATGATTATTTGAAGTTCTATCAATTGCCCAACAGTAATTTGTTCACCCACTGTTTGCTATTTTTGTTGAGAGAAGCCACTAGTGAAACCTACAGCCCCTGGGTCTCTTTCTCATATATTTGCCTTTACGATCTACTTTTCCTTTGCATTTATTTTCAGATCTATTAAACCAAAAATACAAAAATACATTGCTGCATTTTATTCTTATTTATTTTGTTTGGCATTCGATCTATCTTGAGGCGTCGTACCCGGAAGGGATTGACAACCCCTTTAACACGTCGGGTTCCGAGGATTTGTTATCTATGTGCAGGAGTTGTTTACGTTGTGTTGCTTGGTTCTCCTACTGGTTCGATAACCTTGGTTTCATATCTGAGGGAAATACCTACCGCCGTTGTGCTGCATCATCCCTTCCTCTTTGGGGAAATACCAACGTAGCTTCAAGCGACATCAAAAGGAATTTCTGGCGCCGTTGCCGAGGAGGATCTTCAACATATACCAGGTTCCTAATCACAATCTCATCTCCTCGCAATTTATATTATTTGTCATTTGCCTCTCGTTTTCCTCTCCCCCACTTAACAAAAATTTGCCGTTTTATTCACCCCCACTTTTTCCATTCGTCATTTTCTTGCCGGATCTGTTTTTGAGTGCTATCTTATTGTGTGGTCATCATGACTCAAGAGAACACCAAGTTATGTGATTTCTCAAATACCAACAACAATGATTTATCGGCACTCCGATTGCTCCTCCCGCCACTAGTGCGGAGTCTTGTGATATTAATACTGCTTTGCTGAATCTTGTTGTGAAAGATCAATTTTCTGGTACTCCTAATGAGGATGCCGCGTCCCATCTTAATACCTTCGTGGAATTATGCGATATGCAAAAGGAAAAGGATGTGGACAATGATGTGGTGCAGATGAAATTATTTCCGTTTTCTTTGCGTGATTCTGTAAAATTTTGGTTCTCTTCTTTGCCTCGCAATAGTATCGATTCTTGGAATAAGTGCAAGGAGGCTTTTATCACTAACTATTTTCCGCCCGCAATTTTTTTCCCTTAGAACCCAGATCATGAATTTCAATCTACCTGAACATGAGCATGTTGCACAATCTTGGGAAAGGATGAAAATGATGTTAAGGAATTGCCCAACTCATGGGTTAAATCTTTGGATGATCATACAAAACTTTTATGCGGGATTGAATTTTGTTTCTCGTAATCTTTTAGATTCCGCCGGTACTTTTATGGAAATTACTTTGGGTGAAGCCACCAAATTGCTTGATAATATCATGGAAAATTATTCACAATGGCATACCGAAAGGGCTCCTACTAGTAAAAAAGTTAATTCGGTTGAAGAAATGTCTTCTTTGAGTGAAAAAGTTGATGCTCTTATGAAATTGGTTGCTAGTAAAAGTGCTCCTATTGATTTTAATAATATGCCTTTGTCTACCTTGATTGAGCAAAATAGTGATGCCATAGATGTGAATTTTATCTCTCAAAATAATTTCAATAACAATGCTTATAGAGGTAATTTTAATCCTAGGCCTTTTCCTAGTAATTCCTCTAATAATTATGGTAATTCTTATGGAAATCAATCTTATAATAATATGAACACCTCTGATCTTGAGAATAATATTAAAGAATTTATCAACACGCAAAAAGTTTTCAACACTTCCATAGAAGAAGAGTTGAGTAAGATTGATGATTTGTCTAGAAGTGTTGATAGTATGCTCATGATGTGGAAAATCTCAAGATGAAATTTTTTGTGTCTAAGGTTGATGAATCAATTAAAGCTCTTTATGTTTCTATGGATGAAAGTAAGAAAATAACCGCTATTCTTAGAGCTAAAAGTGAATTTTTAGAAAAAAAACGTTTTATAGTGATTACTTTCGCAAAAGTGATGAAGATCTTAAGATGATTGGTGTTTCTTCTATTGATTCCTTGTTTAGTAAAGTTAAGATTGATGGACTGGAGAAGATTCAACTTTAGGTAGAAGGCGTCCCAATATTTCGGAGGGTGAAAATCTTGTCGAGAAAATTGATGAAAGTGGGTTTGGAGAGGTCAAAACTTGAACTAGTGATGTGCCAACTCTTTTGGATTACAAAGACTTTAATTATGATAATTGCTCTTTGATTGATTGTATTTATTTTTTGCAATCGATGAAAAATTCACCCCATGCTTATGAATAAAATAAAGCTTTTACTAAACATATTGTTGATGCTATGATGAAAGCTTTTGAAGAAAAAATGGAATTAGAAGTATCAATTCCTAGGAAATTGCATGATGAATGGGAACCTACTATCAAAGTCAAGATTAAAAATTATGAGTGTTTTGCTTTGTGTGACTTGGGTGCTAGTGTTTCTACAATTCCGAAATCTTTATGTGATGTGCTTGGTCTTACCGATCTTGAAGAATGTTCTTCGAATTTGCACTTGGCAGATTACACTATTAAAAAGCCTATGGGAAGAATTAATGATGTTCTTATTCTTGCAAATAGGAATTATGTGCCCATAGATTTTATTGTTCTTGATATTGATTGCAACCTGTCTTGTCCAATTGTTCTTGGTAGACCGTTTCTACACACTATTGGTGCCGTGATTGATATGAAAGAAGGCAATATTAAGTTCCAATTCCCTTTGAAGAAGGGTATGGAACACTTTCCTAGAACAAGAATTAGGCCACCTTATGAATCAATCATGAGGGCATCTTAGGGATCTCGAACCGAAGATAACAAAACTTAGATCCTTGCTTTATGCATAGCTAAGGGCGTAAAACTATAGCGCTTGTTGGGAGGCAACCCAATGAATAAAATTTATTTTTGCTTTTTGCTTTCTGTTATTGAGTGTTTGCACAATTATTCTACTTCTATGATTGTGTTTTTTGTGATTTAATTAGTGTTTGTGCCAAGTAGAACCGATAGGATCTTCTTGGGTGATAGTTGTTTGATCTTGCTGAAAAAACAGAAACTTTTGCGCTCACGAAAACAATTCTTATTTTTTACCAGAGCGTGATAGAATGTCAATTCTTTTTGCAGAAGATTAATATACAAATTACTCAGGTCGTGCTAGTTTTTAAGAAATTTTGGAGTTCCATAAGTATTCGAACAAATACGATTTCTCAGACTGTTCTGTTTTGACAGATTCTGTTTTCTTTGCGTTGTGTGCTTATTTTGATGGCTCTATGGTTTTCTTTGATGAGTTTTTTCCATAGAAAAGTTGGAATACAGTAGATATAATGCAAAAAATATATAAATTGGTTTGGTACAGTACTTATAGTAGTGGTTTATTTTGCTTACACTAACGGATCTCACGAAGGTTTTGTTGAGTTTTGTGTGATTGAAGTTTTCAAGTTTTGGGTTATCTTACGATGGATGAAGGAATAAGGAGTAGAAGAGCCCAAGCTTGGGGATGACCCGGCATCCCAAGCTATTATCCAAAAATGAGCAACCAACTAAGCTTGGGGATGCCCCCGAGTGGCATCCCCTCTTTCTTCTAACGACCATCGGTATTTTAATCGAAGCTATATTTTATTCGTCACATACTATGTGTTTAGCTTAGAGCGTCTTGTATGATATGAGTCTTTGCTTGTTTTATTTTGTGTTTTAAGTCTTGATCCCTTGCTGGACACACATATTTGGGAGAGCCAAAATTATGTCATGACTTGTTAGAATTGCTCTCTATGCTTCATTATAACCCACAAGTATAGGGGATCAATTGTAGCCTCTTTCGATAAGTAAGAGTGTCGAACCCAACGAGGAGCTAAAGGTAGAAAAAATATTCCCTCAAGTTCTATCGACCACCGATACAACTCTACGCACGCTTGACGTTCCCTTTACCTAGAACAAGTATAAAACTAGAAGTACTTTGTAGGTGTTTTTGGGTAGGTTTGGAAGACAATAAAGAGAGCGTAAATAAAACGTAGGGGCTGTTTAGATAAAGACACAAATAAATTAGTTTTATTAAAGAGCTTTTTGTTACAAGAAAGTTATTTGTCCCTAGGCAATTGATAACTAGACCGGTAATCATTATTGCAATTTTATTTGAGGGAGAGGCATAAGCTAACATACTTTCTCTACTTGGATCATATGCACTTATGATTGGAACTCTAGCAAGCATCCGCAACTACTAAAGATCATTAAGGTAAAACCCAACCATAGCATTAAAGCATCAAGTCCTCTTTATCCCATACGCAACAACCCCCTTACTCGGGCTTGTGTTTCAGTCACTCACGCAACCCACTATAAGCGAATCATGAATGTATTGCAACACCCTTCAGCGGGGATCCCTCACGCTTGCGCAACACGGAGAGCACCATAGGACAGCACCAATAATAAAACATGCAACTCAAACCAATCTTGATCATCAAATAACCCATGGGACAAAACGGATCTACTCAAACATCATAGGATAGCCATACATCATTGGGAAATAATATATAGCGTTGAGCACCATGTTTAAGTAGAGATTACAGCGGGTAAGAGAGAGGTTACACCGCTGCATGGAGGGGGGAAGAGTTGGTGATGATGGCGGTGAAGTTGTTGGTGAAGATGGCGATGATGATGATGGCCCCTCGGTGTTCCGGCGCCACCGGAAGAGAGGGGGAGAGGGCCCCACTTCTTATTCTTCTTCTTCCTTGACCTCCTCCCTAGATGGGAGAAGGGTTTCCCCTCTGGTCCTTGGTCTCCATGGCATGGGAGGGGCGAGAGCCCCACCGAGATTGGATCTATCTCTCTGTCTCTCTCTATTTCTGTGTTCTGTTTTTCTGTCCTTTCACTGTTTCATATATATATGGAGATCCGTAACTCCGAGTGGACTGAAATCTTCGCCGTGATTTTTTCCTAAAAATTAGCTTTCTTGCGGCCGAACAAGGGCATCAACCGCCTTATGGGGGCCCCATGAGGGTCAGGGGCGCCCCCCCCCCCCCCGCCGCCGCCTAGTGCCTCCCTTGGGCACCGTCTCGTGTGGATTTTCCTTCCCATATTCTCCGAATATTGCAAAAATAATCTTCATCCATTTTAATCCCGTTTGGACTCCGTTTGATATGGATATTCTGTGAAACATAAAACATGCAACAGACAGGAACTGGCACTGGGCACTGGATCAATATGTTAGTCCCAAAAATAGTATAAAAAGTTGCCAAAAGTATATGGAAGTTGTATAATATTGGCATGGAACAATAAAAAAATATAGATACGACAGAGACGTATCAGCATCCCCAAGCTTAATTCCTGCTCATCCTCGAGTAGGTAAATGATAAAAAAGACAATTTTTGATGTGGAATGCTACCTAGCATAATCTTGATCATATATCTAATCATGGCATGAATATTAAGACACGAGTGATTCAAAGCAATTGTCTATCATTTGACATAAAAACAATAATACTTCAAGCCTACTAATAAAGCAATCATGTCTTTTCAAAATAACAAGGCCAAAGAAAGTTATCCCTACAAAATCATATAGTCTGGCTATGCTCCATCTTCACCATACAAAATATCCACATCATGCACAACCCCAATGACAAGCTGAGCAATTGGTTCATACTTTTTAACGCGCTTCAGCATTTTTAACCCTCACGCAATACATGAGCGCAAGCCATGGATATAGCACTATGGGTGGAATAGAATATGATGATGGGGGTTATGTGGAGAAGACAAAAAAGGAGAAAGTCTCACATCGATGCGGCTAATCAACAGGCTATGGAGATGCCCATCAATTGATGTCAATGTGAGGAGTAGGGATTGCCATGCAACGGATGCACTAGAGCTATAAGTATATGAAAGCTCAAACTGAAACTAAATGGGTGTGCATCCAACTTGCTTGCTCATGAAGACCTTGGGCATTTGAGGAAGCCCGTCATCGGAATATACAAGCCAAGTTATATAATGAAAATTCCCACTGGTATATGAAAGTGATAACTCATGACACTCTCTATATGAAGAACATGGTGCTACTCTGAAGCACAAGTGTGGTAAAAGGATAGTAACATTGCCCCCTTTTCTCCTTTTTTTGCGGGCTTCTTTGGCCCCTTTTTTTATTTAGGCTTCTTAGGCCTCTCTTTTTTTTGATGGGGCAATGCTCTAATGATGATAATCACACTTTTATTTAATTACAACTTGATATTACAACTCGATACTAGAACAAATATATGACTCTATATGAATGCCTCCGGCGGTGTACCGGGATGTGCAATGATCTAGTGTAGCAATGACATAAAAAAATGGACAAGCCATGAAAACATCATGCTAGCTATCTTACGACCATGCAAAGAAATATGACAATAAATGCTCAAGTCAAGTATATGATGATGATGGAAGTTGCATGGCAATATATCTCGGAATGTCTATGGAAATGCCATGATAGGTAGGTATGGTGGCTGTTTTGAGGAAGATATAATGAGGCTTATGTGTGACAGAGCATATCATATCATGGGGTTTGGATGCACCGGCGAAGTTTGCACCAACTCTCGATGTGAGAAAGGGCAATGCACGGTACCGAAGAGGCTAGCAATGATGGAAGGGTGAGAGTGCGTATAATCCATGGACTCACATTAGTCATAAAGAACTCATATACTTATTGCAAAAGTTTATTAGCCCTCGAAGAAAAGTGTCGGCGTTCTGGGAACGGGGGTCCCCAGACTTGCCTGCCTGCGGCCTGTGGCGTGGCTCGAAAGGGGGCCCAGCACGGCCCATCTTCATCAACACAAGACCCAAGACCCTCGCGAGGGGCCAAGCCTCGCGGGGCGCACGACACAGCGCTTCCTCAGGCGCGGCCTCATCAGGCTGGCTCGCAAGGAGGCGGAGAGATCAAGGCGGGGTACCTCATGAGGTGCCCATGACGCAAGTCATGACGACCAAGGATGCCAGGTGGGCGCCAGCCCGCGCAGTGTCTCCCTTTCCTCTTTGGTGCAAAGGGGGCAAGCGCAGGCGAGAGGATCAAGCAAAGGCATCCATTTCGGTGCAACGAGACCAAGACCAGTCCAACGGTGGGAAGGAGGTCATCGTGGAGCCCAGAACGGCGTCACCACAGGGCCTTTGGCAGGCGAGGACCAACTTTAGTCAGGATAAGTGTACCAGATGTTCTCCTTCAAATTGGCCAATTGTTGGCGCCCTTCCCGCTCAATATTTGGGAAGAGGCCCAGGGCCTCTGCCTATAAATAGGACTAGACACCCCCAGGGTAAGGGGACAGATCGAGAAGCCAGCTAGAAAGATTCAGGCAACAGAGAGAGAGAGAGAAGGGCGGCTGAACTCCCCTAGCAGTTCGTCGTCCCAGCTAAGAGCAGACCCTCGCGAGGCTGTTCTTCCTTGTATTGTTCATCATCATCAACCCAAGAGGCAATCCACCACCACAAACTAGAGTAGGGTATCACACCACAATGGTGGCCCGAACTAGTATAAACCCTGTGTCTCTTGTGTTGTTCTTTCAGTAGTTAGATCTTTGCGAGACGGAGAGGTAGAGGGCATAATCTCCGCGTGCACCCCAGAGTTCGAACCTTAAGGGTCTGCGGGAACCCGAAATCCGACATTTGGCGTGCCAGGTAGGGGTGCGCCTGAATTTGTCTTCCACCGCTCCGTTCTCCTCTGGCCGTCGCGTCCATGTCTGATGCTCGTCGGGCCCGCGCCGAGCGCCGGGCCGCCATCGCTTCCCGCGTCGCCTAGACGGCTCCCGTCGGTGGGCGTCCTCATCGTTCCCCGTCGCCCGCCATCAACGCCGCCACTGTCCCGGCGGGGAACGAGCAGCAAGCATCGTCTCAGTATCCGTCCGTGCGGCAAGACGGCCGCACCGCTACTCCATCGCTCACACCAGTTGGCTCTTCGTCCCGCGCGCTCCGTGCACCCTTGGGGGCTCGAGCTGCGCTCATCACGGCAAACGAGCTCCTGCGCTACCGTCCCCTCGACGACGTCTACGAAGAGTGGCTCGACCGCGTCGCCAAGCTCGTCCGCGCCATAGGGGGCTCTCCTGCGCCGCACCCCGCCCCGCGCGGGCAATGAAGCTCCAGGGGCGTACCAGCCGCCTCCTCTCCAAGAAGACGCCGTGGCTCCAAGGCGCGTGGCCCCTGGGCGGAACCCACTCCGTCAGGTGCCAGCCCAGCAAGAACGGAGCTGCCAAGAAGTCCCTCGCCCGCAAGAAGCTGCCCGGGCGCTCCCTGCTCTGGCTCGTCGTGACCCTGCTCCAGCTCCCGCACGTCAAGATCCCGCGCTGCTCCCAGCTACAGCGCATGGGGACCCGCAAGGCCAAGCTCTCCCTCAACCAAAGCCTCCCGTGGCCACTGCTGGCTGTCGTGCCTACACCACCGAGCTGCGCAGCGTCGCATGGCCCGGCAAGTTCAAGCCAGACCTGCCTCCTCGCTACGACGGCACGACCGACTCTGCAGAGTTCCTCCAGCTCTATGAGCTGGGCATCGAAGCTGCCAGCGGGGATGAAAAGGTCATGGCGAACTGGTTCCCCATGGCGCTCAAGGAAGGAGCTCGCACCTGGCTCCTGAACCTGGCCCCAGGCACGATGTCTTCCTGGGACCAGATGCGCACCCGCTTCATCGCCAACTTCCAAGGTACTCGCGACCGGCCGCCCGCCGTGAGCGACATGCGCCGCATCAAGCGACAACCCGGAGAGACCCTGCAAAAGTACATCCACCGCTTCAACAGTGCACGCCTCAAGATCCCCAAGGTGTCCGAGGAAGCCATCATCTCAGCCTTCTCCGATGGTGTGCGCGATGTCAAGATGAAGGAGGAGCTGGCGATGCATGAAGACCTGTGCACCTCCCTAGAGCTGTTCAACTTGGCGAACAAGTGCGCCAGGGCTAAGGAAGGGCGTCTCTCCCTCCTCGAGCTGCCCACCGCAGACCCAGAAGAGAACAAGCCCAAGGCCAAGAACGCGAAGTGCAAGGGGGTTGCCGTGCTCGCGGCGGAACCGGACACCAAGCGGGGCAAGGATCTGCCAGAGTCCTCTAGGGGCAGCCGGTACTGTGTGTACCACGACCTCCACACCCACAACACCAATGAATGCCAAGAGCTCTGCGCCGTGCGAGAAGGAAGGATCGGCCGTCGTCCCGACCGCGCTGATCGGGGCTACGACCGAGGAGGAGGAAGAAACGCAGGATGCTGGGAAGACCGCGGCCCGCGCCAAGGATGGCGTGATCAACCTCGCGAGGACCGCTGGCGAGACCTGCCTCGCGAGGGGGACTGACGGGATCAGCCTCGTGAGGATCGCCTGCAGGGCAACGCAGGCCTCCCTCCACTGCCGCCTCAGCCAAGGAGGAACGAGGACCGCCATCAAGACGAGGGGGCTGGGGGCTTCCAGGAGCCGCACGCAATCACCTGCATCCTGGGCGAGCTCAAGCCCCAGCCTCCCAACGCATCTTCAAGCAGTTTGCCCATGAAGTGAATGTAGCCCTCCCCAAGCTCGAAGCAACGCGCCCTCTCAGGTGGTCGGCGTGCGCCATCACGTTCAGCTCAGCAGATCAGCTCAAGTGTGCGGCCACAGCCGGAGTCCTCCCGATGCTTTGCTCCCCGGTCATCAGCAACGTACTGGTCACCACGACCCTAATCGATGCTGGAGCAGGGCTCAACGTCCTGTCCGTGGAAACATTCAACAATCTCCAAGTGCCCTATGACCAGCTTCAGCCAACCAAGCCTTTCTCCGGAGTCACCGACGGTTCCACGGTCCCGATCGGGCAGGTCCAACTCCCTGTCACCTTCGGGGCCCGCAGCAACTACCGCACCGAGCTCATCGACTTCGACGTCGCCCACATCCGCCTGTCGTACAACGCCATCCTCGGGTATCCAGCACTGGCCAAGTTCATGGCCGTAACTCATCATGGCTACAACGTCCTCAAGATGTCAGGAAGTGGCGGAGTCATCATGGTGCCGTGTGAAGAGAAGGATGCAGTGTGTTCCCTGGAGCGAGCCTTTCAGGCCGCGTCACTAGAAGACCCAGATCGCGGAAGCAGGAGGCTTCACGGGATCACCCCCAAGAAGAAGAAGGCATCGTCCGGGCCAGCCCCTCGGGAGGCAGGCCCCCCAGGTCCCGCGTCTGCCCAAGGGGAACCTCCTTCCATCGCATAGGAAAGCGCGTCCGGCGCCCTCCTCAGGCAGGGCTCGGGGGCTCTCACCTGGAGGGCCACCGACCTGGCCAAGGTCACGAGGGAGGCGCTTGGGCACCACGTGGAGGCGTGCTTCGAAGCACGTTTCCCTCAAGAAGGAGCGAGTCAAGGAAGGTCAAACCAGCAGGAGTTCGTCAACAAGGCCGTTCAAGAACTACAGGAGTCAAGAATCATGAGAGGTTGCTGCCGCTCACCGGTTGTGGCTCCCCATCCAGGCGAGGATGGTGGGCTACATGTCTGCATCGACGTACCAGGGCTCAATCAGGTCGCCACGATGGAGTGCCTCTGGCCCTCGCAAGTGGGGCGTTGTGGAGGTCCACCCCACAGCTACGTTCGCATGCCTTACGGCTTGCCGAGCGTGGCTGCTGTGTACCAGTGCCTCATGAGGGGCATCATGGAAACTCAGGAAGACAGGCGTTCCGCAGCCCTGGCGGAGATGGAGATGATTCGCGAGGAGCCACCAGCGCCTCCGGAGCCTCCCGAGGCCCCTGGGCCTGGGGGCTCATAAGGATCGGCTTCCGCAGCCCACCGAGTCTGCTGCACCGACACCACTTCGTCTTCGACATCTTCAGGTGACATCTTTCAAGCTTCATTTCCAGCTGGGAGCGCCCTCCCAGGGCTGCATCATTCCCAGGCCGCGTGGGTCCGTCCCTGCGGCTTGTATCCCTTTTTATTTCTCGGTTATTAGCTTGCTTTGTTGGGGGCGCCCCTCGGGCTGCATCATCCCCAGGCCGCTCGGGCCAGGACCAGTGGTGTGTATCTCTGTTGCGTTTATTTCCATCTATGCATTCGTCTATCATGCTTAATTACTTGATGCCTGTCCACGGCACCTCTTCTTCTCCATGTCGACCACTTGCATGTTAAAGGGGGGGGTACCTGAGCATCGCGACTCAGGGCTCTTACTGGCTCTCCGGCCCTCACCCTCTGGCCTTGTCCACGGCATCATGACCTGGCATACCAGCGACGGCTGAGACAAGCTCGAGGGCCGGGACCCGAGGACGTAGAGTGCCGGCATCTAACCAAATTTGCAGGAACACATCACAAGATACGGCCCAGTGCCAGGCGCAACCCGCCTAGAGGTAGGGTCCTGTGAGTCCCGCGCTAGCTCACGCGCGCCCAAGTACACCTCACCTGCGCCAACCAGCAAGCTTCTGAGCAACTAACGATCGACTGATAATTACCATGGCAACCCCTTCTTCTTTCTATGATGAGTTTGCAGGATCCCCTGAAGGAATTGCGCTAGCCGAGGCCCTCACGGAGTTCCCTTCATCCTCATCCTCGCGAACCGCTTGCATGTTAAAGGGGGGCGCCTGAGCATCGCGACTCAGGGCTCCTACCGGCACTCCAACCCTCACCCTGGCCTTGTCCACGGCATCGCGACCTGGCATACCAGCGACGCCTGAGACCAGCTCGAGGGCCGGGACCCGAGGACGTAGAGCAGAAAGGGGAGCAAAGGCGAGGGAGAAGGGGCGCGCGAGGACCTCGCCAAGCAACTCCGCTCCTGCTGCCGTGCGGACCCGACGATACACCAGGAATAACCCCTGATTAACAAGATAAGTCACCACCCGAAAACACCGGCTATTGTGGCACTACCCCCGCACCTAACACAATTCCGTACTAGCAACGTCGCTCCCCTTTCTCACCGAGAGATGGCTGCTTGGGCGCCAAAGGAGACCTCCTGAGCATCGCGACTCAGGGGCTCTTACCGGACCCCGGGTCGCTCACCTCCTGGCCTTGACCACGGCATCGCGACCTAGCATACCAGCGACGGCTGACGCCGCCTTGGGACTGGGACCTGTCGACGTAGAGCACCAAGCCCTCGAGAGGTTCGAAAGGGAGAACTAAACTACGACGGAATTGGCGACTCGCACAGTTCCATAGCAAGAGTTACATATTAACAAAAAGGATCACAGGCACCTTACAAGCCCCCATTGGGCGCAGTGTGATTCCTCGCAGGAAACGGATCCTAAGGAATGCTAACTACGCGTGCCCCTGCAAAAGACGCCATCATCAATAGTGGGCCGTCAAGCACCGGCGCCAACCCCATCCAGATCAGAGTCGGCGACGGCCTAGCGAGCCCGCTCTGCTCCGGGAGCAGCGCTGGCTCGTGGGCTCATAGCTGTCGTCGCTCGTCTCCGGAGTCGCGAAGATCTCGCTGGGCTTGCTGGATCCTCCGGCGCTTCCGTCGCTTGTGGAGCCGTCCAGGGAGCGGTCGGCGGGCCTAGCCCTCACCATGGCAAGGTCCTGGCTGCCTCTCCCGGGGCAGCACTCCAGCCAGCGCCCGTTCGCGTCGAAGACCTTGAAGAACATCACCGAAGCGCCATGATACTCCAGGTGGATCATGAGGGCGCCCCTTTCTCTGCAACCCCGAGCGATCTCGCCCCAGCCGCGAGTCATGAAGACCTCGCCCGAGGCAATGACCGCGACCTCTGCCTCGGTCGCGGGAGTGCTGCAGTCGGCGTTCTGTAGCCATAGCTCCAGGAGTCTTCCCTGCGGGAAGACGGAGGCGAAGAAGGGAGGAAAGCGAATTCAAGTTTGAGGAGGCATGGCGGCGTGGAGCACGAGCTCGCGGGAGGAGCCCTCGGCGTGGACTCCAGGAGGAACGACCCACACCTTCGTGACCCGTCGGTGCCGGCGACGGCGCTGGCCGCTGGGATCGGCATCGCCCCCTTCAAGGCCCTCGACGTGGGCATACAAGGGAAGCGGGAACCCCGGCGGAGGCCGCTCGTACCATGGCCTCGACACCACCCGACGGTCTTCCTCCCCCCGACCACGAAGGGCAGGCCGCTTCTTCGGCGGGAGCGGATCTGGTCCCTCTCGAGGAGCCCTCCCCTTCTCCGCTGCAGAGAACCGGCAGATCAGAGCCATCACGGCAAGGCGGAGCAAGAATCGGGGCGAAGGAGAAAGCAAGGAGAGATGGACTGGAAGGGCACGCGCGGTGCCGTACTTATAGCCGGCGAAGGCCAACCGTCGGCCTCCACGATCGCAGGTAATCATGACACGATTTGCATGCAGGGACTTGTCCAATCCACGCAATCATCGAGGCGTCGTGGGTAAGCGGAGGCGCCCACATCCAATCAACCGCCATGCGGCGCCCAAGGCCGCAGGCTGTTAGGGCCCGCGGTGCTTCGCCCTTGCCCTTTCGCCTCTCAGCACGGCCAAGTCCGGGCGCGCCTTGGGCCCGGGGGCTACTGTCGGCGTTCTGGGAACGGGGGTCCCCAGACTTGCCTGCCTGCGGCCTACGGCGTGGCTCGAAAGGGGGCCCAGCACGGCCCATCTTTATCAACACAAGACCCAAGACCCTTGCGAGGGGCCAAGCCTCACGGGGCGGACGACACGACGCTTCCTCAGGGCGGCCTCATCAGGCTGGCTCGCGAGGAGGCGGAGAGATCAAGGCGGGGTACCTCATGAGGTGCCCATGACGCAAGCCATGACGACCAAGGGTGCCAGGCGGGCGCCAGCCCGCGCAGTGTCTCCCTTTCCTCTTTGGTGCAAAGGGGGCAAGCGCAGGCGAGAGGATCAAGCCAAGGCATCCATTTTGGTGCAACGAGACCAAGACCAGTCCAACAGTGGGAAGGAGGTCATCGTGGAGCCCAGAACGGCGTCACCACAGGGCCTTTGGCAGGCGAGGACCAACTTTAGTCAGAATAAGTGTACCAGATGTTCCCCTTCAAATTGGCCAATTGTTGGCGCCCTTCCCGCTCAATATTTGGGAAGAGGCCCAGGGCCTCTGCCTATAAATAGGACTAGACACCCCCAGGGTAAGGGGACAGATCGAGGAGCCAGCTAGAAAGATTCAGGCAACAGAGAGAGAGAAAGAGAGAAGGGCGGCTGAACTCCCCTAGCAGTTCATCGTCCCAGCTAAGAGCAGACCGTCGCGAGGCTGTTCTTCCTTGTATTGTTCATCATCATCAGCCCAAGAGGCAATCCACCCACCACAAACTAGAGTAGGGTATTACACCACAATGGTGGCCCGAACTAGTATAAACCCTGTGTCTCTTGTGTTGTTCTTTCAGTAGTTAGATCTTTGCGAGACGGAGAGGTAGAGGGCATAATCTCCACGCGCACCCCAGAGTTCGAACCTTAAGGGTCTACCGGAACCCGAAATCCGACAAAAAGTACTACTACGCATGCCCCTAGGGGGATAGATTGGTAGGAAAAGACCATCGCTCATCCCCGACCGCCACTCATAAGGAAGACAATCAATAAATACCTCATGCTCCGACTTCGTTACATAACGGTTCACCATACATGCATGCTACAGGAATCACAAACCTCAACACAAGTATTTATACTAATCCACAACTACCCACTAGCATGACTCTAATATCACCATCTTTATATCGCAAAACTATTGCAAGGAATCAAACATATCATATTCAGTGATCTACAAGTTTTATGTAGGATTTTATGACTAACCATGTGAATGACCAGTTCCTGTCATCTCTCTAAATAGATATAAGTGAAGCAAGAGAGTTTAATTCTTTCTACAAAATATATACCCACACTCTAACAAATATAAGTGAAGCAAAAAGAGCATTCTACAAATGGCGGTTGTCTAAGTGAAGAGAAACAGGCAATCCAAACTTCAAATGATATAAGTGAAGCACATGAAGCATTCTATAAAGCCATACTCAAAAGATATAAGTGAATTGCATAGAGCATTATATAAATAAACCAAGGAATATCCCATAACAGCATGGTGCATAAAAGAAAAGTGAAAACTAAATGCAAAAGACGCTCCAAGATTTGCACATATCACATGAACGAAACGAATCCGAAAACATACCGATACTTGTTGAAGAAAGAGGGGATGCCTTCCGGGGCATCCCCAAGCTTAGACGCTTGAGTATCCTTGAATATTTACTTGGGGTGCCTTGGGCATCCCCAAGCTTTAGCTCTTGCCTCTCCTTCTTCTCCTCACATCGAGGCCTTCTCGATCATCGAACACTTCATCCACACAAAACTTCAACAGAAAACTCGGTAAGATCCGTTAGTATAATAAAGCAAATCACTACTCTAAGCACTGTTGCAAACCAATTCATATTTTGTTTTTGCATTGTGTCTACTGTAGTATAACTTTTTCATGGCTTAATCCACTGATGTAATTCGATAGTTTCATCAAAACAAGCAAACTATGCATCAAAAACAGAATCTGTCAAAAACAGAACAGTCTGTAGCAATCTGAACATTCACCATACTTATGATACTTGAAAATTTCTGCAAAAATTAGGGAAAATAAACAATTTGTATATAAATACATTGCAAAAATAATCAGAACCATTTTACGTTCCAGTATAAAATGTAAAATCGCGCAGTACAGCCAAAGTTTCTGTCCTACACCGTACAAACCAACAAGCATTGTAAACATCCTGAAGGAAAACCTTGGCACATTATTTTTATAATACAATGGAATTGTACAAGGTGATAATTATTTTTTTGAAAAGTTTCTGTAATCAAGATTCACAAAGTTTTCGTGAGCATGAACAAAGTTCAAGGCTAGCTCCCACTTTAACAATGCTCGTATTTCTCACTTTCGCTTTTCTTTTTGAAAAAGTTTTAGGTTCCCCTCTTTATTTTTTTTGTTTTAAAACTATATAAAAGCACTCAATAGAAATAAATGACTCTCTAAAACTTCCGGGTTGTCTCCCTGGCAGCGCTTTCTTTAAAGCCATTAAGCTAGGCATATAGTGCTCAAGTAATGGATCCACCTGTATCCAAGGTATATCGAAGCCAATTATAATTAACAATGATTTGGCATTTAGTAGTGAGGACAAAGTAACATATAACATGTAATGACGAAGTCTAACCCTCTTCCTATGCATCAGCATGTCATAAAAGAATAATTCATGCACACAAAGTAAAGGCCAATGCATAGTATAAACAGTTTTTGCAATTTTATCGTGTTGGAAACATAGAGAGGTGGAGATATAGTTCCTCTCTCATAATAATTACAAGTAGGAGCAGCAAGCACATGCATATTATATTCATCAAAATCATCATGTGCAACGGTAAAAGGCAACCCATCAATATAATCCTTAATAAGTGCAAACTTCTCCGATATAGTATAATCGGGAGAATTCAAAAAGGAAATAGGACTATCATGCGTGGGTGCAATAGCAACAATTTCATGTTTAACATAAGGAACTATAGCAAGTTCATCTCCATAAGCATAATTCATATTGGCATCTTGGCCACAAGCATAGCAAGCATCATCAACAAGGGGTATTTCAAGAGAATCAACGGGATCATAACAGTCGTCATAGCAATCATCCTTCGGTAAGCACGAAGGGAAATTAAACAATGTATGAGTTGAAGAGTTACTCTCAATAGAAGGTGGGCACGGGTAGCTAATCCGCTCTTCCTCCTTTTGTTCTTCGCTCTCCTCATCATCTTTTTCATCCAATGAGCTCACGGTTTCATCAATTTCTTCTTCCATAGACTCCTGCAAAATATTAGTCTCTTCTTGGACAGCGGAGACTTTCTCAATAAGCGCATCAATATAGGAATTATATTCATAATTATCATAGCAATATTTCAATATAGCAAAATTTTCAGGCCTATAAACATCATCATCAAAAGCTTCATACTTTTCAAACAAAGATTCAATTTCATAAGCACCCTTAAAAGCAACAAATTCTTCTATTTGTTCCACATCATAGTAATCATATATACCTCTAGCATAAGAAGCCAATGTTTCATTATCATTAAATTTGCATGAAAAGGGAAGGTGTGGAGCCTTCATCCTAGAGCAACAAGTATGATAATATCTCAAGCATAGTTGCCTAGCATACCAATTCAATATATGAATTTGATCCCATAATAGTGTCCCTTTTTTAGTCAGGCGATAATCCCTAAAGTATTCACACTACTAGGGAAAACCCTAGTAGTAGCGCGGGTTTTGAGGCTATCAGCAGCGCGGGCGGCCGCGCTACCAATAAGGCGCTACAGCTAACTCTTAGTAGTAGCGCTGTCTGTACCCGCGCTACTACTATTGACTATAGCAGCAACGCTTTTCCAGAACGCGCTACTATTAGTTAGTTGTAGCGGTTTCCTAGCCCCGCGCTACTGCTATATCTTTCATCATTTCCACCCCGTTTCAGCTTCAATAAACTACAATTTCGAGATACTAGGTACTACTAGATATCAATTTCATAAAGCCATAAAGCATTATAGGTACTAGGTAGTATTCCCTCCGTTCCAAATTACTCGTCGTGGTTTTAGTTCAAATTTGAACTAAAACCACGACGAGTAATTTGAGATGGAGGGAGTACTAGATAACAATTTCATATATACTCAACATGCATCCTCAAGCAGTACTAGGTGATATCGACGACGATCATCATATGTAGTTTTAGATGATATTGACGACGATCGTCATATGTAGTCCTACATGATATCGACGACAATCATCATATGTAGTTCTAGATGATATAGCCACACACACACACACATATATGTAGTTCTAGATGATATCGACGACGATCATCATCCTCAAGCCTGGGCGGCGGTGTTCCTGATAGTAATTAGGATGGCCTGTCCAACACGAAGATTCTTGCCAACGAGGAATCTCTTCCACCCAACCGAGTTTAAGTGTGTGCGACCGTCGTCTGTGTCCACGTGGTAAGTACAGGTGGTGACGGAGCCCCTTGCGGTAAGGCGTAGTCCAGCTGAGCCTTCTTCATCAGGCTCGATACCACAACTTGCAGATAGGTTCTTTGGCAATTTCTGAATAAGAAAAACATATCAATTAATAAATAGCTTCGCACATACTCTTGAAAATATATTTCTATTAAGTCTATATTTCTACACTATCAAAAGACACAGTACTACGCATTTGTACTAATTAATCATGAATTCTACTAATAAGTATATATGGATTATCTACACTATTAATAGTTCCTTGGATTCTACACTAATAAGCATGTGATCAGACTCTACACTAAAGCATATCATCGACTAGATTCCATATAGCATATCATTGGACTCTACACGAAGCATATCATCGGATTCACTAAGCATATCATCGGATAATTTGCATTTGTAAGTATAACAATAAAGCATATAGGGTCGCGCTATTCGCCACCCTGGGTGAGGAATAGTTATTCTTCACCCCCCTCTATTTTAACATCAATGCACCGTAATTTTATGTTCCTTAAATTTTGTCTTATTTCAGACATAAAAAGAGAACGTAAGAAAATATATAATCTCCGTAAAAAATATTTTATGTTAGGTAAATTACAAATGTAAAAACTTACTGTAAAATGTACATAAAATGTAGTTTTTCTGGTCCTCTAATCTTTTTTTCTGCCAAATTTTACACAGTGAATCAATATGACTGTAACTATTTGTATTTGAAACATAATTTATTTATGAAATGATCATAATATTACCTCGTATGAAGAATAACTTATTCTGCACCCTGGGTGATGAATAGTAACATTATATATATATATATATATATATATATATATATATATATATATATATCATCAAATTACTAAAGTTAGTATAACATACCATTTCATGCCGATCGACCATGGTACTTGTCAGGCGGGTCACGAATGGCACCCCGACAAAGTCATCACGTGGCGGAATTATGTCCCATAGGTTGCGCACCTCCTCCTCGCTCAGCCTCATTCTTTGAGCTACGATGGCTTCATGAAGTGGGTTCTCATCATCTTCATCGATTGGGTCCTCATTATCTTCATCATCTTCGTCATCTTCATCATCTTCGTCATTTTCATCATCTTCATCATCTTCCACCAGGTTGAGATAAATGACAGCCAGCTTGGGTCTTTCTGCTCTGAAGGAGAACCTGATCAACTCACCACCAGTAAGACGCATGTGGGCGACGAAACGGGCCCATCCATCTCCTCCAACCTGCGACATATTGCTTCCTTTCTCGACCTCCATAGTGTACGGCCCCCAGGAGCCTCAAATGTCACAGTGTCTCCTGTCAGCTTGTTGAATTTCAACCTCACATTGCATGGGACGATCTGTGTAAAAAAAGCAAAATGACACAATGCAGTAATGTCAACACTAAAAATAAAATAGTTGTTACATTTCATCTAATTTCTTACCGTCGCATGACGAAAACTCGGCTGGAAGTAGATGTCGAACAACTTGCCAGTTGCAAGGCTGCTGGCGCACCTTGACTTGCACAGTCGACATAGTGGTGGTGGTGGCGGCGCCATTTTCCTAAAGCAATATGAGCAAAGGATTAACGATCCACTTCACAGGAAAGAAAAACAGTAGCATGTGATTTTAACTAAATTGGCACCTACATTTTGCCAAAAAAATAACTTATTACAAAAAACAAAAACATCTACATATCCATGTACAGAAAAAATAACAATAAAATGGTGCATACTAAATCAACTAGCCTACTAAATCAACTAAATCAAAATGTTCTAAATCAACTAAATCAACTAGCCTACTAAATCTACTAAATCAACTAGCCTACTAAATCAACTAAATCAAAATGTTCTAAATCAACTAAATCAACTAGCCTACTAAATCAACTAAATCAAAATGTTCTAAATCAACTAGCCTACTAAATCAACTAAATCAAAATGTTGCATATGAACTAGCCTACTAAATCAAAATATAGCAGGGAGGAGGGAGAAGGAGGGGCGACTCGAGGAGGGAGAAGAGAGTAGGACGGAGGAGGAAGGCGGAGCGAGGAGGGGCTGGCCGGCGGCGAGTCGAGGGAGGACGGAGGAGGAGGGCGGTACCGAGTCCAGCGAGGAGGAGGAGTTGACGGCGGCACAGAGGGAAGAGGGGTAGGCGATGGCGGCTGGCCGGGGCGACGGTGGCCGACGGGGGAGGACCGGTGCGCAGGGGGGGTTGAGGGGGAGTGAGTCTGAGTGTGTGAGTGTGGATAGCGGATAGAGGAGGAGCGTACGTACGTGGGGGTGGAGATAACTAGTTTTAGCAGTAGCGCTCTAAAGGCAAAGGCGCTACTGCTAAACTACCTAGCAGTAGCGCGGCCCGAATAAACGCGCTACTACTAGAACTAGCTTCGCGGCGGGGTCGTGGGAATTATAGCAGTAGCGCGGCTTAGAGAAGGCGCGCTGCTGATACGTCTATTTCAGCAACGAGTACTGCCGGAGCGCGCTATTGCTACATTGCAGCAGCGCCTTATTTTAAAACTCGCTGCTGGTAAGATCCTATGTATAAGCTTTTCCCTAGTAGTGTCACGTTGATCCAAGGTGTCTCCCATAATATAATTAAATGGGGTTTTCTCAGGATTATCAAAGTAGTACATAATATATTTCACATAACCAGCATCGAGGGTTTTAGGAGGTTCCCCATCTCCATGAGTAGCAAGTACACCTAATTTTTTTGGTATTTCGTGTTCCATATCCATAACTAAAGATAAAGAACAACTAAGAACATCAAACAAAAATTACTTAGTGATAAAGCAAACAATCACACATGAGAATATTCACCCCACGCTATTGCTCCCCGGCAACGGCGCCAGAAAAAGGTCTTGATAACCCACAAGTATAGGGGATCAATTGTAGCCTCTTTCGATAAATAAGAGTGTAGAACCCAACTCTACGCATGCTTGACGTTCGCTTTACCTAGAACAAGTATAAAACTAGAAGTACTTTGTAGGTGTTTTGGGTAGGTTTGCAAGATAATAAAGAGAGCGTAAATAAAAAGTAGGGGCTGTTTAGATAAAGACACAACTAAATTAGTTTTAGTAAAGAGCTTTTTGTTACAAGAAAGTTATTTGTCCCTAGGCAATCGATAACTAGACCGGTAATCATTATTGCAATTTTATTTGAGGGAGAGGCATAAGCTAACATACTTTCTCTACTTGGACCATATGCACTTATGATTGGAACTCTAGCAAGCATCCGCAACTACTAAAGATCATTAAGGTAAAACCCAACCATAGCATTAAAGCATCAAGTCTTCTTTATCCCATACGCAACAACCCCCTTACTCGGGTTTGTGTTTCAGTCACTCACGCAACCCACTATAAGCGAATCATGAATGTATTGCAACACCCTACAGCGGGGATCCCTCATGCTTGCGCGACATGGAGAGCACCATAGGACAACACCAATAATAAAACATGCAACTCAAACCAATCTTGATCATCAAATAACCCATGGGACAAAACGGATCTACTCAAACATCATAGGATAGCCATACATCATTGGGAAATAATATATATCATTGAGCACCATGTTTAATTAGATATTACAGCGGGTAAGAGAGAGGTTACACCGCTGCATAGAGGGGGGAAGAGTTGGTGATGATGGCGATGAAGTTGTTGGTGAAGATGGCGATGATGATGATGGCCCCGGCGGTGTTCCGGCACCACCGGAAGAGAGGGAGAGAGGGCCCCCCTTCTTCTTCTTCTTCCTTGACCTCCTCCCTAGATGGGAGAAGGGTTTCCCCTCTGGTCCTTGGTCTCCATGGCATGGGAGGGGTGAGAGCCCCTCCGAGATTGGATCAATCTCTCTGTCTCTCTCTCTCTCTTTGTTTCTGCATTCTGTTTTTTTGCCCTTTCACCGTTTCGTATATATATGGAGATCCGTAACTCCGAGTGGACTGAAATTTTTGCTGTGATTTTTTCCTAAAAATTATCTTTCTTGCGGCCGAAGAAGGGCATCAACCACCTTACGGGGGGCCCACGAGGGTCGGGGGCGCGCCCCGGGGGGTGGGCCATGCCCCCTGCCTCGTGCCTCCCTCGGGCACCGTCTCACGTGGATTTTCCTTCCCATATTCTTCGAATATTCCAAAAATAATCTCCGTCCGTTTTTATCCCGTTTGGACTCCGTTTGATATGGATATTCTGGGAAACATAAAACATGCAACAGACAGGAACTGACACTAGGCACTGGATCAATATGTTAGTCCCAAAAATAGTATAAAAAGTTGCCAAAAGTATATGGAAGTTGTATAATATTGGCATGGAACAATCAAAAATTATAGATACGACGGAGACGTATCACTTCACTTAAATTTTTATGAGCTATGGACTTGCTCTAGTGCTTCACTTATATCTTTTTGAGCATGGTGTGCTTAGTATTTTTGAAGAAATGCTCTCTTGCTTCACTTATATTTATCTGAGACTTAGTAAAATTTTCAAGAAATTCTCTCTTGTTTCACTTAAATTAATTTGATAGAAAGAAAAAAATTATGCTCATGATCTTCACTTGTATTTGTTTGAGCTTATGAAAAGCAACACATGAAAATTAGTCCCAAAGTGATAGATATCCAAGAAGGATATAATAAAAACTTTCATGAAGATCATTGGACAAAACAAACTTGATTCTCAGTAACAGTATTCAGATATGATGATGTGATATGTGAGTTATGTTTATGAGTAATTATGCTTTAGTAAGAATATTGGTGTTAAGGTTTGTGATTCTCTATGCAAGCACGAAAGTCAATAGTCATGCCATGAAATTATATCCTACTTGGGGTACATTATTCGATGTTAATTATGCTTAATGCTCGCTTATGAGATTATCCGTTTCTTGGTTGGTCGCTTCTCAATCTTTTGCTAGCCTTCATTTTGCACTAAGTGTGATCTCTACTTGTGCATCCAAAAACATTTAAACCAGTTTTGCCACATGAGTCCACTATATCTACCTATATGCGGTATTCTTTTGCCGTTATAAGCAAATTTCTATGTGCCATCTCTAATTTTCAAAATAAACTTCTCTTCTGTGTGTTCGTTTTGCTCGCGGAGCGGTGAGGGGTGGCTAATATTTTCCATGCTAGATGTGTTATTCTCACGATGAGTGTTTATTCACTTGTCATTGCACGAGAGTAAGGCAAAGGTATTAGGGATGCCTAGTCCCAAAATGAAAAATGAATTTACTTTATGTTGTCAAATAATAAATTCCTTGGAAACTGTTGGTATGGAGGGCAACCGTGAATACGGCTAGCCATGGAAAGTGAAAGTATGGTGGCAAAAGGAATAAACTTTATTTTCTGTTTGGGAACCGCCTCTTATATATCTAGCATGGAAAGTGTTGGCTCTAAGTCGTTTTTGTTGGTGGGATGGATACACCTCCCAAAATGTTTTTATCTCTAATTTTTCGCTTTGAGCTCTAGCACCTCTACAAATCCCTACTTCCCTCTGCGAAGGGCCTTTCCTTTACTTTATGCAATTTATATTTCGAAATTGAGTCTCCATCTTCCCTTACAAAAGCACCAACAAGGAGGCAATATGATCGTACTAGAGTATTGGGTGTAGCAAATATGCGAGTGTGTTTCATGAATGGATCAATGATTGAGCATGCTGGGCTAGGGATAACTTATTTTAGCGTTGATATTTTGAAAGACATGGTTGCTTGTTGATATGCTTGAGTATTTAAATTATCATGTCAAAACTAGACTATTGCTTTGAATCGCATAAAAGTCCAAATGTCCATGATATAAAGAAAAGAATATGATATAACATGTTAGGCAGCATTCCACATAAAAAATCTGTTTTTATCACTTACCTACTTGAGGATGAGTAGGAGTTAAGCTTGGGGATGCTGATACGTCTTCAACGTATCTATAATTTTTCATTGTTCCATGTTGTTATATTATCAATATTGGATGTTTTATAATCATTTTATAGTCATTTTATATCATTTTTTTGTACTAACCTATTGACATAGTGCCAAGTGCCAGTTGCTGTTTTCCGCATGTTTTTTACATCGCAGGAAATCAATATCAGACGGAGTCCAAGTGCAACGAAACTCCACGGAGATCTTTTGTGGACCAGAAGACACATTATGGGCCCTGGTTGTGCCTGGGGGTGCTCTGAGGAGAGCACAACCCACGAGGGCGCGCCAGGAGGCCCAGACACGCCCTGGTGGGTTGTGCCCACCTTGGGTGCCCCCGGACCGCCTCTTTGCTCTATAAATACCCCAATATTCCCAAAACCCTAGGGGAGTCGATGAAATATTGATCCAGCCGCCGCAAAGTCCAGAACCATCAGATCAAATCTAGACACCATCTCGGATGGGGTTCACCACCTCCATTGGTGCCTCTCCGACGATGCGTGAGTAGTTCTTTGTAGACCTTCGGGTCCGTGGTTAGTAGCTAGATGGCTTTCTCTCTCTCGCTGAATTCTCAGTCCAATGGTCTCTTGGAGATCCATATGATGTAACTCTTTTGCAGTGTGTTTGTTGGGATCGATGAACTTTGAGTTTATGTTCAGATATCTTTTTATATCCATGAAAGTTATTTGAGTTTCTTTGATCTCTTATATTCATAATCTCTTATAGTCTCGTATTTCTTCTCCAATATTTGGGTTTTGTTTGGCCAACTTCATCTATCTATCTTGCAATGGGAAGAGGTGCTTTGTAGTGGGTTCGATCTTACGGTGCTTGATCCTAGTGACAGAAGGGGAACCGACACGTATGTATTGTTGCTACTAAGGATAAAACAATGGGGTCTATCTCTACATAGATAGATCTTGTAATACATCATGTCATCGTTCTTATTACTCTGTTTCTCCATGAACTTAATACACTAGATGCATGTTGGATAGCGGTCGATGTGTGGAGTAGTAGTAGTAGTAGATGCAGGTAGGAGTCGGTCTACTAATCTTGGACGTGATCCCTATATAATGATTATTTCCTGGATATCGTCATGATTATTTGAAGTTCTATCAATTGCCCAACAGTAATTTGTTTACCCACCATTTGCTATATTTCTCGAGAGAAGCCACTAGTGAAACCTATGGCCCCCGAGTCTCTTTCTCATATTATTTGTCTTTGCGATCTATTTTCCTTTGCATTTATTTTCAAATATATTAAACCAAAAATACAAAAATACCTTGCTGCGTTTTATTCTTATTCATTTTATTTGGTGTTTGATCTATCAATCTACTACAATTTATATCACGTCTGTTTGCCAACTTGAGGCGCCATTACTCGAAAGGGATTGACAACCCCTTTTACACATTGGGTTGCGAGTAGTTGTTATTTATGTGCAGGTGTTGTTTACGTTGTGTTTCTTGATTCTCCTACTAGTTCGATAACCTTGGTTTCATCACTGAGGGAAATACCTACCGCTGCTGTGCTGCATCATCCCTTCAGCTATGGGGAAATACCGACGTAGCTTCAAGCCGCAATCAAAAGGAATTTCTGGTGCTGTTGCCGGGGAAGATCAAGTCAAGATAGTCTCCCGGCTCCGCGCCAATATCTGGCGCCGTTGCCGGGGAGGATCTTCAACATATACCAGGTTCCTAATCACAAATCTCATCTCCGCGCAATTTACATTATTTGCCATTTGCCTCTCTTTTTCCTCTCCCCCACTTCACAAAAAATTGTCGTTTTATTCACCCTATTTTTCATTTGCCGTTTTCTTGTCAGATCTATCCTTTGCTTGCAATCATGAGTGATGTCGGTATGGCACCAATAGATGATGGCCTAACTCCTAAGATGGGGCGTACGGGTAATCTGGATGCTAAAATTTTTTATCTTGGGGCAAGGGAATGTTATGGGAAAAGAACATATCCAAGAATTTTTCAATTGTGTTGGAAATCTAAGTCTTGATGATGCTCCTATACTTAAAACTACTAGATCTTATGCGGATGCTATTTCAGCACTAGTTCTGAAACTTGAAAGTATATTTATCCGTACTCATCCTACTTTGCAAAGATTTTTTTGAGCTTCCCTTTATAAAGAATCCTGAAGCTAAAAAGTTGCTCACTCTCGTTCTAATCCAACAAGTTTTCAACAATGTTAATCAACATCACTCTTGGATTGTTGCGGGAAATCAAAAAGGTTATGATGAAAACCAACTTAGGAACGCTAAGGTTTCTATGGATAATATGTTTTATGTTGTGTTTACAAAACCCCATGATGGAAACACCTCTAATAAAGTCAAGAACAAAGATGACAAAACTTAGATCCTTGCTTTATGCCTAGCTAAGGGCGTAAAAGTATAGCGCTTGTTGGAGGCAACCCAATGAATAAAATTTATTTTTGCTTTTTTGCTTTCTGTTCTTGAGTGTTTGCACAATTATGCTACTGTTATGATTGTGTTTTAATTAGTGTTTGTGCCAAGTAGAACCTATAGGATCTTCTAGGGTGATAGTTGTTTGATCTTGCTGAAAAAATAGAAACTTTTGCGCTCACGAAAACAATTCTTATTTTTTACCAGAGCATGATAAAATACCAATTATTTTTGCAGAAGATTAATATACAAATTGCTCAAGTCTTCCTATTTTTTCAGAATTTTGGGAGTTTCAAAAGTACTTGAACAATTCAGATTACTACAGATTGTTCTGTTTTTGACAGATTCTGTTTTCTTTGCGTCGTGTGCTTGTTTTGATGGCTCTATGGTTTTCTTTGATGAGTTTTTGCCATAGAAAAGTTGGAATACAGTAGATATAATGCAATAACAAAATATTAATAGGTTGCAACAGTACTTATAGTAGTGATTTATTTTCTTATACTAATGGATCTCACGAAGGTTTTGTTGAGTTTTGTGTGATTGAAGTTTTCAAGTTTTGGGTTATCTTACGATGGATGAAGGAATAAGGAGTAAGAAGAGCCTATGATTGGGGATGCCCCGGCATCCCAAGCTATTATCCAAAAGAGAGCAAGCAACTAAGCTTGGGGATGCCCCGAGTGGCATCCCCTCTTTCTTTTAACGACCATCGGTATTTTACTGGAAGCTATATTTTTATTCGTCACATACTATGCGTTTTGCTTGGAGCGTCTTGTATGATACGAGGATTTGCTTGTTTTATTTTGTGTTTTAAGTCTTGATTCCTTGTTGTACACACCTATTTGAGAGAGCCAAAATTATGTCATGACTTGTTACAATTGCTCCCTATGCTTCACTTAAATTTTTAGGAGCTATGGACTTGCTCTAGTGCTTCACTTATATCTTTTTTGAGCAGGGTGTGCTTTAGTATGTTTGAAAAAATGCTCTCTTGCGTCACTTAGATTTATTTGAGAGTTAGTAAAATTTTCAACAAATTCTCTCTTGCTTCACTTAAATTAATTTGAGAGAAAGAAATTTTATGCTCATGATCTTCACTTATATTTGTTTGAGCTTATGAAAAGCAACATATGAAAATTAGTTCCAAAGTGATAGATATTCAAGAAGGATAAAATAAAAACTTTCATGAAGATCATTGGACAAAATAAACTTGATTCTTAGTAATAGTTTTGAGATATGATGATGTGATATGAGAGTTATGTTGATGAGTAATTATGCTTTAGTAAGAATATTGGTGTTAAGGTTTATGACTCCCTATGCAAGCACGAAAGTCAATAATTATGCAATGAAATTATATCCTACTTGTGGTGCATTATTCGGTGCTAATTATGTTTAATGCTCGCTTATCAGATTATTTGTTTCTTGGTTGGTCGCTTCTCAATCTTTTGCTAGCCTTCATTTTGCACTAAGTATGAGTCCACTATATATACCTATATGCGGTATTATTTTACCGTTCTAAGCAAATTTGTAAGTGCCATCTCTAATTTTCAAAATAGACTTTTTTGTGTGTTCGTTTCGCTCGCGGAGCGGTGAGGGGTGGCTGATATTTTCCATTCTCGATGTGTTATTCTCACGATAAGTGTTTATTAACTTTTCATTGCACGAGAGTAAGGCAAAGGTATTAGGGCTTCCCAGTCCCGAAATGAAAAATGAATGTACTTTATGTTGTCAAATAATAAATTCCTTGGAAAGTGTTGGTATGGAAGGCACTCTGGGATACGGTCAGCCATGGAAAGTGAAAGTATGGTGGAAAAAGGAATACACTTAATTTTTGTTTGGGAACCGCCTATAATATATCTAGCATGGAAAGTGTTGGGAACTCTAAGTCGTTTTCGTTGGTGGGAAAGATACACCTGCCAAAATGTTTTTATCGCTAAGTTTTTTGCTTTGAGCTATGGCACCTCTACAAATCCCTACTTCCCTCTGCGAAGGGCCTTTCTTTACTTTATGCAATTTTTATTTTGAATTTGAGTCTCCATCTTCTCTTATAAAAGCACCAACTAGGAGGCAATATGATCATACTTGGGTATTGGGTGTAGTTAATATGTGAGTGTGTTTCATGAATGGATCAATGATTGGCATGATGGGCTAGGGATAACTTATTTTAGCATTGATATTTTGAAAGACATGGTTGCTTGTTGATATGCTTGAGTATTTAAGTTATCATGTCAAAACTAGACTATTTCTTTGAGTCATATAAAAGTCCAAATGTACATGCTATAAAGAAAAGAATATGATATAACATGTTAGGCAGCATTCCACATAAAAAATTCTGTTTTTATCACTTACCTACTCGAGGACGAGTAGGAGTTAAGCTTGGGGATGCTGATACGTCTCCAACGTATCTATAATTTTTTATTATTCCATGTTGTTATATTATCAATCTTGGATGTTTTATAATAATCGTATAGTCATTTTATATCATTTTTTGGTACTACCATGTTGACATAGTGCCAAGTGCCAGTTGCTGTTTTCTGCATGTTTTTTACATCGCAGGAAATCAATACCAAACGAAGTCCAAATGCAACGAAACTTCACGGAGATTTTTTTGGACCAGAAGACACGTAATGGGCCAAGGCAGCGCCTGGGGGTGCTTTGAGCAGAGCACAACCCACCAGGGCGCGCCAGAAGGCCTAGGCGCGCCCTGGTGGGTTGTGCCCACCTCGGGTGCCACCCGGACCGCCTCTTTGCTCTATAAATACCCAAATATTCCAGAAACCCTAAGGGAGTTGACGAAAATCAATCCCAGCCGCCGCAGAGTCCAGAACCACCAGATCCAATCTACACACCATCACAGAGAGGTTCACCACTTCCATTGGTGCCTCTCCGATGATGCATGAGTAGTTCTTTGTGGACATTCGGGTCCGTAGTTAGTAGCTAGATGGCTTTCTCTCTCTCTCTCTCGCTAGATTCTCAATACAATGGTCTCTTGGAGATCCATATGATGTAACTCTTTTTGCGGTGTGTTTGTTGGAATCTGATGAACTTTGAGCTTATGATCAGATCTATCTTTTTATATCCATGAAAGTTATTTGAGTTTCTTTGATCTCTTATATGCATGATTTCTTATATCCTCGTAGTTCTTCTCCGATATTTGGGTTTTGTTTGGCCAACTTCATCTATTTATCTTGCAATGGGAAGAGGTGCTTTATAGTGGGTTCGATCTTACGGTGCTTGATCCCAGTGACAGAAGGGGAACCGACACGTATGTATTGTTGCTACTAAGGATAAAACGACGGGGTCTATCTCTACATAGCTAGATCTTGTCTACATCATCTCATCGTTCTTATTGCATTACTCCATTTCTCCATGAACTTAATACACTAGATGCATGCTGGATAGCGGTCGATGTGTGGAGTAATAGTAGTAGATTCAGGCAGGAGTCAGTCTACTAATCTTGGACGTGATGCCTATATAGTGATCATTGGCTGAATATTGTCATGATTATTTGAAGTTCTATCAATTGCCCAACAATAATTTGTTTACCCACAGTTCGCTATTTTTCTCGAGAGAAGACACTAGTGAAACCTACGGCCCCCGGATCTCTTTATCATATTATTTGCCTTTGCGATCTATTTTCCTTTGCATTTATTCTCAGATCTATTAAACCAAAAATACAAAAATACCTTGCTGCGTTTTATTATTATTTATTTTATTTGGCGTTCGATCTATCAATCTACTACAATTTATCTCACGTCTGTTTGTCAACTTGAGGCGTCGTTACCCGAAAGGGATTGACAACCCCTTTTACACGTTGGGTTGCGAGTAGTTGTTATTTGTGTGCAGGTGTTGTTTACGTTGTGTTGCTTGGTTCTCCTACTGGTTCGATAACCTTGGTTTCATCACTAAGGGAAATACCTACCGTTGTTGTGCTGCATCATCCCTTCCTCTTTGGAGAAATACCGACGTAGCTTCAAGCCGCAATCAGATATAAGTGAAGCACAAGGGTAAATGACAAACTACTCAAAAAAGATATAAGTGAAGATGAAATGAGTAGTTAAGTAAATGGGTAGCTATTTGAGGACTCTCTTTTATTTAAAACTTTCAGATATAAGTATTTTATTAAAACAGAAAGCAAAATGAAAATAAAATGACATTTCAAGGATAGCACAACTCATGTGAAGAAGCAAAAACTTAGGCTCAACCGATACTAACCGATAATTGTTGGTGAAGAAAGGTGGGATGCCTACTGGGGCATCCCCAAGCTTAGATGTTTGAGACTTCTTGAAATATTATCTTGGGAAGCCTTGTATAACGCCCTCGATGCGGCTATATCTCCCACGTGTCGAAGCACGACTTAGAGGCATAACCGCATTGAAAGCAATGTCGCAAGTGAGGTAATCTTCACACATCCCATGTAATACATAAGGGGAAAAGATACATAGTTGGCTTACAATCGCCACTTCACACAAATACATGAATAAAACATGACATCATACAGCTACAAACAGGGCCCGACTACGGAGCCAAAATAAAAGAAGAAACCCCAAAAGCGACAAAGGACCAAGATCGACCCCAACTGGGCTCCACTACTGATCGACTAGAACGAAACAACATAAAGGACAAGATCTTCATCGAACTCCTCCTTGAGCTCGGGTGTGTCACCTGCACGGTCTCAGCGGCACCTGCAAACTGGTTTAGGAAGTATCTGGTGAGTCACGAGGACTCAGCAATCTCACACCCGCGAGATCAAGACTATTTAAGCTTATAGGTAGGGTACAAGGTATGAGGTGGAGCTGCAGCAAGCGACTAGCATATATGGTGGCTAACAAACGCAAATGAGAGCGAGAAGAGAAGGCAAAAGCACGGTCGAACAACTATGATCAAGAAGTGATCCTGAAACTACTTACGTCAGACATGACTCCAACAACCGTGTTCACTTCCCGGACCCCGCCGAGAAGAGACCATCACGGTTACACACGCGGTTGGTGTATTTTAGTTAAGATCAACTTCGGGTTTTCTACAACCGGACATTAACAAATTCCCATCTGCCCATAACTGTGGGCACGGCTTTCGAAAGTTCAAACCCTGCAGGGGTGTCCCAACTTAGCCCATGATAAGCTCTCGCGACCAACGAAGGATATTCCTTCTCCCCAGGAAGACCCGATCAGTCTCGGAATCCCGGCTACAAGACATTTCGATAGTAATAAAACAAGTCCAGCAAAGCCGCCCGATGTGCCGACATCCTCATAGGAGCTGCACATATCTCGTTCTCAGGGCAACACCGGATAAGTCAAGCTACGAGTAAAACCAAGCCTCAAGTTTCCTTGAGGGGGCCCCGCAGGCTGCTCGGTTCAGACCAACACTTAGACAAGCATTGGCCCGGGGGGGCTAAATAAAGATGACCCTTGGGTTAATTACTCCCAAGGGAAAAGTAGGTGGTGGTGAGGCAAATGGTAAAACCAAGGTTGGGCCTCGCTGGAAAAGTCTTATTCAAAGCGAACTGTCAAGGGGGTCCCATAAATCACCCGACCGCGTTAGGGACGCAAAATCCGGGAACATAACACCGATATGACGGAAACTAAGGAGGCAAGAGTGGAACAAAACACCAGGCATAAGGCCGAACCTTCCACCCTTTACCAAGTATATAGATGCATTAAATAAATAAGGTGTATTGTGATATCCCAACAAGTAAACATGTTCCAAACAAGGAACAACATCTCCATGTTCCAACAAGGAACAAACTTCATCTTCACCTGCAACTAACAACGCTATAAGAGGGGCTGAGCAAAAGCGGTAACATATCCAAACAACGGTTTGCTAGGACAAGGTGGGTTAGAGGCTTGGTTTAACAATATGGGAGGCATGATAAGCAAGTGGTAGGTATCGCAGCATAGGCATAGCAAAAGAGCGAGCAACTAGCAAGCAAAGATAGAAGTGATTTCGAGGGTATGGTCATCTTGCCTGAGATCCCGCAAGGAAGAAGAACGAGTCCATGAAGAAGACGAACGGACGTAGTTGAACGAATCCTCACAACTCCGGAACGAAACCGAAGCTAACGAGAGGAGCAACCCGGAAAGAAACAAGCAACATAGTAAACAACCATCACATAACCATGGCATGATGCACAACCAAGTATGATGCATGTCCGGTTTAATGAGCATGGCATGGCAAAGTGCAACAAACAACACTACAAATTAAGTGGAGCTCAATAAGCAACGGAGCATATTGACGACACCACAACAATTATTTAGTTCGATCTCGTTTATGTACCCAACAATATTAAATGTTGATTAACATGGCAAGGGGTGAAGCACAACAAAACTATCTATCTAGACACGTTTAAATGAGGCCGGAACAACAAACAACAAGTCCGGAAGATCCTCATGTGCACATTTCAAATTTGGTACTGTTCTGCCTAAAACATATTTTAATATTGTTAAACAGGAAAATAAAGTGCAACATGTTAATCTATGCATTTTTCTACCCCATTTACATATAAAGTTTATTAAATTCCGAGTTACGGTTATTAAGTTATGAAATAAATCATTTTAACATGGCATTTAGCAAAATAAATGCAAACAACAATTTTAAGCATTTTAAATGTTGTTATCATGATGCGGATGACAATTTCAAGTTTTATGCAATTATTATGAAAATGTTGATAAGAGCATTAAGAAGCATTTGTCATCATGGCGGAAAGAAAGTGTGCCACGGCAACGAATCCGAAAATGGTGCCACGGCAACGAATCCGAAAATGGTGCCACGGCAACATATTGGTTTCCGGTACTCGTTTGAGATGCCGGTGCAAAAGGAAATGTGCGGATGCGAGTTAAGCAAGATGGTGGGGTGATCCCGGATACCGGGTTCCCACGAGACGATGGCATGGCAATGAGTGACAAATTGGACACGGTGAAAACACGAGCATCTCATACAACCCACATTCGTTCTCGGAAGGTCGTCTCGGCGGTTATACCTTCCAAGGGAGCATTCTCGAGCGGTTCGAGTCAAGCGGTGTAGTCGTTCACGATCGTCGTGGGAAGTAGTTGTTCATGTTCCGTAGATGTTCAGGGTCACGACAAAGAACT
Source organism: Aegilops umbellulata (assembly GCA_032464435.1). Lineage (NCBI taxonomy): Eukaryota > Viridiplantae > Streptophyta > Magnoliopsida > Poales > Poaceae > Aegilops > Aegilops umbellulata. The sequence goes on from CP136057.1 coordinate 547,138,244, forward strand.
TGACGTCCACGGGGTCTTCGCGGGTCGACGGTAGTGGTACTTGATGAATCCCAAAACGGACTTGGCGTCTTCGTGCGTAGGGGTACTTGGCGTTTCCGTAGACGGCGGTAGAGGTAGACGGCGGTAGAGGTACTGGACACGTTGTTGTGGTACTTGGCAAAAATCACAGAAGATGCCTGGCGGACCGGATACGGTTCTTGGCATCTCGTAGTCGATCTTGACGGTCCAGACAAAGCAACACAAGGGGCCTCGGGTGACAGCGACGACGAACAAAAACCCACGGAGAAGCAGGGGGTGCAGAGGCGTTTGAAGACGGACTTGGCGTTCCCGGTTCGGTGGTGGTGCTTGCGGTGCAAGGCGGCCGACGAGGAACAATAGCCGAGCAGCGGCAACGGCGTCCTTGGCGGCTTGAGCAGCCGGAGACGGTAGGGAGATGAAGTGGTCGCTGCGGCCTTAACACGACGGAGGTGGAGCAGAGTGGGCGGAGTAGAGCAGGCGCAAGGACTCGCCAGATCCAGGCAGAGCAGGCGGCGGAGTGGGATCTTCGGGCGGCGATCCATGGCGGTCTCCTGCCTCGTGGTCGCCGGCGTGGCGCTCCTGGACGGGCAGCAGAGGCGCTGCGCTGGCCGTGGTCGCCGGCAGCGACCGGACACGGCGGCGGGGCTTGCCGTGGCGCACTGGTGGCCGGGGCCAGGCGGCGTCGCCATGGAATCAGCTCGGTCGAGCACGAGCTCGAGACGGGAGGAGGCGCCGGGGTGACGATGGCGCTATGGAGACGAAGCAGGAGGGAAGAAGAGGCACTCGGACCTTGCAGCGCGGGGAGCTCCTCTCCCTGGCGATGTGTGTTGCGTGCGAGAGATCGAGAGGGTGAGGAGGAGATCGAGCAGAGGGAGATGGGGCTCGGGGCCCTGGCGACGCGGTGGAGGAGGTCGAGGGGGAGAGGGGATCGAGCGAAGGGAGAGGGGGGGTCGAGCGAGGAGGAGAAGACGGCGCTCGGGAGGGAGATGGGGAACGAGAGGAGAGGATCGGGGCAGCTAGGGTTAGGCGCGGCTGGGCTAGCTGCGCAAATGGGCCGGCCTAGATGGACAGGCCCAAGAGGTCGGCTGGGCTAGCTCTCTGCTCTCTCCCTCTCTTATCTTTTCTTTAGCAGAAAACAATTAAAGAGAAGAAAAAGAAAAGAGAGGGTTAGGGAAAGAATTTGGGCATGGGGATAATTTTCCCGAACTCACAAAAATACGCTTGTTCCGAGAAAATAGAAAAAGGCAAGATCGAAAGATGTAAATTCAAACTCATTTGAATTTCACTCAATTGGTTTGAATTAGGACTTGGAAAAGGAAGTTCCAAAAATGTTGAGATTTTTGGCGAGGCTCCGGAAAATGACGAAAGGATTTATGGGTAGAGTTGGAGACCAAGAATTGAGATAACATAGGCATTGGGATTTATTTGCAAGTGTGTTATGATCAATTCCAAATAATGAAATATTTATTATAGCTCCCTAATATTGGGACGATATGTTTTAAAGAGAATCACCATGTGAATTCCCTCGATTTAAATGGATCAAAGATCCACCCGATTTTATTTAGTTGAGTTTTTAAAAAGGGCTGCATGATGACATGATGCAATGCAAATGATGCAACGATGAATGCATGACATAAACAAAAATGCAAAACAAAACAAAAACCCAACCACGAAGGAAATATCATATCACATCTCCGAAAAAGGCAAGAGTTGGAGTTATGAATATGGAAAGTTGCATCCGGGGCGTTACACCTTGGGCATCCCCAAGCTTGAGCTTTTATGTCTCCTTAATTCCTTCTATATCACAGTTTCCCTAAATCTTAAAAACTTCATCCACACAAAATTCAACAAGAACTCATGAGATAAGTTAGTATAAACCAATGCAAAAACCTTATCATTCTCTACTGTAGCAAATCACTAAAATTATTACTCAACATTGCATACTAAATGCCTCTACATATTTAATGCTCCTATCCTCAAATAGAATCATTAAACAAGCAAACATATGCAGACAATGCAAACATAACAGCAATCTGCCAAAATAGTACAGTCTATAAAGAATGCAAGAGTATCAATACTTCTTTAACTCCAAAAATTACGTAAATTTAACACTCTGTAGAGAATTTATCAGAGCTTATTTTGCAAAAAGTGTCAACATTTTAGAACATTCTTACTTTTCTAGGGAAGTTTTTCAACAGCGATAAACTTTTTGTTTTGAAACAGCAACATGTAGACTTGCAAAATAAGCATGGTAAAGGCTATCCTTGACATTTTTATTGAAAAGAAAGATGCAAAAAAATATTCTAAATAATAGCAAGCAAATCCCAACAAAAGAAAATGACGCTCCAAGTAAAACTCATATCATGTGACGAATGAAAATGTAGCTCCAAGTGAGGTCACCGATAATGTTGGAGACGAAAGAGGGGATGCCTTCCGAGGCATCCCCAAGCTTAGTTGCTTGGATCTTCCTTGAATATTACCTTGGGGTGCCTTGGGCATCCCTAAGCTTAGGGTATTGTCACTCCTTATTCTCCTCATATCGATATCTCATCCAAAACTTGAAAACTTCAATCTCACAAAACTTAACGGAACTTAGTGAGATAGGTTAGTATGATAAAGAGCAAATCATTTCACTCTGGTACTATCAAAGACAAGATTCATAATTGTTTCCACACAATGCCTACTGTAGCATATCATTTCCACATTTTATATTGAGCAATATAAGCCATAGAAACTAGGAAACAAGCAAACTATGCATTGAAAACGGAATCTGTCAAAAACAGAACAGTCTGTAATGATCTGGATAACTACCATACTTATACTACTCCAAAAATTCTGAAAAATTAGGAGCACGTAGAGAATTTTTATATCTATCACCTGTAAAAACTTCAGAATTTTTCCACGTTCCAATAAAATATACGAATTTCTGCACTGGACGCAAAAGTTTCTGTTTTTGCACAGAATCAAGTCAACTATCATCCACACCATCCCAAAGGCTTTACTTGGCACTTTATTGAAACGAAACCTATAAAACATGATTACTACAGTAGCTTAATCATGTGAACACACAAAAACAGTAGGGGTAAATGTTGGGTTTTCTCCCGACAAGCGCTTTTCTTTAATGCCTTTTTAGCTAGGCATGATGATTTCAATGATGCTCGCATAAAAGATAAGAATTGAAACACAAAGAGAGCATCATGAAGCATATGACTAGCACATTTAAGTCTAACCCACTTCCTATGCATAGCGATTTTGTGAGCTAACAACTTATGGGAATAAGAATCAACTAGCATAGTAAGGCAAAACAAGCATAACTTCAAAACTTTCAACACATAGAGAGGAAACTTGATATTATTGCAATTCCTACAAGCATAAGTTCCTCCCTCATAATAATTTTCAGTAGCATCATGAACAAATTCAACAATATAACCATCACATAGAGCATTCTTTTCATGGTCCACGAGCATAGAAATTTTATTACTCACCACATAAGCAAATTTATTCTCATGAATACTAGTGGGAGCAAACTCAACAAATAACTATCATGAGATTGAAAATTAAAATCATGATGACAAATTTCATGGTAATCATTATTCAATATAGCATACATGTCATCACCATAATCATCATATATAGCAACTTTTTTATCATAGTCAAATGCAACCTCTTCCAATGTAGTGCATTCATCATTAAATAACCAAATCCACTTTCATCATTATAATCATCATAAATAGGAGGCATGCAATCATTATAACAAATTTGCACACCAAATCTTGGGGGACTAAAAATATCATCTTCATCAAATATAGCATCCCCAAGCGTATGGCTTTGCATATCGTTAGCACAATGGACATTCAAACAGTTCATACCAACAACATTGCAATCATGCTCATCATTTAAACATTTTGTGCCAAACATTTTATTGACTTCTTCTTCTAACAATTGAGCACAATTTTCTGATCCATCATTTTCAAGAAAGATATTATAAAGATGAATAGTATGATGCAACCTCAATTCCATTTTTTTGTAGTTTTCTTTTACAAATCAAACTAGTGATAAAACAAAAAACTAAAAGATTCAATTACAAGATCTAAAGATATACCTTCAAGCACTCACCTCCACGGCAACGGCGACAGAAAAGAGCTTAGCTGATGGGGTGTGAGTGTGCTTACCTAGCTTTCCCGGCAACGGCGCCAGAAAAGAGCTTGATGTCTACTACGCAACTTTATTCTTGTAGACTCGTGTTGGGCCTCCAAGCGCAGAGTTTTGTAGGACAGTAGCAATTTTCCCTCAAGTGGATGATTTAAGGTTTATCAATCCATGGGAGGTGTAGGATGAAGATGGTCTCTCTCAAACAAGCCTGCAACCAAATGCAAGAAATCTCTTGTGTCCCCAACACACTCAATACAATGGCAAATTGTACAGGTGCACTAGTTCAGCGAAGAGATGGTGATAAAAGTGTAATATTGATGGTAGAAATATATTTTTATAATCTGAATAAATAAAAACAGCAAGGTAGCAAATAATAAACGGGCACAAAACGGTATTGCAATGCTTGAAAATGAGGCCTAGGGTCCGTACTTTCACTAGTGCAATCTCTCAACAATGCTAATATAATTGGATCATATAACCATCCCTCAAAGTGCGATGAAGAATCACTCCAAAGTTCCTATCTAGCGGAGAACATAAGAAGAAATCGTTTGTAGGGTACGAAACCACCTCAAAGTTATTCTTTCTGATCTATCTATCCAAGAGTTCGTACTAAAATAACACCAAATAATTTCAGATTCATAATACTCAATCCAACTCAAGGAACCTCAAAGAGTGCCCCAAGATTTCTACCGGAGAAACAAAGACAAGAACGTGCATCAACCCCTATGCGTAGATTACCCCAATGTCACCTTGGGAATCCGCGAGTTGAGTGCCAAAACACATATCAAGTGAGTCAATATGATACCCCATTGTCACCACGAGTATTAATATGCAAGACATATATCAAGTGCTCTCAAATCCATAAAAGTATTCAATCCGATAAAACAAAATCTCAAAGAGAAAACTCAATTCTTCACAACAAGATAGAGAGGGGAAAACACCATATGATCCGACTATATTAACAAAGCCGACGATACATCAAGATCGTGACATCTCAAGAACACGAGAGAGAGAGAGAGAGAGAGAGAGATTAAACACATAGCTACTGGTACAAACCCTCAGCCCCGAGGGTGGACTACTCCCTCCTCATCGTGGTGGCCGCCGGAATGATGAAGATGGCCACCGAAGATGATTCCCCCTCCGGTAGGGTGCCGGAACGGGTCTAGATTGGTTTCTCGTGGCTACAGAGGCTTGCGGCGGCAGAACTTCTGATCTAGGTTAACCCCTAGGGTTTTTGGAATATTTAGGAATTTATAGGGTAAAGAGGGGGTGTGGGAGGTCACCGAGGTGGGCACAACCCACCCGGGCGCGCCTAGGCCCCCGGGCGCGCCCTGGTGGGTTGTGCCCCCCTCGGGGCACCCCCTAGGTGCTTCTCCGGCCCACTGGATGTCTTCTGGTCCATAAAAATTTCACAAAAAATTTCACGGTGTTTGGACTGCGTTTGATATTGATTTTCTGCGATGTAAAAAACAAGCAAAAAAACAACTGGCACTGGGCACTGGGTCAATAGGTTAGTCCGAAAAAATGATATAAAGTTGCTATAAAATAATTGTAAAACATCCAAGAATGATAATATAACAGCATGAATATTTCACAAATTATAAACACGTTGGAGACGTATCATCCACCTCAAAGGAAGTATGAGTAATTCAACTTTTCACATTCATCCCTTTGCAATGTCGTTGCGCGTGCTTTTGGGGAGCTCAAGCAAAAATGTCGCATGCTAGAATGGGCTCTCACCTCGTAGGCAGAAGCATGTCATCATTGTTTGCATGATATGGCACAATTTCATTCATGATAACAAAATATGTACCTGCAGTCCTACGCTGACAACACAAGTTGATCCCCTTGAAGAAGAGGAGAATGAAGATACCATGAACAATATTCTTAGTAGGATAGTTGATGCTTGCCTTGAGGTAGCAACATATGTTGATGGAGGTCATCATCATCATGTAAATCATAGGCTCCAACACACACTTTTGTAAGGTTCTAAGATGGACCGTCATATTTATAACTTACAACTACTCCCTCCATTTCAAAATAAGTGTCTCAACTTTATATTAACTTTAGTACAAAGTTGTACTAAGCTTAAGACACTTATTTTGGGATAGAAGGAGCATATGAAATTGCTATTAGGCTAGCTAAAGATAGACGTGACAACTCTAGCCGATAATTGATTGTACTATTAACACCGCTCTTACCTGATTGTAAATTTTTATTTCTATTTTTATTTCACGTATAAAACTAACTGTTCTATACGTTATTTTGCCGAGTTTAACTACCCTCTCACAAGTGCCTCTAAAAAGGCTCATGTGTTAGCGCCTGAATCATGCGGCTGAACGTTTAAGAAGATCATCTTCAACATTAAGTCATATCAGAATTGCAATCTTATTGGACTTCAACACTTGAACCAAAGATAAAAATTGCTCAAGAAATACTCGATGTTATTTTCCCTCAACTAGTTACAAGGAAAGTTAGAGCACGACAATCTTTGCGTATACCTAGATCAGACATATCTAAAGAGAAATAATTGATACTTTTGTGGCTCATATTAAGAAATTCAACCATTGTTTACCTAGTACTTCATTAATTAATCAGAAGCACGTTAAAATTCAAATCACCGCCACCGATCAAAAACCTTAAAGAGTTAAACAGATGCACGGTGAATTTGAGAAGGGCGGTTTGAAGGCTGATGGGTGACGTAACAGCCCAAGACCAAGATCTTTCATATTTGTGTTATGCTCATGACTGACATGTTTATTATGTTTGTTTTGTTTTATTTTGCATTATGCATCATCTCCATAATCTCGACTCCCACATCGATGATGAACTACTAAAATGCGATACGAGGTGTGAATTGCAAAATCCCGCAAACCATCGAGTCTTTAAATGCAAGTTGCGCCCAGCACCACTCGACCGAGGGAACGCATGCCTAGGCATCACGCAAAAAGACGCTCCCAATCCCCTCATCAGGAATCAGGATGCGGCATCTCATCCCTCATGGGACAATGTTCCGAAGATCAGGCTGCCGGCATACCATGCCGAACACAGTGCATGGTTGGCATCCTCGCTTTATCAACACAGTGCATCTGACGCATAGTCAGAATAATGGCCTCAAAACGGCGCACGTCACTCCAACCGTGACCCCGGGACTATCCACTGAGTTTAAGCATATAAATAAGCGATTCCGCTAGTAACGGCGAGCGAACCAAGAGCAGCCCAGCTTAAGAATCAGGCGGATGTGTCATCCATTTGTAGAGGCGTCCTCAGCAACAAAAAGTGTTGTGATTGTCTTTCTTCTCATTCCTGTGATTGCAACTTCTTCTTCTTTCCATATTCCACTAGGTAGGAAGTGCGGCTTACCGCACCCGGCAGCACGCTGCCGGGTATAGTCATATCCAATCGAGTAATACAATCGTTGAAGCATTGCAGACTATCCAATGAAATAATTGCGTCTATGAAGTGCGGCTTTGCGGCACCCCTACGGGTGCTGTCATATCCTACCAGCTAACAACATAATTGAACACGACTGAAAGCAAAACATAAATAATCAACAATCTTATAAACATTTAAACCAGAATGACAACACAAAGCAAGGCATGACAACTTCTGTAGTCCTCTTTGAGTTTCATAAATAGTCTAATACACTTTGATCCATGAGAAGCCATGATAAATAGAGGCAAAAAATAATACCTTCGTCATCACTAATGCATATTGGGTTGTCGATCTTTGCTCATTTCACACTACAGTTGCCATTTGAGTTTCATAAGTATCTGAATCAGCCTGATGTATACATATATGCTATGACTATTTGGACAAGGTGTTTCTACCCCGTCATTGCCAAGGTCACTGGACATTGTAGTTACCTTTTGAATAAATAAATCAACTGGTAACTATGCTATAGAGGAGTACATGACTATGCTAGTAATAAAACAATTTAATGAAGGAAACGTGTTTCTAAACAAAGAAATTGGGAAAATCAGGAAGAAGATCGCATACCGATCTGGGGTCACAGATTGGAGATGAAGAAATCAATATTACCAAAAGGGTCGGTGAGAAGTATATATGTATCTTGAGCAAAGGAAAAGATCTTGCTCTAGGCACTTCGAAATTAGCAACAACAGAGTGAACCCTAATAATATTTAATAATACAAAATAATTGTTTGCATATGAAGCGCAGTTGGACAATTGAAAATAAAATGAAGATAAACTCATTGCCTGAAGGATGGTTACTCCTCTTTTGCAAGAATAGACTTGGATCAAACTTCTCCTCCTCTGAAGTTCATATTTCTGTCCTACAAACGAGAGCACACAACTTAAACAAAGAGGACATAATATTATAAACTTTGAATGAATAACCTGAAACATACACCTTGAATAACCCAGAACATACACAAAAGGTGTAATCTCTGTAGATGTGCCATTATCATTCATGTGGAGGCGAATGTATGCATATACACCCACTTAATTATCCATCGTGTTCTACTTCCTTAGTCAATTTTTTAGGAAAACTAATACTCCCTCTATAAACTAATATAGGAGTATTTAGATCACTAAAGTAGTGTTATAAACGCTCTTATATTAGTTTACGGAGGGAGTAGCAGGAGCCATCAAAGAGTAAAAGGAAACCCCCTCAACCCCAGCACTGAAACAAACGCAGAACCTAAGCAAACCACAAGAATCTACAACATCCATATCTTCAAGGGAACCTAAAAGGTTGGTGGACAAATCATAAAAGGGCAAAAGGGAGAGTAAATAGCACAGCAGGCACGCACGCACACACACACACAAGGCACCACCTATGCGACTTACAAAGTATATAAAACAGCCTTAGACTATTACAAAAAAGGTAAAACCAAATATTCACCTTCATTGACATCAAATGGCGCCTCCGAGAAAATTAACAACAACTAACTCTTGCTGACCAAGAAAGTGTATGCTTTGTCCACTGAATTGCAAAGTTGTTTGTTCACTGAATTGCAAAGTTGTCTTGCTCCTTGGAGTAATCCTATTTGCTGGTAAGAATGCACCTCTTATAATTATAGTAGTCGCGGTACAGTAAGAACAAATGTTTGAAAGAAAAGTACAAAGACTAAAGGCAAAAATGTTAAAATGTTTCCTGGCAGCTATGGATTGATCCCCTGAATCTCTGGCAGTAAAAAACTGTTTCGAGTTTACGGGCATGAAAGCTCAATTGTCTAGTGTTGCATTGGAAATGTATAAAGGAAACAATTCAGGTGATAAAGAGGAAATGCACCTCTTCGGGAACGATTCCCGAATGTGATGGCAATGGCATTGCTCTTGTAATGCCACAAAGCACCCTGCACCAGATAACATATAAAATGTGGTAAGAAATAGGAAGGAGATAAACAAAAGATGACTGAACAAATGTGCTTCCATGCTTGGGAATCCAGAAAATATACAAACACATTCTACTTTCTAGAAATCATAGTGATATTTTGTTCTAGATATGGATGGTTAGCTTGCGTCGACCCGCCTACATTCCACTTTCACATCATTGATTCTGATTCTATGTGGGGGTTGGACTAAAATGACAAGAATAATGTAGTGGTAGAAGTACCCACAAGACTAACATTAACATAATTAATAAGAATCTCAAGGAACGGTTAGCAGCCGCAAGATCCCCAGCAAAAAGACCATCTTTAAGACATAATCTCACCAAGCTATATGCACATAATATTGGTTTGATATGAACTAAAAAAAATCAAGAACGAAAACAAAGAGAAGTCAATCAGTGCATACAGAACCATACAGAACCATTTTGGCAAGTGAGAAACAACCAAAAAGGAACCCAAGAGCATGCCAAAATGATATAAGTGCATCATTAATATATTTCACTCAAGATAAATGTATACTGGAAATGATGGATAGATTAGAATATTGAAATACATGACCAAACCTAACTGAACTAAGCCTCCTGGAATACATCACAATAAAATTAGTCTTCACCACTATTAGTCGAATAAATAAAAACCTTGTCTCTTGAAGTGAAAAAAGAACAGCCATGCTGGAGCAACAAATGGAGAAACTACTACTTGAAAGAGTACTTTAATTTTGACTTCTATCTGAATTTCAAACAAAGAAAAATATTTTCTGTCAGGTGGCTACTGTCACCCACTCCAACCCAATAAGCACACATGTACACACAAAAATAGAATACAAATGAGCAATGGTGTCTCTGTGTTTAAGTAAATGACAACAATATATCAAGAAACTCAGTAGAGCAATGTATCTATTTCTCAAGGAACAAATGTTCTCATACTTCAAAATGCCACGTAGAAAATTATCATACAGTGGAGATAACAATAAAACAAAATACATCCAGTATACTTTTTCTTAAATGTGTCCCCATATTTTAGGCAAAAATATTAGTAATATATACCACGAAGAAGCTTTACTCCAGTCAAATTTCTAATCATCTGCTTTACTCCAGTCAAATTTCTAATCATCTTCACATGGTTGACGCTAATGAGTCCATCCCTGGTCTTATCACCTAAAACAAAGACCATGAGCTACAAAAATCACATTCTGCAATTCATGAAACATCTGAGGGTAGTGGCTGGCAGAGAGGGATCTCAGCACCAGGCGGAGAAGGGGGTCCCACGTGCTCCTCTTCATCGCCACCACCCTTTTTCATGTGCAAATAAACAGACCTGACAAAGAAGTCAATGGCATATTTTTCAAATAACTACTAATATGGAGCACTGCATTTATACTTCTAGATTTTGCTAAAAGAGCAGATCGTGTACAGCTACCTAGCTAATGATGATTGCTAAGAAGACAAAATCCAATCTAAAATATACTGGATAATCAATGCTGCAGCCCCTCACCTAAAGTACAGAGGCACAACTACAAAGTTGTTCCCTGAACCAAGAGTTCAAAGAAGGATTTAAGAAATAAGTCGTAATGAACAGAGGTCATGCAACTTTGGAAGCAAGATTTAAGAAAGAATTTGACCCAACCGTACCTGGATATGGTGTGGTCTGTCATCTCGAGAGACCTCCTGGGCAGTGGTGGTGGTCAAACGTCAACATCTCCAAAGCAAGGTTCTCCTCATATGTTAGCAAACTTGCATCAATTTGCTCTGAACCTCTGCAATTCCTGCGTTTAGTTCAGTCAACTCTAGTCAGTTCCTGGCAATGCCCTGCCTCAGACCTACTGGTTTGAAAGCCTGAACTCAAGAATTCCCACCGCAATACATAACCAACACCGAAATGCATTTTACTTAATCCATATAATAAGACTCAGAGGTAATGCAGAATAAAAATAGTGGCTCTATATCTTAACAAAACCAGAATGTAGATATTTCCCACAAATCACAGTAGCAGGATGAGAACAACATGATAAAAAAACAGCTCTACATCTTAATCGGCACTTCATCCCTACCTCATCTCCTCATCCGCTGCCTCCTTCTAGATCTCAACGCCGGTAGCACACTGCAGTTCGTCGGCCGGCAATCAACACCGAGGCAGTCGGGTCAGCATCTGAGCACCATGAAAGAGTGAGCCACATGAAAAGGCATGTGCCAGAGGATGATTTGGCAAGGGGTGCTCACCTCGGCTCGATGTGCAGTCATTTTTTGTGGAAGGGCAGGTCGAGCGGTCGATGTAGATGAGGAGGACGTTGTCGCAGCGGAGAAGCAGAAACAGGGGATCGAGGTCGTACGGGGAACCGCTCACCCGAGGAACAGGTCGCGCCAGCAGCCACGGTGGGTAGGTGGAAGCTCCTCAAAGGAGGCGCGTCGGGGAGACGATTCTTCCGTGCGAGGATGATGGCAATGGAGACGAGGATGACCATCTTCGCGGCCCAGCTTCCTCCCGTCGACGGCGCGACGACCCACTGCTCCGGTGGCTCGTGCTCCTCCTCGCCGCGTCTCCTCCGCGTGCGGCGCCGATGGACTCCAAACGCATCTAGGCCAGACGGCGATAGAGGCGGGCGGCGCAGAGGAGAGGAGGAGGACGGGCGGGGCTGCGCGTGTGCGGGAGATGGCTTGCTGCACTTATATGCCACCAGGTGAAATGACGAAATTACCCTTGGCGGGCCACCAAATTGGATATTACATTCTGATGCAATTGAAATTTTATCCAACGACCGAAGTTGATCCGGTAAATATCCAACGACCCACAACGATTTGGATCAAGATCCGACGGTCTCTGTCGCGAGAAGATTTCGATCCGACGGTTGAAAATCCAAACGCCTGAGGAGGCTCCGTTTCGGTTCAGACTCTAACAAGGGGATGCACAACTTTCACCTTTGTTCTAATTTTGAAATTAGAATTATTTGAGTCACATTTTTTAGTTATAAAATAATTCAGTTTTAAAGAAAAAAATCTGAATCAGGGAATCTCCGCAGCTCCTCAGCAATAAGCCATTTCCGACCGGAACTAAATCACCAAACCTCGGTGGCATAAAAAGTCATTCACACTGTATCTTAACATTGATGTTAATCCATTATCTTTCTCTTATGTCAATCAAGACCAAAGGAATGGATATTAAATGATAGTGCTAGGAAGTGAAATAGAATGAAATAGAGCCACTTTGGGCTTCGCTATGAAATGAGGCATGGAATGAGGCATGGAACGGAGCCACTAAGAAGAAATTATGGGAGTTACGAAAGAAGCAACTCATATTGTTCACAACTCATATTGTTCATGGGAACTCTAGGAGGTCGAATCCCGCCTTTTCCTCAGTAGCTCCGTGGTAGAGCAGTCGGACAATGTGAAAAACAGTTTACGAGAGATCATTACTGTTTGACAGTCTCCTTCCTTAAAAAAACACCACCCAGTTTATTCATTAAATAACTGATAGAGGTTACAATTTCATTCAACAAAAACTCAAGCCATTCACAAAAATTCTTTAACCTTGCTAGTTCATCAGTCACCTTATTTGCTTCTCTATTACCTAGAAATAACAATCCTCACCACGTAGAATGAATTTACCTCCGTCATCCCTGACAACCACCCATCAACATTAGGTTTTACAAAATAAACATGGGGCCCAACCCTTTTTGCATGGATCCCTAATGATATCTGAGAGACGATCTGTTCTCGCATGGATCCCTAATGATACCATCTGGGTTGTTTCACTTACTCAGTCTTTCTTGCGTTGTGGCAGAGAAATAACATTCCATTTTATAGTATATGTATTGTTAGAAATTATCTTAAAATTCTGATAGTCTGGATGGTTTTCAGCACTTCCTAAGAGGATGAAAAATATCCTACCATGTTTAGCTGGAAGAGAGATGCACAGACGGGTGGGAAAATCATGGTTCTAACATTCAAAATATACTAACACAGCTCTGTGCACACATCTCATTCTGGCAATGATGGCCTCAGACATGTATTTATTTCTTATCTGCAGCAATTGGTGAATTCTCCTATAATGAGCAGAAAGATGGAGGCACCCAAAAAATGTTACAAACTGGGGAAATCAACATGGCTCAGACATCCAAGGAAGGAATTAGCAGCATTAGCTCTCAAGCCTGGCAGGGCGAAAGCTCTTAGGCGGCATCTGCGAATGTTTTGAGAAACAAACCTTTGTTTAATCATCATCGCCATTACTGTCCTCAATTTAAAATCAACAACAAATACTTATGCAAAGCAAGAAATGTGATTCACAAAAAATGGGCCCTGTGTACCGTCTGAATCACAGCCACGGATTGTTATCAAATTCAAGAGAACAGAAAGGATTGCCTTCAGAGACCACACAAGCTAAAACAAGCCACTGCAAATGGGATTTCCACCCCAGAACAAACCACAGAGGTTAAGATACATGTATGGGCACTTGCAGCAGCAGAGAAGCAGCTGCTGTTTAGAGTGTCATACGGCACTTCCTGGTCTAGAGTTCTTCACAAAGACAAGATAATAACAACAAAAAGGAAAAAGGAGAAAACAAAATTAAGCAATGCTCAGTGGAAAGAGAAGTCGTTTTTGGTTTGAAGGCTCACGGTGACAGATGCCACCACTGCCAGAAACCTATATGAATCATCATCGCATCACTAGAAATAACAGGATAATAAGTCGAAACAAGAACCAAGAACGAAATCGGCAGGCGAGAATGGAAGGAACAGGCTTCAGTGTGTGTAACAACATGAATCGATCAACGGCAGACAAGTCCACCTCACCGAAATCCGCTAAGATCCTTTCGGGCCTGAATCATCAACAGCCAACCAACCAAATCCAATTCACTAAACACAAATGAAAAAGATAACACCAGATTAAAACTACTTACTATTCCTGTTATATCCATCTCCAAAACAAAGAAATTGCCTTAAAGCAAAGAAAAGCTTTGAAAGAGTAAGCATGATTAATGTCTTATGAAATAATATTACATGAAAACCTGTTTTGTTCATTGAATTGCGTATTTGTTACCTATGAATCGTCTACATCTATATTGTCATAATTTGGTTAAATTGCCTAGTTAAAAAGTTGTTTCAACGAAACAATTTCCAGCGTTTCCACAGCTGGAAGCAACAGCTTTTTCAGAAGTTACAACATAACCAAACAGGCCAGAGGCAATGAAACCATCCAAAATATTCGGATAGATCTCAAAAAGAAACAGGGCAGAGACAATTTAAAGATTTAGTTTATCGGCAGTTGTTACTCAACAGAACACTATTTAGTTGCCATTTTAATAGTTGTAAACATAGCTGCAGGTGTTGCTTGGCGAATGCTAGATTTCCTTTAATGCATGCCAATATCGTTCTCCACCTAAATGGCCTCTCGTTTTAAAGCCCGAAAGTTAAACCTAAAAAAAATTGAGAGGCCTTACACTACCTGAAATCGAAAAATATTGCAAATCCGCAGTTCCGAAGAAAGGAGATCCATTAAGACTCTCAGTGAATGGCACTGTTTTCCACATGTAAAGAACCATCGAAAACAGCCTTGCCAGTTACCCACGCTATATGCTCTACGGTCCCGCCAAATCCTTCCGTCACGACCTCACGTCAAAGAAGAAGAGAATCAATTCTTCAACGAGAGGAAGAGACTTCGCGAGGAATCACCGAGAGAGGGGAGCACAACAACGCAGATGGTCTGCGCAAAGCACGCTTCCTCCGGCCTAGGATTCGGTGTGGTTAAAGCAAAGTAGTCATCATCGAGCCACGGATCGGTTAGCACAAGATCGAACTCAAAACCAGGGATTCAAGAATAAGATCGGAAACTGAAAATAACGCAAAACGAAAGATGTTTGACCTACGAGAAAATGCGTGAATCTAATGGAAGAAGCCACATGTCCATAGGTCCTCTGTGTGATATAGCACCTCTTCAAAAAGACACCAGATCTGCTCGGTGGCGATCCGATCTTGAACAAGAGAAGAGTGCGGAGAAAGGGCGCAAATCTAAAGAAGAGACAAACTAGAAACGAGATGAAATTTGCAAATAGAACGGAACGAAGATGGCACGAAGTTCCTCCTGGGTTCGACTTATTGGCCGCCGGCTCTAGGGGAGGTTGAATCCGGCGGCTCAGACGCAGGGGGTAGAGGAGGGTGTGCCGCTGGGTATTTATACACCTCTTCTAGGTCATATGCTAAAACGGCCGGATTTCAGATAAACCCATCTATAACTCTTGGGCCAGGCCATATTTTTCGGATGCGGCCCAGTCCCCTGTGTTTCTTAGTCCAACTCAAAAGAAAAAGGAAATATGTTTACCTCAAACCAAAAATGTGTAAAAAAAAGCTCAAAAGAAAAGTGTATTTCTTTGTTTTAACACAGTACAGATACAGACAATGTCCATGTTCCGGTCCAATTGCAATCTATTTATGAGTTGATATCACGGAGAAGATGTCTCCAGTAATTTTCACTATAGCTCTTTGTTGTACGAGTTGCCCTGTAATTTGTTGAATCTTGGATACAAAACATTGTACGTGTAGTTATCGTCAAGTATAAATAAAGTTACACCGGTTTAAAAAAAGTTGTCACCTTTGGTGGTAAATAAGAGCCTCACCACTTAAAGAGATTTATCTAGTGTGAACCATTACGAAGCGAAGTTTTAAAACACTCGAAAATCATACTTACTTTTTATTGATGCTATAAATTAGTTTAGAAGAGAGAGAAATATATGGACTTTAGAAAAAAAATCAGAAATGATATACAACGAACGTGTGCTCGGGACGTTTTCCCAGCGAACATGCTAGTTGTCGTGCGATTCTCTGGCGCAAATCACGAGGGAAGTCTTGTACCACGTCAGCTTTTCATAAGCATTTTTGTCATTTTTTTAGAATCCCGATTTTTTCCATGTTTGAAAGAACAGAAATCCCTATTCTTATAGGTGAATTTTTAGAAAGTTGCCATGTGCATTTTTATTACATATAGCATGGAAATTTCTTTTTGGTTTACAACATGACATTATTTTGTTCTCAAACACACGGCAATTTTCAGGTCTTTTTGTAATGCCCCCATGGCAAACTTATCGCATACACATGGTGATTTTGGTTTTGTTTCTTTACTTTCTTACACGGAAGTTTCACTACGAAGAGTATGTCATTTTTTAATTAATAACATAACATTTTTATTATTAAGAGGATGCCATTTTCATTATTGATAACTTGGCATGTTTTATTGTTTAGAGGATGTCATATTTATTATTAAGAGCATGACATTTTATATTATTAAGAGATTGAGAGTTTTATTATTTGAGAACATGGCATTGTTAATATTAAGAGCATGACATTTTTATTATTAAGAGGTTGGAATTTTTATTCTTAGCAAATAAATCATGTTTGGACCATGGAAAATTTACTGGACTTATCATGATAAAACATTTTTATAAAGTATAGCATGGCATATTTATAAAATAGAGCATGACATCTGTGATTTTTTTTCCTTTTCTTTTGTCTTTTCTTGTATCTATTTTTAAACTTTTTGTCAATGGCATTTTTCTCAAACAAATGCTATTGGGCCTAGCCCATTATTTTCCCATGTGCTCCCTCACGCACACCCCCAACGAACGAAAACGTTCGCTGGTCGTTCGAGCCCCCGGCAAACGAATCGGCAGATCGGATCTCCCCACTAATAAAGGAGTACTCCTTGGTGAGCTCTTGCAAGGGTCATTTTTTATGGACTCAGAGCATGCCACATGACACGTTCTCAGGCACCGCCACATGTCGTGTGCTCAATGCTTTTTTTTGTCTCTTTTATTTTTCTGAAAGTGTTTTTTTAGATGAATTTTTTGGGGTTTTCAGCTTTTCGGCTTTCCCCGATATTCCTTAGGTTTTGGACAAAAAAATAGTGGAAAAACTCTTTTCATTTTCCCTTTCTGCAAGAGGCATAGATTTGCTTCCGCATCATGCCTCTTGGAAAAGGGAAAAAACACATTTCGTTCTTCCACGAGAGACACAGATTTACTTCTCGTGGAGGGACGAATTTGTGTTGGGAACATAGCATGCAATTTAAAAAAAAACCTACGATCACGCAATATCTATCTAGAAGATGCATAGCAACGAGAGGGGAGAGTGTGTCCACATACCCTCATAGACCGAAAGCGGAAGCGTTAGGTCAACGCAGTTGATGTAGTCAAACGTCTTCACGATCCAACCGATCCAAGTACCGAACGTACGGCACCTCCGTGTTCAGCACACGTTCAGTTCGATGACGTCCCTCGAACTCTTGATCTAGCAGAGGGTCGAGGGAGAGTTCCGTCAGCACGACGGCATGGTGACGGTGATGGTGATGTGATCCGCGCAGGGCTTCGCCTAAGCACTACGACGCTATGACCGGAGGAGTAAACTATGAAGGGGGGCACTGCACACAGCTAAGAGAACAGTTGATGTGCCTTTGAGGTGCCCCCGCCCCCGTATATAAAGGATGGGAGGAGGAGGCCGGCAGCAAGGAGGGGCACGCCATGGGGGGAGTCCTAGTAGGATTAGCCCCCTCCCCCTTTCCTTTCTCCACCGGAGGGAAAAGGAAGGAGAGGGAGAGGGAAAGGGGGGCGCCGCTCCCTCCCCTTAGTCCAATTCGGACTACCACGGTGGGGGGCCACCCCTTGTGGCCCTCCTCTCTCTCCACTAAGGCCTAATATTTCCCCTGGGGGTTCCGGTAACCCATGGTACTCCGGTAAAATATCCGAACCACTCAAACCATTCCGATGTCCGAATACTACCTTCCAATATATGAATCTTTACCTTTCGACCATTTCGAGATTCCTCGTCATGTCCGTGATCTCATCCGGGACTCCGAACAAACTTCGTATACCAAAACACAGAACTCATAATACAAATCGTCATTGAACGTTAAGCGTGCGGACCCTATGGGTTTGAGAACTGTGAAGACATGACCGAGACCTATCTTCGGTCAATAACCAATAGCGGAACCTGGATGCTCATGTTGGTTCCTACACATTATACGAAGATCTTTATCGGTCAAACCGCATAACAACACACGTCATTCCCTTTGTCATCGGTATGTTACTTGCCCGAGATTCGATCGTCGGTACCATCGTACCTAGTTCAATCTCATTACCGGCAAGTCTCTTTCCTCGTTCCGTAACGCATCATCCCGCAACTAACTCATTATTCACATTGCTTGCAAGGCTTATAGTGATGTGTATTACCGAGAGGGCCCAGAGACACCTCTCCGATACTCTGAGTGACAAATCCTAATCTCGATCTATGCCAACCCAACAAACACCTTTGGACACACCTGTAGAGCATCTTTATAATCACCCAGTTACGTTGTATGTTTGATAGCACACAAGGTGTTCCTCCGGTATTCGGGAGTTGCATAATCTCATAGTCAGAGGAATATGTATAAGTCATGAAGAAAGCAATAACAATAAAACTAAACGATCATTATGCTAAGCTAATGGATGGGTCTTGTCCATCACATCATTCTCTAATGATGTGATCCCGTTCATCAAATGACAACACATGTCCATGGTTAGGAAACTTAACCATCTTTGATTAACGAGCTAGTCAAGTAGAGGCATACTAGGGACACTCTGTTTTGTCTATGTATTCACACTTTTACTAAGTTTCCGTTTAATACAATTCTAGCATGAATAATAAATATTTATCATGATATAAGTGAATATAAGTAACAATTTTATTATTGCCTCTAGTGCATATTTTCTTCAATTTGTTCTGCGAGAGGCATTGGGCCTCTCCGAAAAGAAAAAAATACGCGTTTTCTACTTTTTCTTCCGCGAGACGCACAAATTTACTTCTCGTGGGTGCATGAATTTGTTTGCGCGAGAGGCACAAACGTGCCTCTTGGAAAATGAAAAAAAACGCGATTTTTCATGAGAGGCACATATTACTTCTCTTGGAGGCACGGGTTTGCTTCCGTGCCTCTCGAAAAAGAAAGAAAATAAAACAAGTTTCCTTTTCTTCACGAGAGGCACGGATTTACTTCTCATGTATGCACACATTTGCTTCCGTGGGAAGTACATCTGTATCTCATGGAAAAAGAAAAAAAACATTTTTTCTTCTTCCATGAGAGACCCAGATTTGCGTCTCATGGCGGCATAGATCTGCTTATGTGAGATGCAAAGTTGTGCCTCTTGGGAAAGGGAATAAAACATGTTCCCGGTTCTGTCTATTACGTCTGGTTTTTTTGTGAAAAAAAGGTTTGGCGACACCTATCAACATGGGATCTAGTTTTGAAGGTTTCGATGCGAGGAATCCAATGATGAAAATAGTTCAAGATTTGGATGCACAATTCAAGATATAAAAACATTTTAAATAAACGAATCTAGGAAAAAAGGGAAAACTTTTAGTTTGCAACAAGTGGCGCACATATCTAGGAAGGTGGGAATGACCTTTGCATAGAGTACTTCCTAATTATGTTTTTTCTTCACAGCCGATCGCCCAATATTAGGGTCCTAAAAAATATGTGCTCACAGATATAAAAAATAGTTTCTATATTAGAAAAAGAAGGTCTTGCACTAAAAATAATTGCTCCATAAAGGTAGAAAGTGTCATATATTTTTTATAGAGAAGGTGTTCATGATATGGAATGTATCATAAATTAATGTTGATATACATGAATTTATATATATATCGAATAAATATATTTTTTAGGACATATCAAATAAGTGTGTGTACACTTCATACAAAGTATTTGAGTACTGAGCTAATATAAGTAAAGTAAAATATAATAATTATAAATTACAAAGTAAAATAAATACAGTGAAGTAAGACAAAACCAAAAATATACAAAAAGGAAAAATAAAAAGTAAAATAAAAAAGGATTTCAACCCTTATAGGCCTCAACCCACAACTATCTTCCCTATTTGTTGCTTAAGGCGGTAAATAGGATCCCTGTGCGAACACACCCACAGGGTTTGTGTAGCGTGGGAGCTATATGTTGCCCATACTAATTCTTATTACAACCCGCCTATGTCTTGGCGGTTTTGCGCACACCAATACTCTAGTACGTGATAAGTTTTCCTGTGAGTATTTAATCGGTCATTTTCGCTGGTTTTGCATTGATTTTTTTCCGTTCTATATGGGTTAACCTTTTTCTTTCCTTTTTGTCTTCCTTTTTCTTTGCTTCTTTTTCCGGCCTTTCATGGGAGGGGCAATGCACGAGACAGTGCTTGTGGGCGCCCCAAAAACACTTGACTATGGCCTTCATGGCACCCGCCCTCCCCCCGGCAAGCTGCCCTGGTGCGCGCTATCCCGAAAGATTGGACGGCGCGGAGAGCCCTAGGGCAAGCCAGTCATGTGAGGCTACCACCAAATGGATGGCACAGATCGGCCTCCTCCACAAAGGATCACGGGAGGCAGGTACTCCAGCATCCTTTTATAGGAGTAATGTATCAACTTCTACACTCAAGCTTGGTGATTTCCGTCACACCGTCCCCTCTATGCATAATTATCTCAAGATACTACTAACCCTAAAGTGTGATCCACGTACGTGCGCGCACCATAAGACAAAAATGAACTACTCAGACATAATAGAGATGCAACAAATCATTGGTAAATAATTTATAACATCAAACACCATGTTAAAGTACAGGATTACAAAGATTTGTGGGAGAGTGGACCACTGTATAGAGAGGAAGGAACGTGATGGAGATGGATATGGTTGTTGGGAAACATAGTAGAAAGCAAAATAAGTCACCCTACGATCACCCAGAAACAATATAAAGATGCATTAACGGTTTGGATTCGATCGGAACCGACTCTGAGTTGCATCGGAAGAAGACGAGTCAATGTAGATCGTACTTGGAGTCCCCCGAAGCGTAGAGGAACGATCCCACGAATCGACCATGAACAATCCCTCGAATGGAAGACCGAAAGCACGACATCTCTACGAGTTGCAAGCGTACGGGCTTCACGATCCGGCATCGCTTCATCATCCAGAGCTAATATCGCCGGAGAATTAGAGGTGGGAGATTAGTGTTATAGTATATGTGGATTGCACTACCCTTTTCATCAGCTCAGACTTTTGGTTGCATTGGCTAGTGCATGAAGCTTAACACGGTATCAGAGCTAAGGTCTTGAGTTCAAGTCCTGGGTTTCGCAATTTATCTAAAAAATTGCTGCTGCCCCCCTCTCCGTCCACGTATAGGCCTCTTGAGTCATACATGAGTTTCACGCGCCGTCGCTCTCTTTTGGTTGCACGTGTTGACTTGTCTTCCCCATCACACATGTGAGGGGGTGTTACAGTATATGTGGATTGCACTAGCGCCCTTTTCCATCAATTCAGACTTTTGATTGCGTTGGCTAGTGCATGAAGCTTAATAACTAGAACCATATTGGGCTTCTAATTATGGGAATTAGAGGATCTAGGTCAAATTCTAATTGATCAACTAGGACCAACTAGAACTAGAACTAGAGAACTAGATGAGGCTCCAAAACTTATGTGTAGAAAAGACACCAAATCCTCTATTATATATAGGTTGGAGGGAGGAGGAGGGGCACCAAACAAGGAGGGATGGAATCCCACCTTGGTGCGCCGACCTAGGGAAGGGAGGAATCCCTCCCCTAGTCTAATTTGGCCCCCCACTTGGAAAAGGTGGTCACTTCCTCTCCAAGCAAGGGTTGGAGGACTCCAGTGCGACCCACAAGCCAGGGGGCGCGCCCCCTAGGGCGTGCCCTGAGGGCTTGTGGTGCCCTCGGGCCTGTTCTGCCTTCCTCTCCAAATCCTATGTGTGTCTTCTGGTCCAAGAAAAATCATCGCAAAAGTTTTATTCCATTTGGACTCCGTTTGATATTCGTTTTCTGTAAAACTCAAAAACAAGGAAAAATAGAAACCGTCACTAGGCTCTGGGTTAATAAGTTAGTCTTAAAAATAATATAAAATAGCATATTAATGCATATAAAACATCCAAAATAGATAATATAATAGCATGGAACAATAAAAAAATTGAGATACATTAGAGATATATCAACCATGTTCATCCTACGCCTCCCACGGTTTGATAAACCTTAGGTCATCCACTTGAGGGAAAATTTCTACTGTCCTACAAAACTCCGCACTTGGAGGCCCAACAAGAGTCTACAAGAATAAAGTTGCATAGTAGGCATCAAGCTCTTTTCTGGCGCCATTGCCAGGGAGGTGAGTGCTTGAAGGTATATCTTTAGATCTTGCCATTGATTTTTTTGTTTCTTATTTTGTCACTAGTTTGTTTTATATAAGAAAACTACAAAAAAGTAATTGAGGTTGTCTCATATTGTTCATCTTTATCATGTCTTTCTTGAAAATGATGGAAAGGAAAATTATGCTCAATTGATAGAAGAAGAACTCAATAAAATGTTTGGCATAAAATCTATGAATGATGAGCATGATTGCAATGTTATTAGTATGAATTCTTGAATATCCATGATGTTAATGATATGCAAAGCCATAAACTTGGGGATGCTATGTTTGATGAATATGATATTTTTAGTCCCCCAAGAGTTGTTGTGCAATTTTTTTGTAATGATTGCATGCCTCCTATTTATGATGATTATAATGATGAAAGTGGATTTGGAGAGGTCATAACTTTATTTAGTGATGAATCCACTATTTTGGAAGAGGTTTCAATTGACTATGATAAAGAAGTTGCTATCTATGATGATTATGGTGATGACATGTATGTTATAAAGAGTAGTGATAATCATGAAACTTGTCATCATGATTTTAATTTTCAATTGGATTATGCCAATCAAGTATCACATGATAATTATTTTGTTGAGTTTGCTCCCACTACTATTGATGAGAATACATTTGCTTATGTGGAGAGTAATAAAATTTCTATGCTTATGGATCATCAAAAGAAGGCTTTATGTGATAGCTATATTGTTGAATTCATTCATGATGCTACTGAAAATTATTACGAGAGAGGAACATATGCTTTTACATATTGCAATAATATCAAGTTTCCTCTCTATGTGTTGAAAATATTGAAGTCATGCTTGTTTTGCCTTTCTATGCTAGTTGATTCTTGTTTTCATAAATTGTTTGCTCACAAAATCCCTATGCATAGGATGTGGGTTAGACTTAAATGTGCTAGTCATATGCTTCATGATGCTCCTGGTATGTTTCAATCCTTATATTTTATGTGAGCATCATTTTTATGGATATTTTATGTGAGCATCATTGAAATCATCATGCCTAGCTAAAAAGGCATTAAAGAAAAGCGCTTGTTAAGAGACAACCAACACTTTTACCTACTTATTTTGTATGTTTACATGATCAAGCTACTGTAGTAATCATGTCTTATAGTGTAACATCCCAAATTTTCAATTTGGTATGTTATACATTAGATCATCATGCATATCATATTTAATTGCTTTTGGGTTTTGATCCTAGAAATTCTACGCAACTCAAGGACCCACGGAGAGAGTTGGGGGTTTCGTTATTTTCATATTTGAGTTTTCTCAAATTTTGAAAATAGGATCATTTTATTTTATTTATGTTATCATCAATTATTTCTATTACAAAAATATGAGAGAGGGAATAAAATGACTTTCCCAAAATAAAGAATTAATGAGGATTTAATAATAAAATCAAATAATATTTATTTCGGAGTTTTTCGTTATTTTATTTTAATTTAGGAAAAATACGCGTTTTTCAAAATTGCATTTAGGGCCCAAATAAATGTTCACTTTATCGGGCTTGATTTTAGAAGCCCGGGAAATTTATTTAGGGATTTTTAGAGTCCATTTAATATTTCTTTTTATTTTTCTTCCGAGCGTAATTATTTTAAAAAAAACGAACCGACCTACGGGCCGTGTCCGGCAAGGACTCCGGCCCGAGGTGGCTTTATAAGCCGGGGGTAGCCAGCCCGAAGGCCCAGCCGCCCCAGCCCCAAACCCTAGCCCCGCCGCCGCCGCCAGCCGCCGCGCCGCTATCGCCGCCGCCACGCCGCCTCGCTGCCGCCGCCGCCACGCCGCCGCCGCCCCGCCGCGCCGCCGCCTCGCCGCCTCGCCGCTGCCGCCATGCCGCCGCCTCGCTGCCGTCCGCCGCCACCGCCCGCCGGAGCCGCCGCCCCGCCCGCACGCCGCCCGAGGTTCGCCGCGCCTCGATCTACGCGCCGTCCGTTTTTTTAGAAAACCGATCGGTTTTCCGTCAGTTTATTTTTCGGTTTTCTATTTTTATTTTATTATTTTCGGTTTAGGTTAATTAACGAACGTTCGTTCGTTAATTCGTTCATCGTTTTTCTTTTTTCTCGGATTTTCCGCGGTTATTTTCTGATCGCGATTTCTGATCCAATTTTCGTTTTAGTATAACTGTTCGCTCGTTTATCGGAATCAGGCGATTTAAGCGCCTGGAGTTTCGTCTCGAAACCCTCTTTCCGATTAATCAACTTAAACAAGTTTTTGCTACTGTAAAATTTGACTTAGGTCCAGATTAGTAGAACGAAGTTGTTTTCTTTCGCCGTTTGACTTTCGTTGCTTCGTTCGATTTGATTGTTTTTGCAAACCGGAGTTCTTAAGTTGAACTTTCTGGTTAGATCTCTTATTTGAGTTTTAGCTGTGCATTAGATGAGTACTTATTGTATGCTTGTTTGTTTGTCTGCGATAGAACACCTGGAGTGCGCCTCCTGTTACTTCGAATCTCTAGGTTTCGCGGATCATCAGCGAGGCAAGTAACACTCTGATCATACCTCTTTTACTACCCAGTTTTATTGCATTAGATCAATCCTCAAACACTGCATGATTAGGATCTAATTAAATTGTGGGATGAGAAGTAGTTGGGGTAGTACATATTACCTTTTTTATTCTCAAACCTTTGGGAGTTACTTCTACGTTTGTTTATGCTATGCTATGCTAGTAGACGTGGATTGGGTGAGTGATATCTATGACAGATGTGAGTTTGTTAATTAATGGTTTATCTAAGGTGGCAACTTGAACACACATCTGGGTGGATTGAGGCACCTGGGTATTCCAGGATTGCCTGTTTCTTTTTGGATCGCCACCCAGGCTCAAAGGGATCATGAGATTATTCAAACTAGAAACTTCCGTGTGCAGCCACAAGCCATTATGGGCTCTGGCATAGTTGATTAAGTCGTGTGAACTCTTATAGGGTAGACTAGCAGATGTAGGAGAAAGTAGGTGTACCGGTCTATCCGTCGTAAGGTGCTAGCGCTTCTGAAAGACTGTGTCTCGGTCACCCGTTTCTCAAACACCATGTAGTGTGAGAAATCAAACGGAGGCGATCGAGTCTTGTGAGGAAAAGTGCGCAAACCTCTGCAGAGTGTACAAACTAATCATGGTTAGCCATGTCCCCGGTTAGGGACGTTTCGAGTATCTAGTACTTGGATATCATGTGAATCTCATCATGTTACTTCTAAATTATATTGTTGGGTTTTAATGATGATTATTATTAATTGGGATTGAGGATGCTGTCAAACATTCTCAATGTTTAACAACCACCATGATAGTTAAATAAATTTATTCCTTTGCAGTAGGAAAAAATTGGCTTTACGCAAAACTGTAACCATAGAGCTTTCCACCAGCCATATATGCATGTAGTATAGGCTTAATCATTTATTACTCTCTATGTGTTACATTGCCAGCATATTCCATGTGTTGACCCGTTTCGGGCTGCAACGTTTCATGTTGCAGACTTTTCAGACGACGAGTAAGGTGCCTTTTAGGTTGTGGTTCTATACTCAGTGATGCCGTTGGAGTTGATGGACTCGCTTATCTTCCAAGCCTTCCGCTGTTATCGTTATTAGTTGGCCTTAAGCCATATTTATTGTAATATGTTCTCTTTGAGACATCGATGTAATAAGTATGTGATTGCTACTCTGTTATAAATCCTTCGAAGTATTGTGTGGTGTCAGCATTACTGATTCAGGGATGACACCTGAGCATAGAGGTCAGACTGTTTGAGGTCTGGTCGCTACAGAGATGGTATCAGAGCACACGCTGACTATAGGACACGACCACTAAGCTAAAGCCCTAGTTCACTACTCTCTTCTCATTTCTGACTCCTCATCTTTCTACTCTTTTAGGATGACGGAAGCAAGGATCAAGTTCACCCAGCCGGATGAAGATACACCTTTTGGACGACACCTGTAAGGAAGTCACTAAGTACCTGAACATTGGTATACCAAGCTTCACCGGGATCTACAACGCCACCTTACCCGAAGAGGAGCGTTGGAAGATTCGAGCTCTAGTTCTAGGAAGGACGTTCGCACCAATCACGGAGCCCATAGAGTGTGTATTCAATGCACCAACATGGAGTCTGGGAAAGAGCATGGCAGCTCACATCACCATGGGACGCATTGGAGAAGTTTACCAAGAAGACCTCAAGGACACTATTTATCAGATTTGCGGATGCCGAGATGAACAATGGGAGATAGTTAGCACCAAGAAGGATAGATCCATTGCAGCTTTCATCCAGGAGTTAAATCAGCACATTCGACGCCAGGAGAACCAGATATGCGCAGACATGATGGAGTTGAAGAAGGCAAAAGCCAAGATTATTGAGCTAGAGGGAGAACTGAAGGCCACTCGCAAGGACTACATGGATGAGATTGTAGCTCTAGTGAGACAAAACGGCGATCTTAAGGAGAAGATTGAAGAACTCATGGGGAATTCAGCACTTAGAGGTGAAGATGAAGATTGCACCTGTCTAGATAATTACATCATCATCGACGACACTGATTCCGATCCTAGTGATGATGATTTCCAAGACGAAGCTGGAGCAGATATCATGGAGTCTTCATTGGAGCAGTTTTTCTAGTAGACTACCATAACAGTAGTAGTATTTCCCCATGTACACATTATAGTCCACGCACTTTTGCGATAGTTCTAGACCGATTGTATGCCCTTGTTTGATTGAATGAAGTGATTTTGTGTGCAATTGTCTCATGTGCATTTGGGTAGTGTTTTCTCTTTAGACCTCATTCTATTCTTAATTCTTATCTTTTCTAAACCTAAGATGCCTCCGACACGTGACAATGGATTTGCTTTCCCACCGGAGCTCACTTAGTTGATCCAGCAGCAGAATGCTTCGATGCAGTTGTTAGTCCAGAACCAGAACAACAACAACAACAACAACAACCCACCGCCACCACCACCAGTTGATCACTTGACCCGTTTTCTTAGGCTGAATCCGCCGGTGTTTTCCAGTAGCACTGAGCCGATTGTAGCAGATGATTGGCTCCGCAAGACAGGGAGGGAGTTGACCACTGCAGGATGTACAGATGAGGAAAAGGTGAACTTTTCCGCACATCAGCTTGAAGGACCCGCAACAGCATGGTGGGAGAATTTTACAGCCACTTACCCTGTAGACACTGTCACATGGGATCAGTTTCAGCAAGCTTTCCGTACAGCCCATGTTTCAGCAGGAGCTATGGCCATGAAGAAGCGTGAGTTTCGCAACTTGTGCCAAGGAGGACGGACAGTTGGCCAGTATGTGGATGACTTTAGTAAGCTAGCACGTTATGCCCCAGATGATGTTGCTACGGATGCAGCTAAGCAGGAGAAGTTTCTGGAAGGACTGAATGACGAGTTGAGTATGCAGTTGATGGTAGCAAGTTTCAACAACTACTAGGAGTTGGTAGATCGTGCTCTTATGATTGAGGGGAAGCAGCAGCAGATTGAAAACCGCAAGAGGAAGTATGGACAAGGGAAGTATAACTCAGGAGCTCAGCAGAAGCCCCGCCTTACCCCTAAACCGGGAGTTCACTTTCAGCATACCCATGGAGGAGGTAGCTCGCACAACCATAATGGCTCCAAGAATGGTAATGGGAATAGAGGAAGCAACGGCCAGAACCGCACCACCCCATCAACCCCAGCCAAGAGAGATCTGAGCCAAGTCACCTGTTTCAAGTGTTCCAAGACCGGACATTATGCCAATGAATGTCCTGAAGGCCAGAATGGCAATGGAAGCTCTGGAAAGAAGCCGAACCCTTTCAAAAGGGGACAGGTGAACCACGTTGATGTGGAGGAGGTTGAAGCTCAGCCTGATGCAGTAATCGGTAAGTTTTTGGTTAAGTCATTTACTGCACTCGTTCTTTTTGATACTGGTGCATCGCATTCATACATATCAAGGGGATTTGTGGAAAAGTATAGCCTACCCTCTAGGGTTCTTAAAACACCTAGGCTAGTAAGCTCACCAGGAGCAGAGTACATTGCCAGACAAGGATGCTTTCAAGTGCCATTAAGTATAGGAAGGCATGTTTTCCCAATGGATTTAATTATTCTGAAATCCCAAGGTTTGGATGTAATTCTCGGTATGGATTGGCTATCGATGTATGGAGGAAACATCGATTGCGCTAGTAAGACAATTTTGCTCACAACGCCAGAAGGAAGAAGGATCAAGTATGTATCCCGGCATGCGCCAAACAGGACACAAGTAAATTCCTTATCAGGAGTTGTGCAGGAGGAAGTACCAGTGGTAAAGGATTTCCCTGATGTATTTCCAGAAGAGTTGCCAGGCATGCCACCAGATAGAGACACTGAGTTTTTGATTGAGCTTTTGCCAGGCACATGGCCAACATCGAAGAGACCATACAGGATGCCCGCAAAGGATTTGGTGGAGATTAAGAAGCAGATTAAGGAGTTACTGGATAAAGGTTACATTCGCCCAAGTTCTTCGCCTTGGGGATCACCAGTACTTTTAGTGGAGAAGAAGGATGGATCGTTAAGAATGGTTGTTGATTACCGCGGATTGAACGAGGTAACGATCAAGAACAAGTACCCACTACCGATGATCAATGACCTGTTTGATTGATTGCAGGGGGATAAAGTGTTTTCCAAGATCGATTTGCGATCAGGGTACCATCAGTTGAAGATTCGAGAGCAGGACATACCTAAGACAACATTCACCACAAGATATGGACTGTATGAGTATACCGTTATGTCATTTGGACTGACTAACGCACCCGCCTATTTTATGAACATGATGAACAAAGTGTTTATGGAGTTTCTGGATAAGTTCGTCGTGGTGTTCATTAATGATATTCTGGTTTATTCGAAGAATGAAGAGGAGCATAAAGAACATTTGCGATTGGTACTTGAGAAGCTTAGAGAACATCAGCTATATGCCAAGTTCAGCAAATGTGAGTTTTGGTTGAAGGAAGTAGGATTCCTCGGACACGTTATATCTGGAGAAGGAATAGCAGTTGACCCCACAAAGGTTATCACGGTGACCAATTGGGAAGCACCAACAACAGTTGGAGAGATCCGGAGTTTTCTTGGACTCGCAGGACACTACCAGAGATTTACTGAGAACTTCTCAAAGATTGCAAAGCCTATGACGGAGTTGCTGAAGAAGGATACTAAGTTCATATGGACTGAGGAGTGTGAGGCTAGTTTCCAGGAATTGAAGAAACGTTTGGTTACCTCACCAGTGTTGATTTTGCCAGATCAGACCAAGGACTATGAGGTGTATTGCGACGCTTCACGTCGAGGACTTGGAGCAGTGCTTATGCAAGAGGGAAGAGTTGTTTCGTACGCTTCACGACAACTGAAGCCCCATGAATTGAATTATGCCACGCATGATTTGGAGTTAGCAGCCGTAGTGCATGCATTAAAGACATGGAGACATTTCCTCATTGGAAATCATTGTGAGGTGTACACGGATCACAAGAGTTTGAAGTACATTTTCACGCAGAAGGAGTTGAATCTCAGACAAAGGAGATGGTTGGAGCTCATCAAGCATTATGATATGATATTGCATTATCATCCTGGAAAGGCTAATGTAGTAGCTGACGCATTGAGCCGTAAGAGCCATGTCAATACACTAATGACGGGAGAAATACCAAAGGAGTTAGCCGAGGATCTTCGTGAGCTATGTTTGGAAATAGTCCCGAGAAGCTATGTAGCAGCATTGGAGATTCAGTCAACTTTGATAGATAGAATCAGAGAAGCTCAGAAGACTGACAAGGAGATTGCCTCCATAAAGGAGAAAGTGAACGAAGGAAAAGCTAAGGGATTTCGTGAGGATGAGCACGATACCCTATGGTTTGAAGACCGTGTCTATGTGCCCAATGACCCGGAGATCAGGAAGTTGATTCTGCAAGAGGCACATGATTCACCCTATTCGATTCACCCAGGAAATACCAAGATGTATTTGGATTTGAAGGATACTTTCTGGTGGACCGGAATTGAAAGTGCGCTATATCGACTAGAGGGGGGGGGGTGAATAGGCGATTTTTATGAAATTCTTCACTGAGGAATTTGCTCGTGAGGAAATTCCTTAGCGAAGAAATACTAGCAGCGGAATAAGTACTCAGAAGTAAACATAACAGATTACATGCATGGTCATCATGATGAAATGAAGACAAACACAGAGTACAGAAAGCGTAGGCACAGGATAACTCTAGATGAAGACAAACAGACTGAAGAAATTGAACCGAGGAATTTGTGAAAGTCTTCAGTCAAAGTCTTCAAATACGGATATGAACAAACAGACAACACAATAATGAGGAAATGAAGGTGTTGAGGAAATGGAACCAGTAAGCTTGGTGAAGACAATGATTTGGTAGACCAGTTCCAACTGCTGTCTCAGTTGTACGTCTGGTTGGAGCGGCTGAGTATTTAAACTCGAGGACACACAGTCCCGGACACCCAGTCCTGAGCACGCAGCTCGGGACACCAAGTCCTCACCGTATTCTCCTTGAACTAAGGACACACAGTCCTCATCCAATCACTCGTGGTAAGTCTTCAGGTGACTTCCAAACCTTCACAGACTTGGTCACTCGGCGATCCACAATTCCTCTTGGATGCTCTAGACCTTGACGCCTAACCGTCTGGAAGAAGCACAGTCTTCAAAGGTAACAAGCGTCGGATCCACGCAGGATCAATTTCTTCAGTGATGCTCAATCACTTTGGGTTTGTAGGTGTTTTGGGTTTGGGTTTGGATTTTCCTCACTTGATGATTTTCGCTCAAAGTCCTCAGAGGATGGGTTGCTCTCAAATGACAAGTGTCAAGTTCACGCGGAGCAGCCAACCAGCTAGTGGTTGAAGGGGGCGGCTATTTATAGCCTAGGGAGCAGCCCGACATGATAAGACATAAATGCCCTTCAATGATATGACCGTTAGGTGGACAAGATATTTTAGGACAGCTGGCGCGAGGCACAACAACGGTCGGAAATTTGGAGTACAAATTCCTCAGGGCTATCATGTTCCTCACTGTGTAGGCAATTCGCACTGGCAAATTCCTAACTCCTCAGTCAGAGCAAAGTCCTCAGTGACCAGAAGAACTGCGTCTCTGTCACTGAAGAAATTGACTTAATTGTATGAGATTTCCAATGGCTTCACTCGAAGGGATTGGTAGGTGTAGGATTTGAGTTGAGCATCACATGGAAATTTTCTCCTTAGTATTTCCTCGACCCCCTTTAACAGTACGGTGTTTCCTATGACTCAAGAAAGAGAAAAAATGAAACTACGAAAACAGAAGTCTTCACGCTTCACGTTCCTCAAACGAATACCATGTCTTCAAGGTCACACCAATTTCTTCACTTTCAAAGTCTTCAGAAAGTCTTCAGAAAGTCTTAAGAATATCAAAGTCTTCAGTCGAAGAACTTCATTTTTAGGGGTCGACTTTTACTGTAAATATCAAACTCCTCATAGACCTATAGACCTGTGTACACTCATAAACACATCAGATGCTTAACCTATAAGTCTTCAATACACCAAAATCACTAAGGGGCACTAGATGCACTTACAGGAATGAAGAAGGATATTGCGGAGTATGTAGCAGTTTGTGATGTATGTCAGAGAGTAAAGGCAGAGCATCAGAAGCCAGCAGGATTGTTGCAGCCATTGCCGATACCCGAATGGAAGTGGGATAATCTAGGCATGGATTTTATCACGGGATTACCAAGGACTCGTTCCGGCTATGACTCAATCTGGGTTGTAGTTGATCGATTGACGAAGGTAGCTCATTTCATCCCAGTAAAGACCACCTACACCAGTGCTAAGTTGGCAAAGATATACATGACCAGGATCGTATGTCTGCATGGAGTTCCTAGGAGTATCGTATCAGATAGAGGAACCCAGTTTACCTCAAAGTTCTGGAAGCAGTTGCATGAGACTTTGGGTACCAGGCTAGAATTCAGTACAACTTTTCATCCTCAGACAGATGGACAGACCGAGAGAGTCAATCAGATTTTGGAAGATATGCTGAGAGCTTGTGCACTAGATTATGGATCTAGTTGGGACGACAATTTGCCATATGCAGAGTTCTCTTACAACAACAACTATTAAACCAGTTTGGAGATGGCCCCTTTCGAAGCCTTGTACGGAAGGAGGTGCAGGACACCATTATCATGAGACGAAGTTGGGGACCGCCAGTTGTTTGGACCTGATTTGATTAAGGAGTCTGAACAGAAGGTGAAGTTGATTCGCGATTGGTTCAAGGTAGCCCAGTCCAGGCAGAAGAGCTACGCGGATTCTAAACGCAAGGAGACAGTTTACGAAGTCGGAGACATAGTTTATCTTCGAGTATCTCCACTTCGAGGAATTAAGCGTTTTGGAGTTAAGGGAAAGTTAGCGCCATGATTTGTAGGACCATATCGAGTTTTGGAGCGTATGGGAGAAGTGGCCTACAAGTTGGAATTGCCCGAAGGATTGTCAGGAGTTCATGATGTATTCCACGTTTCTCAGTTGAAGAAGTGTCACGCGGAGATGGCTGACATACCTTTGAGAGATACAGTGCCATTAGAAGCAATTCGATTGGATAACAATTTGACCTATGAGGAGAAACCAGTTAAGATTCTCGAGTTTGCCAGCCGAGTCACTCGCAGTAAGGTTATAAAGTTTTGCAAAGTTCAGTGGAGCCACCACACGGAGGATGAAGCCACCTGGAAGCGAGAGGAAGATTTGCTCAAGGACCACCATGCTTATTTTGCAAGTCTATATGATGCTGTTTTGAAAATAGAAAGTTTTCTATCATTGTTTGGAATGTTAAAATATGTCAGAACGTTATAAAATCTTGCATTTTTTAAACAATAAGCTATAACAAATTTTCTACACTGTGGTAAAATTTTAGAATTTCTTGAGTTAAATTATGAATCTTCTTGCATCCTTTATAGACTGTCCTGTTTTGACATATTACTGTTATGTTTGCATTGTTTGCATATGTTTGCTTCTTTAATGATTGTATTTGAGGATAGGAGTATTAAATATGCATAGGAATTTAATATGCAATGTTAAATAATAATTTTAGTGATTTGCTACAGCAGAGAATGACAAGGTTATTGCATTGATTTATACTAACATATCTCACGAGTTCTTGTTGAGTTTTGTGTGGATGAAGTTTCTAAGATTTAGGGAAACCGTGATATTGAAGGAATTAAGGAGACACAAAAGCTCCATCTTGGGGATGCCCAAGGCATCCCAAGATAATATTTCAAGAAGTCTCAAGCATATAAGCTTGGGGATGCCCCGGTAGGCACCCCACCTTTCTTCATCAACAATTATCGGTTAGCCTCGGTTGAGCCTAAGTTTTTGCTTCTTCACATGAGTTGTGTTATTCTTGGAATGTCATTTTATTTTGTTTTGCTCGATGTTTTAATAAAATACTTAGATTTGAAAAAAATTAAATGAGAGAGATTCCTCAAATAGGTACCATTTACTTAACTACTCACTTGATCTTCACTTATATCTTTTTGGAGTAGCTTGCCATTTATCTTGTGCCTCACTTATATCCTATGAGTAAATTTTTGAATGAATTGAATTTCATGAAATTTGAAATTACATGTTCATACCATGCCTAGTAGTATCTTCACATTGGGTATAGAAAGTAAAATCTTTTGAAGCTGGACAATCATAATATTGGTCATATAAGCAATTCATGAATGATTAGTATAAGGAAGAGAACTTTCACATACAAATATATTATCTTGGACATCTTATATGATTGTTAATACACATTAACTATTTCCAAACTTGAGCAAATTAGTTGAAGTTGGGCAAGTAAGAAAATGTAATGAGTTATGGTTGTGTATATTTGCATAGAAGTAATATTGTTATGGATCCTCCAACATGTGGTGTTTGCTTAGGTTTTTTTGCTAGCCAAAAATTTGTACTAAGTAGAGATACTACTTGTGCATCCAAACACCCTTAAACCCAGTTTCTTGCCATGAGTGTCCACCATACCTACCTATGGATTAAATAAGATCCTTCAAGTAAGTTGTCATCGGTGCATAAAGCAATAAAAATTGCTCCTAAGTATGTTTGATCTTTTATTGTAAGGGAAAATAAGTGTTGTACAAACTTGTGATGTCAAAGTAATAAAAGCGACAGACTGCATAATAAAGGTTGCTATCATAAGGGGCAATATGTTGGGGAACACAGTAATTTCAAAAAAAATCCTACGCACACGCAAGATCATGGTGATGCATAGCAACGAGAGGGGAGAGTGTTGTCCACGTACCCTCGTAGACCGTAAGCGGAAGCATTATGACAATGCGGTTGATGTAGTCGTACGTCTTCACGATCGACCGATCCTAGTACCAAAATTACGACACCTCCGCGATCTGTACGCATTCGGCTCGGTGACGTCCCACGAACTCACGATCCAGCAGACTGTCGAGGGAGAGCCTCGTCAGCACGACGACGTGATGATGGTGATGATGAAGCTACTAGCGCAGGGCTTCACCTAAGCACTGCAACGATATGACCGAGGTGGATTATGGTGGAGGGGGGCACCGCACACGGCTAAAAGATCAATGATCAACTTGTGTGTCTATGGGGTGTCCTCCTCCCCCGTATATAAAGGAGTGGAGTAGGGGGAGGGCCGGCCCTCTACTATGGCCCGCCCTGGGGAGTCCTACTCCCACCGGGAGTAGGATTCCCCCATTCCAAGAAGTAGGAGTAGGAGAGAAGGAAGGGGGGAGAGAGGGAAGGAAGGGGGTCAGCCCCTCACACAATTCGGATTGGGATAGGGGGCGCGCCCTCCACCTTTTCCCTTCTTCTCCTTTATTGCACTAAGGCCCAATAAGGCCCATATACTCCCCCCCCGGGGGGGGGGTCCGGTAACTTCCCAGTACTCCGGTAAATGCCCGAACTCTTCCGGAACCATTCTGATGTCCAAACATAGGCTTCCAATATATTGATCTTTACGTCTCGACCATTTTGAGACTCCTCGTCATGTCCGTGATCATATCCGGGACTCCGAACTACCTTCGGTACATCAAAACACATAAACTCATAATACCGATCGTCACCGAACGTTAAGCGTGCGGACCCTACGGGTTCGAGAACTATGTAGACATAACCGAGACTCATCTCCGATCAATAACCAATAGCGGAACTTGGATGCTCATATTGGTTCCTACATATTCTATGAAGATCTTTATCGGTCAAACCGCATAACAATATACGTTGTTCCCTTTGTCAGCGGTACGTTACTTGCCCGAGATTCGATCGTCGGTATCTCAATACCTAGTTCAATCTCGTTACCGGCAAGTCTCTTTACTTGTTCCATAATGCATCATCCCGCAAATAAATCATTAGTCACATTGCTTGCAAGGCGTATAGTGATGTGCATTACCGAGAGGCCCAGAGATAGCTCTCCGACAATTGGAGTGACAAATCCTAATCTCGTCTATGCCAACTTAACAAGTACCATCGGAGACACCTGTAGAGCACCTTTATAATCACCCAGTTACGTTGTGACGTTTGGTAGCACACAAAGTGTTCCTCCAGTATTCGGGAGTTGCATAATCTCATAGTCATAGGAACATGTATAAGTCATGAAGAAAGCAATAGCAATATACTAAACGATCAAGTGCTAAGCTAACGGAATGGGTCAAGTCAATCACATCATTCTCTAAAGATGTGATCCCAATCAAATGACAACTCATGTCTATGGCTAGGAAACTTAACCATCTTTGATTCAATGAGCTAGTCAAGTAGAGGCATACTAGTGACACTCTGTTTGTCTATGTATTCACACATGTACTAAGTTTTCGGCTAATACAATTCTAGCATGAATAATAAACATTTATCATGATATAAGGAAATATAAATAACAACTTTGTTTTTGCCTCTAGGGCATATTTCCTTCAATCTCCCACTTGCACTAGAGTCAATAATCTAGATTACACAGTAATGATTCTAACACCCATGGAGTCTTGGTGTTGATCATGTTTTGCTCGTGAGAGAGGCTTAGTCAACGAGTCTGCAACATTCAGATCCGTATGTATCTTGCAAATCTCTATGTCTCCCTCCGTGACTTGATCGCGGATGGAATTGAAGCGTCTCTTGATGTGCTTGGTTCTCTTGTGAAATCTGGATTCCTTTGCCAAGGCAATTGCACCAGTATTGTCACAAAAGATTTTCATTGGACCCAATGCACTAGGTATGGCACCTAGATCGGATATGAACTCCTTCATCCAGACTCCTTCATTTGCTGCTTCTGAAGCAGCTATGTACTCCTTCACACATAGATCCCGCCATGACGCTTTGCTTAGAACTGCACCAACTGACAGCTCCACCGTTTAATATAAATACGTATCCGGTTTGTGACTTAGAGTCATCCAGATCAGTGTCAAAGCTTGCATCGACGTAACCATTTACGATGAGCTCTTTGTCACCTCCATAAACGAGAAACATATCCTTAGTCCTTTTCAGGCATTTCAGGATGTTCTTGTTCGCTGTCCAGTGATCCACTCCTGGATTACTTTGGTACCTCCCTGGTAAACTAATAGCAAGGCACACATCAGGTCTGGTACACAGCATTGCATACATGATAGAGCCTATGGCTGAAGCATAGGGAACACCTTTCATTTTCTCTCTATCTTCTGCAGTGGTCGGGCATTTAGTCTGACTCAACTTCACACCTTGTAACACAGGCAAGAACCCTTTCTTTGCTTGATCCATTTTGAACTTCTTCAAAACTTTATCAAGGTATGTGCTTTGTGAAAGTCCAGTTAAGTGTCTTGATCTATCTCTATAGATCCTGATGCCCAATATAT
The DNA here is from genome assembly GCA_032464435.1 of Aegilops umbellulata. NCBI lineage: Eukaryota > Viridiplantae > Streptophyta > Magnoliopsida > Poales > Poaceae > Aegilops > Aegilops umbellulata. The sequence goes on from CP136057.1 coordinate 547,175,743, forward strand.
AAGCATCTTCACCGAGGTCTTTCATTGGAAAACTCTTGTTCAAGTATCCTTTTATGCTATCCAGAAATTCTATATCATTTCCAATCAACAATATGTCATCCACATATAATATTAGAAATGCTACAGAGCTCCCACTCACTTTCTTGTAAATACAGGCTTCTCCAAAAGTTTGTATAAAACCATATGCTTTGATCACACTATCAAAACGTCTATTCCAACTCCGAGATGCTTGCACCAGTCCGTAAATGGATTGTTGGAGCTTGCACACTTTGTTAGCATCCTTTGGATCGATAAAACCTTCAGGTTGCATCATATACAACTCTTCTTCCAGAAATCCATTCAGGAACGCATTCTTTACATCCATTTGCCAAATTTCATAATCATAAAATGCAGCAATTGCTAACATGATTCGGACAGACTTAAGCATCACTACAGGTGAGAAGGTCTCATCGTAGTCAACTCCTTGAACTTGTCGAAAACCTTTCACAACAAGTCGAGCTTTGTAGATAATAACATTACCGTCAGCGTCAGTCTCCTTCTTGAAGATCCATTTATTCTTGATGGCTTGCGGATCATCAGGCAAGTCAACCAAAGTCCACACTTTGTTCTCATACATGGATCCCATCTCAGATTTCATGGCCTCAAGCCATTTCGTGAAATCTGGGCTCATCATCGCTTGCTCATAGTTTGAAGGTTCGTCATGGTTAAGTAACATGACCTCCAAAACAGGATTACCGTACCACTCAGGTGCGGATCTTACTCTGCTTGACCTATGAGGTTCGGTAGTAACTTGATCTGAAGTTATATGATCATCATCACTAGCTTCCTCACTAATTGGTGTAGGAGTCACAAGAACATATTTCTATGATGAACTACTTTCCAATAAGGGAGCAGGTACAGTTACCTCATCAAGTTCTACTTTCCTCCCACTCACTTCTTTCGAGAGAAACTCCTTCTTTAGAAAGGATCCATTCTTAGCAACGAATGTCTTGCCTTCGAATCTGTGATAGAAGGTGTACCCAACAGTTTCCTTTGGGTATCCTATGAAGACACATTTCTCCGATTTGGGTTCGAGCTTATCAGGTTGAAGCTTTTTCACATAAGCATCGCAGCCCCAAACTTTAAGAAACGACAACTTGGGTTTCTTGCCAAACCACAGTACATAAGGTGTCGTCTCAACGAATTTAGATGGTGCCCTATTTAACGTGAATGCAGCCGGCTCTAAAGCATAACCCCAAAACGATAGCGGTAAATCAGTAAGAGACACCATAGATCTCACCATATCTAGTAAAGTACGATTACGACGTTCGGACACACCATTACGCTGTGGTGTTCCGGGTGGCGTGAGTTGCGAAACTATTCTGCATTGTTTCAAATGAAGACCAAACTCGTAACTCAAATATTCTCCTCCACGATCAGATGGTAGAAACTTTATTTTCTTGTTACGATGATTTTCCACTTCACTCTGAAATTCTTTGAACTTTTCAAATGTTTTAGACTTATGTTTCATCAAGTAGATATACCCATATCTTCTCAAATCATCTGTGAAGGTGAGAAAATAACGATACCCGCCGCGAGCCTCAACATTCATCAAACCACATACATCAGTATGTATGATTTCCAACAAATCTGTTGCTCGCTCCATTGTTCGGGAGAACGGAGTTTTAGTCATCTTGACCATAAGGCATGGTTCGCAAGTACCAAGTGATTCATAATCAAGTAATTCCAAAATTCCATTAGAATGGAGTTTCTTCATGCGCTTTACACCAATATGACCTAAACGGCAGTGCCACAAATATGTTGCACTATCATTATCAACTCTGCATCTTTTGGCTTCAATATTATGAATATGTGTGTCACTACTATCAAGATTCAACAAGAATAGACCACTCTTCCAGGGTGCATGACCATAAAAGATATTACTCATATAAATAGAACAACCATTATTCTCTGATTTAAATGAATAACCGTCTCGCATCAAACAAGATCCAGATATAATGTTCATGCTTAACGCTGGCACCAAATAACAAGTATTCAGGTCTAAAACTAATCCCGAAGGTAGATGTAGAGGTATCGTGCCGACTGCGATCACATCGACTTTGGAACCATTTCCCACGCGCATCGTCACCTCGTCCTTAGCCAATCTTCGCTTAATCCGTAGTCCCTGTTTCGAGTTGCAAATATTAGCTACAGAACCAATATCAAATACCCAGGTGCTACTGCGAGCATTAGTAAGGTACACATCAATAACATGTATATCACATATACCTTTGTTCACCTTGCCATCTTTCTTATCCGCCAAATACTTGGGGCAGTTCCGCTTCCAGTGACCAGTCCCTTTGTAGTAGAAGCACACAGTCTCAGGTTAGGTCCAGTCTTGGGCTTCTTCACTTGAGCAGCAACTTGCTTGCCGTTCTTCTTGAAGTTCCCCTTCTTCCCAATACCCTTTTTCTTGAAACTGGTGGTCTTGTTGACCATCAACACTTGATGCTTCTTCTTGATTTCTACCTCCGCAGCCTTTAGCATTGCGAAGAGCTCGGGAATCGTCTTATCCATCCCTTGCATATTATAGTTCATCACGAACCTCTTGTAGCTTGGTGGCAGTGATTGAAGAATTCTGTTAATGACACTATCATCAGGAAGATTAACTCCCAGTTGAATCAAGTGATTGTTATACCCAGACATTTTGAGTATATGCTCACTGACAGAACTATTCTCCTCCATCTTGCAGCTGTAGAACTTATTGGAGACTTCATATCTCTCAATCCGGGCATTTGCTTGAAATATCAACTTTAACTCCTGGAACATCTCATATGCTCCATGACGTTTAAAACGTCATTGAAGTCCTGGTTCTAAGCCGTAAAGCATGGCACACTGAATTATCGAGTAGTCATCAGCTTTGCTCTGCCAGACATTCATAACATCTTGCGTTGCATCTGCAGCGGGTTTGGCACCTAGGGGTGCTTCCAAGACGCAATTCTTCTGTGCAGCAATGAGGATAATCCTCAAGTTACGGATCCAGTCCGTGTAGTTGCTACCATCATCTTTCAACTTAGCTTTCTCTAGGAACGCATTAAAATTCAACGGAACAACAACACGGGCCATCTATCTACAACAACATAGACATGCAAAATACTATCAGGTACTAAGTTCATGATAAATTAAAGTTCAATTAATCAAATTACTTAAGAACTCCCACTTAGATAGACATCCCTCTAATCATCTAAGTGATCACGTGATCCAAATCAAGTAAACCATGTCCGATCATCATGTGAGATGGAGTAGTTTTCAATGGTGAACATCACTATGTTGATCATATCTACTATATGATTCACGCTCGACCTTTCGGTCTTAGTGTTTCGAGGCCATATCTGCATATGCTAGGCTCGTCAAGTTTAACCCGAGTATTCTACGTGTGCAAAACTAGCTTGTACATGTTGTATGTGAACGTAGAGCTTATCACACCCGATCATCACGTGGTGTCTCAGCACGATGAACTTTCGCAATGGTGCATACTCAGGGAGAACAATTGTACCTTGAAATTTAGTGAGAGATCATCTTATAATGCTACCGTCGAACTAAGCAAAATAAGATGCATAAAGGATAAACATCACATGCAATCAATATAAGTGATATGATATGGCCATCATCATCTTGTGCCTTTGATCTCCATCTCCAAAGCACCGTCATGATCACCATCACCACCGGCGCGACACCTTGATCTCCATCGTATCATCGTTGTCGTCTCTCCAACTATTGCTTTTACGACTATCGCTACTGCTCAGTGATAAAGTAAAGCAATTACATGGCGATTGCATTTCATACAATAAAGCGACAACCATATGGCTCCTGCCAGTTGCCGATAACTCTGTTACAAAACATGATCATCTCATACGATAAAATTTAGCATCATGTCTTGACCATATCACATCACAACATGCCCTGCAAAAACAATTTAGACGTCCTCTACTTTGTTGTTGCAAGTTTTACGTGGCTGCTACGGGCTGAGCAAGAACCGTTCTTACCCACGCATCAAAACCACAACGATTTTTCGTCAAGTATGTGTTGTTTTAAACTTCAACAAGGACCGGGCGTAGCCACACTCGATTCAACTAAAGTTGGAGAAACTGACACCCGCCAGCCACCTGTGTGCGAAGCACGTCGGTAGAACCAGTCTCGCGTAAGCGTACGCGTAATGTTGGTCTGGGCCGCTTCATCCAACAATACCGCTGAATCAAAGTATGACATGCTGGTAAGCAATATGACTATTATCGCCCACAACTCACTTGTGTTCTACTCGTGCATATAACATCTACGCATAAACCTGGCTCGGATGCCACTGTTGGTGAACACGGTAATTTCAAAAAAAATCCTACACACACGCAAGATCATGGTGATACATAGCAATGAGAGGGGAGAGTATTGTCCATGTACCCATGTATACCATAAGCGTAAGCATTATGACAACGCGGTTGATGTAGTCGTACGTCTTCACGATCGACCGATCCTAGTACCGGAAGTACGGCACCTCCGTGATCTGCACACATTCGGCTCGGTGACATCCCACGAACTCACGATCCAACAGAGTGTCGAGGGAGAGCTTCTTCAGCACGACGGCGTGATGACAGTGATGATGAAGCTACTGGCACAGGGCTTCGCCTAAGCACTGCAACGATATGACCGAGGTGGATTATGGTTGAGGAGGGCACCGCACACGACTAAAAGATCAATGATCAACTTGTGTGTCTATGGGGTGCCCTCCTCCCCCGTATATAAAGGAGTGGAGGAGGGGGAGGGCCGGCCCTCTAATATGGCGCGCCCTGGGGAGTCCTACTCCCATCGGGAGTAGGATTCCCTCCTTCCAAGTAGTAGGAGTAGGAGAGAAGGAAGGGGAGGAGAGAGGGAAGGAAGGGGGCGCCCCCCACCCAATTCGGATTGGGCTAGGGGGGCGCGCCCTCCACATTTTCCCTTCCTCTCCTCTATTCCACTAAGGCCCAATAAGGCCCATATACTCCCCGGGGGGTTCTGGTAACCTCCCGGTACTCTGGTAAATGCCCGAACTCTTCCGGAACCATTCCGATGTCCAAACATAGGCTTCCAATATATCGATCTTTATGTCTCGACCATTTCGAGACTCCTTGTCATGTCCGTGATCATATTCGGGACTCCGAACTACCTTTGGTACATCAAAACACATAAACTCATAATACCGATCGTCACCGAATGTTAAGCGTGCGGACCCTACGGGCTCGAAAACTATGTAGACATGACCGAGACTCATCTCCGATCAATAACCAATAGCGAAACCTGGATGCTCATATTGGTTCCTACATATTCTACGAAGATCTTTATCGGTCAAACCGCATAACAATATACGTTGTTCCCTTTGTCACCGGTATGTTACTTGCCCGAGATTTGATCATCGGTATCTCAATACCTAGTTCAATCTTGTTACTGACAAGTCTCTTTACTCGTTCCGTATGCATCTTCCTGCAACTAACTCATTAGTCACATTGCTTGCAAGGTTTATAGTGATATGCATTACCGAGAGGGCCCAGAGATACCTCTCCGACAATTAGAGTGACAAATCCTAATCTCGATCTATGCCAACTTAACAAGTACCATCGGAGACACCTGTAGAGCGCGTCTATAATCACCCAGTTACGTTGTGACGTTTGGTAGCACATAAAGTGTTCCTCCGGTATTCGGGAGTTCATAATCTCATAGTCATAGGAACATGTATAAGTCATGAAGAAAGCAATAGCAATATAGTAAACGATCAAGTGCTAAGCTAACGGAATTGGTCAAGTCAATCACATCATTCTCTAAAGATGTGATCCCGTTAATCAAATGACAACTCATGTCTATGGCTAGGAAACTTAACCATCTTTGATTCAACGAGCTAGTCAAGTAGAGGCATACACATGTACTAAGTTTCCGGTTAATACAATTCTAGCATGAATAATAAACATTTATCATGATATAAGGAAATGTAAATAATAACTTTATTATTGCCTCTAGGGCATATTTCCTTCACAATATAACATGACGTTCCTTTGCATTAAGAGATTGTGCATCCAAAAATAAAAAGTGCATGACAGTCTCTGCTTCGCTCTGCGAAGGGCGCAAAGGCAGAAAAGGTTGCAAAGATGCCAAGTGTTAAGGAAGCATCTCACGTGTTCTTAAAGAGCAAACAAGATCAGCTAGCTTATCTGATTCAGGCAACTTTGAGGATTGAGAAGGGCTTGGCCACCCTGACTCAGAATCATGAGAGCTTGGAAAGGATTATTGAGACCAAGTTTTATGATCTTGATCTGAAAGTAACTGAGATACAGACTACAGTTGAGCAGCTCCAGGCGGAAGCAAAGGAGAAGAAAGGATAGGGTACTACAGATGCTTTTCAGCTAGTGCCAAGAGGTCAGAGGTCAGCTATAGTGCCAGTGCCAGATACAAGAGCTACTTCATCTGCACCAGTAGCAACAGCTTTAGTGCCACCTCCGGCAGCCACTCCACCAGTTCCAGCAACATCTACTGATGCCTTCGTCCTTGGACTTCTCTCTACAACACCTCCCGAAGACCAAGCCTGAGAGACGCATAGCACTATGCATTTTCAAACTTTTTGGTAACTTGTTGCCAGAGGGGGAGAAATGTATAGATCATAGGCTTCTAGAGAGGGTTTTGCTTCTTTGTCTCTCTTTCTATTTGGTTGAACTTTTGTGTGCTCGTTTGATACTCTTTATGTCTGTGTGAGATACTTATATGATCATGTGTTTGATCATCTCATACTTTAATGTTTGCTTGGATGATATTGTCTTTTATATCCCTATATGATCATTCAGTTTGCTTGGTGATGAGTGCATGTTTTAATTCCTATCATTTTGAGCACTCCACCAAGATGTATGTGACAAGGAAGAGTGACCCATGATCCTAATCGATTGTGCATTTGCATTCAAAAGCAAATTTTAAATAATGCACAAATTTAGGGGGAGCTCTTGCTTATCACATACTTCTCAAAGCGACGTTGTATTTCAATCTTATTATCATTTGTAAAAGCTTTGATCTATATGTTGTCATCAATTACCAAAAAGGGGGAGATTGAAAGTGCAACTATCCCTGGGTGGTTTTGGTAACTACTAACAACATATAGCTCATTGAACTAATACTATTTAAAGATGATCATTTCAGAAAGTTCAATGATTAGCATGGCATGGATCAGAAATGTGGACCCCTCAAAATGCTAAGGACACACGTTGGCTTAAGCTCAAGACTCTGCATTTTCATTTTAGTGATCCAAGATCACATTGAGTCCATAGGAAAAGCCAATACTATTAAAAGGGGATGAGGTGTTGCTTAATGGGTTGCTTGCTCAAAATGCTTAGTGATATGCTCCAAAAACCCTCAACCACTTTCTCATATCCACATATGTCCCAAACCAAAAGTCAAACTCGGCCCTACCGATTTGATCTATCCGGTGCCACCGAGTTCATTTGACATAGCCACTGCCAAAAACCCTAGTCACTTCGGTCTCGCCGATAGGGATCTCGGTCTCACCGAGATGGGATTGCAAACTCTCTGTTTCCCTTCATAACGTTTTGGCCTAACCGAGATGAGTGATCGGTCCCATCGAGTTCGCAATGCAAACTACCTGTTTCCCCTTCATAACATTTCGGTCTCATCGAAATGAGCGAATCGGTCCCACGGAGTTTGCCTGACCAACTCTCCGGTTAGCTTATTACCAAAGTCGGTCCTACCGAGTTTGTGTAATCGGTCTCACCGAGATTACCTTATGCCCTAACCCTAATGAAATCGGTCCCACCGAGTTGACATGTCGGTCCCATCGAAAAGCCTAACGTTCACATTTTGAATTCAATTGATCTGACCGAGTTTTCTGATTCGGTCCCACCGAGTTTGGTGAATTGTGTCTAACGGTTAGACTTTGTGTGGAGGGTATATATAGCCCTCCACCCACTCTTCATTCAAGGGGAGATCCATCAGAACGTGCCTACACTTCCAGCATACATTTTCTGAGAGAGAACCACCTAGTCATGTGTTTACACCAAGATATTCCATTCCAACCACAAGAATATTTATATCTAGCCTTCATCAAGTTGCTTTCCAAATCATCTTTCCAGCAAATCCAAATCTGTGAGAGAGAGTTGAGTGTTGGGGAGACTATCATTTGAAGCACAAGAGCAAGGAGTTCATCATCAACACACCATCTATTACCTTTTGGAGAGTGGTGTCTCCTAGATTGGTTAGGTGTCACTTGGGAGCCTCCGTCAAGATTGTGGAGTTGAACCAAGGAGTTTGTAAGGGCAAGGAGATCGCCTACTTCGCGAAGATCTACCCTAGTGAGGCAAGTCCTTCGTGGGCGATGGCCATGGTGGGATAGACAAGGTTGCTTATTCGTGGACCCTTCATGGGTGGAGCCCTCCATGGACTCGCTTAACTGTTACCCTTCGTGGGTTGAAGTCTCCATCAACGTGGATGTACGATAGCACCACCTATCGGAACCACGGGAAAAAAATCTCCGCGTCTAAATTGCATATGCTCCCTCCAAACTCCTCCCTTTACCTTCATATGCAAATGTTTTACATTCCGCTGCTATACTCTTAGACTTGCATGTGTAGGTTGATTGCTTGACTTGTTCTAAAGTTGTTAAAATCTGCCAAGACTTAAAATTGGGAAAAGGCTAGATTTTTATTTGGTCAAGTAGTCTAATCACCCTCCCCCTCTAGACATACTTTCGATCCTACAAACCACCGTATCGCGGAGAAATCCTGTGTTTTCTTTTCCTTCCTGTTTTCTGTCAGATCCCATCTACCATGGCCACCTCCGGTTCCTCTAAGGACAAGTTCTTAAAGAACGTCATCAACCCATATCTGTAGGAGGTGGTGCAGCATCCTTAGGTCATCCAGATGCATGAGGGGCTGCTCCACATCCGCGATGTGCAAGGCCCCAAAGGACGGGAACCGTGGAGGCCAGGCCTGAAGCTATGGAACAAGATGTCTTCCGGTGCAAGGGGATGGTGGAGCGTGGACTCAATGCCAATCACCTTATGATCACGGACCTCTCCCGTGATCTCAAGGTGGATGGCAAGCCCATGAAGGACATCGTCTTCACCCTCAACGAGCAATTCAACTTCCTCCAAAGCCAAATCTATGATCTCCAAAACCAAGTCTTTGAATATGAGGCGAGGTTTAAAGGTATGAGTTTGGCAGCTAGTTGTAGGACCCGTGAGACTCACTCCTCCTCTTATGATGGTGGACCACTGCCATGAAAATCCGAGGACAAGATCTCTCCTTCATAACCATCATCTTCTTCACCACCAAAGGAAAACTAAGTATCGGGTATGGGCACTCCCCTTGGCTTCCTCCAAGCTTGGGGGAGGTGCCCTGGTATCGTATCATCCCACTATCTTTTTTCCTTTACTTATTTTTGTTCGATCTTTTGCTTTAGATGAATAAAATTTTAGTTTGATCCTTTCTTGTTTGAGAGTTTGCTTAGTGATCTATCCTTGTAATCGTGTGCAAGTTATATAATAAAGTTTAGTTTGAGTTTTTGCTTTCTTTACTTTCATGTTGCAAATAAAAGAAAATAAATAAGGAATAAAAAGAGAAAGGAAATAAATAAAAGAAAGGAAATAAATCAAAAAGATCATATACTAATCCTATGGTAGGTTAGGACACCACATAAGGAAAAGTATAAGTAGAAAATTTTATTAGAGATTGACAAACATAGCATTAGCCAATGATGTAACTCATGAAAGAATTAATAAGGGAAGAGAAGATTCACATATAAGTATACTATCCTAGAAATCTTTTGTGATTGTGAGCCCTCATCAAATTATTATATGCCAAAATTGTTGACGTTGGACAAGGAAGACAACTTAATGTTTTATGTTTGTTTATGTTCACATAGAAGTCATATTGTCATGGATCCATGTGGTGCTTGCCCCCTATCTTTGCTAGCCAAAAATTATGCACTAAGTAGAGATACTACGTGTGCATCCAAAAACCCTTAAACCCAAATCTTATTTTCGAGTGTCCACCATACCTACCTAGGGATTGAGCAAGATCCCTCAAGTAAGTTGTCATCGGTGCAAAAAGGCAATAAAAATTGCTTATAAAAGTGTGAGATCATTTAGTGTAAGAGAAAATTGACATTGCACGAACTTGTGATGGTGAAAAATAAAAGCGACAGACTGCATAATAAAGGTCGCTATCACAAGGGCCAATGCAACGTGACGTTCTTTTGAATTAAGGGGTTGAGCATACAAACAAACAAGCACATGGCAACCTTTGCTTCCCTCTGTGAAGGGCCTATCTTTTACTTTTATGTATTTACTTTTATGCAAAGAGTCAAAGTTTTCCTTCTATCCTTTTCTATTTTTCTCCTTTGGCAAGAATCATGTGGTGAGGAAAGATCTAGGCATATATGTCCAATTGAATATAGATAGCATGAATTATTGTTGTTGACATCACCCTTGAGGTGAATGCGTTGGGAGGCGAAACTATAAGCCCCTATCTTTCTATGTGTTCGGTTGAAACATTTTACTCATGTGTACGCGGTGAGTGTTAGCAATCATAGAAGACTGTATGGTGGTTGAGTATGTGGACTTGCCTAAAGGCTCCGATACATGACCCTTCATGAAAAGATGATGAATTGTAGTTGCAAAGTTGATTGAGAACATAGTTTGTTGGTTTTTAATAGAGTTTTTGCTTTATACTTCAATAGTGTGATGAATTGTCACTTATTCATGGGAAGTATATGACAAAAGTTCTATGATAAAAGTCTTATATTTAATTTTGTTATTGTTATAATAATCTACATGATGCTTCTATCCATATTTTGTTTTTATCGACACCTCTCTCTCTAAGCATGTGGACATGTTTTTCGATTTCGGTTTTCGCTTGAGGACAAGCGAGGTCTAAGCTTGGGGGAGTTGATACGTCCATTTTGCATCATGTTTTCTTACTGTTATTTTTAATGTTTTTATCCATAATAATGCTTTTTGGAGTAATTCTAATGCCTTTTCTCTCATAATATGCAAGGTATACACAAAGAGGGAGAATTTCGGCAGCTGGGAATCTGCACCTGGAAAAGCTACGTCACGCCACCTATTCTGCACAACTCCAAACAAGCTGAAACTTCACGGATATTTTTTATGGAATACTTGAAGAATATTGGAGCAAATAACTACCAGAGGGGCCCCACCAGGCGGGCACAGCCTGCCTGGGCGCGCCAGACAGGACTTTCGGGACGGAGCGCCGCCGTCTTGAGGCGGAACTTGGGCAGGAGCACTTTTGCCCTCTAGCAGAGCGATTCTGTCGGCGGAACTTCCCTCACGGAGGGGGAAATCATCATCATCATCACCAACAACTCTCCTATATTGGGGAGGACAATCTCCATCAACACCTTCAACAACGCCATCTCATCTCAAACCCTATTTCATCTCTTGTGTTCAATCTTGTTACCGGAACTATAGATTGGTGCTTGTGAGTGACTAGTAGTGTTGATTACATCTTGTAGTTGATTACTATATGGTTTATTTGGTGGAATATTATATGTTCAGATCCAATATTCTATTTAATACCCCTCTGATCTTGAGAATGATTATCATTTGTGAGTAGTTACTTTTGTTCTTGAGGTCACGGGAGAAATCATGTTGCAAGTAATCATATGAACTTGATATGTGTTCGATATTTTGATAGTATGTATGTTGTGATGGTGTCATGTGAACGTCTACTACATGACACTTCACCATATTTGGGCCTAAGGGAATTCATTGTGGAGTAGCAATTAGATGATGGGTTGCGAGAGTGACAGAAGCTTAAACCCCAGTTTATGCACTATTCCGTAAGGGATCAATTGGATCCAAAAGTTTAATGCTATGGTTAGAGTTTATTCTTAATACTTTCCTCGTAGTTGCGGATGCTTGTGGGAGGGTTAATCATAAGTAGGAGGTTTGTTCAAGTAAGAACATCACCTAATCACCGGTCCACCCACATATCAAATTATCAAAGTACCGAACACGAATTAAACCAACATGATGAAAGTGACTAGATGAAAAGCCCATGTACCCTCAAGAACGCTTTGCTTATCATAAGAGACTATTTTGGCCTGTCCTTTGCCTCAAAAGGATTGGGCTACCTTGCTGCACTTTTGTTACTACTATCATTACTTGCTCATTACAAATTATCTTGCTATCAAACTACTCGGTTACTTACAATTTCAGCACTTGCAGACATCACCTTACTGAAAACTACTTGTCATTTCCTTCTTCTCCTCATTGGGTACGACACTCTTACTTATCAAAAAGAGCTACAATTGATCCCCGATACTTGTGGGTCATCATGCATTAAGGACATAATTCTTCTGTGCAGCAATGAGGATAATCCTCAGATCACAGATCAGTCTGCATCATTGCTACTATCATCTTTCAACTTAGTTTTCTCTAGGAACATATCAAAAATAAATCAGGGGAGTTATACGCGAGCTATTGATCTACAACATAGATATGCAAATACTATCAGGACTAAGTTCATGATAAATTAAGTTCAATTAATGATATTACTTAAGAACTCCCACTTAGATAGAATCCCTCAAGTCATCTAAATGATCACGTGATCCATATCAACTAAACCATGTCCGATCATCACATGAGATGGAGTAGTCTTCAATGGTGAACATCTCTATGTTGATCATATCAACTATATGATTCACGTTTGACCTTTCGATCTCCAGTGTTCCGAGGCCATGTCTGTACATGCTAGGCTCATCAAGTTTAACTCGAGTATTCTGCATGTGCAAAACAGTCTTGCACCTGTTGTATGTGAATGTAGAGCTTATCACAGCCAATCATCACGTGGTGTCTCGGCACGAAGAACTGTGCAACGGTGCATACTGAGGGAGAACACTTATACCTTGAAATTTTAGTGAGGGATCATCTTATAATGCTACTGTCGTACTAAGCAAAATAAGATGCATAAAATATAAACATCACATGCAATCAAAATATGTGACATGATATGGCCATCATCATCTTGTGCCTTTGATCTCCATCTCCAAAGCACCGTCATGATTTCCATCGTCACCAGCTTGACACCTTGATCTCCATCGTAGCGTCATTGTCGTCTCGCCAGTTATTGCTTCTACAACTATCGCTAACGCATAGTGATAAAGTAAAGCAATTACATGGCATTTGTATTTCATACAATAAAGCGACAACCATAAGGCTCCTGCCAGTTGCCGATAACTTTTGCAAAACATGATCATCTCATACAACAACGTATATCACATCATGTCTTGACCATATCACATCACAACATGCCCCGCAAAACCAACTTGGACGTCCTCTACTTTGTTGTTGAGAGTTTTACGTGGCTGCTATGGGCTTCTAGTAAGAACCGTTCTTACCTATGCATCAAAAACCACAACGGTGATTTATCAAGTTTGTTGTTTTAACATTCAACAAGGACCGTCCCCAGTCAAATTCGATTCAACTAAAGTTGGAGAAACAGACACCCGCCAGCCACCTTTATGCAAAACTAGTTGCATGTCTGTCGGTGGAACCAGTCTCATGAACGTGGTCATGTAAGGTTGGTTCGGGCCGCTTCATCCAACAATACCGCCGAATCAAAATAAGATGCTGGTGGTGCAGTATGACGATCCCCGCCCACAACTCTTTGTGTTCTACTCATGCATATCATCTGCGCATAGACCTGGCTCAGATGCCACTGTTGAGGAACATAGCATGCAATTTCAAAAAAAAATCCTACGCTCATGCAAGATCTATCTAGGAGATGCATAGCAACGAGAGGGGGAGGGTGTATCCACGTACCCTCATAGACCAAAAGCAGAAGCTTTTGACAACGCAGTTGATGTAGTCAAACTTCTTCTCGTTCTGACCGATCAAGCACCGAACATATGGCACCTCCTAGTTCTGCACACGTTCAGCTCGATGACGTCCCTCGAACTCTTGATCCACCAAAGTGTCGAGGGAGAGTTCTGTCAGCACGATGGCATGGTGATGGTGATGGTGAAGTGATCCGCACAGGGCTTCGCCTAAGCACTACGTGAATATGACCGGAGGCGTAAACTATGGAGGGGGCGCCGCACACGGCTAACAATGTTTGTTGTATGTCCTAGCAGTGCCCCCCACATATATATAGGTTGGAGGGGAGGAGAGGCAGCCATGGGGGCGCCCCAAGTAGGAGGAATCCTACTTGGGGTCCTCCCAATTTGGCCTCCCCCCTTTCCTATTCCTATTCGAAGTAGGAAGGGAAGAGGGGGAAGGGGGAATCCTATTCCCTTTTTCCTTTCCTTCTTCCCCTTTCTTTATCCAATTTCGCTAGCCCATATGGGGGGTGTACCAGCCCCTTAGTGGCTGGTGTGTTTCCCCTCTTGGCCCATTAGGCCCATATAGCTTGCCGGGGGTTGCCCGGAACCCCTTCCGGTGACCCGATACGTACCCAGTACCCCCAGAACACTTCTGGTGTCCAAATACTATCGTCCTATATATGAATCTTTACCTCTTGACCATTTTGAGACTCCTCGTCATGTCTATGATCTCATCTGGGACTCCGAACAACATTCGGTCACCAAATCACATAACTCATATAATACAAAATCGTCATCGAACGTTAAGTGTGAGGACCCTACGGGTTCGAGAACCATGTAGACATGACCGAGACACTTCTCCGGTCAATAACCAACAGCGGAACCAGGATGCTCATATTTGAAGGAAATATGCCCTAGAGGCAATAATAAAGTTGTTATTTATATTTCCTTATATCATGATAAATGTTTTTTATTCATGCTAGAATTGTATTAACCGGAAACTTAGTACATGTGTGAATACATAGACAAACAGAGTCTCACTAGGATGCCTCTACTTGACTAGCTCGTTGAATCAAAGATGGTTAAGTTTCGTGGCCATAGATATGAGTTGTCATTTGATTAACGAGATCACATCATTAGAGAATGATGTGATTGACTTGACCCATTCCATTAGCTTAGCATTCGATCGTTTAGTATATTGCTATTGCTTTCTTCATGACTTATACATGTTCCTATGACTATGAGATTATGCAACTCCCGAATACCGGAGGAACACTTTGTGTGCTACCAAACGTCACAATGTAACTGGGTGATTATAAAGGTGCTCTACAGGTGTCTCCGATGGTACTTGTTGAGTTGGCATAGATCAAGATTAGGATTTGTCACTCCGATTGTCGGAGAGGTATCTCTGGGCCCTCTCGATAATGCACATCAGTATAAGCCTTGCAAGCAATGCAACTAATGAGTTAGTTGCGGGATGATGTATTACGGAACGAGTAAAGAGACTTGCCGGTAACGAGATCGAACTAGGTATTGGGATACCACGATTGAATCTCGGGCAAGTAACATACCGATGACAAAGGGAACAACGTATGTTGTTATGCGGTTTGACCAATAAAGATCTTTGTAGAATATGTAGGAGCCAATATGAGCATCCAGGTTCCACTATTGGTTATTGACCGGAGACGTGTCTCGGTCATGTCTACATACCGTAGGGTCCGCAAGCTTAACGTTCGGTGACGATCGGTAATACGAGTTTATGTGTTTTGATGTAGTGAAGGTAGTTCGGAGTCTCGTATATGATCACGGACATGACGAGGAGTCTCGAAATGGTCGAGACACAAATATCGATATATTGGATGACTATGTTTGGACTTTGTAAGGGTTCCGGGCAAGTTCGGACAAATACCGCGGTACCGGGGAGTTACCGGAACCCCCCGGGGAGTGTAATGGGCCTATTGGGCCTTAGTGGAGAAGAGGAGGGGCGGCCAGGGCAGGCCGCGCGCCCCCTCCCCCTCTAGTCCGAATTGTACAAGGAAGGAGGGGCGACGTCCCCCTTTTCTTCCCCCACTGTGCTCCTCCCCTCTCTCCTACTCCTACTCTTGGAAGGGTTGGAGTCCTACTCCCGGTGGGAGTAGGACTCCCCTTGGGGCGCGACTAGGAGGGCCGGCCCCTCCCCCTCCTCCACTCCTTTATATACGGGGGAAGGGAGCACCCCATAGACACAAGTTGATCCGTTGATCTTTTAGCCGTATGCGGTGCCCCCTCCACCATAATCCACATCGGTCATATCTTAGCGGTGCTTAGGCGAAGCCCTGCGTCGGTAGCATCATCATCACCGTCATCACACTGTCGTGCTGACGGAACTCTCGTGCGAAACTCCGCTGGATCGTGAGTTCGTGGGACGTCACTGAGCTAAACATGTGCTGAACTCAGATGTGTCGTGTGTTCTGTACTTGGATCGGTCGGATCGTGAAGACGTACGACTACATCAACCGCGTTCTCATAACGCTTCCGCTTACGGTCTATGAGGGTACGTGGACGACACTCTCCCCTCTCGTTACTATGCATCACCATGATCTTGCGTGTGCGTAGGATTTTTTTTGAAATTACTACGTTCCCCAACAGTGGCATCCAAGCCAGGTTTATGCGTAGATGTTATATGCACGAGTAGAACACAAGTGACTTGTGGGCGATACAAGTCATACTGCTTACCAGCATGTCATACTTTGATTCGGCGGTATTGTTGGATGAAGCGGCCCGGACCAACATTACGCGTACGCTTACGCGAGACTGGTTTTACCGATGTGCTTCGCACACAGGTGGCTGGCGGGTGTCAGTTTCTCCAACTTTAGTTGAATCGAGTGTGCCTACGCCCGGTCCCTGTGAAGGTTAAAACAACACATACTTGACGAAATATCGTTGTGGTTTTGATGCGTAGGTAAGAACGATTCTTGCTCAACCCGTATCAGCCACGTAAAACTTGCAACAAACAAAGTAGAGGACGTCTAACTTGTTTTTGCAGGGCATGCTGTGATGTGATATGGTCAAGACATGATGCTAAATTTTATTGTATGAGATGATCATGTTTTGTAACAAAGTTATCGGCAACTGGCATGAGCCATATGGTTGTCGCTTTATTGTATGAAATGCAATCGCCATGTAATTGCTTTACTTTATCACTAAGTGGTAGCGATAGTCAGAGAAGCAATAGTTGGTGAGACGACAACGATGCTACGATGGAGATCAAGGTGTCGTGCCGGTGACGATGGTGATCATGACGGTGCTTTGGAGATGGAGATCAAAGGCACAAGATGATGATGGCCATATCATATCACTTATATTGATTGCATGTGATGTTTATCTTTTATGCATCTTATTTTGCTTAGTACGCCGGTAGCATTATAAGATGATCTCTCACTAAATTTCAAGGTACAAGTGTTATCCATGAGTATGCACCGTTGCGAAAGTTCGTCGTGCCGAGACACCACGTGATGATCGGGTGTGATAAGCTCTACGTTCACATACAACGGGTGCAAGCCAGTTTTGCACACGCAGAATACTCGGGTTAAACTTGACGAGCCTAGCATATGCAGATATGGCCTTGGAACACTGAGACCGAAAGGTCGAGCGTGAATCATATAGTAGATATGATCAACATAGTGATGTTCACCATTGAAAACTACTCCATCTCACATGATGATCGGACATGGTTTACTTGATATGGATCACGTGATCACTTACATGATTAGAGGGATGTCTATCTAAGTGGGAGTTCTTAAGTAATATGATTAATTGATCTTTAAATTTATCATGAACTTAGTCCTGGTAGTATTAGCATATCTATGTTGTAGATCAATGGCTCGCGTTTAGCTCCCCTGTTTTATTTTTGATATGTTCCTAGAGAAAACTAAGTTGAAAGATGTTAGTAGCAATGATGCGGATTGGATCCGTGATCTGAGGATTATCCTCATCGCTGCACAGAAGAATTATGTCCTTGATGCACCGCTAGGTGACAGACCGATTGCAAGAGCAGATGCAGACATTATGAACGTTTGGCAAGCTCGATATGATGACTACTTGATAGTTTAGTGCACCATGATTTACGGCTTAGAATCGGGGCTTCAAAGACGTTTTGAACGCCATGGAGCATATGAGATGTTCCAAGAGTTGAAATTAATATTTCAGACTCATGCCCATGTCGAAAGGTATGAGACCTTTGACAAGCACTTTGCCTACAAGATGAGGAGAATTGCTCAGCTAGTGAGCATGTGCTCAGAATGTCTGAGTACTACAATCACTTGAATCAAGTGGGAGTTAATCTTCCAGATAAGATAGTGATTGACAGAGTTCTCTAGTCACTATCACTAAGTTACTAGAACTTTGTGATGAACTATAATATGCAAGGGATAACGGAAACGATTCCCAAGCTCTTCGTGATGCTAAAATCGATGAAGGTAGAAATCAAGAAAAGCATCAAGTGTTGAAGGTTGACAAGACCACTAGTTTCAAGAAAAGGGCAAAGGGAAGAAGAGGAACTTCAAGAAGAACGGCAAGCAAGTTGTTGCTCAAGTGAAGAAGCCCAAGTCTGGACCTAAGCCTGAGACTAAGTGCTTCTACTGCAAAGGGACTGGTCACTGTAAGCATAACTGCCCCAAGTATTTGGCGGATAAGAAGGATGGCAAAGTGAATAAAGGAATATTTGATATACATGTTATTGATGTGTACTTTACTAGTGTTTATAGCAACCCCTCAGTATTTGATACTAGTTCAGTTGCTAAGATTAGTAACTCGAAACGGGAGTTGCAGAATGAACAGAGACTAGTTAAGGGTGAAGTGATGATGTGTGTTGGAAGTGGTTCCAAGATTTATATGATCATCATCGCACACTCCATATACTTTCGGGATTAGTGTTGAACCTAAATAAATGTTATTTGGTGTTTGCGTTAAGCATGAATATGATTTGATCATCTTTATTACAATACGGTTATTCATTTAAAGTCAGAGAATAATTGTTGTCCTGTTTACATGAATAAAACCTTCAATGGTCATACACCCAAGGTGAATGGTTTATTGAATCTCGATCGTAGTGATACACATATTCATAATATTGTAGCCAAAAGATGCAAAGTTAATAATGATAGTGCAACTTATTTGTGGCACAGCCGTTTAGGTCATATTGGTGTAAAGCGCATGAAGAAAATCCATGCTGATGGGCTTTTGGAATCACTTGATGCTTGCGAACCATGCCTCATGGGCAAGATGACTAAGACTCCATTCTCCGGAACAATGGAGCGAGCAACAGACTTGTTGGAAATAATACATACTGATGTATGCAGTCCGATGAGTGTTGAGGCTCGCGGCAGGTATCATTATTTTCCGACCTTCACAGATGATTTGAGCAGACATGGGTATATCTACTTGATGAAACATAAATCTGAAACATTTGAAAAGTTCAAATAATTTCAGAGTGAAGTGGAAAATCATCGTAACAAGAAAATAAAGTTTCACGATCTGATTGTGGAGGAGAATATTTGAGTTACGAGTTTGGTCTTCATTTGAAATAATGCAGAATAGTTTTGCAACTCACGCCACCTGGAACACCATAGCGTAATGGTGTGTCCGAACATCGTAACCGTACTTTATTAGATATGGTGCAATCTATGATGTCTCTTGCTGATTTACCACTATCGTTTTGGGGTTATGCATTAGAGACAACTGCATTCACGTTAAATAGGGCACCATATGAACTGTGGTTTGGCAAGAAACCAAAGTTGTCGTTTCTTAAAGTTTGGGGTTGCGATGCTTATGAGAAAAAGTTTCATCCTGATAAGCTCAAACCAAAATCGGAGAAATGTGTCTTCATAGGATACCCAAAGGAGACAGTTGGGTACACCTTCTGTCATAGATCCGAAGGCAAGACATTCGTTGCTAAGAATGGATCCTTTCTAGAGAAGGAGTTTCTCTCGAAAGAAGTGAGTGGGAAGAAAGTAGAACTTGATGAGGTAACTGTACCTGCTCCCTTATTAGAAAGTAGATCATCACAGAAATATGTTTCTGTGACTCCTACACCAATTAGCGAGGAAGCAAATGATGATGATCATGTAACTTCAGATCATACCGAACCTCGTAGGTCAACCAGAGTAAGATCCGCACCAGAGTGGTACGGTAATCCTGTTCTGGATGTCATGTTACTTGACCATGACGAACCTACGAACTATGAGGAGGCGATGATGAGCCCAGATTCCGTGAAATGGCTTGAGGCCATGAAATCTGAGATGGGATCCATGTATGAGAACAAAGTGTGGACTTTGGTTGACTTGCCCCATGATCGGCAAGCAATAGAAAATAAATGGATCTTCAAGAGGAAGACGGACGCTGATAGTAGTGTTACTATCTACGAAGCTAGACTTGTCGAAAAAGGTTTTTGAAAAAGTTCAAGGTGTTGACTACAATGAGATTTTCTCACTCGTAACGATGCTTAAGTCTGTCCGAATCATGTTAGAAAATTGCCACATTTTATGAAATCTTGCAAATGGATGTCAAAACTACATTCCTTAATGGATTTCTTAAATAAGAGTTGTATATGATGCAACCAGAAGGTTTTGTTGATCCTAAAGGTGCTAACAAAATGTGCAAGCTCCAGCGATCCATCTATGGACTGGTGCAAGCATCTCGGAGTTGGAATATACGCTTTGATGAGTTGATCAAAGCATATAGTTTTATACAGACTTGCGGTGAAGCCTATATTTACAAGAAAGTGAGTGGGAGCACTACAACATTTCTGATAAGTATATGTGAATGACATATTGTTGATTGGAAATAATGTAGAATTTTCTGGAAAGTATAAAGGAGTATTTGAAAGGAGTTTTTCAAAGAAAGACCTCGGTGAAGCTGCTTACATATTGAGCATCAATATCTATAGAGATAGATCAAGACGCTTGATAAGTTTTTTCAATGAGTACATACCTTGACAAGATTTTGAAATAGTTCAAAATGGAACAATCAAAGAAAGAGTTCTTGCCTGTGTTACAAGGTGTGAAATTGAGTAAGGCTCAAAGCCCAACCACGGCAGAAGATAGAAAGAGAATTGAAGTCATTCCCTATGCCTCAATCATAGGTTCTATAAAATATGCCATGCTGTGTACCAGATCTATTGTATACCCTACACTGAGTTTGGCAAGGGAGTACAATAGTGATCTAGGAGTAGATCACTGGACAACGGTCAAAATTATCCTTAGTGGAATAAGGATATGTTTCTCGATTATGGAGGTGACAAAAGGTCCGTCGTAAAGGGTTACGTCGATGCAAGTTTTGACAATGATCCAGATGACTCTAAGTCTCAATCTGGATACATACTGAAAGTGGGAGCAATTACCTAGAGTAGCTCCGTGCAGAGCATTGTTGAAATAGAAATTTGCAAAATACATACGGATCTGAATATGGCAGACCCGTTGACTAAACTTCTCTCATAAGCAAAACATGATCACACCTTAGTACTCTTTGGGTGTTAATCACATGGCGATGTGAACTTAGATTACTGACTCTAGTAAACCCTTTGAGTGTTGGTCACATGGCGATGTGAATGATGGGTGTTAATCGCATGGTGATGTGAACTATTGGTGTTAAATCACATGGCGATGTGAACTAGATTATTGACTCTAGTGCAAGTGGGAGGCTGAAGGAAATATGCCCTAGATGCAATAATAAAGTTGTTATTTATATTTCCTTATATCATGATAAATGTTTATTATTCATGCTAGAATTGTATTAACCGAAAACTTAGTACATGTGTGAATACATAGACAAACAGAGTCTCACTAGTATACCTCTACTTGACTAGCTCGTTGAATCAAAGATGGTTAAGTTTCCTGGCCATAGACATGAGTTGTCATTTGATTAACGAGATCACATCATTAGAGAATGATGTGATTGACTTGACCCATTCCGTTAGCTTAGCATTCGATCGTTTAGTATAGTGCTATTGCTTTCTTCATGACTTATACATGTTCCTATGACTATGAGATTATGCAACTCCCGAATACCGGAGGAACACTTGGTGTGCTACCAAACATCACAAGGTAACTGGGTGATTATAAAGGTGCTCTACAGGTGTCTCCGGTGGTACTTGTTGAGTTGGCATAGATCAAGATTAGGATTTGTCACTCCGATTGTCGGAGAGGTATCTCTGGGCCCTCTCGATAATGCACATCAGTATAAGCCTTGCAAGCAATGCAACTAATGAGTTAGTTGCGGGATGATGTATTACGGAACGAGTAAAGAGACTTGCCGGTAACGAGATCGAACTAGGTATTGGGATACCACGATTGAATCTCGGGCAAGTAACATACCGATGACAAAGGGAACAACGTATGTTGTTATGCGGCTTGACCGATAAAGATCTTCATAGAATATGTAGGAGCCAATATGAGCATCCAGGTTCCGCTATTGGTTATTGACCGGAGACGTGTCTCAGTCATGTCTACATAGTTCTCGAACCCGTAGGGTCCGCGCGCTTAACATTCGGTGATGATCGGTAATATGAGTTTATGTGTTTTGATGTACCGAAGGTAGTTCGGAGTCCCGGATATGATCATGGACATGACAAGGACAAGGAGTCTCTAAATGGTCGAGACATAAAGATCGGTATATTGTATGACTATCTTTGGACTTCAGAATTGTTCCGGGCAAGTTTGGACAAATACCGGAGTACCGGGGAGTTACCAGAACCCCCTGGGGAGTGTAATGGGCCTATTGGGCCTTAGTGGAGAAGAAGAGGGGCGTCCAGGGTAGGTCGCGCCCCCCCTCCCCCTCTAGTCCGAATTGGACAAGGAAGGGGGCGGCACCCCCCTTTCCTTCCCCCTCTCTCCTCCTTCCCTCTCTCCTACTCCTACTCTTGGAAGGGTTGGAGTCCTACTCCCCTTGGGGCGCGCCTAGGAGGGCCGGCCCCTCCCCCTCCTCCACTCCTTTATATACGGGGGAAGGGGGCACCCCATAGACACAAGTTGATCAGTTGGTCTTTTAGCCGTGTGCGGTGCCCCCCTCCACCATAATCCACCTCGGTCATATCATAGCGGTGCTTAGGCAAAGCCCTCCGTCGGTAGCCTCATCATCACCGTCATCACACCATCGTGCTGACGGAATTCCCCTGTGAAGCTCTGCTGGATCGTGAGTTCGTGGGACTTCACCGAGCTGAATGTGTACTGAACTCGGAGGTGTCGTGTGTTCGGTACTTGGATCGGTCGGATCGTGAAGACGTACGACTACATCAACCATGTTCTCATAAAGCTTCCGCTTACAGTCTACGAGGGTACGTGGACGACACTCTCCCCTCTCGTTGCTATGCATCACCATGATCTTGTGTGTGCGTAGGATTTTTTTGAAATTACTACGTTCCCCAACAATATTGGTTCCTACATATTCTACGAAGCTCTTTATCGGTCAAACCGTAGTGACAACATACATTATTCCCTTTGTCATCGGTATGTTACTTGCCCGAGATTCGATCGTCGGTATCTTCATACCTAGTTCAATCTCGTTACCGGCAAGTCTCTTTACTTGTTCCGTAATGCATCATCCCGCAACTAACTCATTAGGCACATTGCTTGCAAGGCTTATCATGATGTGCATTACCGAGAGGGCCCAGAGATACCTCTCCGATACTCGGAGTGACAAATCCTAATCTCGATCTATGCCAACCCAACAAACACCTTCGGAGGTACCTGTAGAGCATATTTATAATCACCCAGTTACGTTGTGACGTTTGATAGCACACAAGGTATTCCTCCGGTATCCGGGAGTTGCATAATCTAATAGTCAAAGGAATATGTATAAGTCATGAAGAAAGCAATAGCAATAAAACTTAACGATCATTATGCTAAGCTAACGGATGGGTCTTGTCCATCACATCATTGTCCTAATGATGTGATCCCGTTCATCAAATGATAACACATGTATATGGTTAGGAAACTTAACCATCTTTGATTAACGAGCTAGTCTAGTAGAGGCTTGCTAGAGACACAGTGTTTTGTCTATGTATCCACACATGTATCAAGTTTTCGGTTAATACAACTCTAACATGAATAATAAACATTTATCATGATATAATGAAATATAAAATAACAACTTTATTATTGCCTCTAGGGCATATTTCCTTCATCGAGTGCCTTGACTTCATATCTAAACATGTTATGGTTTCATGAATATATTTGCGTTCTTGATCTTAGCTACAAACTACATGCACCTATTATCCTTCTGAACCTTAGACCCCCCAAGGTGACCTCGAATTGGGATATTAAAGCGGATGACTTTAACTTGAGGATTTCATGTATTCACCATGTGTTAATACTTTGATATGGTTCTCTATTAAAAGGAGCGCCTTAATTACCCTTTGTTTCCATTAGGACCCCACTGCACATTCTTGCCGCAAGCACGTATGACTATCGAAATACATGCCTACATATGATTGATGAATTGGAGCTACTACGTATCACTCTATATTGTGTCTATTACATATTCAATCTCATCTGAATATCCATCACTATTCCATGCCTACACTTTAATACTATTGCCTTTGCTCAAGTTATTACTACTATACTGGAATATCCATTGCTACTCCATGCACAACATTGGAGAGCCCACCCCCACGGAGGATCGGCGGGAGTCGTGCGAAGGGAGCTGCAACCAAGTTGGCCCTTTGTGCCTTAGCCAAGCCTTGCGCCCGGGGTCGCAACACCCTTATGGCCTTTTTGCCCCAATGTCGTGGCAGGGTTGACTCTCCTTCCCATGGCTAAGGCATGCAAAAGGTGTCGCAACCCCATCGCACCTCCGCTAACTTGTAGGAGACCGTGAGCCAAGCTCGTCCGCAAGAAGGGAGCCACCAAAGTACAAGAGCGAGCTAGCCAAGATCTCGCCACATCAAGGTAGCGCCACGGCCGACTACCACAGAGGCCATCTGACCTCACTCGTACTCCTTAAGCCTGCAACACCCATGCATTTAAAGACCACAGGGGACGTCAAAGCTTGTGGAAGCCAAATCCAAATAAGATACATGGCATGACTCTCCACAAAGCCCTAACAGGAGTCTTGCCCCTACGATAAGCCTGGAGAGAACAGGCGCCCACAAGGCCCAAGCTCCACTTGGTGCTTCCTCCCCAAATCATCAAGCCATTGGACGAGAAATTGCAGAAAGCTCAGGGTGCCCAAGGAACCTATGTAAGGAACGTCCGCCTCACCCCATGCGAGCCCAGGCGTCCCTGAAATACCTTCACACAGGACAAATACAAAACACCATGGATAGGGTGGATAAAATGACATGGATGCCTGCCAAGATCCCCTATTAGCAAGGCGCTCATATGATACCTGCCATCAATAACAACATCACCGACTCATGGGCCGCCACCCTCAACAACGGCTTAGACCTCAACAAGCCCTGCAAGCTACTATCACAAGCTACTTGTCCTGCCCGCCGCAAGCTACTATCACAAGCCTCACGACATCACGAGAGGTCAGGATCATCGCTCCGTTGGGTTGTGCAGCTTTGGCAACCCTCGATGCCATGTCGAGTCTCAACCATAGTTGCGTCGGTGACTCGAAGGATCAACCCCCGTTTGAGGATCTGCCTCGTTGTACGATCATCGAGCTTGATGATGTCTCAAGCTCACCCGCCTCCCTGGGGGGCACGCGAAGGAAAGGAGTTTTCTTTCATGCATAAATCTCGTAGGAAGCACAGGAAGATCCAACACAGAGCACGCCTTCGGAAGCATGCCCTCCAAGCACCAAGGAAGACTCTTGCCCCCAAAAGCGGACAGAAGCCGACCCAACGGCCCTCGCGGCATGAAGAAGTCACATTGAGCGCTCGTGCGCCGCAAGAAGGCGCCGGCTTGCTCCCCAAGCCGCCACAATAAAAGCAAGCCCAATTCTCAATGCTACCTTCGTCCCCAGCAGAAGCCCAGGCCAACAAGCAACCCCCTCGTAATGGAGGTCGAGGACATGCCCTTCCTATGCAAGCTCGAGAAACCAACTATTAAGAAGGTCATGGGAAATTCCACCTCATTGCATCTCATGAAAGTATACACTATCGCCACCTTCCTAAGGAGACGACCCCGTGGAAGTGTGTGATGTCCTCCCACTCCCACGTGCACGAAGACTTTTTTGCTATTATCAACAAGGTCAAGTTAGCTCCGCTAGGAAGACTTTTTTGCTATTATCAACAAGGTCAAGTTAGCTCCGCTAGGGAAGTGACGACATCAATGCGGCGACGGCGACTTGGTTTGGCGGTGGTAGTCGCCGTTCGATGATCTAGAGAACTTGATGCAAATTTCATTATGTTTAAGATGCTTTGTACTCTGAACTTTTATAGACTTTTTTGCTGTCATCAACAAGGCGGCCGCAGCGTCGGCTTGGTTTGGTGGTGGTAGTCGCCGTTTAATGGTCTAGAGGCCTTGATGTAAATTTTATTATTTTTTAATCAAAAGAGGTTTCCCCCCACCCTATTTTATTAGATGTAAATTTTATTATGTTTAAGGTGCTTTGTACTCTGAACTTTTATACACATTTGGATCTTTTGAAAAAAGAGAAGGAGGGCACGGAGACAGTGGCCGGATCGCTGGGGTTGACGACGGGTGTCACTTACTCCGGGAGTCCGGGTGGAAGAGTGAATGTTTGATTGTGGTGAGTGCAAACGCGTTCCTCCACCAGCAGATGGCATCCAATGATCCAACATCCAATAAAATCCCAAATTCCCAACCAATACCAGAGTACGAGCTCATATCTTAAGAGCATAACCACATCCCGTTCCATTTGGAATGGCACTTGCCACCCAGCAGCACCGAGGCCAATTCCACTTGACAACAAAAAAGAATATCTCACGTCACTAATAGCACGGCTTCCCTACTCTGCTGCCTGCCTGACTTCCTACTACTCACATCCTACAACAGAGCGACGACGCTCAAGAGCAGTGCGGTGACGACGATCCGGACGAACGACGTCACATCGCCGGCTGCCCGCCGGGAGCCAGAGTCCGTGGTGGAGTTCGACGACGGCGCCAGCGAGGTACCGTTCAGCAACGCGCTGCCGTTCTTCCCACTATAGACACAAGATCCATGGCCTGCACAAGCAAAGAGACGTTCCCACGGCATGAGTCCAAGAATGCGAAAGAACAGGCAAGGAAGTTACTGCAGGGAAGGCTGTGGAGCTTACTCGGATCGGTCGTGGTGATCACGGCGACGCCGGAGAAGTAGCACGTCCCGGAGCCCATCCCCATCCCATGGTAGTAGGCATTGAACGCGTACGTGGCGTGATCCTCCACGGTGTCCGGGTCATAGCACGGCTTCCCCTGCGTCAGCACGGAGCAGTCCACCTTCCCCGGGCCGCACGCCCAGTCGAGCGCGGCCTGCAGCATCTTCTCGTCCGCGCCCTCCCGCGCCACGCAGTAGGTCTGGTTCGTCGTGTCGTTGGCCAGCAGCACGCCGGAGCCCGTCAGGTGCAGCGCGTACGCCGGGATGCCGTTCATGTCGAACAGGCCCCAGTACTTCTCGGACGCCGTCCCGGGGCGGGTGTCCTCGTCGTACAGCTCGTAGATGAACGTCGGCACGGCCACCCCGGGGTGCTTCGGCGTGCCGGTGACGTTCATGACGTGCCGGATGAGGTTGCTGTTGTACGTGTCGGCGTTGTCGTTGTTGGCGTCCGGCTCGGCGGACGCGTCGCCCTTGTGCGGCCACCCGGTCTCCGTCACCATGACCGGCACGTTGGTGACGTTGAGGTACGCCATGGCGAAGTAGGCGGCGTCCACGACGGCGTCGAAGACGTTGGTGTAGTGCAGCAGGGTGTTGGCGTCCACGGCCTCCTTGTTGGGCGGCAGCGGCCGGAACAGCGCGTAGTCCAGCGGGATGACGCCGTTGGAGCGCATGTAGTCGTAGTACGGGTAGACGTTGAGCATGAGCGGGGCGCCGGTGGACTGCAGGAACTTGAGCATCGGCACGATCACGGGGTCCAGCGAGCGGTTGAAGAAGGCCTGCGACGGTGGGAAGGAGTCGAGGATGATGGAGGACGAGTGCGGCGTGGAGATCTTGATGTACTTGTCGAGCGCCGCGGCCACGAGCGCGTTTTGGAGGTAGCGCATGGCGGGCATGATGAGCGGGGCGGCGTTGGGGAGCGTGGAGAGCACCTCGGAGCCGACCGCGATGGCCGTGATGTTCACGGAGGGGTAGTGGGCGGCCACGTTGCGTGCCACCCACTTGGCCGCCGTGGCATTGGAGTTGCCGATGGCGAGGAGCTGCTCGTTGGGGACGGAGATGATGACGCGGATGCCGGTGTTGGCGAGCGCCGACAGCATCCCCGGATCGGCGTCGTAGAGGCGGATGTGCCGGATGTTCTGCGAGCGGAGCAGCGTGGTGATCTGCGTGGCAGCCGGCACCGATGACATGGCCGTGCCGATGTTGACGCCGATGTACGCCCCTGCACGCCAATGTAAAAATATCAGACAACAGAGCTATCTACGCGTACCAAAGTTCTGCACAAACGTGGCATGCATCTTTTAGGCCATCATCAGATGCAAATACATTCTCCGTGTTTTAGTTTAGGCGAGAGAACAAAGTGCATCATAGAGCAGGAATCTTTGCTGAAACATATACTAATGCACAGACATGCGTGACGGCGATGCTAAAGTATCATGAACAAAACAGTAATAAATTGACAAGTACAAAAAGAGAAGGGAGGAATGTTTTATAAAGCTGAAAACAAGCCAATCCTCCGGTTTTCATATCGCGAGAAATGGGCATGGGACATTTGGGAGGGGGCACACGGCTAGCTGTAAAGCACAAACTGGGTATGGGAGTATGGGGAAAGATGTTGGGAACAACAGCCCAGCACAGTGGCTTTGGTCTTTCGTGCGGCCATCCGCGCAATCCCGGGCTCCGGTGGGTGCACTGCAGTGCACCTCTCTGCTGCACTCGCGCAGACACGGCAAGCAAAGCTAAGGTGTGCCTGTGTCGCGTACGCCATGGACGTGACTTCATTAACCACGCAGGGCCCGCTGGCCAGTACTACGACACACTGCCATGTGGTCCCATGAAACATCATCTTCTCCTTTCACAGTCAAACGGGTAGAACTGGCAGAGCGAGACGGTGCTGTGCACGCTCAGAGTAGCGACCAGTGTCATGTCGCAATCGGCATGTGATCCGTGACATGATTAGTGAGTCATTTCCACCGGGTTAACCCTGATGATTAACACCAAACCCTACTCCGGGAGGGAACGGTCAGTGGTTTGACCATGAGATACTACTGCTTGACCACGATGGACGCCCACCGACACGGTGCCCAGCTTAAGAAAACCTTGCCAGTAACCCGGTGTTGCAGCACATGCATCCTATGGGTAATTACCGGCTGGAGAGCAGAAGAGGAGGACAGGGAGGACCCGCAAAGGCTGACGCTAAACATGGGCCGCCGTACGAGCTCAGCGGCCATCGTCTCTTTCTGCTTAAACTTATGTGCACAAAGCCATCACAGATTCATGGGATGCCGGGGTTGGTTCTTGGTTATCTGGTCACTGCATTATTTTAGTACGTATAGGTGTGAGACCGTTTGATGCTACTGGTAAGACCGTTTGATGCTACTGGTAATATTCCTTGCCCTAGCTCCAAGTAAATCTTATTCTAAGCCCATATTGATAGAATACAATGATAACAGGACCAGATGTTCTTATGGAACGTGCATAACTTGTATAAAAACTAGCCCGTTGCACGTGAAATGAGCAAGGCAAGAATACACGGCCTGGAAAAGCCGAGAGAAGGGAATCCCATGGAGACCGGGTCGGAAGGAATAGGCCGAGCAGGACGAGTAGTCAAATCCAAACCCCAAAAGATACTGCTTGATTTACCCGTATCCCATACCACTCCTAGCAATTACTCAAATGTTAAGAGAAAGATACTTATAATCTGATGGTAAGAGAAAGCTGATGGCTGAACATTCCTAGCAGGACAAGCCAGAAACACACCGGATCATAAGACGACAACGGAAACAAATCCAAGAGAAAGGGACGGCCCTAGTTCGACTAGTCTCTGTCACATCCAGGCTGGGCTCCCAGGGTTGCAGTAAGAAACTAAGAATGATAAAAATCCAGCCTAGCTAGTAGTAGAATCAGCACTGCTGCGGCACGGAGATCGCCCGAGATGGAAAAGCATGCACGGTGAAAGAAAAGAACTAACCATGTACTACAAGAAATGCCCGACATGGGTATACAGGAATAGAAAGAAGCGAAGAAACAAACTCACCATCCTCGCCGTGAATAGCTTCGGCGGCGGCCAGCAGCAAGAGGAGGAAGAAGTGGAGCTTCGCCATGTCGTCGCCAAAAGAAAAGGCCCAGCCAGGAGTTCCAAACTACTTTGGCCCGGTCAGCCTTTGGCTTCCTGTCTCGCTCTGTCTTCTCCGCTCTGTTCTCTCTCTCCCAGCACGGGAGAAGTAAAAGTAACCTAGCTAGCTACTACTTTTCTTCAAGATCCAGACTGCCTAACTTGGAGGATGATAACTTAGCAAAGAAGAGCAAACCGAAGAAGCCAAAGGCAACCTGATAGGAAGAGGAAGCCGAAGAAGTGGAGGGGGGATGAGAGGGGGAGAAGCAGGGGTCGAGAGGAAGAAGAGAAGCTGGACAGGCCGGGGAGGTGTGGCGAGTGGGCCTATTAATATGAGGACGCAGAAAAGGAGGGGCTTTTGTGCAAAAGTAGGGACGCAGCCCAATGGGAGGGGGAGCCCACCAATGGATGGATCCGTTGCTTCGGGCGAGTACCCCTTCCCGGTGCCTCGTCCGTCACTGACAGCTGCGCCCACCACGTCTGGGCGGCCCGCATGTCAGCAAGCAAGGCATCTTTCCGGGGACAGCCTACGGTTAAGCAGCACGGATCACATGGCGCATGTCAGACATCCGACGGCTGCGATGCGATCACGGGGAGCCGAGAGGCGGTGTTCGCGGGTTTCCCTCTCGTCCACCCACCCGGCGCTGACCCTTGCCTACGTATGCTCGACTGAGATGTGGACCCTCCAGGAATGCCTGGTCCCGTAGTACTGTGCTGGCGTCCATCTCTGCGCCGCTTCCCCAGCCTAGGACAACGGGAAAGAAACGAACAAGCCACAGTAAAGCGCTGCGTGCTCACCGACGTGTGGGCCGTGGGGGCGGACCCACGTGTCAGCTGCAGCTGAACACCAGGCGATGGGACAGTGGCACAGACAGGTGGGCGCGCCATACGAGGAGAGGAGGAGGAGGAGTTCTCCGGCGTGGAGGAGCAACGGTCAAAAATTGGCGACTCCGCCATGTGGTTCGGCTCTGGGCTGGAGGCGGAGGGGGTTGATTGGGTGCGCCGCGCGGTGCCCGCCATGGCACGCACGCACGCTGGCTTCTTCGGCTTTTGGACCCAACGGTCGTATTCGCATGCTCGCACAGACAGGCCAGGCCGCCTCGGCGACATGACCGTAGCTGTACCATCGGCTGCTGGAATGCAGTGCTCCTTTCTCCTTTCACTTTCTTTTTCCTTGCGTGCTTTGGTGATACTACGATGCTTGAAGGTCGCGAATGGGTTGTTAAATTTGATCCGAGGCATGTCGCGTGCACCGGTGAAAGTTTGTTTCTCCCTATGACCAAGGGAATATATGGCCAAGCGGATGTGTTCATTGTTTAAGGCATTGTTTAAGGGAGAATAAGTTAAAGACACTATAAGGGCATCTCCAACCTCAAGCCGCAAATTTCCTCCTGCATTCGTCTGCGGACAGAGGGACCAGTCCGCAGACATTGAGAAACAAGAACCATGGGAGATTCCCTGACTCCTCAGCGATCAACGACTGGTGGCTGTCGGATCCTTTTGCTTGATGGGTTTTCAGACGTCGGATCGAGCCACTGGAGGCCGTCGGCCGTCGGATCGAAGCAGCGCTCCTGTAGCAACAAACAGTTTCACCCCGCGTAAATATCTCGTGCCACTGGCTGTAATTGGCATTGCCCCGTCGAGGGTAGTTTCATCTTTTCACCTTTTGCCCATGTGCGTGTTGGGCGCTGGTTGGATGAGGTAAGGGAGATCGGCTGCTACATCCCTGTGCTCCCATTCTCCCTCGCAAGAACCCTAGCCGCCACTCCCATCGTGCGCTTCCTGCAGCCATCGCTCATTTCTCTCCCGTTGGCGTTGCTCTCCCCATCAACCTCGCCCCATCAACAACTAGTGAAGACACAAGAAACAAATGCTAAGTATTGGCTTTTCCTTTTTAGAACGCAAGACATTCTATCTCATGTTGATTTCATGAAGTTGGTAGTAACCCTCTAGGTATTTTGGACGACGAGACGAAAACCTATCCATGAGGGCACATTCCAAAAGCCCATTGTTGACACATCTTGTTGTTGTGAGATTTATTTCTGAACTAGAATCCATTAAGGGGATAACAAGAAGTGACAGGACTGTTCAAAATATTCAACAAATGATGCAATCCACTGCTTAGAAGCCCCTCCTTCTGACCAAGCAAAGATAAATGTTGATGGGGGTGGCTCCTGTCAAGATAACATCGGTGTTGCCGTTGCGGTGTGTAGAGATTCTGTTGGCAACTACCTTGGATCATCCTCTATCGCCTTCTCGGGGTTGTCTGGTCCTGCAATGTTACTTGTCGTGAAGCAATCACTCTCGTTGAGGATCTGCTGCTGCAAAGAATCATTATTGCATGTGATTGTAAGCCAGCTGTGGAAGACATCAGATATGGAAGTAGAGGAGCACATGCCATAGTTATCAAGGAGACTGTGAGAAAGAAATCAGTTTTGCCAACTGTGATGTTTTGTTTGAAGGATGAGCTTCTAATCAAGAACCACACATCCTTGCTAAATTCTCTCTCTCGCTTGCTCAGGGTCGCCACTTGTGGCTTACCATACCTCATGATCCAAATTGTATTCCTTTGAACATTTTAGTTGATCAATGGCGCCACCCAGAAAATAGCATTGCACATTTTATAAAAAGACCATGGATTCTTTAGAATTGGCGCGCAGGTTGAGAATTAAGCTAACCGATATAAAGAAGAAAAACTTTTTAAAATAGTTGGATGATTTATTGCCTTCATTGTCCACGTCCAGCACCATCTTATCCCACGGGATCATGTGAAGCTTGGTGCCTTTGTGTCCCCCATGCGAAGGTAGCCCACCTTTCATGAGTTCGTGACCTATAGTAGCGCCCCCGTGATTTGTCTATTTTTTATGGTCCTTCTTATACCCATACTTCACACATAGTGCTTTTTCCGGGTAGCTACACATGTGATGGTACAAATAATCTCAAAGAGAAAAGCACATGGAAAGCGCCCAACATGGATCCTAGAACAACATCTTCTGGACCTGATCGTCGTTGTTGGTTTGATTTGGTACTAGCAAGCTCGTGTAGTCGAGGTTGCTATGGATATAGCGTCCTTGACATCACTATCATCTCCTTTGAAGCATGCCATCGCAATATCACCGGAGCAGTCGGATCGCCATCACCGCATCATCGTGGTCGTCGAACCATGCCATCGCACCGTCATCAAAACAACCATGCTCGTCGTCACATTGTCGCATCCGTGAAACATGTCATTGCAGGATAAGAATGTCTTTTTTACCTAGTTGTGCATGCACCAACACGTCCTTATTTACCACTACTACTGGATCACAAGTCCTTGTCAAACTTTTGCAAGGTTTGTTAATAGCCCTGATTACTTATTCGCCATGGTAGACACCACCAATGATGCAAGTGGGCTCCTTACACGGACATCTCCTACCCAAATGTCATCGGGGTCTACGAGTAATAAAAGATCATCGACAATGGGAAGAAGCAGGAGTCCCTGGCAGACCTTTTCGCGGCCATCATGACCCCGTCCACATTGACAGGAAGAAAGACGTCAAGAACAAGCTGAAGAAAATATGCCCTAGAGGCAATAATAAAGTTGTTATTTATATTTCCTTATATCATGATAAATGTTTATTATTCATGCTAGAATCGTATTAACCGGAAACTTGATACATGTGTGAACTCATAGACAAAACAAAGGGTCCCTAGTATGCCTCTACTTGACTAGCTCGTTAATCAAAGATGGTTAAGTTTCCTAACCATATACATGTGTTGTCATTTGATGAACGGGATCACATCATTAGGAGAATGATGTGATGGACAAGACCCATCCGTTAGCTTAGCATAATGATCGTTAAGTTTTATTGCTATTGCTTTCTTCATGACTTATACATATTCCTCTGACTATGAGATTATGCAACTCCCGAATACCAGAGGAACACCTTGTGTGCTATCAAACGTCACAACGTAACTGGGTGATTATAAATATGCTCTACAAATGTCTCTGAAGGTGTTTGTTGAGTTGGCATAGATCAAGATTATGATTCGTCACTCCGTGTATCAGAGAGGTATCTCTGGGCCCTCTCGGTAATGCACATCACTATAAGCCTTGCAAGCAATGTGACTAATGAGTTAGTTGCAGGATGATGCATTACGGAACGAGTAAAGAGACTTGCCGGTAACAATATTGAACTAGGTATGAGGATACCGACGGTCGAATCTCGGGCAAGTAACATACCGATGACAAAGGGAATGACGTATGTTGTTATGCATTTTGACCGATAAAGATCTTCGTAGAATATGTAGGAGCCAATATGAGCATCCAGGTTCCGCTATTGGTTATTGACCGAAGATGTGTCACAGTCATGTCTACATAGTTCTCGAACCCGTAGGGTCCGCATGCTTAACGTTCGATGACAATTTGTATTATGAGTTATGTGTTTTGGTGACCGAAGTTTGTTCGGAGTCCCGGATGAGTTCACGGACATGACGAGGAGTCTCGAAATGGTCGAGAGGTAAAGATTGATATATAGGAGGGTAGTATTCAGACATCGGAAGGGTTCCAGAGTGTATCGGATACATACCGGAGTAACGGAGGGGTTACCGGAACCCCCCGGGGAAAGATATGGGCCATATGGGCCATAGGAGGGAGGCTAAGCAGCCCACAAGGGGCAGGTGCAGCCCCACAAGGGATGAGGCCGAATTGGACTAGGGAACGGGGCGCCACCCCCTTCCCTTCTCCTACTCCCTCTCCTTTCCCCCTTTCCCCCTCCATGAGAAGGAAAAGAAGGGGGGCTGAATCCTACTAGGACTAGGGTCCTAGTAGGACTCCCCCCTTATGGCGCGCTCCCTAGGGCCGACCTCCTCCCTCTCCCTCCTTTATATACGTGGGCAGGGCACCCCTTGGAGACACAACAATTGTTCCAAGCCGTGTGCGGCATTTCTCTCCATAGTTTGCTCCTCCGGTCATAGCATCGTAATGCTTAGGCGAAGCCCTGCGCGGATCACATCACCATCACCGTCACCACGCCATCGTGCTAACGGAACTTTCCCTCGCCCCTCTGCTGGATCAAGAGTTCGAGGGACGTCATCGGGATGAACGTGTGCAGAACTCGGAGGTGTCATACGTTCGGTACTTGATCTGTTGGATCACGAAGATGTTCGATTACATCAACCGCGTTAACCTAACGCTTCCGCTTTCAGTCTACAAGGGTACATGGACACACTCTCCCGTCTCGTTGCTATTCATCTCCTAGTATTCGGACACCGGAAGGGTTCCGGAGTGTATCGGGTACATACCAGAGTACCGGAGGGGTTACCGGAACCCCCTGGGGAAAGATATGGGCCATATGGGCCATAGGAGGGAGGCTAACCAGAGGGCTGGTGCACCCCCCCCACAAGGGATGAGGCCGAATTGGACTAGGGAAGGGGGCGCCACCCCCTTTCCTTCTCCTACTCCCTCTCCTTTGCCCCTTTCCCCCTCCATGAGAAGGAAAAGAAGGGGGGCCGAATCCTACTAGGACCAGGACTAGGAGTCCTAGTAGGACTCCCCCCTTATGGCGCGCTCCCTAGGTCCGGCCTCCTCCCTCTCCCTCCTTTATATACGTGGGCAAGGCACCCCTTGGAGACACAACAATTGTTCTAAGCCGTGTGCGGTGTTTCTCTCCAGAGTTTGCTCCTTTGTTCATAGCGTCGTAGTGCTTAGGTGAAGCCCTGCACGGATCACATCACCATCATTGTCACCACGCCGTTGTGCTGACAGATCTTTCCCTCGACCCTCTGCTGGATCAAGAGTTCGACGGACATCATCGAGCTGAACATGTGCAGAACTCGGAGGTATCATACGTTCGGTACTTGATCGGTTGGCTCGCGAAGACGTTTGACTACATCAACCGCGTTAACCTAATGCTTCCGCTTTCAGTCTACGAGGGTACGTGGACACACTCACTACTGCAGGATGCTACTAATGCGACACTACGATCAGAGACCCTTCGACGAAACTGTGTGCGATGCAATAATTGCAAACGGTGGTGTAAAAAACCATCAAAAAAGGTGCAAAACGTTTGCGATGGAGGATGCATCAAACATGGTTCAGATTTTACTTGCGTGTGCGATGCAGGGCATATGGTTCAGTTCAATTAACCATTTGCGCTGAGGAGGAACAAAAGAAACGGGCATCCAGATGAAGGTGTGTGCGATGTACAGCATACGGTTCACTCGGATGAACTGTTTGTGATTAGGCAACACAAAAGAAACGGTCAGCCAGATCAAGGTGTGTGCGATGTACAACATACAGTTCACTCGGATGAACTGTTTGTGATTAGGAAACACAAAAGAAACAGTCAACCAGATCAAGGTGTGTGCGATATACGACATGCGGTTCAATCGGATGAACTGTTTGCGTTGAGATAAGAGAACAGGAACGGTTCAATATAACAAATACCATAAATATTGCAAGGTTCAAATTCAAAGATTAGAACGCCCAAATTCAAACATTGCAAACATCATCATTTTTGAAAAGTGATCAGCTGCTGACAAGTCATGTATGGGTTTGACACAATGACTTCCAATTGCTTAGCCATATGCTCTTCCAATACGAATTTCAGCTTTTTTGGAGCCTCTTCCATTCTGCAGTACCTGTCGGCTCTGATCAACATACCATTCATCTTTCCTAATTAAATGCGTGTTCAACCTCAGTACCTCAGCACCTTTGCTCTGGCAAGAAAGAACCTGGTGAGTGTAATCCCTGGTAAGGTCCCTCGGTGGGAGTTCAAAGTAATATTTAAGAGATGCAGATCCAGGCATTCGATGTGATTATCGTTATAAACATTATCCACCTCCGGGCCTATTATTATCTGCAAAAGTAGAGAACGTGTTAGTGCCTACATGCAGTTTTGAACACTTCTACACACCCATTTGGTTTGCAGGATTTGTAAAATGCACCAACGTGCAATCCTCGATCTGACATGATTAACATGGGCATTTGATTACAATCTAGAAACATGTAGCCTTCTTCACAAGAGGTTGGATTGGATGAAAATTCCCTAAGAAAACTAGTACAGATGAATCCAAAGGAGAAATGCTTATGGACGATTGTAACCATATGAATCCAGCAACCAATATGGGGTGGGGGTGTATGTCCAAAAACCTCCAAAATTCCTTGAGAAATCGTAGTACATTGTCATTGTAAACTTGGGAAAAGGTGCAAAAAATTTAACCCCTTATGGTTAACATTTAACAGGAAAGGAACATCACCTCGATATACAACTTCTTCAGGCACGGAAAGCATCTCAGGCAACTGACAACTTAGTCCAGGTTGGGGCTGACAGATTCTAGTGCCAAGACCTTCACTGTGGCCAGAATCTGGGTGAAGCTTTGCTGGATGACAGACGAACATATATCTTCAAAACTAGAAATAAAGTTGATATCAAGAAGGAGAGGTATAAGGCGACCGTTGTACCTGAAAGTAGTAGTATTTGATAGACGAGTAGCCCACCACTATCAATTTCGCCGCAGAAATGACATTGATTCTTGTTGGACCTTGTTGATCAACTACAAGTAATCTCTCAAGTGAAGGTGTGTCCTCAATGACCATATTGTGGTCCACCTTTTGTGATCTCTCATTGCAGCACTAGTAACACACATAAATAGTCCGGAGAGTCCTGGAGGTGATGTGCAAGGTACTCGACCAATTCATCGCCTGAAGACGAAGGAACTCGAGTGTAGTACAGCTGTGGAGCACGCGCTCCATGTCATCCTTTGGGATGCAGACGGCGACGAGCTCGAGGTGCTTCAGTCGTGGTAGAAAAAGAGCGGGCGCATCACTTGGTGAGGCACGGCGTGGGCGTGAAGCGGATCGCGGACGTTTGCAGGAAGCGCATATGCCCATCATTAAAACTGAGCTTCTCGAGCTGATCTATGGCGGTGGATCGGAACCACCCGTCAAGCTTGGCTCAGTCCTTGCCATTGGAATGGAACTTGCCCGTGATAAGGCCTTTTGGTTAGCCCATGGTGACTGCCAAGGATCTGGGAGAACGCATCCAAGCTTTGGAGATAGCCATGGCAGAGCTTGTGGGCATCGAGGAGGTCGACAAGGGTGATGAGCCATAGGGGGCTCCACCGCTAGGAAAGGGCGGCTGTCCTCGCCCGATATTTGATTGGGAGGAGGGATATGATGACTATCAACATATCATCGGGGAGGTTGTTGATGAAGTCTAGGCCTGCTGGAGTCGCTTGCGGTTCTTTCTTGACCCGCCTCCGCTTGCTGGCAGCCTCGTTCTCCACCTCGTCGGCGGCGACGGAAACCTCTATCTCCATATTCACGCCGTGCTCCGGTGCTTCAGTAGCCCCGACGTCGCCACTCCCTCCAATGGGGCGCTTTAGCGACATCCTCATACACTGACGCCTTTGAGGACTCAAAGCGGTGTCGAGGATGCGGGCGGAGAGAGAGGATTGTGTGTGTGGCGAGGATGGGGAGGTGCGGCCGCTCGGTGGCGCCATTAATACGGACCAGTGGGAGCGAGGCGGGCGGCGGTTCAAGGCTGTCTCGCTTCCCGGTGAGAACGACTGCTTAATCTCTATGAATGAAATATATGCTTAATTACTGAATTTTAGTTGCAAAAAATAGATAGTGCCATTGATTTTTAGCTGCATACTTTGACAAATCGCAGTGTCTATTGGCTTAGCGCCAAAGTATGAATTTAATTTGCATACCGTAATCTGAACCGTTTGCGTTGAAGAGATGCACAGATCCTGCATTGAATAGCTTGCACGCTTCCCAGTGAGCCTGCGCACCGGACTGCGCACGCATGCCTCCCGTTCAGTCAAGCAGCTATCTGATGCCGCTTGAAGCTATGTCGTTATTTCCCCAAAGAGGAAGGGATGATGCAGCACAACGGCAGTAGGTATTTCCCTAAGATATGAAACCAAGGTTATCGAACCAGTAGGAGAACCAAATAACACAACGTAAACAACCCCTGCACACAAATAACAACACTTCGCAACCCGACGTGTTGAAGGGGCTGTCAATCCCTTTCGGGGTACGACGCCAGAAATTGCGTGATGACGGGAGAAAGTTGTAATAGATTAAATAAATAGATCGCAAATAAAATAAAGTCTAGCAAAGTATTTTTGTATTTTTGGTCTAATAGATCTGAATAAAAAGTGCAAATAAAATAGATTGCAAAGCAAATATATGAGAAAGAAGACCCCGGGGGCGTAGGTTTCACTAGTGGCTTCTCTCGAGAAAAATAGCAAACGGTGGGTAAACAAATTACTGTTGGGCAATTGATAGAACTTCAAATAATTATGACGATATCCAGGCAATGATCATTACATAGGCATCACGTCCAAGATTAGTAGACCGACTCCTGCCTGCATCTACTACTATTACTCCACACATCGACCGCTATGCAACATGCATCTAGTGTATTAAGTTCATGGAAAAACGGAGTAATGCAATAAGAACGATGACATGATGTAGACAAGATCTGTTTATCTATATGGCGGTAGATATAGATCTCGTCTTTTTATCCTTAGTAGCAATGATACATATGTGTCGGTTCCCTTTATGTCACTGGGATCGAGCACCGTAAGATCGAACCCACTACCAGGCACCTGTTCCCATTGCAAGATAAATAGATAAAGTTGGCCAAACAAAAACCAAATATCGGAGAAGAAATACGAGGCTATAAGAGATCATGCATACAAGAGATCAAAGAAACTCAAATAACTTTCATGGATAAAAAAAGATATAACTGATCATAAACTCAAAGTTCATCAGATCCCAACAAACACACCGCAAAAGAGTTACATCATATGGATCTCCAAGAGACCATTGTATTGAGAATTCAGCGAGAGAGAGAGAGAGAGAGAGAGAGAGAGAGAGAGAGAGAGATAGATAGATAGATAGATAGATAGATAGAGAGAGAGAGAGAGCCAACTAGCTACTAACTACGACCCCGAAGGTCTACAAGGACCTACTCATGCATCATCGGAGAGGCACCAATGGAGGTGGTGAACCCCATCCGAGATGGTGTCTAGATTGGATCTGGTGGTTCTGGACTCTGCGGCGGCTGGATGAATATTTCGTCGACTCCCCTAGGGTTCTGGTATTTTGGGGGTATTTATAGAGCAAAGAGGCGGTCCGAGGGGCACCCGATGTGGGCACAACCCACCAGGGCGCACCTGGGCCTCCTGGCGCGCCCTGGTGGGTTGTGCCCCCCTCAGGGCACCCCCCAGGTGCAACCAGGGCCCATTGCCTTCCTTCTGGCTCATAAAATATCATCGTGGAGTTTCGTGGCATTTGGACTTCATCTGATATTGATTTCCTGAGATGTAAAAGACATGGAAAAAATAGCAACTGGCACTTGGCACTATGCCAATAGGTTAGTACCAAAAAATGACTATAAAATGATTATAAAACATCCAAGATTGATAATAAAACAGCATGGAACAATCAAAAATTATAGATACATTGGAGATGTATCAGCATCCCCAAGCTTAACTCCTACTCGTCCTCGAGTAGGTAAGTGATAAAAATAGAATTTTTGATGTGGATTGTTGTTCATCATGTCATATCATATTATTTTCTTTATAGCATGGACAATTGGGCTTTTATGTGATTCAAAGCAATGGTCTAGTTTTGACATAATAATTTAGATACTCAAGCATATCAACAAGCAACCATGTCTTTCAAAATATCAACGCTAAAATAAGTTATCCCTAGCCCATCATGCTCAAACAACTATCCATTCATGAAACACACTCGAATATTAACTACACCCAATACTTAAGTACGATCATATTGCCTCCTAGTTGGTGCTTTTTATGAGACAAGATGGAGACTCAAATTTCAAAAAAAATTGCATAAAGTAAAAGAAAGGCCCTTCGCAGAGGGAAGTAGGGATTTGTAGAGGTGTCAGAGCTCAAAGCGAAAGATTAGAGATAAAAAACATTTTGGGAGGTGTATCCATCCCACCAACGAAAATGACTTAGAGTTTCCAACACTTTCCATGCTAGATATGCCATAGGTGGTTCCCAAATAGAAAATAAAGTTTATTTTATTTTTCCACCATTCTTTCACTTTCCATGGCTAACCGTATCCACGGGTGCCCTCCATACCAACACTTTCCAAGGAATTTATTATTTGACAACATAAAGTAAATTCATTCTTTTGCATTTCGGGGCTGGGCATCCCTAAGACCTTTGCCTTACTCTCGTGCAATGACAAGTGAATAAACACTCATCTTGAGAATAACACATCCAGCATGGAAAATATTAGCCACCCGTTACCATTCCGCGAGCGAAACAAACACACAAAAGGGAAGTTTTATTTTAAAAATTACAGATGGCACATGCAAGTTTTTTTAGAACGGCAAAAGAATACCGCATATAGGTAGATATAGTAGACTCATGTGGCAAAACTGGTTAAAAGAATTTTGGATGCACAAGTAGAGGTCATACTTAGTGCAAAATGAAGGCTAGCAAAAGATTGGGAAGCGACCAACCAAGAAAGGAATAATCTCATAAGCAAGCATTAAGCATAATTAACACCGAATAATGCACCATAAGTAGGATATAATTTTCATTGCATGATTATTGACTTTCGTGCATGCATAGGGAATCACAAACCTTAACACCAATATTCTTACTAGAGCACAATTACTCATCAACATAACTCACATATGACATCATCATATCTCAAAACTATTACTAAGAATCAAGTTTATTTTGTCCAATGATCTTCATGACATTTTCTTTTTTTCTTTATCCTTCTTGGATATCTATTACTTTGGGACTAATTTTCATGTGTTTCTTTTCACAAGCTCAAACAAATATAAGTGAAGATCATGAGCATAACAAATTTTCTTTCTCTCAAAATTATTTAAGTGAAACAAGAGAGAATTTCTTCAAAATTTTAATAACTCTCCAATAAATCTAGTTGAAGCAAGAGAGCATTTCTTCAAAAACAACAAAGCACACCCTGCTCAAAAGGTATAAGTGAAGCACTAGAGCAAGTGAAGCATAGAGAGCAATTATAGCAAGTCATTATATAATTTTGGCTCTCTCAAATAGGTGTGTCCAGAAAGGATTGATGACTTAAAACACAAAATAAAACAAGCAAAGACACATATCATACAATACGCTCCTAGCAAAACACATATCATGTGACGAATAAAAGTATAGCTTTGAGTAAAATACCGATAGTTGTTGGAAGAAAGTGGGGATGCCACTCGGGGGCATCCCCAAGCTTAGTTGGTTGCTCATTATTGAATAATAGCTTGGGATGCCGGGGCATCCCCAAGCTTAGGCTCTTACTTCCTTCATCCATCGTAGGATAACCCAAAACTTGAAAACTTCAATCACATAAAACTCAACAAAACCTTCGTGAGATCCATTAGTGTAATAAAAATAAACCACTACTATAAGTGTTGTATCAAACCAATTCTTATTTTGTTTTTGTATTATATCTACTGTATTCCAACTTTTCTATGGCAAAAACTCATCAAAGAAAACCATAGAGCCATCAAAATAACACACAACACAAAGAAAACAGAATCTGTCAAAACAGAACAATCTGTAGCAATCTGATTTGTTCGAATACTTCTGGAACTCCAAAAATCTGAAAAACTAGGAAAACCTATTGCTCTTCTGCAAAAAGAATTGGCATTTATCACGCTCTGGTGATTTTTAACAATTATTTTCGTGAGCACAAAGTTTCTCTTTTTTTAGCAAGATCAAACAACTACCACCCAAGAAGATCTTATTGGTTCTACTTGGCACAAACACTAACTAAAACACAAAAGACACAATCATAAAAGTGGCATAATTGTGTAAACACACAAGAACAGAAAGCAAAAAGCAAAAATAAATTTTATTCATTGGGTTGCCTCGCAACAAGCGCTATAGTTTTCCGCCCTTAGCTAGGCATAAAGCAAGGATATAAGTTTTGTCATCTTTGGTTCGAGATCCATAAGATGCCCTCATGATTGATTCATAAGGTGGATTAATTCTAGTTCTAGGAAAGTGTTCCGTACCTTTCCTCAGAGGAAATTAGAACTTAATATTGCCTTCTTTTATATCAATCACAACACCGATAGTGCGTAAAAACGGTCTACTAAGAATAATTGGACAAGATGGATTGCAATCAATATCAAGAACAATAAAATCTATGGGAACATAATTCCTATTTGTAAGAATAAGAACATCATTAATTCTTTCCATAGGCTTTTTAATAGTAGAATCCGCCAAGTGCAAATTCAAGGAACATTCTTCAAGATTGGTAAGACCAAGCACATCACATAAAGATTTTGGAATTGTAGAAACACTAGCACCCAAGTCACACAAAGCAAAACACTCATAATTTTTAATCTTGACTTTGATAGTAGGTTCCCATTCATCATGCAATTTTCTAGGAATTGAAACTCCTAATTCCAACTTTTCTTCCAAAGCTTTCATCATAGCATCAACAATATGTTTAGTAAAAGCCTTATTTT
This sequence comes from Aegilops umbellulata, assembly GCA_032464435.1. NCBI lineage: Eukaryota > Viridiplantae > Streptophyta > Magnoliopsida > Poales > Poaceae > Aegilops > Aegilops umbellulata. The sequence continues at coordinate 547,219,416 of CP136057.1, forward strand.
GTTCATAAGCATGGGGTGAATTTATCATGGATTGCAACAAAGAAATACAATCAATCAAAGAGAAACTATCATAATTAAAGTCTTTGTAATCCAAAAGAGTGGGTACATCACTAGTTAAAGTTTTGACCTCTCCAAACCCACTTTCATCAATTTTCTCAACAAGATTTTCACCCTCCGAAATATTAGGACACCTTCTACCTAAAGTTGACTCTTCTCCAGTCCCTTTTTCATCATTCTTAACTTTACTAAACAAGGAATCAATATAAGAAACACCAATCATTTTAAGATCTTCATCATTTTTGCAAGAATAATCACTAGAAAAAGCTTTCTCTAAAAATTCTGTTTTAGCTCTAAGCATAGCAGTTCTTTTCTTACTTTCATCCATAGAAACATAAAGAGCTTTAATACATTCATTTACTTTAGGCACAAAAAATTTCATCTTGAGATTTTCCACATGATGAGCAATTCTATCAACACTTCTAGACAAATCATCAATCTTATTCAACTTTTCTTCTATGGAAGTGTTGAAAACTTTTTGTGTATTGATAAATTCTTTAATATTATTCTCAAGATCAAAGGTGTTCCTATTATTATTATAAGATTGATTTCCATAGGAATTATCATAATTATTAGAGGAATTACTAGGAAAAGGCCTAGGATTAAAATTACCTCTATAAGCATTGTTGTTGAAATTATTTCTAGAGATAAAATTCACATCAATGGCATCACTGTTTGCTCAATCAAAGTAGACAAAGGCATATCATTAAAATCAATGGGAGCAATTTTACTAGAAAGCAATTTCATAAGAGCGTCAACTTTATCACTCAAAGAAGAAATTTCTTCAACCGAATTAACTTTTTTACTAGTAGGAGCTCTTTCGGTATGCCATTCTGAATAATTTGACGTGATATTATCAAGCAATTTGGTGGCTTCACCCAAAGTAATTTCCATAAAAGTACCACCCGCGGCAGAATTTAAAATATTATGAGAAACAAAATTCAACCCCGCATAAATTTTTTGTATGATCATCCAAAGATTTAACCCATGAGTTGGGCAATTCCTTAGCATCATTTTCATCCTTTCCCAAGATTGTGCAACATGCTCATGTTCAAGTTGCTTGAAATTCATGACCTGGGTTCTAAGGGAAAAAAAATTTGGGAGGAAAATACTTAGTGATAAACACATCTTTGCACTTATTCCAAGAACGATACTATTGCGAGGCAAAGAAGAGAAACAATTTTTTGCAGAATCACACAAAGAGAACAGAAATAATTTCATCTTGACCACATCATTGTCCACATCTTTTTTCTTTTGCATATCACATAATTCCACAAAGGTATTAAGATGGGACGCGACATCCTCATTAGGAGTATCGGAAAATTGGTCTTCATAACAAGATTCAACAAAGCAGTATTAATATCATAAGTCTCTGCACTAGTGGCGGGAGGAGCAAGCGGAGTGCCAATAAAATCATTGTTGTTGGTATTCGAGAAATCACATAACTTGGTGTTCTCTTGAGTCATGACGACTACACAACAAGATTGCACTCAAAAACATATCCAACAAGAAGACGACGAACGAAAAAAGAGAGGCGAATAAAACGACAAATTTTTGTGAAGTGGGGGAGAGGAAAACGAGGGGCAAATGGCAAATAATGTAAATTACGTGGAGATGAGATTTGTGATTAGGACCCTAGTTATGTTGAAGATCCTCCTCGGCAACGGCGCCAGAAATTCCTTTTGATGTCGCTTGAAGCTACGCCGACATTTCCCCAAAGAGGAAGGGGTGATGGAGCATAGCGGCGGTAGGTATTTCCCTCAGATATGAAACCAAGGTTATCGAACCAGTAGGAGAACCAAGAAACACAATGTAAACAGACCCTGCACACAAATAACAACACCTCGCAACCCGACGTGTTAAAGGGGTTGTCAATCCCTTTCGGGGTACGGCGCCAGAAATTGCGTGATGACGGGAGAAAGTTGTAATAGATTAAATAAATAGATCGCAAATAAAATAAAGTGCAGCAAAGTATTTCTGTATTTTTGGTTTAATAGATCTGAATAAAAGTGCAAATAAAATAGATCGCAAAGCAAATATATGAGCAAGAAGACCCGGGGGCGTAGGTTTCACTAGTGGCTTCTCTCGAGAAAAATAGCAAACAGTGGGTAAACAAATTATTGTTGGGAAATTGATAGAACTTCAAATAATTATGACGATATCCAGGAAATGATCATTACATAGGCATCACATCCAAGATTAGTAGACCGACTCCTGCCTCCATCTACTACTATTACTCCACACATCGACCGCTATCCATCATGCATCTAGTGTATTAAGTTCATGGAAAAACGGAGTAATGCAATAAGAACGATGGCATGATGTAGAAAAGATCCGTTGATCTATATGGCGGTAGATATAGATCTCGTCTTTTTTAACCTTAGTAGCAACGATACATACGTGTCGGTTCCCTTTCCGTCACTGGGATCGAGCACCGTAAGATCGAACCCACTACCGGGCACCTCTTCCCATTGCAAGATAAATATATCAAGTTGGCCAAACAAAACCCAAATATCGGAGAAGAAATACGAGGCTATAAGAGATCATGCATACAAGATATCAAAGAAACTCAAATAACTTTCATGGATATAAAAAGATATAACTGGTCATAAACTCGAATTTCATCAGATCCCAACAAACACACCGCAAAAGAGTTACATCATATGGATCTCCAGGAGGCCATTGTATTGAGAATTCAGCAAGAGAGAGAGAGAGAAAGCCATCTAGCTGCTAACTACGGACCCGAAGGTCTACAAGGAACTACTCACGCATCATCGGAGAGGCACCAATGGAGGTGGTGAACCCCATCCGAGATGGTGTCTAGATTGGATCTGGTGGTTCTGGACTCTACGGCGGCTGGATGAATATTTCATCGACTCCCCTAGGGTTCTAGTATTTTGGGGGTATTTATAGAGCAAAGAGGCGGTCCGGGGGGCACCCAAGGTGGGCATAACCCACCAGGGCACGCCTGGGCCTCCTGGCGCGCCCTGGTGGGTTGTGCCCCCCTCGGGGCACCCCCCAGGTGCAACCAGAGCCCATTGCTTCCTTCTGGCCCATAAAAAAATCATCGTGGAGTTTCGTGGCATTTGGAATTCATCTGATATTGATTTCCTGCGATGTAAAAAACATGGAAATAAACAACAACTAGCACTTGGCACTATGTCAATATGTTAGTACAAAAAAAATGATATAAAATGACTACAAAATGATTATAAAACATCCAAGATTGATAATAAAACAGCATGGAACAATAAAAAATTATATATACGTTGGAGACGTATCACTGTCCGCACGACACCTCCTATAGCCATTAAAACCAAGACACATGGGGTCACGTGAATGGTTAACAGAACGCACACAGTTTGAATTATACATGCGTTTGAGATATAAAGTGGTAGCTCTTTTTTCAAAATGCCTTCGTTGGTTGTTATTCTAGTGTGCCTTCTCTCAAAATGGATAGCATGTCGGGTGCCATTCCATGATAGCATGCCAAGTTTCATGAATTTCACAGGAGTTGTGGATTTACTAGAATTTAAAAACTAGGTATCTCAATGTTTTGTCGGTAATCAACAGTGCCCTGGTGTTTGAAATTCTTTCCCATTTCTTGCATGGGACCTAAGCATGCACCCAAGGACACAGTGATTTTTAACCAATTTATATGCACTGGAGCATGTGCATGTATTTCAAATTTGAATTATGCACATAAAATGCCTAGAAACCCTAGTTAATGTATGAAAATGCCCAAACGAACCCCGAAAAATTCCAAAACTTAACACAACACTCCTATTGTTCTATGTTGGCTCTAGAATTTTTTTGAAAGCAATAAGAGGCAACGGATATCGTTTCGTCCCCAAAGGTGGCACGTTTTGTACCGAAACCATCAGGCTTGTCGTGAGAAGCTCTGGTTGGTGAGAATCTTATACCCAAACCTACCCCAAATGGGACAAAAAAATTTAGCACGACATGTTGATGCCGCTCCATGATACCATGCCAAGTTTCATGAATTTCAAACGAGTTCTGGATTTACTAGAATTTAAAAACCAGGTATCTCAACATTTTGTCGGCAATCAACAGTGCCCCGATGTTTGAAATTCATTCCCATTTCTTGCATGGGACCTAAGCATGCACCCAAGGACACATATTTGACTTTTCAAACAATTTATATGCACTCGAGCATGTGCATGTATTTCAAATTCGAATTATGCACATAAAATGCCTAGAAAACCCAGTTAATGTATAAAAATGTCCAAACGAACCGCGAAAAATTCCAAAACTTGACACAACACTCATGTTGTTCTATGTTGACACTAGAAATTTTTTGATAGTAATAAGAGGCAACCAATATCTTTTCGTCCCCAAAGGTGGCACGTTCCCTACCGAAACCATTAGGCTTGTTGTGAGATGCTTATACCCCAACCTGCCCCAAATGGGACAAAAAATTTACCACGGCATGTTGATGCCACTCCATGATACCATGCCAAGTTTCATGAATTTTAGACGAGTTCTGAATTTACTAGAATTCCAAAGCCAGGTATCTCAATGTTTTGCCGTCAATTAACTGTGCCATGGTGTTTGAAATTCATTCTCATTTCTTGCATGGGTCCTAAGCATGCACCCAAGGACACATATTTGACTTTTCAACCAATTTATATGCACCGGAGCATGTGCATGTAGTTTAATTTTGAATTGTGCACCTGAAATGGCTAGAAAACCAGTTTAATGTATAAAATGTCCAAACAAACCCTGAATAATTCCAATTCTTTTACGACAGACATATAGTTGCATGTTCACTGCAGATAAAGGGTCTAGCAATTCAAACACCGTCCATTGCCGCTGTGACCCCATTATGTAATTCAAATCAAGATGAAAAATCAATTAGATCCTACACAGTTTATTACCACCAACCGTGTGAGATGTAGTACAAAATATCTTGGAGCACCGTCGGTGTATAGTACGCCTATGTTTACACGAGAAGGTGCATCGGCTACAGTCCACAACCGGCATGTCAAGCACACTAGCTCGCTCCCCAAATACTCCACCTCTGCGTCCCTCGCAATCTCAAAAATATTACTGCCTCGTAATCTCGAAAATATCTACCTCCTGGAAGGTTTTAATATTTGATAGCACACAATTAGTTTGTGCGGACCGTGTGTGATGTCTGTTACTCCCGCTCTGCTTTCGTCCCTTGATTCAAATTTTCAGTAGCCCCGGCATTTTACTCCCGCCTCTGCATCCCTTACAATCTCAAAAATATATGCTCGCCCTTGATCCAAATTTTCAGTAGCCCCGCCTTCTTACTCCCGCCTAGTAAAATTTTCAGTTGCCGCAGTATTTCCTCAAACACCACCTTGCCCCCCCGCCCCCTCCACACACACCACACACTCCCCAAAACCTCCGCCCACACAGACACACACAACCCTCAAAACCATTGGTAGGTCGCCGCCATCGCCGGCGCCTCCATCCTCAACCTCTACCTGTGTGCCGGGGAGCTTGAGGAGCCAATGGCCAAAAAGAGGTTTATCATAGACTTTTCGCCCGACGACGGCGAGGTGGCCGCCGAGGTGTTCCCGTCATCCTCCGCGGGCTCGATCCGCCGTCGCTGGTCCCCCGATCCGCCCGCGCCGTGCCCCTATGCCGGTTCGAGGACTTTCCCGTCCTTCCTCTGACCCGGCAGCTGACGAGGTCCTACCTCGGGGTCCGGCAGCGGCGGTGGGGGACGTGGGTCGCCGAGATTACAGATTGGGAGACCCACACCCGCTGATGGCTCGGTTGCTTCCACACGGCCGAGCTCGCAGCCATGGAGTACGACCGTTGGTAGGTCAGCTACCACGACGCGGCGGCTAGGCTCAATTTCCCCTTCGACACACGTCCGGTCGACCTCGTTCCGCCGGAGCCAGGGGTGGTGAGCTCGGCTATGGCGCGGGAGGACCGTGAGGCGTGGGAGCGCCTCGAGGCCGAGGCCACCGACCAGGGCTACATGCAATAGCTCCGCCGGCAGCACCCGAAGCTCGTGGAGGTGGAGCCGGTGATCTTTGCCGGCGTGGAGGTCGGCGAGGTTATCGCGCTCTCCTGTGATGACATGGCCGAAGGCGGCGAGGACGGTGGCGCAGAGGGCGGTGAGGTTATCGCGCTCTCCTCCGATGCTGAGGTCGAAGGCAGCGACGACGACGGTGCAGAGGGCGTCAAGGTGGGCCCCGAGGATGAGGAGATCGACGTCGATGAGTCGAGGAGTGCCTTCCCCAATGACCCCGACGATGGTACCGGCCCGGACCCGGCTCGAGCACACCGTACATGACGAGGAAGGATTGGCTCGACCTCTACTTCGACCGGAAGTAGTTTAGCTTAGTTTAAATTTATGTTTTATGTTTGGTTATGCAAAACTATCTATGTTTATGTTTGAATGCATGCATGCTACTTTCGGTTGAACCTGCTTTGAACTTGATCAAATTGAAGTTTACAACCTTAAGTTTAGGGGATCGACTAGAAAAGGCCAAAAATTGCTGGAGTATATATATATATATCCACTAAGGGTGTTAGTCCTTTAACTTTTTAAGGATTGGCTAGAGATGGCCTTATGACTTGTTTATTCAGTTCTTCATAATGTGATGCTCTATATTTGCAACTATTTGCCGTGCAGTTCAATTTCATCAATAACAGTTTCAACAATACCACTATGAATTACGATATTTGGTTGCTATTAAGGATATTACAGTTAACATGCCTTTTCGTTTTTTAACAATAACTAATGTACTGTAGACCTACACAATACCAGTTTGAATGACTATTTGCTTGTTTTTAAATGTTATGCCTAATGCAGTTAACACACCTTTCCACTTCTTGTTTTGCTTCACTAGCGTGCTTAAGCCTGCACACTGAAGCTATCATTTGTAGATTATGTTGTCTACCATGGATATATTTGGTTGATGTTTAGCCTATTGTGCTTATCATGCCTTTATATGTACTCATGCAGGACAATATTGAGAACAGTGTTATTTTCCATCGAGGTTAGTTTCATTGCATTGCTTATATGTACTCACTGTTCAGGATATCGGTAGATGGTACCATATAGCCTGGGGCTGATAAGGGATTAATCGTTGAATCAGACATTTCACTGAATGTATCTGTACCCATTTATCAATAGGTTAACTAGGGCCATATTTAATATATGTGAGGCTACATAGCAACATGCATTGTACTGAATAACTAAATATGCAATCCGAGGCTACATAGCAACAAGGAAGAGTGTTACCTTAATGTTCTGATGATGTCTTATATAATGGGATGGAGGGAGTGTTGTACTACATCATTTTTCAATTGTTGTTTAGCTTCTAATATTAACTTGGTGCTTTTAGGTACATATATCATTGCCAAAGATCCACACTTCGACCCTTTCTGCGTATGGGGCAATGAGATATTCATGAACCAGCATCAAGTGAGAAAACTGGTAAAGATTGTTATTAAAATGGGTCAAAAGATGTCAATCGAACTATTTGTTTACACTTTATGCAAGACAACAGTGAACTGCAGGATGGTAAGTAAGAACCATGTCGCCTTCTTTTTACTGCCCGTAATGAGTTGTGTTAGATGACAATGTCTGAATCTTTTTTCTTTTGCAGTGGATCCTGAAGCAGTTTACTCAATATTACCTCTCAAACTACATGATTGGCGGCCGACCATCACAAGGGGTTGGACTAGAGTCCTGCATGCCTTCTGCATCCAGGAGAGCACAATAGGGCCATTCCGCTTCACCTTGTTCAGCAACCGGAATGTCTGTCGCCTCTTTCTTTCCATCTGTAATAGTACAAGTATAGAACCCTGGTTCATCATTCTTTATTTGGTGCTTATGTAATTCTTAAACATATGTACCTGTGAGTCAAATAATGCATTGGTTGTTTGAACCTGATGGATATGAATAAAGCTATAGCCTACTTTCAAGTTTAAATTAGGTACAATTTTAAATAGCAGCAATTAAATTAGGGTGAAATTACAGTGTGCAGGTCATTATGGCACACACGATTGGTAAAACACAAACATTTGCGATATACACCATAATCCGAAATGATTCACAGAGAGGAAACGTGCACACAGTTGCCGTTCGCAAATCGTGTGTGATGTCAGACACTATCACATACGGTGTGGGTAAACTAAATGTGTGTGATTGTCTACCTATCGTACTCGGTTTATAACCATGAACTTTTTGTGATGTGCCAGGCATCGTAAAAGTCCCGTGCCTGGAATCTTCCTGGAAAGGTCCCGTGCCTGGAATCTGCCTGGTTTTAGGTAAAACCACAAAACTCCGAATGCGATGGCAATGTGAGCACAAATGAGTAGCAAGGATGAAGCGTTTGGGATATTCGAGATATCAGAAACGGTTATATAGGGACAACTGTATGCATCAAGGCTCCCTATACCCGACGATTTCTGGGTCATGTGGGAAGGACCCCTATCGGCCGTCACTCACTAGGCGACGGTTCCAATTGCCATCGCGGAAAGGGGTTAAAACCGTTTCTATAGCACCGACTGTCGGGGAAGCTGATCCGCGAGCACCTATGGGGACGGAGCCCCTTTTCGGTTCGGCGGGGGGCAGAGGTCGCACGAAGAGCAGATCGAGGCGAGGCACACGAGCAGTTTACCCAGCTTCGGAGCTCTTCGGAGAGATAATACTCCTACTGCTGCTTTGTGGTTTGTATTGAGTTCTTGCTCTGGAGCGCTGAGTGCTACAGTACGCACCAGCAGCTAACGAGACCGAGCGTGAGTGTTCTACTGTTCGTCCCCCTCTCTACGTTGCGCATGGGCCTCCTTTTATATGCTAAAGGGGTCACCGACAGGTGGCAACGTAGGCAAGGGCAAAAATGGAAAAGGTGCTGCGGTTGGTACAGCTACCTGCACAGTGTATCATACCTAACCCTGACGGCGGGGGACAAAGGCATTAAATGCCTATCTACGTCGCCCAAACAGTGCAGAAAAGGGACCGTCAGGGACGCCACCGCTCGCCACGATGGCGATCTTGTCAGCGCCGCTTGCCACAGTGTACCCCTGGCTGCACAGCCTCCCGCCACGTACGCCTGGAAGGGTCCCAGAGCGACACGTTGGTGGATGCGCTGGAGCGTGGGTACAGAGTGGTTACTCATCGCGGCAAGCGCCTTGCCGTGGTCGTTGTCTTGTCGCGTCCGGAAGCTTGTCGCTCACCGGGTCTTGCCGGGACGCGTGGCGCGTCGCGGCAAGTTCCTTGAGATGCCTTGGTTGGCCTTCCCGGCAAGCTCCTCTTGCCGGGGTCTTGTGTCTTGAGTGGCCTTCCCGGCAAGCTCCTCTTGCCGGGGCCTTGTCTTCTCGGCTTGAATACTTTGTTCTTGAATGGCTCAAAAGAAGCCACAGAGGGCCTTGGCGGTCGCCCGGCAAGTCTTGCCGCGGGCTGCTGCGACTGACCGTGCACAAGTTCGGGATACTAGGGTACCCCTACTCTAGTACACTGACAGGAGCCCCCGGGCCTGGGCTATACACGGTGCCGAGCGCTGTTGGGCCAGGCCCAAAACAGGGCACGGGCACACGCGCCCTGTATCACGCCGTATCTTACTCCGTATCCACCGCGCCCTCCTCGAACGGCACGCATCGATTGCGGCGTCGTGGGAGAGGTCGTGGGTGGTTTCTTTATTCGGAAAAGCGGAACGTCCGCTCCCTTCCTCCTTATAAGCAGGGGAAACAGGGGCAGAGGCGTGGTTTTCGAGGCGTCCACTCCCCACGATCACGGGGTGAGGAGAGGTCGCCTCATCCGTCGCCTCGGCTCTGCACGCCTGCCACGCGGCTTCCATGCGCTTGGGGTGGCGAACGGTGGAGGCGGGGAACCGGGCCGTCGTGGGTCGAGGCAGTTGGCCGGTCCTAGTACCCTGCTCCTTCTGTGTCTTGATTAGTTGAGCGGGGCGGCCGAGCCCCCACCCTGTTCCTTTATAAGGAGCGGGGGGGGGGGGGAACGGAGGTCCGCATTCTTTCATCTCCTCTTTCCTTCAGCTTCTGCTCCCCTCTCTCTCATTCGCCATGGAGAAAGGGAACCCTGGTCCTTCAACGGTGGCGGCGAGGGTCGCCGCTAGACAACGCATCCTTCCTTCTCCCGCACCCGTGGTGGCAGAGCCAGCCGTAAGGGGAAGAGGGAGGGGGCGAGGTCGAGGGCGAGGCCGAGGCGCTCGGGGAAGAGGTGGACGGGGTGGCTCGCCGGCCTCGCCTCCGCCAGCGGTTCCTCTTCCCATGGCGGTCCATATTGGGGACAACCCTTGTGTGTTCTTTGTCAGGCTGCGTCGGCCGCCTCGTCGTCACCTTCGTCTCCTGACTCCATTTGCGAGCGAGATGGAGTTGGATCCGCCCGAGACACTGAGGCTGCACATGAGGGGTTGCGGAATCAGCGGTACGCGAGTCTGCGTTGACTTCCCGGCCGCCAATGTGATGTATCTTGGTCGAGGGTGGAAGACGTTCGCCCGTATCCACCGCCTAACGGAGGGGCTCACCCTCCATTTTAAGCTGATGGAGGGCGGTCTCCTCTCCGTCAAGGTCTTCGGGTGCTTCGGAACTCGGGCAAGGTGCTGCGTGGAGAGCTCCTCTGATAGTGAAGACTCCTCCTCGAGCGAGAGTGACGAGGGGGACAGCGGCAGCGACGATGGGGGTAGCGGGCGGCAGGATGACGGGTCCGACTAGGTGTCGGGCGTCGCTCCGTGCGGCACCGGCGACCCCATCATCCGTGTCGCCGGCTCCTTCTCGGGGTCGTCTCCTTGGGCGGCTGGCGTACGGAGGCTGTGGAAGAGGAAGAGGGCGGGCGGCAAGGCCGTCAAGTCGGAGTACGTGGGCGTGACGCCCTCAACAACGTGCTGACGTCCTGCCGCCTCGTCTTCGAGCCCTGCTTCCGGCGTCGCCATCACCATCCAGCCTTTGGACGGCCACCGAGATGTTCTCTTGCTGTCTTCTGCTACCCGTAGCTCGCCTAGGCGCCCCTTTTGCCCTTTTCGCCTCCTTGACCTACCTCCTGAAGAGAGGGACAAGAAAGGGATTACGGGCACCTTATCTCTTTTTAATTTGTAAGCCATCGGGCCTTAGCTGCATTTAAAACTTGTAATCCCATCATTCATGTTTTTCATTCTCTATGAACTGTACCTGAGTGGAATGTTTTTTTAGTGAAAAGGGGATGCTTGCCGGGTCACTTGTCTTGCGGGTGGAACCCACGTCAAGGAGCAAATCCTTGATATCTTTAAGATAGACACTTTTTTCCCGGCAGCAGGCCCTGCCGTCTTCCCACGTCGCTCGACCTTTCTCACGCTTTTGGCGGAGGCAGGGATGAGGCGGGTTCGGGCTCCTCGTTTCGTCCCTTTGCTGCCGCGACTACGACCAAACCTGGCCCCAGGAACGAGCCCTAGGGCCTAGAGTTAGGGGAGCACGGTAGCTTTTAGAAAGAAACGAGGTTTCGCATACCTCAGTCCATAAGAGAATGCATGATAAGGGATGAAAAACTTATCTAAGATTGCAGCCCCCGACAACTTTGGTTCCCCGTGGGTTAATTTTTGTACTTGCAGCCCCCGGCAACACTGGCTTGCCGGGGTCCAGATGTTGGTCCGTCCTTCTTCTCCTTTTCGTCCTCAAGTGGTTCGGTCAGGATATGCGAGCCCTGCGAACCAAGGGAAACGAAAGAACGACAAAGGGACGCATACTCGACCTCTAAGTTAGGGGTTAGCCGCTGCTAAGCACTGTCAACCCTAGCCAAGGACGAGACTCGATCTAGCATGCATGCTATAACTTAGGGCGCCAGCGCTTCATCTATGCTCAGGGTCTGCGCCTGGCTTTGTACAAAGGATTACATGCAACAGCGGCAAGACTTGTACAAAAGGTGGTTGCCGGAACAGGGTCCGGCAACCACGCCTTATGGCTAAAACTTACGAAGATGCTCGATGTTCCAGGAGTTGCTCACCGGAATGCCATCTTCGGTCTCAAGGCGGGCAGCGCCAGGCCTAGTGACTCGTTTCACCCGATAAGGGCCTTCCCACTTCGGCGTCAACTTGTTGGAATTCTTGGCTGACTGAACGCGCCAAAGAACAAGGTCGCCTTCTTCGAGACTTCTGGCGTTAACTTTGCGGCTATGGTAGCGGCGCAAAGCTTGCTGGTAGTGAGCAGCTCGTACAGCAGCCTGAAGACGGTCTTCCTCAAGGAGCAGCGCGTCATCTTGTCGCAGCTGCTCTTGCTCAAGCTCATCATAAGCGAGCACTCGAGGCGACCCGTATACGAGTTCCGTGGGGAGAACTGCCTCTGCTCCATAGACTAGAGCGAAAGGTGTCTGGCCAGTGGCTTGATTTGGCGTCATCCTGATCGACCAAAGAACCACCGGTAGCTCCTCAATCCAGTTTCTTCCGCACCCGTGCAGCCTGTCAAAAGTCCTGGTCTTGAGCCCATGCAACACTTCAGCATTTGCCCTCTCCGCTTGACCGTTGCTCCTGGGGTGAGCAACAGAAGCGAAGCAGACCTTGGCGCCAAGATCTTGGACGTATTGCATGAAGGTGCGGCTCGTGAATTGTGTACCGTTGTCGGTGATGATCCTGTTAGGGATCCCGAAGCAGCAAACAATCGACCTGAAGAACTTGACTGTTGACTGTGCTGTCACCTTCCTCACTGCTTCCACTTCCGGCCACTTTGTGAACTTGTCGATTGTGACGTACAAGTACTCAAAGCCCCCGACTGCTCGAGGGAAGGGGCCGAGGATGTCGAGCCCCCAGACCGAAAATGGCCAGGATAAAGGGATCGTCTGGAGAGCTTGAGCTGGCTGGTATATCTGCTTGGAATGGAACTGGCACGCTTCACACTTGGTTACTTGTGCAGTTGCATCCTGGAGGGCTGTCGGCCAAAAGAAACCTTGCCGGAATGCTTTTCCGGCAAGTGCTCTTGCGCCAATGTGGTGACCACAAATGCCTCCATGTATCTCGGCCAACAGCTCCTGTCCATCTTCCCAGTGAATGCACTTCAATTTCACACCGTTGAGTCTTCTTCTGTACAGTGCGTTGTCGACAAACTGGTACATACTTGACTGCCGGGCTACTCTTTCTGCTTCTTCTTGCTCTTCGGGAAGTTCTCCTGTCTGGAGAAAACGGACGATCTGCTGTGCCCATGCTAGAGCTTGTGGCTCGACAACAAGGACTAAAGGCACATCTGCTGCTGTGGGAACATCCGCTTCTACGGCAAGAACCTTCGGCTCAGCTGGAGCTTGACGTTCCTCGGCAAGCTTGCCGGGGCAAAACTTGTCAGGAGCATCTGCTTCAATGAAACAAACCCTGGGGCTTGTCGGAGCAGACTGCTCCTCAACACTCTTGGTGTTGATCTTGGGGACCTTTTTGGCGGCGGCTTCGGGAAGCTCTGCCGGAAAATAGTCACCAGAAATCAACTTCCTCTTCTTGCTTTGTCCAGTTGATGGCGTTACGGACGGTTGAGTCAGCTTGAGCACAAAGATCCCTGGTTCCACAGGTAACTTAAGTGCTGCGCACTTTGATAGGCCATCGGCGATGTCGTTCTGAGCTCTTGGAACATGTTCCATCTGTAGGCCGACAAAGTGCTCTTCTAGCTTTCTCACTTCATCAACGTAAGCTTCCATCAACGGACTCTGATAACTCTTGTTTACTTGGCGGACGACAAGCTGCGAGTCACCCCTGACAATGAGCTGCTTGATCCCAAGGTCTGCCGCGATCCTGAGACCGGCAAGCAATCCTTCATACTTTGTAGTATTGTTTGTTGCTTGCTCCTTGGGAAAGTGCATCTGGACTACGTACTTAAGGTGCTCTCCGGTGGGTGCGACAAGCAGTACGCCAGCACCGGCGCCTTGCAGCGAGAAAGCACCATCAAAGTACATCAGCCACTCTTTGCTTGCTTCCTTGACGGGGATGCTCGTTTCCGGAATTTCTTCATCTGGTGTTGGCGTCCACTCTGCTATGAATTATGCCAATGCTCTGCTTTGCATAGTTGAAGTGCTCTCAAACTTGAGGCCAAAGCTTGACAGTTCCAGTGCCCACTCAACAATCCTGCCTGTTGCTTCTGGATTCTGCAGTATCCTCTTCAGCGGAAAACGAGTGACAACTGTTATCTCATGTGCTCGGAAGTAATGGCGCAGCTTTCTCGAGGCCATGAGAAGGCCGAAAAGCAATTTCTGCACACCAGAGTACCTTGAACTAGCCCCCTGCAGAAGGGAACTAACAAAGTAGACTGGGCGCTGCACCATTCTCTTCTGCTGTATCTCCTCGCACACCTACGCAGATCCATCTTTGCCGGGACCAGTGCTTGTCGGGGAAGCCCCCTGCTTGTCGCTGGATGCGCTCGCCGTGGTTGCTGGCTCATCATCTACCTCCCTCTCCGCTACTAACGCAGCACTAACCACTTGATTGGTTGCCGCCAGATACAGCAGCAACTTCTCTTGTGGCTTAGGTGCGACAAGTATTGGAGTGGAGGACAGGTATCTCTTCAAGTCCTGCAGCGCAGCCTCTGCTTCCGGAGTCCATTTCATTGGACCTGCCTTTTTCAAAATTTTGAAAAACGGCAGGGCACGCTCAGCAGACTTAGAGATAAACCTGCTGAGAGCCGCCACGCAGCCGGCAAGTCTCCGTACATCCTTGACGCGCTTCGGTGCTTCAATCTGCTCAATGGCCTTGATCTTGTCGGGATTGGCTTCAATTCCCCGCTGAGACATGAAGAACCCGAGGAGCTTGCCGGAAGGGACTCCAAACACGCACTTCTCAGGGTTGAGCTTGAGGCTGATCTTGCGCAGATTTGCAAAAGTCTCTTCTAAATCTTGAATCAGAGTTGCCCTATCCTTGCTCTTGACCACTATGTCGTCCATGTAGGCTTCCACATTTCTGTGTATTTGCGGTTCAAAAGTAGTATGGACTACCCTTGCAAATGTTGAACCAGCATTATTTAACCCGAAAGGCATCCGTATGAAACAGTACGTGCCACAGGGAGTGATGAATGCGGTTTTCTCCCCATCCTCTTCTGCCATGAAGATCTGATGGTATCCTGAGTATGCGTCAAGAAATGAAAGCAAGTCACATCCAGCCGTGGAGTCAACAATCTGGTCAATGCGCGGCAAGGGAAATGGATCTTTGGGACAAACTTTGTTAACATCGGTAAAGTCGATACAAAGCCTCCATTTCCTGCTTGCCTTGCGCATGACTACAGGATTGGCCAACCACGTAGGATGGAGTACTCCTCTGACAAGGCCTGCTGCTTCCAACTTCTTGAACTCTTCTGCGATGAATTCTTGGCGCTCCACTGCTTGCTTTCTGACTTTCTGCTTGACGGGCCGCGCATGAGGAGAGACGGCAAGGTGGTGCTCAATTACTTTCCTGGGAACACCGGGGATGTCAGACGGTTGCCACGCAAACACATCGACGTTCGCCCGCAGGAAAGCAATGAGCGCGCTTTCCTATTTAGGGTCGAGAGTGGCACTGATGGTGAAGGTACCACCAGTGCCGTCCTCCTTGGCGGACACCTTCTTGGTCGCTGGCGGAGCTGCCATTGTCTTCTTACACTTTCCGGTGGAGCTCGATGGTGCGTCCTCGATGGTAGCGCAACACTCCGAAGAGGTGTGCTTGCCGGAGTGGGCATTAGAACTCTTGCTGGACTTGGTCTTCTTCTTCCCCCTGGGAGCTTCAGCGGCAAGTGTCTCGCGATCCGTTGCGGCTGCTGCTTCCCGGTAGATCTTGTCGGCACAGATAAGTGCATCTTTCTTGTCGCCAGGGACAGAGATGACACTTATCGGGCCTGGCATCTTCAGCATGTTGTACGCGTAGTGAGAGGACGCCATGAACTTGGTGAGCACTGGACGACCGAGAATCCCATTGCAAGGCAATGGAAAATCGGCAACGTCAAAAGTGATCCTCTCAGTCATGAAGTTCAACTCGCTGCCAAATGTCACCGGCAGTGTGATCTTCCCCTTCGGCTTGCTCCTTCCCGGGTTGATTCCTTGGAATGTGCCGGTCTCTTCGAGCTCGTTGTCAGGGACTTGGAGTTTCCGGAGCACAGCGGAGGAGATCAGGTTCAAGCCGGCCCCGCCGTCAACTAGCATCTTAGTGACCTTGAGGTTGCAGATAGTTGGTGAGACCAACATCGGCAAACACCCGACCGCAGTTGTGCGATCAGGGTGGTCCTCAATATCAAAGATGATAGGCGTGCTGGACCATTTCAGAAGTTTGCGTGACTCAACGGGTGGTTCTGCCGCATTGACTTCCCGCACCCACTGCTTGAGTTGGCGGTGTGAAGTATGCAGAGAAGCACCGCCATCAACGCACAAGACCTCTGTGGCTTTCTGAAACTCCTGCTCACTGGTCTCGTCATCATCCATGTCTTCGTCGTCGCTGTCTTCATCTTTGTCGCGGCCGCGGGGAGGTCTGTCTCCTTGCCGCTGCTTGGCCTTGCCGCGGCGTCCTCCCTAGCCAGTGCGCTTCACGCCGGATCCTCCAGGACCTCCTTGGGCTTTCTCCTTGTCGCGTCGCTCGTATTCGGCCTTTTGCAGCTCGACAAGCTGCTCGACCTTCTTGCAGCTCTGAAGGTCATGGCCCTTGGTGCGATGGATCTTGCAGTACTGTTTGTTGGTGCCGTCCTGCTTATCCGCGGCCGCCACAGCCTGGCAGTTGGCGCATGCGGCAACCTCCTTGCCGGAGCTACCATCTTTGGCTTTCTTGGCGCCACCGTCGTTGCCGGACTGCTCAACAACTAGCACGTGTTTGCCTTTCCTCTTCCTGTTGTTCCGCCGCTGGTTTTTATTTGCCGGGGCAGCATCCTTGCTATCAGATCCTCCTGCTCCTGCATCCTCTCCGGGGAGTTTCCTCCCTTCCTCAGCACGTGCACACTTGTCGGCCAGGGCATACAGCTCGCTGACGTCTCTGATCTTGCACATCGCCATCTCCTCCCGCATCCTGCGGTTACGCACGTTCTGGTGGAACGCGCTGATGACCGCGGCAGGGTGGACATCCGGGATGTTGCGTTGCACTTGGCTCAATCTCTGGATGTACTTGCGCAAGGTCTCTCCTTCCTTCTGGGCAAGCAGGTGAAGGTCACTCTCCTGGCCATGAGGTTTGTGGCCGCCCGTAAAGGCGCCGACAAACTGATGGCATAGGTCTGCCCAGGAAGATATGGAGTTTTCCGGCAAGTGCATGAGCCAGGATCTGACGTTGGGTCTGAGCACCAGCGGGAAGTAGTTGGAAAGGATCTTGTCGTCTCGCCCCCGGCAGCCTGCACCGCGATGGTGTAGATGCTGAGGAACTCCGTCGGATGCAACCTGCCGTCGTACTTCTCCGGTACGTCTAGCTTGAAATTCTTCGTGCTGGGCCACTGGACTTGCCGCAGCTCACGAGTAAACGCAGGGCAACCTACCGCGTACGGCAGGTCGCCTGGTTCCCCTGGCGCACGCATGTCGACAGTGGGCCTAGCGCGCTGGTCTGAATGACGCCGCGCTTCTCTTCGGCGCTCGATGCGAGTACGAGCGTCTTCTTGCTGTCGTTCGTGAAGAACTTGGCGCTGATCGCGACGAGCTCGTGGATCTGATGAAGCGGTGGAGTCGCTGTCGTGGTGGACCCGGCGAGTCGGCGATCTTGGCCTTCGGGGAGGAGAGTGCACGGTGGTTGCACCCCCACCGGTCTTGTCGCCATCGGGTCGCGCCTGGCTGACTTGCCGCGGCTGTGACGTAGTCGGCTGCCGTGGAGTGTCGCCGTTGGCGAAGCCGATGAAACTCTGATTGGTGGCCCTCCAGTCGTCGATCTTGTCTGGCGTTGGAGGGAAGTCTAGGAGCAGTTGAGCTCGCGCCAGAGATTCTGCTGGAGTGGAGGGTAGCGGTGGCGAACGGTGCGAGGAGCGGGATATGCTCGGACTTCCAACGATGTTAGAAGGAGCAGTATTCCGTCCAGGCGACCGTGCCTCGCTCGCGCCAGCACGTTGGCGTGCATGCTGACCTTGAGCATCCCGAGATCCGCCAGCTCGATTTGGGTCCAGCAAGCGTATGGTACCGTGAGTACCATGACGCTGCCGGTCCCGCGCCTCCTGAGATGGGCGCGGAGCATCCACAGACGCACGGTCGTCGTGGGAGCCTGCTATGCCGCCGACGGGCAGCGCAGCCTTGTCCTTGGACCTGGCGGCACCGTGGGCTCCCTCGTCGACGCCCGTTCTTCCGCCGGCATCTTCCCTACCAGCCATTTGCTCTGGCGATGGTGGGTTCGTCGCAAACGGAGCAGCCGCCTCCGAAGCCTTCTTCTTCGGCGGCATGTCGATGAAGATGTTGAAGATCTAGCTCGTGTGAACACCGGATCAGGTTCACACAACCTCGACGCCCCCTACCTGGCGCGCCAAAGATGTCGGGGAAGCTGATCCGTGAGCACCTATGGGGACGGAGCCCCTTTTCGGTTCGGCGGGGGGCGGAGGTCGCACGAAGAGCAGATCGAGGCGAGGCACATGAGCAGTTTACCCAGCTTCGGAGCTCTCCGGAGAGATAATACTCCTACTGCTGCTTTGTGGTTTGTATTGAGTTCTTACTCGGGAGCGCTGAGTGCTACAGTACGGACCAGCAGCTAACGAGACCGAGCGTGAGTGTTCTACTGTTCGTCCCCCTCTCTACGTTGCGCATGGGCCTCCTTTTATATGCTAAAGGGGTCACCGACAGGTGGCAACGTAGGCAAGGGCAAAAATGGAAAAGGTGCTGCGCTTGGTACAGCTACCTGCACAGTGTATCATACCTAACCCTGACGGCAGGGGACAAAGGCATTAAATGCCTATCTACGTCGCCCAAACAGTGCAGAAAAGGGACCGTCAGGGACGCCACCGCTCGCCACGATGGCGATCTTGTCAGCGCCGCTTGCCACAGTGTACCCCTGGCTGCACAGCCTCCCGCCACGTACGCCTGGAAGGGTCCCAGAGCGACACGTTGGTCGATGCGCTGGAGCGTGGGTACAGAGTGGTTACTCGTCGCGGCAAGCGCCTTGCCGCGGTCGTTGTCTTGTCGCGTCCGGAAGCTTGTCGCTCGCCGGGTCTTGCCGGGACGCGTGGCGCGTCGCGGCAAGTTCCTTGAGATTCCTTGGTTGGCCTTCCCGGCAAGCTCCTCTTGCCGGGGTCTTGTGTCTTGAGTGGCCTTCCCGGCAAGCTCCTCTTGCCGGGGCCTTGTCTTCTCGGCTTGAATACTTTGTTCTTGAATGGCTCAAAAGAAGCCACAGAGGGCCTTGGTGGTCGCCCGGCAAGGCTTGCCGCGGGGTGCTGCGACTGCCCGTGCACAAGTTCGGGATACTAGGGTACCCCTACTCTAGTACACCGACACCGACGCGTACTAGTGACTCTCCCGTCTCGTTTCTATGCATCTCGTAGATAGATCTTGCGTGATCGTAGGAATTTTTTTGAAATACTACGTTCCCCAACAGTGGCATCCGAGCCAGGTCTATGCGTAGATGTTATATGCACGAGTAGAACACAAAGAGTTGTGGGCAATAATATTCATACTGCTTACCACCAACGTCTTACTTTGATTCGGCGATATTGTTGGATGAAGCGGCCCAGACCGACATTACATGAACGTGTTCATGAGACTGGTTCTACCGATGTGCTTCGCACACAGGTGCTGGCGGGTGTCTGTTTCTCCAACTTTAGTTGAATCGAGTTTGACTACGGCCGGTCCTTGTTGAAGGTTAAAACAACACACTTGACGAAAAATCGTTGTGGTTTTGATGCGTAGGTAAGAACGGTTCTTGCTAGAAGCCCGTAGCATCCACGTAAAACTTGCAACAACAAAGTAGAGGACGTCTAACTTGTTTTTGCAAGGCATGTTGTGATGTGATATGGTCAAGAGGTGATGAGATATAAATTGTTGTATGATATGATCATGTTTTGCAGAAGTTATCGGCAACTCGTAGGAGCCTTATGGTTGTCGCTTTATTGTATGAAATGCAATCGCCATGTAATTGCTTTACTTTATCACTAAGCGGTAGCGATAGTCGTAGAAGCAGTAGTTGGCGAGATGACAACGATGCTACGATGGAAATCAAGGTGCCAAGCCGGTTACGATGGAGATCATGACGGTGTTTTGGAGATGGAGATCAAAGGCACAAGATGATGATGGCCATATCATGTCACATATTTTGATTGCATGTGATGTTTATCTTTTATGCATCTTATTTTGCTTAGTACGGCAGTAGCATTATAAGATGACCCCTCACTAAATTTCAAGGTATAAGTATTCTCCCTGAGTATGCACCATTGCTACAGTTTGTCGTGCCGAGACACCACATGATGATCAGGTGTGATTAGCTCTACGTTCACATACAACTGGTGCAAGCCAGTTTTGCACGTGCATAATACTCGTGTTAAACTTGAGGAGCCTAGCATATGCAGATATGGCCTCGGAACACTGAGACCGAAAGGTCGAACGTGAATCATATAGTAGATATGATCAACATAGAGATGTTCACCATTGAAAACTACTCCATCTCACGTGATGATCGGACATGGTTTAGTTGATATGGATCACGTGATCATTTAGATGACTAGAGGGATGTCTATCTAAGTGGGAGTTCTTAAGTAATATGATTAATTGAACTTTAATTTATCATGAACGTAGTCTTGATAGTATTTGCAAATTATGTTGTAGATCAATAGCTCGTGATGTAGCTCCCCATTTATTTTTTATATGTTCCTAGAGAAAAACAGGTTGAAAGATGATAGTAGCAATGCAGACTGGGTCCGTGATCTGAGGATTATCCTCATTGCTGCATAGAAGAATTATGTCTTCGATGCACCGCTAGGTGACGGACCTATTGCAGGAGTAGATGCAGACGTTATGAATGTTTGGCAAGCTCATTATGATGAGTAGTTGATAGTTTAGTGCACCATGCTTTACGGCTTCGAATCGGGACTTCAAAAACATTTTGAACACCAAGGAGCATATAAGATATTCCAAGAGACGAAATTGGTATTTTACACTCATGCCCGAGTCGAGAGGTATGAGACCTCTGACAAGTATTTTGCCTACAAGATGGACGAGAATAGCTCAACCAGTGAGCATGTGCTCAGAATGTCTGAGTACTACAATCACTTGAATCAAGTGGGAGTTAATCTTCCAGATAAGATAGTGATTGACAGAGTTCTCTAGTCACTATCACCAAATTACTAGAACTTCGTGATGAACTATAATATGCAAGGGATGACAAAAATGATTCCCAAGCTCTTCGCGATGCTGAAATCGGCGAAGGAAGAAATCAAGAAAAGCATCAAGTGTTGATGGTTGACAGGACCACTAGTTTCAAGTAAAAGGGCAAGGGAAAGAAAGGGAACTTCAAGAAGAATGGCAAGCAAGTTGCCACTCCCATGAAGAAGCCCAAAGCTAGACCCAAGCCTGAAACTGAGTGCTTCCACTGCAAAGGAAACGGTCACTGGAAGCGGAACTGCCCCAAATACCTGACAGATAAGAAGGATGACAAAGTGAACAAAAGCATATATTATATATGTGTTATTGATGTGTACATTACTAGTATTCATAGTAGCCCCTGGGTATTTGATACTTGTTCAGTTGCTATGATTAGTAACTCAAAACAGGAGTTACAAAATGAACAGAGACTAGTTGAGGGCGAGGTGACGATGTGTGTTGGAAGTGATTCCAAGGTTGATTAGTTCACCATCGCACACTCCCTTTACCTTCGGGATTAGTGTTAAACCCCAAATAAATGTTATTTGGTGTTTGCGTTGAGCATAATATGATTGGATCATGTTTATTGCAATACAGTTATCCATTTAAGTCAAAGAATAATTGTTATTCTGTTTACATGAATAAAACCTTCTGTGGTCATACACCCAAGGTGAATGGTTTATTGAATCTCGATCGTAGTGATGCATATATGTAGGATCGAAAGTATGTATAGAGGGGGGTGATTAGACTACTTGACCAATTAAAAACTACCCTTTTCCAAATTTTAGTCTTTGGCAGATTTTAGCTATCTTAGCACAAGTCAAGCAATCTTAACACAATTCAAGCAAGCATGCAAAGAGTATATGAGCAGCGGAAAGTGAAGCATGCAACTTGCAAGAATGTAAAGGAAAGGGTTTGGAGAATTCAAACGCAATTGGAGACACAAATGTTTTTGT
The DNA here is from genome assembly GCA_032464435.1 of Aegilops umbellulata. NCBI lineage: Eukaryota > Viridiplantae > Streptophyta > Magnoliopsida > Poales > Poaceae > Aegilops > Aegilops umbellulata. The sequence goes on from CP136057.1 coordinate 547,241,595, forward strand.
CGTGGTTCCGATAGGTGGTGCTATCGTACATCCAAGTTGATGGAGACTTCAACCCACGGAGGGTAACGGTTGCGCGAGTCCACGGAGGGCTCCACCCATGAAGGGTCCACGAAGAAGCAACCTTGTTTATTCCATCATGGCCATCGCCCACGAAGGACTTGTCTCACTAGCGGTAGATCTTCACGAAGTAGGCGATCTCATTGCCCTTACAAACTCCTTGGTTCAACTCCACAATATTGTCGGAGGCTCCCAAATGACACCTAGCCAATCTAGGAGACACCACTCTCCAAGAAGTAACAAATGGTGTGTTGATGATGAACTCCTTGCTCTTGTGCTTCAAATGATAGTCTCCCCAACACTCAACTCTCTCTCACAGGATTTGGATTTGGTGGAAAGAAGATTTGAGTGGAAAGCAACTTGGGGAAGGCTAGAGATCAAGATTCATATGGTGGGAATGGAATATCTTGACCTCAACACATGAGTAGGTGGTTCTCTCTTAGAAAATGTGTATTGGAAGTGTAGGTATGTTCTGATGGCTCTTTCCACAAATGAAGAGTGGGTGAAGGGGTATATATACCCTCCACACAAAATCTAACCGTTACACACAATTTACAAATCTCGGTGAGACCGAATTGAAAAACTCGGTCGGACCGAATTAGCAAACCTAGTGACCGTTAGGATTTTCGGTGGGACTGTGATGCAACTCGGTAGGACCGATATGGTTAGGGTTAGGGCATAACGTAACCTCGGTGAGAACGATTACACAAACTCGGTGGGACCGATTTTGGTAATAAGCTTACCAGAGAGTTGGTCAGGTAAACTCGGTGGGACCGATCCGCTCATCTCGGTGAGACCGAAATGTTACAGAAGGGAAACAGAGAGTTTACATTGCAGACCGATCGCTCATCTCGGTAGGACCGAAACATTAAGAAGGGAAACAGAGAGATTACAACCCCATCTCGGTGAGACCGAGACCCCTATCGGTGAAACCGATTTGCCTAGGGTTTGTGGCAGTGGCTATGACATCTGAACTCGGTGGCGCCGGATAGAAAGAATCTATGGGGCCGAGTTTGACTTTGTGTTTAGGTCATATGTGGATGTGGGAAGATAGTTGAGGGTTTTGGAGCATATCACTAAGCACTTTGAGCAAGCAAGCCATTAAGCAACACCTCATCCCTCCTTGATAGTATTGGCTTTTCCTATAGACTCAATGTGATATTGGATCACTAAAATTAAAAATGTAGAGTCTTGAGCTTTAAGCTTGAGCCAAACTTTCCGTCCTTAGTATTTTGAGGGGTCCAATTTCCTCATCCATGCCATGCCATTCATTGAGCTTTTCCTGAAATATTAATCTTGGAATAATGTTAGCTCAATGAGCTATATGTTGTTAGGAATTACCAAAACCACCCAGGGATAGTTGCACTTTCAACATATTCATAATATTGATGCCAAAAGATGCAAAGTTAATAATGATAGTGCAACATACTAGTGCCACTACCGTTTAGGTCATATTGGTGTAAAGCGCATGAAGAAACTCTATGCGGATGGTGATGAAGCTATGTACCTAGGGTAGGGTCATGGATCTGTCCAAGATACCCTCCCCAAGGACATCTCTAAAAGAACCAGAAGCATTTGAAGAAGAATCATCATCCACTCGACCATGAAGCTATGTTCCACTCGACAGCCTTGAAGACACTCGACCATGTAGAAAATCACTCGACTACCAGGAGATCTAGAGCCACTCCGCTTTGCAATGGTAGGGAATTAAGTCATAGCTTTAATGGTCATTATATATCTTTATTGCTGGCGTTACCAGTAATGCCCCCCTCTTGATGTACATTGAACCCTGTGTAACGGAGGGGAGCTGGGGTCCTGGCGCACTCTATATAAGCCACCCCCTCCTTTGGGACAAGGGTTCGCACCCCTGTAAATCACACGCATATAATCCAGTCGACCGCCTCCGGGCTCCGAGACGTAGGGCTGTTACTTCCTCTGAGAAGGGCCTGAACTCGTAAAACTTGCGTGTACAACTCCTCCATAGCTAGGATCTTGCCTCTACATCACCTACCCCCTATTCTACTGTCAGACTTAGAACCACGACAGTTGGCGCCCACCGTGGGGCGGGTATCTTAGCGATGTGTTGGAGAAGTTGCAATTTTTTCGATCCCCATCAGCATGGTTTCAGGCGGAGGTTTGGCTGAGGGCCGCGAGATCCCTCTCGGCGCACTCGTGTTTGTCGTCGACGACTCCGCTTGGATTCAGGAGGCTCCACTCGACGTTGACGCTCTCCCCGTCCGCGGGGCATCGCGCGTGCGTCCGCGGCGTCCTCCTGCGGCAGCGGTCGACCTAGTATCAATCGGCTCCTGTGGCGTCTTCCCTCCCTGTCACCCGCCGGCGCAAGCGTTCCGGTCGTTCAAGGCTTCAGTGGTGGGTGAGGCATGCGGTGGCTCGCCAATCTGCCACCCCCCAAGTCGCGGCAATCGAGCCCGACGAGACTCTCTACGGCCTATTCGACTGCTCCGCAGAGACTGCATCCTAGTGCGACAGCAGCGACCCCGCGGTGAAAGTCTGGATGGTCTATGGGCCTCGCAGTCCTCCTGGCTTTCCCCGTGGGGACGGTGGCGATGGTGGAGGCGACCCGTCGCGTGTCCACGAAGAGTACCTCCCCGAACCCCTCTCTTCGCAGCAGAGGGAAGAGCTTCGCCGCCGGAACATGGATGCTGTCTGTGTCAAAACCGGCGGATCTCGGGTAGGGGGTCCCGAACTGTGCGTCTAGGTGGATGGTAACGGGAGACAAGGGACACGATGTTTTTACCCAGGTTTGGGCCCTCTCCATGGAGGTAAAACCCTACTCCTGCTTGATTAATATTGATGATATGGGTAGTACAAGAGTAGATCTACCACGAGATCAGAGAGGCTAAACCCTAGAAGCTAGCCTATGGTATGATTGTTGTTGTCCTACGGACTAAACCCTCCGGTTTATATAGACACCGGAGGGGCTAGGGTTACACAGAGTCGGTTACAATGGGAGGAGATCTAAATATCCGTATTGCCAAGCTTGCCTTCCACCCCAAGGAAAGTCCCATCCAGATACAGGACGAAGTCTTCAATCTTGTATCTTCATAGTCCAACAGTCTGGCCAAAGGTTATAGTCCGGCTGTCCGGACACCGCCTAATCCAGGACTCCCTCAGTAGCCCCCGATCAGGCTTCAATGACGATGAGTCCGGCGCGCAGATTGTCTTCGGCATTGCAAGGCGGGTTCTTCTCCAAATTCCGAATACTTGTTAAATAGTGTCCGTCTTCTTGTAAATGCTACGCTCCTTGGCTTCTACGCCCAATAATGGCCAATTTCCACGTGTCAAACGAATGTGAAGAGCCAGGGAATTTTTACATTTACCCCCCTAGCTGTGCAAATGAGCTGTCTATTAAAGCGACGAGGATTCAGATCCAAACCACACCATCCTCCCTCAGCGAGCATTCATTGGAGCGCGCCCGAAAGAGATCCATTCCATCATGGCCGGTCGATGCAGCTCCTCCTCTCGTTCTCCCAGCCCCAAGCCCGGAGATTGGGAGAGGTGTTCTGTCCCGCACAGCCAACTGGTGAAGCTTCAGACCCAGGGATTTCTTCCCCCAGCGTATATGGTCCCGGTTCGAGCCGGGCTCGCCACCTACAATGGCAGAGAGTAGGCGGAGATCTTTCCCAGTCCTTCCAAGGGAGAGCAGGTATGCCTTGTTTCTTATTTGATAAGAGGGCTCGGATTTCCAATTCATCCGTTTCTCCGGGGGCTTCTGGAATCCTATGGCCTCCAGTTGCACAGCCTTACTCCTGCCTCCATACTACATACCACCGGCTACGTAGCCTTTTGCGAGCTGTTTTTGGGCTGTGAGGCTCACTTCGCACTGTGGAAGAAGTTGTTCTGCCTTGTGCCCCGTTCTCAGAGGGGGTCAATATATCAAGTGGGCGGAGCCGAAATATGGCGCATCGCTGGGATCAGATATCCATCCGGAACCCCGAAGAAGGCGTCCAAAGACTGGCCTTCAGAATGGTTTTATATAGAAGACATCCCTCTTCCGGATCCTATTCGGATCGGCCTTCTCGAGTTTGATAATGCTCTTTGAAGAAGCGCCTGAGCTGGCATCCACAGAGCCCCCGGGAAGATGACAGAGACGTTCCTTACCTGATGAGCCGGATGAAGTTGTTGGCTCTATCAGGACTGACCATGATCGAAGTCATGGCAATATGCATCATGCGGGGGGTGCAGCCACTTAGATATCGAGGCCACCCCATGTGGGATTTCAACGGGGAGGATGACGCCACCCGCTATGGCCGCAAAGGGCCGGACTCATCTGCCGCTCTGGCGAAAATCTTGTCTGATTTGTACAAGGGAGAAGAGGAGGAATTTCTCCGCGTCAATCCACAGGGTGGATTTTCTATGTACAATCCTCTAAGCTGGGTAAGTCAACACTTTTTGCGCTCATCCATTCCGTATTCCCATTGTTTAATATTTTACCTTGCAAATTCAACGCAGGAGCTGCGTAAGGCGGTAAGGGAGATAAACAGCCCACCTCCACAACCAGAGGATCCTGAGCGGTCCCTCGACCCGGCCTTTAAAGAGGATCCAGACATATCTGTGGAGCTGATTGATAGGGTATTTTATCAATTAAGCGGCGACGACGCCTTGGTGGCCATTACGGCCGATTACCTTGGGCTGCTCCCAGCTTCGCAGGTAACTGAGACCAATGTCCCAACATTTTGTAAAAAGGATTTGTCCTTGTGTGCTTTGCTCACCGCATACCCATGGTGTTTTACAGGGAAGGGCCTCGGGACGCCATGCCGAGCCTGTGGCGACTAGCCAACAAGGGCTCCGAGCAGGCTAAAAAGGAATGCAGTCCGAACTGAGACACCAGCGCAGTGGTATGGCGTGCCACCTCCCTCCATGGTATCGTCTTTTTAAAGACATATTAACGCTCGTGCTTTCTAGGAAGAAAAACGCTTGCCGGACTATGTCCGGAGAGGTTGCCAATCACGCCTCCGCCAGTAGGGCTCCAGGGCCGGACACAGAAGCGGAAGCAAGTACGAGGCGTACGCCGGATGTTCCTCCGACAGAGGATGCAGACAGAATGTCCGCCACAAATTCCGAGGTGGAGAGCGCCATGAACCAGAGGCGTCGCCGAGCCATTCTCCGTGATGCTTGCTTCTACCAAGAGGCATTTGACGCCTTCAACTCGGGAGACGCGTACCTCTGTGCTGCTCAAAATGGTCTAGCCAGAGCCACGGAGCAATATGTGAAGGATGTACATGTGAGAGAATTTGATGATTATATATAGGAGTAGCCCCTGAGACTTGAAGCAGTCAGAATAACTGATTTAAGGATCATTTGTTATGTAGGTTCTTGCCGAAAAGAATACCCAATTGTCCCATGAGCTTGAAGAGTGCAAAGCCCAACTTCAGGCCGCACAAGCCGCAGCAGAGGAGTCCAAGAAGACCCCCTCTGGTAATATATGTTGCAAATGATAGGTATCATGTAGAGTGCGGTGTATATGCAAATCTAACAATGAAATTGTAGATGACGCCGGAGTAAATCCAGATGAGCAACACCTCCTACGCCGGCTAGAGGCCGGCGAGAGCGTGCTTACGAGGGTTAGGCAGGAGAAGAATGATCTCCTGGATGCCAACACCCAGCTGGGCGTGGAAATAAAGGATGTTCGCGCCCAACTGTCGGACTCTGTGAAGGAGAATCAGCGGCTTCGACGTGGCATTTTCAGTAAGTGCTTGAACGAACTTTGAAGAAGAGTTCGGCGAAGAAGTCGACTAACAGAGTTATGTCTGTAGGTATGCTAACAGGTCGTCCCGCGGAGGAAATGCCCGGTTCTACGGGTGACCTTCTTCCCGAGCTCTCACAACTGCACGAACGAGTTCGGCAGGTGATGCAAGGCGTCGCCCAGGCCTTGTGGCCATCCGTCTCCGTGCCCGAAGGTCTTGGAGAGCTTGCGGAGAAGCTGAAGGGAGCGTGGCGGCGCTTCCAATTATGGAAGATATCGACCTGCCGTCAAGGTGCCAGGGAAGCCTGGGCCATGGTGAAGACGCGGTATACCAGGTCTGATCCGAACCACATGGCCGAGGTCGGACCTGTGGGGCCCGATGGGAAAGAGATCCCTATTAGTCTAATGTACGGACAAGTAGAATAGGCCGCAAAGTATTCCCAATAGGATTATAAGCTAGACAGCCTGTTGGATGGTATAGAGGAAGAATTTAGTCAGTCAAAGTGACATTTGTAATGCCTTCTAGCCGGATTGTAGATCGTTTGTCATGGCAGACCTTTTCGCCTCGACCTCTGGACCCGATAGTCCAGAGTGAATCCAAATACCCTCTCGGTTATGAAAAAACCGGGGCATGCGTGGAAACCAGGCATAGGGGTCATTAGTGCTTGAACAGACAAGTGCCCAACTAGTTATGTTATATTACATGGTTAGTAAGAAACATCTTCCAGGGAGAATAGTTCCGTTAGGGCTTCCTTTCCCTGGGTATGCATGCCCTAAAGTGCATGTCCGGACTGCGAAAAGAATCGCAAGGAAAAAACATCTAGGGGCATATATAAAAAATAGGTAAAAAATCGTCTTTTGTTCACCGACCGAATATTCCCTTAAGAACGCTAGCTTTCGGCTTCACCCAGTCTGAGGTAGACATTCGGCTGACCCAGCAGTAACAATCGCAGAGGTGCTCCCCTTATGCCCTAGCCGAATTAACGGGAACGTAGGGCATAAATACAAGAGCCAGGCAACCGATCTTGGTCAAAACTTAAGTCATATCGATGCATATAATGGTGAATAAAAGGTACATGCAGAAGGATAACACATGTGTTAGGCATGAGGCCCATATAAATAGATAAGCTTCTGTAAAAGAAGCCCCCAGGTATAATGAGCGCGGATAGTGCGTCCGTTGTGTGCAAACAAGGCACAAATTGGCCCTTAAAGGCTGTGAGGGAAAAGAATGGGAAGGAGAGAAATAAAAGACAGACAGTGTATATAAAAAATGGACAGAGGAAGGAGACAAACACAGAGTCCGACGCTAGGCGTAGAATCTTCGGAGTCTGGCTGCGTTCCATGGGTTCGGCTCGAGTCGACTATCCGATGCATCCCGCAGACGGTACGCTTCGCCAGTCAGAACTTGGTCAATAATGAAGGGACCCTCCCATTTGGGCTTGAGTTTGTCCTTTTTCTTCTCCGGCAGGCGTAGAACTAATTGGCCAACATTGTAAGTTTTGGCCCGTACTTCTCTGCTTTGGTATCTTCGAGCCTGCTGTTGATAGAATGCGGAATGGGCTTTTGCCATGTCACGCTCCTCCTCCAAGGCGTCCAAACTGTATTGCCGATCGAGCTTGGCTTCTCTTTCTTCGTACATGCGCACTCGAGGTGAGTCATGAATTATGTCGCAGGGCAGAACAACCTCTGTGCCGTACACCATAAAGAATGGTGTGTATCCGGTGGTGCGATTCGGCGTGGTCCGCAGCCCCCAGAGTACGGAGTCGAGCTCCTCTACCCAGTGCGTGTTATATTCCTTAAGGGACCGCACTAATCTGGGTTTGACGCCGCTCATGATAGGACCATTTGCTCGTTCGACTTGACCGTTAGTTTGTGGGTGATAGACGGAAGCATAATCGAGCTTGATGCCCATGTTTTTGCACCAGAGTTTTACCTCGTCGGCCGTGAAGTTCGTGCCGTTATCGGTGATGATGCTGTGGGGGACGCCATAACGGTGTACGACCCCGGATATGAAGTCTATCACTGGTCCGGATTCAACCGTCTTAACAGGTTTGGCTTCTATCCATTTGGTGAATTTATCCACCATGACCAACAAGCATTTTTTCTTATGGGTTCCACCTTTAAGGGGTCCCACCATGTCGAGCCCCTAGACCGCGAAGGGCCAAGTAATGGGGATTGTGTGGAGGGCGGTGGGCGGCATATGGCTTTGGTTTGCAAAAAGTTGGCAACCTACGCATCGTTGGACCAGGTCCAGTGCATCTACCCGGGCCGTAGGCCAATAAAAACCTGTACGGAAGGCCTTGCTTACAAGGGCCCGGGCTGCTGCGTGGTGGCCGCCGAGTGTGGCATGAATTTCCGCCAGAAGTTTCCGCCCCTCCTCCTTGGAGATGCACCTTTGAAGGACTCCGGTGGTGCTTTTCTTATAAAGCTCTCCCTCATGGACCGTGTAGGCTTTAGATCGCCATACTATGCAGTGTGCCTTGTTTTGGTCTTCGGGGAGTCCCTGCCTAGTTAAGTAGGCCAGGAGTGGTTCTGTCCACGAGGCGATGACGGCCATTATAACGTGGGCTGAGGGTGTTATTTCGGTGGCAGAGCCTCCGAGTATGTCAGAGTGTTCGGAATCGGGCTTTGCGGTTGGGTCCGGTCTGTTGTTACGTGTGTCCCCTTCCCATATTACGGATGGCTTGAAAAGCCTCTCCAGAAAGATGTTAGGGGTGACCGCATCGCGTTTTGCACCGATGCGTGCAAGGACGTCCGCCGCCTGATTGTTTTCCCGGGCTACATGGTGAAATTCGAGCCCCTCGAACCGAGCTGACATTTTTAGGACGGCATTGCGATATGCCGCCATTTTTGTATCTTGGGCATCGAAGTCTCCATTTATTTGCGATATAGCGAGGTTCGAATCCCCCCGCACCTTAAGGCGTTGAATGCCCATGGATACTGCCATCCGGAGACCATGTAGAAGGGCCTCGTATTCGGCTGTGTTGTTGGAGTCTGTGTACATTATCTGGAGCACGTATTGAACTGTGTCTCCGGTTGGGGACATCATAACGATGCCAGCCCCCAGACCAGCCAGCATTTTGGAGCCGTCGAAGTGCATGATCCAGTTGGAATATGCGCCGTACTCTTTAGGGAGTTCGGCTTCCGTCCATTCGGCGACAAAGTCGGCCAACACCTACGACTTAATGGCTCGCCATGGTTTGTAGGTTATGTCGAACGGGAGGAGCTCGATGGCCCATTTGGCAATCCGCCCCGTGGCGTCGTGGTTGTTTATAATATCATTGAGTGGCACTTCCGAGGCTACTGTTATCGAACACTCTTGAAAGTAGTTCCGCAGCTTCCGAGGCTACTGTTATCGAACCCCGCCGTATGCTATCTTTTGATAATGCGGGTATCGTGACTTGCATGGGGTAAGGACGGTGGAGACATAGTAGACCGGCTTTTGAAGGGGAAATTTATGTCCGTCCGTTTCTCGTTTGACGACGAGCACTACGCTCACAACTTGATGGGTTGCCGCAATGTATAACATCATAGGTTCGCCGATGTTTGGCGATGCCAGGATTGGGTTGGTTGCTAGTATGGCCTTTATTTCTTCCAATCCAGCTGTGGCGGCATACGTCCACTCGAAGTGTTCAGTGCGTCGTAGGAGGCGGTAAAGGGGTAATGCCTTTTCTCCCAGGCGGGAGATAAAGCGGCTTAAAGCCGCCACACATCCGGTTAATTTCTGGATTTGTTTGAGGTCCGTTGGGATGTCCAACTATGACAGGGCTCGGATCTTGGCCGGATTTGCTTCAATTCCCCTGCCGGATACAATGAAGCCCGGGAGCTTTCCGGCTGGTACACCAAAGACGCATTTTTTCGGGTTGAGCTTGATGTCATATGCTCTGAGGTTATCGAATGTGAGCTTTAAGTCGTGTCCTTCTTTGGTACCATCACCAGGTTTGCTAGCCAGTCCGGATGTTTTCTCTCTCTAATGAATCCGGCTTCCAATAACTTGGCTAGCTCCTCTCCCATAGCTTGTCTCTTAGGTTCAGAGAAACGCCGAAGAGCCTGCTTGACCGGTTTGAATCCCTTTAGGATATTAAGGCTGTGTTCAGCCAGCTTACGTGGGATTCCTGGCATGTCTGAAGGGTGCTAGGCGAAAATGTCTCAGTTCTCGTGTAAGAATTCTCATAGTGCGGCGTATACGGCGGGGTTTAGTTGTGCCCAGATGGAAGCTGTTTTTGTAGTGTCCACTGGATGGACTTGGAATTTGACTATTTCGTCCGCTGGTTTAAAGGAGGTGGACTTGGATCTCTTATCGAGTATCACATGGTCCCTGTTCACCGTGGAGTGCAGTGCAGTCAGTTCCTCAGCCACCAGGGCTTCGGACAATGCCTCGAGGGCCAGTGCGGCTGTCTTGTTTTCGGCGCGGAGTGCTGTGTCCGGATCACTAGCGGGAGTGATAATTTCGTTGGGTCCTGGCATTTTGAGCTTCATGTACCCGTAATGGGGTATGTCTCGGAAGATTGTGAATGCCTCCCGCCCTAACAGGGCGTGGTAGCCGCTACTGAACGGGGCCACTTGGAACGTAATCTCTTCGGACCTGTAATTCTCCGGCGTGCCGAACACCACATCTAGTGTGATTTTGCCTGTACAGCGCGCTTCCCGACTGGGGATTATTCCTCTGAAGGTTGTGCTGCTTCGCTCGATGCGGTTCCAGTCTATTTCCATTTTTGAAGGGTTTCCTCATATATGAGGTTTAATCCGCTGCTGCCGTCCACGAGTACCTTGGTGAGTCTAAAGCCGTCCACAATTGGACTGAGGGCCAGTGCGGCTGGTGCTCGGGCTGTTCGGAATTTAGGTTCGTCACTGGCATTGAAAGTAACAGCCGTGCCACTCCATGGGTTTATTGTTGCCACGTGGTGGATTTCGACAAGGCTGCGGAGTGTTCGCTTTCGCCTATTATGTGATGCGAAGGTCTCGAAGACTGTTAATACCGTACTGGTGTCCCTGGGATGGTGCTCTGTGGCTTCTAGAATTAGAAGATCTTCACCACTTTTGGCTACCTGCCGGAGTATCCAACATGCTCTAAGGCTATGTGTTGGTATGGCGCCCTCTGTATTATGAATTTTACAGGGTCCATTGAGCCATCCCTCCAGTACCGTTCCATGCCCTATAGAGGGTTTTTGCTTCTTGGTAGTTGACCCGGGTGTCTTTTGATAGTGCACCCTTTTATTTCGGACTGGGTTCGTATTTAAGGCCGGATTATCCCAAAAGTTTGTTCAGTTTTCCAGGCACTTTCCATCGCACAGTACTTTCGTACTATGGACGCCAAGTCGGCGAAGCGCGATATCTCACGGCGATTCAAGGCGTTAAGGATTCCCTTGTCCGTGCAATTATTGCAGAAAAATAAGATCGCGTCTCCCTCGCGGCAGTCCTTAGCCTTGTTCATCGCAAGGAGGAATCTGGCCCAATAGTGATGTACTGTTTCCTGGGGCTCTTGCCTGATGTGGGAAAGATCGCTTGTGTTTGGGTGGGTGGGTGGAATTGAATCCGAACCCCTACCCGATCTGGGATCTAGGGGCCGAGGAGTTTCCAATTTTGGGAATTCTGGTTCCGGGGTGTTGCCCGGTAATCCTGGCCCGCTACCTGACTCTAAGTTCAGGGATTGGATGTTGTCCTCCCGCGAACAGGTATCCGGCTCGGAGAGCTCGGGAATCCGGACATAGTTGGTACTCAATATGGAGAAGGGGTCGCCGCATTGTTCCACCACCACTGCAATATGATGGGTGACCGGCGGAGAGTTAATCTCCCTTTGATCGGGTTTAAGCCCAATCGATCATTGTCCGTAGCGACTCTCAGGGCGGCGATGCGATCTAAGAGCTCGTTTAGGGAGGCAACTCTATTGGATCCATCTGTTCGGCGAGTGCCGATTTGACGTGGAGGCTGTTTTCGATGACTCGAGAGGTCGTCGTTGGCATGGCGGCTGAACAGGCGGTCATGATGAAACCGCCTAGCCGGAGAGTTTGGCCGACAGACAAAGCTCCCCCAACAGTAGTACCGTCTTTAAAGACGAGACGAGACATCCTTCCTTCTGGCGACGACACAGTGGAACTCTCAATGAAAGCACCAATGTCGGTGTCAAAACCGGTGGATCTCGGGTAGGGTGTCTTGAACTGTGCGTCTAGGCGGATGGTAATAGGAGACAAGGGACACAATGTTTTTACCCAGGTTCGGGCCCTCTCGATGGAGGTAAAACCCTACTCCTGCTTGATTAATATTGATGATATGGGTAGTACAAGAGTAGATCTACCACGAGATCAGAGAGGCTAAACCCTAGAAGCTAGCCTATGGTATGATTGTTGTTGTCCTACGGACTAAACCCTCCGGTTTATATAGACACCGGAGGGGCTAGGGTTACACAGAGTTGGTTACAATGGGAGGAGATCTAAATATCCGTATTGCCAAGCTTGCCTTCCACGCCAAAGAAAGTCCCATCTGGATACGGGACGAAGTCTTCAATCTTGTATCTTCATAGTCCAACAGTCCGACCAAAGGTTATAGTCCGGCTGTCCGGACACCCCCTAATCCAGGACTCCCTCAGATGCACTTCACACTCGTATCTTTAGAGAAACCCCCGAGGCCCGGGCCTTGGAGGACGCACGCCTGGCCAACTTGGCTGAGCGCACTCGACTGGAGAACCTCCAGCGCATACTTGACGAGCGTGCTCGACAGAGGGTTCCAGAATCTAGTCGGCGTCAACTTTTTCCACCTCCAACCCAGGTATATCAAACTCCGATCCAGAATCTTACAGCTGTGGCTTGTATAGCAGAGTCGATCCAGCCTTCCCAGTCAGAAGCTGGCAGAGGGCTGATGCAAATCAGGGCTTTACTCCGGGCAGTAGGAGAATAGAATAGAGCTGTGTCACAGTCGCGGAATAGGATCCATAGCATATCCGTTATGGCAGATACAATCCAGTCGGCTCACAGCCCAAGATCGCCCCCGAGGCGTGAAGGACGTGGAGACAGCGAGATCAGTACAGAAATCGTGAGCAGTATGATCACCGACTCGATCACGACCATCATCATCGAGTGCCCACGCCTCCCCCAAGGAGTGGGTCATACGTGCCTCCGCAGCATGATGACAGACGCCCTCACAGTGGTGGGCAAAGGATTCCAGTCGACCCCAGGGAGCCGGACATTGATGCGAGATCTATTCTCGTTCAGGGTTTGGTCGACAGAAACAGAGCTCACAGAGAAGGCCATGATAGAGATTTACCAACCAGCAGCAGAGTGCATGTCTCAGGTCCAGAGTGCTTCAGTAGAGCCATCAGGGCCGCAGTGATTCCTCCCAACTTCAGGTTGGCGACTGGAGTCAGTAAGTTTACTGGGGAGTCCAAGCCTGACACTTGGCTTGAGGACTACTGAGTGGCTGTGCAGATTGGTGGAGGCAATGATGATGTGGCTATGAAACACCTTCCTCTGATGTTGGAGGGCTCGGCCAGAGCATGGCTAAATCAATTAGCACCCAGCAACATTTATAGTTGGGAAGAGCTTGCCCGAGTGTTTGTCAGAACCTTCGAAGGAACGTGCAAACGGCCAGTAGGGCTAATAGAGCTGCAATCTTGTGTGTAGAAACCAAATGAAACTTTGAGGGATTATATCCAGAGGTGGATCACGTTGCACCACACGGTGGAGAATGTGTCTGATCACCAAGCAGTTTGTGCCTTCAAGGAAGGTGTCAAATATAGAGAGTTGAATCCGAAGTTCGGTCGGACCAGAGATATGTCTCTGAGTCGAATGATGGAGATTGCCACCAAGTATGCCAATGGTGAAGAGGAGGATAGGTTCCGGAGTGGCAAGCATAAAACAGTCGCCCATGAAACCGGAGGAGGGAACTCCAGTCGGAAGCAGAAGCGCAAAGCCGAGCCAGCTGCTCCTGGAGAAGCCTTAGCCGTGACTCAAGGAAAGTTCAAGGGGAAGCCCAAGGGGCCATGGAACCCTAAGAAAGTAAAAGATCAAGATGGGAACGATGTGTTGGATTTGCCATGCCACATTCACACAAAGAAATATGAAGAGGGTAATCTCGTTTACCCAAAGCATACCACTCGACAATGTCGGCTCCTGATCCAGCAGTTCTGAGAGAAACAACCCAAAGAGAAGGAAAAAGAGTCGGACAAAGTTGAGGACAAGGAGGAAAGTGATGATGGTTACCCTCACGTCAATTCCACTCTGATGATTTTTGCTGATGTTGAGATTAAAAGTCGACAGAAAGTCATCAACAGAGAAGTAAACATGGTCGCTCCGGTGACACCCAGTTATTTGAAATGGTCTCAGACTGCTATTACATTCGACCAGTCTGATCACCCGACACACATAGCCACCCCTGGGAGGCAAGCGTTGGTGGTCGACCCAGTCGTCGAAGGCACTCGGTTAACTAAAGTTCTGATGGATGGTGGCAGTAGCCTGAATATTCTATATGCAGAGACGTTGAAAGGGATGGGCATTCCAATGTCCAGACTCAGTGAAAGCAATATGAGTTTCCATGGAGTCTTTGCAGGCAAGAAGGCTGAATCACTCGGCCAGATCGCTCTTGATGTGGTTTTCGGTGATTCCAAGAATTACCGCAAAGAAAAGTTGACATTTGAAGTTGTGGATTTCCAGAGTGCTTATCACGCTATTCTGGACAGGCCAACTTATGCACGTTTTATGGCTCGACCATGCTATGTGTACCTCAAATTGAAGATGCCTGGTCCTAAAGGTGTGATCACTATCTGGCAATCGAAAGAAGGCAGAAGAGTGCTTCCAGAAGGGCTCGAAGATCGCCGATGCACAGATGGCAGTAGTGGAATTGCAGGAATATCAGAAAAATGCAGATCCGAGTTTTTTGTTGCGAGCTAAGAAGCCTGCCACGGATTCAGCATTTCAGTCAACCGGTGAAATGAAACCAATTCATATTCACCCGACCGATCCCAATGCTGCTCCGACTCACATTTCAACAACACTCGACTCCAAATAGGAAGAAGCGCTCACCCAGTACCTCTGTGAGAACTGGGACATCTTCGCATGGAAACCTTCTGACATGCCGGGTGTTCCCAAGGGACTGGCTGAGCATCATTTGCGAGTCGACCCAAAAGTGAAACCGGTCATAGAACATCTTTGAAGGTCCGCCGTACAGAAGAGAAAGGCAATCGGTGAAGAAGTGGCTCGGCTTCTAGCAACTGAGTTTATTCGAGAGATTTACCACTCTGAGTGGTTAGCTAATGTTGTCATGGTCCCTAGGAAGGACGACTCACTTCGCATGTGCATTGACTTCAAGCATATCAATCGGGCCTGTCCGAAAGATCACTTTCCTCCCCCTCGCATCGATCAAATAGTCGACTCGACTGCAGGTTGTGAGCGTTTGTCCTTTTTGGATGCTTATTCAGGGTATCATCAGATCCGTCTGTATGGACTCGATGAGATTAAAACAACTTTCATCACCCCATTCGGGTGCTTCTGTTATGTCACTATGCCATTCGGCCTGAAGAACGCAGGAGCCACATTCATGCGGATGATTCAGAAGTGTTTACTCACTCAAATCAGTCGGAATGTGGAAGCATACATGGATGACATTGTGGTCAAGTCACGTAAAGGTTCCGACCTACTGGCCGACCTTGCTGAAACCTTTGCCAACCTCAGAAGGTATGATATCAAGCTCAATCCATCGAAGTGCACATTCGGAGTTCCAGGAGGAAAATTACTCGGTTTTCTCGTTTCCGAACGAGGGATCGACGCGAATCCAGAGAAAGTTGGTGCCATACTCCGGATGAAACACCATGTGTGTGTGCATGATGTCCAGAGGCTTACTGGTTGCTTGGCCGCCCTAAGTCGATTCATTTCTCATCTCGGTGAAAAGGCATTGCCACTTTACCGACTGATGAAGAAGTCAGATACGTTCGAGTGGACTCCTGAAGCTGATGCAGCATTTGCAGAGCTAAAAGCCCTGCTTTCCACCCATCCGGTGCTTGCTGCCCCAATCAACAAAGAGCCTTTACTGCTTTGCATTGCAGCCACTGGACAAGTCGTCAGTACAGTACTTACGGCCGAGCAGGAAGAGGAAGGAAAAGCCTATAAAGTTCAGCGCCCAGTATATTATGTTTCTGAAGTTTTGACTCCATCAAAGCAAAGATATCCTCATTATCAGAAGCTTGTTTATTGGATTTATATGACCATGAAAAAGGTTGCACATTACTTCTCTGACCACTCAATTACAGTCGTCAGCGACGCTCCATTGTCAGAGATTCTGCACAACAGAGACGCAACTGGTCGAGTGGCAAAGTGGGCGATTGAACTTCTTCCCTTAGATATCAAGTTTGAGGCAAAGAAAGCTATCAAGTCCCAAGCAATAGCAGATTTCCTTGCCGAGTGTATCGAACAGCAACTGCCGACTCAAGTTCACTCGGAGCACTTGACCATGTTCTTTGATGGTTCCAAGATGCTGAATGGTTCTGGTGCTGGGGTGGTACTGGTATCCCCCCGAGGAGACAAGCTCAGATATGTCCTCTAGATTCACTTTGATTCCTCCAATAACGAAGCAGAATATGAAGCACTCTTGTATGGGTTATGTATGGCCATCTCACTCGGGTCTGTCGCCTTATGGTCTATGGCGACTTAGATTTGGTAGTCAATCAAGTGATGAAAGAATGGGACGTCAGAAGCCCAGCCATGACTGGTTACTGCAATGCGGTGAGGAAGTTGGAAAAGAAGTTTGAGGGGTTAGAGCTCCATCATATACCCCGACTAAGAAATCAAGCAACCGATGATTTGGCAAAGATAGGTTCCAAGAGAGAAGCCATTCCCAGCAATGTGTTTTTGGAACACATTCACACACTGTCAGTTCAGGAAGATCCTTTCACTGAAGAGCCCCCGCAGCCTAAGAGCGCCACAGATCCGACTGAAGTCGAGGTCCCAACCGTGGTCGACCTAATTATGGAGGTTCTGGTCATCACTCCTGACTGGACAGTGCCATACATTGCGTACATCCTTAGGAAGGAACTCCCAGAGGATGAAGAAGAGGCTCAACAGATCGTCCATTGATCCAAAGCCTTTACTGTGTTAAGAAGACAATTGTTCAGGGAAAGCGCGACTCGAGTCAGTAAGAAATGCATAATGCCAGAAGAAGGTCAAATGATCCTCAACGAGATCCACTCGGGGACCTGTGGTCACCATGCATCCTCTCGGGCCATTGTGGCTAAAGCATACCGAGCCGGATTTTATTGGCCACGAGCAAATGAAATGGCGAAGGATATAGTCGACAGATGTGAAGGCTGCCAGTTTTACTCTGATATGTCTCACAAGCCAGCATTAGCCCTGAAGACCATTCCTCTCGTCTGGCCCTTTGCTGTTTGGGGATTGGATATGGTTGGACCACTGAGAACTGGTAGGAGCGGCTTCACTCATGTGCTTGTAGCAGTCGACAAGTTTACCAAATGGATTGAAGCTAAACCTTTCAAGAATCTTGAAGCCAGCACTGCTGTCAGTTTCATTAGAGAGTTGACATTCAGATATGGGGTCCCGCACAGCATCATCACTGACAACGGGTCGAACTTCGATTCTGATGAGTTTAGAGCCTTCTGCGCTTCTCAAGGCACACGAGTCGACTATGCTTCAGTCGCTCACCCCCAGTCGAATGGACAAGCAGAAAGAGCAAATGGCTTAATTCTGAAAGGACTGAAACCCCGACTGATGCGTGACCTCAAGCATGCAACAGGCGCCTGGGTCGATGAACTTCCATCAGTTCTTTGGGGATTGAGGACGACTCCCAATCGGTCGACTGGCCGAACTCCCTTCTTGTTGGTTTATGGAGCTGAAGCCGTTCTGCCGAGTGACCTGCTCCACAATGCACCCCAAATCGAGCTCTTCTCTGAAGAGGAAGCAGAACATGCCCGGCAGGATGCAGTCGACCTCTTAGAGGAGGAAAGAGAGATGGCCTTGATCCGATCGACCATTTATCAGCAAGACTTGCGTCGATTCCACGCCAGAAATGTGAGGGGTCGGGCCTTTCAAGAGGGAGACTTGGTTCTTCGAGTGGATCAACAGAAGCCACACAAGCTCGCCCCTGCTTGGGAAGGCCCCTTCATGGTCACCAGAGTTCTCCACAATGGAGCATACCATCTTTACAATGTTGAGCATCAGAAAGACGAGCCACGGGCTTGGAACGCGAATCTACTCCGCCCCTTTTACACTTAAGTACTCGTTCGGATGAGATGTAATAAGAAATACCTTTGTAGTTTGTTTATCAAAGACGAGAGCTTTACAGTCTTCTTAAACGGTTGTTGTTGCTTCTTTGTTCTTGTCTAAAATCCCCCAGTGGGTGACTTTGTTGCGAATTCGTTTCGCCTAAGTTTAAAAATCCTATAGAGTGGCGAGCAAGCCTTCCACTCGGAGGCTTAGCTGCGAATCCGTTTTGCCTAAGTTTGAAAAATCCTACCGAGTGGTGAGCCAACCTCCCACTCGGGGGCTTAGCTGCAGTCCAGTACTCGCCTAAGTTTAAAAAATCCTACCGAGTGGTGAGCAAACCTCCCACTCGGGGGCTTAGCTACAGCCCAGTACTCGCCTAAGTTTGAAAAATCTTACCGAGTGGTGAGCAAACCTCCCACTCAGGGGCTTAGCTGCAGTCCAGTACTCGCCTAAGTTTAAAAAATCCTACCGAGTGGTGAGCAATCCTCCCACTCGGGGGCTTAGCTGCAGTCCAGTACTCGCCTAAGTTTAAAAAATCCTATCGAGTGGTGAGCAAACCTCCCACTCAGGGGCTTAGCTACAGGCCAGTACTCGCCTAAGTTTAAAAAATCCTACCGAGTGGTGAGCAAACCTCCCACTCGGGGGCTTAGCTGCAGTCCAGTACTCGCCTAATTTTAAAAAATCCTACCGAGTGGTGAGCAAACCTCCCACTTGGGGGCTTAGCTGCAGTCCAGTACTCGCCTAAGTTTAAAATATCCTACCGAGTGGTGAGCAAACCTCCCACTCGGGGGCTTAGCTGCAATCCAGTACTCGCCTAAGTTTAAAAAATCCTACCGAGTGGTGAGCAAACCTCCCACTCGGGGGCTTAGCTGCAGTCGAGTACTCGCCTAAGTTTAAAAAATCCTACCGAGTGGTGAGCAAACCTCCCACGAGGGGGCTTAGCTGCAGTCCAGTACTCGCCTAAGTTTGAAAAATCCTACCGAGTGGTGAGTAATCCTCCCACTCGGGGGATTAGCTACAGTCCAGGACTTGCCTAAGTTTAAAAAATCCTACCGAGTGGTGAGCAAACCTCCCACTCGGAGGCTTAGCTGCAGTCCTGTACTCGCCTAAGTTTGAAAACTCCTACCGAGTGGTGAGCAAACCTCCCACTCGGAGGCTTAGCTGCAGTCTAGTACTCTCCTAAGTTTGATAAATCCTACCGAGTGGTGAGCACACCTCCCACTCGGGGGTTTAGCTATAGTCCAGCACTCGCCAATGTGCGCTCCATCCCTATCCGTAAGGACGCGAGGTGCAGGTCGAATAGAACCGTCTCCTTCGGAGCTACGCCACAAATACAATGTGTGCTCCATCCCTATCCGCAAGGACGACGAGGTGCAGGTCGACTGCAACCTTCTCATTCGGAGCTACGCCACAAATACAATGTGTGCTCCATCCCTATCTGCAAGGACGATGAGGTGCAGGTCGACTGCAACCTTCTCCTTCGGAGCTACGCCACGAATACAAGGTGTGCTCCATCCCTATCCGTAAGGACGACGAGGTGCAGGTCGACTGCAACCTTCTCCTTCGGAGCTACGCCACAAATACAACGTGCGCTCCATCCTTGTCCACGAGGACGACGAGGCGCAAGTTGATTGAAGTCTCCACTTCAAGGCCACATCTCAAACACAAGAGTCAGTCCAAGTGAAGAACAAATTCCAAAAGCAATCGCAAGCATATCCTAAGATAAATCAAGTTCAGATGAACCCTAAAAGTTCAAGACCGCAGATCAAAGTACTCGGGCATTCAGCCCGAAAGAGTTTAACGGTTACAAAAACCACTCGGCATCCCGAGGCAAATTTAAGGTGGAGCATAAAAGTTTGTTCACTCCGTAGGAGGAGGGCTGGCAGGCTCGACGAATTCGTCCAGGTCAACACCATCGGCAATCCGAGTGGCGGCAGTAATGAAAGTCTCCGTAAAGGATCGGAAATCGTGCCTCTTGGTGTTGGCGACCTTGATCGCTGCCAGCTTATCTTCTCGCGCTTCTTTGCAATGGACGCGAACCAAAGACATAGCCACATCAGTGCCGCACCGGGCAGAAGACTTCTTCCACTCCTGCACTCGACCAGGAATCTCGTTGAGTCGAATCATCGGAGACTCGAGGTCATTCTAGAGCATTGCCCTTGGCCAGAGTGCTGTGTCGATCCGCGACGTCGCGACCTTCAGTCGAGCAAGGTAGTCAACAACGCTGTCGATGCAGGATTCCAGTCGGAGCAAGTTCATAGCAGCTTCATCTTTCACGGGGGAGTTGATGGGGTCCAAGCTTGGTTCAATTCGCCCGATCTCCTCCTCGAAGTCTCAGCAAAACTCTGCATGCACAATCCGAGGGTGAGTCAATAGTCGTATGCCGAGTCGATGAAGATAAACCAGTCGGAACAAAGTATATACCTTCAAGCTTGTTGAACAACTTCTTGGCAAGGCTCCTCAGATAACTTTCTAGGTCATCCCTCCTGCGAGCAATGCTTTCCATCTTCTCGTTCAGACAGACCTTGTCCTTCTTCAAGCGGGTTACTTCCTTGTTGGCTTCGTCCAGGGCAGATTTTATCTTGGCGTTTTCTTCATCCAATTTGCCGACTGAAGCCAACTTCTGTTCAGCCAGAGTAGTTTTGTCATCAGCCTTCTTCTGTGCGGCAGCCAGATCTTGATCCTTTTTTGCCACAGCTTGGTTTAGTTTTTCTAAAAAGAATGATGCTTGGCTCAGAAAGAGCAGAATGAAATCCAGATCAAAGACAAACCAGTCGGCAAGTCTGTCTTACCATTAGCATCATCCTTGGCTTTCTGCAGTTTTGTCTTGGCCAACTCCAGGTCAAGGTTGAGTTGAATCTGCTGTTTCTCCAAGTCAGCAAAGCGAGCTCCAAGATCACAAGATTCCTGCAGTCAAGGAATGGGTCAGTCGACTAGATAAAAGATTGGTTATTTCAGAGAGGTAAAAGGATAAAGACAACAAATTCTAAGACTACTGTCGAATCAAACATCCAACAGTAGTCTCGGGGACTACACCCAGTGGGTGCACTTAGCTTGCCCCCACTGGTTCAGTTTACACTCGCCAAGACCTTTCCAGTGCGAGTGCAAAGAGAGAGAGAGAGAGAGCAACAAATAGGCCCTTCAGACCATAGTCGACTGCCAGCAGTCGACCACGGTCTCGGGGACTACACCTAGTGGGTGCACTTAGCTTGCCCCCATTGGTTCAGTTTACACTCGACATGGCCCGACCAGACCGAGTGAAGGAATTAAAAATTCAAGACTACAGTCGACTGGCCGCAGTCCACCATAGTCTCGGGGACTACACCCAGTGGGTGCACTCAGCATGCCCCCACTAGTCCAAAAATTCAATCGACGACGACAAAAAATTCAGCTCAAAGTATGAATTTGTTCAGTGACAAATCGAAACACCCAGTGGGTGTATAGATGCAAAGATCCTTGGAAAGAATTTTCAGGTACCATATCCTAAACAGAATAGACCAAGAGCAGTCGACATTCTGATAACCTGAACATTACTCTGGAGAGTGGAGCTGGCGTCATAAGCAGCCTGGCTGGCATCCCGCACCATCTTCATCTTCTCCATCATAATGCCCGCCTGGCGTATAGCTTCCTTGGCAGCACCCACTTCATCTTCCGGGACGTGATGTGTAGCAAAAACTAAAGGTGGATCGGCAGGGGTTTGTGCAGCTGACGTAGAAGGTAGAGCACTCGACAGCGGTATGGCGAAGGAGACAGAAGTCCGATTGGCGTCACCGGAATCCTGAACTACCGGCTCCACTACTGGCGTCGACTGAGGTGTCTTGCCAGCGGACGTTTTCCTGTTCCCCCTCCTTAAAGGCCTCTGTGGCTCGTCCTCATCATCGTCGGGGAGGTCAATGACGTTGGGAGCTGTAAAAAGATCAGTCGCCAAAATTACATCGCCCGAGTGGATATATTATAGTTCAATCGACAAAAAAGAAGACACAATAACGAAGATCGTACCCAGATTCGATGTGATCGCATCTTCCATTTCCTCATCCTCGTTCTTATAAGCTGAAGTCCCAGAGATAGCAGCGCTGCCAGTTTCAAGATTCATCTGGTCAAATCAAAGGAAAGATAAACAGCACAGAACGTCGAGTGAATGCGAAAGAAAAACACTCACATAGAAGCAACAGGGATATCAATCTTAATCTTCGGCAACACCTTCCGAGGCTTCTGCACTACAACCTTGGACTGCTTTGGGGCTTTCTCAGTCGGTGCCGGAGAGGACGTCCGAGGACGCTTTGAAGACTGACTAGTTTGAGCGATCGCCTTTTCACGGGCGCTCGCCCGGTCTTGGTCGAGCTTGGATCACCTCTCCCTGCGAGGAGGTGAATCGACTTCTTCTTCGTTACTCGAGTCGTCACTCTCCTTGTTCCCCTCTCCGTTAGAATGCCACTCGCCACTTTCGCCTCCGCTTGCCTCCCCCTCTGGATTTTGCTCCTGCTCTCCGTTGGGCATCGAGTACATTTTGGTAAGGGCCTGGAAGGAAACAAGCAGAACAAAGTCAGTCGACAAAGCATAAACAGCTGCACGATTAAAACAAGATTACAGTCAGAAGTTCAGAATTAGACCTTGTCTGGTTAGTAAGATTGGTCGAGTGGAGGAATTCTCCGGGCTCCCCTAGGGTTATCTTTGTTTCCAGTGATACTCGTCAGCCACCCCTCCAACATGGTCTCGTCGACCTCCTCCAGATGGGTCCGAGTGGTGTCATCAGTGCCCGAATACATCCACATCAGATGGTCTCGATCTTGAAGCGGTTGGATGCGTCGCCGGAGGAAGACCTCCAACAAATCCATACTGATCACCCCGTCACGAATAAGCTGAACTACTCATTCGACCAGCACCTTAACTTGCGCCTTCACCTCTGGGATCACCTTCAAAGGGGAGGGCTTCCCCACTCGGGCGATGGAAAAAGGAGGAAGTCCAGTCGACTGCCCTAGAGTAGGCTGGTCTTTGCAGTAAAACCAAGTCGACTGCCATCCGTGGACCGAATCGGGAAGGATCATGGCTGGAAAGGAACTTTTGCCCCTCATCTGAATCCCAAGACCCCTGGACATCTGAATCACTAGCGTCTTCTCGTCACTCGGATTGGCCTTTTTTACCATCTGGGAGCGACAGGAGAAAATATGCTTGAAAAGGCCCCAATGAGGTTGGCAGCCCAAGAAATTTTCACACAGAGACACGAAGGCAGCAAGGAACACGATGGTGTTGGGAGTAAAGTGGTGGAGTTGCGCCCCAAAGAAATTCAAGAAGCCTCGAAAGAAAGGGTGAGGAGGCAAGGAAAACCCGCGGTCGACATGAGTGGTGAGGAGAACGCACTCACTCTTATGAGGTTGCGGCTCGGTCTCGTTCCCCGGAAGCCGCGCCGATTCGTGGGGAATCAGTCCTCCCTCGACAAGGTCGTCGATGTCGTCTTGGATCCAACCCTGCGGCAGGCCGGCCCTCGAGGAAGATCCGCCCCGGCTGAACTTCTTCCCCTTTGCCTTCGCCGTCGCCTTCTTCGCCCGCTCCAGAGCCACCATCTTCTCTTTCCCCATCGTCGCAGGAGAAACGCGAACGGAGTAGCGGCACTGGGGCGAGAGCAGGCACGGCGGAGAAGTCTGAGAAAGAGGGCGAAGAATGAAAGCGCATTGTTCAAAAACCTCGGTCTGTCACCTTATATGAGGTTACTTCCGAATGACTGACTTGTAGGCCTAGGCGATCTTATCAAATCCCACAACAGTCGCGGGCGCGATACATGGCGAAAAAGGCGGCGCGAAAATTGATGCGGCCCTGCCTTTTCCCATCCGATTACTGCGGCCTCGTACGCCCCGCCTGCTTCCCAAAATTCGAATCCCGCGAAATCCGCGGACAGCAGAACAACTTGTCAGACGGAAGACCTCCTCCACATCATCACTCGGAGCTCTTCAGTAAAAGTTCACTCGACAAAAACTAGGAAGGGATCAAGGCGACTGAAAAAGAAGTTGGTGTCGTCACCTCGGTTCATGGATCCAGAACAAGATATACTCATAGCACGAAAAATGGGTCGGAAGTGTTCTCAACTCCTTCCTCACTCAAACCCTGATCCATTCGGTGGCTAATGATGAAGCTATGTACCTAGGGTAGGGTCATGGATCTGTCCAAGATACCCTCCCCAAGGACATCTCTAAAAGAACCAGAAGCATTCGAAGAAGAATCATCATCCACTCGACCATGAAGCTATGTTCCACTCGATAGCCTTGAAGACACTCTACCGTGTAGACAATCACTCAACTACCAAGAGATCTAGAGCCACTCCGCTTTGCAACGTTCGGGAATTAAGTCATAGCTTTAATGGTCATTATATATCTTTATTGCTGGCGTTACCAGTAACACCCCCCTCTTGATGTACATTGAACCCTGTGTAACGGAGGGGAGCTGGGGTCCTGGCGCACTCTATATAAACCACCCCCTCCTTTAGGACAAGGGTTCGCACCCCCTGTAACTCACACGCATATAATCCAGTCGACCGCCTCCGGGCTCCGAGACGTAGGGTTGTTACTTCCTCCGAGAAGGGCCTAAACTCGTAAAACTTGCGTGTACAACTCTTCCATAGCTAGGATCTTGCCTCTACATCACCTACCCCCTATTCTACTGTCAGACTTAGAACCACGACAGATGGACGTTTGGAATCACTTGATTATGAATCATTTGATGTTTGCAAACCATGAATCATGGGCAAGATGACTAAGACTCCGTTCTCCGGAACAATGGAGCGAACCACTGACTTATTGGAAATAATACATACCGATGTATGCGGTCCGATGAGTTTTGAGGCTCGCGGCGTGTATCGTTATTTTCTGACCTTCACAGATGATTTGAGCAGATATGTGTATATCTACTTAATGAAACATAAGTCTGAAACATTTGATAAGTTCAAAGAATTTCAGAGTGAAGTCGAAAATCATCGTAACAAGAAAATAAAGTTTGTACGAACTGATCGCGGAGGAAAATATTTGAGTTACGAGTTCGGCCTTCATCTAAAACAATGTGGAATAGTTTCGCAAATCACGCCACCTGGAACACCACAGCATAATGGTGTGTCCGAACATCATAACCGTACTTTATTAGATATGGTGCAATCTATGATGTCTCTTACCGATTTACCACTATCATTTTGGGGTTGTGCATTAGAGACAGGTGCATCCACGTTCAATAGGGCACCGTCTAAATCTGTTAAGACGACACCATATGAACTGAGGTTTGGCAAGAAACCTAACCTATCATTTCTTATTGTTTGGGGTTGCGATGCTTATGTGAAAAAATTCCAGCCTGATAAGATCAAACCCAAATTGGAGAAGTGCGTCTTCATAGGATATCCAAAAGAAACTGTTGGGTATACCTTCTATCACAGATCCGAAGGTAAGATATTTGTTGCTAAGAATGGATGCTTTCTAGAGAAGGAGTTTCTCTTGAAAGAAGTGAGTGGGAGGAAAGTAGAACTTGATGAGGTAATTGTACCTTCTCCCGAATTAGAAAGTAGTTCATCACAAAAATCAGTTCCAATGACGCCTACACCAATTAGGGAGGAAGTTAATGATGATGATCATGAAACTTCAGATCAAGTTACTACCAAATCGCGTAGGTCAACCAGAGTACGTTCTACACCAGAGTGGTACAGTAATCCTGTTTTGGAAGTCATGTTACTAGACCATGACGAACCTACGAACTATGAGGAAGCGATGAAGAGCCCAGATTCCGTGAAATGGCATGAGGCCATGAAATCTGAGATGGGATCGATATATGAGAACAAAGTGTGGACTTTGGTTGACTTGCCCGATGATCGGCGAGCCATAGAGTATAAATTGATCTTCAAGAGGAAGATGGATGCTGGTGGTAGTGTTACTATCTACAAAGCCCGAATTGTCGCAAAAGGTTTTCGATAAGTTCAAGGTGTTGACTACGCTGAGATTTTCTCACTCGTAGAGATGCTTAAGTCTGTCTAAATCATGTTAGCAATTGCCGCATTTTATTATTATGAAATTTGGAAAATGGATGTCAAAACTGCATTCCTTAATGGATTTATTAAAGAAGAGTTATATATGATGCAACCAGAAGGTTTTGTCGATCCTAAAGGTGTTAACTGATACGTCTCCACCGGGTCTACCCTTCCAAACACTTTTGCCCTTGTTTTGGACTCTAACTTGCATGATTTGAATGCAACTAACCCGGACTGACGTTGTTTTCAGCAGAATTGCCAAGGTGTTATTTTTGTGCAGAAATAAAAGTTCTTGGAATGACCTGAAACTTCACGGAGAATATTTTTGGAATTAATAAAAAATACTGGCGAAAGAATCAAGGCCAGGGGCCCACACCCTGTCCACGAGGGGGGGGGGACTGCCTCGTGGGTCGCCTGGTGCTCCACCGTCCTCAACTCCAACTCTATAT
Organism: Aegilops umbellulata; assembly: GCA_032464435.1. Lineage (NCBI taxonomy): Eukaryota > Viridiplantae > Streptophyta > Magnoliopsida > Poales > Poaceae > Aegilops > Aegilops umbellulata. The sequence goes on from CP136057.1 coordinate 547,268,007, forward strand.
ATTCACGTTAAGGGAGAAAAAAATCAGGGAGAAGGATTCAACGCGTTTTACGATACAGAGCCACCGCCAAGCCCTAAACTCTATCGGGGGGGGGGGGGGGCTAATCTAGAGTCCGTTCGGGGCTCCGGAGAGGGGAATCCGTCGCCATCATCATCATCAACCTTCCTCCATCACCAATTTCATGATGCTCACCGCCGTGCGTGAGTAATTCCATCGTAGGCTTGCTGGACGGTGATGGGTTGGATGAGATTTATCTTGTAATCGAGTTAGTTTTGTTAGGGTTTGATCCCTAGTATCCATTATGTTATGAGATTGATGTTGCTATGACTTTGCTATGCTTAATGCTTGTCACTAGGGCCTGAGTGCCATGATTTCAGATCTGAACCTATTATGGTTTCATGAATATATGTGAGTTCTTGATCCTATCTTGCAAGTCAATAGTCACCTGCTATGTGTTATGATCCGACAACACCGAAGTGACAATAATTGGGACCACTCCCGGAGATGACCGTACTTTGAGGAGTTCATGTATTCACTAAGTGTTAATGCTTTGGTCCAGTACTCTATTAAAAGGAGGCCTTAATATCCCTTAGTTTCCAATAGGACCCTGTCGGCGTTCTGGGAACGGGGGTCCCCAGACTTGCCTGCCTGCGGCCTGCGGCGTGGCTCGAGTGGGGGCCCAGCGTGGCCCATCTTCATCAACACAAGGCTCAAGACCCTCGCGAGGGGCCAAGCCTCGCGAGGCGGACGACACGTCGCTTCCCCAAGCACGGTCTCCTCAGGCTGGCTCGCGAGGAGGCGGAGAGATCAAGGTGGGGTACCTCACGAGGTGCCCATGACGCAAGCCATGACGACCAAGGGTGCCAGGCGGGCGCCAGCCCGCGCAGCATCCCCCTTTCCTCTTTGGTGCAAAGGGGGCAAGCGCAGGCGAGAGGATCAAGCAAAGGCACCCATTTCGGTGCAACGAGACCAAGACCAGTCCAACGGTGGGAAGGAGGTCACCATGGAGCCCAGGATGGCGTCACCATAGGGCCTTTGGCAGGCGAAGACCAACTTTAGTCAGGATAAGTGTACCAGATGTTCCCCTTCGAATTGGCCAATTGTTGGCGCCCTTCCCGCTCAATATTTGGGAAGAGGCCCAGGGCCTTTGCCTATAAATAGGACTAGCCACTCCCAGGGTAGAGGCATCCAATCCGGCATCTAGAGAGAGAGAGAGAAGGGCGATTGAACTCCTCCAACAGTTCATCCTCTAGCCAAGAACAGACCCTCACGAGGCTGTTCTTCCTTGTATTATTCTTCATCATCAGCCCAAGAGGCAATCCACCCACCACAAACTAGAGTAGGGTATTACACCACAATGGTGGCCCGAACTAGTTTAAACCCTGTGTCCCTTGTGTTGTTCTTGCAGTAGTTAGATCCTTTTGAGATGGCGAGGTAGAGGGCACAATCTCCGCGTGCACCCCAGAGTTCGAACCTTAAGGGTCTGCCGGAACCCGTGATCCGACATTTGGCGCGCCAGGTAGGGGTGCGCCGGAATCTGCCTTCCCATCGCTCCATCTCGTGTTGCGTCGTCGTCACCATGTCCGGCGACCAGGCGGGCAACCCAGGCCCATGGGCGGCATGGCCCATCTGCGCGGAGCCTCCCGCTCCGGGCGACCCCGCGCCACAGGCAGCTCGTGGTCCGCAGGGCGCTGCGGGCCGCGGGCGGCGCGGGCAAGCTTCTGCGACCCTCACACCGCGACAGGCGCGGTCGGTAGCGAGGGCCTCCAATCACGCTGCAACCACGACACCGTACACCCGCCGGGAACAGGCGAACTCGAGGACCGCGCTCACAGTAGCACGGGAGCTGCTGCAGTGCAGGCTACTGGAGGGCGGCCGCGACATGCTGCTGGAGCGGGTCGCCGAGCTCCTGGGCTTCGCCGCTTCGGGGGCTCACCCCTTCTGCACTCGGCTTCCCCCTCCAGCTCAGGGCGATGCACGAGGAGGCCCCGCACGCCCCCGCGGGCCTCAGGACTACCCCAGCACCAGCGAATCCGTCGGTGCTGGACTGGCGGTGGCGCTACCCCCGCCCCCGGTGCGAGAAGGAGAAGGGCTCGGCGCGGCCCACGGCGTGTGCAGGCAACCGCGCTACCACCCCACGGTGGGCACGGCGAGCAACGCCACGTGGCGCATGGAGCACTTCAGCGCGGCATTCGGGGTGGCGGCGCCAGAGGAATACGTGCCCCACATGATGGACCAAGGGCACACTCACGAGGGCGAACAGGGCTCGCTCTTCAGCCCCAGCTGGGGGGACGAGACGCCAGAGGCCGAGCCCTTCCAGGAACCACATGACGGCTCCGTCGGTCACACTGGAGGCAACGACTATCGGGTACCGTTAATTCCTCAAGAGCAGGCATACGCTAATCATGGGTCACAGGAGGTGCAGGTCGCTGCAGCAAGCAGCTGCCCCGCTCCCGCGGCCTCCTACCCCTCGAGAGGAGGACGCAGGGGGCTGCAGGAAAGGGGTAGGGATCCTACATCACCACCGCGGCGTTCGGAGCAAGGCGTTCTTAGAAGGTAGGCCCTCCGCTGGGGAGGCGCCTGAGGGCCTGCCCCTGGCGGAGGACCCGTGGTCGTTGGGGGAACCGCTGGCGAACGCTCTACCCCACTGGCGGCGTCCTGGTTTTCGGTCGTCGTTGGTGGCACTAGAGTGTGGCGCAAGGCGGGGCCCTCGTCTGGCGATATGAAGCAAGGCCGGTTCCTATGAAGAAGGCCCAGTGCCTGTGAAGCTCGCCGCCCCGTGACACTCTCACGTAATAATGAGTGGGGCTGTACACGCCCCGGAGTCTCAGGGGTGCCGGCCTCAGGCCCTGGGGCTCCCTCCCACGCCAAGTGGACAACACTTAGCTCCGCGCTGGTGAGAAGACGTCAAAGACTAGATTAGGTGCCGGACGCGGCCTTTTTTTGTTTGCTTTCATTGCCTTCTTCCTTTGGTTGTAACCTTTTTCCCCCGCTGGATTTAAGTTGAATTCGAATTTGAGCTTTGCGTGCGTTCAGGGAAGGGGTGCTTGGTCTTGTTTGAATCGTTTCCCGCGTTTTGGTCACCATCTCATCACAGCTGCCTCCCCTCGCGAGCCCCTCGCGAGCCGGGCCAGGCCTAGCTTGAGCACGGCCCAGACTGCCCCTGACGCTCCCTCGCGAGGTGACCTTTGGTGCTTGCGGAGATCGTTTTCTCATGAAAGGCCCGGAGCCTGTGAAGAAGGCAAACGCCTGTGAAGACGTCCCGCTCGGGAGAAGGCCCTGAGCCTGTGAAGACGTCCCGCTCGGGAGAAGGCCCTGAGCCTGTGAAGAAGGCGAACGCCTGTGAAGACGTCCCGCTCGGGAGAAGGCCCTGAGCCTGTGAAGAAGGCAAACGCCTGTGAAGACGTCCCGCTCAGGAGAAGGCCCTGAGCCTGTGAAGAAGGCGAACGCCTGTGAAGACGTCCCGCTCGGGGGAAGGCCCTGAGCCTGTGAAGAAGGCGAACGCCTGTGAAGACGTCCCGCTTGGGAGAAGGCCCTGAGCCTGTGAAGAAGGCGAATGCCTATGAAGACATCCCGCTCGGGAGAAGGCCCTGAGCCTGTGAAGACGTCCCGCTTGGGAGAAGGCCCTGAGCCTGTGAAGAAGGCAAATGCCTGTGAAGACGTCTCGCTTGAGAAAAGGCCCGGAGCTTGCGAAGACGGCCCACGCCTGTGGGGTTTCCTGTCAGCAACGACCCCGCCTCCCGAGGTTTCAACTAAACAGCACCCGAGACGTGACGCCCTCCAGAAGGCAGCTCCGGAGCCAGCAAGGAACAAGGGTAAACCAGCCTACCGTTGGGCTCGCGTGCGATTTAATTACCACTGGTATAATGGGTACAAGTTCTTACATGAGGGGCTTCCCCTCCCAAAACGCTCTCACGACCATCAGGCCAAACGCTTGAGTTCTATCTATGCAGGGTAAAAAGACAGGGATAGTACATGGTCAATCTGACAAATCCCCCAATGCATCCTCGGGGGCGCCTCCCGAGCTATCGCTGGCGTCGCTGGACTCGCCTTCGTCGTCTGCGCCACCATCAACGGTGTTGGGGTCATCCACCGCGCCACCTTCGTCGGCGGCCACGATCACGTCGTCATCATCCGAAGTGAAGGCCCGGACGAGAGCATCTACGTTGTTCTCCACCCATTCAGCCAGGTCACCTCGAACGGCCTGGGGAACTGGGGCGATGGCGGCGTCGAAGTCGAAGTGGGGATCCATGTTTCGAAGATGGCTGAAGACGCGGGAAAAGGCGCGCCCGAGCAGGGCGCAGCTCCTCTCCTCCACCAACCTATCGGCTTTGACCGACCGTGCCTCCAGCTGTGTCACCACGATGGTGAAGAACCACAGGTTGCCGGCGTAGTTAATCGTGTGCGGCTCGCCGACGGGAGCCTCACAGATGTTGCCCAAGGCAATGTTAGCCCTCTCCCTGAGCTTGGTGAGCATGGGGCCGTGCACGTGCTCCAGGACTTGCTGCTGGAGTATCTCGTCGGCATTCTGACTCTCGACGGCCACAGCTTCTTCCACACGTTGGCAAAGGCGGAGCACCTCGGCCTGGGAGGTGGCCAGCTCCTTCTGCGCTGCCTCAAGAGCAACCCGGGAGGCGTCGGCTCGTCGCGTCACCTCATCCCGTTGGGCCCTCAAGGCGGCGGTTCTGCCCTCAGCTTCAACTCGGATCATCCCAGCTTCCCCTCGAACTCACGCTCGAGGCCTTGGCACGCTATCGCCACCCGACGGCAAACCTCCTCCAGGGCACGCGTTTCCCGCGCGGTGACATCATCTTCCGCCTGCGTCACTAGGCGCTCCCTCGTCTCCAGCTGCTCGTGCTCGCGAGCGCGTTCAGCGGCCTCTAGCACCAACGCTTCCTCGCGCTTCCGAAGCTCAGCCGGGTCGCCAGAAGCCACCTCCATCGATGCAAGGGCTGCCTCGCACAGCTCCGCTTGCTCCTCCAACGAGCGACACCGGGCCAAGAGCTCCCGAGCCCGTTCTTCTGCTGCTTCTCGCCGTCGGTCTGCTCCTCGGGCCTCCTCAACGGCCCGAGACCGAGCCGCCAGGGAAGCCTCCAATGACGCCTTCGCTCCTTCGTCATCAAGGTCGCGCTGACGACGCGCGAGGGCAGCGGCGGCCTCCAGCTCGCGCCGCTCTGTGGCCAGGCGCAGGCCCTCGGCTTCCAGGCGCGCGTCTTCCTCAGCGAGCTCCTGCACAAGCAGGTCTACGGTGCCACTCGCCCTTCGGAGGAACTCATGGCGACGGGCACGACGCCCCCGAGCACGCTCAAGCACATCTGCCACGCCATCATCCGCCCCAAGCAGGCGTCGAGGACCTTGGACCATCGCTCCAGCCCCGGGCAGGGGGCTGGGGGCTGGTGCCCGCACGACGGCTGGCCGCGCCGCATCAGAAGCCCGGCCTGAGTCCGGCCTGCCCTCAGTAGAAGGGCCCAGGGGGTGCCTCCGCCAGTCGTAGCCCGAGACCAAACGGGAAGCCCACGGCAGGCTGCCTATGTCGAGGGAAGGCCCGCGGAGGGAGATCGCGGGAACAGAAGAGTCACCACGCGCTGTGTGACGGTCCGCGCCGTCGCCCGCCCAAACCACAAGGGCAGTGCAGCTCGAGGCACCCAGGGGTGGCGGAGGAGACGAAGTCAAGGGAGGCGTCGACATGGCGGCTTCATCGAGCTTAGTAGGGAGAGGCCTGCAGAGCAAGGATCAGCTGATGCGGCAAGCAGGATAGGGAACGGAAAAGGAGAAGACTTACTCATCGACAGCAAAGTACTTCCGGCGCTTCAGCAAGCGGCAGGGGAAGTCGTCGCCCAGGGCCTCCCTTTTTCTCCGGAGGGCCTCAAAGTCCACACGGAAACGGCCCAGGAGAGATGCACAGGAATCAGCCTGCGAAGAGGATGGAGCACCAAGGCCACTTGCGTCGAGGACACATGCCTGATGCGCGCGGGCAGTTGCCTCGCCAGAGATCACAGCCGGGGGCTCAGGAGCCTCGGCCTCAAGCGTCGGAAGCGATAGCGCCTCACCCGCAGCCTCGGCAGCCCGGGCCTCATGAGCCGCCCCATCAAGAGCATCGCCAGAAGCGGTCACATCGTCCACGGCTCCCTCGACCCCTGCTGTCTCCTGCCTCCCTGCGCCACCACTCGAGGAGGATTCACCCAGGCCGACCGGAAGGGAAATCACCACCACAGGGTTCTCGCGAGGCCCCTGGAGGCCGACAGGGCGTAGCCCCCATTCGTCGAAGGGGGGCATCTGCCTCACGAAGTCACCCCTGTTTTGGCAGAGGTACAACAAAGCTCCCCCCTGCCGGATACCCCCGAGGTTGGGATCGCCTGTCAGGACCAAGAGCACCTTCCTCAGCGCCTCGAGCGTCAGGTCTTCTTCCTGAAGCCTCATGCGGTCACCATGCCCGCTGAAGGCCCACATTCGACGAGAATGGCGTTGGAGAGGGGCAATGCGGCACAATAGGAACTCCTTCACCACCTTGGGCGCCGTTACGCCAAGCTTCTTCAGGGACATGAAGCGGTGCCAGACGAAGGCAAGCCTGGGACTCACGAGCGTCTCCTGACCCCAGCCCGAGTTGGGCACGGCAAGAGATATTGGCTTCACGAGCCGGGGGGTGGGCACCCGACATCAACGTACAACCACCGCTCGCGGAACCCGGCTGAAGGCAGAGGGAGGTTGAAGTCGATACCAGAGGCTGCAGTCTCGGGTGAAGCTACAAAGCTCACGCATGCCGAGCATTGCGTGGGGTCGGCAAGATGCAAGGAGAATAAGTGGCGCAGCAAGGCAACAGAAGGAGGGATGCCTACCATCGCCTCACAAACATAAGCGAAGACTGAAAGGAGGGCAATGGACTCAGGACCCAGATGCATCATGTGGATCTGATAATGATTGAGGATGGCGTTGAAGAAATCAGAGAAGGGAGGCACCAAACCCGCCCACAAGGCGTCGGCGAAGTAATGGACCTCGGTGATTATCCTATCAGTGGGGAAGTGATACGTAGGCCAAGCCGTCGTCCTCCCACACTCGTTGAAGGTGGTGGCCAGAGCCGGACTGAGCTTGCCCAGGCATTCCAGGTTGAGTATGATTGAGCGGCCGACAGCAGGCGCCACCGGCGGCAGCGGGCGAGATGGAGCCACAGGCTTCTTCCCCTTCCCCTTCTTTGGAGCCATGGCGGCGGGCGGAAGAGAGGAGATGCGAGATGGGATTGGAAGCAAGGGTCAGAGTTCGGGGGGAGGAAGAGCAGGAGACGGTCAAGCAACAGGAAAAGGGGGCGGCTGTGTACAACTGTGGGGCAACCTAGCGCGGCGCAGAATAAGGGGGCGTGGGTAAACAGTGCCGCCCACGTCCAATCAACTGCCACGCGGCGCCCGAGGCCGCAGGCTGTTAGGGCCCGCGACGCTTCGCCCTTGCCCTTTCACCTCTCGGCACGGCCAAGTCCATGCGCGCCTTTGGCCCGGGGGCTACTGTCGGCGTTCTGGGAACGGGGGTCCCCAGACTTGCCTGCCTGCGGCCTGCGGCGTGGCTCGAGTGGGGGCCCAGCGTGGCCCATCATCATCAACACAAGGCTCAAGACCCTCGCGAGGGGCCAAGCCTCGCGAGGCGGACGACACGGCGCTTCCCCAAGCACGGTCTCCTCAGGCTGGCTCGCGAGGAGGCGGAGAGATCAAGGTGGGGTACCTCATGAGGTGCCCATGACGCAAGCCATGACGACCAAGGGTGCCAGGCGGGCGCCAGCCCGCGCAGCATCCCCCTTTCCTCTTTGGTGCAAAGGGGGCAAGCGCAGGCGAGAGGATCAAGCAAAGGCACCCATTTCGGTGCAACGAGACCAAGACCAGTCCAACGGTGGGAAGGAGGTCACCATGGAGCCTAGGATGGCGTCACCACAGGGCCTTTGGCAGCCGAAGACCAACTTTAGTCAGGATAAGTGTACCAGATGTTCCCCTTCGAATTGGCCAATTGTTGGCGCCCTTCCCGCTCAATATTTGGGAAGAGGCCCAGGGCCTTTGCCTATAAATAGGACTAGCCACTCCCAGGGTAGAGGCATCCAATCCGGCATCTAGAGAGAGAGAGAGAGAGAAGGGCGATTGAACTCCTCCAACAGTTCATCCGCTAGTCAAGAACAGACCCTCACGAGGCTGTTCTTCCTTGTATTATTCTTCATCATCAGCCCAAGAGGCAATCCACCCACCACAAACTAGAGTAGGGTATTACACCACAATGGTGGCCCGAACTAGTATAAACCCTGTGTCCCTTGTGTTGTTCTTGCAGTAGTTAGATCCTTTTGAGACGGCAAGGTAGAGGGTACGATCTCCGCGCGCACCCCAGAGTTCTAACCTTAAGGGTCTGCCGGAACCCGTGATCCGACAGACCCCGCTGCCACGGGAGGGTAGGACAAAATATGTCATGCAAGTTCTTTTTCGTAAGCACGTATGACTATATTCGGAATACATGCCTATATTACATTGATGAATTTGAGCTAGTTCTGTGTCACCCTAGGTTAGAACTATTGCATGAGGAATCGTATCCGACATAATTCTCCATCACCGATCCAATGCCTATGAGCTTTTCACATATTGCTCTTTGCTTAGTTACTTTACCGTCGCCACTGTTACAATTACTACAAAATTGCTACTATTGCTTTTACCACCGTTACCGTTACTTCCATACTGCTTTGCTACTAAATACTTTGATGCAGATATTAAGTTATCCAGGTGTGGTTGAATTGACAACTCAACTGCTAATACTTGAGAATATTCTTTGGCTCCCCTTGTGTCGAATCAATAAATTTGGGTTGAATACTCTACCCTTGAAAACTGTTGCGATCCCCTATACTTGTGGGTTATCAAGACTATTTTCTGGCGCCGTTGTCGGGGAGCATAGCTCTATTCAGAAATTTTTCAGAGGAAGAAATATGTTTAGGAAAATGTACCAAGGTGGTTCTTCAAGGAAGCAAGGACCCAGGCCCGCAATACGTGAGTCGGACCATGAACCACCAAGAGAAGCTCAAGTGCGGCCTTGTAAATGGCCGTCAGAAGATTTCATGGTCCGAGCAGGAATTAAGGAGGAATTTGACGCATATGTCCGTAATGCCAAACTCGAGGGATTCATGCTAGATAAGTGCCCTCAGTATTATCACCTAACTGATTCCTTTGTGAGAAGGTTCAAATTTACATCTTCACGCGATTCTCACACTGTCCTATTTGATCTTTATAATAAATCTTATACCATGGACTTAGAAGATTTTAACACTGCTTGTAAACTCCCATAGTGGGGTAGTGCTAGTGAACGGCGCAAATCTGAGTTTAAGGATTTTCTTGCTAATATCATTGTGGGGGAATCTAGGGAAATAACATAAGCTACCATAGGGAGCATTCATTCTCCAGCTATATATTATTTTGCTCTCTTTATAGGTAGATGCATAAATGGTAAGGATGAGGCATGTCACATGTGTGTTCCTGATCTTAGTGTTCTCAAGAGTGTTGTTTTAGGAGATAAACAATATAACTTGGGGGCCATTGTTGCACGAAGGTTGCATAATAATGGTTTAAGTGGAGACTTGTTTGGTGGGATTTATGCAACCCGTGTGGCTAATTTCCTTGAGATACCCATACATGAAAATGATATGGAATTGCCTCCCGCTTATCTAGATTATGATGCTATGGTTCGCCATCAGTTTATTGAGAGGAATGAACAGCCTCTCCAGTACCGACTAATGTTTGACAGGTGATGTCTACTACACAACCTTCTTCTTGTAGATGTTGTTGGGCCTGCAAGTGCACAGGTTTGTAGGACAGTAGCAAATTTCCCTCAAGTGGATGACCTAAGGTTTATCAATCCATGGGAGGCATAGGATGAAGATGGTCTCTCTCAAGCAACCCTGCAACCAAATAACAAGGAGTCTCTTGTGTCCCCAACACACCCAATACAATGGTAAATTGTATAGGTGCACTAGTTCGGCGAAGAGATGGTGATACAAGTGCAATATGGATGGTAGATATAGGTTTTTGTAAGCTGAAAATATAAAAACAACAAGGTAACAAGCGGTAAAAATGAGCGTAAACGGTATTGCAATGATAGGTAACAAGGCCTAGGGTTCATACTTTCACTAGTGTAAGTCCTCTCAACAATAATAACATAGTTGGATCATATAACTATCCCTCAACATGCAACAAAGAGTCACTCCAAAGACACTAATAGCGGAGAACAAACGAAGAGATTATGGTAGGGTACGAAACCACCTGAAAGTTATTCTTTCCAATCAATCCATTGGGCTATTCCTATAAGTGTCACAATCAGCCCTAGAGTTCGTACTAGAATAACACCTTAAGACACAAATCAACCAAAACCTAATGTCACCTAGATACTCCAATGTCACCTCAAGTATCCGTAGGTATGATTATACGATGTGCATCACACAATCTCAAATTCATCTATTCAAACCAACACAACGTACTTCAAAGAGTGCCCAAAAGTTTCTATCGGAGAATCACGACGAAAACGTGTGCCAAACCCTATGCATAGGTTCATGGGTGGAACCCGCAAGTTGATCACCAAAACATACATCAAGTGGCACGTGATATCCCATTGTCACCACAGATAAGCACGGCAAGACATACATCAAGTGTTCTCAAATCTATAAAGACTCAATGCGATAAGATTACTTCAAAGAGAAAACTCAATCCATTACAAGAGTGAAGAGGGGGAGAAGAAACATAAGATCCAACTATAATAGCAAAGCTCGTGATACATCAAGATCGTGCCAAATCAAGAACACGAGAGAGAGAGAGAGAGAGAGAGAGAGAGAGAGAGAGAGAGAGAGAGAGAGAGAGATCAAACACATAGCTACTGGTACATACCCTCAGCCCCGAGGGTGAACTACTCCCTCCTCGTCATGGAGAGCGCCGGGATGATGAAGATGGCCACCGGTGAGGGTTCCCCCCTCTGGCAAGGTGTCGGAACAGGGTCCCGATTAGGTTTTTGGTGGCTACAGAGGCTTGCGACGACGGAACTCCAGATCTCATCTCTGTTATGGAAGCTTTATGATACGTAGGTATATATGGGTGCAAGGGGTACGTCGGTGGAGCTGCGGGGTCCCCACGAGGCAGGGGGCGCGCACCAGGGGGGTGGGCGCGCCCCTACCCTCGTGGCCAGCTCCCGTATCTTCTGACGTAGAGCCCAAGTCTATCAGGTAGGTTTCCTTCCAAAAATAACTTCTCTAGTTGATTTCGTTCTGTTTTGACTCCGTCTGATATTCCTTTTCCTCGAAACACTGAAATAGGCATAAAACAGCAAATCTGGGCTGGGCCTCCGGTTAATAGGTTAGTCCCAAAAATAATATAAAAGTGGATAATAAAGCCCAATATTGCCTAAAACAGTAGATAATATAGCATGGAGCAATAAAAAATTATAGATACGTTGGAGATGTATCAACAGGCGCCGCACTTTCCATGTTGCTCTCCCTGCTCCTACTTTCTTTGACTTTCAGGCAAAAGGGAGATATACTATAACCAGGGGGAGGCGAATGAGTATAAGAGGAGGACGGAGGCAGCTCGCCTCCATGCGGCAGCTCATGAGGCAATAGTTGATGCATCTCAGTACGACCCCAACTACAACTTTGTTCCATGGGCATAAACCAACTTAGGCCAAAAGCCTAAGCTTGGGGGAGTACGTATTTCTCACCGACATTACATTCATGTTCACACACTCATTCTAGTTGTCGGTGCTCATACTCTTTCATTGTAGTATCCATGCTAGTTTATTTTCCTTTTCTAGTTTTCTTCTTGTGTGTCTGAATAACTTTAAGAAAAACCAAAAAAATTAGTTGTAGCTTATAGCTAGTTTACTTTCCATGCTTTTAGTAGTAATAATTAAAAGAAAACTCAAAAAGATTTCTCGTTCTTCTTTTGCTTGTTGGGAGCTTTCCCGTGTAAATAGTTTTATTTCTTTCCTTTTCTTTGGGGGTCGAGAGGAGAAGACCATAATGAAAATGTTGAAGTGGCTCTTATATGCATTATTGTTGATTTAACAAAGAGCCCATATTACCTTGTCATCTCCTTTGTATCAGATGCTTGCAGATTCCAGCTTAGTCCAATGCACATGCACTATTATTATTATTCACACCGTTCGGTCGTGCAAGTGAAAGGCAATAATGACGATATATGATGGGTTGATTGAGATGAGAGAACATGGTATGAACTCGACCTCTCTTGTTTTTGTAAATATGATTAGTTCATCGTTCCTGATTCAGCCTATTATGAATGAAACATGTTTGCAATGACAATTAGAGATTATAGTTGCCCATGCCATGCTTAATTTGCTAGGAGTTTATAATGGTTTACCTTGCGTGCCAACATACTATTAAAATGGTTGTGATGTGGTATGATAGGGTGGTATCCTCCTTTGAATGATTCGAGTGACTTGACTTGGCACATGTTCATGCATGTAGTTGAAACAAAATCAATGTAGCCTCCATGATATTTATGTTCATGGTGGATTATATCCTACTCATGCTTGCACTCAATGTTTATTAATTTTAATGCATGTTCATGACTGTTGTCGCTCTCTAGTTGGTCGCTTCCCAGTCTTTTTCTAGCCTTCACTTGTACTAAACGGGAATACTGCTTGTGCATCCACTTCCATAAACCCCGAAGTTATTCCATATGAGTCCACTATACCTTCCTATATGCGGTATCTACCTACCATTCCAAGTAAATTTGTATGTGCCAAACTCTAAACCTTCAAATGAAATTCTGTTTGGCATGCTCGAATAACTCATGTATCAACTAGGGTTGTCTGTATCTCCCATGCTAGGTGGGTTATTCTCAAGAGGAGTGGACTCTGCTCTGCACTCACGAGAAAATGGCTGGTCACCGGAATGCCCAGTCCCTTTGCTCTAAGCAAATCAAATCGAAATAATTGCAAACAAAACTCCCCCAGGGCTGTTGCTAGTTGGAGGCACTCGTTGTTCGAACCAGCCATGTATTGATGCTTGGAGGCACTCGTTGTTTCGAGCCAGCCATGGATTGAGGCTTGTTGGTGGTGGGGGAGTATAAACTTTACCATTCTACTTGGGAACTGCCTATAATGTGTGTAGCATGGAAGATATCGAGATCTCTCGGTTGTTATGTTGTCATGTTGACAATGAAAGTATGCCGCTCAAAATATTATTCATCTCTATTTCAAAATCGAGCTCTGGCACCTCTACAAATCCCTGCTTCCCTCTGCGAAGGGCCTATCTATTTACTTTTATGTTGAGTCATCATCCTCTTATTAAAAAGCACCAGCTAGAGAGCACCGCTGTCATTTGCATTCATTACTATTAATTTATATTGAGTATGGCTATGACTGGATCTCTTTTACCATGAATTACAATGTTTAGTCAGTCCTTGATCTTCAGAGGTGCTCTGCATATATGTTTTGCGATCGCAGAAAGGGCTAGCAAGATACCATCTTGTTATATCATATTATGATTGTTTTGAGAAAGTGTTTTCATCTGAGATTTATTATTATTGATCGCTAGTTGATTATGCCATTGATATGAGTAAATATGAGACCTAAATGTTATTGTGAATATGATTATTTCATAATCTTTCCTGAAAACTAGAATGTTGGCTTTACATATTTATAACAACAAGAGCAAACAGAGTTTGTAAAATTTTTTCTTTATCACTTTCAGTTTGTCAACTGAATTGCTTAAGGACAAGCAAAGGTTTAAGCTTGGGGGAGTTGATACGTCTCCATCGTATTTACTTTTCCAAACACTTTTGCCCTTGTTTTGGACTCTAACTTGCATGATTTGAATGGAACTAACCCGGACTGACGCTGTTTTCAGCAGAGTTGCTATGGTGTTATTTTTGTGCAGAAATAAAAGTTCTCGGAATGAACTGAAACTTCACGGAGAATAATTTTGGAATTAATAAAAAATATTGGAGAAAGAATCAAGGCCAGGGGGCCCACACCCTGTCCACGAGGGTGGGGGCGCGCCTACCCCCCTGGGCATGTCCCCTGCCTCGTGTCGGTGGGAACGACACCTATGGGATCACAAGAATCCCTACTATGGTTGCGGGGCGCGGGGTCGTGAGAAGAGCGGATCAAACAGATAGCACACGGTTCCTTTACCCAGGTTTGGGTCGCGAGGATGCGTAAAACCCTACTCCTGCTTTGGTGGATTGTATATCTGTGTTCTTGAGCTAACTATGGGGCGTCAGGAGCTCCAAAAAGCCGAATCCCCCCCTCTGCTATGCCTTGGGCCTCCTTTTATATGTCCAAGGGGTCTCCAACAGTGGCGCACAGGAGGTGGAAAGGGTACAATGATGCGGGGTTATCCCTCGCATTACATGACAAGGCCCATTTAATGCGTCTTGCTTAGGTGTCCTTGTTTTATCGGGGACGGCAAGGAAGCTCGTCCCAGCTGTCGCCGCCTCGCTTGGCCTTGACGCGCGTCCGAGCTGATGAGGCGTTGTAGTGCCACCTCGGCTGGTTGCTGGGCTGGCGTGGGTGGTGGAGTCTTCAGGAAGACTCGCATGCCACCACGCAGGAGCTTGCTGGATCGGTGTAGAGACCGCACGTCGCCACGCGGGCGCCTGCTCAGCTGGTTGAGCTGGCAGCTGCATGGGGACAGCGGTGGAGTCTTGGCAGGTGTGGGCCTGGCTGCGGCCCCACCAATGTCCTCGGCAAGGGCTTGTTGCGGTCTTGCGTATCTTCCCGGCAAGGGTCTTGCTGGGGCCTTGTGAGCGCCCCCGACAAGAGGCTTGCCGGGGCCTTGCGGCCGTCTTCGGCAAGGGGCCTTGCCGGGGCCTCGTGGGCATCCTCGGCAAGGAGCCTTGCGGTTGTCTTGTCTTCTGGTTCTCAGGCTTGACTGCTTCTTTTTTCCTTGTATCTGCCCTCCCTGGCAGGGCAGGATGCTCCTCGCCGGGAAGGTGGCTTGAGTCTTGCTTGCCGATGTAGCGCTTGTCGGCGAAGATGGATCCTCTTTAGTGTAATTGCATAAAGTCGTGGCCCATGCCCGGCGGTTAGTGTAGCCCTAGTTTTCACTACACCGACAGTAGCCCCGGGCCCGGCTGCAGCGGAGAACTTCATGAATTCGACGCTGGAGACGGGACCAAGCTTGCCATGGGTCACGGTTGTTGTTGCACTCAAAGGAGCTGCCAGCCCCCGAGCCTACTTCCATGGAAATTTTCTAGCAGAGAACTCTATAGATCTCGATGCTAGAGTGTGGTTTTGTTTCCTTTCTTGCTCCCGGCAAGGCTGTTGCCGGGAAGTCTTATGTTTCTCGTGGAGACTTTTGACGTTCTCGACGCTGGCTTCCGGCAAGCTTGTCGCCAGGAAGGCTTTTATCTTCAGCAGAGAACTTTGACGTTCTCGATGCCGGCTTCTGGCAAGCTCTTCGCCAGGAAGGCTTTTATCTTCAGCAGTGAACTTTGGCGTTCTCGATGCCAGCTTCCGGCAAGCTTGTTGCCGGGAAGGCTTTTATCTTCAGCAGAGAACTTTGGCGTTCTCGATGCCGGCTTTCGGCAAGCTTGTTGCCGGGAAGGCTTTTATCTTCAGCAGAGAACTTTGATATTCTCGATGCCCGATTTTAGTGGAGAACTCTAGAGTTCTTGACACCGCTGGGAAGGCCTATGGTGAAGAACTTCGTTGTCCTTGACACCGACCCCCGGCAAGATCGTCGCCGGGAAGGCTTATGGCGAAGAACTTTGTTGTTCTTGACACCGGCTCCCGGCAAGATCGTTGCTGGAAAGGCTTATGGCCAAGAACTTCGTCGTTCTTGACACCAAGAATATTGGTCCTAAGGGTGTTTCCAGCCCCCGGGCCATAACTGTGTTTAAACATGACAAGTGATTAGCATCTGAAGTGCACTTAACTCACTTGTAAATTTTGACTTCTGCTACATATTCCCTATGCCTGCTGGAATGCTTTCCGGTGCATATGATCCAGCCAGCAGCGCTTGAGGGAACGGGCCCTTAGCGGCTATTCGGGAACGTCACCTCCCTGAAAGGTTTACCTTCTTGGCTCTAGCGCAACCGCACAAGTTGCCGAGCGGACTCGGGGCAACATGGAGCGCAACTAGCCCCGAGAAGGTTCCTTGGCATACAGGTCTATGCAGAAATCTCGAATAAATAGTGCATGCTATCTTCCTGTTCAACCTCTCTTTGTACGTCCACCCTACGTTTATCGGGTAGGCTTGCCGGCGCGTAAACCCAGGGCGGCGTCTTGGGGACGGATCCCCAATGGCCTGCCGGGTGTGCTTGCCGCCGGGCGAACCACCTTACCGCCCTTAACGCGGCCGCTTGAACTGTCCAGCTTGACTCGAGTCAGAATCGAGAGCGTTGCCAATTGCGGAAGGCTACCCTGCCACTGTCGACGCAGCCGCTTGAGCTGTTGAGCGGACTAGAAACAGAACAAGGGCGTTGCCAATTGCGGGAGGGCCCCTTTGCGTTCAGGTTTTCCATACAAAGAACGAGGTCTCCGAGGGGAATAACCTTATATAAGAAGAGTAGCACAAATAAGGGTTTAGTGCAACTTAGCTTCTGTTTGCGATCGCTCGAGTGTCGACCTACTGGCCTCCTTTCTTCTTCAAGGGTCACGAAGATGAAGGAGTGCCGGGCTAACTGCTAGAGCCGATTCTCACAACTGCGCCCCCTACCTGGCGCGCCAAAGATGTCGGTGGGAACGACACCTATGGGATCACAAGAATCCCTACTACGGTTGTGGGGCGCGGGGTTGTGAGAAGAGCGGATCAAACAGATAGCACACGGTTCCTTTACCCAGGTTCGGGCCGCGAGGATGCGTAAAACCCTACTCCTGCTTTGGTGGATTGTATATCTGTGTTCTTGAGCTAGCTATTGGGCGTCAGGAGCTCCAAAAAGCCGAATCCCCCCCTCTGCTATGCCTTGGGCCACCTTTTATATGTCCAAGGGGTCTCCAACAGTGGCGCACAGGAGGTGGAAAGGGTACAGTGATGCGGGGTTATCCCTCACATTACATGACAAGGCCCATTTAATGCGTCTTTCTTAGATGTCCTTGTTTTATCGGGGACGGCAAGGAAGCTCGTCCCAGCTGTCGCCGCCTCGCCTGGCCTTGACGCGCGTCCAAGCTGACGAGGCGTTGTAGCGCCACCTTGGCTGGTTGCTGGGCTGGCGTGGGTGGTGGAGTCTTCAGGAAGACTCGCATGCCACCACGCAGGAGCTTGCTGGATCGGTGTAAAGACCGCACGTCGCCATGCGGGCGCCTGCTCACCTGGTTGAGCTGGCAACTGCATGGGGACAGCGGTGGAGCCTTGGCAGGTGTGGGCCTGGCTGCGGCCCCACCAATGTCCTCAACAAGGGCTTGTTGCGGTCTTGCGTATCTTCCCGGCAAGGGTCTTGCCGGGGCCTTGTGAGCGCCCCGGCAAGAGGCTTGCCGGGGCCTTGCGGCCGTCTTCGGCAAGGGGCCTTGCCGGGGCCTCGTGGGCATCCTCGGCAAGGAGCCTTGCGGTCGTCTTGTCTTCTGGTTCTCAGGCTTGGCTGCTTCTTTTTGCCTTGTATCTGCCCTCCCTGGCTGGGCAGGATGCTCCTCGCCGGGAAGGTGGCTTGAGTCTTGCTTGCCGATGTAGCGCATGTCGGCGGAGATGGATCCTCTTTAGTGTAATTGCATAAAGTCGTGGCCCATGCCCGGCGGTTAGTGTAGCCCTAGTTTTCACTACACCGACACCTCGTGGGCCCACTGGTGCTCCACCGACCTCAACTCCAACTCTATATATTCACGTTTGGGGATAAAAAAATCAGAGAGAAGGATTCATCGCGTTTTATGATATGGAGCCGCCGCCAAGCCCTAAACTCTGTTGGGAGGGCTGATCTGGAGTCCGTTCGGGGCTCCGGAGAGGGGAATCCGTCGCCATCGTTATCATCAACCTTCCTCCATCACCAATTTCATGATGCTCACCGCCGTGCGTGAGTAATTCCATCGTAGGCTTGCTGGACGGTGATGGGTTGGATGAGATTTATCATGTAATCGAGTTAGTTTTGTTACGGTTTGATCCCTATTATCCATTATGTTTTGAGATTGATGTTGCTATGACTTTGCTATGCTTAATGCTTGTCACTAGGGACCGAGTGCCATGATTTTAGATCTGAACCTATTATGTTTTCATGAATATATTTGAGTTCCTGATCCTATCTTGCAAGTCGATAGTCACCTGCTATGTTTATGATCCGGCAACCCCGAATTGACAATAATCGGGACCACTCCCGGTGATGACCGTAGTTTGAGGAGTTCATGTATCACTAAGTGTTAATGCTTTGGTCCGGTACTCTACTAAAAGGAGGCCTTAATATCCCTTAGTTTCCAATAGGACCCCGCTGCCACGGGAGGGTAGGACAAAAGATGTCATGCAAGTTCTTTTCCATAAGCACGTATGACTATATTTGGAATACATGCCTATATTACATTGATGAACTGGAGCTAGTTCGGTGTCATCCTAGGTTATAACTATTGCATGAGGAATCGTATCCGACATAATTCTCCATCACCCATCCAATGCCTACGAGCTTTTCACATATTGCTCTTTGGTTAGTTACTTTACCGTTGCCACAGTTACAATTACTACAAAACTGCTACTGTTGCTTTTACCACCGTTACCGTTACTTCCATACTACTTTTCTACTAAATACTTTTCTGCAGATATTAAGTTATCCAGGTGTGGTTGAAGTGACAACTCAACTGCTAATACTTGAGAATATTCTTTGGCTCTCCTTGTGTCGAATCAACAAATTTGGGTTGAATACTCTACCCTCGAAAACGGTTGCGATCCCCTATACTTGTGGGCTGTGATTAACAAAGTGTGCAAGCTCTAGCGATCCATTTATGGACTGATGCAAGCCTCTCGGAGTTGGAATATACGCTTTGGTAGTGTGATCAAAGAAGATGGTTTTATACAGACTTTTGGAGAAGCCTGTATTTACAAGAAAGTGAGTGGGAGCACTACAACCTTTTCTGATAAGTACATGTGAATGACATATTGTTGATCGAAAATGATGTAGAATTCTCTAGAAAGCATAAAGGAGTGTTTGAAAGAAGTTTTTCAAGTTGCTTACATATTGAGCATCAAGATCTAAAGAGATAGATCAAGACACTAGATAAGATTTTTCAATGAGAACATACCTTGACAAGATTTTGAAGTAGTTCAATATACAACAGTCAAAGAGGAGTTCTTGCCTGTGTTGCAAGGTGTGAAGTTGAGTAAGACTCAAAACCCAACCACGACAGAAAATAGAAAGAGAATGAAAGTCATTCCCTATGCCTCAGTCATAGGTTCTATAAAGTATGCTATGTTGTGTACCAGACCTATTGTGTACCTCACCATGAATTTGGCAAGAGGGTACAATAGTGATCCAGGAGTGGATCACTGGAAAACGGTCAAAATTATCCTTAGTTACCTAAGAGGACTAAGGAAATGTTTCTCGGTTATGGAGTTGATAAAGAGTTCATCGTAAAAGAGTTACATTGATGCAAGCTTTAACTCTAATCCAGATGACTCAGAATCTCAATCTGGATACATATTGAAAGTGGGAGGAATTAGCTAGAGTAGCTCAATGCAGAGCATTGTAGACATAAAAATTTGCAAAATACATACGGATATGAATGTGGTAGACCCGTTGACTAATCTTCTCTCACAAGCAAAACTTGATCACACCTTAGTACTCTTTGGGAGTTAATCACATGGCGATGTGAACTAGATTATTGACTCTAGTAAACCCTTTTGGTGTTGGTCACATGGTGATGTGAACTATTCGTGTTAAATCACATGATGATGTGAACTAGATATTGACTCTAGTGCAAGTGGGAGACTGAAGGAAATATGCCCTAGAGGCAATAATAAAGTTGTTATTTATATTTCCTTATATCATGATAAATGTTTATTATTCATGCTAGAATCGTATTAACCGGAAACTTGATACATGTGTGAATACATATACAAAACAAAGGGTCCCTAGTATGCCTCTACTTGACTAGCTCGTTAATCAAAGATGGTTAAGTTTCCTAACCATAGACATGTGTTGTCATTTGATGAACGAGATCACATCATTAGGAGAATGATGTGATGGAAAAGGACCCATCCGCTAGCTTAGCATAATGATCGTTTAGTTTTATTGCTATTGCTTTCTTCATGACTTAAACATATTCCTCTGACTATGAGATTATGCCACTCCCGAATACCAGAGGAACACCTTGTGTGCTATCAAACGTCAGAACGTAACTGGGTTATTATAAATATGCTCTACAAATGTCTCTGAAGGTGTTTGTTGAGTTGGCATAGATAAAGTTTATGATTTGTCACTCAGTGTATCGGAGAGGTATCTCTGGGCCCTCTCGGTAATGCACATCACTATAAGCCTTGCAAGCAATGTGACTAATGAGTTAGTTGCGGGATGATGCATTACGAAACGAGTCAAGAGGCTTGCCGGTAACGATATTGAACTAGGTATGAGGATACCGATGATCGAATCTCGGGCTAGTAACATACCGATGACAAAGGGAATGAGGTATGTTGTTATGCATTTTGACCGATAAAGATCTTCGTAGAATATGTAGGAGCCAATATGAGCATCCCGATTCCGCTATTGGTTATTGACCGTAGATGTGTCTCGATCATGTCTACATAGTTCTCGAACCCGTAGGGTCCGCACACTTAAGGTTCGATGACGATTTGTATTATGAGTTATGTGTTTTGGTGACCGAAGTTTGTTCGGACATGACGAGGAGTCTCGAAATGGTCGAGAGGTAAAGATTGATATATTGGAAGGTAGTATTCGGACACCGGAAGGGTTTCGGAGTGTATCGGGTACATACCGGAGTACCGAAGGGGTTACCGGACCCCCCCCCCCCCCCCCCCCGGGGAAAGATATGGGCCATATGGGCCATAGGAGGGAGGCTAACCAGCCCACAAGGGGCAGGTGCGGCCCCCGCAAGGGATGATGCCGAATTGGACTAGGGAAGGGGGTGCCACCCACTTTCCTTCTCCTACTCCCTCTCCTTTCCCCCTCCATGAGAAGGAAAAGAAGGCGGGGGGGGGGCTGAATCCTACTAGTACTAGGAGTCCTATTAGGACTCCCCCTTATGGCGCGCTCCCTAGGGCCGACCTCCTCCCTGTCCCAACTTTATATACGTGGGCAGGGCACCCCTTGGAGACACAACAATTGTTCCAAGCCGTGTGCGGCGTTTCTCTCCATAGTTTGCTCCTCCGGTCATAGCATCATAGTGCTTAGGCGAAGCCCTGCGCGGATCACATCACTATCACCATCACCACACCGTCGTGCTGACAGAACTTTCCCTCGCCCCACTGCTGGATCAAGAGTTCGAGGGACGTCATCGAGCTGAACATGTGCAGAACTTGGACGTGCTGTACGTTCGGTACTTAATCGGTTGGATCGCAAAGATGTTTGATTACATCAACCGCGTTAACCTAACGCTTCCGCTTTCGGTCTACGAGGGTACATGGACACACTCTCCCGTCTCGTTGCTATTCATCTCCTAGATAGATCTTGCGTGATCGTATGAATTGTTTTTGAAATACTGTGTTGCCCAACGCAAGCTTGTTTGGAACTCGACCTGGGAGGACTTTCAAGGCTTTCCATCCTATCCAAAGATCCCATCCCAACTAATAAATGAGAGTTTGACGGGGATTTTACTTAAACATTAACTAGATCTAACTGGACTTAGTCCACCTCACATATGCGGGCAAGGATTCCTAAACAAGCTACGACATGTACATGTAGATCGTTGTCACTGGGGGATCACGCAGCAGAAACAACAACAACACTGGGCAATCGTGCCCGAAAGTCAAGATGAAGTGGTATATGATCGATGACCATTTCCTTATTTATGTAGTTATCCATTGAGATGTGCAATGTGATGTTTAGTTACTTATGTAATGGATGTTTAGTTCAGTTATGTGATGAGCGTAATTTTTACAATCGTCACACAGTTGTTTAATCCGGTATATCTTATCAAATTCGAGACATTCCCTCCATTATTGCCACTAATAAATAATGAATGCAAGACATTGCGAAATCCTCTCTTTTATTTTGTTTCCACATGAAAAGATGCCATACATGAATAAATATCATCATTTACAAGGAAAGAAGCAAAATGAAGAAAGAGGAATTAAATGGAAGGCTCACAAGTACAGACAGAGCAAAAAAACGACGTATTGTACTTGTGAGCCTTTGGCTCCTGTTACCTTCGATCCTCAGACGCACAGTTCGGGACCCCCTACCCGAGATCGGCCGGTTTTGACACCAACATTGGTGCTTTCATTGACTACCAAGATCGGCCGGTTTTGACACCGACATTGGTGCTTTCATTGAGAGTTCCATTGTGTCGTCGACAGAAGGTTCGATTGCTCCTTCTATCATCAACGCACAATGTTGTTTCCAGGGAAACTTTCCTCCCCAGCCAGATTTTTGTGTTTGGCGGCTTTGCTCTGCGTGCCAACTCGATTGGTCGCCTCGAACAGATTGACAGCTACGCCCCTGGTCACCTGATCAGTTTCGGGAACCTAAACCATGTCGCCGATATCCGACCACCGCTCTGGCCTTAGATCCGGAACGACCCTCCATGTCCGAAGATGGTAGTTTGGAGCCCACCAGACTCTCCGCTGCAAACCGCACTATCGAAGATTCGGAGGCGATTGTTTCTGCAGCGAACTTGGAACCAGACCGGGTTCCTCCTATCACTGATAGGCCGGATTCGCCCCCGGACTCTAGCTCCGCGGACTTTCGTTTCCCCATCCAAAGCTCACTCTTAAACGAGGCGCTGGACTTAATGTGATCCCTCGCCATCACAGAGGAATCACCTCCGAATTACGCCCAGCGCGGACTAGGGACTAAAAACGGGGAATTTTACGTCCCACCCACCACCCACTTCATAGCCACTGTCGAAGGCTTAACCGACATGCTGGACTATGCCTCCGAAGACATCGACGACATGGACGATGATGCCGGAGACGAACAAGGCCAAGACCCGCCGTTTAACGGGCGTTGGACGGCCACCTCCACATATGACGTGTATATAGGGGACACACCCAAAGAGGATGATGGTGATGGCAGGAAGGATCCGGTTGAGGACAAGCTTGCCGAGGCACCTCCAAAGCGTCGACATCAATGGCACCGTTCAAAACCGCGCCGCGGAAAATACAACAATACCGACTGTCGGTGTCAAAACCGGTGGATCTCGGGTAGGGGGTCCCAAACTATGCGTCTAGGCGGATGGTAACAGGAACAAGGGACATGATGTTTTTACCCAGGTTCGGGCCCTCTCAACGGAGGTAAAACCCTACTCCTGCTTGATTGATATTGAAGATATGGGTAGTACGAGAGTTGATCTACCACGAGATCGAGGAGGCTAAACCCTAAAAGCTAGCCTATGGTATGATTGTTGTTGTCCTATGGACTAAACCCTCCGGTTTATATAGACACCGGAAGGGGCTAGGGTTACACAAAGTCGGTTACAAAGAAGGATATCTACATATCCGTATTGCCAAGCTTGCCTTCCATGCCAATGAGAGTCCCATCCGGACATGGGACGAAGTCTTCAATCTTGTATCTTCATAGTCCAACAGTCCGGCCAAAGGATATAGTCCGGCTGTCCGGATACCCCCTAATCCAGGACTCCCTGAGTAGCCCCTGAACCAGGCTTCAATGACGATAAGTCCGGCGCGCAGATTTGTCTTCGGCATTGCCAGGCGGGTTCCTCCTCCGAATACTTCTTGAACACGAGGATCATGTCCGGCTCTGCAAAACAAGTTCCACGTACAACCGCAGAGAGAATAATATTCCACAAATCTAATCCTGCTGACGTATTTCACAGTGCATCGTCACACTACAGCCAGGTCACCATTCAAATCGTCTTCTTCTCACAACTGACCTCAGCGTGTTCCGCGAGGCGGTTTCCTTGGCACGTCTTGTCGAGGCAGAGATCGTGTCCCCTTATTACGGGATTTTCATCAATACGGACGTGCGTAACCCAACCGCGCCATTAATTACGACACTTGGGGGATAAGCGAGTTTTACCAGGCCGGTGGGGGGCGGCTAGTTTCATCCGCCCTTATAAAGGGATAAGGACTCACATTTTTCTACCCACGCCTTCTTCCTCATTGCTTATCCATTCCTGCGCACCCGAGCTCCAGCGCCCCTCTTGCACCTTCTCCAACCATATCCGGAGTGGGAGGCAAGTGGATGGTCTCCTCCGTCATGGAGGGACACATCAAAAAGCTGAGGGGAGCCGGATACCTGTCCGAGGATATCGCACACCGTCTCCCAGATGCGGGGCAGCTCATCTGCACCCCTAGGCCCCATGAGAGGGTAGTATTCCTTACCCACTTCCTCCGTAGACTGGGATTCCCTCTCCACTCATTTGTCCGGGGGCTCATGTTCTACTACGGCCTGGATTTCCACGATCTGGCTCCGAACTTCATCCTCAACATATCGGCGTTTATCGTCGTGTGTGAGGCCTTCCTCCACATCAAGCCCCACTTCTGCTTATGGCTGAAGACCTTCAATGTCAAACTGAAGGTGTTGCGCGGCTAGCAGGCGGAGTGCGGAGGCGCCATGGTGGGCAAAATGCCCAATGTCACATGGCTTGAGGGCTCCTTCGTGGAGACTATAAAGGGGTGGCAGTCGGGGTGGTTCTACATCACCGAGCCGCGCGACCCCAGATGGGCGGCAGCCCCCGAGTTTCGATCCGGAATCCCCATGCGTCTTACCTCCTGGAAAGAGAAGGGCCTGCCCTGGGGTAGTCCGGGAGAGCTGACCGGATTCCAAACCTGTGTCCAAAACATGGTCAATAAGAAGCTCAAGCTTGTCAACATAGTCCAGGTCATGCTCATCTGCCGGATCATCCCGTGCCAACAACGGGCGTTCAACTTGTGGGAGTTCAACCCGGCCCAGCACCAAACCTTGAGTGTGCTTTTTGACACGACGCACGAGGATGCTTGGAAGGTGCTATTTAAGGGCAACGAGGTTCCCCATCCCCTTACCGAGGATCGCGGATTCAGCGCGAAGCGCCAAGCTAGCGCGGTAAGCTATTTTATCTCTTATAGAGTATTCATTTTTCATAGTTTAGCTATGTACGGGATCTGAGCTTCCATGTCTTTGACAGGAATTGATGGAGACATCGGGGTAGATTGACTGCCCGGCCCCTTTACCTGAAGACCCTGTGGACGCTCTCCTGGCGGAGATGCTGACTCCGGCGCCTTACGAGGTGCCGGAGAAAAAGATCAAGAAGAAGGCTACTGGAACCCGAAAGAGTTCCCGGCGCCAGGTGGTATCGGACTCATCGTCTGATAACTCCGAGACGCACTCCTCCCATGAGAACGAGAGGAGGCAGACAAAGGTTCTTCCCCTACGGCCGGGGAAGACAAGAAAAGGAAGGCCGCCCCCACTGGGGAGGCCGGAGGGTCCAAGAAGGGAAGGACTCTCCCTCCGGACTGCTCCGCCACTGCCGCCGACAGCGAAGACGAGTGGCGACCCAGGGCCAAGCCCCTGGCGAGATCGTAAGTATTCGGATACCAGAGCAACTCATGGCACCGTTTAGTTTCACAACTATGTAGTCCGTCCCGGGCCCGTATCGACGTATCCTCGTCGAGCGGTTCCTTGGATCCGTCGGCCATGAGCAGCGGGGGATCACCTCCGATCGGCTCCACCCCTCGCCCTACGGACAAGCCGAGGTGTTGTCCCAAAGGGCACCAAGCCGAGGGGAGGTAGTCCTGGAGGCGCCTCAAGGCAACCTTTCGGACTCCAGGCGCAAAGGGAGCAAGGCTACCAAGGGCTCCAAGTTCGGCCCTAGGCCGAACACCGCACCGGAACCTCCAGTGGTTCCGGACTCCGGTAGGCGACCCCCTTCCAAGAGGGGCTAGCCGTCTGTCCCAGTGACCTCTGCCCATCCAGATTCCTTGGACAACCTACTGGGAGCGCTTAGCGGCGCTTCCATCGACGAGGAGCACCGCACTATTATGAGTGCGGTGATCCAGAAGGTTCAGTCTGCCAAGAGCGGACTGACTAAAGCCTGTGCCAGCCTTCTAACATGCTTTGAGGTATGTTTTTAAAATATAGGAAAATATTACCACATACACAGTAGCCCCTGAGTCTCTGTTTGGCGTTCACAAAGAAAAGCCGAATAGAGGATCAAAATAACATTCACAGGAGTCTAATACAAGTATGTCGATATGCGTACGCAGGCTTCGCTACTGACCTCTGCCGCACTGACTGCAGAGGCCGACGCACTGAAGCAGAACCTCGAGCGGTCCGAGAAAGAGCTTGGCCTTGCCAAGAAGCAGCTCGAGGAGAACCAAGTTAAGCAACACCTTGTCTATATATATAAGAAAAAGATGTGGTTGCAAAAATGATAGGATCATAATGAATGTGCCAGGGTCCATGACCGAAGTGGCGGCCCTGAGGCAAGCACTGTCTGAGGCCAAAAATAAAGCGGCCGCGGAGCGCACCGGGCGGGAGAACCAGGAGGCTTGGGTGGGCGAGGTGCGGAAAGAGCTCCAGGCTCTCGTGAAGAAGCACGAGGCTTTGGATCTTGACTCAAAGACTCGAGAGTCAGAGCTTGTCGCGGCCCTCGAGAGTGCAAAGCAAACCAAAGCCGAAGCCAATGAGCCCTCCAAGAAATTGAGGCGATGAAGAATATAGCGGCGGGTAAGGCATTCATTATGCAAAGCAAGCATGTGAAAGTAAATTACTTGTTACTTACCCGAGTCCGGAGCTCTCCAGGAGCATTCGCAGATTTGCCCCGCAGCGTGTCAGATGCCGCAAGGTTCTACCGGGCCGAGGAAGGGAGGTCGACGGAAAAGGTGTTCTGGTCTCAGTATACGGAGGCCGAACACCCGGTGCCCTTAAGCGATTAGCTGAAGCAATTGGTCGAGCTCCATAAGGCGGCCGAACAGGCCATGAAGGGTCTTATAGTCCGGCTGTGGCCTGGCGACGCCCTTCCGAACAGCTACTTCGGCCTGGTGAGGCGGCTTGTGGAGGCCTGCCCCTGGCTTGAAATCGTCAAGCGATCCGTCTACATCGAGGGCGCCCGTAGGGCGCTTCCCCGTGTTAAAGTGCACTGGGGCAAGATGGACGCTGAGAAGTTGGTGAAGGAGGGGCTGTCGCAGGGCAAGGAGTATCGCCACCCCGAGATGTACTATGAGGGCGTCCTGAAGGGTGCCCGCCTTATGGCGGATGAGTGTTCCAAAGATGTAATATTTGAGTGAACTTGCTCGTGTGATCCTGCGTTATGAAAACTTGTTCATATGCTCTATGCAACGCTTATTTGAGTTTAAAATATTACCTTCTATGCGGCTGTTTATCAAATCTGAAAGATGGCTAGTCGTCGGCATCTGCCCCCATTCCACGAGTGCTGGGGTGTTCGGGATAAGTATGAGCACTCTTTTTCCCATTATTGGGTCCTTCGAGGGAGGTGCTCCGCGCGACAAACAAGGCAATCGGACTATAATGCTTTATCACTTTCACTTAGCCATAGAAGTCTACAATTTTAAACTTTGGCGAAGCCCCTAGTGTTCAGAAGACCGAATTCGGAGCGCTATACACGCCTTAAGCCGGACAAAGCCGACTCCTCGCTCGAAGCGGCATAAGTCTTTAGGGACTCGAAACCTCTCGAACAGCGACCAGCTCTTGCCTTATCATGACAGTCAGTTGTAGCTTTCTCTACTGAGGTGCTCGCCCAGATCAACCGGGGCACAATCGCGGTAGTTGTCCCAGTGCTACCTTAGCCGATATAGCGGAACGTAAGGCACCAAAACATGGGAGCCAGGCAAACCCAACATTTGACCAAAGACATGATTCGGCGCTAATGCATATAATGTTATAAGTTCGGGGTGCCGCACTGTTGAAAGTGTTCGGACTTCTCACGTTGTACTATGGGGTGCTTAAGCCCCTGGCGTATCGGCCATACCAGAGTGTACGGATGCTGGATGTTATGAATGAACATATGTATATATAAATAAAAGGAGAACAGAGAATGCGGTAATAGGCTAGTGCTATGCATTGTTTATTCAAAAAAGGTGAATCAAAGCAGAACGGTACAAGTAGTGTAATAAGCAAAAAGTGGGACTATTTGACATGTCCCCACCAAGGGTAAGCTGAAGGATGGTACTTTAAAGCAGGTATTTCACTCGTTATTGGAGACCGCCTGGGAGTTCCATGGTTTGACGTAGCTTTATACCTCTTGGTGAATGTACTGTGTGTCCAGTAATCAGACTGCCAGACTGGTCTTCCAGAGAGTAAAGTCCTGAAAGTGAGAAAGAATAACAAAGCGTGAAGACCCTAGTGCGGTTGATCCGCGTTTCTGGGGCGTGCCGCAGTCGTGCCCCTCCCCGCCTATGTCCATGGTATTTTTAATGTGTAATTATGTACGCATGACACAGATTTCGCCGTTTGGATAGGACTGGGGAGGGGGCCGCATTGCTATGCGAGCTCGGAACGTGCCATGCGGTCTTGCTGCAGATTACTCCGGGCACGCTTGGCGGCGTCCGGGTGTTTGATCGCCGAACTGGTGAATTGCCTTGAGAGGCTGCTTTGCGCTTCTGCTGCGAGGGACGCAGTGTGCTCCTCCGTTTGGAGAGAGCGCTCTGTGTTTCCGTTGACTGTGATGACCCCCCGATGTCCTGGCATCTTGAGCTTGAGGTATGCATAATGCGGCATCGCATTGAATTTCACGAATGCGGTTCGCCCGAGCAGTGCGGATAGCCACTGCGGAACGGGACTATGTCGAAGATTAACTGTCACACCCTGATTTCCATGCCACAACACTTAAGCTAATAAATCATCATAAAATGCGGTTTGGCAAAAACTTTTGAGTGTTTTGGGCTTTGCTTGATTTGACTTTTGTGTGTTGTTTGCAAGTGCTCTAAAAATCAAATAAATCATCCAACTCTTATACTCCTTATCCTTGATCCAAAACCTCTTCCCAATGAGCATGCCATGTGTATAGTACAATATAGTATTTTCTTACAAAAATAATATGGCCAAATAGTATTTTCAAAAATTAGTTTTCCAAAAACCCCTTGATTGAGGATTGCACTGCAAGTACTTAATTAAAGGCAGTAAAAATCTATCAAAAAATATTTTTGATTCCTATTAGATATAGGTTACTCAGAAACCACAAAAATATAATTTTAAAAGTTATTTTCCTATTTTATTTAAAGGCTTTTTCTTAAGGCCAAAAATGGTCTTAAATAGGTTAAAATTATTTTAAAGCTTTAACAATATTTGAGAAACATTAGGGAGACTCAATGGACATATATTTTCCATATATACGAGTTTCAACATATGGTTATGATCAAAATATTGGGCAAAACCTCCCAAAACCATTTCTGTTCATTTCAAGGATTTGAAATATTTCTACAGGAAATATTTTCACAAAAATCCAAGAAAATTCTAACATGTCACATATGACATTTTTGATGATCTTGCCAAGTACCATGTCATGGAGAATAGTATAACCCCATGAAACCCCCTCAAAACCACTTCTGTCCTTTTTCAAGTTTGAACATTTTTGCACTGTCAAACATGTCCAAATACTCTCAAACTTGGTGCACATTCTCAAATGGTGTAATAATGAATCTAGACCAAATGCCACAAGTGGGAGAGAATTTTATCTTCATCAAAGTGCCCCAAAACCCTCTTTGACCAGAATCAAATTTGAACAAGTTTGTACTACCAACTTTCTCTCCTTGACCCCAACTTTTGTGAGCATGTTCACATGACCAAATAAGGCCACTACACCAAGTGGTGCATCAAGGAGAAGTGATTTGCTCAACTAGATCTACACAAGTTCATTTCTGCTAATTTCTAGGGTTTACAAAAGTTGCATTGGCAACTTTGACCAAATGAGCTCAAATTTGGTGGAACACCCTAATTATATGTTACATTTCACCCTGTGGAGTCTCATTCCAAATAGAGTTCATTTTCTTACCCAAACAAGCATCAAACACCTTCTGCCACTTTACCAAAATTCCATTTTTGACCCCTTCCACTAATCTCCATGGACTCAGCTTTTTACCATAGCCCCTACTAGTCCCCTTGCACCTCCAGTAGCAATGGCAAATCCATGGCTCAATCATTGGTGGATGAAACCCTCTCCTTCTCTATAACGCCCTCGATGCGGCTATATCTCCCACGTGTCGAAGCACGACTTAGAGGCATAACCGCATTGAAAGCAATGTCGCAAGTGAGGTAATCTTCATACAACCCATGTAATACATAACGGAAAGAGATACATAGTTGGCTTACAATCGCCACTTCACACAAATACATGAATAACACATTACATCATACAGTTACAATCAGGGCCCAACTACGGAGCCAAAATAAAAGAAGAAACCCCAAAAGCGACAAAGGTCCTCGATTGACCCCAATTGGGCTCCACTACTGATCGACTAGAACGAGACAACATAAAGGATAAGATCTTCATCGAACTCCTCCTTGAGCTCGGGTGCGTCACCTGCACGGATTCAACGGCACCTGCAAACTGGTTTTGGAAGTATCTGTGAGTCACGGGGACTCAGCAATCTCACACCCGCGAGATCAAGACTATTTAAGCTTATAGGTAGGGTAAAAAGTATGAGGTGGAGCTGCAGCAAGCGACTAGCATATATGGTGGCTAACATACGCAAATGAGAGCGAGAAGAGAAGGCAAAAGCACGGTCGAACAACTATGATCAATAAGTGATCCTGTACTACTTACGTCAAGCATAACTCCAACAACCGTGTTCACTTCCCGGACCCCGCCGAGAAGAGACCATCACGGTTACACACGCGGTTGGTGTATTTTAGTTAGGATCAACTTCGGGTTTTCTACAATCGGACATTAACAAATTCCCATATGCCACATAACCACGGGCACGGCTTTCGAAAGTTTAAACCCTGCAGGAGTGTCCCAACTTAGCCCATGATAAGCTCTCGCGATCAACGAAGGATATTCCTTCTCCCCGGGAAGACCCGATCAGTCTCGTAATCCCGGCTACAAGACATTTCGACAGTAATAAAACAAGTCCAGCAAAGCCGCCCGATGCGCCGACATCCTGATAGGAGCTGCACATATCTCGTTCTCAGGGCAACACCGGATGAACACTCCGTACAGCTAAAACCAAGTCTCAAGTTTCCTTGAGAGGGCGCTGCAAAGGGCTCTAGTTCGGACCAACACTTAGACAAGCATTGGCCCGGGGGGGCTAAATAAAGATGACCCTCGGGCTGATCAAACCCAAGGGAAAGGGATAGGTGGTAGGCAAATGGTAAAACCAAGGTCGGGCCTTGCTGGAAGAGTCTTATTCAAAGCGAACTGTCAAGGGGGTCCCATAAATCACCCGACCGCGTTAGGGACGCAAAATCCGGGAACATAACACCGATATGACGGAAACTAGGGCGGCAAGAGTGGAACAAAACACCAGGCACAAGGCCGAGCCTTCCACCCTTTACCAAGTATATAGATGCATTAATTAAATACGAGATATTGTGATATCCCAACAAGTAAACATGTTCCAACAAGGAACAACATCTCCATATTCCAACAAGGAACAAACTTCATCTTCACCTGCAACTAACAACGCTATAAGAGGGGCTGAGCACAGCGGTAACATAGCCAAACAACGGTTTGCTAGGACAAGGTGGGTTAGAGGCTTGGTTTAACAATATGGGAGGCATGATAAGCAAGTGGTAGGTATCGCAGCATAGGCATAGCAAAAGAGCGAGCAACTAGCAAGCAAAGATAGAAGTGATTTCGAGGGTATGGTCATCTTGCCTGAGATCCCGCAAGGAAGAAGAACGAGTCCATGAAGAAGACAAATGGACGTAGTTGAACGAATCCTCACAACTCCGGAACGAAACCGAAGCTAACGAGAGAAGCAACCCGGAAAGAAGCAAGCAACATGGTAAACAACCAAGCATAATCATAGCATGATATGCGAGATGTGATATGCAATGCATATGCATGCTCCTGAAGGGAAAAGATGAAACAGACATAATCTTGGCAAACCAAGTATGCCACTGGAAAGTTGAGATGATTTCGATTGAAATCGATATAAAGATCACCGGAATCGGATGCACGGTTTGCAAATGACAAGCAAAACAAGAATGGCATACTTCTGCGATTAACAACATGATGCCACTTAGCATGCAACAAGAAATTAATCTACTGCACTCAAACATATCAACAAATCATACGGCAGAGATCTACTCAAGATGCTTGACAAAAGATGAACACTGAGCTACGGCTAAATCACACCACAACAGGTTCAAACAAGCATGGCAAAAGAGCAAAATATATCAGCTTCACAGACTTTGTGAAAATAACAAGCCAGAAATCAACATCAGGATGACATGTTTAGAGCAAGAAAACAACATACTACAGGAACATAATATAGCAAAACAAGGCATGGCATGAATCTGCTCAAAGCACTTAACAAAAGTCCCTTACAGACCATAAGCCAAAAGGGATCATAAAATATAATAGCACCCATGTCAATTAAGCAAGTTTCGTTACAGTTTTCAGACTTAGCAGAAAACTGGACATGTCAAAAACAGATAGCAAGTAGGCATGTTTACAAGCTCAATGCACTCACTACAGAGCATTTCATGATAAACTAAGAATACATCCATCAAGAAGACATGGCATAGAAGCTAGAAATGGCAAGAACAACATCATAGCATGCAAGGATCAACTACAACAAGCTTGGCAAAATCAAATAACATGTAAACAATCTACCAGCAACATTTTATAGCAAAAGTAGAGCTCGATTGACTCAAGCTAAGTCACTCCATAAATACCAACAAAGGCATGGATGGATAAAGCAAATCCATATGTTCAAAACACCCTTACTGATCATGCTCAAAAGAGGCACAGATCTCTCGGAAACAACATGAACACATGGCATAAAAATAACAGCAGGCAGGGACTTAGTGAAAATACTAAGTCTCTGAAATCAGCAACATTAAGTACCCTAGTTTGCAAGCTTGTGCTAGTCACCACATAGATCACAAAAATACATGGCATAAATATCTGGACAGATGGCATGTCATATTACAAAACACATGTAGGACTCAACTTCATAGGATGCACACATCAATCATGGCAAAAATGACAAAAGTGCATGTTCTGATAAGAATCAGAAATTAACATCACATAGCCCTCTTCTAACAGCATTTCGGGCATCAATATGAGCTCAAATGAAAATGATGCAATTAGATGAAACGATGTACTCATCGAGGCGAACAATTTGATATGCTATACACCTAAAACGGAGCCACGGATGCAGAGATATGATGCGATGAACGTGGCATGAAAAAGTTACAGATCCGAGGACTTAGTGGAATATTACCCCGCGGAAAAAGACAACCGGGACGGGACGGAGCGGGACGGCGAGATCCGGGGTGCGGGGAGGCCGTTTGGATCGCGGGACGGGTGGATCTCATCCACCCGCCCGGAATCCGGCGAGGCGGCGGCCTCCGGCGAAGCTCCGGCGACGGAGACGAGGCGAGGGGGCGAGGCGGCGCGGAGGAGGCGGCGAGCGCGGCGCGCAGCGGCGCAAGGCGGCGGAGGGCGGAGTGGCGGCGGCGGCGCGCGCGGGAGACAGGCGGCGGCGGCGACGGGCGCCGGCGGGCGGAGGGTGGCGGCGTCGGGCGCCGGGTGCGGCGACGGGGCGCGCGACACGGGAGCGGCGCGGTGCAGGCGCGAGCCGGCGGGACGGGCGCGACGGCGGCGACCGGGCCCCGTGGGCCTCTTGCGGGCCGCGCGGGCCAGCGGCGGAGGGAGGAGAGAGAGGGAGGCCGGCGCGGGTGACGTGGCGGCCTCTAATTGGCTGTGGGCGGCGGCGGAGCTGATGTGTCGCGCTGCCATTGGACGAGGTGAGGTGGCTGGACGGGGTGGACGTGTCCGGCGCGGAGGCGGACATGTCCGGCGCGGCGCGGAGGGAAGAGGCTAGGGTTCATCTGCCCGAAAAATCCGAGGGAAGCACATATAAATAGGTAGAGGGGGCTAGGAAGATCCAAATGGAGTGCGGTTTTCGGCCACGCGATCGTGATCGAATGACCGAGATGATGGAAGTGACTTAGGTGGGTTTTGGGCCACTTTGAAAGGGGTGTTGGGCTGCACCAAAAGAGGCCTTTGCGGTTACCCGGTTAACCGTTGGAGTATCAAACGGACTCCGATTGATCCGAAATTTGACAGGCGGTCTACCGGTGCTATACCAAGGCCGCTTGACAAACCTCGGTCCATTCCGAGAAAGTTTAATACCCGCTCACGGAAAAAGGTAAAAGAGGACGCCGGGG
The DNA here is from genome assembly GCA_032464435.1 of Aegilops umbellulata. NCBI lineage: Eukaryota > Viridiplantae > Streptophyta > Magnoliopsida > Poales > Poaceae > Aegilops > Aegilops umbellulata. The sequence continues at coordinate 547,302,347 of CP136057.1, forward strand.
AACATAGGAGCGTCGGATTGCAAAACGGACAACGGGGAAAATGCTCGGATGCATGAGACGAACACGTATGCGAATGCGATGCACATGATGACATGATATGAAAAGCAGATGATGACATGGCAAAGTGCAACACGCAAGCACATGACATGGCAACGACGGCGAATAACTGACGGACACCTGGCGCAACGAATCTGGGGCGTTACATTCTCTCTCTGGACAAGCCCATTTCTCTCCCTTTCTCACCTCCCTCCTCACTCCAGTGGCTACCAGGGCATCCAATGTCCATCCCCTCTTCTTTACTCCCTCCTAGAACTACCAGACAATAGTGGCCGCGCCCACAAGGCATATAAAATGCCATGGCATGCCATTTGGGCGCTCTGGAGCGCTCTACAGTGCGCTCCCGCACTGTAGCCGCCCCCTGCCAAGCACCTCCGGCCACAACGGGCCTCCCTAGCGCGCCCGACGAGGCGCCTTGGTGTCCGGGACACGGCACGCTGCCGGCCCCCTCTAGAATCTCTCTCCTCTCCCCTCTATGAGCTCACCCGAGAGCGTCCATGGGCGCTGTCCATGGTGCACCGCGGTCGTGCCCATATAAGCCCCTCCGGACCTCTTCTATGGCCTCTCCCCACTCCCCCTCTCTCGCTTACACCTCCCTGACAACCTCCCTCTCCCTCTCGCGCCCTCTTCCCACCTCCATCACCAGAGTGCCGCCGCCATGCCCTCGGGCGTAACCGAGCCATCGTTGCTTTCCCGCTCCCACTGACCCATCCCGAGGACTCCCACGACCCCAAGAAGCCTCTCCCGCACGCTAGGACCACCTCCCCATGCCTGCCTCGCCGTGCCCATCCTCGTCGTTGCCGGTCTTCGCCATGGCCGACGCTCTGCCCAAGTCTGGCGCTCCCCGCGTCCAGCGCGACCACCTCTGGGTGCAGCGTGGAACGGGGCATCCGCCCAAACCACCGGCCTGGCCCCGGGCGCAGCGGAGCGGCCGGAATCATCGCCGGCGCGCTCGCCGTCTGTCCCCTGCCTTTGCCCATCGGGGGGAAGGAGGAGGCGGGAGAGAGAGAGAGAGTTGGTGCGGGACCCGTAGGTCAGCGACCTAGCAGGCGGGCCCCGCCCGTTTAAGTGGAGACGGACCGGGTGTAAAGCCGCTTCCTGCGCAGCAAAGGCGTACTCCGTCCGGGGCGCCTCCGACGTCACCCTTCTCGCCCGCGCGGCTGAGCCAGCGGGCCGGCCCACTTCTAAACTGCGCCCAGTGCGCTGGATAAGGGTAAAACCCTTTCCCTTTCCTTTCTCTTTTTCTGTAAACTTGTAAAATCCATAAATAATTCAAATTAACTCCAAATTTAATTATTCAAATTTCTTATGACTCCATAAATCATGATCTTTCACATGGTGCTATTTGCACATTTTTCTAGAAACTTTCTCTTCATAAATATTTATCAAAACCCCAATTTCCATTTCTGTGATGAACTTTAGAAAATCACAGAGAGCCCATTTTTGATCCAAATTCCATGATTCAAATTCCTAGGTGTTCCTAAGTTCATAACTTAGTTTATGAACATTTTTATTAATACTTTCTGTACCACATAAATTATTGAGCCATTTCTTCACATTTATCAACTTTGCAAATTCATAGGAAATTCATTTGAACTCCAAATCCAGTGAAACCAATTCCTAGATGCTTCTAAAAACATCCTTTGTTAAATGGGTGCCTTTGCTCATTTTTCAAAAATATGTTTCTGCACACTTCTTGCAATTCCATAAACCCCTTGATTCCATCATATCAAAATGATTAGAAATATCCATTGATCCACTTCCAATGAAACCACTTTGGTCATTCCTCATATGACCAGGGGTATCCAATAAAAGTCAACTTCATATTTTTAGAGCACTTTTATTTTCTGTCTTGTTGTGTTGCTTACTATGGATGCTTTCATCGATAGTTGACGAAGTAGACGAAATTCTCGGAGTTGGACCAGAGATATTGGAAGACCTCGAAGACCTTGTTAAAGCAGGCAAGTAGCCCTTTGACCATGTCTATGAAACCCTTTCTATGCGTGTCATATAGCACTTTATTGTTGTTGCAACGGAATCATGATGAGGTGGTAGCCACTTTGGTGGGTTGCCTCTGTTACTTCCTCATTGACACCTGCATTATGCATGACCCTACCTTCTTATGAGGGTTATGCCGGTGGGGAATAGATAGGATGCTAAAGTAGTTGCTACGCAAAAAGGGACGGGAATATGCATGGTGATGGAGACAAAGTATTTTCAAAGGACTCTTCGAAAACCCCATCGGGTGCCACTTATGCCCGAGGGAGATGATGAGATGGGTAGCCACTTGATGACGAAGTGGTGTACCGAGGCAAGTGTGTGTGTTTTCTTTTTCGAAAACGGATTAGATTTAAGATTTGTTGACTGTCCCAACCTTACATGCGCAACCACTCTACCCTTATATGGGAAAGGGCATTATTGATTACCTAGGCCGATACTAGCTTGGAGCCCGCATTACTAGTGATGGGGGAGAGTTGGTGCTCTCTCTCGGGACGGGGTCGTGCCAGGTAGGGCGGCCATGACTGTTTTCACAGGGCACCGGATACACCATTGTGTCCCCTCTCGAATGTTACGATCTCGAGCGAGTCTCGTATGATGTACATCGTGAGGATACGGAACAACGAGTGGACTCCTTGTTAGTGTCGTCTAGGGAAAGGTAGTGATCGGGTGCTTACCCCAGGTACTTGAGGTACCGCGGGTCGTGGATGACACGGAAGTTCCCCGGATCTTGTGGGTAAAGTGTGCAACCTCTGTAGAGTGTAAAACTATTCGAATAGCCGTGTCCACGGTCAAGGACAGTTGGGCGGTGCTGCTTAAACTACGTCCACTTGTTTACAAACTAGTGTGTGTCGGAAGAACTACTTGGGTCAAGTCAAGGACCTGACATGATTGAGTTGGGTTGGTGCCCACTCTATTTATGTTGATATCTGTTACATGTCCTCTTGGTTACTTAAATTCTCCTGATGCATGTCGTACAAGTTGTTGAACATGGCATTGCACTCAAAACTAGCTTTCCGCAAAAATTTACCTATATCATGCATTGTTGTACCTTGAACCAAAGCATGGGTTGCTTGCGAGTACATTCAAAGTACTCATTGGCTTGCCACTGGTTATTTTATTGGCCTGGCAGGAAAGAACATGATATGCAGAAGAATACTGTGGTGACGAACATGCGAGCTAGGACGCTTCCCAGTCAGAATGCCTGTAGGGTTAAGGCAGATGGCATGGGTCCAAGTTGTTATTGAAGATTTCCGCTGTGACGATACACTCAAGACTCGACCATAATGGTCCTACTTGTGTAATACGGTATGTATGGATGTAAGACTCTTGTTATTCAGCTTCTGTGTGTTCAGTGAGCATTGATCTCTGGGATCACTGTACACGTGCATTCGGTGATCACGACTTACGAGTTGGGGTCCCCACAGAGCTGGTATCAGAGCCATCCTGACTGTAGGAAGCCTTAGTTAGCATGGTCGTTAGTTAGGGTAAAACTATTTCCAAAACTACTACTAGTTTTCAAAACTATCTATAATTCTCTTCTCTTCTTAGTTTTTCAGAAACTAAGGCATACTTTCCTTATTTGATCTCTTCCCCTTCAAAACCTCTGGTCGCTAAAACCCTTATGCCCCTGACCACTGGATTCCTTGTAATCCTCGTGGATAATCTAGAAGGAAGATGCCTTGCCAGACATTCACCCACATCTCCTGAACACAAGATTGGCGACATCACAACAAGACGATACCAACAGAAGATACATCCTCAAGGGATGAGAACCTGAAGGCCAGGAGATGGTGACACCCTTGACACTGCCCCAGGATGATGCAACCTTAGCCTACGACGATCAGGGCATAGGATATGCAAGATCATGATATACATCACCAATAGGGTAACCCTGTCACTACCGTTGTTGTATCGGCGACCACCGGTGGATGAGAACCTAGCCATTTGGTCCGCCTCACTATAGTGAGCAGGAAAACGGTTCTCTTCATCCCCCGCTCTCGGTGACGATATTGTCAACAATGTGTTCAACGGATTGGACCTCTATTATTTCTTGTTAATGTCATTGCACAAAGGATGGCCACCTGGAACCGCCGACACCCTAAAAGGGCAAAATCGATCATCACGATTAAGAGGACAAGAGAAGACCAAGTCAATGCCAGCTACGAGGAGCCACCTTCACCCCATCATCTCATTAGGCGAGAAGTGTTGAAGATTCTTCAGGCCAACCCAGATTATTTCATCAAACAACTACAAGATATGTAGCAACACCTGAGGAAAACCCAGAAGACTGCACGAGGCTCAAGGCACGATTACTGGATCCGAGAACCCCTAGGGTAGGATGAGTCGTGTACCCCCTATGCGCAGTCGGGTCCGTATGAGGGTTCGAATAGAACCATGATTGTGTGTTGCTTGTTTTTATTTGTTTGTGTTTTAAGATAGGTCACAACTTTTGCCCTAGGCAACAAGTACGTGACTATATCACCTGCCTTATTTTGTTGTTGTGTTTGGCCCTTTTGGCACTTGTTTGTTTGCACCTGCACTATAGAACCCCCCCCTTTAGGCATTCCCCTCCTCTATGCCACTTCTCCCTCTCATCTCTCTCATCAACTGAAGACAAGCAAGACAATATGCACCAAGGATTCCACCTCGGCAGCCAACTAGCACTGAAGACCCTTTTGTTGCAGCCTCCTCGACCAAGTGAAACCCCGTAGAGTTATGTTTGACCCTCCAGACTAGAAACCCATTCCTAAACCCCTCAAGACTTCATGAGATACTCCAGCTCGAATCCTTAACCATGTGCTTAACCCACATACTCGCAAGGGAACCAGTTAAGCCTCAGTAAGCCTTGCTTATCAACTGGGTTCATTATGGAGCTAGTGGACATAGTGAACGAGCACATTATCATCCTAAGATAGCACCAAAACTGACGATGCCATAGGGAAGACCAGTTTAAGGATATAGGAATTGAGGTCAAATGACTATATGAGTTTATATCTATGACTTGAATTATATGAGACTATTTGGTGGATTATGAGGCTTTGATGTTGGTAGATGAACTTGGTGGGATCATGAGTATAGAGTAGCATAGCTTGCCCGTGAGTAAATTGGATTTATAGGACCATTATGATCGCAAGCTGAAACTCCTGGAGTGTAAGGATTTGACTTGATCAGATAATATTAATAGGAGACAGTTGATATTGCAAAAATTACTTGGGGAAAGTGTAGAAATTCTCGTTGGGCATGAGATTGGATTTAAATAGGTGATCCTAGTTGAGTATAGATGTTGAATAAGTATACATGGTTTGGAGTAAATTGGATTTAGACTAATGATCTTGATCGTGATACCATGTTTCTCGTTGGACAATAAACTAGGAGATTGGATTAATTGTCGGAGTTGATATAAGCTTGACCTTGGAGTTTACTTGATCATGATAATGGGAATTGATGGACTGACTATAGTAGAGACAGCCCTTTCAAGCATTTGTGGATTATATAGACTTGAGGAGATCATGTGGAACATCATAAACATTGGATTTGTAGAATTAAAGGGGTTATGTAGCGATTAATGGAAGTTAATGGGCTATTGGAGTTGATTCATAGGAAGGAAACAAGATCTTGGAGTGGCTTACGACGTGTTTGCTTAGGATAGAGATGCTTTATCATGGACCTTGGATCAATAGACTGAGCACTTAGATTGTGGTGATTAAAGCTTAGCAGCTTATATGCTCTACCCATGGATTTTTTAGGGGTAGCCATACATATGAGTTGGGGATTGTAGACATATATGATTTTGTTAGACCTCCTCTCGAGAATCATGAGGATATGAATAACATGAGTTATTATTGGAGTTGACCTATACGGGATGATTCTTTCGGTGACATGATGTGATTGTTTGGAAGACTAGATAGAACGATTGGCATCTCAGGAACCGTGCTTAAGGATAAGGTGACAGACGCTCGCTCACACACTAGAATCCTTGAAACCCTTAAGCCCCACCCAGCCACGATATGGTCAGAATCACAACCATGGGCTTTGGCTCTAGGAAAGGGAAACCTTGGCCAATACGCAACCATGACCACCTCCGATACCCCAACCTATACCCTAAGTACCCCGTGGGCAAGTCTTCACGGAGTACTCGGACAAGTTAGTTGCCATCTTTCCTTGATGACATACTTGCCTACCCGAAGACGGAAGAAGAACCGTTCAACTAGATAGGGGACATTTGAAGATCGCCATGTCCAGGAGGAAGAACTACACCAACCACCATCATCAAGAAGTAAACCTCCGCATCGGAGACCAGGCATATCTGCAAGCCACTTCTCTCAAGGGAACCAAGCATTTCATGACAAGGAAACCCACGCCAAGATTCATCGGCCCTTTTTGAGATCACTCCAAGACTTAACAACCCCCCCGAGATCGCCACAAGACGAAGAGAAGACAACTACCAGTTAGAGTTACCGCCTGAGTTACCCACTTTGCACAGCGTTTTCCACGCGGCACACCTCCGAAAGTGTTTTCGACTTCCTAGCTAGCCCGATCCCTACCAGGGCATCAATCACCAAACCATTGACCCCCAGCCCAATATGACTTACGCGAAAGACCCCAAATGGCAATATGGATCAAGCAGAGCGTCATACACGAAGCCACACCATCAAGTACTTCAAGTTCAATGGAGCACCAAACAGAAGCAGAACTAGTATGAGGACGTGAAGACTACCCCAAATCTAAGTTTCCGTATTCCTTTCTGCGCCTAGTCTGGGAATCTCGGGGACGAGATTCTTGTAAGGGGGGTAGGTCTGTCACACCCTGATTTCCATGCCACAACACTTAAGCTAATAAATCATGATAAAATGTGGTTTGGCAAAAACTTTTGAGTGTTTTGGGCTTTGCTTGATTTGATTTTTGTGTGTTGTTTGCAAGTGCTCTAAAAATCAAATAAATCCTCCAACTCTTATACTCCTTCTCCTTGATCCAAAACCTATTCCCAATGATCATGCCATGTGTATAGTACAATATAGTATTTTCTTACAAAAATAATATGGCCAAATAGTATTTTCAAAAAATAGTTTTCCAAAAACCCCTTGATTGAGGATTGCACTGCAAGTACTTAATTAAGGGCAGTAAAAATCTTTCCAAAAATATTTTTTATTCCTATTAGATATAGGTTACCCAGAAACCACAAAAATATAATTTTAAAAGTTATTTTCCTATTTTATTTAAAGGATTTTTCTTAAGGCCAGAAATGGTCTTAAATAGGTTAAAATTATTTTAAAGCTTTAAAAATATTTGAGAAAAATTAGGGAGACTCAATGGACATATATTTTCCATATATATGAGTTTCAACATATGGTTATGATCAAAATATTGGGCAAAACCTCCCAAAACCATTTCTGTTCATTTCAAGGATTTGAAATATTTCTACAGGAAATATTTTCACAAAAATCCAAGAAAATTCTAACATGTCGCATATGACATTTTTGATGATCTTGCCAAGTACCATGTCATGGAGAATAGTATAACCCCATGAAACCCCCTCAAAACCACTTCTGTCCTTTTTCAAGTTTGAACATTTTTGCACTGTCAAACATGTCCAAATGCTCTCAAACTTGGTGCACATTCTCAAATGGTGTAATAATGAATCTAGACCAAATGGCACAAGTGGGAGAGAATTTTATCTTGATCACAGTGCCCCAAAACCCTCTCTAACCAGAATCAAATTTGAACAAGTTTGTACTACCAACTTTCTCTCCTTGACCCCAACTTTTGTGAGCATGTTCACATGACCAAATAAGGCCACTACACCAAGTGGTGCATCAAGGAGAAGTGTCGGGGTTTCCTGGGCTCCCCGAGCACCTATGGGGACGGAGCCCCTTCTCGGTTCGGCGGGGGGCGGAGGTCGCGCGAAGAGCGGATCGAGGCGAGGCACGTGGGGGAAGGTTTTTACCCAGCTTCGGAGCTCTCCGGAGAGATAACACTCCTACTGCTGCTTTGTGGATTGTATTGAGTTCTTGCTCGGGAGCGCCGAGTGCTACAGTACACTCGAGCAGCTAACGAGACTGAGCGCTTCTCTTGAGGATCGATCCCCTTTCCTACGTTGTGCATGGGCCTCCTTTTATATGTTCAAGGGGTCTCCAACAGATGGCAACGTAGGTAAGGGCAAAAGTGTAAATATGCTGCGGTAGGTACAGCTACCTACACAGTGTATCATAGCTAACCCTGACGGCAGGGGACAAAGGCATTAAATGCCCGTCTACGTCGCCCAGACGATGCAGAAAATGGACCGTCAGGGGCGCCATCGCTCGCCACGATGGCGATCCTGTCAGCGCTGCATGCCATAGTGTACCCCTGGCTGCACAGCCTCCCGCCACGTACGCTGGGAAGGGTCCCGGAGCGACACGTAGGTGGGTGAGCTGGAGCGCGGCTACAGAGTGGCTGCCTGCCGCGGCAAGTGCCTTGCCGCGGCCGTTGTCTTGTCGCGCCCGGGAACTTGTCGCTTGCCGGTCCTGCCGGGACGCGTGGCTTGCTGTGGCAGGTTCTTTGAGATGCTCTTGTTGGGCTTCCCGGCAAGCTCCTCTTGCCGGGGTCTTGTACCTAGAATGGCCTTCTCGGCAAGCTCCTCTTGCCGGGGCCTTGTCTCCTTGACTTAAATATTTTGCTCTTGGATGGCTTCGAAGGATCTGCGGAGGACTTTGGCGGTCCCCCGGCGGGCCTTGCCGCGGGGTGCTGCGACTGCCCGTGCACAAGTTCGGGATACTAGAGTACCCCTACTTTAGTACACCAACAAGAAGTTATTTGCTCAACTAGATCTACACAAGTTCATTTCTGCTAATTTCTAGGGTTTAAAAAAGTTGCATTGGCAACTTTGACCAAATTAGCTCAAATTTGATGGAACACCCTAATTATATGTTACATTTCACCCTGTGGAGTCTATTCCAAATAGAGTTCATTTCCTTTCCCAAACAAGCATCAAACACCTTCTGCCACTTTACCAAAATTCCATTTTTGACCCCTTCCACTAATCTCCATGGCCTCAACTTTTTACCACAGCCCCTACTAGTCCCCTTGCACCTCCAGTAGCAATGGCAAATCCATGGCTCAATCATTGGTGGATGAAACCCTCTCCTTCTCTCTCTGGACAAGCCCATTTCTCTCCCTTTCTCACCTCCCTCCTCACTCCAGTGGCTACCAGGGCATCCAATGTCCATCCCCTCTTCTTTACTCCCTCCTAGAACTACCAGACAATAGTGGCCGCGCCCACAAGGCATATAAAATGCCATGGCATGCCATTTGGGCACTCTGGAGCGCTCTACAGTGCGCTCCCGCACTGTAGCCGCCCCCTGCCAAGCACCTCCGGCCACCTAAGGCCTCCCTAGCGCGCCCGACGAGACGCCTCGGCGTCCGGGACACGGCACGCTGCCGGCCCCCTCCAGAATCTCTCTCCTCTCCCCTCTATGAGCTCACCCGAGCGCGTCCATGGGCGCTGTCCACGGTGCACCGCGGCCGTGCCCATATAAGCCCCTCCTGACCTCTTCTATGGCCTCTCCCCGCTCCCTCTCTCTCGCTTACACCTCCCTGACAACCTCCCTCTCCCTCTTGCACCCTCTTCCCACCTCCATGACCGGAGTGCCGCCGCTGTGCCCTCGGGCGTAGCCGAGCCATCGTTGCTTTCCCGCTCCCACTGACCCATCCCGAGGACTCCCACGACCCCAAGACGCCTCTCCCGCACGCTAGGACCACCTCCCCATGCCTGCCTCGCCGTGCCCATCCTCGCCGTCGCCGGTCTCAGCCATGGCCGACGCTCCGCCCAAGTCTGGCCCTCCCCACGTCCAGCGCGACCACCTCTGGGCGCGACGTGGAACGGGGCATCCGCCCAGACCACCGGTCTGGCCCCGGGCGTAGCGGAGCGGCCGGAATCGTCGCCGGCGCGCTCGCCGTCTGTCCCCTGCCTCTGCCCATCGGGGGGAAGAAGGAGGAGGTGGGAGAGAGAGAGAGAGAGTTGGTGCGGGACCCACAGGTCAGCGACCCAGCAGGCAGGCCCCACCCTTTTGAGTGGAGACGGACCGGGTGTAAAGCCGCTTCCTGCGCAGCGAAGGCGTACTCCGTCTGGGGCGCCTCCGACGTCACCCTCCTCGCCCGCGCGGCTGAGCCAGCGGGCCGGCCCACTTCTAAACTGCGCCCAGTGCGCTGGATAAGGGTAAAACCCTTTCCCTTTTCTTTTTCTTTTTCTGTAAACTTGTAAAATCCATAAATAATTCAAATTAACTCCAAATTTAATTATTCAAATTTCTTATGACTCCACAAATCATGATCTTTCACATGGTGATATTTGCACATTTTTCTAGAAACTTTCTCTTCATAAATATTTATCAAAACCCCAATTTCCATTTCTATGATGAACTTTAGAAAATCACAGAGAGCCCATTTTTTATCAAAATTCCATGATTCAAATTCCTAGGTGTTCCTAAGTTCATAACTTAGTTTATGAACATTTTTATTAATACTTTTTGTACCACATAAATTATTGAGCCATTTCTTCACATTTATCAACTTTGCAAATTCATAGGAAATTCATTTGAACTCCAAATCCAGTGAAACCAATTCCTTGATGCTTCTAAAAACATCCTTTGTTAAAATGGGTGCCTTTGCTCATTTTTCAAAAATATGTTTCTGCACACTTCTTGCAATTCCATAAACCCCTTGATTCCATCATATCAAAATGATTAGAAATATCCATTGATCCACTTCCAATGAAACCACTTTGGTCATTCCTCATATGACCAGGGGTATCCAATAAAAGTCAACTTCATATTCTTAGAGCACTTTTATTTTCTGTCTTGTTGTGTTGCTTATTATGGATGCTTTCATCGATAGTTGACGAAGTAGACGAAATTCTCGGAGTTGGACCAGAGATATTGGAAGACCTCGAAGACCTTGTTAAAACAGGCAAGCAGCCCTTTGACCATGTCTATGAAACCCTTTCTATGCATGTCATATAGCACTTTATTGTCGTTGCAACGGAATCATGATGAGGTGGTAGCTTGGAGCCCGCATTACTAGTGACGAGGGAGAGTTGGTGCTCTCTCTCGGGACGGGGTCGTGCCAGGTAGGGCGGCCATGACTGTTTTCACAGGGCACCGGATACACTGTTGTGTCCCCTCTCGGATGTTACGATCTCGAGCGAGTCTCGTATGATGTACATCGTGAGGATACGGAACAACGAGTGGACTCCTTGTTAGTGTTGTCTAGGGAAAGGTAGTGATCGGGTGCTTACCCCGGGTACTTGAGGTACCGCGGGTCGTGGATGACACGGAAGTTCCCCGGATCTTGTGGGTAAAGTGTGCAACCTCTGCAGAGTGTAAAACTATTCGAATAGCTGTGTCCACGGTCAAGGACAGTTGGGCGGTGCTGCTTAAACTACGTCCACTTGTTTACAAACTAGTGTGTGTGGGAAGAACTACTTGGGTCAAGTCAAGGACCTGACATGATTGAGTTGGGTTGGTGCCCACTCTATTTATGTTGATATCTGTTACATGTCCTTTTGGTTACTTAAATTCTCCTGATGCATGTCGTACAAGTTGTTGAACATGTCATTGCACTCAAAACTAGCTTTCCGCAAAAATTTACCTATATCATGCATAGTTGTACCTTGAACCAAAACTTGGGTTGCTTGCGAGTACATTCAAAGTACTCATTGGCTTGCCACTGGTTATTTTATTGGCCAGGCATGAAAGAACATGATATGCAGAAGAATACTGTGGTGACGAACATGCGAGCTAGGACGCTTCCCAGTCAGAATGCCTGTAGGGTTAAGGCAGATGGCATGGGTCCAAGTTGTTATTGAAGATTTCCGCCGCGACGATACACTCAAGACTCGACCATAATGGTCCTACTTGTGTAATACGGTATGTATGGATGTAAGACTCTTGTTATTCAGCTTCTGTGTGTTCAGTGAGCATTGATATCTGGGATCACTGTACACGTGCATTCGGTGATCACGACTTATGAGTCGGGGTCCCCACATTAACTCCTCGCTTTGAAATTTACCCGGGGATCCGGAGACCACTTCCAGTGTGACTGAGCCTTTGTAATGGGCCTCTACACCTGGTATGATGCCTTTAAAGGTCGTTTTTGTGGGTTTGATCCTTGAGGGGTTTATACCCATTTTTCGCACTGTGTCCTGATAAAGCAGGTTCAGGCTGCTGCCGCTGTCCATAAGGACTCGAGTGAGGTGAAATCTGTCGATGATTGGGTCTAGGACCAGTGCGGCAAATCCGCCATGACGGGTACTGGTGGGGTGGTCCCTGCGATCGAATGTGATCGGACAAGAGGACCATCGGTTGAACTTTGGGGCGACTAGCTCTAACGCATATACGTCCCTTAGCGCACGCTTCCGCTCCCTCTTGGGGATGTGGGTTGCGTATATCATGTTCACCGTCGGCACTTGTGGGGGGAACCTCTTCTGTCCTCCGGTGTTCGGCAGCCGGGGCTCCTCCTCGTCATCGCTATGTAGCCCCTTATCCTTGTTTTCGGCATTTAACTTGCCGGACTGCTTGAACACCGAACAATCTCTGTTGGTGTGATTGGCTGGCTTGTCGGGGGTGCCGTGTATTTGACACGAGCGATTGAGTATTCGGTCCAAACTGGACGGGCCCGGAGTGCTTCTTTTGAACGGCTTCTTCCGCTGACTGGGTTTGGAGCCTCTGAATCCGGCATTAACTACCGTGTCTTCGGTATTGTTGCTGTTGATACGGCGCTTATGCTTGTTGCGACGTGACCTGCCATTTCCATCCTTGGTATCCGAAGTACCAGGGTTTTTTGATATGTTATTGCTACGAGCCAGCCAGCTATCCTCTCTCGCGCAAAAGCGGGTCATGAGTGTCGTGAGGGCTGCCATAGTTTTCGGCTTTTCCTGGCCCAGGTGCCGGGCGAGCCACTCGTCGCGGATGTTATGCTTAAAGATTTGATGTTTGATGTTTACGGGTTTGAAACCCTCTGGGATTTGATGATCCATTACTTCATCTATGAAGCATAGGGGGTGTGCGGCACCTCTGTACTGGGCTATATCGCGACGTAGCTCATATGAGTTTTGTCTGCTGTGATCGGCCCGACCGAATTTACTTTTACTGTATCCGGCGTGACGGTTATCGTCCCGCGTAGTGGCGCGCCCTCGTGATCCGTAGATCGATCTGGCTTGTTTTGCTTTGTCCTCCAGTACATCTCACAGGTCTAGCGTATTTCCTCATGCCTTTTTATTTGAGTGGCACCGAGGTGCGGGCTGGGCTTTCGGCAGAAATGCCGCTCTATCGCGGCCACGAGGTGGCCGGTCAGCCGCATCATACACTGGGGATGTAGGCCTTAATGCTTCCTCCTCTAACCGGGGTAGCAACCTGCTCTTTGGGTAACTTTTGGAGGGGCGTTCGAGTTCATAGTCCTCGGCCGCTAGGACTTCAGTCCATCTACCAGCTAGAAAATCTTGATCAGCTCGAAGCTGTTGTTGCTTTTTCTTAAGGCTATTTTCCGTGGCTACAAGCCTGCGCTTGAAGTGCTCTTGTTCGATGGGATCCTCAGGCACGACAAATTCATCATCGTCGAGGCTTGCCTCGTCTTCGGAGGGAGGCATGTAGTTAACTTCCTCCGCCTCTCCGTCTGCCGCTCTCTCAGGGAGGCTGGCCTCTCCATCCTCCTACTCTGAATCTTTCTGGAGGGGATTGTCATTATCTTTGGCACTGTCCGGGGTATTATTATCTCCTGTACCGGTATCACCGCTTTTGCTTTGGCGAGACTTAGAGCGTCCCCGTTGACGTTGGCGCTTAGGTTGCTTCTTGGAGGAGGAGTCCTCCGCTGTCCCGTCGCCATTGCCTTCTTTGGGTGTGTCCACCATGTATATATCATATGATGTGGTGGCTGTCTAGTGCCCTGTGGGCAGTGGTTCCTGTTCGTCTCCTACATCGTCGTCCATACCGTCGATGTCTTCCGAGTCAAAGTCGAGCATGTCGGTCAAATTATCGACAGTGGCTACTAAGTGGGTGGTGGGTGGGTGGCAAATTTCTTCGTCATCCGAATCCCGATTCTGCCGGATATAGTTCGGCCAGGTTTCTCCTGACAGGGAGAGGGACCTTAACGAGTTCAGTATGTCGCCAAAGGGCGAGGGCTGAAAGATATCCGTGGAGGTGAACTACATGATTGGCGCCCAATCGGATACGACAGGCACGGGCGCAGGCGGTACGGAGTCCGTGACCGGAAAGGAGTCCGGTAATTTGGCGTCACGGCTCTCGTGAAGGGTAAGGGTGGTATTCGGCTCGATCACCGATGAGACTGCGGCCTCCGTGGCGGGGTCTAGCCACCCGTCCATGGATGGCGCAATTAGCTCCGAATTGAGGGTTGGAGCGCTTGCAGGTGCGATCTCCTGAACACTATCCGATGGCAGAGCTAAATCATGCTCATCGTGACCGTGCGACGCACTTGGCAAGGGCTCGAATCCGTCGAAGATCAAGTCTCCACGGACATCGACTGTGTAGTTTAAGTTTCCAAATCAGACCTGGTGGCCAGGGGCGTCACTCTCGATCTGCTCCAGATGGCCAAGCGAGTTGGCCTACAGTGCGAAGCCGCCGAATACAAAGATCTGTCTGGGGAGAAAAGTCTCACCCTAGACTGCATCGCCATTGATGATCAAAGGGGCCATCAATCCTAACGGTGACGACACAGAGGAACTCTCAATGAAAGCACCAATGTCGGTGTCAAAACCGGCGGATCTCGGGTAGGGGGTCCCGAACTGTGCGTCTAGGCGGATGGTAACAGGAGACAAGGGATGCGATGTTTTTACCCAGGTTCGGGCCCTCTCGATGGAGGTAAAACCCTACTCCTGCTTGATTGATATTAAAGATATGGGTAGTACAAGAGTTGATCTACCACGAGATCGAGGAAGCTAAACCCTAAAAACTAGCCTATGGTATGATTGTTGTTGTCCTACGGACTAAACCCTCCGGTTTATATAGACACCGGAGGGGGCTAGGGTTACACAGAGTCGGTTACAAAGAAGGAGATCTACATATCCGTATTGCCAAGCTTGCCTTCCACACCAAGGAGAGTCCCATCCGGACACGGGACGAAGTCTTCAATCTTGTATCTTCATAGTCCAACAGTCCGGCCAAAGGATATAGTCCGGCTGTCCGGATACCCCCTAATCCAGGACTCCCTCACCGGTACCGGAGACAATGACACTCCAGAGAACGCCAAAGACCCCAAAGCCCTCGTCGAGCCCACATCCGAACAGGATGATGTGGAAGAGGGGCAAGTTAACCCCTACGATTCGGTCGGGAACGAGGACTCGGAGGATAATAATTATCTACCGCTCTCCGAGGACGATGTGAGCTTTGGTGACGAAAACTTCATCGTGCTAGAGGAACCACTCGAGTAGGAGTGCTTTAAGCACCACCTAATCGCCACTGCGAGAAGCCAAAAAAAGAAGCAACAACAGCTCCAAGCCGAACAGGATACACTCAATGATAGATGGAACCAAGTTCTAGCCGCCGGAGAGTATGGCCTTTAGCGCCCAGCAAAGAGCTATCCAAAGCGTCAGCTACTACCACAATGTGACGATGAGGCCCTCAAGCCCATACCGTCAAGACATGACCATGCTAATGAACCAGGCTGGCCAGCACACGGGCGAGATAAAGCGGCCACCTACGCCGAACATCAAACCGCACCACCTCGCCGTGGAGGCAGAGAGACAGTGGCTCTAGGATACACCTACGACCTACGACTGGACCTGGACAATAGAGCAGGCCGAGCCAGATCAATCTATGGATCAAGGGGGCGTGCCCCAACGCGAGAAGACGACCATCAGGCCTGGCGTGACAGGCACAACCTCACCCGGGCCGAAAACTGCATACGGACTTCATTCGAATTGCGTCGTGACGTCGCACGATACAAAGGCACCGCACACCCCTTATGTTTCACTAATGAGGAATGGAGCACCAGTTCATAGAAGGGTTTAAACCCGTGAACATTGAATCATATGATGGAACGACAGATCACACTATATGGATCGAAGATTTTCTTCTCCACATCCACATGGCTCGCGATGACGATCTCCATGCCATCAAGTACCTCCCCCTCAAACTCAACGGACCAGCACGACACTGGTTAAACAGCCTCCCAGAAAACTCCATTGGTAGCTGGGAAGGTTTGGAAGATGCCTTTAGGGACAACTTCCAAGGTACCTATGTTCGGCCTCCAGACGCCGATGACCTTAGTCACATAGTCCAGAAATTCGGAGAGTCAGCCCGGAAACTCTGGACTGGGTTCTTAATTAAAAAGAACCAAATTGTAGACTGTCCGGACGCTGAAGCCCTTGCGGCCTTTAAACACAGCGTATGGTACGAGTGGCTCGCCCGACACCTCGACCAAGAAAAACCGAAGTCCATAGCAGCCCTCACCGCACTTATGACCTGCTTTTGCGCGAGAGAAGATAGCTGGCTAGCTCGTAGAAGCAGCAGCACCAACAACCCCGACACCTCCGAAGCCAAAGATGGCAACGGCAGGCCACAACACAATTAACACAAGCGTCGAAACAACAATGAAAATACCGAAGACACGACGATCAATGCCGAATTCAGTGGCTCTAAACCCGGTCAGCGGAAGAAGCCATTTAAAGGAAACAAAGATGGTCCATCCACTTTGGACCGAATACTAGATTGGCCTTGCCAGATCCATGGCACCCCTGACAAGCCTGCCAATCATACCAACAGAAATTGTTGGGTCTTTAAACATGCCAGAAAGCTAAACACCGAACACAAGGGGAAAGGACCACCTACTAAGGATGATGACGAGCCTCTCCCATCAAACACAGGGGGGGGGGGCAAAAGAAATCCCCCCCCGAGGTAAAAACATTGAATATGATCTATGTCACTCATATCCCCAAGCGGGAGCGCAAGCGTGCACTAAGGGACGTCTACGCCATAGAGCCAGTCGCCCCAAAATTCAACCCATGGTCAGCCTATCCGATCACTTTTGATCGCAGAGACCACCCGACCAGTATCCGGCATGGAGGTTCGGCGGCATTGGTACTCGACCCAATCATCAACGATTCCACCTCACACGAGTCCTCATGGACGGCTGAAGCAGTCTCAACCTGCTTTATCAAAGATACTGTCCGTAAAATGGGGATTGATCCGTCAAGAGTCAAGCCCACTAAAACAACCTTTAAAGGAGTAGTACCCGATGCAGAGGCCTGCTGCACAAGGTCCATAACGCTGGAGGTAGTCTTCGGCTCTCCGGATAATTTCCGAAGTGAAGACTTGATCTTCGACATCGTCCCTTTCCGCAGTGGCTATCACGCACTGCTTGGACGAACCGCGTTCGCCCGTTTCAATGCAGTCCCGCACTAAGCTCATCTAAAGCTCAGGACGCCTGGACCGCGTGGCGTCATAACATTCAATGGAAACATGGAGCGCTCCCTCCATACCGAGGGAGTATACTGCGGCCCTGGCAGCTGAAGCATAGGGTGGCCTTATCAAGCCGAATACAACATCGACAGTCAAGACATCGACAGTCAACATCCGGCAATGAGTCCGGTCTACCCTATAGAATGACAGTCCGGATCGTCCAGAGCTAGATTAGCAATTTGGCCTCCGTCAAGACCCCAACCTGATTGCAGCATATGTACCGCGCGTACATAACTATGCACTAAATATACCATGGGCAATGTCGGATTTCGGGTTCCGGCAGACCCTTAAGGTTCGAACTCTGGGGTGAGCGCGGAGATTCTGCCTTCTACCTCTCCGTCTCGCAAGGATCTAACTACCAAAGGAACAACACAAGGGACGCAGAGTTTATACTAGTTCGGGCCACCATCGTGGTGTAATACCCTACTCTAGTTTGTGGTGGGTGGATTGCCTCTTGGGCTGATGATGATGAACAGTACAAGGGAGAACAGCCTCGCGAGGGCGTGTTCTAGCTGGGGCGATGAACAACTATGGGAGCTCAACCGCCCCTCTCTCTCTTTTCTCGGATCCTGGATACCAGATCCTCTACCCTGCGGGTGGCTAGTCCTATTAATAGGCAAAGGCCCTGGGCCTCGTCCCAAATATTGAGCGGGAAGGGCGCCAACAATTGGCCAATTCAAAGGGGGACATACAGTACTCTTATCCTGACTAAAGTTGGTCCTCGCCTGCCAAAGGCTCTGGTGATGACACTGGCTTGGGCTCCACAGTGACCTCCTCCTTGTCGCGGAGCTGGTCTTGGTCTTGTTGCACCGAAATGGATGCCTTTGCTTGATCCTCTCGCCTGCGCTTGGCCCCTTTGCACAAAAGAGGAAAGGGAGGACATAGCGCGGCTGGCGCCCGCCCGGCGCCCTTGGTCGTCATGGCTTGCGTCATGGGCACCTCGCGAGGCACCCTGCCTTGATCCCTCCGCCTCCTCATGAGCCAGCCTGACGAGGCCGTGCTTGAGGAAGTGCTGTGTCATCCGCCCCGCGAGGCTTGGCCCCTCGCGAGGATCTTGGGTCTTGTTTTGATGAAGTTGGGCCGTGCCGGGCCTCCTTTGAGCCGCGCCGCGGGCCGCAGGCAGGCAAGTCTGGGGACCCCCATTCCCAGAACGCCGACAGTAGCCCCCGGGCCCAAGGTGCGCCCAGACTCGGCCGTGCCGAGAGGCGAAAGGGCAAGGGCGAAGCGCCGCGGGCCCTAACAGATTGCGACCTCGGGCGCCGCGTGGCGGTTGATTGGTCGTGGGCGGCACTGTTCCCCCACACTTCCTTATTTTGCGCCTTGCTATGTGGACTCGCAGTTTTACACAGCCGCTCCCCTTCTTGTTGCTTGACCGTCTCTCGTTCTTCCTCCCTTTGGACTCAGGCTCTTGTTTCCAATCTCGTCTCTCATCTTCCCCCTCCTTTCCATTGCCATGGCTCCGACGAAGAAGGAGAAAGGGAAGAAACCCATGGCTCCGCCCCGCTCTTCGCCGTCGGTGAACCCCGCGGTCGGCAAATCGATCATACTCAATCAAGAGTGCCAAGGATCATGAGAGGTTGATGTCGCCCACCAGCTGTGGCTCCCCATCCAGGCGAGGATGGTGGGCTGCGCGTCTGCGTCGATGTACCAGGGCTCAATCAGATCGCCACGACAGAGCGCCTCTGGCCCTCACAAGTGGGGCGCTGCGGAGGACCACCCCACAGCTATGTTCGCATGCCTCATGGCCTGCCGAGCGTGGCTGCGGCGTACCAGCGCATCATGAGGAGCATCTTGGAGGCGCAAGAAGACAGGCGTTCCGCAGCCCTGGCAGAGATGGAGGCTGCTCGCGAGAAGCCACCAGTGCCTCCGGAGCCTCCCGAGGCCCCTGGGCCTGAGGGCTCGTGAGGATCGGCTTCCGCAGCCCATCGAGTCTGCTGCACCAACGCCACTGCACCGACGACATCTTCAGGTGACATCTTTCAAGTTTCATTCCCAGCTGGGAGCGCCCTCCCAGGGTCGCATCACTCCCAGGCCGCGTGGGTCCGTCCCTGTGGCATGTATCCCTTTTATCTTCTCAGTCGCTAGCTTTCTTTGCTGGCGGCGCCCCTCGGGCTGCATCATCCCCAGGCTGCTCGGGTTAGACCCAGCGGCGTGTATCCCTTCCGCGTTTATTTCCAGTTATGCATCATTACTTGATGCCGTCTGCGGCGCACCTCTTCTTCTTCATATCAACCACTTGCACGTTAAAGGGGGGGTGCCTGAGCATCGCGACTCAGGGCTCTTACTGGCTCTCCAGCCCTCACCCTCTGGCCTTGTCCACGGCATCGCTACCTGGCATACCAGCGACGGCTAAGACAAGCTCGAGGGCCGGGACCCGAGGACGTAGAGTGCCGGCATCTAACCAAATTTTGCAGGAACACATCTCAAGATATGGCCCAGCGCCAGGCGCAACCCGCCTAGAGGTAGGGCCTCTTGAGTCCCGCGCTGGCTCACGGGTGCCCAGACACACCTCACTCGCTCCAACCAGCGAGCTCCTGAGCGACTAACGGTCAACTAATCGTTGCTATGGCAACCCTGTCTTCTTTGTTTATGATGAATCTGCAGGATCCTTAGAGGAAGCTATGCTAGCCAAGGCCCTCACGGCGTCTCCTTCACCCTCGCCCGCGCAAACCGCTTGCACTTTAAAGGGGGGGTGCCTGAGCATCGCGACTCAGGGCTCTTACTGGCTCTCCAGCCCTCACCCTCTGGCCTTGACCATGGCATCGCGACCTGGCATACCAGCGACGGCTGAGACCAGCTTGAGGGCCGGGACCCGATGACGTAGAGCAGAAAGGGGAGCAGAGGCGAGGGAGAAGGGGCACGCGAGGACCTCGTCAAGCAACTCTGCTCAAGCTACCCCCCAGATCCGACGACGCGCTGGGGATGATCCGCGACCCCCAAAGATAAGTCACCATCCAAAGCGTTGGCTACCGTGGCATTACCCCGCACCTAGAGCGACTCCGTACTAGAGACGTTGCTTCGCTTTCTCACCCAGCAACGGCTGCTTGGGCGCCAAAGAGGACCTCCTGAGCATCGCGACTCAGGGGCTCTTACCGGACCCCAGGTCGCTCACCTCCTGGCCTTGACCACGGCATCGCAACCTGGCATACCAGCGACGGCTGACGCCGCCTTGGGACTAGGACCTGTCGACGCAGAGCACAAAGCCCTCGCGAGGTGCGAAAGGGAGAACCAAACTATGACGGAATTCGCGATTCGCACAAATCCATAGCAAGGGTTACATATTAACAACAAGGATCACAGCCACCTTACAAGCCCCTATGGGGCACAATGTGATTCCTCGCAGGGAACGAATCCTAAAAGGTGCTAACTACATGTGCCCCTGCAAAAGATGCCATCATCAACAGTGGGCCGACAGGCACCGGCGCCAACCCCATCCAGAGCAGGATCGGCGGCGACCAAGCGAGCCTGCCCTGCTCCGGGAGCGGCGTCGGCTCGTGGGCTCGTAGCTGTCGTCGCTCGTCTCCGGCGTCGCGAAGACCTCACTGGGATCGCTGGATCCTCCGGCGCTCCCGTCATTTGCGGAGCTGTCCAGGGGGCGATTGGCGGGCCCAGCCGTCGCCGTAACGAGGTCCTGGCCGCCTCCCCCGGGGCAGCACTCCAGCCGGCGACCTTTCGCGTCGAAGACCTTGAAGAACATCGCTGAAGAGCCATCGTACTCCAGGTGGATCGTGAGGGCGCCCTTCATTCTACAGCACCGAGCGATTTCGCCCTAGCCGCGAGTCATGAAGACCTCACCCAGGGCGGTGATCGCAACCTCTGCCCCGGTCGCAGGAGTGCTGCAGCCACAGCTCCAGGAGTCTCCCCTGCTGGAAGACGGAGGCGAAGAAGCGAGGAAGGCGAATCCAAGTCCGCGGAGGCATGGCGGCGTGGAGCACGAGCTCGCGGGAGGAGCCCTCGGCGTGGACTCCAGGAGGAACAACCAACACCTTCGTGACCCTCCGGCGCCGGCGACGGCGCTGGCCGAGGGGATCGGCATCTCCTCTTCCAGGGCCCTCGGCGTGGGCATACAAGGGAAGCGGGAACCTCGGCGGAGGCCGCTCGTACCAAGGCCTCGGCACCACCAGGCGATCCTCCTCGTCTTGGCCGCGCAAGGCAGGCCGTTTCTTCGGCGGGAGCGGGTCAGGTACCTCTGGAGGAGCCTTTCCCTTCTCCGCCGTAGAGAACCGGCAAATCGGAGCCATCACACCAAGACGGAGCAAGAACTGAGGCGAGGGAGGAAGCAAGAAGAGATGGACTAGAAGGGCACGCGCGGTGCCGTACTTATAGCCGGCGGAGGCCAACCGTCGGCCTCCACGATCACAGGTAATCATGACATGGTTTGTATGCAGGGACTTGTCCAATTCGCGTGATCATCGAGGCATCGTGGGGAAGTGGAGACGCCCACGTCCAATCAACCGCCACGCGGCGCCCTAGGCCGCAGGCTGTTAGGGCCCGCGGCGCTTCGCCCTTGCCCTTTCGCCTCTCGGCACGGCCAAGTCCGTGCACGCCTTGGGCCCGGGGGCTACTGTCGGCGTTCTGGGAACGGGGGTCCCCAGACTTTCCTGCCTGCAGCCTGCGGCGTGGCTCGAGTGGGGGCCCAGCGTGGCCCATCTTCATCAACACAAGGCTCAAGACCCTCGCGAGGGGCCAAGCCTCGCGAGGCGGACGACACGGCGCTTCCTCAAGCATGGCCTCCTTAGGCTGGCTCGCGAGGAGGCGGAGAGATCAAGGTGGGGTACCTCACGAGGTGCCCATGACGCAAGCCATGACGACCAAGGGTGCCAGGCGGGCGCCAGCCCGCGCACTGTCCTCCCTTTCCTCTTTGGTGCAAAGGGGGCAAGCGCAGGCAAGAGGATCAAGCAAAGGCACCTATTTCGGTGCAACGAGACCAAGACCAGCTCCGCGACAAGGAAGAAGTCACTGTGGAGCCCAAGCCGGCGTCATCACCAGAGCCTTTGGCAGGCGAAGACCAACTTTAGTCAGGATAAGTGTACCAGATGTTCCCCTTCAAATTGACCAATTGTTGGCGCCCTTCCCGCTCAATATTTGGGAAGAGGCCCAGGGCCTTTGCCTATAAATAGGGCTAACCACCCACAGGTAGAATAGGGCATCGAGAGATGGAGAATAGAGCATCTAGAACCTGAGGTAGAATCCAGCATCTAGAGAGAGAGAGAGAAGGGCGATCGAACTCCCCCTAGTAGTTCATCCCCTAGCCAAGAACAGGCACTCGCGAGGCCGTTCACCTGTACTGTTCTTCCTCATCAGCCCAAGAGGCAATCCACCCCCCACACATGAGTAGGGTATTACACCACAATGGTGGCCCGAACCAGTATAAACTTTGTGTCACATGTGTTGTTCTTGCAGTAGTTTAGATCCTTACGAGACGGAGAGGTAGAGGGCTCGATCTCCGCGCGCACCCCAGAGTTCAAACCGTAAGGGTCTGCCGGAACTCGTGATCCGACATTTGGCGCGCCAGGTAGGGGTGCGCCGGAATCAGTCTTCCACCGCTCCGCTCTCCTCCGACCGTCGCATCCATGTCTGACGCTCGTCGGGCCCGCGCCGAGCGCGGGGCCGCCATCGCTTCCCGTGCGCCAGGTAGGGGTGCGCCGGAATCAGTCTTCCACCGCTCCGCTCTCCTCCGACCGTAGCATCCATGTCTGACGCTCGTCGGGCCCGCGCCGAGCGCCGGGCCACCATCGCTTCCCGCGCCGTCCAGACGGCCCCCGTCGGTGGGCGTCCTCGTCGTTCCCCGTCGCCCGCCGTCAACGCCGCCACCGGCCCGACGGGGAACGAGCAGCAAGCATCCTCTCAGCACCCGTCCGTGCGGCGGGATGACCACACCGCCACTCCGTCCCTCACCCCAGCCAGTTCTTCGTCGCACGCTCTTCGCGTGCCCTTGGAGGCTCGGGCTGCGCTCCTCGCGGCGAACGAGCTCCTGCGCTACTGCCCCGTCGACGACGTCTACGAGGAGTGGCTCGACCGCGTCGCCGAGCTCGTCCGCGCCGCAGGGGGCTCTCCCACGCCTTCCGCACCACTGCGCCGCACTCCGCCCCGCGCGGGCAATGAAGCCCCGGGGGCGTTCCAGCCGCCTCCTTTCCAAGAAGATGCCATGGCCCCAAGGCGCGCAGCTCCTGGACAGAACCCGCTCCGTCATGCGCCAGCCCAGCAGGAACGGAGCTGCCAAGAGGTCCCGCGACCGCAAGAGGCCGCCCGGGCGCTCCCCGCCCCGGCTCGTCGAGACCCCGCTTCGGCTCTGGCATGTCAAGACCCCACACTGCTCCCAGCTGCAGCGCCAGGGGACCCACAAGGCCAAGTTCTCCCTCAACCAAAACCTCCCGCGACCATCGCAGGCTGCCGCGCCTACACCCCCGAGCTGCGTAGCGTCGTGTGGCCCGGCAAGTTCAAGCCGGACCTGCCTCCCCGCTACGACGGCACAACTGATCCCACGGAATTCCTCCAGCTCTACGAGCTGGGAATCGAAGCTGCCAGCGGGGACGAGAAGGTCATGGCGAATTGGTTCCCCATGGCGCTGAAAGAAGGTGCTCGCACTTGGCTCCTGAACCTGGCCCCAGGCACGATCTCCTCCTGGGACCAGGTGCGTACCCGCTTCATCGCCAACTTCCAAGGTACCCGCGACCGGCCTCCCGCCGTGAGCGACATGCGCCGCATCAAGCAGCAACCTGGAGAGACCCTGCAGAAGTACATCCAGCGCTTCAACAATGCGCGCCTCAAGATCCCCAGGGTGTCCGAAGAAGCCATCATTTCGGCCTTCTCCAACGGCGTGCGCGACGTCAAGATGAAGGAGGAGTTGGCGATGCACGAAGACCTCTGCACCTCCCTGGAGCTGTTCAACCTGGCGACCAAGTGCGCCAGAGTTGAGGAGGGACGCCTCTCCCTCCTCGAGCTGCCTGCCGCAGACCCAGAAGAGAAGAAGCCCAAGGCCAAGGACGTGAAGCGCAAGGGGGCTGCCGTGCTCGCGGCAGAGCCGGACACCAAGAGGGGCAAGGATCTGCCTGAATCCTCCTGGGGCAGCCGGTACTGCGTGTACCACGACCTCCACACGCACAACACCAATGAATGCCAAGAACTCCGCGCCGTGCGAGAAGGAAGAGTCGGCCGACGCCCTAACCGTGCTGACCGGGGCTACGGCCGAGGAGGAGGAAGGAACCCGGGACGCTGGGAAGACCGTGGCCCACGTCCAGGCTGGCGTGACCAACCTCGCGAGGACCGTTGGCGTGACCAACCTCGCGAGGACCGCTGGCGTGACCCGCCTCGCGAGGGGGACTGGAGGGATCAGCCTCGTGAGGATCGCCCTCATGGCAACCCAGGCTTGCCGCCGTTGCCACCTCAGCCAAGAAAGAATGAAGACCGCCACCAAGACGAGGGGTTGGGGGCTTCCAGGAGCCTCGCGCCATCGCCTGCATCCTGGGCGGAGCTCAAGCCCTAGCCTCTCAACATATCTTCAAGCAGTTTGCTCGCGAAGTGAATGCAGTTCTCCCCAAGCTCGAAGCAACGCGTCCCCTCAGGTGGTCGGCCTGCACCATCACGTTTAGCTCAGCAGACCAGCTCAAGTGCGCGGCCACAGCCGGAGTCCTCCCAATGCTTTGTTCCCCAGTCATCAGCAATGTTCTGGTCACCAGGACCCTCATCGACGGAGGGGCAGGGCTCAATGTCTTGTCCGTGGAAACGTTCAACAGCCTCCAAGTGTCCTACGACCAGCTTCAGCCAACCAAGCCCTTATCTGGAGTCACCGACGGTTCCACAGTCCCGATCGGGCAGGTCCGCCTCCCAGTCACCTTCGGCACCTACGACAACTACCGCACCGAGCTCATCGACTTTGACGTCGCCCACATCCGCCTGCCATACAACGCCATCCTCGGGTACCCGGCGCTGGCTAAGTTCATGGCCGCGAGTCACCATGGCTACAATGTCCTCAAGATGCCAGGAAGCGGCGGCGTGATCACGGTGCCGTGTCAAGAGAAGGATGCAGTGTGTGCCCTGGAGCGAGCCTTTCAGGCCGCGTCACTAGAAGACCCAGATCACGGAAGCAGGAGGCTTCCTGAGACCACCCCCAAGAAGAAGAAGACAACGCCAGGCTCAGCCCCTCAGGAGGCAGGCCCTTCAAGGCCCGCGTTTGCCCAGGGGGACCCTCCTTCAATCGCACAGGAAAGCGCGCCCGACGCCCTCCTCAGGCAGGGCTCGGGCGCTCTCACCTGGAGGGCCACCGACCTCGCCAAGGTCACGAGGGAGGCGCTGGGGCACCATGTGGAGGCGTGTTTCGAAGCACGCTTCCCTCGGAAGGAAGCCAGGGAAGGAAGGCCAGACCAGCAGGAGTTTGTTTGCGCAGGGTGCCAGGCGGGCGCCAGCCCGCGCAGTGTCCTCCCTTTCCTCTTTGGTGCAAAGGGGGCAAGCGCAGGCGAGAGGATCAAGCAAAGGCACCCATTTCGGTGCAACGAGACCAAGACCAGCTCCGCGACAAGGAGGAAGTCACTGTGGAGCCCAAGCCAGCGTCATCACCAAAGCCTTTGGCAGGCGAAGACCAACTTTAGTCAGGATAAGTGTACCAGATGTTCCCCTTCAAATTGGCCAATTGTTGGCGCTCTTCCCGCTCAATATTTGGGAAGAGGCCCAGGGCCTTTGCCTATAAATAGGGCTAACCACCCACAGGTAGAATAGGGCATCGAGAGAGGGAGAATAGAGCATCTAGAACCTGAGGTAGAATCCAGCATCTAGAGAGAGAGAGAAGGGCGATCGAACTCCCCATAGGAGTTCATCCCCTAGCCAAGAACAGGCCCTCGCGAGGCTGTTCACCTGTACTGTTCTTCCTCATCAGCCCAAGAGGCAATCCACCCCCCACACTGGAGTAGGGTATTACACCACAATGGTGGCCCGAACCAGTATAAACTCTGTGTCACTTGTGTTGTTCTTGCAGTAGTTTAGATCCTTACGAGACGGAGAGGTAGAGGGATCGATCTCCGCGCGCACCCCAGAGTTCGAACCGTAAGGGTCTGCCGGAACCTGTGCTCCGACACGGTTGGTCAAGGTGAATCCTCCTCGAGTGGCGGGGCAGGGAGGCGTGAGATGGCGGAGACCGATAAGGCTCCCGAAGGGGAGACTGCGCCTGGCGATGCCCTTGAGGAAGTAGCTCATGAGGCCTGTGCTGCAGAGGCTGTGGGTGGCAAGCTCTCGCTCCCAGCGCCTGAGGCCGAGGCTCCCGAGGCCCCGGCCGCGTCTTCTGCCGAGGTGACTGGCAGCACGCGCCAGGCAGGCGCCCCTGACGCGGATAGCGCTGCTGCTTCGCCTTCGTCGCGGGTTGACCCTTGCACTCTTCTCCTGGGCCGCTTTCGTGTGGACTTTGAGACCCTTCGGAGGAAAAGGGAGGCCCTAGGTGACGACTCCCCTTGTCGCTTGCTGAAGCGCCGGAAGTACTTTGCCACCGACGAGTAAGCCTTCTCCTTTCCTGGTTCCTGATCCCCTTGTTGCGTCTACTGATCCTTGCTCTGCAGGCCTCTTCCTGCCGAGGTCGTGGAGGCCGCTGAGGTGCCGCCTCCTGTGGCTTCACCTCCCCCGTCGCCCCAAGACGTCCCGAGCAGCACGAATCTTGTGGTCAGGACGAACGAAGGGGCGGACCGTCCTGAGGTGCCCCGCAGCCCTTCTCTTCCTGTGATCTTCCTTCGTGGGCCCTCTCTTGGCGTGGCCAGCCTGCCATGGGCTTCTCATCTGGTCACGAGCTGCGACTGGCTGAGGCGCCCCCCACGCCCTTCGTCTGGAGACGTGCCGGCCCCAGGCCGAGCTTCTGGTGCGGCGCACCCAGCCGTCGTGGGGGCGCCAGCCCCCAGCCCCCTGCCCGGAGGGGGAGCGATGATTCGTGCTTCCAGGCGCTTGCCTGGGGCAGACGATGGTGTGGGAGACGTGCTCGAGCGTGCTCGGGAGCGCCGCGCTCGCCGCCGCGTATTCCTTCGAAGGGCGAGAGGCGCGGTGGACCTGCTTGGGGAGGAGCTCGCTGATGAAGACGCGCACCTGGAGGCCGAGGGCCTGCGCCTAGCCGCGGAGAGGCGCGAGCTGGGGGCCGCCGTCGCCCTCGCGCGCCGCCAGCGCGACCTTGAAGACGAAGAAGCGAAGGCGTCGCTGGAGGCCTCCCGGGTGGCCCGACCCCAGGCCGCTGAAGAGGCCCTGGGAGCCGAACGACAGCGAGAGGCGGCGGAGGAGCGGGCTCGGGAGCTCCTGGCCTGGTGCCACTTGCTAGAGGAGCAAGCGGAACTGCGCGAGGCGGCCCTTGCGTCAATGAGGGTGGCCTCTGGCGACCCAGCTGGGCTCCAGAGACGCGAAGAGGCGCTGACGCTGGAGGCCGCCGAACGTACCCGTGAGTACGAGCGGCTGGAGACAAGGGACCGCCTGGTGACGCAGGCGAAATATGAAGTCGCTGCTCGAGAGGCACGTGTCCTGGAGGAGGTTGGTCGTCGGGTGGCGACAGCGCGCCAAGGCCTCGAGCGCGAGTTCGAGAGGAAGCTGGAGTTGTTCCGGGTTGAGGCTGAGGGGAGAACCGCAGCCCTGAGGGCCCAACGGGACGAGGCGACGCGGCGAGCCAACGCTTCCCGGGCCGCCCTTGAGGCAGAGCAAAAGGAGCCGGCTGCTCTCCAGGCCGAGGTGCTCCGTCTTCGTCAGCGGGTGGAGGAGGCCGAGGCCGTCAAGCGCCAGAACGCACATGAGATACGCCAGCGGCGGGTCCTAGAGCACGTGCACGGCCCCATGCTGGCTACGCTCAGGGAGAGGGACAACACAACCTTGGGCAACGTCTGCGAGGCGGCTGTCGGCGAGCCGCACACGATCAACTATGCTGGCAACCTGCAGTTCTTCACCGCCGTAGTGACGCAGCTGGAGGCGCGGTCGGCCAGGGCCGACAGGTTGGTAGAGGAGAGGAGCCGCGCCCTGCTCGGACGCGCCTTTTCCCGTGTCTTCAGCCATCTTCAGTACATGGATCCCCACTTTGACTTCGACGCCGTCATCGCCCCAGCCCCCCAGGCCGTCCGAGGCGACCTGGCGGACTGGGTGGAAAACAACGTGGACGCTCTTGTGAAGGCCTTCGCTTCGGTTAACGACGACGTGATCGTGGCTGCCGAGGAAGGCGGTGTGGTGGATGGTCCCGGCGCCGCTGGTGATGATGCAGGTAGCGGTGGCGAGTCCAGCGACACCAGCGGCGGCTCGGGAGGTGCTCCCGAGGATGCCTTGGGGGATTTGTCAGACTGACTGTGTGTTGCTCCTGTCTTTTTGCTCTACATGGATAGAACTCAGGTGTTTGGCCTGATGGTCGTGAGAGCATTTTGGGAGGGGAAGCCCCTCATGTAAAACTTGTGTAGATCGTATTAGCAGCTATCATGTTGTGCGAGCACCCGTGCCTGGCGGCTGGTTGGTTTACCTTTGTTTCGCGCAGGCCCCGAGGCAGCTCGTGGGAGGACGTGGTGTCCTGAGTGTCCTCTAGTTGAAATCGTAGGACGTGCAAGTGCTGTCCGCGAGGGGCTTTACAGGCGCTGGCCCTCTTCACAGGCTCCGGGCCTTTTCATAAACGCGATAGCTTCACAGGCATCCGCCTTCCTCACAGGCTCCGGGCCTTTTCATAAACGCGATAGCTTCACAGGCATTCGCCTTCTTCACAGGCTCCAGGCCTTTTCATAAACGCGATAGCTTTACAAGCATTCGCCTTCTTCACAGGCTCTGGGCCTTTTCATAAACGCGATAGCTTCACAGGCATTCGCCTTCCTCACAGGCTCCGGGCCTTTTCATAAACGCGATAGCTTCACAGGCATTCGCCTTCTTCACAGGCTCTGGGCCTTTTTCCCAAAGGGACATCCTCCGCAGGTCCCAGAAAGTCCTCCCGAGGAGAGATAACGGCAGTCTGGGCTGCGCATGAGCCTGGCCCGGCCCGACTCGCGAGGGGCTCGCGAGGGGAGGCAGCTGTGATGAAGTGTTAACCAGAACGCGAAAAATAGCTCGAACGAGACCAAGCACCCCTTCCCCAAACGCACGCAAATCTTAAATTAGAATCCAACTTAAATCCAGCAGGGGAAAAGTTACAACCAAAAAGAAGGCAATGAAAACAGGCAAATGGCCGCGTCCGACACCTAATCTAGTCTTGGACGTCTTCTCACTAGCGCGGAGCTAAGTGCTGTCCACTGGGCGTGGGAGGGAGTCCCAGGGCCTGAGGCCGGCACCCTTGAGACTCCGGGGCGTGTACAGCCCCACTCATTATTACGTGAGAGTGTCACGGGGCGGCGAGCTTCACAGGCACTGGGCCTTCTTCACAGGTCCCGGCCTTGCTTCATATCGCCAGACGAGGGCCCCGCCTTGCGCCACACTCTAGTGCCACCAACGATGACCGGAAACCAGGACGCCACCGGTGGGGTAGAGCGGTCGCCAGCGGTTCCCCCGACGACCACGGGTCCTCCGCCAGGGGCAGGCCCTCAGGCGCCTCCCCAGCGGAGGGCCTACCTCCTGAGAACACCTTGCTCCGAACGTCGCGGTGGTGATGTAGGGTCCCTGCCCCTCTCTTGCAGCCCCCTGCGCCCTCCTCCTGAGGGGTAGGAGACTGTGGGAGCGGGGCAGATGCTCGCTCCGGCGACCTGCACCTCCTGTGACCCATGATTAGCGTATGCCTTCTCCTGAGGGATTAGTGGTGCCCGATAATTGTCGCCTCCAGCGTGGCCGACGGAGCCGTCCCGAGGCTCCTGGAAGAGCTCAGCTTCTGGTGTCTCGTCTCCCCAGCTTGGGCTGAGAAGCGAGCCTTGTTCGCCCTCTTGAGCGTGCACTTGGTCCATCATGCGGGGCACGTATTCTTCTAGCGCCGCCACCCCGAAGGCTGCGCCGTAGTGCTCCGTGCGCCATGCGGCGCTGCTTGACGTGCCCACCGTGGTGTGGTAGCGCAGCTGCCCGCCGGCGCCATGGACTGCACCGAGCCCCTCTCCCTCACGCGCCGGGGGCGGGGGTAGCACTACTGCCAGCTCGGCGCCGACGGACTCGCTGATGTTGGGGTAGCCCAGAGGCCCGCGGGAGCGCGCGGGGCCCCCGCGTGTGCCGCCGTGAGCTTGAGACGGAAGCTGGATGCAGAAGGGGTGAGCCCCCGAAGCGGCGAAGCCCAGGAGCTCGGCGACCCGCTCCAGCAGCACGTCGCGGCCGCCTTCCAGCAGCCTACACTGCAGCAATTCTCGGGCCACCGTGAGCGCGGCCCTCGAGTTCGCTTGCTCCCGGTGGGTGTACGGTGTCGTGGCCGCGGCATGATTGGAGGCCCTTGCTGCCGACCGCGCTTGCCACGGCGTAAGGGTTGCTGAAGTCTGTCCGCGCCGCCCGCGGCCCGCAGCGCCCTGCGGACCGCGAGCTGTCTGGGGCGCGGGGTCGCCCAAGGTGGGCGGCTTCGCGCGGGCGGGCCACGCCGCCCATGGATCTTGGTTGCCCGCCTGGTCGCCGGACATGGTGATGGCGGTGCGATGGGACGCGGAGCGGTAGAGAGGTGGACTCCGGCGCACCCCTACCTGGCGCGCCAAATGTCAGATTTTGGGTTCCGGCAGACCCTTAAGGTTCGAACTCTGGGGTGCGCGTGGAGATTCTGCCTTCTACCTCTCCGTCTCGCAAGGATCTAACTACCGAAGGAACAACACAAGGGACGCAGAGTTTATACTAGTTCGGGCCACCATCGTGGTGTAATACCCTACTCTATTTTGTGGTGGGTGGATTGCCTCTTGGGTTGATGGCGATGAATAGTACAAAGGAGAACAGCCTCGCGAGCGCGTGTTCTAGCTGGGGCGATGAACTGCTATGGTAGCTCAGCCGCCCCTCTCTCTCCCTCTCTCTCTTTTCTCGGATCCTGGATACCAGATCCTCTACCCTGGGGTGGCTAGTCCTATTAATAGGCAAAGGCCCTGGGCCTCGTCCCAAATATTGAGCGGGAAGGGCGCTAACAATTGGCCAATTCGAAGGGGAACATACAGTACTCTTATCCTGGCTAAAGTTGGTCCTCGCCTGCCAAAGGCTCTGGTGATGACGCTGGCTTGGGCTCCACAGTGACCTCCTCCTTGTCGCGGAGTTGGTCTTGGTCTTGTTGCACCGAAATGGATGCCTTTGCTTGATCCTCTCGCCTGTGCTTGCCCCTTTGCACCAAAGAGGAAAGGGAGGACACTGCGCGGCTGGCGCCCGCCCGGCGCCCTTGGTCGTCATGGCTTGCGTCATGGGCACCTCGCGAGGCACCCTGCCTTGATCCCTCCGCCTCCTCAGGAGCCAGCCTGACGAGGCCGTGCTTGAGGAAGTGCTGTGTCGTCCGCCCCGTGAGGCTTGGCCCCTCGCGAGGGTCTTGGGTCTTATGTTGATGAAGTTGGGCCGCACAGGGCCTCCTTTGAGCAGCGCCGCGGGCCGCAGGCAGGCAAGTCTGGGGACCCCCGTTCCCAGAACGCCGACAGGCAAAGACGGAGGCACGCTAAAAACAGGGTCCACAATATGGCTTGACCCTATCCGGACCCTCATATTCTTCCCTTCCTTTTTCTTATTTTTATTTTTTAGGTTCTTTGCAACCCACATCACTTTTCGTCGTACAAAGGGCCCTTTCACAGGACCCTTCTGTATACTCGATCGTTGGTCCTCTTGAATGATCCTCAACTAAAGGTGAAAGGCGGTGCAGACGTGCGGCAGGGTGTCCAAAGGATCTTCAAAGACCACCTTATTTTCGGACCTTTATACAGCTTTGTCCTCGTTATCAAATTCTTGGCATGTAAAATAGCCTCGATAATTGTGGCATTCTCTGCAAGGGCATGTTTTGACGCATCAATAAGACTATAATGGAAATAGTTTTGTCCAACTCGGTATTGGCTTATCTTCTAATATGTACTCCCTCTTCACATCAAATTGACATATACGCCTCGGCATAAAATGCCAGGGGCTCTACTCGGCCACATGTATTTTTCAACACAAAGTCCGAATACCTTTGCTTTTTTACTTTGACATCCCGAACACCGCATTATATGCATTGGCTCCGAATCATGTCTTTGGTCAATAGTTGGGTTATGGTACGTCCATTTTGCATCATGCTTTTATATCAATATTTATTGCATTATGGGTTGTTATTACACATTGTCTCACAATACTTATGTCTATTCTCTCTTATTTTACAAGGTTTACATGAAGAGGGAGAATCCCGGCAGCTGGAATTCTGGCTGGAAAAGGAGCAAATATTAGAGACCTATTCTGCACAGCTGCAAAAGTGCTGAAACTTCACGGAGGCAGTTTTTGGAATTAATAAAAAAATATTGGCAAAAGAGTCAACCAGAGGGGGCCCACCCACCATCCACGAGGGTGGGGGGCGCGCCCTACCCCCTGGGCGCGCGCTCCTGCCTCTGGTGCCCATCTTCTGCTATATGAAGTCTTTTACCCTGGAAAAAATCGGAAGGAAGCTTTTGGGACGAAACACCGCCGCCACGAGGTGGAACCTTGGCGGAACCAATCTAGGGCTCCGGTGGAGCTGTTCTGCCGGGGAAACATCCCTCCGGGAGGGGGAAATCATCACCACCGTCATCACCATCGATCCTCTGGGAGGGGGTCAATCTCCATCAACATCTTCACCAGCACCATCTCCTCTCAAACCCTAGTCTCTGGTATCCAATCTTTGTCTCGAAACCTCAGATTGGTACCTGTGGGTTGCTAGTAGTGTTGATTACTCCTTGTAGTTGATGCTAGTTGGTATATTTGGTGGAAGATCGTATGTTCAATTCCTTTATGCATATTAATACCCCTCTGATTATGAACATGAATATGCTTTGTGATTAGTTACGTTTGTTGCTGAGGACACTGGAGAAGTCTTGCTATCAGTAGTCATGTGAATTTGGTATTCGTTCGATACTTTGATGAGATGTATGTTGTCTCTCCTCTAGTGGTGTTATGTGAACATCGACTACATGCCACTTCACCATTATTTGGGCCTAGAGGAAGGTGTGGGGAAGTAATAAGTAGATGATGGGTTGCTAGACTGACAGAAGCTTAAACCCTAGTTTATGCGTTGCTTCGTAAGGGGCTGATTTGGATCCATGTGTTTCATGCCATGGTTAGGTTTACCTTAATACTTCTTTTGTAGTTGCAGATGCTTGCAATAGGGCTTAATCATAAGTGGTATACTTGTCCAAGGAAGTCCTGTGCCCAAGCACCGGTCCACCCACATATCAAATTATCAAAGTAACA
Organism: Aegilops umbellulata; assembly: GCA_032464435.1. Taxonomy (NCBI): domain Eukaryota; kingdom Viridiplantae; phylum Streptophyta; class Magnoliopsida; order Poales; family Poaceae; genus Aegilops; species Aegilops umbellulata. The sequence continues at coordinate 547,336,102 of CP136057.1, forward strand.
AACGCGAATCATATGAGCGTGATGAGAACTAGCTTGATGATAATTCCCATGTGTCCTCGGGAGTGTTTTCCTTCATATAAAAGTTTGTCTAGGCTTGTCCTTTGCTCCAAAAAGGATTGGGCCATCTTGCTGCACCTTATTTACTTTCATTACTTGTTGCCCGTTACAAATTACCTTATCACAAAACTATCTGTTACCGATAATTTCAGTGCCTGCAGAGAATATCTTACTGAAAACCGCTTATCATTTCCTTCTGCTCCTCGTTGGGTTCGACACTCTTACTTATCGAAATGACTACTGTAGATCCCCTATACTTGTGGGTCATCAAGACTCTTTTCTGGCGCCATTGCCGTGGAGTGAAGCTCCTTTAGTAAGTGGAATTTGGTAAGGAAAAATTTATATAGTGTGCTGAAATTTACTGTCACTTGTTACTATGGAACATAATCCTTTGAGGGGCTTGTTCGGGGTATCTTCACCCCGACCAGTAGAGCAAAGAGTTGCTCCTTGACCTACTGAACCTACTAAAAATGTTTACTTTGAAATTCCTTCGGGTATGATAGAGAAACTGCTAGCTAATCCTTTCACAGGTGATGGAACATTACATCTCGATTTGCACCTAATCTATGTGGATGAAGTTTGCGGATTATTTAAGCTTGCAGGTATGCCTGAGGATGTTATCAAGAACAAGGTCTTCCCTTTATCTTTGAAGGGAAAGGCATTGACATGGTTTATGCTATGTGATGATATGGGATCATGGAACTACAACCGATTGAAATTGGAATTTCATGAGAAGTTTTATCCTATGCATCTTGTTCATCGTGATCGTAATTATATATATAATTTTTGGCCTCGCGAAGGAGAAAGCATCGCTCAAGCTTGGGGGAGGCTTAAGTCAATGTTATATTCATGCCCCAATCATGAGCTCTCAAGAGAAATTATTATTCAAAAAATTTATGCTCGGCTTTCTCTCAATGATCGCTCCATGCTCGATACTTCTTGTACTGGTTCTTTTATGATGAAGACTATTGAATTCAAATGGGATTTATTGGAAAGACTTGAATGCAACTTTGAAGATTGGGATCTCGATGAAGGTAAGGAGTCAGGTATAACACCTAAGTTTGATTGTGTTAAATCTTTTATAGACACCGTTGTTTTCCGTGAATTTAGCACTAAATATGGACTTGACTCTGAGATAGTAGCTTCTTTCTATGATTCCTTTGCTACTCATGTTGATCTCCCTAAGGAGATGTGGTTTAAATATAATCCTCCCGTTGAAGTAAAAGTAGTTGCACCTATTAACGTTGAAGAAAAGACTATCACTTATAATGTTGATCCTTGCCTTCGGTTGGACCCTCGACTGCCACCACGACGGCCTTCATCTTCGCCCAGTGCATCTTCACACACGCAAAGGCCATCCGTGCACCTTCAATGTAGGCCGAGCGCTTCACAACTTCATATTGAGGCAAGGCATCACTGAGCCGCTTGACCAGGCAAAAATAGTGCTAGGAATGGGTCCGGCTGGCCATAGCTGGACTATGATGTCGTTCATGGCCAAACCAGACATCCTATGTAGCTCCGCTAGCTGTTTAGTAGCGCTGGCCGCTCTGGCGCCAGGTATTGCAACCAGAAGAGCTTCTCCTTGTGTTCCCTTCTTGGGCTTGGAAATACTGCATCACGTCGACAGCGCTCCTTGGGAGATCCGCGAAGGCGTCTAGAGAACTCCATAGTCGATTAAGCAAGGCATATCTCCGACCGCCGAATATACTCTGTAAAAGAAAGGGCTTACCAGCCACTATCTGTTGTTCCTGCTTGATCTCCTCGCGAGCTGCCCGGGACTCGGTCCGCGCCTCCTTGGCCTCCTGCAAAGCCTTGGTGAGATCGGCCTCTCGGGCCTTATTCTTCTCCTCCAAGGCCTCACATTTGCAGGCAGCATCCTTGAGCTCCTGCTCCACTTCGAGATTGTAACATCCCTAGCATCACACTACAGTAATCTCCCCCTAATGAAGGTCATGTCATCATGATCATCATGCCAAAATGCCACTTGTCCAAAATCTGCTTCAAATTCAAATTCAAATTGCATGTCAAATATTTGCTTCTTCTTTCATGCAAATAAAATAGTTCACCCTATGGCAAATAATCCCTAGATATTTGTCATGTTGAAGCCAACATTTTTGGAATTCCCAAATTGCCCCTAGGAATTTATTATCTGGTCCTGCAGTATTTAAGATGTCCTTTTCATTTTCTAAAATGCTTGGCAACTCCTGATGGCCCCATACTTTTTGTAGCAATGCCCAATAATTGTTTAAAATTGTTTTGGCCGGTGTCATATTTTTGCAAAGTCATTTGTGGCTAAAGGAAAATGCAAAAGCTACTGGAAAAAGAAAACAAAAGAAAAGAAAGGCATAAAACTAAAAGCCTCACTGTACACTCTAGCCCACTTGCTACAGTGCAGGCCCAGCCATCTCGGTGCCTCCTTCTCCCTCTGTTCAACCGAGGCTCCGTGGACGGGCGCGGCGCGTCCATGGCTAGGATGGCCACGTGTCGGTCATCCCGCGGCTTTCCCCGGTGGATAAGGCCCCCCCTCATCGTCTCCCCCAGAAACCCTAGCACCTCCTCCCTCAGATCCCCTTCCTCTCACTCTCTCTATGTGAGAACTCGCGCCCGAGACCTCATCACCGCGCCCTCATCGATCCCGCGGCCGCCGTGATCCCCTGCGCTTGGGAGGTTGTCCATGAGCTTCACCGCCGTCATCTCCTTCGCCTACGTGCATCGAATCGAGCAGGGAGGCCCCGTACGCTCGTCCCCGTGCGTCTCCCTCGCCTACGACCGCCGCATCTCATCGACAACCGCGACGTGTCCGGGCCGACCTCGGCCTCCTGACCTCGTCCACGAGAACCAGGATGAGCTCCTCGACCGATTCTGAAAGCACAAGTGCTCCCCAAGTGGTTTTGGTAATTAATGTCAACATATCTCTTGTTGGACTAACACTTTTATCTAGTATATTTCAGATAAGTTCAACAATAGAGTGGCATGGACTAAAGGTGGTGGGAACTCCTTCAAGATGCTAAGGACAAAGGATTGGCTAAAGCTTCAAGCTCAAGACTCTTCATTTTACGCTTTTAGTGATCTAAGATCACATTGAGTCCATAGGAAAAGCCAATACTATCAAGGAGGGATGAGGTGTTGCTTAATGAGCCTTTTGCTCCATGTGCTTGATGATATGCTCCAAAACCCTCAGCTACTTTCCCACTTCCACATATGACCTAAACCCAAAGTCAAACTCGGACCTACCGATTCTTTCTATCCGGCGCCACCGAGTTTCACATGTCATAAGCCATTGCCAAACCCTAGCAAATCGGTTCTACCGATAGGGATCTCGGTCTCACCGAGATGGGATTGCAATCTCACTGTGTATGTCCATTGTCAAAATCGGTCTCACCGATTTTAGGCAATCGGTACTACCGAGATTACAATGCAAACTCTCTGGTTAACTCATTACCAAAATCGGTCTCACCGAGTTTAGTAATCGGTCCCACCGAGTTTGCCTGACCAACTCTCTTGTTAGCTTATTACCAAAATCGGTCTCATGAGTTTGTGTAATCGGTCTCACCGAGATTACGTTATGCCCTAACCCTAACCATATCGGTCCTACCGAGTTGCATGTCAGTCCCACCGAAAATCTCTAACGGTCACTAGGTTTACTATTTTGGTCCGACCGAGTTTGTTGATTCGGTCCCACCGAGATTGGTAAATTATGTGTAATGGTTGGATTTTGTGTGGAGGCTATATATACCCCTCCACCTCCTCTTCATTCAAAAAGAGAGCCATCAGAACACATCTACACTTCCAACTCATATGTTCTGAGAGAGAACTTCCTACCCTTGTGTTGAGGCCAAGATATTCCATTCCTACCATATGAATCTTGATCTCTAGCCTTCCCCAAGTTGCTTTCCACTCAAATCTTCTTTCCACCAAATCCAAATCCTGTGAGAGAGAGTTGAGTGTTGGGGAGACTATCATTTGAAGCACAAGAGCAAGGAGTTCATCATCAACACACCATTTGTTACTTCTTGGAGAGTGGTGTCTCCTAGATTGGCTAGGTGTCACTTGGGAGCCTCCGACAAGATTGTGGAGTTGAACCAAGGAGTTTGTAAGGGCAAGGAGATCGCCTACTTCGTGAAGATCTACCGCTAGTGAGGCAAGTCCTTCGTGGGCGATGGCCATGGTGGGATAGACAAGGTTGCTTCTTCGTGGACCCTTCGTGGGTGGAGCCCTCCGTGGACTCGCGCAACCGTTACCCTTCGTGGGTTGAAGTCTCCATCAACGTGGATGTAGGATAGCACTGTTGGGGAACGTAGTAATTTCAAAAAAATTCCTACGCACACGCAAGATCATGGTGATGCATAGCAACGAGAGGGGAGAGTGTTGTCTACATACCCTTGTAGACGGAAGCGGAAGCGTTGACTCAACGTAGAGGAAGTAGTCGTACGTTCTCCTCACGATCCGACCGATCACAACACCGTTACTCCGACACCTCCGAGTTCTTGGCACACGTTCAGCTCGATGACGATCCAGCAAAGCGTCGGGGAAGAGTTCTGTCAGCACGACGGCGTGGTGACGATCTTGATGTGTTACCGGCGCAGGGCTTCGCCTAAGCACTACAACGATATGACCGAGGTGGAATTTGGTGGAAGGGGGCACCGCACACGGCTAAGGAACGATCCGTAGATCAACTTGTGTGTCCTAGGGTGCTCCCCTGCCCCCGTTTATAAAGGAGCCAAGGGGGAGGGGCTGGCCGGCCAAGGGGTGGCGCGCCAGGGAGTCCTACTCCCTCCGGGAGTAGGATTCCCCCCCCCCCCAATCCTAGTTGGAATAGGATTCCTCAAGGGGGGGAAAGAGAGAGAGGGGGCCGGCCACCTCTCCTAGTCCTAATAGGACTAGGGGAAGGGGGGAGGCGCGCGGCCACCTAGGGCAGCCCCTTTTCTCCTTTCCACTAAGGCCCACTATGGCCCATTAGGCTCCCGGGGGGTTCCGGTAACCCTCCCGGTATTCCGGTAAAATCCTGATTTCACCGGGAACACTTCCGATGTCCAAACATAGGCTTCCAATATATCAATCTTTATGTCTTGACCATTTCGAGACTCCTCGTCATGTCCGTGATCACATCCGGGACTCCGAACTCCTTCGGTACATCAAAATGCATAAACTCATAATAACTGTCATCGTAACGTTAAGCGTGCGGACCCTACGGTTCGAGAACTATGTAGACATGACCGAGACACGTCTCCGGTCAATAACCAATAGCGGGACCTGGATGCCCATATTGGCTCCTACATGTTCTACGAAGATCTTTATCGGTCAGACCGCATAACAACATACGTTGTTCCCTTTGTCATCGGTATGTTACTTGTCCGAGATTCGATCGTCAGTATCCAATAGTTAGTTCAATCTCGTTACCGGCAAGTCTCTTTACTCGTTCCGTAATACATCATCCCGCAACTAACTCATTAGTTGCAATGCTTGCAAGGCTTAAGTGATGTGCATTGCCGAGAGGGCCCAGAGATACCTCTCCGACAATTGGAGTGACAAATCCTAATCTCGAAATACGCCAACCCAACATCTACCATTGGAGACACCTGTAATACTCCTTTATAATCACCCAGTTACGTTGTGACGTTTGGTAGTACCCAAAGTGTTCCTCTGGCAAACGGGAGTTGCATAATCTCATAGTCATAGGAACATGTATAAGTCATGAATAAAGCAATAGCAACATACTAAACGATCGGGTGCTAAGCTAATATAATGGGTCATGTCAATCAGATCATTCAACCAATGATGTGACCTCGTTAATCAAATAACAACTCTTTGTTCATGGTTAGGAAACATAACCATCTTTGATTAACGAGCTAGTCTAGTAGAGGCATACTAGTGACACTCTGTTTGTCTATGTATTCACACATGCATTATGTTTCCGGTTAATACAATTCTAGCATGAATAATAAACCTTTATCATGATATAAGGAAATAAATAATAATTTTATTATTGCCTCTAGGGCATATTTCCTTCAGTCTCCCACTTGCACTAGAGTCAATAATCTAGATTACACTGTAATGATCCTAACACCCATGGAGTTTTGGTGCTGATCATGTTTTGCTCGTGGAAGAGGCTTAGTCAACGGGTCTGCAACATTCCGATCCGTATGTATCTTGCAAATCTCTTTGTCTCCCACCTGGACTATTTCCCGGATGGAGTTGAAGCGTCTCTTGATGTGTTTGGTCCTTTTGTGAAATCTGGATTCCTTTGCTAAGGCAATTGCACCAGTATTGTCACAAAAGATTTTCATTGGACCCGATGCACTAGGTATGACACCTAGATCGGATATGAACTCCTTCATCCAGACTCCTTCATTTGCTGCTTCCGAAGCAGCTATGTACTCCGCTTCACATGTAGATCCCGCTACGACGCTTTGTTTAGAACTGCACCAACTGACAGCTCCACCGTTTAATGTAAACACGTATCCGGTTTGCGATTTAGAATCGTCCGGATCAGTGTCAAAGCTTGCATCAACGTAACCTCTTACGGTGAGCTCTTTGTCACCTCCATATATGAGAAACATATCCTTAGTCCTTTTCAGGTATTTCAGGATGTTCTTGACCGCTGTCCAGTGATCCACTCCTGGATCACTTTGGTACCTCCCTGCTAAACTTATAGCATGGCACACATCAGGTCTGGTACACAGCATTGCATACATGATAGAGCCTATGGCTGAAGCATAGGGAACATCTTTCATTTTCTCTCTATCTTCTGCAGTGGTCGGGCTTTGAGTCTTACTCAATCTCACACCTTGTAACACAGGCAAGAACCCTTTCTTTGCTTGATCCATTTTGAACTTCTTCAAAATCTTGTCAAGGTATGTGCTTTGTGAAAGTCCAATTAAGCGTTTTGATCTATCTCTATAGATCTTTATGCCTAATATGTAAGCAGCTTCTCCAAGGTCTTTCATTGAAAAACTTTTATTCAAGTATCCCTTTATGCTATCCAGAAATTCTATATCATTTCCAATCAGTAATATGTCATCCACATATAATATTAGAAATGCTACAGAGCTCCCACTCACTTTCTTGTAAATACAGGATTCTCTGAAAGTCTGTATAAAACCAAATGCTTTGATCACACTATCAAAGTGTTTATTCCAACTCCGAGAGGCTTGCACCAGTCCATAAATGGATCGCTGGAGCTTGCACACTTTGTTAGCTCCCTTTGGATCGACAAAACCTTCCGATTGCATCATATACAATTCTTCTTCCAGAAATCCATTCAGGAATGCAGTTTTGACATCCATCTGCAAAATTTCATAATCATAAAATGAGGCAATTGCTAACATGATTCGGATAGACTTAAGCATCGCTACGGGTGAGAAAGTCTCAGCGTAGTCAATCCCTTGAACTTGTCGAAAACCTTTTGCGACAAGTTGAGCTTTGTAGACAGTAACATTACCATCAGCGTCAGTCTTCTTCTTAAAGATCCATTTGTTCTCAATTGCTTGCCGATCATCAGGCAAGTCAACCAAAGTCCATACTTTGTTCTCATACATGGATCCCATCTCAGATTTTATGGCTTCAAGCCACTTTGCGGAATCTGGGCTCACCATTGCTTCTTCATAGTTCGTAGGTTCATCATGGTCTAGTAACATGACTTCCAGAATAGGATTACCATACCACTCTGGTGCGGATCTCACTCTGGTTGATCTACGAGGTTCAGTAGTATCTTGATCTAAAGTTTCATGATCATCATCATTAGCTTCCTCATTTATTGGTGTAGGTGTCGCAGAAACAGTTTTCTGTGATGTACTACTTCTCAATAAAGGAGTAGGTACGGTTACCTCGTCAATTTCTACTTTCCTCCCACTCACTTCTTTCGAAAGAAACTCCTTCTCTAGAAAGTTTCTGAACTTAGCAACAAAAGTCTTGCCTTCGGATCTGTGATAGAAGGTGTATCCAACAGTTTCCTTTGGATATCCTATGAAGACACATTTCTCAGATTTGGGTTCGAGCTTAGCTTTTTCACATAAGCATCGCAGCCCCAAACTTTAAGAAACGACAACTTTGGTTTCTTGCCAAACCATAGTTCATAAGGCGTCGTCTCAACGGATTTAGATGGTGCCCTATTTAACGTGAATGCGGCCGTCTCTAGAGCGTATCCCCAGAACGATAGCGGTAAATCAGTAAGAGACATCATAGATCGCACCATATCTAGTAAAGTACGATTACGACGTTCGGACACACCATTACGCTGTGGTGTTCCGGGTGGCGTGAGTTGCGAAACTATTCCACAATTTTTCAAATGTACACCAAACTCGTAACTCAAATATTCTCCTCCACGATCTGATCGTAGAAACTTTATTTTCTTGTTACGATGATTTTCAACTTCACTCTGAAATTCTTTGAACTTTTCAAATGTTTCAGACTTGTGTTTCATTAAGTAGATATACCCATATCTGCTCAAATCATCTGTGAAGGTGAGAAAATAACGATATCCGCCACGAGCCTCAATATTCATCGGACCACATACATCCGTATGTATGATTTCCAACAAATCTGTTGCTCTCTCCATAGTTCCGGAGAACGGTGTTTTATTCATCTTGCCCATGAGGCACGGTTCGCAAGTGCCAAGTGATTCATAATCAAGTGACTCCAAAAGTCCATCAGTATGGAGTTTCTTCATGCGCTTTATACCGATATGACCTAAACGGCAGTGCCACAAATAAGTTGCACTATCATTATCAACTCTGCATCTTTTGGCTTCAACATTATGAATATGTGTATCACTACTATCGAGATTCATCAAAAATAGACCACTCTTCAATGGTGCATGACCCTAAAAGATATTACTCATATAAATAGAACAACCATTATTCTCTGATTTAAATGAATAACCGTCTCGCATCAAACAAGATCCAGATATAATGTTCATGCTCAACGCTGGCACCAAATAACAATTATTTAGGTCTAATACTAATCCCGAAGGTAGATGTAGAGGTAGCGTGCCAACTGCGATCACATCGACTTTGGAACCATTTCCCACGCGCATCGTCACCTCGTCCTTTGCTAGTGTCCGCTTATTCTGTAGTCCCTGTTTTGAGTTGCAAATATTAGCAACAGAACCAGTATCAAATACCCAGGTGCTACTGCGAACATTAGTAAGGTACACATCAATAACATGTATATCACATATACCTTTGTTCACCTTGCCATCCTTCTTATCCGCCAAATACTTGGGGCAGTTCCGCTTCCAGTGACCAGTCTGCTTGCAGTAGAAGCACTCAGTTTCAGGCTTAGGTCCAGACTTGGGTTTCTTCTCTTGAGCAGCAACTCGCTTGCCGTTCTTCTTGAAGTTCCCCTTTTTCTTCCCTTTGCCCTTTTTCTTGAAACTAGTGGTTTTTTAACCATCAACACTTGATGCTCCTTCTTGATTTCTACCTCCGCAGCTTTTAGCATTGCGAAGAGCTCGGGAATAGTCTTGGTCATCCCTTGCATATTATAGTTCATCACGAAGCTCTTGTAGCTTGGTGGCAGTGATTGGAGAATTCTGTCAATGACGCAATCATCATGAAGAGTAACTCCCAATTGAATCAAGTGATTATTATACCCAGACATTTTTAGTATATGCTCACTGACAGAACTGTTCTCCTCCATTTTGCAGCTATAGAACTTATTGGAGACTTCATATCTCTCAATCCGGGCATTTGCTTGAAATATTAACTTCAACTCCTGGAACATCTGATATGCTCCATGACGTTCAAAACATCGTTGAAGTCCCGGTTCTAAGCCGTAAAGCATGGCACACTGAACTATCGAGTAGTCATCAGCTTTGCTCTGCCAGACGTTCATAACTTCTGGTGTTGCTCTAGCAGCAGGCCTGGCACCTAGCGGTGCTTCCAGGACGTAATTCTTCTGTGCAACAATGAGGATAATCCTCAAGTTACGGACCCAGTCCGTGTAATTGCTACCATCATCTTTCAACTTTGCTTTCTCAAGGAACGCATTAAAATTTAACGGAACAACAGCACGAGCCATCTATCTACAATCAACATAAACAAGCAAGATACTATCAGATACTAAGTTCATGATAAGTTTAAGTTCAGTTAATCAAATTAATTAAGAACTCCCACTTAGATAGACATCCGTCTAATCCTCTAAGTGATCACGTGATCCAAATCAACTAAACCATAACCGATCATCACGTGATATGGAGTAGTTTTCAATGGTGAACATCTTTATGTTGATCATATCTACTATATGATTCACGCTCGACCTTTCGGTCTCTGTGTTCCGAGGTCATATCTTATATGCATAGCTCGTCAAGTATAACCTGAGTATTCCGCGTGTGCAACTGTTTTGCACCCGTTGTATTTGAACGTAGAGCCTATCACACCCGATCATCACGTGGTGTCTCAGCACGAAGAACTTTTGCAACGGTGCATACTCAGGGAGAACACTTCTTGATAATTTAGTGAGAGATCATCTTATAATGCTACCGTCAATCAAAGCAAGATAAGATGCATAAAAAGATAAACATCACATGCAATCAATATAAGTGATATGATATGGTCATCATCATCTTGTGCTTGTGATCTCCATCTCCGAAGCACCGTCATGATCACCATCGTCACTGGCGCGACACCTTGATCTCCATCACAGTATTGTTGTCGTCTCGCCAATCTTATGCTTCCACGACTATCACTACCGCTTAGTAATAAAGTAAAGCATTACATCGCGATTGCATTGCATACAATAAAGCGACAACCATATGGCTCCTGCCAGTTGCCGATAACTCGATTAAAAAACATGATCATCTCATACAATAAAATTTAGTATCATGTCTTGACCATATCACATCACAACATGCCCTGCAAAAACAAGTTAGACGTCCTCTACTTTGTTGTTGCAAGTTTTGCGTGGCTGCTACGGGCTTAAGCAAGAACTCATCTTACCTACGCATCAAAACCACAACGATAGTTTGTCAAATAGACTCCGTTTTAACCTTCTCAAGGACCGGGCGTAGCCACACTCGGCTCAACTAAAGTTGGAGAGACAGTCCTCCGCAAGCCATCTATGTGCAAAGCACGTCGAGGGAACCGGTCTCGCGTAAGCGTACGCGTAAGGTTGGTCCGGATCGTCTCGTCCAACAATACCGCTGAACCAAAGTATGACATGCTGGTAGGCAGTATGACTTGTATCGTCCACAACTTACTTGTGTTCTACTCGTGCAAATAACATCAAACCATAAAAACTAGGCTCTGATACCACTGTTGGGGAACGTAGTAATTTCAAAAAATTTCCTACGCACACGCAAGATCATGGTGATGCATAGCAACGAGAGGGGAGAGTGTTGTCTACATACCCTTGTAGACTGAAGAGGAAGCGTTGAATCAACATAGAGGAAGTAGTCGTACGTTCTCCTCACGATCCGACCGATCACAGCACCGTTACTCCGGCACCTCCGAGTTCTTGGCACACGTTCAGCTCGATGACGATCCCCGGGCTCCGATCCAGCAAAGCATCGGGGAAGAGTTCTGTCAGCACGACGGCGTGGTGACGATCTTGATGTGTTACCGGCGCAGGGCTTCGCCTAAGCACTGCAACGATATGACCGAGGTGGAATTTGGTGGAAGGGGGCACCGCACACGGCTAAGGAACGATCCGTAGATCAACTTGTGTGTCCTAGGGTGCTCCCCTGCCCCCGTATATAAAGGAGCCAAGGGGGAGGGGCTGGCCAGCCAAGGGGTGGCGCTCCAGGGAGTCCTACTCCCTCCGGGAGTAGGATTCCCCCCCCCAATCCTAGTTGGAATAGGATTCCTCAAGGGGGGGAAAGAGAGAGAGGGGGCCGGCCACCTCTCCTAGTGCTAATAGGACTAGGGGAAGGGGGGAGGCGCGCGGCCACCTAGGGCAGCCCCTTTTCTCCTTTCCACTAAGGCCCACTATGGCCCATTAGGCTCCCAGGGGGTTCCGGTAACCCTCCCGGTATTCCAGTAAAATCCTGATTTCACCTGGAACACTTCCGATGTCCAAACATAGGCTTCCAATATATCAATCTTTATGTCTCGACCATTTCGAGACTCCTCGTCATGTCCGTGATCACATCCGGGACTCCGAACTCCTTCGGTACATCAAAATGCATAAACTCATAATAACTGTCATCGTAACGTTAAGCGTGCGAACCCTACGGTTCGAGAACTATGTAGACATGACCGAGACACGTCTCCGGTCAATAACCAATAGCGGGACCTGGATGCCCATATTGGCTCCTACATATTCTACGAAGATCTTTATCGGTCAGACCGCATAACAACATACGTTGTTCCCTTTGTCATCGGTATGTTACTTGTCCGAGATTCGATCGTCAGTATCCAATACTTAGTTCAATCTCGTTACCGGCAAGTCTCTTTACTCGTTCCGTAATACATCATCCCGCAACTAACTCATTAGTTGCAATGCTTGCAAGGCTTAAGTGATGTGCATTACCGAGAGGGCCCAGAGATACCTCTCCGACAATCGGAGTGACAAATCCTAATCTCGAAATACGCCAACCCAACATATACCATTGGAGACACCTGTAATACTCCTTTATAATCACCCAGTTACGTTGTGACGTTTGGTAGTACCCAAAGTGTTCCTCTGGCAAACGGGAGTTGCATAATCTCATAGTCATAGGAACATGTATAAGTCATGAATAAAGCAATAGCAACATACTAAACGATCGGGTGCTAAGCTAATATAATGGGTCATGTCAATCAGATCATTCAACCAATGATGTGACCTCGTTAATCAAATAACAACTCTTTGTTCGTGGTTAGGAAACATAACCATCTTTGATTAACGAGCTAGTCTAGTAGAGGCATACTAGTGACACTCTGTTTGTCTATGTATTCACACATGCATTATGTTTCCGGTTAATACAATTCTAGCATGAATAATAAACCTTTATCATGATATAAGGAAATAAATAATAACTTTATTATTGCCTCTAGGGCATATTTCCTTCAAGCACCACCTATCCGAACCACGGGAAAAACATCCGTGTCTCCAATTTCGTTTGAATTCTCCAAACCCTTCCCTTTACATTCTTGCAAGTTGCATGCTTTACATTCCGCTGCTCATATACTCTTTGCATGCTTGCTTGATATGTATTGTGTATGTTGAAATTGTGCCTAAAACTCCACTGAAACCGAAAAGCTTAAAAATTGCAACTTTGGCACTAAGTGTCTAATCACCCCCCTCTAGACACACCTACTTCTAGATCCTACAAGTGGTATCAGAGCCAGGTTTCCATTGCCTTGGTTTAATCACCATTGGAGGAAGATGGATGTGTCTACTTTAGGGAGTCTTAGACATAGAGTGCCTATTCTTGATGGAGAGTATTTTCATGAGTGGAAAAATGAGATGCTTGTGATTTTCAATCAATATCATTTGAACAAGTATATTGCTAGTCCTTGTGCACCTCATGTTGATCCTATGCATCCCACTCTAGATGAAGATATTGACATGATTCGCAATCTTAGAACCGTTGAGCTCATCATTAGAGGATTGCCCAAAAATTTGATTGCTAGTTTACCTACTCTTAATTGTGCCTATACTATATGGAAATTTCTTGAGGAACGATTCCCCGATTATTCCTTGAAAAATTTGGATGAAATTTTCCATAAATCTATTGCCTTGAGTAAAATGAACTCTAGTGATCCTAGTTTTGGTAATTGTCTATTTGATCTTACCAATCTCATGCGTGCTAAAGGAAATGTTGGAATCATTGGTGATATCATATCCGAATCTATAAGAATTCATAAAAGTGACCACTTTGATGATCATTTATCTAATGAATTACCCTCTCTAGGATATGATCAATCACAAGATGATGTTGAACATGGATACTATGATGAAGATGATGATAGTGACTTTGATCTTGATGATGCAATGAGACACTTTGGTCTTATGGCTAATCTTCGAGGATATGTGTCAGGAGGAAAGGAATGGGTTCTCGACAGTGGATGTACTGATCATATGACCGGAGATGAAGAGATGTTCCGTGAGCTTGCTGAAAATGACGGCCCTCGAAAATATGTCACCTTTGGTGATTATTCGAAGGGTAAGGTGGTTGGCCTTGGTAAGGTGGCCATCTCACATGATTGCTCCATTCAAAATGTCATGCTCGTTGAATCTCTTGGCTACAACTTACTTTCAGTATCTAGACTTGCTGATTTCGGTTTGAATGTCCTATTTACTGAGGTAGATTGCCAAGTGTTTCGTCGAGACAATCATAAAATGGTTTTTACTGGTATATGTAGAGGTGACCTTTACATTGTCGATTTCTCTAAAAAGGCACAACCTAAAACTTGCTTTATTGCTAAATCCTCAAAAGGTTGGTTGTGGCATAGACGACTAGGTCACGTTGGCATGAGAAACCTTGACAAGCTTATTAAAGGAAATCATATCCTTGGAGTTAAGGATGTCATATTTGATAAGGATAGACTTTGTAGTGCTTGTCAAGCAGGTAAACAGGTTTGAGGAAGGCATCCCGTGAAGAACATCATGACCACAAGGAGGCCACTCGAGCTACTTCATATGGATCTTTTTGGTCCCAATGCCTACAAGAGTCTCGATGGAAATTCTTTTGGTCTAGTTATAGTTGATGATTTTTCAAGATTTACGTTGGTGTTCTTTCTTGATGATAAATCGCAGGTCCAAATGATCTTCCAAAACTTTGCTAGGAAGGCCCAAAATCAGTTTGACGTGAAGATCAAGAAGGTTCGGAGTGACAACGGAACGGAGTTTAAGAACGCAAATGTGGACACCTTTCTTGACGAAGAAGGGATTTCACACGAGTTCTCGGCTACACACACCTCAACAAAATGGAGTTGTTGAGAGAAAGAACCGGACTCTCATCGAAATGGCGAGAATGATGCTTGATGAGTATAAGACGCCGAAACACTTTTGGGCAGAAGCGGTTGAGACGGCTTGTCATGCAACAAATCGCTTGTATCTTCACAAGCTACTCGGCAAGACGGCATACGAGCTCCTCACCGGTAACAAACCCCAAGTTGGATACTTTTGAGTATTCGGCGCAAAGTGCTACATTCTTGATAAGCATCGTCGTTCAAAGTTTGCTCCTAAATCTCATGAAGGTTTCCTACTTGGTTATGGCTCAAACTCTCACACTTACCGTGTCTACAACAATTTCACCCGAAAGGTTGAAGAGACGGTAGATGTGAAGTTTGATGAATCTAATGGCTCACAAGTAGAGCAATTACCAATTGATGTAGGAGACAAAGACCCTTCAAAAGCAATCCAAGACTTGTCTATTGGCAAAATTCGTCCAACGGAGGTGAAGGAGAATACCTCGTCCGTCCAAGTGGAAGCTTCTACTTCACGACAAGGTGAACCAAGAATTGACACGGAAGCATCCACAAGTGGGACACACCAAGATGAAGAAAACGAGGAAACGCATCAAGACGAACATCAACAACCTCCTTCTCCACCACGACAAGAGAACAACAACGTCAACAATGAAGAAGACCAAGAAGATGAACAAGATGAAGAAGATGTTCAACGAAGACCCAAGCAAAAGCTTTCACGAGTTCGAGCAAGAATTGCCAAAGATCATCCCGTCGAGCAAATCTACAATGATATCCAAACTGGGAGAATTACTCGCTCAAAAACTCGTTTAGCTAACTTTTGTGAAAACTATTCATTCATCTCTAGCATTGAACCTATGAAGGTTGAAGAAGCATTGGAAGATCCGGATTGGATAAACGCAATGCATGAAGAGCTACACAACTTTGAGAGAAACCAAGTTTGGACATTGGTTGAGAAGCCCGACAACAACCACAACATCATTGGTACCAAATGGGTGTTTCACAACAAGTAAGATGAAGATGGACAAGTGGTTCGCAACAAAGCACGTCTCGTTGCCCAAGGGTACACACAAGTCGAAGGTATGGACTATGGTGAGACATATGCTCCCGTTGCTAGACTCGAGTCCATTAGCATCTTACTTGCCTATGCTAATCACCATAATATCACCTTGTACCAAATGGACATTAAAAGTTCTTTTCTAAATGGTGAAATAGAGGAGGAAGTTTATGTCAAACAACCTCCCGGCTTTGTCAATCCTAAGAAACCTAATCATGTTTACAAACTTCACAAAGCTCTTTATGGTCTTAAACAAGCTCCTAGAGCATGGTATAAATGCTTGACCAAGTTCCTTATTGCAAGTGGTTTTGAAATTGGAAAAATTGATTCCACACTTTTTACTAAAAGGGTTAATGGAGAACTATTTGTATGCCAAATTTACGTTGATGATATTATATTTGGTTCAACTAACCCTCGTTTTAGTGAAAAGTTTGGAAAGCTAATGTCGGAGAAGTTTGAGATGTCTATGATGAGTGAACTCAAATTCTTTCTCGGTTTGCAAATCAAGCAAACTAAGAAAGGTACATTTGTATCTCAAATGAAGTACACCAAAGACTTATTCAAGAAGTTCAATATGCAAGAATGCAAAGGTATGTCTACACCCATGCCTACTAGTGGACATAATGACTTGACCAAAGATGGTGAACCGGTTGATCAAAAGGTTTATCGCTCTATGATTGGTTCATTGTTATACCTATGTGCCTCACGTCCCGATATTATGCTAAGTGTGTGCATGTGTGCACGATATCAAGCTGCTCCTAGAGAATGTCATCTTAAGGCCGTGAAAAGGATAGTGAGATACTTAATTCATACACCAAATTTTGGCATTTGGTATCCTAAGAGGTCCTCTTTTGATCTTGTTGGCTATTTCGACTCGGATTATGCCGGAGACAAGGTTGATAGAAAGTCCACTTCGGGTACTTGTCAATTTCTTGGTAGATCTCTTGTGTCTTGGTCCTCCAAGAAACAAAACTCGGTATCCTTATCTACCGCTGAAGCGGAATACATTGCCGCTGGTTCATGTTGTGCTCAATTACTTTGGATGACCCAAACTCTTAAAGATTATGGGGTCTATGTGAAACATGTTCCATTGCTTTGTGACAATGAAAGTGCTATCAAAATTGGTCATAATCCTATGCAACATTCTCGAACTAAGCATATTGAAGTTCGTCATCATTTCATTCGAGATCATGTTGCTAAGGGTGACATTGATCTTAAGCATGTTCGCACCGATAAGCAATTAGCGGATATATTCACTAAACCACTTGATGAGAAAGTGTTTTGCAGGTTGAGAGGAGAATTGAACATCATTGATGCTTCGAACTTTGAATAGAAACTCCATTGGATACATGCAAGACATGAGCTTATGGCTAATCCATGATATATCTCTTATGACGACTATCTTATGTCTTGGATATATTTGTATCTTGCATGTTATCTAACCCATGTAGGTACTTGGTTGAATCTAATTCTATGAGATTGCAACTCACTCACGTCTTGAGCAATCTCTACATCACCAAGTCTCTACACAACGGTGGTTGACGATAAGGAAGCACGAAACCATTTGAACATATCCTTTGACAAATTCTATGTTGAGCTTCATGATTGTCATTTTTGGATATACAAGTGCTTTTCC
Organism: Aegilops umbellulata; assembly: GCA_032464435.1. NCBI lineage: Eukaryota > Viridiplantae > Streptophyta > Magnoliopsida > Poales > Poaceae > Aegilops > Aegilops umbellulata. The sequence continues at coordinate 547,353,704 of CP136057.1, forward strand.
TTGCAAGAACTAACCCGTGTAGGTAGATGAACTCAAATTCCAAGGGGTGCCCCAACTCATGATGAGCTACATCAACTTCGAGCACCCACACAAGTTCAACTACATGAGCAAGATCCACACCACCACCCAAGGTACGTTGTTCCATCTTAGAGAAGCTTTACTCCAAGTCATGAGTTAAAGCAACTCCACAAGATGTGAATACATCAAGATGCTTAAACGAAAAATGGTAACCCCATTTTGAGCTTAAATGATGAGTATGACCTATGATCAAGTGTTCTCACTTGACTCCTACGTTAATATACTCTAACATAGGTGACTATGTTACCGCCCAATTCTAGATGAAATTCTCTTGTGTTCTTTTGTTATTGCATTTGTCCCTTGCATATTTGTTTCCCTCTTTTTCAAAAAAAAACTTCATCTAGAAACTTTCATTCTTTTCTTTTTGATTCTTGTTCTGCATATTTCTGCATCAAATTCCTTGCAAATCTTTCAGCTAATTCATTGCAAATCTTTGTGAGATCTTACTTGACTAGTGAGCTGAGGTGACAAGAGTTTTCTTTGTGATGAACTCAGTTTCACCGATTTGTAATTTTCGGTCCAACCGAATCCCTTCGGTACCACCGAAACATGCCACTCGGTGTCACCGATTTCGCAACAGGAAAAACAGTTTGCCACTTATTATGTATTTATTCTGATCCAGCTCCACTCAATGAATCTTATCCTCTACAAGCATCACAGTTTTATCCACTGCTTTGTGCTGAGTCTCAAGGACCAAACCTATTCGACGGATTCCAGAAAAACCTTCTTGGAAATTGATGTCAAAGGGGGAGAGAGAGATCACATCAAAGCTTATCACCTACAAAGGAGAAAGTATTAAGGGGGAGAGAATACTCAAGGATCCACCTACAAAGGAGAAAGTATTAAGGGGGAGAGAATACTCAAGGATTCCAAATATTAAGGGGGAGAAAGAAATCTCCAGGGGGAGAGAATACTCAAAGATCCTAGATGCTTGATGTTCAAGAGGAGAGACGCCACATGTATTTTTGGGGGAAAGACATGTTCATATGTGCTGATTTACATTAAGTTCTATTCATTCATATCTTTCAGCTCTGATTTTCTGTTCCCTATCTTCTCCCAATATCCCATGTCAGATTCAGGGGAGCAAGACATCTAAGGGAAAGACATCACTCAAATTCATTGCATATCTTTACTCTTGGGGACATGTCTAATCCAAGTGGTACCTTGTACTCACTATCTACATGTCATCACAGTCTTGGTATTCTTGTGGTTTCTTTTGGTTTGCTCTGGCTAGTGGATGTACCTGTGTTATCTAACCTTGTTTGTGCAGGTTCATTCCATCCTAAGCCAACTTAAGACTACAAGGTAAGTATATGCATCAGAATCATGAGTATGAGGAATTCTTGCTTTTGTACATATTGTTTGCAAGAAGGACTCATAAGCATGAAGGTACTTCTCTGAATAATAATCTTTTGTTCTGATGCATATGGCCAAGATACATGTAACACATTGCCTACTCTGTCGTGATTATGCTCTCACATGCTTCTATATTTTGTATTCACATGATTGCATACATGTAGGGGGAGCCTATGTTTGTTACATGTTCTTACAAAGCTTTACTTGCTATTCTTTGTATCTTTATCTAAAGCTTTGATGTATGTTGCCATCAATTACCAAAAAGGGGGAGATTGAAAGCACAAGTGCTCTCCAGGTGGTTTTGGTAATTAATGTCAACATATCTCTTGTTGGACTAACACTTTTATCTAGTATATTTCAGATAAGTTCAACAATGGAGTGGCATGGACTAAAGGTTGTCGGAACTCCTTCAAGATGCTAAGGACAAAGGATTGGCTAAAGCTTCAAGCTCAAGACTCTTCATTTTACACTTTTAGTGATCCAAGATCACATTGAGTCCATAGGAAAAGCCAATACTATCAAGGAGGGATGAGGTGTTGCTTAATGAGCCTTTTGCTCCATGTGCTTGATGATATGCTCCAAAACCCTCAGCTACTTTCCCACTTCCACATATGACCTAAACCCAAAGTCAAACTCTGACCTACCGATTCTTTCTATCCGGCGCCACCGAGTTTCACATGTCATAAGCCATTGCCAAACCCTAGCAAATCGGTTCTACTGATAGGGATCTCGGTCTCACCGAGATGGGATTGCAATCTCACTGTGTATGTCCATTGTCAAAATCAGTCTCACCGATTTTAGGCAATCGGTACTACCGAGATTACAATGCAAACTCTCTGGTTAACTCATTACCAAAATCGGTCTCACCAAGTTTAGTAATCGGTCCCACCGAGTTTGCCTGACCAACTCTCTTGTTAGCTTATTACCAAAATCGGTCTCACCGAGTTTGTGTAATCGGTCTCACCGAGATTACGTTATGCCCTAACCCTAACCATATCGGTCCTACCGAGTTGCATGTCAGTCCCACCGAAAATCTCTAACGGTCACTAGGTTTACTATTTCGGTCCGACCGAGTTTGTTGATTCGGTCCCACCGAGATTGGTAAATTGTGTGTAACGGTTGGATTTTGTGTGGAGGCTATATATACCCCTCCACCTCGTCTTCATTCAAAAAGAGAGCCATCAGAACACATCTACACTTCCAACTCATATGTTCTGAGAGAGAACTTCCTACCCTTGTGTTGAGGCCAAGATATTCCATTCCTACCATATGAATCTTGATCTCTAGCCTTCCCCAAGTTGCTTTCCACTCAAATCTTCTTTCCACCAAATCCAAATCCTGTGAGAGAGAGTTCAGTGTTGGGGAGACTATCATTTTGAAGCACAAGAGCAAGGAGTTCATCATCAACACACCATTTGTTACTTCTTGGAGAGTGGTGTCTCCTAGATTGGCTAGGTGTCACTTGGGAGCCTCCGACAAGATTGTGGAGTTGAACCAAGGAGTTTGTAAGGGCAAGGAGATCGCCTACTTCGTGAAGATCTACCGCTAGTGAGGCAAGTCCTTCGTGGGCGATGGCCATGGTGGGATAGACAAGGTTGCTTCTTCGTGGACCCTTCGTGGGTGGAGCCCTCCGTGGACTCGCGCAACCGTTACCCTTCGTGGGTTGAAGTCTCCATCAACGTGGATGTAGGATAGCACCACCTATCTGAACCACGGGAAAAACATGTGTGTCTCCAATTGCGTTTGAATTCTCCAAACCCTTCCCTTTACATTCTTGCAATTTGCATGCTTTACATTCCGCTGCTCATATACTCTTTGCATGCTTGCTTGATATGTATTGTGTATGTTGAAATTGTGCCTAAAACTCCACTCAAACCGAAAAGCTTAAAAATAGCAACTTTGGCACTAAGTGTCTAATCACCCCCCCTCTAGACACACTTACTTCTAGATCCTACAGATTCCCCTCGTTTTCCCGTTTGACATGTGCCCTTCTACCCCAATTGTTCGTCGTAGATCGAGCTCCTGAGAGCTTCCGCGTACGTGTGTGCGTGCATGCTCTAAGCTGTTGCTGCTCCTTACATGCTGCTACTGCTGCGGCTCCTGCGTACCGCTGCTACTCAACCACTGTTGTTGTACGCTGTTGCTGCTGCCTTCCGCGTCCGCTGCCGCTCCCCTGCGCGCTCGCCGTCCGCACATGGCTGTGCCCGCGCCCCGCCCGCGACACTGCCGCTGCTCCTCACCGCGATCGCGTCCTGCACGTCCGGTCCTCGCGCCACACCTCTGTGAACCGGCGCACCGTTCGCCTCTACCGCCCCGTCGCCTACCGCCTTCCCGCATGCGTGCTGCGTGCTGCTTGCTGTGCGTGCTGCTGTGCTGTTGCTCTCCTGTACTGCTGCTTGCTCTACTACCGCTTCTCTGCCTAAAACTACTAATGCTACCTGCTGCCTCCTGTTCTTGCCTTTTGCTACTGCTTTTGGCCATGGCCGAGTGCCCCTATGTGATGCATGTACATGCACAGCCGCAAGGCTGGCTATGCCTATGGCCGGCCATGTACAGATTAGATTAGGGACTAATCATTCTAGTTAGGTTAGTTGCTACACTATGACATATGGGCTCCATTTTATTAAGTTAGTTTTATTTATTAGATTAGATATAGCTTTATGACATGTGGGCCACCACCCCCCTTTTGACCATTCAATTTGACTTGGTCAACTCGAATTAAAACAAAACCAGAAATTTTAGAATATTGTTCAAACATTGAAAAATCATAGAAATTAAACCGTCACTCGGATGAAAATGTTTTCTACATGAAAGTTGCTCAGAAAAATCCAACGAATCCGAATATGCGGTCCGTTCATCTGTCACATGCCCCTAGCATGCTGAACATGGAACTTTCCCCCTCCGGTCATCTGTTTGACACAGGTCCGGTACCGGGAGAACATTCCCGGTTGACTTTCCCCTGCGTCGGTATCGTGTAGCACCGCGTTAGAACACGTCTAGCTCTGTCTATTGTCTAGTTATGCACTTGCTTGCTATGTATTTACTGTTTCTCCCCCCTCTTCTCTTCGGTAGACCCCGTGACGATGCTGATGCCCCTGTGATCGACTACGTCACCGACGACCCCTCCTTCTCGTGTGAGCAACCAGGCAAGCCCCCCTTTGATCATCCCGATATTGCCCATTCCATTCTCTCAAGCTTACATTAGATTTTGCTACTGTTATTGATTGCTCCTATTCTGATGCATAGCCTACTTTTGTATATGGTGTTGTACCTTACCTGCTTATCCTAAACTGCTTAGTATAGGTTGGTTAGTGATCCATCAGTAACCCCCACCTTGTCCTTGTTGCCCATGCTTCATCATTGAAGACCCGATCAACGGGACCGAAGACCAAGCCCCGGCACCGCACATCACTTTCCCCTTAGTTGCTCGACACTACTGGGTTACTATCGAGTGCCGAGGGTGAGACCTCTACAACACTTCTGATGTTAACCCTGTAGTGTAGATATTCGGTCGTGGTCATCGAGGGTGATTCCGCCTTAACCACTTCGTGGTCATCGAGGGTGAGTCCGCCTTAACCACTTCCGATATGACTTTGTTGTGCAACCCCTCAAGTGTGAACCTCGGGGGTGATTCCTCTTACGTTCACCTTGATGATTACATGGAGTGGAATTTACCGGGGGTGATTCCTCGGGTTTTTCCCCTTGATGTTTGGACACACGGTTATTTTGGTTACTATGACTTTACACTGAACCATGTTACTAAAGACGGGCCGACCCTGAGGGGTACCTGCGCGAGCTTAATTGCGAGTGATGTGGAGTCGGGTTGACCTGGAAGGTGCTCGCGAGATAATTACGAGGCGTGGCCGGGCATTCCTAGCCCTTGCCACAAGTCCTCGAGACGGGGCAACGGGGTCACATCTTTCATGAGTCTCTGCTTGTTACCGCGTGCTCCTAATCCACTACGATTTGGATATTTGATCCGAGGGGCCTCTGGCCTGATAGAACTAACCATCACGTGGGCATAGTATGGGCGCTCTGCGTCGTATACATCAGCCGAAGCTTAATAGATGTCAGCGACTGAGCGGCGCGCGCCAGGTTGGACTGGTAAGCTCCTGCCTTTTTAGGGAGGTAGCTACGTCTACTCACCGGCCGCGTACGCAACATGCTGGAGTTCCCGGGGCGATGGCCCATGACCCCTGGGGGCATAGGTTTAGTCCGGCGTGCTGGCCTCACTATTAAGCCTAGGTCGGGTTGCGGCGTACTGTTTGGCCGAGGCCGGGCATGACCCAGGAAAGTCTGACCGGCCGGAGTTAATCGAGCGTGGCGGGTAAGTTGGTGCTCCCCTGCAGGGAAGAAAACATCTATCAATAGCCTGTCCTACGGTAACGAACACTTGGAGTTGTATCCCGATCGATACAACTAGAACTGGATACTTGAGATGAGACTTGGATATGAGAAATGGATAGTATGGATCTAGGATTGCTTTCTCGCAGGGAGTCGAGAAAGGATCTCTGGCCGAGGTTGATAATGTTGGGGAACGTAGCAGAAATTTAAAATTTTCCTACGTGTCACCAAGATCTATCTATGGAGAAACCAGCAACGAGGGGAAAGAGAGTGCATCTACATGCCCTTGTAGATCGCTAAGCGGAAGCGTTCAAGTGAACGGGGTTGATGGAGTCGTACTCGTCGTGATCCAAATCACCGATGACCAAGTGCCGAACGGACGGCACCTCCGCGTTCAACACACGTACAACCCGGTGACGTCTCCCATGCCTTGATCCAGCAAGGAGAGAGGGAGAGGTTGAGGAAGACTCCATCCAGCAGCAACACAACGGCGTGGTGGTGGTGGAGGAGCGTGGCAATCCTGCAGGGCTTCGCCAAGCACCGCGGGAGAGGAGGAAGGAGAGATGCAGGGCTGCGCCATCGAGAGGTCAAAACTCCTATGTTGGCTGCCCCAAACCCTCAAGTATATATAGGGGGAGAGGGGAGGCTGCGCCCCCACCTAGGGTTCCACCCTAGGGGCGGCGGCCAGCCCCAAAACCCATCTAGGGTGCAGCCAAGTGGGGGAAGAGGGGAGACTTGCCCCCCAAGTTAGGTGGGTGCGCCCCCTTCCCCAAACCCTAGGCGCCTTGGGCCCTTGTGGGGGGGGGGGGTGCACCAGCCCACCTGGGGCTGGTCCCCTCCCACATGTGGCCCATGCAGCCCTCCGGGGCCGGTGGTCCCACTTGGTGGACCCCCGGGACCCTCCTGGTGGTCCCCGTACGTTACCGATAAAACCCGAAACTCTTTCGGTGACCAAAACAGGACTTCCCATATATAAATCTTTACCTCCGGACCATTCCGGAACTCCTCGTGACGTCCGGGATCTCATCCGGGACCCTGAACAACATTCGGTAACCACATACGAACTTCCTTAATAACCCTAGCGTCATCGAACCTTAAGTGTGTAGACCCTACGGGTTCGGGAGACATGCAGAGATGACCGAGACGTTCTCCGGTCAATAACCAACAGCGGGATCTGGATACCCATGTTGGCTCCCACATGTTCCACGATGATCTCATCGGATGAACCATGATGTCGAGGATTCGATCAATCCCGTATACAATTCCCTTTGTCTAGCGGTATAGTACTTGCCCGAGATTCGATCGTCGGTATGTCGATACCTTGTTCAATCTCGTTACCGGCAAGTCTCTTTACTCGTTCCGTAACACATCATCCCGTGATCAACTCCTTGGTCACATTGTGCACATTATGATGATGTCCTACCGAGTGGGCCCAGAGATACCTCTCCGTCACACGGAGTGACAAATCCAGTCTCGATTCGTGCCAACCCAACAGACACTTTCGGAGATACCCGTAGTGCACCTTTATAGCCACCCAGTTACATTGTGACGTTTGGCACACCCAAAGCACTCCTACGGTATCCGGGAGTTGCACAATCTCATGGTCTAAGGAAACGATACTTGACATTAGAAAAGCTTTAGCATACGAACTACATGATCTTGTGCTAGGCTTAGGATTGGGTCTTGTCCATCACATCATTCTCCTAATGATGTGATCCCATTATCAACGACATCCAATGTCCATGGTCAGGAAACCGTAACCATCTATTGATCAACGAGCTAGTCAACTAGAGGCTTACTAGGGACATGGTGTTGTCTATGTATCCACACATGTATCTGAGTTTCCTATCAATACAATTCTAGCATGGATAATAAACGATTATCATGAACAAGGAAATATAATAATGATCAATTTATTATTGCCTCTAGGGCATATTTCCAACAGTCTCCCACTTGCACTAGAGTCAATAATCTAGTTCACATCGATATGTGATTAACACTCAAGGTCACATCCCTATGTGACTAACACCCAAGAGTTCTGGGTTTGATCATGTTATGCTTGTGAGAGAGGTTATAGTCAACGGGTCTGAACCTTTCAGATCCGTGTGTGGTTTACAAATATCTATGTCATCTCCTAGATGCAGTTACCACGCTCTATTTGGTGCTATTCCAAATAACTGTTCTACTATACGAATCCAGTTTACTACTCAGAATAATCTGGATTAGTGTCAAAGCTTGCATCGGCGTAACCCTTTACGGCGAACTCTTTTACCACCTCCATAATCGAGAAAATTCCTTAGTCCACTAGTTACTAAGGATAACTTTGACCGTTGTCCTGTGATCCATTTCTAGATCACACTTGTACCCCTTGACTGACTCATGGTTTGGCACACTTCAGGTGCGGTACATAACATAGCATACTTTAGAGCCTACGACTAAAGCATAGGGGACGACCTTCGTCCTTTCTATTCTGCCGTGGTCATGTCTTGAGTCTTGCTCAACACTCACACCTTGTAACACAGCTGAGAACTCCTTCTTTGCTGATCTATTTTGAACTCCTTCAAAATCTTGTCGTGGTATGTGTTTGTTTGAAAGTACTATTAAGTGATTTTGATCTATCCTTATAGATCTTGATGCTCAATGTTTAAGTAGCTTAATCCAGGTTTTCCATTGAAAACACTTTTCAAATAACCCTATATGCTTTCCAGAAATTCTACATCATTTCTGATCAACAATATGTCAACAACATATACTCATCAGAAATTCTATAGTGCTCCCACTCACTTCTTTGGAAATACAAGTTTCTCATAAACTTTGTATAAACCCAAATATTTGATCATCTCATCAAAGCGTACATTCTAACTCCGAGATGCTTACTCCAGTCCTTAAAAGGATTGCTGGAGCTTTGCATACTTGTTAGCATCTTTCAGGATTGACAAAAATCTTCTGGTTGTATCACATACAACCTTTCCTCAAGAAAATCGTCGAGGAAACAATGTTTTGACATCCTATCTGCACAATTTCATAAATAATGCAGTAATCGCTAACATAATTCCAACAGACTCTTAGCATCGCTACGAGTGAGAAAGTCTCATCGCAGTCAACTCCTTGAACTTGTCGGAAAACATCTTAATGACAAGTCGAGCTTTCTTAATGGTGACATTTACCATCATTGTCCGTCTTCCTTTTAAAATCCATCTGTACTCAACAGCCTTACGACCATCGAGCCATTCTGCCAAAGTCTACACTTTGTTTTCATACATGGATCCTCTCTCGGATTTTATGGCCTCGAGCCATTCATCGGAATCCGGGCCCACCATCGCTTCTCCATAGCTCGTAGGTTCATTGTTGTCTAGCAACATGACTTCCAAGATAGGATTACGTACCACTCTGAAGTAGTACGCATCCTTGTCATCCTACGAGGTTTGGGAGTGACTTGATCCGAAGTCTCATGATCACTATCATAAGCTTCTACTTCAATTGGTGTAGGTGCCACACGAACAACTTCCTGTGCCCTGCTACACACTAGTTGAAGTGACGGTTCAACAACCTCATCAAGTCTCCACCATCCTCCCACTCAAGTCTTTCGAGAGAAACTTTTCCTCGAGAAAGGACCCGATTTGAGAAACAATCCCTATTGCTTTCGGATCTGAGACAGGAGGTATACCCAACTGTTTTGGGTGTCCTATGAAGATGCAGTTATCCGCTTTGGGTTCGAGCTTATCAGCCTGAAACTTTTTCATATAAGCGTCGCAGCCCCAAACTTTTAAGAAATGACGGCTTAGGTTTCTCTAAACCATAGTTCATACGGTGTCATCTCATCGGAATTACGTGGTTCCCTATTTAAAGTGAGTGCGGTTGTCTCCAATGCCTAACTCATGAACGATAGTGGTAATTCGATAAGAGACATCATGGTACGCACCATATCCAATAGGGTGCAACTATGATGTTCGGACACACCATCACACTATGGTGTTCCAGGCGGTATTAGTTGTGAAACAATTTCCACAGTGCCAAACTCGTAACTCAGATATTCATTTCTATGATCATATCATAGACATTTTATCCTCTTATCACGAAGATCTTCAACTTCATTCTGAAATTACTTGAACCATTCAATAATTCAGACTTGTGTTTCATCAAGTAAATATACTCAGTATCTACTCAAATCATCTGTGAAGTAAGAGCATAACGATATCCACTGCGTGCCTCATCACTCATTGGACTGTACACATCAAAATGTGTTACTTCCAACAAGTTGCTTTCTTGTTCCATTTTACTGAAACCGAAGCTTTGCCCATGTGGTATGATTTGCATGTCTCAAGCGATTCAAAATCAAGTGAGTCCAAACGGTCCATCTGCATGGAGTTTCTTCATGCGTACATACCAACAAACACGGTTCACATGTCTCAATCTTTTCAGAAATGAGTGAGTCCAAAGATCCATCAACATGGAGCTTCTTCATGCGTTTTATACCAATATGACTTACATGGCAGTGCCACAAGTAGGTGGTACTATCATTACTATCTTATATCTTTTGGCATGAACATGTGTATCACTATGATCGAGATTCACTAAACCATTCATTTTAGGTGCAAGACCATTGAAGGTATTATTCAAATAAATAGAGTAACCATTATTCGCCTTAAATGAATAACCGTATTGCGATAGACATAATCCAATCATGTCTATGCTCAACGCAAACACCAAATAACAATTATTTAGGTTTAACACCAATCTCGATGGTAGAGGGAGCGTGCGATGCTTGATCACATCAACCCTGGAAACACTTCCAACACATCTCGTCAGCTCACCTTTAGCTAGTCTTCGTTTATTCCGTAGCTTTTATTTCGAGTTACTAACACTTAGCAACCGAACCGGTATCTAATACCCTGATGCTACTAGGAGTACTAGTAAACTACACATTCACATAATGTATATCCAATATACTTCTATCGACAGCCTTCTCATCTACCAAGTATCTAAGGTAATTCTGCTCCAGTGGTTGTTCCCCTTATTACATAAGCACTCAGTCTCGGGTTTGGGTTTAACCTTGGGTTTCTCCACTAGAGCAGCAGCTGATTTGCCGTTTCATGAAGTATCCCTTCTTGCCCTTGCCCTTCTTGAAACTAGTGGTTTCACTAACCATCAACAATTGATGCTCCTTCTTGATTTCTACTTTCGCGGTGTCAAACATCGCGAATATTTCAAGGATCATCATATCTATCCCTGATATGTTATAGTTCATCACGAAGCTCTAGTAGCTTGGTGGCAATAACTTTGGAAAAACATCACTATCTTATCTGGAAGATTAACTCCCACTCAATTCAAGTGATTGTTGTACTCAGACAATCTGAGCACATGCTCAACGATTGAGCTTTTCTCCCTTAGTTTGCAGGCCAAGAAAATCGTCGGAGGTCTTATACCTCTTGACGTGGGCACGATCCTGAAATCCCAATTTCAGCCCTCGAAACATCTCATATGTTTCGCGACATTTCAAAAAATGTCTTCGGTGCTTCAATTCTAAACCATTTATCATTACCGAACTATCATGTAGTCATCAAAACGTGTATGTCAGATGTTCGCAACATCCACAGACCACGTTCGAGGTCCAGCACACCGAGCGGTGCATTAGGGACACAAGCCTTCTACTGTCCGCATAATTGCTACTATCAACTTTCAACTATATTTTCTCTAGGAACATATCTAAAACAGTAGAACTAAAGTGCGAGCTTACGACATAATTTGCAAAGACCTTTTGACTATGTTCAGGATAATTAAGTTCATCTTATGAACTCCCACTTAGATAGACATCCCTCTAGTCATCCAAGTGATTACATGATCCGAGTCAACTAGGCCGTGTCCGATCATCACATGAGACGGACTAGTCAACGTCGGTGAACATCTTCATGTTGATCGTATCTACCATACGACTCATGCTCGACCTTTCGGTCTTCTGTGTTCCGAGGCCATGTCTGTACATGCTAGGCTCGTCAAGTCAACCTAAGTGTTTGCATGTGTTCCGAGGCCATGTCTGTACATGCTAGGCTCGTCAACACCCGTTGTATTCGAACGTAAGAATCTATCACACCCGATCATCACGTGGTGCTTCGAAACGACGAACTTTCGCAACGGTGCACAGTTAGGGGGAACACTTTCTTGAAATTTTAATGAGGGATCATCTTATTTACTACCGTCGTTCTAAGCAAATAAGATGCAAAAACATGATAAACATCACATGCAATCAAATAGTGACATGATATGGCCATCATCACTTTGCTCCTTTCGATCTCCATCTTCGGGGCTCCATGATCATCATCGTCACCGGCATGACACCATGATCTTCATCATCATGATCTCCGTGAAGTTGTCTCATCAACTATTACTTCTACTACTATGGCTAACGGTTAGCAATAAAGTAAAGTAATTACATGACGTTTATGTTGACACGCAGGTCATAAATAAATTAAAGACAACTCCTATGGATCCTGCCGGTTGTCATACTCATCGACATGCAAGTCGTGATTCCTATTACAAGAACATGATCATCTCATACATCACATATATAATACATCACATCCTTTGGCCATATCACATCACATGGCATACCCTGCAAAAACAAGTTAGACGTCCTCTAATTGTTGTTTGCATACGTGGCTGCTATGGGTTTCTAGCAAGAACGTTTCTTACCTACGCAAAACCACAACGTGATATGTCAATTGCTATTTACCCTTCATAAGGACCCTTTTCATCGAATCCGATCCGACTAAAGTGGGAGAGACTGGCACCCGCTAGCCACCTTATGCAACTAGTGCATGTCAGTCGGTGGAACCTGTCTCACGTAAGTGTACGTGTAAGGTCGGTCCGGGCCGCTTCATCCCACAATGCCGCCGAATCAAGATTGACTAGTAACGGTAAGCATATTGAACAAAATCAACGCCCACAACTACTTTGTGTTCTACTCGTGCAAAGAATCTACGCAATAGACCTAGCTCATGATGCCACTGTTGGGGAACGTAGCAGAAATTTAAAATTTTCCTACGTGTCACCAAGATCTATCTATGGAGAAACCAACAACGAGGGGAAAGAGAGTGCATCTACATACCCTTGTAGATCGCTAAGCGGAAGCGTTCAAGTGAACGGGGTTGATGGAGTCGTACTCGTCGTGATCCAAATCACCGATGACCAAGTGCCGAACGGACGGCACCTCCGCGTTCAACACACGTACAGCCCGGTGACGTCTCCCATGCCTTGATCCAGCAAGGAGAGAGGGAGAGGTTGAGGAAGACTCCATCCAGCAGCAGCACAACGGCGTGGTGGTGGTGGAGGAGCGTGGCAATCCTGCAGGGCTTCGCCAAGCACCGCGGGAGAGGAGGAAGGAGAGATGCAGGGCTGCGCCATCGAGAGGTCAAAACTCCTATGTTGGCTGCCCCAAACCCTCAAGTATATATAGGGGGAGAGGGGAGGATGCGCCCCCACCTAGGGTTCCACCCTAGGGGCGGCGGCCAGCCCCAAAACCCATCTAGGGTGCGGCCAAGGGGGGAAGAGGGGAGACTTGCCCCCCAAGTTAGGTGGGTGCGCCCCCTTCCCCAAACCCTAGGCGCCTTGGGCCCTTGTGGGGGGCGCACCAGCCCACCTGGGGCTGGTACCCTCCCACATGTGGCCCATGCAGCCCTCCGGGGCCGGTGGTCCCACTTGGTGGACCCCCGGGACCCTCCTGGTGGTCCCGGTACGTTACCGATAAAACCCGAAACTCTTTCGGTGACCAAAACAGGACTTCCCATATATAAATCTTTACCTCCGGACCATTCTGGAACTCCTCGTGACATCCGGGATCTCATCCGGGACCCCGAACAACATTCGGTAACCACATACGAACTTCCTTAATAACCCTAGCGTCATCGAACCTTAAGTGTGTAGACCCTACGGGTTCGGGAGACATGCAGACATGACCGAGACATTCTCCGGTCAATAACCAACAGAGGGATCTGGATACCCATGTTGGCTCCCACATGTTCCACGATGATCTCATCGGATGAACCACGATGTCGAGGATTCGATCAATCCCGTATACAATTCCCTTTGTCTAGCGGTATAGTACTTGCCCGAGATTCGATCGTCGGTATGTTGATACCTTGTTCAATCTCGTTACCGGCAAGTCTCTTTACTCGTTCCGTAACACATCATCCCGTGATCAACTCCTTGATCACATTGTGCACATTATGATGATGTCCTACCGAGTGGGCCCAGAGATACCTCTCCGTCACACGGAGTGACAAATCCCAGTCTCGATTCGTGCCAACCCAACAGACACTTTCGGAGATACCCGTAGTGCACCTTTATAGCCACCCAGTTACGTTGTGACGTTTGGCACACCCAAAGCACTCCTACGGTATTCGGGAGTTGCACAATCTCATGGTCTAAGGAAACGATACTTGACATTAGAAAAGCTTTAGCATACGAACTACATGATCTTGTGCTAGGCTTAGGATTGGGTCTTGTCCATCACATCATTCTCCTAATGATGTGATCCCGTTATCAACGACATCCAATGTCCATGGTCAGGAAACCGTAACCATCTATTGATCAACGAGCTAGTCAACTAGAGGCTTACTAGGGACATGGTGTTGTCTATGTATCCACACATGTATCTGAGTTTCCTATCAATACAATTCTAGCATGGATAATAAACGATTATCATGAACAAGGAAATATAATAATAATCAATTTATTATTGCCTCTAGGGCATATTTCCAACAGATAACACTTCTACTACTTTACTTTATGCTACTCTACTCCCTCCTATTGCTGCAATATGGTGGTTTCCAGAAGATGCTAGTCTTTGATGGGACTAGGCCTTCTCTCTATTCTGGCATTTCTGCAGTCCAGTCCACATATACAGACCCTCTTTGATAATGTTGCATATTTAGTGTAGATCCTTGCTTGCGAGTACTTTGGATGAGTACTCACGGTTGCTTTGCTCCCCCTTTTCCCCCTTTCTTCTTCTTTCCGGTTGAATGCAACCAGATGTTGGAGCCCAAGAGCCAGATGCCACCGCCGATGCCTACTATGTGGAGACCGCCGATGACCAAGAGTAGTTAGGAGGCTCCCAGGCAGGAGGCCTTGCCTTTTCGATAGATGTTGCTTTTCTGCTAGCCTTCTTAAGGCAAACTTGTCTAACTTATGTCTGTACTCAGATATTGTTGCTTCCGCTAACTCTTGTGTATTCGAGCTTATGTATTCGAGCCCTCGAGGCCCCTGGCTTGTAATATAAAGCTTGTATTATTTTAATTTGTGTCTAGAGTTGTGTTGTGATATCTTCCCGTGAGTCCTTGATCTTGATCGTACACATTTGCGTGTATGATTAGTGTACGATTGAATCGAGGGCGTCACAAGTTGGTATTAGAGCCGACTGCCTGTAGGTAGCCCCCTTTCAAACTCCTTGGCCGAAGTTGAGTCTAGTCACTGGAAAACTTTTACTAACATTGGATGTGTGTCTTACGGGCCCACGTCGCCATTGGGTGGTATTAGGATCTTTTATTCCTCGTCTATACTCTGGGACTCTGATCTCTCGTCTTTTCGGGTTAAACATTTTACTAACTCTGACATTAAGCTCTCGTACGCACTTCCTCCCGGAGAGCCCCGACGTTACCGATGATCGCTTGGTTCGCTAGAAGATTCTCCAGATACTCCTCGATGTTTCCCGAGACCCTTGTGCCCTTCGCCATTGCAATTCCCTTCCACCGTCAAGCCCTATGGATAAATATATACAATTGCCATTCTTACATTCGTCCCCAATTGCTCTTGCTACTACAAGATACCCGGAACTTCTCCCTATTATTTCGAGAATCCATTGTGCCTGTTGCGTTGCAGCTCCTTTTCTGCCTGAATACATGTCCGAATAATTCCTCACACTTATCGAGGATTGTTCATTCCTAGTTATTCATGTGTTCCACAAAATACATCGAAATGTTGTTCGACCTTCCGAGAATCCTTTGCAACCTATTGCTTTGGAAAGTCTTGTGTGCCTGCATTATGGTTAATTCCATATTTCTAGTAATCTCCATTGACATCCTCTTTCAGTATCATTTCGAGTCCCTTGATCCTATATGTTGCGAAAGCTTGCAATCCTTAACCAGATCCTAGCATTCATCCTTCCGGCTCAGACGTCACTCTGAACTTGAGCTTGTTCTTGGCAAATCGAACCTTCATCGATTGTCGATCTATATCGATTCAACTCCATTATCTTTTGATCAGAGCCTTTGCTTCTGATCTTCTGATTCAAAAATTGTAATCCCTTTGTATTTAAGCTTCGAAGTTATCCAGGTATATCTATAACTCAAAGCCTTTGCATTCTTGCTTCTTCTGGTTGAGTATCGATACTCACATCGGATCCTATGTGGACTGCCAGATCCTTTGTTGGATCTTATCTGACAACGTCCTTCATGTTCAATAACCTTTTGGAGCCTTTCCTCAGATACATAATGCCTTTGGTAAATTGTATCCTCTGCCTTCTCAACCATGCTCTGCCTTTGAGCTTGTGTTATTTTACTCGTGGAGTTTGTGGTATATGTTCCCAAGATGCCCCTATGGGTTGAACCTATGCCTTCCTTAATCCATGCGAACCCGAGAGTTTTCAGGAGTCATACTCTTCTGGTGTTTTTCAGATAACATTTCAACACTACAACTTCATTGAACGCGAGAAGTGAATGAAAGGTTATGCATTGGAGAAGTGGGAGTCGACCTTGAACTTTGTGTTCATGCCCTTGGACCTAATGTGGATCTTATCATGGAAGCTTCTTGTGATATAATAATCCCCTTATTATAGGTTCATACGGTATCTATGTTTGGTCCTTTGCAACCGTGGTTCTGACCATGATTGTTCCCCCTTTAATTCCATTTCTCGGACAAGTTAAAGCACCTGTCTTCTGCAGATCAATGCATCTCCGCAACCTCTATTTTGATCTTCCTTCGAGTATTACCCTCCGGTACCTCGAGAATATCAAAGAACTTTGTTGCTTACTATGAGTCTTCATCTAGTATTGCTTCTCACCAATTTCAGATTTCCCCCGATATTTGAGTTATTAATCACTCGAGGACACCGATAAGTGAATCAGTTGAATCGATTCTGCAATTCGATTCTATAACTCTAAGTAATTTTCATTACTTACGAGTTTAATAATCCTTCTAGTCATTCCTAGCCTGGCCGGCTATGTCATTATCGTGCTAAATTTTAACTGTGCTACCTGGTCCTTCTTCCCGGAACAGAATTTTTTACAATGAGTTAAGATTATGTTGATCTTCCTCGTCATACCATTTCACCTTGGACAGCAAGCTTGCTATCGAGTTTGTGTCATACCCGTGGTTCCAATAACTTTTCGCTTCATCATTCCTTTGACTTGATGTCATCGCCGATCGATTACATCTTCCTGAAATCTCTCGACAATTGTGTCGTGCTCGTCAACATTTTGAGCTCTTCCAGCATATCAATCGAATTCGTGATGAGACATACCATCCTTGACCTTTGATGATTTGAGTTATCATCAACAACACCCGTGTCTTCTTTCCAACACATGTTTGATCATGTCTTGGTTATACCTTGGACTCCTTGCTATTCCTGCAATTGTTCCTTGAGTATTTCTTGTGAACTTCAACTCCAACCCCTACTTGTAACACCATGTTAATGCTACCCCGAAGCATGACTGCGGTATTCCGCATATAAACAAGAACATTAGAAGCACATTGTCGAATGTTTCTTGATCTATTATCCAAACACCGTTGTATGGGTAATATCATGGTTCTTCCCTCGCCCCCTTTATCTAAATGCTTTTGAACTTGCTGTCATATCATGTATATCCTGCTCCGCTTCCCCCTTGGGAAGGATATAGTCCCAATTCTTGTGTGTAAACACATTTTCCTTTCCAATGTTCTGATTAATCTAATGATCACCTTTTCTTTTCCATTGTTTTGTTTAAACTTTCTTGTGGTTTATGAGATCTAAGTAATAGTTCCCTGCTTACGAAAACACCTCGGTGTACAATTTGTCTATAAGACCCTGTTACTATTGTTGATGACATTCCGGTAACCACCGATGGATGCGAACCTTGCCGATTGGTCCGTGTCGGTGTACTAAAGTAGGGGTACCTTAGTACCCCTAACTTGTGCACGGGTAGTAGTAGCGTCCCGCGGCAAGGCCCGCCAGGGGAGCGACAAGAGTCTCCACGGCCCTTTCTGGGCCGGACGAAGGCCAAGTGATCGAGCCGAGAAGACCTGACCCCGGCAAGAGGAGCTTGCCGGGGGCGAGAAGGCGAGGTCCGGCAAGAGGAGCTTGCTGGGCCAAGGCGACAAGGCCCCGGCAAGAGGAGCTTGCCGGGACGACTAAGCCGAAGCACCAAGGCCCCGGCGGGAGGAGCTCGCCGGGACGGCCGAGCCAAGGCACACCAAGGGAAGCCCGCCGCGGCACTCCGCGCGCCTCGGCAAGGCCTGACGAGCGGCAAGCTCTCAGGTGCGGCAAGACAACCACCGCGTCAAGCCACTTGCCGCGGCAAACCACCACCTCAGGCATGCGCTCCAGCTCACCTGCCCACGCGTCACTCTGGAGCTTCCCCGGAGACACGTGGCGGGGCGCCGCGCAACCTGGGGCGCGCGCATGGCATGCGACGTTGGCAGAGTCGCCCCCGTGACAAGCGGAGGCGCCCCTAACGGTCCGCCTCGGCACTGTTCAGGCGATCCAGACGGGCATTTAATGCCTTTGTCTCCCACCGTCAGAGTTAGGTGCGATAGCACTGTGCGGCCACTGTTCGCACAGTTCCTTGCCATTTTTGCCCCCACCTGCGTCGCTACCTGTGGGGAACCCCTTAGCATATAAAAGGAGGCCCATGCGCACGTAGGGATGAAAAAGGAGAAGGCTAGAGAGACCAGAGACGGAGAGAAGGAGAACATCCAGTAGACCCTCGTCTACGTCCAGCTCCAACTTACTGTAGCTTCTTGCGCTCCAGAGAAAGAACTCCAATCAACCAGACATGCAGCAGTAGGGTTTTACGCATCCGTGCGGCCCGAAGCTGGGTAAAATCGTTGTGTGTGTGTGTGTCGCCTCGATCTGCTCTTCGTGCAACCTCCGCCCCCCGCAGAACCGACAAGGGGCTCCGTCCCCATAGGTGCTCGTGGAGGCTGATATCCCCCGACATCTTTGGCGCGCCAGGTAGGGGGTGTGTCGAGGTTGTGTGAACCAGGTCCGGCGTCCGCGCGAGCCAGACTCTCATTGTTTGCGCCGGCATGGCGCCGAAGAAGAAAGCTCCGGAGGCGACCGGTCCGTCAGCGCCGAACCCACTGCCCATGGAGCAGACGGGTGGTGGAGAGGACGCCGGCGGAGGAACGGGCGCCGTCGAACCAGTTCTTGGTCCCGCGACGTCCGAGCTCGCCCCGCGCCCCTCTCAGGAGGCGCGAAACCAGCAGCGTCATGGTACCCATGGTACCATACGCTCGCTGGACCCAGACCGTGCTGGTGGGTCCCAAGGCGCTCAGGACCAGCATGCGACCCAGCGTGCCGGAACGAGCGTCGCGCGGCTGCCTGGACCGGGTGCTGCTCCTTCTAACATAGTTAGGAGTTCGAGCACATCCCGCTCCTCGCGCCGTACGCCGCCTCTGCCCGCCACCCCAGCGGAAGCTCTCGCGCGGGCTCAGCTACTCCTAGACTACCCTCCAACGGCGGACAAGCTCGACGACTGGAGGGCAACCATCCAGAGCCTCATCGGTTTCGCTAACGGGGACACTCCGCGACAGCACAGCGCGTCGCAGCCGCGGCCAGTCACCCAGGCGAGAACCAATGGCGCCAAGAATGGCGGGGGCGCAACCACCGTGCACTCCCCGCCCCAGAAGCCGCGGTCGCCGACTCGCCGGGCCCACCTCGACAACGACTCCACCGCGTCGTCGAACCCGCGAACTCGCCGCGACCAATGCCAAGTCCTCCACGAACGGAGGGAAGAAGACGCTCGAACCCGCATCGAGCGCAGAAGAGAGGTGCGGCGTCAATCAGACCAGTGCGTTGAGCCCTCTGGAAACATGCCCGCACCGGGGGAACCAGGCGAACTGCCGTATTCGGTAGGCTGCCCCGCGTTCACCCGCGAGCTGCGGCAAGTCCAGTGGCCCAGCACGAAGAACTTCAAGCCCGACGTGCCCGAGAAGTACGACGGCAAGTCGCATCTGTCTGAGTTCCTCAGCATCTACACCATTGCGGTGCAGGCTGCCGGGGGACGGGACGATAAGATCCTTGCCAACTACTTCCCGCTGGTACTCAAGCCCAATGTCAGATCCTAGCTCATGCACTTGCCGGACGGCTCCATCTCCTCCTGGCCAGATCTATGCCATCAGTTCGTTGGCGCCTTCACGGGCGGCCACAAACCCCATGGCCAGGCGAGCGACCTTCATCTGCTTGTTCAGAAGGAGGGGGAGCCTTCGCGCAAGTTCATCCAGAGGTTCAGCCGTGTGCACTACAACATCCCAGACGTCCACCCCGCCGCGGTGATCAGCGCATTCCGTCAGAACGTGCGCAACCGCAGGATGCGGGAGGAGATGGCGATGTGCAAAATCAAGGAGGTCAGCGAGCTTTACGCCCTGGCCGACAAGTGTGCACGCGCTGAGGAGGGGAGGAAGCTCCCCGGAGAAAGTGTTGGAGAAGGAGGATCCGACAGTGAAGGTACCGCCCCGGCAAGGAGAGGCCGGCAGCGGAACGGCAAAAAGAAGAAAAACCCAGAGGTACTGGTTGTCGAGAAGTCCGGCAGCGAGGGCTCCGCCAAGAAAGCCCAGGCGGGAGGCCCCGGCAAGGAGATTGTCGGGTGCGCCAACTGCCGGGCGGTGGCCGCTGCCGATAAGCGAGACGGTACCGACAAGAAGTACTGCAAGATCCACCGTACCAGGGGCCACGACCTCCAGAGTTGCAAGCAAGTCGAGCGGCTCGTCGACCTGCAGAAGGCCGAGTACGCACGACGCGACAAAGAGAGAGCCCAAGCAGGTGGCGGGGGATCCGGCACGAAGCGCCCCGGCCCGGGGGAACGCCGCGGCAAGGACAAGAAGGGGCAAGCAGACAGACCTCCCCGGGGGCGCGACAAGAGCGAAGACGATGACGACGACGAAGACATGGAAGACCCCGAGACCAGCGAGCAGGAGTTTCAGAAAGCCACTGAGGTCTTGTGTGTGGACGGCGGTGCCTCCCTGCACGCTTCCCACCACCAGCTTAAACGGTGGGTGCGGGAGGTCAATGCAGCGGAGCCACCCGTCGAGTCACGCAGACCCCTGAGATGGTCCAGCACGCCTATCATCTTCGACATTGAGGACCACCCTGATCGCACAACCGCGGTCGGGTGCTTGCCGATGTTGGTTTCCCCAACGATCCGCAACCTCAAGGTCACTAAGATGCTAGTTGACGGCGGGGCCGGCTTGAATCTGATTTCCTCTGCTGTTCTGCGGAGACTCCAAGTTCCCGACAGCGAGCTCGAAGAAACCGGCACATTCCAAGGAATCAACCCGGGAAGGAGCAAGCCGAAGGGAAAGATCACGCTGCCGGTGACATTTGGCAGCGAGCTGAATTTCATGACTGAGAAGGTCACCTTTGACGTCGCCGACTTTCCGTTGCCTTACAACGGGATCCTCGGCCGACCAGCGCTCGCCAAGTTCATGGCGGCCTCCCACTACGCGTATAACATGCTCAAGATGCCTGGCCCGATAAGCGTCATTTCTGTCCCCGGCGACAAGAAGGATGCCCTTATCTGCGCCGACCAAATATACCGGGACGCAACAGCAGCAACGGCCCGCGGCCCGCTCGCCGCTGGAGCTTCCGGGGGAAAGAAGAAGTCCGGCAAATGCTCTGGCGCCCACTCCGGCAAGCGCGCCTCTTCGGAGTGCTGCGCTGCCGTCGAGGACGTGCCATCGAGCCCCGCCGGCAAGAAGACCAAGCCTGGCAAATGCTCTGGCGCCCACTCCGGCAAGCGCGCCTCTTCGGAGTGCTGCGCCGCTGTCGAGGACGTGCCATCGAGCCCCGCCGGCAAGAAGGCCAAGCCCGACGAATGCTCTAGCGCCCACTCCGGCAAGCGCGCCTCTTCGGAGTGCTGCGCCGCCGTCGAGGACGTGCCATCGAGCCCCGCCGGTAAGAAGGCCAAGCCCGGCGAATGCTCTGGTGCCCACTCCGGCAAGCGCGCCTCTTCGGAGCGCTGCGCTGCCGTTGAGGACGCACCATCGAGCCCCGCCGGTAAACACAAGGAGATGACGGCTGCTCCACCGGCGACCAAGAAGGTGCCCGCCAAGGAGGACGGCACTGGTGGTACCTTCACTACCAGTGCCCGTTGATGGAGGCTTACGTTGATGAAGTGAGGAAGCTGGAAGAGCGCTTTGACGGCCTGCAAATGCAATACGTTCCAAGAGCAGAAAACGACATCGCCGACGGCCTGTCAAAATGCGCCGCACTAAAGCTACCTGTGGAACCAGGGACTTTTGTGCTCAAGCTGACTCAGCCATTCGTGACACCATCGACTGGGCCAAGCAAGAAGAGAAAATCGGTCTCTGGTGACTATCTCCCGGCAGAGCTTCCCGAAGCCGCCGCCAAGAGAGTCCTCAAGATCGACGCCAAGAGTGCTGAGGAGCTGCCCGCTCCGGCAAGCCCCAGGGTTTGTCCCGACGAAGCAGGCGCTCCCGACAAGCCATGCCCCGGCAAGCTTGCCGGGGAACGTCAAGCTCCGGCTGAGCCCCAAGTCCTCGCCGTAGAAGCTGATGTTCCCGCAGCCGCCAACATGCCTTTGGTCCTCGTCGTCGAGCCACAGGCTCCGACGTGGGCACAACAGATCGTCCGTTTCCTCCAGACAGGAGAACTCCCCGAAGAACAAGAAGAAGCGGAAAGAGTAGCCCGGCAGTCCAGTATGTACCAGTTCGTCGACGACGCACTGTACAGAAGAGGACGCAATGGGGTGAAATTGAAGTGCATTTACCGGGAGGACGGACCGGAGCTGTTGGCGGAGATACACGGAGGCATATGTGGACACCACATTGGCGCTAGAGCACTTGCCGGCAAAGCGTTCCGGCAAGGTTTCTTCTGGCCCACAGCCCTCCAGGATGCAACTGCACAAGTAACCAAGTGTGAAGCGTGCCAGTTCCATTCCAAGAAGATACACCAGCCAGCTCAAGCTCTCCAGATGATCCCTTTGTCCTGGCCCTTCTCGGTCTAGGGGCTCGATATCCTCGGCCCCTTCCCCCGATCCGTCGGGGGCTTTGAGTACTTGTTCGTTGCCATCGACAAGTTTACAAAGTGGCCAGAAGTGGAACCGGTGAGGAAGGTGACTGCCCAGTCCGCGATCAAATTCTTCAGGTCGATTGTTTGCTGCTTCGGGATCCCCAACAGGATCATCACCGACAACGGTACGCAGTTCAAAAGCCACGCATTCATGCAGTACACCCAAAACCTCGGCACCAAGGTCTGCTTCGCTTCTGTTGCTCATCCCCGGAGCAACGGTCAAGCGGAAAGGGCCGACGCCGAGGTGCTGCGCGGGCTCAAGACCAGAAGTTTTGACAAGCTGCTCAAGCACGGACGGAACTGGATCGAGGAGCTGTCGGCGGTTCTTTGGTCGGTCAGAACGACGCCAAATCGAGCCACCGGCCAGACACCATTTGCTCTAGTCTATGGAGCAGAAGAAGTTACCCCCACGGAACTCGTATACGGGTCACCTCGAGTGCTCGCTTATGATGAGCTTGAGCAAGAGCGGTCGCGTGAAGATGACGCACTGCTCCTCGAGGAGGATCGTCTCCAGGCTGCTGTGCGATCCGCTCGCTACCAGCAAGCTCTGCGTCGCTATCATAGCCGCAAAGTTAAAGCCAGGAGCCTCGAGGAAGGCGATCTTGTTCTTCGGCGTGTTCAGTCGGCCAAGATACACAACAAGTTGACGCCGAAGTGGGAAGGCCCTTACCGGGTGAAACGAGTCACGAGGCCCGGCGCCGTCCGCCTCTAGACCGAAGATGGTACTCCGGTGAGCAATTCCTGGAACATTGAGCATCTTCGCAAGTTTTACCCGTAAGGCGCGGTTGTCGGACCCCGTCCGGCAACCAACTCTTTGTGCAAAAGTCTTGCCGCAGTTGCATGTAATCCTTTGTACAAAGCCAGGCGCAGACCCTGGCCGCAATGAAGCACTGGCGCCCCCAAGTTTTAGCATGCATGCTGAGTCGAGTCTCGTCCTTGGTTAGGGTTGATAGTGCCTAACAGTCGCTAACCCCTAACTTAGAGGTCGAGTCCGCGTCTTTTTCCCGTCCTTTCCCTTTGGCCCGCAGGAGTTGCATACCCTTGCCGAGCCGCTCAAGGACGAAGAAGAGGAGAAGGGCGAGCCAGCACCCGCGCCCCGGCAAGCCAGAGTTGCCGGGGGCGGCAACCTCAGATAAGTCTTTACATCCCTTATCATGCATTCTCTCGTAAGCTGCGGAATGCGAAAACCTTGCTTCCTCCTAAAAGCTGTCGTGCTCTCTTAAGCGACAAACCCCGGAGCGCGTTCCCGGGGCCCGCTTCTGATAGTAGCCGCGGCGGCAAGAGGAGGAAGCAAGGGGCCAGAACCCGCCTTCTCCCTGCCTCCGCCAAGAGCGTGAGGAGGGCCAAGGGGCGCGGGGAGACGGCAGGGTCCGTTGCCGGGCGGGGAAGTGTCTATCCTAACGATGCAAAGGGTTCTCTCCTTGCCGCGGGATGTACCCGCGAGACAAATGGTCCGGCAAACACTCCCTTTTCATTAAAAACATTCCACTCAGGTACAGCTCAGAGAGAATGAAAAACATGAAAGATGGGATTACAAGATTTAAATACAATTAAGGCCCAAGGGCTTACAAGATAAAAAGAGATAAGGTGCCCGTAATCCCTTTCTTGTCTCTCTCCTCCGGAGGTAGGGCAAGGAGGCGAGAAGGGCAAAAGGGGCGCCTAGACGAGCTACGGGTGGCAGAAGGCGCCAAGAGAGCATCCGGGGCTCCGCCCCGGGGCTCCGGAGGCCGGATGGAGACGGCGACGCCGGAGGCGGAGCTCGAGAAGGAGGCTGCAGGACGTCAACACGCTGTTGAGGGCATCTAGCCCTTGTACTCCGAGTTGACGGCCTTGCCGCCAGCCTCTTCCGCAGCCTCGCCACTCCGGCCGCCCGAGAAGACGAAGCCCCGGCAAGAGGAGCTTGCCGGGCCGGAGAGAAGACCCCGGTGGTCGTCGCCGCGAGCAGGGGTGGTGACGGCGTCTGGGGCGAGGTTGGAAGACGAGGCAGCGGCCTTGCCGCTCGCCCTCTTCCTCTTCCGCATCCTCCCTATGCCAGCCGCCCAAGGAGACGACCCCAGGGAGTTCACGGCGCCAGCGACGCGGACGATGGGGGCCGTCGGTGCCACGCGGAGCTGCGACCGGCACCTAGTCGGACCCGTCATCCCGGCGGCCGCTCCCCTCGTCGTCGCTGTCGCTCCCCTCCTCATCACTCTCGCTCGAGGAGGAGCCTTCGCTGTCGGAGGAGCTATCCACGCAGCACCGGGCCCGGGTGCCGAGGTCCCCGAAGGCCTTGACGGAGAGGAGATCACCCTCCATCAGCTTAAAATGGAGGGTGAACCCCTCCATCAAGCTGTGGATCCGGGCGAACGTCTTCCACCCTCGGCCAAGACACACCACGCCGGGGGCTCGGGATTCGACGTGGACTCGCGTACCACTGATCCCGCAGCCCCTCATGCGCAGTCTCAGCGTCTCGTGTTGTTCCGCCTCCAAGACGTTCGCGAAGGGAGCCGGGAGGCGGAGGCGACGGCGAGGCGCCCGGCGCAGCCTGATGATGAACTCGCAGGGGTCATCCCCGAGATGAACCGCCGGGGGAAGCGGAGCCTCCGGCGGAGGCGAGGCCGGCGCGCTGCCCCGCCCGCCTCGAGCGCCTCGGCCCCGTCCACGGCCTCGTCCACGACCTCGCCCCCTCCCCCTTCCCCTTACGGTTGGCTCCGCCGCCGCGGGTGCAAGGGGAGGAGGGGCGCGCTGCCTGGCGGCAACCCTTGCCGCCACCGAAGAAGGACCAGGGTTCCCTTCCTCCATGACAGTTGGGGAAAGGGACCAGGGCTCTAAGAGAAGAAAGAAGGAAGGAGTGCGGACCCTCGTCATCCCCTTCCGCTCCTTATAAAGGGGCGGAGTGGGGGCTCGGCCGCCCCGCCCAACCAATCAAAGCAGAGGAAGGGCAGGCGACGGGGCCGACCCTCTACTTCGACCCGCGTCGGCCCGGCTTCCTGCCTCCACCACCGCGACCCCAAGCGCATGGAGGACGCGTGGCGGGCGAGCAGGGCCGAGGCGACAGATGAGGCGACCTCTCCCCCCCCACTCGAAAGTGGGGGCGGACGTCTCGCCTTTCCAGATGAAGGAATCGTGCCCGACGTGACGCATGCCTGCGGGCCTCAAGCCCCGCGCACGCCACCCACGTCACGCACGTCTCGCACGCCTCGCCCCCCACGACGCCGCGATAAGCACGCGCCAATTGGGGAGGGCGCGACGGACGCGGAGTTAAGGAGCAGCGCAACCCAGGCCACGCGTGCCCGTGCACTGTTAGGGCCTGGCCCAACAACGCTCGGCACCGTGTATGGCCCAGACCCGGGGGCTCCTGTCGGTGTACTAAAGTAGGGGTACCTTAGTACCCCGAACTTGTGCATGGGCAGTAGTAGCGTCCCGCGGCAAGGCCCGCTAGGGGAGCGACAAGAGTCTCCATGGCCCTTTCTGGGCCGGACGAAGGCCAAATGATCGACCCGAGAAGACCTAACCCCGGCAAGAGGAGCTTGCCTGGGGCGACAAGGCGAGGTCCGGCAAGAGGAGCTTGCCGGCCCAAGGCGACAAGGCCCCGGCAAGAGGAGCTTGCCGGGACGACTAAGCCGAAGCACCAAGGCCCCGGCGGGAGGAGCTCGCCGGGACGGCCGAGCCAAGGCACACCAAGGGAAGCCTGCCGCGGCGCTCCGCGCGCCTCGGCAAGGCCTGACGAGCGGCAAGCTCTCAGGTGCGGCAAGACAACCACCGCGTCAAGCCACTTGCCGCGGCAAACCACCACCTCAGGCATGCGCTCCAGCTCACCTGCCCACGCGTCACTCTGGAGCTTCCCCGGAGACACGTGGCGGGGCGCCGCGCAACCTGGGGCGCGCGCATGGCATGCGACGTTGGCAGAGTCGCCCCCGTGACAAGCGGAGGCGCCCCTAACGGTCCGCCTCGGCACTGTTCAGGCGATCCAGACGGGCATTTAATGCCTTTGTCTCCCACCGTCAGAGTTAGGTGCGATAGCACTGTGCGGCCACTGTTCGCACAGTTCCTTGCCATTTTTGCCCCCACCTGCGTCGCTACCTGTGGGGAACCCCTTAGCATATAAAAGGAGGCCCATGCGCACGTAGGGATGAAAAAGGAGAAGGCTAGAGAGACCAGAGACGGAGAGAAGGAGAACATCCAGTAGACCCTCGTCTACGTCCAGCTCCAACTTACTGTAGCTTCTTGCGCTCCAGAGAAAGAACTCCAATCAACCAGACATGCAGCAGTAGGGTTTTACGCATCCGTGCGGCCCGAAGCTGGGTAAAATCGTTGTGTGTGTGTGTCGCCTCGATCTGCTCTTCGTGCAACCTCCGCCCCCCGCCGAACCGACAAGGGGCTCCGTCCCCATAGGTGCTCGTGGAGGCTGATATCCCCCGACAGTCCGCCTTGTTCAACGAGCAGGAATATGGTTCTCTTCGTCCCTCGCCCTTGGTACCAACGTGGTTGCCAACATAACTGACAGACTGTCATCCGACAAAGCTTGCTATAATAACCGTGTAACATGTCACCGCTCTTTCTACTTTTAACCCACATGGTGGGCCCATAACCCACAGTTCCACAAGATCGAAGCCTGACTCTCCTGTACAACCTTGATGCCGAAGTATCTTATGCTCTTGGCTTTGTGTGTTATCACGAGCTACCCTCCAAGAGATGATCTATTCCCGATGCTCTGAACCCCTTCTCACACTCTGTTCAGGTATCGATCGTTTGTCCATTCTCTAGAAACTTCTTATTGTACCTTCATATTTTGCTCTCGGCGTTTTATTAAATTTCAACTCGAGAGATACTTCTGTCACGTTCCCTGCATTGTTCACCAGACAATTAACCCTATAAGGGTCAGTTCACCTGAAGTTACTCTTTACTTCCCCACTTAAATCTCGGGACAAGATTTCTTGTAGTGGAGGATATTTGTAACATCCCCAGCATCACACTATAGTAATATCCCCCTAATGAAGGTCATGTCATCATGATCATCATGCCAAAATGCCACTTGTCCAAAATCTGCTTCAAATTCAAATTCAAATTGCATGTTAAATATTTGCTTCTTCTTTGATGCAAATAAAATAGTTCATCCTATGGCAAATAATCCCTAGATATTTGTCATGTTGAAGCCAACATTTTTGGAATTCTCAAATTGCCCCTGGGAATTCATTATCTGGTCCAACAGTATTTAAGATGTCCTTTTCATTTTCTAAAATGCTTGGCAACTCCTGATGGGAACATACTTTTTGTAGCAATGCCCAATAATTGTTTAAAATTGTTTTGGACGGTGGCATATTTTTGCAAAGTCATTTGTGGCTAAAGGAAAATGAAAAAGCTACTAGAGAAAGAAAACAAAAGAAAAGAAAGGTATAAAACTAATAGCCTCACTGTACACTCTAGCCCACTTGCTACAGTGGAGGCCCAGCTATCCCGGTGCCTCCTTCTCCCTCTGTTCACCCGAGGCTCCGTGGACGGGCGCGGCGCGTCCATGGCCGGGATGGCCACGTGTCGGTCATCCCGCGGCTTCCCCCGGTGGATAAGGCCCCCCTCATCGTCTCCCCCAGAAACCCTAGCACCTCCTCCCTCAGATCCCCTTCCTCTCGCTCTCTCTGTGCGAGAACTCGCGCCCGAGACCTCATCACCGCGCCCTCGTCGATCCCACGGCCGCCGTGCTCCCCTGCGCTTGGGAGGTTGTCCATGAGCTTCACCGCCGTCGTCTCTTTCGCCTACGTGCATCGAATCGAGCAGGGAGGCCCGGTATGCTCCTCCCCGCGTGTCTCCCTCGCCTACGACCGCCGCATCTCGTCGACGACGCGACGCGTCCGGGCCGCCCTCGACCTCCTGACCTCGTCCACGAGAACTGGGGTGAGCTCCTCGACCGATTCCCCTCGTTATCCCCTTCGACCTGTGCCCTTCTACCCCCATTGTTCGCCGTAGATCGAGCTCCTGAGAGCTTCCGCGTACGTGTGTGTGCGCGTGCTCTAAGCTGTTGCTGCTCCTTACATGCTGCTACTGCTGCCGCTCCTGCGTACCGCTGCTACTCAACCACTGTTGTTGTACGCTGTTGCTGCTGCCTTCCGCATCCGCTGCCGCTCCCCTGCGCGCTCGCCGTCCGCACATGGCTATGCCTGCGCCCCACCCGCGACACTGCCGCTGCTCCTCACCGCGACCGCGTCCTGCGCGTCCGGGCCTCGCGCCACGCCTCTGCGAGCCGGCGTACCGTTCGCCCCTATTGCCCCGTCGCCTACCGCCTGCCCGCATGCGTGCTGCGTGCTGCTTGCTGCGCGTGCTGTTGTGCTGTTGCTCTCCTGTACTGCTGCTTGCTCTACTACCGCTTCTCTGCCTATAACTGCTGATGCTACCTGCTGCTGCCCGTTGTTACCTTTTCCTACTACTTTTGGCCATGGCCGAGTGCCCCTGTGCGATGCATGTATATGCACAGCCGTGAGGCTGGCTATGCCTATGACCGGTCCTGTACAGATTAGATTAGGGACTAATCATTCTAGTTAGGTTAGTTGCTACACTATGACATATGGGCTCCATTTTATTAAGTTAGTTTTATTTATTAGATTAGATATAGCTTTATGACATGTGGGCCACCACCCCCTTTGACCAGTCAATTTGACTTGGCCAACTCAAATTAAAACAAAACCAGAAATTTAAGAATATTGTTAAAACTTTGAAAAATCATAGAAATTAAACCGTAACTCGGATGAAAATGTTTTCTACATCAAAGTTGCTCAGAAAAATCCAACGAATCCGAATATGTGGTCCGTTCATCTGTCACATGCCCCTAGCATGCTGAACATGGAACTTTCCCCCTCCGATCATTTGTTTGACACAGGTCCGGAACAGGGAGAACATTCCCAGTTGACTTTCCCCTTCGTCGGTATCGTGTAGCATCGCGTTAGAACACGTCTAGCTCTGTCTGTTGTCCTGTTATGCACTTGCTTGCTATGTATTTACTGTTTCTCCCCCCTCTTCTCTTTGGTAGACCCCGTGACGATGCTGATGCCCCTATGATCGACTATGTCACCGACGACCCCTCCTTCTCACTACTAGAAAAAGGGCTATAGATGGGATTGACACTAATGGCGCACCAGATAAGAGGTGCACCATTAGTATATACTAATGGCGCACCACCTTCTGACACGCCATTAGTGTTGAAACTACTAATGGCGCACCAGGCCTAGGATGCGCCATTAGTATCAAATTTTTTTTGAACTAGCGCGCCTGTCCAAACATACTAATGGCGCATCCAGACACAGTGCGCCATTACTAGTTGTAACTAGTAATGGCGCACTTGTCCCAGAGTGCGCCACTAATGTTGTTTTTTTAATTATATTTTTTATTCCTTTTGTTGCAAAACTACTAATGGCGCACTCTTCCACCGTGCGCCATTACTAGTTCAAACTAGTAATGGCGCACTCTGAATCAGTGCGCCATTAGTATGTTTTTTTTGCAAAATTACTAATGACGCATCAGACGTTGGTGCGCCATTAGTAACCTGGATTACTAATGGCCCATTTGTTGTTGGTGCGCCATTAGTAAGTGGGCAACAACAAGATATTTTGGGCAGCCTCTCCTTCCCACACTCACTTTCTCCCCACTTCATTCTCTCCACCTCCTCCTTGTCTCGGGTGCCTCCTCTTTTTCACCTCATTTCCACCATAGATTCATTCAAATTAAGTGGTTAAATTATCTTGTTTTGATAGGTAAGTAAGGGGGGAAGCTATATTTATGTTGTTCTCCCTACAACAATGTGCACATGCACTTTTTATGGCCTAGCTAGATCTATGTATGTTCATGGTGTTGCATATGTTTGTGGTGTTGCATATGTGTTTGTGTTTGGAGGTGTACCGGTATCTGAAATGCGATAGTTGCCAATATTTTGCCGGAATGTTCATTCATTTCCGTTTCGGCGATAATTTTGGCATTAAGCATTCTTTTTGGTCCTATTTTTAGGGAAAGTCATGCCAAATTTTTTCTTGGTTCTAAAATATCGTTTTGCTCTACCCCGCAGGCGACCATGGTCCGCACGATGACCGAAGGCATCGTGAATAGGTTTTTGAGGTTCGCGAAGGCCGAGATGCTTCGAAAGAACGAGACGGAGATAAGATGTCCGTGTCGAAGATGCAAGCTGGAGAGCCTTATTGCGGACCCGGATTCCGGGCAGGTGCGGGACCACCTGCTCTTGCGTGGTTTTATGGATGGCTATCGGTGGCAAGGTGATGAAGATGACTACGAAGTCGTCCATGGGGGCCGGGCAAGAAATGAGGAAGGGCAGCAAGACAACCACCGCGGCTCGGGCGGGCGAGAAGACGAAGAATCCCCAGGAGATGATCACGTAGACGACGGGCATGATGATGAGGAAGATGCCGGAGCAGACGACGGGCATGATCATGAAGATGATGATGCCGGCGGAGCAGACGATGGTGGACCATCGATGGGCTGGGTGCAGGACCCTTATATTCAAGAGCTGCTTCTCAAGCAGACGGATAACGCAAGAGCTGCCGCCCGAGAGAAAGCCAAGGTGGATCAACTTGAGTTAGACGCGGTTACTCCATTGTATGAAGGATGCAGGCCCGAGGATACCCGCCTGAAAGTAACGCTCATGGCTCTGGAGATGAAGGTAAAACACAAAATGACCGACACATGCTTCGACGAGAACATATCATTCTGGCACGAACGTCTTCCAAAGGGGAACAAGTGCCCGACCAGTTTGGAGGAGGCGAAGAAAATCGTGTGTCCTCTGGATTTACCGCACGTGAAATACCATGTGTGCATGAACAATTGCATCATTTATCGGGACGAGCACGCGGAGTCTACCATATGTCCGGTGTGCGGCGTCACTCGATACAAGAAGAGGAAGAAAGCTCCTCGAAAAGTGGTGTGGTACTTTCCGATCACTCCTCGTCTGTAGCGGTATTTCGCGGATCCTAAGGTAGCAAAGCTCCTGCGTTGGCACGCGAATAGGGAGGAGAAGAAGCGAGAAGATGACGCAAATGATCTGGAGATAGATAAAAAAGACAAGATGCTGAGTCACCCTAAGGATGCGAGCCAGTGGCAAGCGTTGAATTTTGAATACCCAGAATTTGGGAAGGATCCAAGGAACATCGTGCTAGGCGCGAGCACCGATGGAGTAAATCCGTTTGGCAGCCAGAGAAGCACACATAGCACCTGGCCTGTGTTTGTGTGGATGTACAACCTTCCCCCCTGGTTGTGCATGAAGAGGAAGTACATTCACATGAGTATGCTAATTGAAGGGCCGAAACAACCAGGGAACGACATCAATCTGTATCTGGGGCTGCTGAAGGAGGAGCTAGACACGCTGTGGAAAACGCCAGCCAATACGTGGGACGCCGCAGAGAAAGAATATTTCCCTATGAGAGCCGCACTGCTCACGACGGTGCACGACTATCTCGGTTACGGATATCTCGCGGGGCAGGTAGTCCACGGATTTTCTGGATGCGTAAGGTGCATGGATGACACAGCGTATCGCCAGCTAGATAAAGATCCCGGGTCTTCGAAAACCGTGTTCATGGGACATCGAAGGTGGCTTCGCGACGATGACCCGTGGAGGAACGCAAGGATCTGTTCGATGGTGAAACCGAACCCCGAAAACGCCCGTGTACAAGGAGCGGCGAGGAAATAGACAAGCTGTTGAAAAATTGGAAAGACTGCCCACTGCCGGGAAAGAAGCAAAAGGCGCCAGAGCCGAGAAAGAAGCGAAAGGCGCCAGAGCCGTTGCTGTATGGAAAACGAGGTCTGTTTTCTGGGACTTGCCGTACTGGAAGATCCACCGTGTGCCTCACAGCCTTGATGTCATGCATATCACGAAGAACGTGTGCGAGAGTCTGCTTGGTACCCTGCTCAACATGCCAGAGAGGACCAAAGATGGGCCGAAAGCAAGGGTAGACTTGAAATCAATGGGCATCAGGTAGGAGCTTCACGCTATATATGATGATGATGATGATGATGAGGCGAAGCAGGACACAGAAAGTCGTCGCAAAGGCAAAAAGGCCAAGAAGACTGGAAATGAGTACCCTCCCGCGTGCTTCACTCTAAGTCAGGAGGAGATCAAGCAGTTTTTCACCTGCCTCCTAGGAGTAAAACTTCCTTACGGTTACGCGGGGAAGATAAGCAGATACCTAGACCCAGCGAAGCAGAAGTTCAGCGGGATGAAGTCTCACGACTGTCACGTGCTGATGACGCAGATACTTCCAGTTGCAATCCGTGGGATCATGGACGCGCACGTCCATGAAACGCTATTTGGCCTATGCAACTTCTTCGACATCATCTCTCGGAAGTCGATTGGCGTGAGGCAACTCAGAAGGCTACAGGAAGAGATCGTGGTGATACTATGCGAGCTTGAGATGTACTTCCCGCCCGCATTCTTCGACGTTATGGTGCATATGCTGGTCCATATAGTGAAGGATATCATCCAACTCGGGCCGACGTTCCTGCACAGCATGATGCCGTTCGAAAGGATGAATGGTGTCATCAAAGGATACGTTCGCAACATGTCACGTCCAGAGGGAAGCATAGCCAGGGGCTTTTTGACCGAAGAGTGCATCTCCTACTGCACGAATTATCTAGGCATCGAGAACCCCGTTGGTCTGTCCGTCAACAGGCACCTCGGCAGGCTCGCTGGATGGGGTCACCGTGAGGGTCGCCGCGAAATGCATGTCGACTTCGAGGGTCGACTTGCCGACTTTGAAAGAGCAAACCTAGTCGCGCTACAACACATGGACGTGGTCGATCCTTGGGTTGTAGAGCACAAAACCTTTATTAAGAAGACGTACAATGACCAAGGCCAACAGAGGACGGACGGAGATATACTCAAAGAGCACAAATCATGTTTCACGCGTTGGTTCAAGCTGAAGCTTCTGTCGTACCCTTTACATGAGGATTCTTCCGCGGAAGAACAACTCATATTCGCCTTGTCACAGGGCGCCGAGCACAACCTGATGACCTATGAGGCATACGATATCAACGGCTACACATTCTACACCGAGGCCAAGGACATGAAGAGCGATGGTTATCAGAACTCCGGGGTAACGATGGAATCCTACACCAGTAACGACAAGGACAGATACTACGGAAGGATCGAGGAGATCTAGGAGCTGAGCTACGCTGGAGAGAAGGTCCCGATGTTCCGTGTCAGATGGACCAAGAGTGTCCTAAAAGAAGACCGGTATTTCACCACCATGGTTATACCCGAAGCCAAATCCAAGACCGCGGGCGCAAACGTCACCGCGAAAAATGAGCCATGGGTACTGGCTTCCCAAGTGGACCAATGCTTCTTCATTACCGACCCGTCAAAGCCCAGTCGTGTTGTCGTGAGGAGAGGCAAAAGGAAGATCATCGGAATGGATGGAGTAGCCAATGAGCAAGACTTCGACAAGTACGGCGACCCGAGGATCGAACATGACGACGATGATGAAGTAGCAGCATACACCACAAGAAGAAGCAGGACCACCCTACCTAAAGGACGTCCATTCCACAGAAGAACTCCATTTGCGAAAAAGAAGGGCAAGAAGATTGTATTTAATTAAATCATAGCCTTCATTTCTCGATTGTATTTCATGGGCACTTTTTGAACTATCATGAATATTTTTAAATTTCATGGACACTCGATCTCGATCCCCCTCCATCTCGATCGCTATCCCACCTCGCCAGATCCGGTCCCACTCACCGCCGAGCACCCCCCGGTCCACCGGCCGCCGCCGCCGACCCCCGGCACCCTCGATTCCCCTACTCAACTGCCGCCGCCGACCCCCCGCACCCCTCTCCTACTCAACCGCCGCCGCCGAACCCCTGCACCCTCCCCCGCTCCACCGGCATTACTGTTTGATGATATTTTTAAAAAAATTATTACTGTCTTATAAAAAAAATATTACTATTATGATTTAAACAAGTTTGAACATATTTAAACACAAATAAGTATCAAACAGCATTTTAAATGCATACAAAAAATTTTGTGGAGCATGGGAATCGAACCCAGGACCTCCTGGTGTGAGAACTGGCTACTGACCAGTCGAGCTAGTAGAGGGGACTTGATGTGGATCAGGTCAGGTGGTAGATAACCTGTTGGCTCGAGCAGAAATCAAAAAAAATACTAATGGCGCACCAGGGTGAGGTGCGCCATTAGCATGGATGTACTTATGGCGCACCGAGGGGTGGTGCGCCATTAGTATTGTGCCGCCCCTACTTCGTCCCGGCCCAAACCTATCGATCCCCTCTCTCTTCCTCGCCCTCGCCCTCGATCCCCTTCCCCTCTCCTCTCCCGACGCCGCTGCCCCGCCGCCTCGACGCCGCCCTGACGCCGCGACGCCGCCCCGACGCCTCGACGCCGCCCCTTTCCCCTGCGCCTCGACGCCCGACGTCTCCAACCACTGCCTCGACGCAAGCAGAGGGGCTTCTCCTCCCCCTCGACGCCGTCCTCGAGGTACGCCGCCCGCGCCCGCCGGCCAACCCGCTGGATCTTGCTTCTTTCTCTCGATCTGAACTTTGCATCCTGTGTGTGCCTGCCAGATCCTGCACGGGCTCGTCGGGCTGGTGAGGTCGCCGGTATCGGCCACGCTGCCGCAGATCGGGTCGCGCCTCTTCGTCACCTGGGGCATCCTCTGGAGCTTCCCCGAGGTGTGGTCTTCTTCTCCATGGCGCCCTTCTCTATACTTCTTGCTGCGTGCATACCTCATCCTCTGTTTTCCTTGCTCTGTTTTCTTGTACGACTTTGCAGACGAGGACACACATCCTGGTGAGCTCCTTGGTCATCAGCTGGTCCATCGCCGAGGTATGCATGCTCCTGAATCCTGATAATCTAGGAACTACACCTCTTCAAATTAATCTAGGAACTATAGCTCTTCAAATTAATTGTATTATCGAGCCATGAGATGCTGTTGGTGCTGTTAGACTAGCTCAAGATGTGCTCCTGAACTAATGAAATGCGACGATGATTTTTACATATGGATGTTGTTGTTCCAAGTTGAATTTCAAGATACTTGTGATAGGTGTATCTCATGAGGGGAGGTGTGTATGGTCAGGGTGGTTCTGAGTCAACTAGAAGTCGGAGGCACTAATATGTGCACATTACTTACTGCCGTATATTTTCCAATCATGTATCCTAGTATTTGTATGATTAATCCCAAATGAGACAAATTAGGTTAATAATGCTCATGTAACAGAAAAGAACACCAGAAACTTCAGACTTGAATGGAAAGAACCTTTAAAGCAGAGGATGACAGAGAAATTGTGCTGCATATTATTATTCATCAAGCCCTATACGTTGGCAAAGTCATGGCATACGGTCCATGGTTTGTTCAAATGTGTTTATCTCAAATTATCTGATCCCTTCATTGAAATGAAGGAATTGTAAATTCTGCAGCTTTCAGACACCTAGTTAGTTACTCAAGTGTTGGATGTTGCAATGCAGATTATTAGTACTCTTTTTTCGGCACAAAAGATGAATTATTATTTTGAGATGATAGTGATGAATAGGCATGTAAGCTAAGCAGGAGTCCAACATTATTATTACCACCAAAGGCATAGGGATTCTGGGACATAGGCATGCCAGAATCATGATGATTGGTCTACAGTACTTACAAAATTAACCTCCTCCATTAATCATGCTAGCTGACATAGAAGTAGGCAATTTGATAGGTCAAACCCTATAAATTGGACAGAGATAATACATGATGGACAGTACTACTTGTCTATTTACAATGAGACAGGGGGCCCGTGGTATCATTATGAGGCTGTGCTGCTGTATTATGCCTATAAGAACACTTGTTTTGAGGCAATTACATCATTGACTAGTCATTCTTTGGGAACCTCTATTTTGCTTAGCAATCTGATGTTCTGGAATTTAATGTTAATCTGGGCTAATCAAACTTTTCAAAGACATGTTGTTTGCTATACTTTAATTTACATTTTTTTCCACATTAATTAATAACAAAATGGTACCTTGACCTGGAATTGTTGTAGTTGACAAACTAGAAATGCCCACCTTTTCTCTGAAAAGTGGTCAACTTTTTATCACTAGAAAGATGGATGTGACTTTCTCTTTTTGGCATGGTTTGTTGCTGGAATAGTGATGTAAGCACCATAATTTGTTTGCTGGATGAAAGCAAGGAGAATAATGTTATTTGAATTAGCTAGCCACTATGCTCCGTTTGGGTTTATTAGGCCCTCTTTTATTCTGAGTTAAGGTTTGGCCATAATAACTTGTAAAATGCAAGCTAAATGTACAAATATTACCTATATGAGAATTCCTGCATTCAACCCAATTTTTCTGGTTGCAATTCAGCCAAGTTGATCTGAGCAACCCAATCAATCTTGATAACAAATCAAAGCAAATCACATATACATAATGCTTTCTAAGAAAACAACCACCAGTTCTTTGTACTCTGCTGAAAACCTACAATATAGTTTTGAACTGTTAGTTTTGTTGCCTTTTGGTGTGTGGTCGTCAGGGCTAACATACTAACATGAGTATTTCTTTTACATATATAATGCAAAATTTTGTCTATGACTATGATATAATCCCCTACGTTCCAAGCTTGATGCCAATCTAGTTGGACGCTAGAAAATAAGGCAATTAACTAGCTACTTACTTTTTTTGCCCATTGGCATTTGACTTTGTATGGAACCTGAAGCTGTGTGCATTTGACATGGGGTTTGTGTTGAGTATGTCATTTGACTTTGCCTGCCATGTTAATTTGCTGGTACTAGCTAGAATTTGGCACTGAAAAGCAAAAGCAAAAGCCCTTGAGTTTGCTGGTATATATATTTCCATGTTGTGATGGAGGCCTTTTTTGCCTTGTCCACCCGAGAGGCCCTTGAGTTTGCTGGAATGTCGATTAATTTCCGTTCCTATTTTCAGCAAAGGTCATGCTGAAATTTTCCGTGAATTTTAGCATGACTTTGCTAAAAATAGGACATATGGGGTACTTGTGACTAATGCATGGGCCGGGGTATCTTAGTAGTTAATTAAGTAGGATCAAGTGCCTCTTTATTCTAGCTGCATTAAAACATAGGCGGCAATAGAGCCAAGTGATTAGGCCCAACTTAGAATTCTCCTTCCCAGCTTAGCTTTTAGGATGCCACGGTGTCGACAAACCATTAATTATACAACCTTGGCTTTTAGGGTGCCTCGGTGTCGATAAAAACCGAAATGATGAAAGCTTAGGCTTTTAGGGTGCCTAGGCGTCGAAAAACCCTCAATGATAAAAGCTTAGCTTTTAGGATGCCTCAGTGTCGACAAACCCTAAATGATGAGACCATGATCTTGTTCCTTGACAATAACCAACTTTTTGACCAAACTTTGTTTCTATTTAGAGAGAAACATGGCCCACAACTATGAGGCCGGGGGTTCGGGCGGCAAGGCATTCTGGGAGCTGTCCCAGGAGATGGAGGAACAACCTCACTTGTATGAGGACGCCGCCTTCCCCACCGATCCTGAGACCACTGATGGTGCCGCCGAGGATGACCCCACTAATGTCACCACTGATGGTTCCGCCGAGGATGCCACCACTGATGATGGTGGCGCACGCACAGATGGCAGCCAGAAGAGGCAACGGAAGGACCGACGCCCGACCGTGCTCCGCACCCTCAAGGAGGAAGTTACTGAAGTGGACTCCGACGGGAATCCAACGGCGCCCGAATGAATAGTCAAGGGGTACTCGCTTCAGCTCGGGTGCATTCTCCGGAGCACCGCCTCGATCAACACCGAGAACCTGAGGCATCCTGACCGAGGGAATTTGCGCAACCTCCTCTTCACGAAGCTGCACGAACGATACAAGTTCCCCGCTGAATTTGAAAACACAAGCCTCAAAGGGAATAAAGTGAACAATGCTGCCCTCACGAAGATGAGCAAGGCCCTGTCTACTTGGAAAAGCAATGTGAAGAGAATGATCGAGAAAGGTGAGAGTTATGAGAAGATCAAGGAGAAAAATCCTTCGATCACCGAAGATGACTACAACGACTTCAAGATCAATTGCTCGAGCACCGCACACTCCGAATCAAGTAAGTGGGGGAAAGAAATGCGGGAGATGAACTTAGGGGAACACACACTCGGTCCCGGCGGTTACAGAGTGGCGGAGCCTATATGGGACAAGGAGGAGGCGGACCGTGCCGAGCAAGGCCTACCGCCCCTCTTTGATAAATACGGTGACAAGCAGACCAGGAACTATGTTAGGGCCCGGTACAAGAAGGACCCGAAAACAAAGGAGCTTACCACGGATCCGAAGACCAGGGCGCTTGAGCTTGTTCTGGTAAGGAATACACCCCCGCGTAATTAGCTCCATATGGTTGCATTCTAATTAATGAAGCCAAATTTCTAAATGCTTCACATTCCTTCCGCAGGCGACAGAAAGCAGTAGCGCGGGGTCGACTAAGAGCAACCCTTGGGACACCACTCTAAATAGGGCGTTGAATGTAATGAAGAACCAGGATAAGCTCAGTAAGCCGACGTCAGCTGGTCGTGTGGCCGGCAAAGGCTTGTCGACAAAATGGGGGTCATACTATAACACTGGTGGACGAAAGGAGAAAAAGACCTGCTCGGAAAGCCAGGCGCGCGAGGTTCAAGAACTCAAGGCACAGGTGGCGCGGATTCTGGAGATTGACCAAGAGCAAGTGCAACAACAACTCGGAGCGACGATCACCGCCATTGTGCCTACCTTGATCCAAGGGTTGAGTGCGTGGATTGCGGGCGGCCAACAGGGGCCGCCCCCGATTCCTAGCTTCACGGCCAGCAACTCGCAGAACGCGATGGCGGGGCCATTGGTGTCTCCGATGGAGGCGGCATTGG
Organism: Aegilops umbellulata; assembly: GCA_032464435.1. Lineage (NCBI taxonomy): Eukaryota > Viridiplantae > Streptophyta > Magnoliopsida > Poales > Poaceae > Aegilops > Aegilops umbellulata. Next base: position 547,393,579 of record CP136057.1, read on the forward strand.
TGTCTCCGACGCCGGCACGGGAGCTTAATGCACCCGGGTGTACGCCGGCCGGCACCTCTGCAGCAAGCGGCCCCTTCGTCAACTGCACGCCCACCGTTGGCGGTGCCTCGACATTAGCCGAGCTCGACACCATCATCACGGTAACTAATTAAGCCTCTCTCGGCCGAGGACTACATCTCCTTGCCTTTGACTGGGCATCCCTGACGCCCTACATGTTTTCGCAGGGCGCCGCCGACGTTCTGTGCACTCTCCTGCACTTCGTGAACAATGAGTTGGTCGATGTCGCCAAGGGCAAAATCGTTCAACCGGGCAACCCCTTGTTCCACGGTACCCAGATGCCACCCAACTTGTTTATGGTTCAACTGGTTCGGGTGCTGCCAGGCTGCGACGAGTTGTTACCTCCGATTCGACCCGTCGTGGCCGACGATGATGACGTGATGACCCTCAGCGCCTGCCTGAGCTGGCCCCTGCTTTGGCCGAAGAGCCAAATTCGTTTGGGGGCGGGGGACACCACCCCAAAGACAACACCGCCAGTCGTGCCGGTGCCAAGTCGGCCCCATGGCAAGACCGCCGCAACGGTGCGGGACATCCCTATGCCACTGGATCCAAACATGCATATGGCACAGGATCAGAACGACGACGACGATGATACATTTGCCAACGTCGATCGGTACTTTGCCGATCATGGATACGATGGCGACTTCATGGGGCCTCCTTCTCAAGAACCCAACCCAACAAAAGACGTGCGCGATCTAGCTGGTACCGCGGAGAAGCCAAGTTACAACAGGCGTCGTCTGCCGTTCAGCTCTCATGAGACGCCTCCAGCTGCCGACTTCACCGAGCCTCAGATAGGCGAGGTGCGAAATATTCTCAGCCCCAACACACTCAAGAAGGCGGTCTATGAGCAGAACTCGGTCCCATTACAGGAGAAGAAGAAGGCACGCAAAAGAAAGACTAACAAGGGTGCGGGCCAGCCGGCACCGAGTACGATCCGTGCTCAGGACGGGCCACCTTCACCTGAGGATTTAATGAGGAGGGTGCATGTGGCGGGTAGGCCGATGCTACCGAGAAATATGCTCGATGTTGCAGCCGGTGCTATGCGGAGTCTGCATGACAGTGTTCTTTCTTTGGAGAAGCGGCGTCTCAGAGAGAAGGATGTGGCATACCCGGTTTTCGTGGCCAAGGTGCCAGAGGGCAAGGGCTTTGTGGGTAACTCCATCGGGGGTACGATCGTCCTGCGGTTTGATGACATCCATGCTATGTTGAACCTTCATCCGCTGCACTACAGCTTCATTCGGCTATTTTCGCTGAGTATGGAGATGCGGATCATTCGCGACAAGACCCCGGACATCGTGATAGTCGACCCCTTCTACATGCGTGCCAAGATCTTGGGCAGCGCTGGGGACCGGCAAGTCGCGAGTTCTTACCTCGAAGGCGTCATTCTGGCAAACCCAGATAAGGATAACTTCCTCGTGCCTTACTTTCCCGAGTAAGTCCTCCCCTCAACCGCCCCGTAACATACGAATTCTTAGATTTCGATCGTTTTTCTTTTAACATTCCGTGTTTTCTGCAGTGACACACATTGCACGCTCATCCTCCTAAGCCCCAAATATTCCATGGCCACGTATTTCGACCCGGACCGTCAGTCGAACGTAGACTACACAAAAGTCAAGAAGGTTCTTGATGATGTTCTCCCCGGCTACGCCCAATCTGGAGGCACCTTCAACAGGCCTATTCGTAAGTACGGCAAGCACGTGTTCTCCCACAATACGACGTTCTGCTTCGTCAAGCAGCCGCCTGGCGGTCAGAAGGGTGCCTACTACGCCATCCATCACATGCGGGCGATCGTACGGGACCATCATCAACTTCTGCTACCGAGTAAAGTCAAAGATTGGGCCGCGAGCGTGTCGGCAGTCCAGGACGCGGACATCAGACAAGAATTCTTTCGCATCCAGTCGGAGTTCTCAGAAATCATCCATCAAGATGTCCTTCGTACCTCGGGGCAGTCCTAGCTCAGAAATCAACCGTCCAACAGTGAGATAGACGGAATGCTACAAATGCAGGCTGACAACGCCCGTAATTTCATGACTCCCACGATAGACGGTGGCTTCATCCACCCTCCGGTCCCTTGAGTCGAGTCAAAAGCAGTGATGCTGTGTCTAGTTCTGAAACATCGATTGGCTCATGTTGTAATTAAACTTTAATGAACTTGTAGTATTTCTCTTTGGTTTCGAGAATCGTTCAACTTAGATGTAATTGATGCTATTAATGTCTTGCTTTTCTCTTCCGATCGTTCTGTTGCATACTTATATATTGCTTATGTATTGTCTGTGAATTGGTACTAACGTTTCGTTTGGCTAGTGCATAGCGATGCCGTCGTATGTCGTGTACAAGGGTAAGGTTCCCGGAGTCTACGACGACTGGGAGGAGTGTCGGAGACAGGTTCACCGATTCAGCGGTAACAGTTACAAAGGGTACACCACTAGGGCCGATGCCGAATCTAGATACGCCCGCTATCTAGCGGGAGAGGGGATGGAGCGTTGGAGGAACCGGATGAAGACGAGTTTCATCGTGATGATGCTCATCGTGATGACCGCAGCTCTCTTCTATGTGATGGTAGTTTAGATGATCGATATCGACTTGTAATGTGAAGACAAACTCGCTACTGGCGGTCTCGAGACTTGTAATATAATGTTCTATCTTTGTTCGGTCTTTTCAATTCAGAGACTAATATGATGAATTGTATTCGGAGACTAATATGATGAATTGTATTCAGAGACTAATCTTCTATTGTATTCGATGAATCTGTTGTTGATGTGTGCTGTCTATATTTTGTCCAATTATACATTTTGTAACCTGTGCAAAAAAACAGAAAATTAAAAAATTAAAAAAACCTAATATTCATACTAATGGCGCATCACATAACAGTGCGCCATTAGTATTCCAGAGGATACTAATGGCGCATCCTTAAGCAGTGCGCCATTAGTACGCCGAGGTTACTAATGGCGCATCCTCTTGTCGTGCGCCATTAGTATGCCAAAGCACCTGGCTATACATGGCCCCTGGGAGGCATACTAATGGTGCAGCGTGCCCTATACTAATGGCGCACCAGTGGCGCGCCATTAGTAAATATTACTAATGGCGTGCTAGTAATGGCGCACCACTAATGCGCCATTAATGGCCAAATTAGGTGCGCCATTAGTAGCCCTTTTTCTAGTAGTGTCTCGTCTGAGCAACCAGGCAAGCCCCCCCTTTGATCATCCCGATATCGCCCATTCCATTCTCTCAAGCTTGCATTAGATTTTGCTACTATTATTGATTGCTCCTATTCTGATGCATAGCCTGCTTTTGTATATGATGTTGTACCTTACCTGCTTATCCTAAACTGCTTAGTATAGGTTGGTTAGTGATCCATCAGTAACCCCGACCTTGTCCTTGTTGCCCCTGCTTCATCATTGAAGACCCGATCAACGGGACCGAAGACCAGGCCCCGGCACCGCACATCACTTTCCCCTTAGTTGCTCGCACTACTGGGTTACTATCGAGTGCCGAGGGTGAGACCTCTACAACACTTCTGATGTTAACCCTGTAGTGTAGCTATTCGGTCGTGGTCATCGAGGGTGATTCTGCCTTAACCACTTCCGATATGACTCTGTCGTGCAACCCCTCAAGTGTGAACCTCGGGGGTGATTCCTCTTACGTTCACCTTGATGATTATATCGAGTGGAATTCACGGGGGTGATTCCTCGGGTTTTTCCCCTTGATGTTTGGACACACGGTTACTTTGGTTACTATGACTTTACACTGAACCATGTTACTTAAGACGGGTTGACCCTGAGGGGTACCCGCGCGAGCTTAATTGCGAGTGATGTGGAGTCGGGTTGACCTGGAAGGTGCCCGCGAGATAATTACGAGGCGTGGCCGGGCATTCCTAGCCCTTTCCGCAAGTCCTCGAGACGGGGCAACGGGGTCACATCTTTCATGAGTCTCTGCTTGTTACCGCGTGCTCCTAATCCACTATGATTTGGATATTTGATCCAAGGGGCCTCTGGCCTGATAGCACTAACCATCACGTGGGCATAGTATGGGCGTTCTGCGTCGTATACATCAGCCGAAGCTTAATAGAAGTCAGCGACTGAGCGGCGCGCGCCGGGTTGGACTGGTAAGATCCTGCCTTTTTAGGAAGGTAGCTAGGTCTGCTCACCGGCCGCGTACGCAACGTGAAGGAGTTCCCGGGGCGATGGCCCATGACCCCTGGGGGCATAGGTTTAGTCCGGCGTGCTGGCCTCACTATTAAGCCTAGGTCGGGTTGCGGCGTATTGTTTGGCTGAGGCCGGGCATGACCCAGGAAAGTGTGTCCGGCCGGAGTTAATCGAGCGTGGCCGGAGTTAATCGAACCCAGGAAAGAGATGTTGAAGTCTTGTGTGCGAAAGTTAAATATCCTGCAGATTTTCTTGTTCTTGGTTCTCCACAAGATAACTTTTGTCCCATTATATTTGGTAGACCCTTCTTGAATACTGTTAATGCTAGTATAGACTGCAAAAAGGATGTTGTTACTATTGGCTTGGGGAATATGTCTCATCAATTTAATTCTGCTAAGTATCGTAGACAACCCCACGAGGAAGAATTGCCTAGTAAGGATGAAATTATTGGTCTTGCTTCTATTATCGTGCCTCCTAATGATCCTTTAGAACAATGTTTGCTAGACCATGAAAATGATATGTTTATGAATTAAAGAAGGGAAATAGATGAAGTATTCTTTAAACAGGGACCTATTTTGAAACACAACTTGCCTGTTGAAATCCTAGGGGATCCTCCTCCACCCAAGGGTGATCCCGTGTTGGAGCTTAAACCATTACCTGATACTCTCAAATATGCTTATCTTGATGAGAAAAAGATATATCCTGTTATTATTAGTGCTAACCTTTCAAAGCATGAAGAAAAGAAACTATTGAAAACTCTGAAGAAGCACCGTGCTGCTATTGGATATACTCTTGATGATCTTAAGGGCATTCCCACTCTATGTCAGAACAAAATAAAATTGGAGAAAGACACTAAACCCGTTGTTTATCACCAACGACGGTTAATTCCTAAGATCAAAGAAGTGGTAAGAAAAGAAATACTAAAACTTCTGGAGGCATGTATAATTTATCTTGTTGCTGATAGTCAGTGGGTAAGCCCTGTCCATTGTGTCCCTAAGAAGGGATGTATTACTGTTGTTCCTAATGATAAAGATGAATTGATCCCACAAAGAATCGTTATAGGTTATAGAATGGTAATTGTTTCCGTAAAACTAAATAAAGCTACTAAAAAGGATCATTACCCTTTACCTTTTATTGATCAAATGCTAGAAAGATTATCCAAACATATACATTTTTCTTTCTAGATGGTTATTCTGGTTTCTCTCAAATACCTGTGTCAAAAGAGGATCAAGAAAAGACCACCTTTACTTGTCCTTTCGGTACCTTTGCTTATAGACGTATGCCTTTTGGTTTATGTATTGCACCTGCTACCTTTCAAAGATGCATTATGGCTATATTCTCTGATTTTGGTGAAAATATCGTTGAGGTTTTCATGGATGCTTTCTTGGTATATGGAACTTATTTTGATGATTGTTTGAGCAACCTTGATCGAGTTTTGCAGAGATGTGAAGAAACTAATCTTGTCTAGAATTGGGAGAAGTGCCACTTTATGGCTAATGAAGGAATTGTCTTGGGGCATAAAATTTCTGAAAGAGGTATTGAAGTTGATAAAGCTAAAGTTGATGCTATTGAAAAGATGCCGTGTCCCATGGACATTAAAGGTATAAGAAGTTTCCTTGGTCATGCCGGTTTTTATAGGAGGTTCATTAAGGACTTCTCTAAAATTTCTAGGCCTCTACTAATCTCCTACAGAAAGATGTTCCATTTATCTTTGATGATGATTGTGTAGAAGCATTTGAAATACTTAAGAAAGCCTCGATTTCTGCACCTATTGTCACTACAAAAAAAAGACACATCCCTGACATTTTGGGCCGAATGAATTTTTTTTTGTCATACATATGACACTTCTATGACGATAATTGTGACAAAACCCGGTATCATCATAGATGTGGTGGGGTCCTACTTCTATGACAAAAAATCATGACAGAAAATGGGCTTTTCGTCCTGTGCGGGCCGGAGACGCAGCTGCATGACATTCTTTGGGTCGTCCATGACGGAAAAAACCGTGGTCGAAGCAAGGGGGAGGAAAATTTTGGGGACTTCCTGGTTACGGTGGGAGGTCGGGGGCCGAGCGATGCGCGTTTCTCTCGTACACGTACGCGCGTGTGTGCAAGGCGTTGGCTCTAACTGAACCCGAGCGAGGCGTTGGGCTCTAACTGAACCCGAGCGATTGCACGGCAGGAACCCGAGCGATCGATTGATGGCTGTTAACTGAACTAGATCGAGCGATTCCTTGGCTACTGCTGCTAACTGAAGCCGATCGATGCTGCCTCTGGATGAACAGTTAGCGTTGTGGGGGGGGGGGTGGATGAACAGTTCCCGGTGGGGGTGGATGAACAGGACCCCTTGGTGTTGCCTCTGGATGAACAGGACCCCGATCGATCGAGCCAGTTGGGGCTGGATGAACAGGACCCCGTGGAGGGCTGGATGAACAGGACCACCCCATGGAGGGCAGGATGAACAGTAGATGGTGGAGGGGTGCCCGTGGAGGGTGGTTGAACAGGACCCCATGGTGTGGAGGGCTGTATGAACAGTAGACAGTGGAGGGGTGGTTGAACAGTAGCCGGTGGAGTAGCGCGCGGTGGAGGCTGGATGAATAGGAGCCCGTGGAGGCTGGAGGAGGTCGACGGTGGATGAACGGTAGCTCGTGGAGGCTGGAGGGGGTCGACGGTGGAGATGAACAGTATCCCATGGAGTCCCGTTTTGCGGTACGCCACACCCCTCCCGATGAACAGGACCCCCGTTTCGACCGTAGCGCTCCAACACAAGTCCGTTTCCTCTGTTTTGCGGTACGCCACACCCCTCCCGATCAACAAGACCCCCGTTTCGACCGTAGGAGGCCCGTTTCCTCCGTTTTGCGGTACACCACACCCCTCCCGATCAACAAGACCCCCGTTTCGACCGTAGGAGGTCCGTTTACTCCGTTGTGCGGTACGCCAGGCCTCGTTTCCATCGCCTCTTCCATCCAAACCATCCCGATGAACACGACCACACATTCTGTTCCGACCCATGAACACGACGACGACGTTGTTTGTCTGTTCCGACCCATCCATGTAGCACGAGCCCCCGCCTACGTATGCGCGAGTAGGCATTTGAGACCCCGCCCGTATGTACACATACGTGGCCGTATTTTCTTTCTTGCACCCTGGCCGCCTCTACTACGACACGTGCGCGCCTCTACATCCACCAGTATATGTACGTACACATTCACGACCAAAATGACAACGCTACGTACGCTTCGACCAGGTGGGTCCCGACTGTTAGGCACTTCCTTGCCTGCGAAGATGTAGCTGGTGGGTCCCAGCAGTCAGGGGGGCGAAATACGGTGGCCCTTCCAGTGGGTCCCCGCTGTCAGGTGGAGGAATAATTATTTTGCACGTAATAAGGAGGCACTTCCTTGCTGCGGCCGTGGACCCAGCTGTCAGCCTCTCCACGTACAGTCCACGTCCGATGGAAGCTGTTCCTTGACCACGTTGACCACGCCGCGCCAAGAGCACCAGGGCGGTGGACGACGGCGAGGCCTAGGAAGGGGACAACGCGGAGCCGGGGAAGACGCGGCAGTGGATGCCCGCGTGCGCGGAGAGGAGTACGAGGGTTCATTGGTTCGGCTGCGGTGTGAGGCTGCCATCGCTGCAGAATAACAGGGGGTGTGGGTGAGTAGAGGGATGGCCTGGCCAGCAATGGGAGTAGTACGGGGCGGTGAGGCCTCTGCGGCATCACAGCCGGCCACGGGAGGCAGGAGCACGCGACACGACCGGCGCTACTTTGGGCGGCTGGAGCAAGAAGACTTGAGGTTGAAGAAGCACTACGGCCGTTGGATGGACATCGTACGATCATTGCAGCTAGAATCATTTATATTGACTAAGTTGACAAAGCCCTTGGTACGCGTCAACTTAGTAGGCCCACAGCTCGGATTTGGCAGAGAACATATAGCCCATTTTCGATTTGTTAGAATGTACAACCCATTTTTTAATTCTAATGGAATTTACTACAACCCATTTACAGTTTGTTAAAAGTACAGCCGAACTTCTAGCTAGGACAACGATTAATAATTTCAAACAACCGCTCAAAACAGAATTCAAAATAATTCCCACATTATGATGGGATCCGAAATATTTTTATTCGAAATTTCTAGTCATGTTAAATATAATTTCAAATAAAGTTGTATTACATTAAAATCCAACGAAATATTGCGCGCGCAACAAGTAATGAAATTAAAATTTTCAAATTCCAAAAATAATATATTTTTCAAACTAATTACGTGTTTGGTGCATAGTAATTGTCCAGTTATTATAATTACATCCCATTTATTATTTCTTAAAGTCCATTTTCTTGTTAAGCCTAATGCATACCTCCTAGGAAAGTTTGCAGCCCAGCGGGGCGGAGAATAAACAGTTGACCCGGATATTTTGTACAACTGTCGGCCCAGTTGCATTGCTGATGTTGAAAAGAGCTATTTTTTATACACACATTTAAAAAAATTGTATAGATAAGGAACATTTTTTATACACACATTTAACAAATTTTAAATACATGATTAACACTTTTTAAAACATATTTTTTAGTCAACAGTGGGCCCACAACGAGCGAAGGAGGTCACAATACACATATTTTTTAAATACATGATTAACACTTTTTAAAACATATTTTTAGTCAACAGTGAGCCCACAGCGAGCGGAGGAGGTCACAATACACATATTTTTTAAGTACATGATTGACACTTTTGTAAAAACAATTAGCCCACAACGAGCCAATTAGCTCTAGTCGGCCCACAGTGGGCCGACAGGACCCAATCAGCCCACAGTGGGCCGACACGGGCCAGTCGACCAGCTGTAGGCCGACTGGAATCCAATCGGCCGGCTGTGGGCCGACTAGGCCCAGTCGGCCTGCAGCGGGCCGACGGTGTATTATTTTTGAAAAAAAATACCCAGCGTAATATTTATTAAAATTAATAAAAAATGTATTATTAAAAAAAATAGCGAAAAAAGGCCTGTGTAGTACAGTACAACCTAACATGGTTACTCAGCCCACATTCAGCGACGCCGGAAAGGCCCAAACAAGGCTTCTGTACAACTTTTTGAAGTCACTGAGCTCAATTAATAACTTAAGAAAAAAGTTAGATTACAGTGGAACCTAATTAAAAGCTGTCACGAGCAAATAAATAATTCAATGGGTCCCTCTTGTGCGTGTGTGTGTGTGTGTGTGTGTGAGAGAGAGAGAGAGAGAGAGAGAGAGACCCATCGGCTGATGCTCATAAATACATCTTTCAGCCATATGCATTGCTCATGCTCAGTAAAAACTTATATAGTTGACACAATCATATAGAACATCATAGCACACTGAACTTGCATACAAAAATTTCACGCAGGCGGCACAATCATGATGGAAGCAGTGGATCGCTACGGGAAGGGCTATGTTGAAACCAACGAAGTCGTACATAACGGTTCATCGTCTTTATCAATGACGGAGAAATATCTTGAATGTTGTGCAAAGAAAACAGACAGACAACACAATAAGTTCTGCTAGCACATTAAGTTGACGTACAGCCCTTTCTAAAAAAGTTCAGGTACAAAATTAGAACAAGTCATAATCAAATGTACTGGCATATCAGTGCTTCACACCCATAGCTCGGATTTAACTAGTATCTGACAAGATTCAGTTGTTACCTCAAATTAGAGCACATCCAGGAAGCCAGCCCTGCCTCTTCTCCCAAAGAAGCAGTGGCCTCCACCGCGCGATGGAGTAGGCCCGGTGCCATCCATCGTTCTGAGCAACACGGGGAAAGTCTGACGTTGACTCCTATAATGGACGTTGTCGACGGACCCTGGCACCAGCTGCGGCGGCAGGACTTCGATTGATGGATTGACCACTTCTTTGACATTCACGAACACTCGATACAGGTACATCCCTAATGTGGTCCGCGGCGGCCTTGGCGGCGACGAATAGTACAACCCCGGTTCCTGCACCGGTATCTCAACACCAATCATCTTCGGTATGGTGGACGGCTTCTTCACCCATGCCATAACCGTCAGAGCCCAACTGTCTGGAGGAACAAACATACTTACGAGCTCACCTCCAAGGTCGTTGATAAGCTCGTTCATGGACTTGTTGTTCCAAGCACGTCGAGGCATGCCGTGGAAGGTAAGCTTTGTTAAAAACTCAAGCTCAGAGGGCACCGAGCCCCATCCCGGGTGCCACCGATCAAAGCTCACTAGCGCGCCATCGCAGAACAAACGCCGGGAAGATTCGAACACACGACTGCAGTCGAAAGTTATCTGGAACCTGACGAAGAAATCAGCCAGTGGCGGACAGACTTCGATGAGCAAGTCACTTATCTGGATGCCATGCGCAATGCCAAGAGCTTTGACAAGGTCATCCGGCGAGACGGGAGGACGGTCGCCGTTGATGGTTACCATCAGCACTTTGCCAGCAAACTGGTCGTCAAGCGCCGCCATGCCACTGTTGAGCGACAGCACGCAGCGACCGAAGGCAGGATGGACCTCTGGATCTCCGGCTCGGGGATCCACATTGACCGGCGACATGATAGTGCTCTTGAGTACAAGGAGTACAGGAGGGGGATTTGGGGGAACTGGAGTAGGAATCGAGATTCCAGAGGTGGGGGAGGGGCGGGAGACTGGGGATGAAAAGGTAGCATGAATTTCGAGCACGCGCCAATATGCTCTCGGCACGCAAGCGCACGAAAACACCGGTGGCGCCCACATGTCGGCCTAAGAGTCCTTATTCTTTCTTTTTTGGAGAGCCCTATCTTTTTTTCCAGGATCTTTTGAGAGCCCGGCCTAAGAGTGATAATTGACCTGTTGGGCATTGCGTTACTACTCGGCCCATATTCAACGACACCTCACTGGCCCAAACAAGTATACAACATCGAAAAGACACTGAGCTCAAAATTATATAACTTGAAAAAAGGAGATATACTCTGAACACTGGAGAATGGTGATGCCCTCATTTAGCCCACCAGTAGTTCGAGACAATAAACAGTTCGAAACAACGATATATACAACATTCAAACACTGACTAGTGACTACTACTGACATAAACAGCAAGACATGATAGTTCATAAGAAGTCTTGCTACACCACCAAAACACACCCATCTGCAGCGCTCAGACTCTCGTGATCCAGACGGGAATGACATTCTAAACAGAAGCAATTGTTACATAGTAAGAGTGACATAGACAAGGATGACAAAATGACAAGGAATATGCATAACAAAAGAAAGAACTACCCATCCAGAACCAGCAGCAAAGACAAAAAAGTCATTCGAAGAGATGATCCAACACCATCATAATTTGCAGCCCCGCTTCAGCGACCAGTGATCCGGAGACACCAGTACTCCACCCTTTCGATGCAACAGCCCACTTACCTATCAACCTGAAGGCTCTAACCACATCACTGCATGTCGTAATTGAGACATCCAAGGATCAAAGTTAATCCGAATGCCTTTGTCATTCTTGTCGGCGTTCTGGGAACGGGGGTCCCCAGACTTGCCTGCCTGCGGCCTGCGGCGTGGCTCAAGGGAGGCCCAGCACGGCCCAACTTCATCAACACAAGACCCAAGACCCTCGCGAGGGGCCAAGCCTCGCGGGGCGGACGACACGGTGCTTCCTCAGGCGCGGCCTTGTCAGGCTGGCTCATGAGGAGGCGGAGAGATCAAGGCAGGGTACCTCGCGAGGTGCCCATGATGCAAGCCATGACGACCAAGGGCGCCAGGCGGGCGCCAGCCCGCGCAGTGTCCTCCCTTTCCTCTTTGGTGCAAAGGGGGCAAGCGCATGCGTGAGGATCAAGCAAAGGCATCCATTTCGGTGCAACAAGACCAAGACCAGTCCAACGGTGGGAAGGAGGTCATCGTGGAGCCCAGGACGGCGTCACCACAGGGCCTTTGGCAGGCGAAGACCAACTTTAGCCAGGATAAGAGTACTGTATGTTCCCCTTTGAATTGGCCAATTGTTGGCGCCCTTCCCGCTCAATATTTGGGACGAGGCCCAGGGCCTTTGCCTATAAATAGGACTAGCCACCCCCAGGGTAGAGGCATCATCTGGTATCCAGAATCCGAGCAAAGAGAGAGAGAGAGAGAAGGGCGGCTGAGCTCCCATAGCAGTTCATCGCCCCAGCTAGAACACGCCCTCGCGAGGCTGTTCTCCCTTGTACTGTTCATCGTCATCAGCCCAAGAGGCAATCCACCCACCACACTGGAGTAGGGTATTACACCACATCGGTGGCCCGAACCAGTATAAACCTTGTGTCTTTTGTGTTGTTCCTTTGGTAGCTTAGATCCTTGCGAGACGGAGAGGTAGAAGGCAGAATCTCTGCGCGCACCCCAGAGTTTGAACCTTAAGGGTCTGTCGGAACCCGAGATCCGACATTTGGCGCGCCAGGTAGGGGTGCGCCGGAATTTGTCTTCCACCGCTTCGTTCTCCGCCGACCGTCGCGTCCATGTCCGACGCCCGTCGGGCCCGCGCCGAGCGCCGGGCCGCCATCGCCTCCCGCGTCGCCTAGACGGCTCCCGTCGGCGGGCGTCCTCGTCGTTCCCCGTCGCCCGCCGTCAACGCCGCCACCGGCCCGGCGGGGAACGAGCAGCAAGCGTCGTCTCAGCACCCGTCTGTGCGGCGAGACGGCCGCACCGCTACTCCATCGCTCACGCCAGCTGGCTCTTCGTCCCACGCGCTTCGCGCGCCCTTGGAGGCTCGAGCTTCAGTCATCGCGGCAAACGAGCTCCTGCGCTACCGTCCTGTCGACGACGTCTATGAAGAGTGGCTCGACCGCGTCGCCGAGCTCGTCCGCGCCGCAGGAGGCTCTCCTGCACTGTCCGCTCCACTGCGCCTCACCCCGCCATGCGCTGGCAATGAAGTTCCGGGGGCATACCAGCCGCCCCCTCCAAGAAGACGCCATGGCTCTAAGGCGCATGGCCCCTGGGCAGAACCTGCTCTGTCACTCTCCAGCCCAGCAAGAACGGAGCTGCCAAGAAGTCCCTCGACCGCAAGAGGCTGCCCGAGCGCTCCCTGCTCCGGCTCGCCGCGACCCCGCTCCAGCTCTGGCACGTCAAGATCCCGCGCTGCTTCCGGCTGCAGCGCATGGGGACCCTCAAGGCCAAGCTCCCCCTCGACCGAAGCCTCCCGTGGCCACGGCCGGCTGCCGCGCCTACACCACCGAGCTGCGCAGCGTTGCGTGGCCCGGCAAGTTCAAGCCAAACCTGCCTCCTCCTACGACGGCACGACTGACCCCGCCGAGTTCCTCCAGCTTTACGAGCTGGGCATCGAAGCCGCCACCTGGGACGAAAAGGTCATGGCGAACTGGTTCCCCATGGCGCTCAAGGAAGGGGCTCGTCCCTGGCTCCTGAACCTGGCCCTAGGCACGATCTCTTCCTGGGACCAGATGCGCACCCGCTTCATTGCCAACTTCCAAGGTACTCGCGACCGGCCGCCCGCCGTGAGCGACATGCGCCGCATCAAGCAACAATCCGGAGAGACCCTGCAAAAGTACATCCAGCGCTTCAACAGCGCGTGACTCAAGATCCCCAAGGTGTCCGAGGAAGCCATCATCTCAGCCTTCTCCGATGGCGTGCGCGACGTCAAGATGAAGGAGGAGCTGGCGATGCATGAAGACCTGTGCACCTCCCTGGAGCTGTTCAACTTGGCGACCAAGTGCGCCAGGGCTGAGGAGGGGTGTCTCTTCCTCCTCGAGCTGCCTGCCGCAGACCCAGAAGAGAAGAAACCCAAGGCCAAGGACGTGAAGCGCAAGGGGGCTGCCATGCTCGCAGCCGAGCCTGACACCAAGCGGGGCAAGGATCTGCCAGAATCCTCCAGGGGCAGCCGATACTGCGTGTACCACGACCTCCACACCCACAACACCAATGAATGCCAAGAGCTCCGCGCCGTGCGAGAAGGAAGGATTGACCGACGCCCTAACCGCGCTGACCGGGGCTACGACCGAGGAGGAGGAAGAAACCCAGGGCGCTGGGAAGATCGCGGCCCGCGCCAAGGGTGGCGTGATCAACCTCGCGAGGACCGCTGGCGGGACCTGCCTTGCGAGGGGGATTGGAGGGATCAACCTCGTGAGGATCGCCTGCAGGGCAATGCAGGCCTTCCCCCGCTGCCGCCTTAGCCAAGGAGGAACGAGGACCGCCACCAAGACGAGGGGGCCAGGGGATTCCAGGAGCCGCGCGCAATTGCCTGCATCCTGGGCGGAGCTCAAGCCCCAGCCTCCCAACGCATTTTCAAGAAGTTTGCCCGCGAAGTGAATGTAGTCCTCCCCAGGCTCGAAGCAACGAGCCCTCTCAGGTGGTCAGCGTGCACCATCACGTTCAGCTCAGCGGATCAGCTGAAGTGTGCGGCCACGGCCGGGGTCCTCCCGATGCTTTGCTCTCCAGTCATCAGCAACGTACTGGTCACCAGGACCCTCATCGACGGTGGGGCAGGGCTCAACGTCCTGTCCGTGGAAACATTCAACAATCTCCAAGTGCCCTACGACCAGCTTCAGCCAACCAAGCATTTCTCCGGAGTCACCGACGGTTCCACGATCCCGATTGGGCAGGTCCGCCTCCCTGTCACCTTCGGGGCCCGCAAGAACTACCGCACCGAGCTCATTGACTTCGACGTCGCTCACATTCGCCTGCCGTACAACCAGTCCCTCAGGAGCCACCGCGGGCACGGGCCCGTCCCCGTTGAAGACAGGCATCGACTCCACCACCTGCTTCCAGTCGTCGTGAAGGAACAAGGGCGCAGGCGCGCCCTCCAACCGTGCCACATCCTCGTCGACCAGGGATTGGAGTGTCGTGGTCACATCCTCGTCGCCCAAGGCCGCGGGGCTCGGATGGGGCCTCCACATCGGAGGTGAGTACCGCCGAAGCGGGGCCAGCTGGTGCTCCAGGAACTCCCTCAGCAGCGATGTGCCGGTGAGCCTCGTCGCGGCCGTGCCGGTCGGCTTCAGGTCCGTGTCCATCTTCTCCAGAACCGGCTTCGCGCGGGGGTCCGTGAGTTCCGCCCGAGACCAGTCGCCGGAACTCACGGGCTACTCCGTGGGAAGGATCAGCCGAGGGTGGATGCGCCCGGCGTCCACCAAGACCCACTTGCTCCTGAAGCCCTCAATCCTCTTCCCGGGATTCGAGATGGCAATGGCGCCACCACACGCGACGAAGCTCGCGCATGCAGAAGGGAAACCTCGGGTGACCCGGAGGTAGAAGTTGTGGCGCAGCAAGGCCACTGAAGGTTGCACCCCCACATGAGCCTCGCAGTAGTAGGCGAAGATCGCCAGGAGAAGGATGGAGTTGGGGTGGAGATGCAGAGCTTGCAAGTCATAGTGGCGGAGGACAGAGAGGAAGAACTCGGAGAAAGGAGGCACCAGGCCTGCAGTAATGGAGCTTACGAAGAGAGGGTAGAAGGTGCTTCCTCGGCCCTCAGGGGTGGCGGAGCCGACCTTGAATACCCGCGCTCCGTCGATGGCCCACGCCGCCGCCATCCGGTGCAGCCGGGCAAGGCTCGCCTCTGACACATTCGGCGAGTCCAGGGACGGCGAGAACCAAGCTTCAGCAGGAGGCTGACGCGGCGCCATGCCTTCCAAGGTCACAGGAGAGCAGATCTGGGAGTTTGGAGGAAGGAAGGAGAGGCGCAAGAAAGGGGATCTGGGCAGCGACAAGAGAAGGAGAGCAAGGCCTGGGCAGACACTGCGCCTTTAACCTGCGTGGTTGCGGAGGCGCTCGCGTCCAATCAACCGCCACACGGCGCCCAAGGCCGCAGGCTGTTAGGGCTCGCGGCGCTTCGCCCTTGCCCTTTCGCCTCTCGGCACGGCCAAGTCCGGGCGCGCCTTGGGCCCGGGGGCTACTGTCGGCGTTCTGGGAACGGGTGTCAGGACCCCGATCCTAAGCCACATCGATCCAGCATGTAACGCATCATATCACTTTGCGGCCTCACGCACGGAACTCCCACGGGTGCCACCTTACCTGGCCCGGGACCGTTTGCGTCTTTTGGCTCACGTATATGACAGTGTCGCTAGCATCCATATGACAAAGAACCCGGGCCGACATGGCTAATCGTGAACCCAAAGCGGCACTAACCCATGAGGACAGGCATACATGAATCACATCGAGCATGTCGGTCATTAACGTGTGAATCCGGGCTGTAGCACTGGGCTAACAGGACTCCGGTAACCCGGGCTGTAGCAGGCTAGGCAGGACTCCGGAAGTCACCGCGTGACATTTCCCCGAAGGGACAGACACAGGAACGAAGTGAAACACATGCCGGCCAGTCAAGTGTTCCAAGCAGTAGTGCTGGGCTAGCAGGACTCCGGTGAACCGGGCTGTAGCGGACTACTATCGCTCAGGAAGCACTAGACTACATTTCCCCATATGATAGGCTGCCAAGGATAAACAACTAGATAGTCGGATCCCACTCATACCAAGCATTTCAATCATACACACAATATGCCCGATATGAGTAGATACAACATGGCATCACAACATAACTCTACGATTCCAATATTTATTCATTAGGCTCCGAGGAGCGAGATATTACAAACATGGGTCTCATGACCCAACATTCAGAGCATACAAGCAAAAAGCACATGCGGAAGCTTAACATGTCTGGGTACAGACATCTACAAATGAAAAAGGCTGAGAAGCCTGACTATCTACCAGATCCTGCCGAGGGCACAAGAACGTAGCTGAGGTATCAAGCTAAACGTCGAAGTCCAAGCGGTACTACTAGCGAGACTGAAGTCTCTCTGCAAAACATAAAATAGGCAAACGTGAGTACAAATGTACTCAGCAAGACTTACATCAGATCTAACTACATATGCATCAGTATCAAAAGGGGGTAGTGGAGTTTAACTGCAGCAAGCCAGCTTTGACTCGGTGGCTATCCTGAACTATGACTGCAAGCGACTCTTTTGAGGTGGCGCACACGAGTCCACATATTCACCATATCAATACACGACTATGGATCCGCTCCCGTCTCCCTACGAGAACGCCATCCATAGCACTCACGCTTATCTTGCGCATTTTAGAGTATCCACTTTCACTTGTCTATGAACTGTTATAGGCAACCCAGAAGTCCATTACCGCGGACACGGCTATTCGAATAGATGATGTTAACCCTGCAGGGGTGTACTTCTTCATACATGTTTCCACCACTTAGCGTCTGCACACGACATGTGCTCGGCAGACTTCAAGCGAAAGCCGACGTGGGTGTAGACCACGACCTACCTAAACACTCAAGTCTCTAGTCCAGGTTTATCGCCTATTCGGGTTCCATCCATGAGGAGATCCGGCCGGAGTTTCACTCACAGCCCCAAACGATGTGTGCAGGGTTCCCGGGACACCAAACGGGCGCCCGGTACACCGTGCCACGTGCCTACCGCAACACAGCCCACCCCTATGGTCAGCGCTGCGTGCGGCCCCCAGCATACTACACACACCAGAAACTACTTGCAACTCCTGGACAGAGGACAAGGGTGATTAAGAAGTCGAGCGGGGTCATATTTCAGGGCCCAATGCATGGTAGTAGCTGTTTCATGGATCACAAACACAGAACTCAGTTCCTGAGGACGGCTTCAATGAGACAACCCACCATGTACTCCTACATGGCCTCTCACCAATACCTTTACCAAATCGTATTCACACACTTAGCTCACACACAGTAGGACATGTTCAACACCATTCCGATTCATTCCCGATGAATCAGACCCGACTCAACTCTAAGCAGTAGCAGGCATGACAAACAAGCATGAATGAGTAGGCACAACATGGGCTCAAACAACTCCTACTCATGCTAGTGGGTTTCATCTATTTACTGTGGAATGATAGGTCATGCAAAGTATAAAGGGGTTCAGCTACCGCAGCAAGTAACACATGAATCGTTGTTGTCCTAATGCAGTAAAAGAGAGCAGGAACGAGAGAGTGGGATTTTATCGGAATGAACAAGGGGGTTTTGCTTGCCTGGCACTTCTGAAGATAATATAGTTCTTCATCAGTGTCATCGATCTCATCGTCGGCACATCGTCTATCGAGAGGGGACAAACACCGGCAACTGAGAAAGAACACAATCAATGCAATGCCACAATATGATGCATGATCATGACATGGCAATATGCTGTGATTTGAGCTAATGCATCTAGCTATGATTTAAATGAAGTTGGTTTGAATACATGATTCAAAATCCAACTCCATATATGATTATTTAAATGTCCTTTATTTGTTTTGTCCAAAACAGAGGACAAACATTGTTCAAACATGCATGAAAATGGTACAGATGGATTCCTTGAATTTTTCTGATAATTTTTCATATATAAATCTTTTCATTTAGAGCTATAGATTAATTTCTATGATTTTTCAAAGTTTTGGATATTTTCTGAATTAAACAAATCATTTAAGATTTATTTAAATTCAGAAAAGGATTACTGCGTCAGCCTGACATCATCACGACGTCAGCAGGTCAACGGGGCGCGGTCCAGGTCAAATCTGACCTGTGGGTCCCGTGTGTCAGTGTAATTAGTTTAACTAAAACAGTTAATACTAATCCTAAATAATTAGCAGGGCCGGGCCCACCTGTCATTGAGCCAGAGGGGTCAACTGGGCCCAGCCGGGGTCAAACCCGGTCAGCGGGGTCAACTCCAGGCCGGCGGGGTCAAACCCACCGGCGACTCGACGCCGGCGACGACAGGCGCGGCGGAGGGCTTCGGAAAATGCCCACAGGCGATGGTTTTGGGCGTGGAGAGGCTGTACGAAGAGCTGCTGCTCGCGCGCAGCTAACAGAGCAGACAGCCGAAGCTGGGGTGGCCGGAGATGACCGCGGCGAGGTCATCCGCGGCGGCCGGAGTTCGGACACGCGCGGGTTCAGTGTTCTGGTGCACGGCAGGACCATCTGGTGGTCGGGGCCGTCTCCTAGGAGCAACCCGAGCACGATTACATGCTCAGGTTCAAGCTACGGCGCCTGTAGCCGCGACGGCGCCATGGCCGGCGGCGAGGTGGTCTCGGCTCCGGTGAAATCGACGGCTACAAGGTGCAATCGATGCGGGGAGGAGGGGGGTTAGGGGCAGGAGCTCACAGCGGTTGCAACGGGGGCATCGGCGAGCTCGGGGAGGGGCTGGTGACGACGGGAGGTCGCCGGCGATCTCGGTGACCCGAGGTTGAAGAAGACGATGGCGACGGCGATGCAGTGCTCCCCCGGTCGTTTGGCTCGGCGTGGACGAGGAGGGCGAAGAAGCGGAGCTCGGGGTCGCGGAGAGGGAGCGCGGGAGTGGCTGTGGCCGCGGTGGTGCTCGTCGTCGGCGGCGGGCGCGTTCGGTCTAGCGGGAGTGGAACGAGGGAGAGGCAGGGCAGGGAGAGTGGCGTCCAGGGGGTCGAGGCGGCGCCGAGGAGAAGACGCGAGGCGCCGCGGTGGCCAGGCGACGCAGGCAGGCAGCCTGGTGGCGTGGCGCCCGCACGCGTGCCGTGCGTTGTCTCTGCCTCTGCCTACTGGCGGAGGTGGGAGACGACTGGCACCAGGCCAGTGGGCTGGGCTGTCCACTGGGCCGGCCAGGTAAGTGGCCAGGTGGGCTTCTCTCTCTCTCTCTGGTTTTCTGTTTTCTAAAGTTTTCTATTTTATTTTGTCTGTTTTGATTTAGTAAAATTACTAAACCATTTGATAAAATGCTGAAAATAATTATGTGGCTAGAACTAATATATACCAAACCACATAAAATGTTCCAGAATTATTAGACATATATTAATTATATAAAATATATATGTCCAAAGTAAATAGTTAGTTAATTAATTCAAAGGCCCAAAAATAAATGTTTTCTAAGATACCAAAAATATTGGTTTGACTTTTACCTCTTGCCAATATTTTCAGAGACTAAGAGGAACATTTTCTTGGACTTCTTTGAAGAGATTTAATGTTGATCATTTTTTTTTAAATGTTTCTGAGGCTTTGAAAATTCCCTCAATTCAAATTTCAATTGAAGTTAAACATGATGCAACAACCAAGCTAAACCAAGGCCAGGGCAAAGCTAGGGATGTGACAACTCACCCCCACTAAACAAGAAACTCGTCCCGAGATTCAAGACGTGAGGTAAGAAGAAAGGGGGTTACAACTATCACGGTCTTCTCGATCCAACTGCCCTTCTCGAAGAAGTATCTTCATTGCATCGTATTGATCTTGACGTCTTTGCTTTAGAGAGTTTCATCGACACGGTGACGACGGAAAGGAACTCTACTAGGATTGATCTTCTCAAAGATCGAACTATACAATCCCGACTCGCAGAATGAAATACTGAAACATCTCGAGTTGAGACACAAAAACACATCGCGAATGATGGAAATGAGCATATGACAAGGTTTAGATAAGTAGCGTAATTCCCACACCTAGGAGGGTGGTGAACGGTGTCAACGTAGCGAGGAGTTGGGTTGCCATGACACCACAGCGAGACACCTTAAGGAAGGTGACTCACAGAAATATTCCCTTAAGTGGCAAAAAGAATTACTTTTGATCCATAGATCATTGAAACTCTCTATACCAGCCTAAAGCAATTCTCAAACGATAGTTTGAAGGAGTTCAAAGAAATGGCTTGCTTAAACTAGAATGGATGATGTGGACTACCTTGTTGAAGACAACGCAAGGGATGATTTTGCTTGCACGTGCTCTCAAGAACTTGAGCATTTCCATATTCATCAAGGTTTTACCAACAACCGTGTCAAGGATCCTGGCAACACAACATACTACCATGATGAACGGTGATGGAGGATGCAGGTGCAGAGGAGGACAACACTTCCTCAGATTTTTCCTTAGCAATGCCAAAGAAGCAAATCTGGATGATCGACCGAGAGACATTTAGCACCCCGCTTCTAATGTTCTCCTTGATGTACTAGGTACCACGGTCAATGCTTAAAAGCATCAACATGGCCATCAAGTAAAGGTCGGACTTTGGGGGCACATAAATCCATAAGGAACAACTATTGGAATAAATTCTATGAGATCCTTATGGGGAGGTGGCCAACTTTCTCAATCAAGGTGCTACAATAATAAGTCTTCCGGTTGGGTGTGTTGGCCACAACATCCACCTTACCGGGTTACAGGGAGACCAATATTATAGTTCTTGAGGAACGTTCCAACCATCATATCTGCCTGAGATTCAGATCTTGCTGGTGTCAGGATAATCCAGACTCATCAAGTCTAGAAAGAAAAAATGAGAGTTTGCAACACAATTCGACGAGATGACGTTGCGAGATTCTCGGGGAACGAACTGCGATAGCAAGCTCCAAAACATGAGCTGGTTCTGCTACAAACCTGTGAACACACTATCTTAGACAAGCATGACCACATGGTAGTCTTATAATAAAACACTACCGAGTTCTGGTTGGGAACCATCATCGAGGATATCGAAGTCTTTTCATAAGTCCGGATTAGCTCTTATGAAGGGACTCCTTCTCCTTGAGCCAATCAATCAGTGGCTTGGTGTGCTAGGGATAATATAGAATGAAGGTTGCAAGTCTTCAATCCACAGAATACTTTGCACGTATGCATGACTGATTTGGGATGATTCCAGGAAACAAAACAAACCTTTCTCAAATTCATGGCGGCAACTTACACCAAATGCACATGAATTCGAGGAAGTCACTTCTTTCATCCAACATATGCTTCATGAACGGAACACGAAGGCATTGCTTACAAAGTTTCCAACACTAGGTTGATGCTCAACATGAATCACGGGGGAGACAAAATGCTGCTGATGGGCTCAACAACAACTCATCGAAATTTCCATATGACTGGACTTCCACCATCATGTGAATACGGTGATAGCATTGGTCAGACCAAAAGGTGTAATGGTGTATGTTCGAGGGATCAACCACGAGTAAGACAACATTACGAATATCATTGGTTCTGATTTGACTTGACGATAGCCCATACTCAAGTCAAAGTTTTGACAAGGCAATAGATCCAACAACTGATCACGAGGACCAGTCGATGAAGATATCATCTTTCTTCAACACACACACAAAAAGATATCCCTTAACATGAACTAAGTCAGACAAGCTTTTATCTCCCAACTCTCCAAGTTGTTGTTTAGCTTAACCAACTAGCTCAGGGGTATCCAACACAGATTCTTGGAGAAGGGGTGGTCTGCAAGAAACCAATTTGATCGCGAACTCAACATATCGGTCAGGGGACGACCTGGTGATACTTCCGTGAAGATATCCGGAAAATCATGAACCACCGATATGTCTCTAAGCTCGAGAACATCCTTGCTCTTCAGGGCAAGATGATACAATCAAAAGAGTGAGGGGTTGACATAATCCTAACTCATTGACCGAAGAGTGCACCAGAAATAAGGACTAGGTGGCACGATCAATCTTGGGATGATGATTTGATAACCAACACGCTAAGATTGAGAATAGTGTCCATTTACCACCAAGCAACGGGTTGCTCGGAGTATTGATTTCACACATCACAATTCACTTGTCGGCATTCCGGTTACAATAACACGGAACCGAGGAATGAATAATGATGGCGAGAAGTATTACTGCGTCAAGAACTCATAAGAGGTGGTGCAATTCTCATGACACTCTTGACATAAAGATGGTAACACTCCAAGGTAGAGCAGAGCAGAAGCTGGATTGGCATTTTGATCTGCGGGATACAATTGCTTTGACCCAATCCTAGATATGGATAAGGTACTGGAGTTTGTTTCTCCTAGTCATTCTAGAATAGAATGGCTTGACGGACCACAAGAGTAATAGGTATCGATGAACGAATGCACACATACTCTTGACTATCAATTGATAGATGAAGGTCGGAATATAACTGAAAGGGGACAACTCAAGGAAACATATAACTTTCCCAGCTGTGGATGCATAGATTAGTATGTCGAATCAAGTTCAACATATTTCTTCCGGATAACCCATGCTGAAAGGGGGAACTGGCAGAATCACAATATGAATGGAATACTCCTCAAGAACACCCTGGTTGTGATCTTTTGATTCAAACGAACTTCTGCCATAAGCGGTTCATAGTATTTGGAAGAAGGAACTACCACGAACCTCGAGGACTATCGCAAAGGTTACTAATATCCTAAAGGAACTAGCAACACTATCAACATGAGGTAAGTAGGGTGAATCTCGGGTTCAAGAACCCAGGAGTAGAATACCTACTACTAAGCGGCATCACGGGATGCTTTCGAGAATGGTGGCCAGAATCATCACACCAGGAACACAAAACATGGACAGATTACTAGATGGTTTCATAAGACACCTAGGGTCATAATAGTAGCTCCAACATAGATGTCGAGGCAATAGAGTACCTCAACTCACCGATTAGTATGCTTATTCTGACCAGAGGACATCAGGAACGGAAAGAAAGGATTTGCTAATGCATCAGACTAGTTAGAAACCTGGGATGACTCGGACAGCATAACGGCTGTAAATGCTCAATTTTTTTGAGACATCCTGCAAAATGGTGGCATAGCCACTCAACATCACAATATCAAGGTTCTGAGGCCAGCTATGAACATATGGAAGTAGTAGGAACTGAACTGAGGCTTGAACTCAACAATCCTAGGCAACTATGGTTTAGTAACACGTCATCCTAAGAGATAGATGAGAAGCCTATTTCTTAATCCCCGTAGAAGAGAAGAGGTTGATTCAGATCAGAAGGCCATGAGATATAAGGAGTAAAAAGAGCCTTACGTTCCCTTCCACAATCAATTCCCTTATATAACTAAAGCATTTCTAGACTCAACTTCGACCAGTTTGGCTTGGTAATCCTACAGGCAGTCAGGCTCTGATACCAACGCTGTCAGGACCCCGATCCTAAGCCACATCGATCCAGCATGTAACGCATCATATCACTTTGCGGCCTCACGCACGGAACTCCCACGGGTGCCACCTTACCTGGCCCGGGACCGTTTGCGTCTTTTGGCTCACGTATATGACAGTGTCGCTAGCATCCATATGACAAAGAACCCGGGCCGACATGGCTAATCGTGAACCCAAAGCGGCACTAACCCATGAGGACAGGCATACATGAATCACATCGAGCATGTCGGTCATCAACGTGTGAATCCGGGCTGTAGCACTGGGCTAACAGGACTCCGGTAACCCGGGCTGTAGCAGGCTAGGCAGGACTCCGGAAGTCACCGCGTGACATTTCCCCGAAGGGACAGACACAGGAACGAAGTGAAACACATGCCGGCCAGTCAAGTGTTCCAAGCAGTAGTGCTGGGCTAGCAGGACTCCGGTGAACCGGGCTGTAGCGGACTACTATCGCTCAGGAAGCACTAGACTACATTTCCCATATGATAGGCTGCCAAGGATAAACAACTAGATAGTCGGATCCCACTCATACCAAGCATTTCAATCATACACACAATATGCCCGATATGAGTAGATACAACATGGAATCACAACATAACTCTACGATTCCAATATTTATTCATTAGGCTCCGAGGAGCGAGATATTACAAACATGGGTCTCATGACCCAACATTCAGAGCATACAAGCAACAAGCACATGTGGAAGCTTAACATGTCTGGGTACAGACATCTACAAATGAAAAAGGCTGAGAAGCCTGACTATCTACCAGATCCTGCCGAGGGCACAAGAACGTAGCTGAGGTATCAAGCTAAACGTCGAAGTCCAAGCGGTACTACTAGTGAGACTGAAGTCTCTCTGCAAAACATAAAATAGGCAAACGTGAGTACAAATGTACTCAGCAAGACTTACATCAGATCTAACTACATATGCATCAGTATCAAAAGGGGGTAGTGGAGTTTAACTGCAGCAAGCCAGCTTTGACTCGGTGGCTATCCTGAACTACGACTGCAAGCGACTCTTTTGAGGTGGCGCACACGAGTCCACATATTCACCATATCAATACACGACTATGAATCCGCTCCCGTCTCCCTACGAGAACGCCATCCATAGCACTCACGCTTATCTTGCGCATTTTAGAGTATCCACTTTCACTTGTCTATGAACTGTTATAGGCAACCCAGAAGTCCATTACCGCGGACACGGCTATTCGAATAGATGATGTTAACCCTGCAGGGGTGTACTTCTTCATACATGTTTCCACCACTTAGCGTCTGCACACGACATGTGCTCGGCAGACTTCAAGCGAAAGCCGACGTGGGTGTAGACCACGACCTACCTAAACACTCAAGTCTCTAGTCCAGGTTTATCGCCTATTCGGGTTCCATCCATGAGGAGATCCGGCCGGAGTTTCGCTCACAGCCCCAAACGATGTGTGCAGGGTTCCCGGGACACCAAACGGGCGCCCGGTACACCGTGCCACGTGCCTACCGCAACACAGCCCACCCCTATGGTCAGCGCTGCGTGCGGCCCCCAGCATACTACAAACACCAGAAACTACTTGCAACTCCTAGACAGAGGACAAGGGTGATTAAGAAGTCGAGCGGGGTCATATTTCAGGGCCCAATGCATGGTAGTAGCTGTTTCATGGATCACAAACACAGAACTCAGTTCCTGAGGACGGCTTCAATGAGACAACCCACCATGTACTCCTACATGGCCTCTCACCAATACCTTTACCAAATCGTATTCACACACTTAGCTCACACACAGTAGGACATGTTCAACACCATTCCGATTCATTCCCGATGAATCAGACCCGACTCAACTCTAAGCAGTAGCAGGCATGACAAACAAGCATGAATGAGTAGGCACAACATGGGCTCAAACAACTCCTACTCATGCTTGTGGGTTTCATCTATTTACTGTGGAATGATAGGTCATGCAAAGGATAAAGGGGTTCAGCTACCGTAGCAAGTAACACATGAATCGTTGTTGTCCTAATGCAGTAAAAGAGAGCAGGAACGAGAGAGTGGCATTTTATCGGAATGAACAAGGGGGTTTTGCTTGCCTGGCACTTCTGAAGATAATATAGTTCTTCATCAGTGTCATCGATCTCATCGTCGGCACATCGTCTATCGAGAGGGGACAAACACCGGCAACTGAGAAAGAACACAATCAGTGCAATGCCACAATATGATGCATGATCATGACATGGCAATATGCTGTGATTTGAGCTAATGCATCTAGCTATGATTTAAATGAAGTTGGTTTGAATACATGATTCAAAATCCAACTCCATATATGATTATTTAAATGTCCTTTATTTGTTTTGTCCAAAACAGAGGACAAACATTGTTCAAACATGCATGAAAATGGTACAGATGGATTCCTTGAATTTTTCTGATAATTTTTCATATATAAATCTTTTCATTTAGAGCTATAGATTAATTTCTATGATTTTTCAAAGTTTTGGATATTTTCTGAATTAAACAAATCATTTAAGATTTATTTAAATTCAGAAAAGGATTACTGCGTCAGCCTGACATCATCACGATGTCAGCAGGTCAACGGGGCGCGGTCCAGGTCAAATCTGACCTGTGGGTCCCGTGTGTCAGTGTAATTAGTTTAACTAAAACAGTTAATACTAATCCTAAATAATTAGCGGGGCCGGGCCCACCTGTCATTGAGCCAGAGGGGTCAACTGGGCCCAGCCGGGGTCAAACCCGGTCAGCGGGGTCAACTCCAGGCCGGCGGGGTCAAACCCACCGGCGACTCGACGCCGGCGACGACAGGCGCGGCGGAGGGCTTCGGAAAATGCCCACAGGCGATGGTTTTGGGCGTGTAGAGGCTGTACGAAGAGCTGCTGCTCGCGCGCAGCTAACAGAGCAGACAGCCGGAGCTGGGGTGGCCGGAGATGACCGCGGCGAGGTCATCCGCGGCGGCCGGAGTTCGGACACGCGCGGGTTCAGTGTTCTGGTGCACGGCAGGACCATCTGGTGGTCGGGGCCGTCTCCTAGGAGCAACCCGAGCACGATTACATGCTCAGGTTCAAGCTACGGCGCCTGTAGCCGCGACGGCGCCATGGCCGGCGGCGAGGTGGTCTCGGCTCCGGTGAAATCGACGGCTACAAGGTGCAATCGATGCGGGGAGGAGGGGGGTTAGGGGCAGGAGCTCACAGCGGTTGCAACGGGGGCATCGGCGAGCTCGGGGAGGGGCTGGTGACGACGGGAGGTCGCCGGCGATCTCGGTGACCCGAGGTTGAAGAAGACGATGGCGACGGCGATGCAGTGCTCCCCCGGTCGTTTGGCTCGGCGTGGACGAGGAGGGCGAAGAAGCGGAGCTCGGGGTCGCGGAGAGGGAGCGCGGGAGTGGCTGTGGCCGCGGTGGTGCTCGTCGTCGGCGGCGGGCGCGTTCGGTCTAGCGGGAGTGGAACGAGGGAGAGGCAGGGCAGGGAGAGTGGCGTCCAGGGGGTCGAGGCGGCGCCGAGGAGAAGACGCGAGGCGCCGTGGTGGCCAGGCGACGCAGGCAGGCAGCCTGGTGGCGTGGCGCCCGCACGCGCGCCGTGCGTTGTCTCTGCCTCTGCCTACTGGCGGAGGTGGGAGACGACTGGCACCAGGCCAGTGGGCTGGGCTGTCCACTGGGCCGGCCAGGTAAGTGGCCAGGTGGGCTTCTCTCTCTCTCTCTGGTTTTCTGTTTTCTAAAGTTTTCTATTTTATTTTGTCTGTTTTGATTTAGTAAAATTACTAAACCATTTGATAAAATGCTGAAAATAATTATGTGGCTAGAACTAATATATACCAAACCACATAAAATGTTCCAGAATTATTAGACATATATTAATTATATAAAATATATATGTCCAAAGTAAATAGTTAGTTAATTAATTCAAAGGCCCAAAAATAAATGTTTTCTGAGATACCAAAAATATTGGTTTGACTTTTACCTCTTGCCAATATTTTCAGAGACTAAGAGGAACATTTTCTTGGACTTCTTTGAAGAGATTTAATGTTGATCATTTTTTTTAAAATGTTTCTGAGGCTTTGAAAATTCCCTCAATTCAAATTTCAATTGAAGTTAAACATGATGCAACAGCCAAGCTAAACCAAGGCCAGGGCAAAGCTAGGGATGTGACAACGGGGGTCCCCAGACTTGCCTGCCTTCGGCCTGCGGCGTGGCTCAAGGGAGGCCCAGCACGGCCCAACTTCATCAACACAAGACCCAAGACCCTCGCGGGGCGGACGACACGGTGCTTCCTCAGGCGCGGCCTCGTCAGGCTGGCTCATGAGGAGGCGGAGAGATCAAGGCAGGGTACCTCGCGAGGTGCCCATGATGCAAGCCATGACGACCAAGGGCGCCGGGCGGGCGCCAGCCCGCGCAGTGTCCTCCCTTTCCTCTTTGGTGCAAAGGGGGCAAGCGCAGGCGTGAGGATCAAGCAAAGGCATCCATTTCGGTGCAACAAGACCAAGACCAGTCCAACGGTGGGAAGGAGGTCATCGTGGAGCCCAGGACAGCGTCACCACAGGGCCTTTGGTAGGCGAAGACCAACTTTAGCCAGGATAAGAGTACTGTATGTTCCCCTTCGAATTGGCCAATTGTTGGCGCCCTTCCCGCTCAATATTTGGGACGAGGCCCAGGGCCTTTGCCTATAAATAGGACTAGCCACCCCCAGGGTAGAGGCATCATCTGGTATCCAGAATCCGAGCAAAGAGAGAGAATGAGAGAGAAGGGCGGCTGAGCTCCCATAGCAGTTCATCGCCCCAGCTAGAACACGCCCTCGCGAGGCTGTTCTCCCTTGTACTGTTCATCGTCATCAGCCCAAGAGGCAATCCACCCACCACACTAGAGTAGGGTATTACACCACATCGGTGGCCCGAACCAGTATAAACCTTGTGTCTTTTGAGTTGTTCCTTTGGTAGCTTAGATCCTTACGAGATAGAGAGGTAGAAGGCAAAATCTCCGCGCGCACCCCAGAGTTCGAACCTTAAGGGTCTGCCGGAACCCGAAATCCAACAATTCTCACCTTCTTTTGGCTGCAGGCTGTATCGTTGACAATCAGGGGAGTTTGCTCCCGAACTCCTAGGGCTCGCCGTGTAGACACAGTTTTCCATAGAAAACAGAGCCTCTCTGCCATCAAGGTCCTTGCCCACGGTGATCTCCTGGTTAATCGGATAATTGAGTCCGAGAAACAGAGAGTGTGAACCAAGGCTGTTTACCCGCCTCCAACTAAAAAATCCTAAAGGCCCCAACAAGCTGGTATCCTGCTCATAGACGTAACAGCCACTGTTCGGATACTCACGTATTACACGGTGCTTGTATACAGTGGGGTTTTTGCAATATAGCTTTTCCGGCTCATGTGTCCGAATGATCATCAGTCTTTTGCCCTCGTCTGATCGAGCGAGGAACCAGTTGTGCTTCCCTGTTTTTGGCAAAGGTGGTGTGATTACAAAGGGCAGTAACTGTAGGGACACTGCATCATATCAAAAAGGACAGGCATTGTTAATGTGAGATCAACATTGTTCAGAGTATGAGTAGGATAATGCAAGAAACATCATTGATATGTCCTTGTTGGATCTGGGAGGAAAATACAGGGAAATGTATACTGGGTTCGAAAATATAGAAGTGCCATGCATGGTTATACTCATGTTATCTCGCAGTCGATTCTTCACAGGAAACTACCATGTCATGCATGTTATGTAATCATGTTCTATCCTCACAAACAAATTCTTCAAGGTAACTAACAGACCATGCATTGTTATATACTCGTGTTCTGTGGGCAAAAAATTTGTGAGGATATTATTCTAGCCATTGATTGTTGAAGGGAGAATATAGGTATGTACACATGGTAAGCATTGCAGGATTTCACTACTTCCAAATATAGAGTTCTCAATATGCACAATTACTTCCCTAATGTATGGTTAGATGAAACCAACAGTGTGGTGCATGTTTCTAAGTCATGAAAATGAGGAAACTAACATGAGAGGAAACAACTTACACGCGCCGTCCCAGCAATACGTGGTGCCATCTGCTTTGTCGATCGCGTAGGTGATGCCATTGTGTTCAATAGCATCACAGAAGTGTGTATCAGCTTTGGATGATCCACTGCGAGCCGAGTTGTCTCCAGCTAAAGAAGGCACCGGCATAAAGATAGGCGAGTCCGCGGTCGAACAAGGCAATTAGCTTGAAGTCTGCGTAATTCGCATGTCGTGTGGGCACTTGGCAGATTACAATCTTCTGCAAAACAAGGTCCGTCCAACTGACGTAGTAATCTAGATGACTTGGACCGCGATGGTAATACTCTATATAATCCAACGGAGGAAGGATAATCTCATGGGAGGTCTGGAAGTTCACGGGCACCAACTTTTTACCGTCTTCTCTGAAGGAAGCCATCCAGTGGGAGTTCATGTCGACCCAGTACATACCTGCCAAGAAGTTTTGAGCGATGGTGATCGGATCGATGTCGAGGGAAATGATGTACGGCGACCCACTACATACATGCAAACAAGTTTCGGCTAATGGAGATCGGATTGAAGTCGAGGGCCATCATGCACGCCTCCGTATCATGGTGAGCGAGTCTCGCAAGACCAGATAGCAGCAAGCCGGGTGTCTTGAAAAGCTTATGCCTCGCTTCGATGATGGTCGTGTGCATGTCCCTCGAGCATGCAGCCAGCCGCAGGGCGCTCAACATATCCATACACGAACAACAGAGGTCGAGGATGTCACTGGGGAGATTGCTCCAATTGCGACTCATATGGATGCTGCGCGGTTCGCGTTCGGCCATGGTGGAGTTTGGAAGGGGGCTTGATTTACGGGGGAGAAGGATGTCGGTGCTGGAGCGGCTAGCAAGGGAATAGTGGTACTGGGGAGGCGAGTGAGGCGACGATACACGGGGGTAAAATGAGATGGAGACGGAGAAGGAGATGGAGATGGAGTGGTGCTATGGGAGCGAAGAGGGAGACGAGGCGAGGCGCCAATGTGCTGTACAGCGGTGGTGATAGACTGCACTGTGCATAGGGTGAGGCTGACTTTGGTAACCCGAACACGCCGCCTGGACTAGTGCCAGGCGCAGGGTGTTGTCGCTTCACTGTGAGGACCGGATGAAGAGTATTTTGACCATCAAGTGTACCACAGTTGTACTACTACTACTAGTAGGTACATGAGTACTCCAGTATTGTATAGCGTAAATAGGTCTCCCATTCTAGCATGCCTGTTCACTTCATCGTTCAGGTATCGTCCATATTGCGAGCAGAACCAAATTCTCGTGCATGCCCAATCAACGCTCTGCCGCGATGCATGCAGTGGTTGTTCTGGTGCATCAAGGACGGCATGCAGATCGTTCCACACTGAGAAGAGGAAAAATGGAAAGGTAGAACGCGGCGGCAGAGGAAGAGAATGCTGGCTAACGAGGCTAGGAGGGGATCGAGCAGGAAGTTAATGCTCCACGCCTAAAGGTTTTGGGAAAACCTGATTTTCATGAGGTGACTTATACTCACCTAAACGGAGGGAGTATTCCTTAACCAGAGAATGTTGTGTCTCCCACTCACACGCTAAAAAAAACTATGACACATTTTTTATCTGTTTGCGTAGGTCCCACCTATCAGGAAGGATGGGCACGTACACAAACAGGTACTCGCATAGCCTTTTCGTTTAGTCTACCTAGCAGTCTAATCAACTGCCTGCACGCCACTTCTCCCATTTACTCCTTCTCCACCGGAAACCGATTCTCCTCGGCTTCTTCACCTCCCCTTCGTCTTCATTTGTATCCAAACCCCACTGCGTTCACATTGTTTTAACCTCTTTAAATAATCATCTACTACTTCAGTTAGACTAGCCATCTAATCCTAATTCTCCAAACCTAGCCCTCCATTCCAGCGGTTCCAAATGGCGAAAGAGATCGAGATGCAGGTTTTTAGCGTCCAACATGTCCTCCTGGAAGGCTCGATGCGCATAGTTGCCACCGTCACTGCCCACCCAAGGGTTGTTCGGCAGTGGATCAACAATGTATCCAACTCCCTCGAAAAAGGTAGAGACGAGGGTCATCGGTCTCGACGTAGAGTACACGGAGCGTGCCCCTGGGAAGATCCAGCGCGCCGCCGTCCTTCAGCTGTGCCTCGAAGATGATGTTTTGGTGTACCACATCATACACTCGCCCTCCATACCAGGTGAGATTCACGATTTCTTGTCTCAGGAGGACGTATACTTCTGTGGGGCAGCCATCGAAGGGGACAAACAGAAGCTGGAGCCGTACAACCTTGATTTGAAAAGCATCGCTGACCTTCAAACCAGAATCAAAATTCCTGTAGAAGTTCGTGATAAACAGACACCATCCCTATTCGACGTAGCAAATTTTATGCTCGGTACAAATCTTCAGAAGGGTGACGAGACGGTGGCATTAATGTCATCTGTATGGGAGAATTATCCCTTGATGTACGAGTGGATAAAATATGCTGCCCTCGATGCCTGTGTGAGTTTCGAGATAGCTGCAAGGTCCAAAGAGCTTGTTGTGAAGCCGTCTCCCATAGAGAATGAGAACAAGAAGAAGAAGAAGAAGAAGAAGAAGAAGAAGAAGAAGAAGAAGAAGAAGAAGAAGAAGAAGAAGAAGAAGAAGAAGAAGAAGAAGAAGAAGAAGAAGAAGAAGAAGAAGAAGAAGAAGAAGAAGAAGAAGAAGAAGAAGAAGAAGAAGAAGAAGAAGAAGAAGAAGAAGAAGAAGAAGAAGAAGAAGAAGAAGAAGAAGAAGAAGAAGAAGAAGAAGAAGAAGAAGAAGAAGAAGAAGAAGAAGAAGAAGAAGAAAAGGCTGCACCAGCAGGAGGGCATTATGGATGGATGAACTATTTCCTCTCTTGTAAAAAAATTATTCCCTCTTGGTGTATATTGATATAGATGGACTATTTCAATGGTGTGCATGTCTTTGGAACAGAGTAGTAGCGTGGGTCCGCTTGACTATAAGGAACTATTTATCTGCATATATAACTTTCTCTGCTACTCCTTCCAGTGATCAGTATACAGTGCATGTGTCCGTAGACATGACAACTTGTCTATGGAAGTTCAACTACGACGACCATCACGTTTCATCTCGCGATTCCCACGACGCCTATCCAACCCACGGCACCACGCCCCCTGACGTGCGCCTCACCCCTCTCGGCCGCACCGCCCCTCTGCCTTTGTGTGCATGACATGTGGGCCACCTAAAATGCGGCGAGCATCAAGTTTCTACCACAGCCACCCGTGATTCCCACGACGCCACTCGAACCCATGAAACCACATGTCCCCCGACCTGCGGCTCACCCCTCTTGGCCCCACTGCCCCTCTGCCTACGGGAGCATTACATGTGGACCAGTCACCTATCGGGTCCACATGTTATTGACTCAAAGGTAGGTGTAGTAAGGCGCTGAAGCTCAGTCCCGACGTCCCTGAGAGGGAAATGTAACTCCTACGCCAGGGCTTGTGGTGCTCCCGCAGCACGAACTCGTGCCAAACTCGAGATTTGTTTCTTTACTATACATGCACGCAACAATTTAATGGACATTGTAATCTCAACATGTGATGGGGAGCTCTAAATTTGAATTTGAAACTTACAAAACAAAAAGATTCAAAACAAATAAACTGGGAGAGATGGAGTATATCGTAGGATGTGTCCCATACAAAATAAGTCCCCTGGTTTGTCACCATGAAGATGCGGTTAGAAAGGAGCACAACGTCTTCCTACTCGTACGGCAACAAATCGGCCACAGACAGCATGGCCCGCCTTTGACCGCCATGTGCAAGGTTCGTGCTTTCTTATTCAATCTCACCTTGGTTCCATCGTACCAATTCATGCGGTGGCCCGTTGCATGGCTGATCCCAATGTTGGACAAAGGTTCTACGGGAACGGTGCCACCGTTGTAAATGTTGTGAAAATTGATGTTGGTACCCTCCCGTACATATGCAAGCCAATCTCCACTCGCACCGAGCCTAACCTGTGAAACAGTGGGCAGGGGGGAATTAGGAAATGGACACGGAAGTAGTATTTAGAATGCATTTACTACGTGATCAAACTCATCTTACCTGCTCATCGGAGGAAATCCGAGTGCCCCTCAATGTCGGCATCTCAAGGGGCGTCAACTTGCAACTACGGCCACGCTGCGCTGGAGAGACCCCCAAGGAAACATCCTAGTGCGTTCCACGGAACATCAAGATGCATTTGTATGAGTAGTTTATCTTGTGAGAGAAAAGGATGAACTGGGGAAGGCCTCTAGAGATAGAGATGGACACTACTACTACCAATGTGCTGGCCCGTGCGTTGTAATGGATCCAAAGTAGTAGAATAATACTTGTTCACGTGCTTGAAATATAAACACTCTAGTTTTGATATACATGTCTCAGCAGACATGACAGCCTGTCCATGGAAGTTGAACCACGACGACCATCACGTTTCTTGTTTCTACCACTGCCACACCCCCACGTGATTCCCACAACGCTGCTCCAACCCACGGCACGACGTCCCCCGACGTGGACATGGATCCTCTAACGTGGCTATCACTGCCTTGCCCTGCCTTTCCTTCGCTGACAGGCGGAACCCACGCTTATGGGTCCCACATGTCAGTGACAGAATGGTAGGATTGTTCGCGTCAGTGGATCCTCATCCCCCCGACATGCCCCTCATCCCTCTCGGCCCCACCGCTCCTCTGCCTTTGTGTGCATGATATACTCCTAATATATTACTCCCTCCGTACCTAAATATTTGTCTTTTTTGAGATTTCAAATGGACTATCACATACGGATTATATAGACATATTCTAGTGTTTCTAGCAAGATGCCCGCGCGTTGGACGAAGTTGATGGAAAAGGTAAGCACAACTTATAAATTGACGGTTCGAGTACTAGTTACAGTGATGCATATAATTAAGCAAAGGGATCGCACATGTCGGTATTGACTGGAACGAGAATGCAACAGCACAATAAGAATTAAGGCCACGATGATGCGATCGCAGTGGTGGTTACAAAAGGCAAGAAGAAAGATGGATCCACGAACGTATGACCTCCTCCTCCTCAACTTAGTGCGCCGGGCCACCGACCGGCGGCTAAGGAGCGGCGTCTTTTGTGGCGAGGTCGAGGTGCTTGTCAGCAAAGGCATCCAAGGCTTCCATCTGGTTGAGGAAGACCAACCTCATAGCGTCCTCACTGGCATTGTAGATACCTATGTACACGATTTGCTCGTACACGTGGATGTGTAGGTCGACGAATTCTTGCAGGGCGAGGTGCCTCGCGGCGAGCGCGACCTCCAGGTGGACATTCTTCGTGGCGTCTGCGGGCAGTCGCAGGGCCACCAGTGCTTGAAAGAGGTTCCGGCCATGGAGGCCGATTAGGGTGGCACGTAATGAGGAGCCCGGGCGCGCGGGCTGGAGGAGTACAGCGATGTCGTCCGCGAGCTTCTTGATGATGGTGAACTTGTTGCTGGTGTCAACGATCATCTGGTCCAACTGAGAGTCATAGTTGGCGTCGACGGCAGCCATCCACCAGCCGGTCTCCAACACCGTCTGCAGACGATCCTCAGCGCCATGCCGCAGGCCGGCGTCGTGGACCATCTGGCGCAGCCACTGGCCGCTCACGTGCATCGCCGCCATGGGTCTGGAGTGAGCTCTTTTGCGCTTAGTGTAGGTGCTTAGGCAAATGCTTAGGTGCGTACGATGTGGTAGATGCATTGGAATGGAGGGGCGCCTTTATATGAGGGCAATGAGGGCAAACTGCGTTGCATTCACATCATGCAGCCTCTTTTCCCGGACCTCCTCCCATTACTTCCCTCATGCATTAATTGAGGAGGATGCATTGGCCGTTCAACATATCGGGAACCGCTACTCCCTCCCTCGTCTGCATTAAAGCCGTATCAGGAACTGTGCCGCCCGCTTTCAAAACGAATACTCCCTCCGTCTAGGTGAGTATTAAGTCATCTTACGAAAACCAAATAGTAAACACATAGGCGTGGTGCATTAACTCTCACGTTGTTCCTTAGGCTAGCCATAGTGGTAGTAACTTAGGTAGTAACTTAACACATCCCAAGACAATTTTGCTTATGTCGCAACTATTTAATGAGGAAAGAGGTGCTTGTGGTAACATAATATGTTACTGTAACATAGCGCTTTAGTCGCTTCGAACGAGGGAGTAGGCTGCTGCAAACGTAGGGCTGTGTGATTTGACAGCCGAGTTACTGCTGGACAGGTGGGGCCCCGTGATTTGACTTGCCATTATCATTTTAACTGCGGCGCTACGACTGGCATGAGTCTCCCAGATTCCTGACCACCTCCATACAGGTGCCTCTCCTAATGCTCCACCATGTAGTAGAGGCTGGCTCTTGCATGAGAGCCCACTTCTCCACTTTTTCCTTGCCTCTATTTCCTCCACATATGCAAAAATGCCATGTAAAGGGCACTATTGTACTTACTTTTACTTGCTCCTACAGGTGCTTAAGCTTGCCACATAGGCATAAAGTCTGATGTGGCAAGTTATTCAACAAGAGAGAGACTAGTTTGGTGACCCAAGGAATAAACGGTGCTGAGCGCATGTACCTAGGTGAAAAGACAATTTTGAG
Organism: Aegilops umbellulata; assembly: GCA_032464435.1. Taxonomy (NCBI): domain Eukaryota; kingdom Viridiplantae; phylum Streptophyta; class Magnoliopsida; order Poales; family Poaceae; genus Aegilops; species Aegilops umbellulata. The sequence continues at coordinate 547,430,139 of CP136057.1, forward strand.
TCTATAGCTAATTAAATGAAGCAAACTTAGCAACACCATTTCATTGGAAGAGGTCACTCCTTGGCAAATGCAATAAATACTAGTGTCAAAAATGTTCTTATATTATGGGACAGAGGGAGTACGAAGAAAGAGATATAGAGGAGTAAAAAATACACTTATAGCCAACCTTGTTGTAGTATGAGTGACTAAGTGATGACTATGTATAACATGCCAAACATCAGATAGCCTAACTCACCATGTTAAATCTCCAAGGGCGCGACCGCACGAGCGACGCGATGGTCGTGGTAGGCGCGACCACGATACAGGCTGCTGGCAGCCCTTGGATCTGAGATCAAACGGTCGCATGCTAAGTTGCTGAAAATTTGTAGAATAACCCTCCAGGATAGGATATTCACCCATAGGTCTAGAATCACGCCATGCAACCGTTCGATCTCATATCCAAGGGCTCTCGGAAGCCCGTATCATGGGATAATGGAAAGCCACTACCCTGCCATTCGCACGCTGGCAGTTCGCTCCTATTCGTCCCTGCACGCCCTTCAATACTACGGCGGTTCGCTCCTAGCCGTCCCGTCCATTCACATAACGACAGTTCCACTAATCCTAACGCTCCTCCCAAATCCATGGCGTCCCAAATCTCCAGGGTCGGTGGTGAGTAAAAGGTTAGAACCATCACCGGCGATGAGTTCGACGTCATCTACACCCGTTCTTCTGCGACGGTGAAAGGATGCCTTTCTTGCTTCAGACGCATGTTCGAAAACTAAGATGATGAGTGGGTCGCTGGGCTAGATGTTGTGTACACCACAGTCATGGGACGAGAGAAGGATCTAAAGGACGAAGAGAGGAAGAAGCCCGCCATGATCCAGGTTTGCGTGCATGACTTATGCTTGGTCTACCACATAAGCCATGCCGACATTGAGTGCCAGGATTTTAAGGACTTCCTCGGGAGCAACCTAGTCAAATTTGTTACTATAGACTTTGGTAACGACAAAGAAATCCTGGGTCGGATAGGCCTCGTTGTAGGCAACCCCTTCGACCTCCAGAAGAATCGGCTGGTGCCCTCTCGTCAGCCTTCAATGCTGACCCTGGCAGGAGCCATGGTTCATCCTTCGTACGGTAAACTGGTGAAACCTCCATACACGTTTCATCATCATGCATGGCAGCGGAATGTACTAGATATAGACCACATCCAGTACGTTGCAATGGATGGCTACCTTTGCTTCAATATCTACAAGGGTTGGATGAAGAGCAACAGCCAAGTGTGCAGTTCAAGCAAAGAAGTATCGGCCAAGAGGAAGAGGGACAAGGACGAAGTCGAGGACGTGGACGAGGACTCCGAGTAAGGTGGCAGTGTCGTTGCTCATGGTGGTTCTAATGCAGTATCTACTAGAATAGTTGCAAAGTTTAATTTCAAGTGTGCTTAATTTAATTTGAGGGGTGTGTTGTGCTGAGCCCCCAACAGAACTATGTTATGTTTCTTCTTGTTACTTTAACTCTTCAGTACGTACATACAAGTATTTCTTACATTTCATCTTTTAGTTGGTACAGTACTACCACTCGTCTCTTCACATTATATACGTACAATATATATGGCCAACATCATATAGCCAGCAGTTTAGTTGTCAAAGAATTTTAGGGTGCTTAGTTTTATCAAAGAATTCCGGGGTGCTTAGTTTTATTTGAGGGGTGGGTTGTGCACTTGTGCTGGACACCATTATTGTGACAAGCCTTTTTAATAGTACTATATGCATAATTTGGCGACGAGTGCTCTCTATATGTACCAACTTTTTTTTAATTTCAAGTTTTGCTCCATGGCGCAATCCATTGATACTACTACTGTACAAAAGTGGAGTATATACATTTTTTAAAAGGCTAGAGGGCGGGGCAGTCTAGCTTGGTCGGTTTCACGAGAGGCGAGGGCCTTTGTGATTTGACAACTCATTACTGTTGTCAAATTGAATAGTACTGCGCCGCCCGCTGCACGCCCGGCGCCTCCATTAAACCCCTCCGTTAAACCCGCATGCAAACCGAGAATGCTACTCCGGCCACACGTCCGTTCATGAGCGGGCCAGAATTAAACGCAACACCGGCCGAGCTCCTCCCGCCCGCCCTTAGTTTAAACGAGGCCAGACGTCGGCCAAGCTCCTACCGTCTGCCCTCTATTTACACGAGGCCAGATAGACAGCGGGCAAGAATTGCACCCCTCCGCCGCTCCCCCATCTCCTCCTTCACCATTTTCTCCACTCCTCCGATGGCTTCCGATGAGCCGTTCTCCGGCATATTACCCGGCTGGGTGGCCCGTCGAGCCCTCCGGATACGGGCGAGGCTGCTCCATGCTTCACCAACCTCGCTTGGCCTGACGGAGCCAGTTGCCGCCCCAAGCAGGCGCGTGGTTCAGCAACTCGCCGCTCTAGTTCAGCTCGATGAGGAGTGGCGAGTTGCTCCACGCCGGCACGGCGGCGAGCACGCCAGTACGGGCGCCGTCGCTGCCGCGTCGTACCGCTCCACCAGTGTCTGCGGTGGCCGCGCCTCCCGTGTCTGTGGGCGCGCCTCCCGTGCCTGCGGCAGCGCCATGCAGGCAGAGACAGAAGCCGGGTGCGTGGAGAGCGACGAGTCGGTGGCCAGCTTTTCCGTGTTCCGCCGCCATCATCGAGGAGAAGTAGTACATTGGAGGCCGCCGCCACTTGGGACCCATGAAGGCCACCGCCGAGGCGACGACCGCAGATTCAGGTGGTTTCTTTGCTGCTTCGTCTCTTCCGAGGACCTTCGTCGACCCCGCAAGTGTCTGACGGGCATGAGGAAGACAAAGGGATCCGCAGGCGGCCATTTAGATTATGTACTCCCTCTCCCGCTGGCGGGGAATTTTTGTTCTAAGAATGGGTAAATTGTATGTATCTATAACTAAAATAAGTCTAGATACATCTATTTCTAGGACAAGTATTTCCGGGCGGAGGGAGTATTAATTATACAAGAGAGCCAGATTGGCACCTCTTAGTTCATGTAAATGTAATGAAATCCATGATGTTTATATGAAGATCCGGCTTTTTTATACGAATCCTTCATGCTTATATGAAATCAGTCCGTGTTTGCACGAATTTCATCTGGTTGGTTAGAGTTGTAAAAATGTATGCCGCTAGCGTTTGATGTCGTCCTCCGCTTAAGGAAGCGGGAGGAAATTTGCCGGCTGCCGTTGGAGATGCTCTTTATGCTGGAAATAATAGAGTGACATCCAATCCATTTGAGCTAATTGCCTGTATGATTGTCCCTCTATAAAAAGTTAATTGCATGCACAGTGTACACGTGACTTGCAGGGTGGCTACAGCTTCGTACAGAAAGTTAAAAAGAAATAAATCCATCCTTAATCTTGTATTCTAAGTACTCTGTGGGTTCCACTGTCAGTACAATGGCGAAAGAAGTATATATCAAATAAGTAGAGTAATATATAATATAATAATATAAAGTTAAAAGACAGAATACGAACTCATGTCATCGCGTTGCGAGCATCTGGCGCTAACCAGCCCATCACATTTTTGTTGTAGACCATGTTGTAGATATATCTCCATGTCTACTCTTATATATACTCCATTCGTTCCTAAATATTTGTCTTTTTCAGATTTCAAATGGACTACCACATACGGATGTGTATGTAGACATATTTTAGAGTGTAGATTCACTCATTTTGCTCCATATGTCTTTTCAGGAAGGGCTCAGATTTGTCCTTGATTTATTTATGAGGTATCCAGATGGTACTGCACCGCCAAGAAAAGAGGGTAACACCAAAATTATGGACTACTTTTTTGAGTATGTTGGTAAGGTCCGTTCATAGTCACTTGTTGAAATCTCTAAAAAGACAAATACTCCCTCCGTCCGGAAATACTTATCATCAAAATGGATAAAAGGAAATGTATCTAGACGTATTTTAGTTTTAGATACATCTCTTTTTATCCATTTTGATGACTAGTATTTTCGGACGGAGGGAGTAGAAAAAGAGTTGGTGATGATGGTGTGCGTGCCATCCTGCAATATAGGCCGTCGGATCTATATCAAACGGATAGGAAAGAAACTATGGCAATTTTGCAAAAATATACCCACACGTCTCTCCACATTCGCAAATAAGGCCTTCCCTCGCTCAACCTTTTCGATCATAAGATAAACTACTCATACAAATGCATCTTGATGTTCCGTGCAACACATGGGCAGCTAGCTAATTTCTTTTAAAATAGTTGTTGCGATAATTGGGTTGAAGTGATATATTTTATGTCTGCCCCGAATGACTTCAGATTCACTAGTAGTAACAAAGAAAAGGTTGCCTTGTTGATTAACAGAAAACAGGGTGAAAACTATCACATGAGGCCGGTAAAAACAAGGCACACTGGGTTCAGCGTCATCGTCACTACAATTGTGCGTGCGCGAGAAGTCTACATATCGAGGGGGCTACCGAGCGAGGCACCGAGACACAATGTTTGAGAGAGAAACCAATTGACAGATTATGATCAGATCAAGTTGTCACCCTTCTGCTGTCATTGTTGGGGGGGGGGAGGGAGAGAAAGACGTATTGAGAGTGTCTGCGGTAGACACAGAGGCACAAGTAGCGAGTGTGTGTGTGTGTGTGTGTGTGTGTTTGAAAGAGGAGTAGATAGATTATTATCAAGATCGATGTGCCATCCTACTCCTTCGGTGCCGGGTAGTGTGTGTGTGTGTGTATGTTTGAGAGAGAAGCCAGTCCATAGATTAGTATCAAGATCGAGGTGTCACCCTACTCCTTCGGTGTTGGGAAGTGTGGGTGTGTGTGTGGGGGGGGGGGGGTAGTGACACTCACATATCTCTACTCTTATAAAAAACAGAGTTGGTGATGATGGTGTTCCCGCCATCCTGCAATATAGGCCATCCGATTTATATCCGACGGACAGGAAGGAAACTATGGCAATTTTGCAAAAAGATACCCACACCCCTCTCCGCATTTGCGAATAAGGCATTCCCTCGTTCATCCTTTTCTCCCACAAGATAAACTTCTCATACAAATGCATCTTGATGTTCCGTGAAACGCATGGGCATCTTGCTAGTAGGGAGAAGGAGTTTGTGTGACACATATCTAGCTATATTAAGGGATAGGTAGATAGCATATGTGTGAGAGACATTAGTGGCTGTGGGTGGGCGGAATTAAAGGGGTGGGCGTGTTAGACATAGAGAGCGTGTGTGTTTCTGTGTGAGAGACTTGTAGGACGGGGTAGAAAGACGAATTTAACCCTGACGGAGGGAGAGAAATACACGAAGTGCACGTGTGTGATTCCGATGCCCACAGGGAAATGAGATATGTATGCTTGTGAGAGAGATTGAACAATTCATTGATGTATCACTATCTAGCGATCGTGGACGTGCATCGCTTGAACATAAGTCAATATCTACTGCGTATCATGGCCAAAGGTACAATATCGATTCAACGCTATAAAGATTGGACACTCACATATCACATTTTTTCTATTTAAATAAGCCTTTTTAGTTGTGCATGCCAAAGTTACAGTGATGTTTCTTCGAACAACCAATGTAGCTATCATGAACATGCACCATTGTTACTCTTGCATTAAAATTCATTAGTCTTGGATGATTTAAGTTTCTATTTTGAAGTAATATATGTAATATTCATATATGAATTCAACAGGTACACAATTTATGAAATGGAGGCTATGTAATCATATGAGGTAACACTTTTAAGTAGCTGACTACAATATCCATTTCTTTTTGTGTGCCCCTACACTAACACGTCAATGCATTATGTTTAAAGTAAATAACCAATGGCACTAAATTATCTATTTACACGAGAAATACATAGGCTGATCGTTTGATCTTTTTTGTGAACGCGCCACTACACCCGTACGATTGGCCGCGCCCGTGTGAACGTCCAAGTTATCGGCGCATCATCACGGGTTATTGTCTTTTTTCTGGGGTGGACTTCACACCAGTTATTAACTGTTGACGCGTGCCCCGTGTACACAGTCTAGCATGACCTTCCCGCTAGCACGGTCCAAAATTAGTTGAAACTGGATACGAACGATCCCGCGGGCGAAAAAATCTCCCGCCTCCTTCTAAAATTTCCGCCACCTTAGTCTTTAGCATGCGAAATCCCCCTTTTGTCCTTGGTGCACGGAGACCAATAGTTACAATACCGCCCTCATCTACATGATAGGTCGGGGCTGCTTTGGTAACTTCTGGTTCCCCCACTACAAGGCACCCCCATTTCCTCTCCCCCTCCCGCAAAAACGACTAACTACACGACACGCCGTCCGTACTTCATCCCCCTTTCTCCCCTCCCCTCTCGAAACCCTAGACTGCTCATCCACCGGCGTACCATAGCCCATTCACTGCCAGCGGCATCCACCTCGTCGGATCTGCTTCTGCGGCCGCATCTACCCCTCCCACCTCCCCTAGAAACAAGTAGACTGCTCATCCTCCACTGTACCACAGCCCATTCAGTGCCGGCCTTGTCCACGACACCGGATCTGCTTCGCCGGTACTCTCGTCAACCGCCGCGCATCAGCAGGCGGCTCATTCATACTCCCCACCGGAGACGCTTTGTCCACACCCCCCGGAGCCGCCCCACCGACGCCCCCGTCGACGGCCTCTGATCCTCTTCGCTGACACCTTCCTCAACCCTACCGTAGCCGCTTCGCCGACACCTTCCTAAACCCTACCGGAGTAGCTTCGCCTATACCATTCTCAACCCTACCGGGGCCGCTTTGCCAACTCACAAGTCCACGGCCTTAGATCCGCTTCCTCGCACCCTCATCCAACCTACCGGAGCAGCTTCTGACGCCCCATCCACGGCCGCAGATCTGCATCGTCGACACCACCCTTAACCCTACCACCGGTGCAGCTTCTGACGCCCCGTCCATGCCCGCAGATCCGCATCGTCGACACCATCCTTAACCCAACCACTGGAGCAGCTTCACCTACGTCCTCGTCCACGGCCATAGATCCGCTTCGCCCACACCGTAGTCCACCCTACCGGAGCCGCTCCACAAACACCCTACTCGACGGTTCTAGATCTCCTTACCGGACCCCGACAGCCAGCGCAGCGTCATCACCCTTGACATTTCTAACCTGATTCCCACAGTCTGGAGAGATGCCAAGCACCCGCCACGGCCTAGGTACTTGTCACCTTTAAACCCGTCCAGCATCACCTGCCCGATGTACTTCAAATATACTAACCGGTCGCTATTACCTGTTATGCATCTGGCAAAAACTACAAGGACGATGTTTCTTCTGGATCTAACAGCTTGGCCAACCAACATCCTGGACTGAGGCATTGCTATGATCTTGTAAGCGCGTCTCTCTCTCTTGTATTGTTCTGTGCCTGCCAGCATGCTTTGCTAGGATTTTTCGACCAGTAATCCCTTTGTGCAGACAATGATTTCTACTACTGGCTGCTAAATTAGATATGTAGATGTCATACATGATACTACCTCGTACCTCCGTTCCTAAATATAAGTCTTTGTAGAGATTCCACTATAGGCTACATTCGGAGCAAAATGAGTGAATCTACACTCGAAAATGCATCTATATACATCTGTATGTGGTCCATACTGGAATCTCTACAAAGACATATATTTAGGAATAGGGGCAGTACATTACACAAAATCGTAGGTGGCATGTAGGAATTCCAGTGCACTACATTAGGTTCCCTTAGAGTGCCTGCTAGTCTAGCATACAGAGTCATGGCTAGTTTATGGTACGCACACAATCGTTAATTGGTGGTTTAAATATGCGCAAGGGATATGCAATGTAGTATCATGTAGAGATGTCTGAAATTAGCCGTGTCAACTTGTAGATAGGGTTACACGATGAAAAAGTACAAGATGTATGTGGCAATTTCATGGAACATCGCAAAAAAGGAGAGGCAGCGGTGAGCCTATACAGTGTGCTATGGTCCGTTACTCCTCCATTGCAATCATCGTGACATGTTATTTGTATGCCAGTTGTATTAGCCAAGTTTCTTAGGGACAGTTATTATGAGTTATCCTAAGAAAATAAGCACCTGTGAATATAAGTTCCATGTAATAAGCCAACCAGTTCTTTTCATTGCGTTTTTAGCTTATCTTTGGTATGATCAGTGGAAAGTCTAGATTGCATTATATTTTTTTCATTTTGCTGCTCATATGAAAATTAATTTGACTTGCAAACATCACAGATTGAACCCAGTGCAGTAATTAATATGATAGGAAAACAGACCCATCACTATTTTCTCAAAATGCAAATACAAAGATACCATCTACTTGGCACAATCTACTTTGGTCAATGTTTTCCATAGAGATCCAATTTCCTAATTTAAACGAAGAACGCATGACCCACATTTAAATGAAGAACAATTATTTATTGAAATTCGATGGTCCAAGTGACTGGTTATTATCGTATAGCAGCACCACCTGAAAGCATCATATAGCAGCAGCAGCAGCAGCTCATAGCAACTCATCATACAACAGCTGCAGTCTGCAATTCATCATATACCAGCAGCAGCTCATAGCAATTCATCATATAGCAGCAGCAGGAGCATCTCATAGCAATTCATCATATAGCAGCAGCAGGAGCATCTCATAGCAATTCATCATATAGCAGCAGCAGGAGCAGCTCATAGCAATTCATCATATAGCAGTAGCAGGAGCAACTTGTAGCAACTCATCATATAGTAGCAGCAGGAGCAGCTTGTAGCAACTCATCATATAGCAGCAGTAGCTCATAGCAATTCATCATATAGCAGCAGCAACAGCTCATAGCAACTCATCATACAGCAGCAGCAGCTCATAGCAATTCATCATATAGCAGCAACAGGAGCAGCTCATAGCAATGCATCATATACCAGCAGCAGAAGCAGCTCATAGCAATTCATCGTATAGTGGATCAGAATGAAAATTTGGCAAAAAATCAAAGGAGATTCTCACCTTGTTGGATGAGCTCATCCTTCAACAGCACCTCAAGGCCATGGCCTGGGAGGAGGGGAGGGGGAATAAGGTGCCTTCTGCTGCAGTGTGGCATCAGCCGTAGTTGTGCAGCGCCCGCTGGAGTAGTGCGTTGGACGAACCACAGTGGAGCAGCTGCTGGAGACCATGAGAATGAGGGGCGGTGCCAGAGGGAGGAGAAGCTAGGGAGATTTGCCCCTACCCGCCGGCCATGTAGCCTAGCTGGACATAGCATCGTCGAGGACAAGCCCAGATGGGACCAGTGGCGATGGCTCGCTGGAGGAACCCTAGTGCTGCAGGCAGGGGATCGAGGTAGAGGGAAAGGGGAGAGGAGATGCAAGCGGGCAGGGCAATGAATGCTTGCGTGTTTGTTTTTACTTGAGGGTCAGGTGTGACACGGGCATCAGCAGTTGCATTTTGAGTGTAATATAGGCAGACAACAGAGTCATTTTACTATTCCCCTTCCCTTCAATTTTTAGTGAGGTTCTACCCGAAACACCCCCCCCCCCTTCCAAAGAGAAATTAGTTAAACCCAAGCCCATAACTCAAAAATGACTTCTTTACATCTTTTATGGCTTATTTTGACAATATGCCCTGAAAAGGCGGAATCAAACTAGCCCTTAACCTGCAATTCAATTGTGCATGCAATGATGAATCACTCTTTCCTGCTATCTGTACATTTAGGCATCATCATACATGGCATAACCTAATACATGTGCATTCCATTGTAGAATATGGAATATGCAATGTTTATGTTAGTTCATACGTTGCACATGATGTTTAAATGCCCCTTAAATCTGGTCAGTCAAGTGATGGTCTTTAAGCCTCCTTCTTTGCTTCTTTGTTGATATGTAAGATTTGCTCACACTTTTGTTCAATTGCTTGTTTGCATCAGCCAGCCATACTAGGACTGTTTGCTTTGATTACTTGCTGTTCTTGACCTAATACTCTAACAGAGCTTGTCAACGATTTAAACACTAAGGGCTGTTGTAGTGGGGCCTTGTCTAACTCATAGGTGACATAAAGGTTTGGCTGTACACTACATTAGGCTCTCCAAGAGTACCTGGAGATCCAGTTCGAAGGTATGCCTAGCTTTTACAAAGTGCAGACATAGTAAATGCTCATTTCATTGTGTGCAAGTGCAAGAGAAGCGGCATGTTTCATTATGTGGTGTTGTTTTGTTATAATCTCATCCTTTTGTGTTCACAGACTGGAAAGTATGCATATTTATCTTCCAAGGAGACGAGTAACTAGTTTGTGTCACCTTGCAGAGGGGGTGCAATGAAGATAAGATTGAGGATTTCCAAGTACAAGATGTTAGGAAGGAGCCTTGCAAGAGAAGTAGGAGCTGCGCTGAGCCTTTTCAACCTGCTAAGGTAAGTCACTGTATGCAACTCAACAGTTCAATTCCTTGTTTGTTTCAGGCATAGTTAATTTTCTCTTTTCAATTGCTTTATTTGTCCTCAGTTAATGAGATGCCCAAATAATCATGCCTGATGTTTGGTACTTGTATCACTATTAGTTGACATAATTAAAGGCCTTACCATTTAATTACTCTACCGAAGTGTGCCTGAAGCTTTGAAGTCTATTAACCAACTATTATTGCATGAGGCTCACAATCTAGTTTATACTACGCTAATGATTGCATAGTTTTGCCTGCTGTAGTATGTTTGTATGAAACCCTTTGCTGTTCATTATGCTCCCTAAGACTTTAATTGAGGCACAGAATGGCCAACTGCTTGCTTACTTATACGCAACGTGCTGTCTAAATTTGTAACTTGTCTGTGTTTTCGATTGGGCCCAACATCATGCTCCTCTGGTGAGCTAAGATGGATTTCTGTATGCAAGCTGCACAGACTATCTTTTTTATAATTTTTAAAATATCATCTGCTTAAGCTTCATGACGTGTAACATTTTTTTAAAGTGACATGTAACATTATTGTTAGTCCTGTTTTGCCATGTAGTACAAAATAGTGTCTTGTTCGCTTCACTGTTGTAACTATATTTTTGCCCTAGTCATGTGTACTTACAGAAATATTTCAGGATGAAGTGACATCAACACAAAGATCTGCGAGCAGTGCGGCATGGCCGTTACCGAATGATTATGGATTGGAATTAGAATGTGCCGATGTTCTCGAGCATCAACTAGAGGTGGCAAGACAACGTGTACATGATTGTCAACGTATAATCAACAAGTTGAGACTAGACATGCAGGTATTAGATGCAGGAGTCAAAAAAATGAAACAAGACACTGAGGTAACCATGAAGGAATTGGAGATTTTGCGGACTGAAATTTGTGCTATCTGAATACGGCCAATCCTATTTTCTAAAGAGATTATAGTTCAAATGGAGTTAAGTTGATGCGCGTCCATGATGTATGAGTTGTATTTGCCCAGTGTATGTAATTTGCGGTTTGTGTATCTTTATTATCACCTGTGCCGAACCATAATGCCCAGTGGGTATAATCGGCTGTAATTTCTTTATTGTATAGTGTAGGATTATTCTACCTTTCTATGCCTTGATCTCTTTGTTGTAATAGTGTAGTCTTTTTAGAGGTGATAGTATTGAGTAGGATAATTCTTTGAATATGCTATATCGTTCAAACGGGGGCCAATACGCCCGACCATGTCCCTTCACGGGTCATCGGATCCATGGGTCTTCTACGTCTCGTAGGTTCCATGGGCCTTCTATGTCTCGTAGGATCCATGGGCCTTCCACGTCTCGTAGGATCCATGGGCCTTGTACGTCTCGTAGGATCCATGGGCCGCCGACTCATTTATGGGTCTTGTACGGGCCTTTACTGGGTCGTAGACGGGCCTTTAATAGAAATCATACGTTTTATGGGCTGACCATAACGGGCCGTTAATAGGCCATATTGGTGATGCTATGAAAATGGCCCAACAGACTAACGGTCCACAAACGGGCCGACTGTAACGACGGGCTGAATTTGGCCCACAAGCAGAAAATGACAGTAACGGGTCGTAAGTAACCGAATGCTGCAAATGAGCCCAAGAAAAAATGGGCCCTTAGAAGGCCGAAAGTTAAGTTGGGCTGGAAATGGCCCAACGGAATAATGGGTCGTTAATGGGTATAAAGTGATACACTGTTCATTACGGGCCAGTTTCACCACGGGTCGTTATTGGGTGTAAAGTAATACACTGTTCATTACAGGCCAGTTTCAGCACGGGCCACTAATGGGCCAAGAGTTACAAAGGGCCTGATATGGGCCGGAAGACGTCATGGGCTATACATGGGCCAGAAGTGAAAACGGGCTGGAATCATAGTGGACGGCCCAGATGACGCTACTAGGCCTAATTCGGATAGGGCGTAACGGGCCTTGGGTTAGCGGGCTGTAAATGGGCTATATGTGAACATGCCGTTAACAGGCTTTCCATGGGCCGGCCCGCCAGCTTTTGACCAAGTCAAACGGGCCGGCCTGCCAGCTTTTGACCAAGTCAAACGGGCCGCCCCGCCAGCTTTTGACCAAGTCAAACGGGCCGGCCTTTTCACGGGAATGAGCCACTGTTGGGTCGTGCCACGTGTCGATGTATCATAGGCGCCTATCTGACCCGCCGACGAGCTGACATGTGTTTCGTCCGGCCAATAAGAATTTTACACGTGGAAATTTCCCATTGGTCGGGGCTGTTAACGGGTTATCGGATCCAAAACCTGACCCGATAGCTTAACGGCGTTCCTTTATGGTGGATGCCACATGTCGGTCACCCTTGATGAAAGCACTTCTATGACGCACGATTTATCGTCATGGAAGTGGACACTTCCGTGATGATAATTTTGGTAATGTCATGGAACACTTCTGCGACAGCACAGGTATGACTATCTTGATTTTGTCATAAATTTGTCATGGATGTACATGCATGACAAAAAAAGCGACCTACTGTGACAAACACGTATCATCACGGAAGTGTACTTTTTTGTAGTGTGTCCAGCCACCTGATTGGAATTTACCCTTTGAAATTATATGTGATGCTAGTGATTATGGCGTAGGTGCTGTTCTAGGGCAAAGAGTTGATAAGAAATTAAATGTTATTCAATATGCCAGTAAAACTCTAGATAGTGCCTAAAGAAATTATGCTACTACTGAAAAGGAATTTTTAGCAGTTGTATTTGGTTGTGATAAGTTCAGATCCTATATTGTTGATTCTAAAGTAACTGTCCACACTGATCACGCTGCTATTAAATACCTTATGGAAAAGAAAGATGCTAAACCTAGACTTATTAGATGGGTTATCTTGCTACAAGAATTTGATTTGCATATTATTGATAGAAAGGGAGCTGAGAACCCCATTGCAGACAACTTGTCTAGGTTAGAGAATGTTCTTGATGACCCACTGATACGTCCATTTTGCATCATGCTTTTATATCGATATTTATTGCATTATGGGCCGTTATTACACGTTATGTCACAATACTTATGCCTATTCTCTCTTATTTTACAAGGTTTACATGAAGAGGGAGAATGCCGACAGCTGGAATTCTGGACTGGAAAAGCAATAAATATTAGAGACCTATTCTGCACAGCTCCGAAAGTCCTGAAACTTCACGGAAGTTATTTTTGGAATTAATAAAAAATGGCGAAAGAATCCATTAGAGGGGGCCCACACCCTGGCCACGAGGGTGGGGTGCGCCATCCTAGCCCCTGGGCGCGCCCCCTACCTCGTGGGTGCCCTGGCAGGCCTCTGGTACCCATCTTCTGCTATATGAAGTCTTTCGTCTGAGAAAAAATCATAAGCAAGCTTTCGGAAAGAAACTTCGCCGCCACGAGGCGGAACCTTGGCGGAACCAATCTAGGGCTCTGGCGGAGCTGTTCTGCCGGGGAAACATCCCTTGGGGAAGGGGAAATCATCGCCATCGTCATCACCAACGATCCTCTCATCGTGAGGGGGTCAATCTCCATCAACACTTCACCGGCACCATCTCCTCTCAAACCATAGTTCATCTCTTGTATCCAATCTTTGTCCCAAAGCCTCAGATTGGTACTTGTGGGTTGCTAGTAGTGTTGATTACTCCTTGTAGTTGATGCTAGTTGGTTTATTTGTTGGAAGATCTTATGTTCAGATCCATTATGCATATTTATACCCCTCTGATTATGAATATGAATATGATTTGTGAGTAGCTACGTTTGTTCCTGAGGACATGGGAGAAGTCTTGCTATTAGTAGTCATGTGAATTTGGTATTCGTTCAATATTTTGATGAGATGTATGTTGTCTTTCCTCTAGTGGTGTTATGTGAACGTCGACTACATGACACTTCACCATTGTTTGGGCCTAGAGGAAGGCATTGGGAAATAATAAGTAGATGATGGGTTGCTAGAGTGACTGAAGCGTAAACCCTAGTTTATGAGTTGCTTCGTAAGGGGCTGATTTGGATAAATTTGTTTCATGCTATGGTTAGGTTTACCTTAATACTTCTTTTGTAGTTGCAGATGCTTGCAATAGGGGTTAATCATAAGCGGGATGCTTGTCCAAGAAAGGACATCACCCAAGCACTGGTCCACCCACATACCAAATTATCAAAGTAACGAACGCGAATCATATGAGCGTGATGAAAACTAACTTGACAATAATTCACATGTGTCCTCGGGAGCGCTTTTCTCTATATAAGAGTTTGTCCAGGCTTGTCCTTTGCTACAAAAAGGATTGGTCCATCTTGCTGCACCTTGTTTACTTTCATTACTTGTTACACGTTACAAATTACCTTATCACCAAACTAACTGTTACCGATAATTTCAGTGCTTGCAGAGAATACCTTGCTGAAAACTGCTTATCATTTCCTTTTGGTCCTCGTTGGGTTCGACACTCTTACTTATCGAAAGGACTACGATAGATCCCCTATACTTGTGGGTCATCACCCACTACCTATTGATGATAGCTTTCCTGATGAACGATTAGCTGTCATAAATGCTTCTCGTACTCCTTCATGGTATGCTGATTATGCTAATTACATTGTTGCTAAATTTATACCACCTAGTTTCACATACCAGCAAAATAAAAAGTTTTTCTATGATTTAAGACATTACTTCTGGGATGACCCACACCTTTATAAAGATGGAGTGGATGGTGTTATTAGACGTTGTATACCTGAGCATGAACAGGAACAGATCCTACGCAAGTGTCACTCCGAAGCTTACGGAGGACACCACGCTGGAGATAGAACTGCACATAAGGTATTGCAATCCAGTTTTTATTGGCCTACTGTCGGTGTACTAGAGTAGGGGTACCCTAGTACCCCGAACTTGTGCACGGGCAGTCGCAGCGTCCCACGGCAAGGCTTGCCGGGTGACCGCCAAGGCCCACTGTGGCTCCTTTTGAGCCATTCAAGAACAAAGTATTTAAGCCAAGAAGGCAAGTCCCCGGCAAGAGGAGCTTGCCGGGAAGGCCACTCGAGGCACAATACCCCGACAAGAGAAGCTTGCCGGGAAGGCCAACCAGAGCATCTCAAGGAACTTACCGCGACGCGCCACGCGTCCCGGCAGGACCCGACGAGCGACAAGCTCCCGGACGCGGCAAGACAACGGCCGCGGCAAGGCATTTGCCACGGCAAGCAGCCACTCTGTACCTGCGCTCCAGCTCACCCACTTACGTGTCGCTCTGGGACCCTTCCAGGCGTACGTGGCGGGAGGCTGTGCAGCCAGGGGTACACTATGGCATGCAGCGCTGACAAGATCGCCATTGTGGCAAGCGGTGGCGCCCCTGACACTCCCTTTTCTGCATCGTCTGTGCGACGTAGATAGGCATTTAATGCCCTTGTCCCCTGTCGTCGGGGTTAGGTATGATTCACTGTGTAGGTAGCTATACCTACCGCAGCACCTTTCCATTTTTACCCCTACCTACGTTGCCACCTGTTGGAGACCCCTTGAGCATATAAAAGGAGGCCCATGCACAACTTAGGGGAGGATGGGCCCCCAGGAGGACGAACAGTAGAACACTCCCGCTCGGTCTCGTTAGCTGCTGGTGTGTACTGTAGCACCCAGCGCTCCTAAGCAAGAACTCAATACAATCCACAAAGCAGCAGTAGGAGTATTATATCTCCGGAGAGCTCCGAAGCTGGGTAAAACCCCTCGCGTGCTTCGCCTCGATCCGCTCTTTGTGCGGCCTCCGCCCCCCATCGAACCGAGAAGGGGTTCCGTCCCCATAGGTGCTCGAGGAGCCAGATTTCCCCGGCATCTTTGGCGCACCAGGTAGGGGGCGTCGAGGTTGTGTGAACCCGATCCGGCGTTCACGCGAGCTAGATCTACATCGATTTCATCAACATGCCGCCGAAGAAGAAGGCTTCGGAGGCGGCTGCTCCGTCCGCGTCGAACCCACCGCCGCCAGAGCAAACGGCTGGTGGGGAAGACGCCGGCGGAAGAACGGGCGTCGAGGAAGAAGCCCATGGTGCCGCCAGGTCCAAGGACAAGGCTGCGCTGCCCGTCGGCGGTGTAGCAGACTCCCACGACGACCGGCCGTCGATGGGTGCTCCGCGCCCATCTCAGGAAGCGCGGGACCGGCAGCGTCGTGGTACCCATGGTACCATACGTTCGTTGGACCCAAATCGAGCTGGCGGATCTCGAGATGCTCAAGGCCAGCATGCACGCCAACGTGCTAGCGCAAGCGAGGCACGGTCGCCGGGACGGAATACTGCTCCTTCTAACGTCGTTGGAAGTCCGAGCATATCCCCCTCCTCGCACCGTTCGCCACCGCTACCCGCCACTCCAGCAGAAGCTTTGGCGCGAGCTCAACTGATCCTAGACTTCCCTCCAACGCCAGACAAGATCGACGACTGGAGGGCCACCATTCAGAGCCTCATCGGCTTCGCCAATGGCGACACTCCACGGCAGCCGACCACATCGCAGCCGCGGCAAACCAGCCAGGTGCGAGCCGATGGCGACAAGACCGGTGGGGGTGCGACCACCGTGCACTCCCCGCCCCGAAGGCCAAGATCGCTGACCCGTCGGGTCCACCGCGACAGCGACTCCACCGCTTCATTAGATCCGCGAACTCGTTGCGATCAGCGCCACGTTCTTCGTGAACGACAGCAAGAAGACGCTCGTACGTGCATCGAGCACCAAAGAGAAACGCGGCGTCAATCAGACCGGCGCGCTGGGCCCACTGTCGACATGCATGCGCCAGGGGAACCAAGTGACCTGCCGTACGCGGTAGGTTGCCCTGCGTTTACTCGTGACCTGCGGCAAGTCCAGTGGCCCAGCACGAAGAATTTCAAGCCAGACGTACCCGAGAAGTACGACGGCAGGTTGCATCCGTCGGAGTTCCTCAGCATCTACACCATCGCGGTGCAGGCTGCCGGGGGGAGAGACGACAAGATCCTTGCCAACTACTTCCCACTGGTGCTCAAGCCCAACGTCAGATCCTGGCTCATGCACTTGCTGGAAAACTCCATATCTTCCTAGGCAGACCTGTGCCATCAGTTTGTTGGCGCCTTTACGGGCGGCCACAAACCCCATGGCCAGGAGAGTGACCTTCACCTGCTTGACCAGAAGGAAGGAGAGCCCTTGCGCAAGTACATCCAGAGATTCAGCCAAGTGCAACGCAACATCCCAGATGTCCACCCTGCCGCGGTCATCAGCGCATTCCATCAGAATGTGCGTAACCGCAGGATGCGGGAGGAGATGGCGATGTGCAAGATCAGAGACGTCAGCGAGTTGTATGCTCTGGCCGGCAGGTGTGCACGTGCTGAGGAAGGGAGGAAACTCCCCGGAGAGAATGCAGGAACGGGAGGATCTGACAGCGAGGATGCTGCCCCGGCAAATAAAAACCGGCGGCGGAACAACAGGAAGAGGAAAGGCAAAGATGTGCTAGTTGTTGAGCAGTCCAGCAGCAACGATGGCGCCAAGAAAGCCAAAGATGGCAGCTCCGGCAAGGAGGTTGCCGCATGTGCCAACTGGCAGGTTGTGGCGGCCGCCGACAAGCAGGACGACACCAACAAACAGTACTACAAGATCCACCGCTCGAAGGGCCATGACCTCCAGAGCTGCAAGAAGGTCGAGCAGCTTGTTGAGCTGCAAAAGGCCGAGTACGAGCGACGCGACAAGGAGAAAGCCCAAGCAGGTGCCGGAGGATCCGGTACGAAGCGCACCGGTCGGGGAGGACTCCGCGGCAAGGCCAATCAGTGGCAAGGAGACAGGCCTCCCCACGGCCGCGACAAAGATGAAGACGACGACGACGAAGACATGGATGATGACGAGACCAGTGAGCAGGAGTTTCAGAAAGCCACGGAGGTCTTGTGCGTTGATGGTGGTGCTTCTCTGCATACTTCACACCGCCAACTCAAGCAGTGGGTGCGGGAAGTCAATGCGGTAGAACCACCCATCGAGTCACGCAAGCTTCTGAAATGGTCCAGCACGCCTATCGTCTTTGATATTGAGGACCACCCTGATCGCACAAGTGCGGTCGGGTGCTTGCCGATGTTGGTTTCACCAACTATCCGCAACCTCAAGGTCACTAAGATGCTAGTTGACAGCGGGGCCAGCTTGAACCTGATCTCCTCCGCTGTGCTCCGAAAACTCCAAGTCCCTGACAGCGAGCTCGAAGAGACCGGCACATTCCAAGGAATCAACCCGGGAAGGAGCAAGCCGAAGGGGAAGATCACGCTGCTGGTGACGTTTGGCAGCGAGCTGAACTTCAGGACTGGGAGGATCACTTTTGACGTTGCCGATTTTCCATCGCCTTACAATGGAATTCTCGGCCGTCCAGCGCTCGCCAAGTTCATGGCGGCCTCTCACTACGCGCACAACATGCTGAAGATGCCAGGCCCGATAAGTGTCATCTCTGTCCCTGGCGACAAGAAAGATGCTCTTATCTGTGCCGACAAGATCTACCGGGAAACAGCAGCCGCAGCGGATCATGAGACACTTGCCGCTGAAGCTCCCGGGGGGAAGAAGAAGACCAAGTCCGGCAAGAGTTCTGATGCCCACTCCGGCAAGCGCACCTCTTCGGAGTGCTGCGCTACCGTCGAGGACGCACCATCGAGCTCCACCGGCAAGTGTAAGAAGACGATGGCAGCTCTGCCAGCGACCAAGAAGGTGTCTGCCAAGGAGGACGGCACTGGTGGTACTTTCACCATCAGTGCCACTCTCGACCCTAAATAGGAAAGCGCGCTCGTTGCTTTCCTGCGGGCGAATGTCGATGTGTTTGCGTGGCAACCGTCTGACATCCTCGGCGTTCCCAGGAAAGTAATTGAGCACCACCTTGCCGTCTCTCCTCACGCGCGGCCCGTCAAGCAGAAAGTCAGGAAACAAGCAGTGGAGCGCCATGAATTCATCGCAGAAGAGATCAAGAAGTTGGAAGCAGCAGGCCTTGTCAGAGGAGTGCTCCATCCTACGTGGTTGGCCAATCCTGTAGTCGTGCGCAAGGCAAACGGGAAGTGGAGGCTTTGTATCGACTTCACTGATGTCAATAAAGCTTGTCCCAAAGATCCACTTCCCTTGCCGCGCATTGACCAGATTGTTGACTCCACGGCTGGATGCGACTTGCTTTCATTTCTTGATGCATACTCAGGATACCATCAGATCTTCATGGCAGAAGAGGATGAGGAGAAAACCGCATTCATCACTCCATGTGGCACGTACTGTTTCGTACGAATGCCTTTCGGTTTGAAGAATGCTGGTTCAACATTTGCAAGGGTAGTCCATACTTCTTTTGAACCGCAAATACATAGAAATGTGGAAGCCTACATGGATGACATAGTGGTCAAGAGCAGGGACAAAGAAACTCTGATTCAAGATCTAGAAGAGACTTTTGCAAATCTGCGCAAGATCAGCCTCAAGCTCAACCCCGAGAAGTGCGTGTTTGGAGTCCCTTCCGGCAAGCTTCTCGGGTTCTTCGTGTCTCAGAGGGGAATTGAAGCCAATCCCGACAAGATCAAGGCCATTGAGCAGATCGAAGCACCGAAGCGCGTCAAGGATGTGCGGAAACTTGTCGGCTGCGTGGCGGCTCTCAGCAGGTTTATCTCTAATTCTGCTGAGCGCGCCTTGCCGTTTTTCAAAATCTTGAAAAAGGCAGGTCCAATGAAATGGACTCCGGAAGCGGAGGCTGCGCTGCAGGACTTTAAGAGATACCTGTCCTCCACTCCAATACTTGTCGCACCTAAGCCACAAGAGAAGTTGCTGCTGTATCTGGCGGCAACCAATCAAGTGGTTAGTGTTGCGTTAGTAGCGGAGAGAGGGGCAGATGATGAGCCAGCGACCGCGGCAAGCACATCCAGCGACAAGCAGGGAGCTTTCCCGACAAGCTCTGGTCCCAACAAGGATGGATTTGCGCAGATGTGTGAAGAGATACAGCAGAAGAGAATGGTGCAGCGCCCAGTCTACTTTGTCAGTTCCCTTCTGCAGGGGGCTAGGTCAAGGTACTCCGGCGTGCAGAAATTGCTTTTCGGCCTTCTCATGGCCTCGAGAAAGCTGCGCCATTACTTCCAGGCACATGAGATCACAGTTGTCACTCGCTTTCCGCTGAAGAGGATACTGCAGAATCCAGAAGCAACAGGCAGGATTGTTGAGTGGGCACTGGAACTGTCAAGCTTTGGCCTCAAAATTGAGAGCACTTCAACTATCCAGAGCAGAGCATTGGCAGAGTTCATAGCAGACTGGACGCCAACACCAGATGAAGAAATTCCAGAAACGAGCATCCCCGTCAAGGAAGCAAGCAAGGAGTGGCTGATGTACTTTGATGGTGCTTTCTCGCTGCAAGGGGCCGGTGCTGGCGTGCTGCTTGTCGCACCCACCGGAGAGCACCTCAAGTACGTGGTCCAGATGCACTTTCCCAAGGAGCAAGCAACAAACAATACTGCAGAGTATGAGGGATTGCTTGCCGGTCTCAGGATCGCGGCAAACCTTGGGATCAAGCAGCTCATTGTCAGGGGTGACTCGCAGCTTGTCGTCCGCCAAGTGAACAAGAATTATCAGAGTCCATTGATGGAAGCTTACGTTGATGAAGTGAGGAAGCTAGAAGAGCGCTTTGTCGGCCTACAGATGGAACATGTTCCAAGAGCTCAAAACGACATTGCTGATGGCCTGTCAAAGTGCGCAACACTTAAGTTACCTGTGGAACCAGGGATCTTCGTGCTCAAGCTGACTCAACCGTCTGTGACACCATCGACTGGATAGAGCAAGAAGAGGAAGTTGATTTCTGGTGACTATCTTCCGGCAGAGCTTCCCGAAGCCGCCGCCAAGAAGGTCCCCAAGATCAACGCCAAGAGTGCTGAGGAGCAGCCTGCTCCGACAAGCCCCAGGGTTTGTTTCATTGTAGCAGACGCTCCCGACAAGTTTTGCTCCGGCAAGATTGCCAGGGAACATCAAGCTCCGGCTGAACCGCAGGTTCTCGCCGTAGAAGCGGATGTTCCCGCAACAGCAGATATGCCTTTAGTCCTTGTCGTCGTGCCGCATGCTCCGGCATGGGCACAGCAGATCGTCCGTTTCCTCCAGACAGGAGAACTTCCCAAAGAGCCAGAAGAAGCGGAAAGAGTAGCCCGACAGTCAAGTATGTACCAGTTCGTCAACAACGCACTGTACAGAAGAAGACTCAACGGTGTGAAATTGAAGTGTATTCCCCGGGAAGATGGACAGAAGCTGTTGGCAGAGATACATGGAGGCATATGTGGTCACCACATTGGCGCAAGAGCGCTTGCCGGCAAAGCTTTCCGGCAAGGCTTCTTTTGGCCGACAGCCCTCCAGGATGCAACTGCACAAGTAACCAAGTGTGAAGCGTGCCAGTTGCATTCCAAGCAGATACACCAACCAGCTCAAGCTCTCTAGACGATCCCTTTATCCTGGCCATTTTTGGTCTGGGGGCTCGACATCCTCGGCCCCTTCCCCCGAGCAGTCGTGGGCTTTGAGTACTTGTACGTCGCAATCGACAAGTTCACAAAGTGGCCGGAAGTGGAACCAGTGAGGAAGGTGACAGCGCAGTCAGCAGTCAAGTTCTTCAGGTCGATTGTTTGCCGCTTCGGGATCCCTAACAGGATCATCACCGACAACGGTACGCAATTCACGAGTCACACCTTCATGCAGTGCGTCTAAGATCTTGGCGCCAAGGTCTGCTTCGCTTCTATTGCTCACCCCAGGAGCAACGGTCAAGTGGAGAGGGCAAATGCTGAAGTGCTGCGTGGACTCAAGACCAGGACTTTCGACAGGCTGCAGAAGTGCGGAAGAAACTGGATCGAGGAGCTGCCGGTGGTTCTTTGTTCGCTCAGGACGCCGCCAAATCGAGCCACTGGCCAGACACCTTTTTCTCTAGTCTATGGAGCAGAGGCAGTTATCCCCACGGAACTCGTATACTGGTCACCTCGAGTGCTCGCTTATGATGAGCTTGAGCAAGAGCAGCTGCGACAAGATGACGCGCTGCTCCTTGAGGAAGATCGTCTTCAGGCTGCTGTGCGAGCTGCTTGCTACCAGCAAGCTTTGCGCCGCTACCATAGCCGCAAAGTTAAAGCCAGAAGTCTCGAGGAAGGCGACCTTGTTCTTCGGCGCGTTCATTCGGCCAAGAATTCCAACAAGTTGACGCCGAAGTGGGATGGCCCTTACCGGGTGAAACGGGTCACTAGGCCTGGCGTTGTCCGCCTTGAGACCGAAGATGGCTTTCCGGTGAGCAACTCCTGGAACATCGAGCATCTTCGTAAGTTTTACCCGTAAGGCGCGGTTGTCGGACCCTGTCCGGCAACCACCTTTTTGTACAAGTCTTGCCGCTGTTGCATGTAATCCTTTGTACAAAGCCAGGCGCAGACCCTGAGCGAAGATAAAGCGCTGGCGCCCTAAGTTTTAGCATGCGTGCTGAGTCGAGTCTCGTCCTTGGTTAGGGTTGATAGTGCTTAGTTGCAGCTAACCCTTAACTTAGAGGTCGAGTGTGCGTCCCTTTGTCGTTCTTTTCGTTTCCCTTGGTTCGCAGGGCTCGCATATCCTGACCAGACCACTTGAGGACGAAAAGGAGAAGAAGGACGGACAAACATCTAGACCCCGGCAAGCCAGTGTTGCCGGGGGCTGCAAGACCTCGGCAAGCCAGTGTTGCCGGGGGCTGCAAGTACAAAGATTGACCCACGGCGAACCAGAGTTGCTGGGGGCTGCAATCTTAGATAATTTTTTCATCCCTTATCGTGCATTCTCTTATGGACTGAGGTATGCGAAACCTCGTTTCTTCCTAAAGGCTACCATGCTCCCTTGACTCTAGGCCCTAGGGTTCGTTCCCGGGGCCGGGCTTGGTCGTAGTCGCGGCAGCTAAGGGACGAAACGAGGAGCCTGAACCCGCCTCCTCCCTGCCTCCGCCAAAAGCGTGAGAAAGGTCGAGCGGCGTGGGAAGACGGCAGGGCCTGCTGCCGGGAAAAAAGTGTCTATCTTAGAGATATAAAGGATTTGCTCCTTGACGTGGGTTCCACCCGCAAGACAAGTGACCCAGCAAGCATCCCCTTTTCATTAAAAAGCATTCCACTCAGGTACAGTTCATAAGAAAATGAAAAACATGAATGATGGGATTACAAGCTTTAAACGCAACTAAGGCCCGAGGGCTTACAAATTAAAAAGAGATAAGGTGTCCGTAATCCCTTGTTTGTCCCTCTCTTCAGGAGGTAGAGCAAGGAGGCGAAAAGGGCAAAAGACACCAAGAGAGCGTCTTGGCGGTCGTCCAGGGGCTGGATGGTGATGGCGGCGCCGGAGGCAGAGCTCGAAGACGAGGCGAAAGGATGTCAGCACGCTGTCGAGGGCATAGTGCCCTCGTACTCCGAGTTGACGGCCTTGCCGCCTGCCCTCTTCCTCTTCCGTAGCCTCCCTACGCCAGCCGCCCAAGGAGACGGCCCCGAGAAGCTCAAGGAGCCGGCGACGTGGATGATGGGGTCGCCGGAGCCGCACGGAGCGGCGCCCAACACCTAGTCGGACCCGTCATCCCGCCGCCCGCCACCCTCGTCGTCGCTGTCGCTGTCCTCCTCGTCACTCCCGCCCGAGGAGGAGCCTTCGCTATCGGAGGAGCTCTCCACACAGCACCGTGCCTGAGTCCCGAAGCATCCGAAGACCTTGACGGAGAGGAGACCGCCCTCCATCAGCTTAAAATGGAGGGTGAGCCCCGCCGTCAAGCTGTGGATGCGGGTGAACGTCTTCCACCCTCGACCAAGATACATCACATTAGGTGCCGGGAAATCAACGCGGACTCGCGTACCGCTGATTCCACAGCCCCTCATGTGCAACCTCTGTGTCTCGGGCGGATCCAACTCCATCTCGCTCGCAAATGGGGTTGGGAGACGAAGGCGACGACGAGGCGGCCGACGCAGCCTGATGAAGAACTCGCAAGGGTCATCCCCGATATGGTCTGCCACGGGGAGAGGATCTACTGGCGGAGGCGAGGCCGGTGGGCTGCCTCGCCCGCCTCTTCCCCGACCGCCTCGGCCTCGCCCTCGACCTCGCCCGCGGCCTCGTCCCCTCCCTCTTCCCCTTGCGGCTGGCTCTGCCACCACGGGTGCGGGGGGAGGAGGGACGCGTTGCCTAGCGGCGACCCTCGTCGCCACCGTCGAAGGACCAGGGTTCCCTTTCTCCATGGCGAATGAGAGAGAGAGAGGGGAGCAGAAGCTGAAGGAAAGAGGAGATGAAAGAATGCGTTTTTTCGTCCCCCCTCCCGCTCCTTATAAAGGAGCGGGGTGGGGGCTCGTCCACCCCTCTCAGCCAATCAAGACACGGAAGGAGCAGGGAACTAGGTCCGACCCTCTGCCTCGACCCGTGACGGCCCGGTTTCCTGCCTCCACCGTTCGCCACTCCAAGCGCATGGAGGCCGCGTGGCAGGCGTACAGACGTGAGGCGACGGATGAGGCGACCTCTCCTCCACCCCGTGATCGTGGGGAGTGGACGCCTCGTAGACCACGCCTCCATGCCTCCCTCCGTTTATGGGGAAGATACGAACCGCCAGGAGGCGGGCGTTTCCCTTTCCCGAATAAAGAACCACCCACCACCTCTCCCACGCCGCCGCAATCGACGCGTGCCATTTGGGGAGGGCGCGGTGGATGCGGAGTAAGGTGCGACGTGACCCAGGCCGCGCGTGCCCGTGCCCTGTTTTGGGCCTGGCCCAACAGCGCTCGGCACCGTGTATGATCCAAGCCCGGGGGCTCCTGTCGGTGTACTAGAGTAGGGGTACCCTAGTACCCCGAACTTGTGCACGGGCAGTCGCAGCGTCCCGCGGCAAGGCTTGCCGGGTGACCGCCAAGGCCCTCTGTGGCTCCTTTTGAGCCATTCAAGAACAAAGTATTTAAGCCAAGAAGGCAATTCCCCGGTAACAGGAGCTTGTCGGGAAGGCCACTCGAGGCACAAGACCCCGGTAAGAGGAGCTTGCCGGGAAGGCCAACCAGAGCATCTCAAGGAACTTACCGCGACGCGCCACGCGTCCCGGCAGGACCCGGCGAGCGACAAGCTCCCGGACGCGGCAAGACAACGGCCGCGGCAAGGCATTTGCCACGGCAAGCAGCCACTCTGTACCTGCGCTCCAGCTCACCCACTTACGTGTCGCTCTGGGACCCTTCCAGGCGTATGTGGCGGGAGGCTGTGCAGCCAGGGGTACACTATGGCATGCAGCGCTGACAAGATCGCCATCGTGGCAAGTGGTGGCGCCCCTGACACTCCCTTTTCTGCATCGTCTGGGCGACGTAGATAGGCATTTAATGCCCTTGTCCCCTGCCGTCAGGGTTAGGTATGATTCACTGTGTAGGTAGCTGTACCTACCGCAGCACCTTTCCATTTTTACCCCTACCTACGTTGCCACCTGTTGGAGACCCCTTGAGCATATAAAAGGAGGCCCATGCACAACGTAGGGGAGGATGGGCCCCCAGGAGGACGAACAGTAGAACACTCCCGCTCGGTCTCGTTAGCTGCTGGTGTGTACTGTAGCACCCAGCGCTCCCGAGCAAGAACTCAATACAATCCACAAAGCAGCAGTAGGAGTATTATCTCTCCGGAGAGCTCCGAAGCTGGGTAAAACCCCTCGTGTGCCTCGCCTTGATCCGCTCTTTGTGCGGCCTCCGCCCCCCGCCGAAACGAGAAGGGGCTCCGTCCCCATAGGTGCTCGAGGAGCCAGATTTCCCCGGCACCTACTCTCTTCAAAGATTCCCGTAAGTTTGTCTTGTGTTGTGATGAAGGTCAAAGAATTGGTAATATTAGTAGATGTCAAGAAATGCCTATGAACTATTCACTTGTTATTGAACCATTTGATGTTTGGGGCTTTGATTATATGGGACCGTTTCCTTCCTCTAATGGGTGTACACATATTTTAGTTGTTGTTGATTACGTTACTAAGTGGGTAGAAGCTATTCGAACTAGTAGTGCTGATCATAACACCTCTGTTAAGATGCTTAAAGAAGTTATTTTTCCGAGGTTTGGAGTCCCTAGATACTTAATGACTAATGGTGGTTCACATTTTATTCATGGTGCCTTTCGTAAAATGCTTGCTAAGTATGATGTTAATCATAGAATCGCATCTCCGTACCATCCACAATCTAGTGGTCAAGTAGAACTTAGTAATAGAGAACTCAAATTAATTTTGCAAAAGACTGTTAATAGATCTAGAAAGAATTGGTCCAAGAAACTTGATGATGCATTATGGGCCTATAGAACTGCATATAAAAATCCTATGGGTATGTCTCCGTATAAAATGGTTTATGGAAAAGCATGTCACTTACCCCTAGAACTAGAACATAAGGCATATTGGGCCATTAAAGAGCTCAATTATGATCTCAAACTTGTCGGTGAGAAGAGGCTATTTGACATTAGCTCACTTTATGAATGGAGAACCCAGGCCTATGAGAATGCCAAACTGTTTAAAGAAAAATTTAAAAGATGGCATGATAAAAGGATACAAAAGTGTGAGTTTAATGTAGGTGACTATGTGTTGCTATTCAACTCTCGCTTAAGATTTTTTGCAGGAAAAGTTCTCTCTAAATGGGAAGGGCCTTACGTTATCGAGGAGGTCTATCGTTCCGGTGCCATAAAAATCAACAACTTCGAAGGCACAAATCCGAAGGTGGTGAACGGTCAAAGAATCAAACATTATATCTCAGGTAATCCTATAAATGTTGAAACTAATGTTATTGAAACCGTAACCCAGGAGGAATACAAAAGGGACACTTTCGAGAGCGTTTCAGACTCCGAAAAGGAATAGGTATGTGGTACGGTAAGTAAACCGACTCCAAAACAGTTCTAATGGTAGTTTTACTCCATTTTGGAATATTTAAGAAAATAGGAAAATAAGAAGTAGTCCGGGAAGGACATGAGGCACCCACGAGGGTGGAGAGCGTACCCTACCCTCTGGGCGCGCCCCCTGCCCCGTGGGCACCTCGTGTGCCCTCCGGACTACGTTTTCTTGGAGGATACTTCTTTCGGTCGGTAAAAATTCATTATATAATCTCCCTAAGGTTTTGATCACCGTACCACGCAAATATCCTCTGTTTTTGTTTCGAGCTGTTTTTCTGACAGATTTGGATCACCATGACGTCTCCAAGTGCCCCCAAGGGAAAGTTCTTCGAGAAGGTCATCAACCCCTACCTCGCGGAAGCACTGCAACATAATGATGCAACAGGCTATCAAGTGCCAGGAGATGGTGGAACGTGGACTCGATGCTGTCGGCGTTCTGGGAATGGGGGTCCCCAGACTTCCCTGCCTGCGGCCTGTGGCGTGGCTCAAATGGCGGCCCTGCGCGGCCCATCTTCATCAACATAAGACTCAAGACCCTCGCGAGGGGCCAAGCCTCGCGGGGTGGACGACGCAGCGCTTCCTCAGGCGCGGCCTCCTCAGGCTGGCTCACGAGGAGGCGGAGAGATCAAGGCAGGGTACCTCGCGAGATGCCCATGACGCAAGCCATGATGACCAAGGGTGCCAGGCGGGCGCCAGACAGCGCAGTGTCCTCCGTTTCCACTTTGGTGCAAAGGGGGCAAGCGCAGGCGAGAGGATCAAGCAAAGGCACCCATTTCGGTGCAACAAGACCAAGACCAGTCCAACGGTGGGAAGGAGGTCACCATGGAGCCCAGAACAGCGTCACCACAGGGCTTTTGGCAGGCGAGGACCAACTTTGGTCAGGATAAGTGTACCAGATGTTCCCCTTTGAATTGGCCAATTGTTGGCGCCCTTCCCACTCAATATTTGGAAAGAGGCCCAGGGCCTTTGCCTATAAATAGGACTAGCCACCCCCAGGGTAGAGGGATCTAGGGATCTATGGATCTAGAGGCATCCAGAGATCAAGTAGTCTAGCAAGTTAGCATCGGGCAACCAGGCCAGCAGAACCTAGAGTCCGAGCAAGCAGAGAACAAGGAGAGAAAGAGAGAGAAGGGCGGCTGAACTCCTCCTAGCAGTTCATCGTCCTAGCCAAGAATAGGCCCTCGCGAGGCTGTTCTCCCTTGTATTGTTCATCATCGTCATCAGCCCAAGAGGCAATCCACACACCACACTGGAGTAGGGTATTACACCACATCGGTGGCCCGAACCAGTATAAACTATGTGTCTCTTGTGCTGTTCTTTCCGTAGTTTAGATCCTTACGAGACGGAGAGGTAGAGGGCACTATCTCCGCGCGCACCCCAGAGTTCGAACCTTAAGGGTCTGCCGGAACCCGTGATCTGACATTTGGCACGCCAGGCAGGGGTGCGCCGGAATCTTTCTTCCACCGCTCCGCTCTCCTCCGACCGTCGCATCCATGTCTGACGCTCGTCGGGCCCGCGCCGAGCGCCGGGCCGCCATCGCTTCCCGCGTCGCCCAGACGGCTCCCGTCGGTAGGCGTCCTCGTCGTTCCCCGTCGCCCGCCGTCAACGCCGCCACCGGCCCGGCGGGGAACGAGCAGCAGGCATCATCTCAGCACCCGTCCGAGCGGCAAGACGGCCGCACCGCTACTCCATCGCTCACCCCCGCCGGCTCTTCGTCCCGCGCGCTCCGCGCACCCTTGGAGGCTGGAGCTGCTCTCATTGCAGCAAACGAGCTCCTGCGTTACCGTCCCGTCGACGACGTCTGCGAAGAGTGGCTCGACCGCGTCGCCGAGCTCGTCCGCGCCGCAGGGGGCTCTCCTGCGCCGTCCGCTGCGCTACGTCGCACCCCGCCCCGCGCGGGCAATGAAGCTCCGGGGGCATACCAACCGCCTCCTCTCCAAGAAGACGCCATGGCTCCAAGGCGCGCGGCCCCTGGGCGGAACCCGCTCCATCAGACGCTGGCCCGGCAAGATCGGAGCTGCCAAGAAGTCCCTTGGCCGCAAGAGGCTGCCCGGGCGCTTCCTGCACCGGCTCGCCATGACCCTGCACCAGCTCCGGCATGTCAAGACCCCGCGCTACTCCTAGCTGCAGCGCAAGCGGGCCCGCAAGGCCAAGCTCTCCCTCAACCGAAGCCTCCCGTGGCCACCGCAGGCTGCCGCGCCTACACCACCGAGCTGCGCAGCGTCGCATGGCCCGGCAAGTTCAAGCCAGACCTGCCTCCTCGCTACGACGGCACAACTGATCCCGCAGAGTTCCTCCAGCTCTACGAGCTGGGCATCGAAGCTGCCATCAGGGATGAAAAGGTCATGGCGAACTGGTTCCCCATGGCGCTGAAGGAAGGAGCTCGCACCTGGCTCCTGAATCTGGCTCCAGGCCCGAGCTCCTCCTGGGACCAGATGCGCACCCGCTTCATCGCCAACTTCCAAGGTACTCGCGACCGGCCGCCCGCCATGAGCGACATGCGCCGTATCAAGCAGCAACCTGGGGAGACCCTACAAAAGTACATCCAGTGCTTCAACAGTGCGCGCCTCAAGACCCCCAAGGTGTCCGAGGAAGCCACCATCTCGGCCTTCTCTGATGGCGTGCGCGACGTCAAGATGAAGGAGGAGCTGGCGATGCATGAAGACCTCTGCACCTCCCTGGAGCTGTTCAACTTGGCGACCAAGTGCGCCAGGGCTGAGGAGGGACGTCTCTCCCTCCTCGAGCTGCCCGCCGCAGACCCAGAAGAGAAGAAGCCCAAGGCTAAGGACGTGAAGCGCATGGGGGCTGCCGTACTCGCTGCAGAACCGGACACCAAGCGGGGTAAGGATCTGCCCGAATCCTCTAGGGGCAGCCGGTACTGTGTGTACCACGACCTCCACACCCACAACACCAACGAATGTCAAGAACTCCGCACCGTGCGAGAAGGAAGGATCGGCCGTCGCCCTGACCGCGCTGACCGGGGCTACGGCCGAGGAGGAGGAAGAAACCCAGGACGCTGGGAAGATCGCGGTCCGCGCCAAGGGTGGCGCGACCAACCTCGCGAGGACCGCTGGCGGGACCTGCCTCGCGAGGGGGACTGGAGGGATGAGCCTCGTGAGGATCACCCTCATGGCAACGCAGGCCTCCCTCTGCTGCCGCCTCAGCCAAGGAGGAACGAAGACCGCCATCAAGACGAGGGGGCTGGGGGCTTCCAAGAGCCGGGCGCAATCGCCTGCATCCTGGGCGGAGCTCAAGCCCCAGCCTCTCAACGCATCTTCAAGAAGTTTGCCCGTGAAGTGAATGCAGTCCTCCCCAAGCTCGAAGCAACGCGCCCCCTCAAGTGGTCGGTGTGCGCCATCACGTTCAGCTAAGCAGATCAGCTCAAGTGCGCGGCCACAGCCGGGGTCCTCCCGATGCTTTGCTCCCCAGTCATCAGCAACGTACTGGTCACCACGACCCTCATCGATGGTGGAGCAGGGCTCAACGTCCTGTCCGTGGAAACATTCAACAACCTCCAAGTGCCCTATGACCAGCTTCAGCCAACCAAGCCTTTCTCTGGAGTCACCGACGGTTCCACAATCCCGATCGGGCAGGTCCGCCTCCCTGTCACCTTCGGGGCCCGCAGCAACTACCGCACCGAGCTCATCGACTTTGACGTCGCCCACATCCGCCTGCCGTACAACGCCATCCTCGGGTACCCAGCACCGGCCAAGTTCATGGCCGTGACTCACCACGGCTACAATGTCCTCAAGATGCCAGGGAGTGGCGGCGTCATCACAGTGCCATGTGAAGAGAAGGATGCATTGTGTTCCCTGGAGCGAGCTTTTCAGGCCACGTCGCTAGAAGACACAGATCGCGGAAGCAGGAGGCTTCCCGAGACCACCCCTAAGAAGAAGAAGACGTCGTCAGGCTCAGCCCCTCAGGAGGCAGGCCCTTCAGGGCCCGTGCCTGCCCAGGGGGACCCTCCTTCCATCGCATAGGAAAACGCGCCCGGTGCCCTCCTCAGGCAGGGCTCGGGGGCTCTCACCTGGAGGGCCACCGACCTAGCCAGGGTCACGAGGGAGGCGCTTGGGCACCATGTGGAGGCGTGTTTCGAAGCACGTTTCCCTCAAGAAGGAGCCAGGCAAGGAAGGTCAGACCAGCAGGAGTTCGTTAACAAGGCAACTCAAGAACTACAGGAGTCAAGGATCATGAGAGGTTGTCGTCGTCCGCCAGCTGTGGCTCCACATCCAGGCGAGGATGGTGGGATGCACATCCGCGTCGACATACCAGGGCTCAATCAGATCGCCACGACAGAGCACCTCTGGCCCTCGCAAGTGGGGCGCTCCGGGGGTCCACGCCACAGCTATGTTCGCATGCCTTACGGCTTGCCGAACATGGCTGCGGCATACCAGCGCCTCATGAGGAGCATCATGGAGTCTCAGGAAGACAGGTGTTCCGCGGCCCTGGCGGAGATGGAGACAGCTCGCGAGGAGCCACCAGTGCCTCCGGAGCCTCCCGAGGCCCCAGGGCCTGGGGGCTCATGAGGATCAGCTTCCGCAGCCCACCGAGTCTGCCGCACCAACGCCACTTCGCCGTCGACATCTTCAGGTGACATCTTTCAAGCTTCATTCCCAGCTGGGAGCGCCCTCCCAGGGTTGCATCACTCCCTGGTCGCGTGGGTCCGTCCCTGCGGCGTGTATCCCTTTTTATTATTTGGTCGTTAGTTTGCCTTGTTGGGGATGCCCCTCGGGCTGCATCATCCCCAAGCCGCTCGGGCTAGGCCCAGCGGCGTGTATCTCCCTCGCGTTTATTTCCAACTATGCATTCGCCTATCATGCTTGATCATCTGATGTCTGTCCACTACACATTCTTCTTCTCCATGCCGACCACTTGCACGTTAAAGGGGGGTGCCTGAGCATCGCGACTCAGGGCTCTTACTGGCTCTCCAGCCCTCACCCTCTGGCCTTGTCCACGGCATCGCGACCTGGCATACCAGCGACGGCTGAGACAAGCTCGAGGGCCAGGACCCGAGGACGTAGAGTGCCGGCATCTAACCGAATTTTGCAGGAACACATCTCAAGATACGGCCCAGTGCCAGGCGCAACCCGCCTAGAGGTAGGGCCTCGTGAGTCCCGCGCTGGCTCACGGGTGCCCAGATACACCTCACCTAGCCCTACCGTGCCGGCCACATGTCAGGGCGGGGCTGTACACGCCCCGGGGGATCCTCCCGGAGGGGAGCCCCCTCCCACGTACCAGTGGAAGCACCATGCTCCACGCTGGCTGAGGACACTGCCGAGGAGCAGCTATGCCCGTACACATACGGAAGCGCTATGCTCCGCGCTGGTGATAAACAACTGAGGGTGGCCTCCGGGCCGCATTAACCTCAGGGAGCCCAGAGCTCAGTGGCTGGCCTCATTGCAATGCCTCCCCTCGGGAGCGCCGCGCGAGGGGGCTAGGCACGGGGGCTACGACTGGGTCATGCCCAGATGTACGCCGCCCAGCTAGGCCCTTCGAGCCTGGTTCGTCGCGCGCCTCTCCTCGAGCGGAGCCAAGGTATGAAGGCCGTTTGAGCGTCAAGTGGGACCCCTGAGCATCGCGACTCGGGGGCCTAATTGGTCCCGTAGCCCCTCACTCCTTAGTTCCGAAAGGCTATGCTGGGTGAGATACGCGCGGGGCCGGGCTCTGCAGACGTAGAACGGTAGCCCCGCTTACATCTCACCTCGTCACTCGCTGTTTGTGCGTCAAGGGGTACTCCTGAGCATCGCGACTCAGGAGCCTAACTGGCTCCGTAGCCCCTCACTCCTTAGTTCCGAAAGGCTATGCTGGGTGAGGTACGCGCGGAGTCGGGCTCTGCAGACGTAGAACGGAAGATACACCTACATCACGCTCCCCTACTTGTAGTTCGTGCGCCAAGGGGGACTCCTGAGCATCGCGACTCAGGAGCCTAACTTGTCACGTAGCCCCTCACTCCTTTGGTCCCATCCTGGTTTCCGGTCAGGGCTAATGCTGGGTGAGGCACGCGCGGGGCCGGGCTCTGCCGGCGTAGAACACAAGCAAGTAGGGAAGAAAAGCATAAAACTCAAGGAATTTAAAAGCAAATATTACAACCCATACTGTCGTCTTAGTACCAAACGCAAGTTTAAATGCCTCCCCGAGGTGTGATGCATGTGCAGGAATTGAAAGAAGAACAGGGATGGAAACGGAGTCACTTGTCGGCGGTGGAGCTGCGTGGAGTGGCTTCGCCTCGTGGAGCAGCAGGGCCGGCAGCGCCTTGCTTTGGCCTGGTGCTGAAGGCCCGGAACTTCCCCAGCAGCGCCTCCACGCGCCCCTTCACGGCTTCGACAGCGGCGGCAGCACCCTCGCTACTCACCGGCTCCAGCAGGCTGTCGAGGTCGGCGTTGGGATCGCGAAGATAGATGTGGGCGAAGACCCGCGTCAATGCAGCAGAAGACAGGACACACGCCTCGGCCTCAGTCGTGGGGCCGAGGCCAAGGGCAACATCTCCAAGGGCCTTAACCAGGAAGGGAAGCAGCTTGGCGGGGCCATCCTCGTCACCGGCCAGCGGGCCCTCCAGGCCGCTCTCATAAAGCGTCTTCAGCGAAGCGCGGGCATCCTTCTCCATGTCCGCGAAGGCCACGCGATCCTCGGCAAGGACCCGGGCCTTGGCGTCCAGCTCGGCCTTCGTCACACCCAGCTCCTTCTTCAGCGCACCTAGACGGTCGCGACGCTTCTTGAGCTTGTCCTCCCGGTCCTTGAGCGCCGCCTCGCGAGCCTTCGTCCCCTTTTCCTGCTCTTGGTGAAGGCGGGCCTCCTCCGCAAGCTGGCCTCGCAAGCCTTGCAGCTCGTCCTCCAACTCCTTGCAGCGACCACGGACTCCAACCACCTCTCCCAGTGCCGCGTCTCGGGCAGCCTTCGCCTCGAGGGTGGCCTCCCTCTCTTCGTCACAGGCCGTTGAGGCCTGAACCAACGCCGCTCGAATCGAGGCGTCAGAGCGAATCCACCCCGAAGCCAGTTCCAGGCGCCCGGCCACTAGGCGAGGGTCGGTGCCGAGAAGATCCTGCCGCAGCCGGTCCAGTTCAGCAGGGCACGCTCCGGGATGGAAGAAGAAGGCGAAGAAACGTCGGCGCGCTCCAAGACAACAGGAGGAGTTGGGGAAGCAGCGGTCAGTGGAACGGGAGGAGAAGGTAGGGGCGGCGAGACCACAGCATCCTGAGGCGGAGTCTGCTGCGCCTCGACGGCCGTGGCGGCGGCAGCAGGCAGGAGCGCCTCGGGAGTCACTTGGGCCCTGGGGGCTAGGCTCTCTCCAGCCAGCTCAGCCAAACCTCGCAAGGATGAGCGGGCAGGAGAAGCCCGTGCCTCACGATCACCCCCACCTGCAGGCGGAGGCATTGCCGCGGGCGGGGCCTCGGGAGCCCCCTTCGGTTTCTTCGCCGTGGGCGCCAGCCTATCCAAGAAGAGCGAACATCAAGCCTCAGCGACAGCACAAGGAACAAAAGATGAGGGATCAAGCACTTACAGGTCATCACAGGAGGGCTCGAGCAGCCTCCGGCCGTACTTGAAGCCTGTGAGCCGGCTGGAGGGGTCAACCTCAGAAGCAGAAGGCGCGTCCGCGGATCACCCCGGAGCCGGGGCGGACCCGCGGAGGATCAGCCCAGTCCTGTCCTTCTTCAGGATCGGGGGAGAGCTCCCGCTACCCAGCACGTCGTCACCCTCATCATCATCGCTCAACGAGAGGCGGAGAGTGCGGGGCTTGCGCCGGGGAGGGGGAGCCCTGGACTCTCCGTCAGTTGCCTCGGAGCCAAGGTCCTCCTCCCGCTCGTCTTCGCCCCCCTCTCCACTGGAGTCGCCGGAGGACACGTCCACCAGTCCCTCGGGAGCCACCACGGGCACGGGCCCGTCCCCGTTGAACACGGGCATGGAATCCACCACCTGCTTCCAGTCGTCGCGCAGGAACAAGTGCGTGGGTGCGCCCTCCAACCTTGCCACCTCGCCCCCAACCAGAGATTGGAGAACCGCGGTCAAATCCTTGTCGCCCACAGCCGTGGGGCTCGGATGAGGCCTCCACATGGGAGATGAGTACTGCCGAAGCGGAGCCAGTTGGTGCTCCAGGAACTCCCTCAGCAGCGATGCGCCGGTCAGCTTGGTCGCAGCCGTGCTGGCAGGCTTCAGGTCCGCGTCCATCTTCTCCAGTACTGGATTTGCGCGGGGGTCCGTCAGCTCTGCCCGGTACCAGTCGCCGGAACTCACGGGCTGCTCCGTGGGTACGATCAGCTGAGGGTGGATGCGCCCTGCGTCCACCAAGACCCACTTGCTCCTGAAGCCCTTGATCCTCTTCCCGGGATTCGAGATAGCAATGGCGCCGCGGCACGCGACGAAGCTCGCGCATGCGGAAGGGGAACCACGGGTGACTGGGAGGTAGAAGTAGTGGCGCAGCAAGGCCACTGACGGTTGCACTCCCACATGAGCCTCGCAGTAATAGGCGAAGATCGCCAGAAGAAGGATGGAGTTGGGGTGGAGATGCAGAGCTTGCAAGTCGTAATGGCGGAGGACAAAGAGGAAGAACTCAGAGAAAGGGGGCACCAGACCCGCAGCAATGGAGCTTACGAAGAGGGGGTAGAAGGTGCTTCCTCGGCCCTCAGGGGTGGCAGAGCCGACCTTGAACACCCGCGCCCCGTCGATGCCTCGCGCCGCCGCCATCCGGCACAGCTGGGCAAGGCTCGCCTCCGACACGTTTGGCGAATCCAGGGCAGGCGAAAACCGAGCTTCGGCCGGGGGCTGATGAGGCGCCATGAATTCCTAGGTCACACGGGAAGAGCAGATCTGGGAGTTACGAGGAAGGAAGGAGAAGCGCAAGAAAGGGGATCTGAGCGGCAACCGGAGAAAGAGAAGAGCAAAGCCGGAGCAGATGCCATGCCTTTAATAACCAGCGCAGTTGCAGAAGCACCCACGCCCAATCAACCGCCACGCGGCGCCAAAGGCCGCAGGCTGTTAGGGCCCGCGGCGCTCCGCCCTTGCCCTTTAGCCTCTCAGCACGGCCAAGTCCATGCGCGCCTTGGGCCCGGGGGCTACTGTCGGTGTTCTGGGAATGGGGGTCCCCAGACTTGCCTGCCTGCGGCCTGCGGCGTGGCTCAAATGGGGGCCCAGCACGGCCCATCTTCATCAACATAAGACTCAAGACCCTCGCGAGGGGCCAAGCCTCGCGGGGCGGACGACGCATCGCTTCCTCATGCGCGGCCTCCTCAGGCTGGCTCACCAGGAGGCGGAGAGATCAAGGCAGGGTACCTCGCGAGGTGCCCATGACGCAAGCCATGACGACCAAGGGTGCCAGGCGGGCGCCAGACCGCGCAGTGTCCTCCCTTTCCTCTTTGGTGCAAAGGGGGCAAGCGCAGGCGAGAGGATCAAGCAAAGGCACCCATTTCAGTGCAACGAGACCAAGACCAGTCCAACGGTGGGAAGGAGGTCACCATAGGGCTTTTGGCAGGCGAGGACCAACTTTGGTCAGGATAAGTGTACCAGATGTTCCCCTTTGAATTGGCCAATTGTTGGCGCCCTTCCCGCTCAATATTTGGGAAGAGGCCCAGGGCCTTTGCCTATAAATAGGACTAGCCACCCCTAGGGTAGAGGGATCTAGGGATCTAGGGATCTAGAGGCATCTAGAGATCAAGTAGTCTAGCAAGTTAGCATCGGGCAACCAGGCCAGCAGAACCTAGAGTCCGAGCAAGCAGAGAACAAGGAGAGAAAGAGAGAGAAGGGCGGCTGAACTCCTCCTAGCAGTTCATCGTCCTAGCCAAGAACAGGCCCTCGCGAGGCCGTTCTCCCTTGTATTGTTCATCATCGTCATCAGCCCAAGAGGCAATCCACACACCACACTGGAGTAGGGTATTACACCACATCGGTGGCCCGAACCAGTATAAACTCTGTGTCTCTTGTGCTGTTCTTTCCGTAGTTTAGATCCTTACGAGACGGAGAGGTAGAGGGCACTATCTCCGCGCGCACCCCAGAGTTCGAACCTTAAGGGTCTGCCGGAACCCGTGATCCGACAGATGCCAATCACATAATGATCATGGAGTTCACCAACAACCACAAGCTAGATGCCAAGAACATTGGGGAGGCCATCTTCAAGCTTCACGAGAAAATCGAGCACCTCCAAGCCCAGATCTATGACCTGCAAAACCAAAACCATGAGTACGAATATAGATTCAAGAGGATGAGTTTGGCTGCAGATTTGAGGATCCCGGAGACTTGATCATCCTTCTATGATGGCGAGCCTATGCCTTGGAAGATGGACGACAAGCCTACATCATCAACAACTCCATCACCACCTCCGAGGAAAGAGACAAAAACACATGGGTATGGGCACTCCCCTTGGAAACTGCCAAGCTTGGGGTCCTATCTTTACCATTTTTCTTAGTTCGATCCTTTTGGTAATATCTTGATCTAGTAGAATAAAGTTTTAGTATGATTTAGTCTTGAGATTTTCTTTATGATCCTTCTATGTAATCGAGTCCGTGAGCTATGTATATAATAAAGATTATTTTTGAGTCAAGGGCTCAGTTATCTTGCTATGATCTTGAGGGAATATTAGAAGAAGAAAGAATAAAAAGAAATAAAAGAGATCATATTGATCTTATGGAGAGTAATGACTTCACATATAAATAGTATGATGAATAAAAGTTGTTGAGAGTTGACAAGCATAGTTTTTGTCATCGTTGCAATTAACAGGAAGTAATAAATAAAGAGAGGTTTTCACATATAAATATACTATCTTGGACATCTTTAATGATTATGAGCACTCATTAAAGTATGACATGCTAAAGAGTTGATGTTGGACAAGGAAGACAACGTAATGGGTTATGTTTTCTTATATCTGAAAAATAAAGTATGTTGTCATGGATTATCTAACATGTTGAGTTTGCCTTTCCCCCTCATGCTAGCCAAATTCTTTGCACCAAGTAGAGATACTACTTGTGCTTCCGAATATCCTTAAACCCAGTGTTGCCATAAGAGTCCACCATATCTACCTATGGATTGAGTAAGATCCTTTAAGTAAGTTGCCATTGTTGCATGCAATAAAAATTGCTCTCTAAATATGTATGATTTATTAGTGTGGAGAAAATAAGCTTTATACAATCTTGTGATGTGGAAGAAATAAAAGCGACGGACTGCATAATAAAGGTCCATATCACCAGTAGCAATATAAAGTGACGTTCTTTCGCATTAAGATTTTGTGCATCCAACCATAAAAGCACATGACAACCTC
The DNA here is from genome assembly GCA_032464435.1 of Aegilops umbellulata. Taxonomy (NCBI): domain Eukaryota; kingdom Viridiplantae; phylum Streptophyta; class Magnoliopsida; order Poales; family Poaceae; genus Aegilops; species Aegilops umbellulata. Next base: position 547,468,493 of record CP136057.1, read on the forward strand.
TGCTTCCCTCTGCGAAGGGCCTATCTTTTATTCTTGTCTCATACCTTATAGAAGAGTCATGGTGATCTTCACCTTTTCTTTTTACATTTCATCCTTTGGAAAGCACATTGTGTTAGAAAGATCCTGATATATATATATATATATATATATATATATATATGTATGTATGTATATGTATATGTATATATATATATAATTGGATGTAAGTTAGCATGAACTATTATTGTTGACATTACCCTTGAGGTAAAAGGTTGGGAGGCAAAATTATAAGCCCCTATCTTTCTCGGTGTCTGATTGAAACTCCATAACCATAAGTATTGCGTGAGTGTTAGCAATTGTGAAAGACTAAATGATAGTTGAGTATGTGGACTTGCTGAAAAGCTCTTATATTGACTCTTTCTGATGTTATGATAAATTGCAATTGCTTCAATGACAGAGATTCTAGTTTGTTAGTTCTCAATGAAGTTTCTGATTCATACTTTACATTGTGAACAGATTATTACTTGAGCATAAGAAATCATATGACAATATTTATATATGTTGTTGTTATAAGAATGATCATGATGTCCTCATGTCTGTATTTTATTTTATCGACACCTCTATCTCTAAACATGTGGACAAGCGAGGTCTAATCTTGGGGGAGTTGATACGTCCAGTTTGCATCATGCTTTTATATCGATATTTATTGCATTATGGTATGTTATTACACATTATGTCACAATACTTATGTCTATTCTCTCTCATTTTACAAGGTTTACATGAAGAGGGAGAATGCCGACAGCTGGAATTCTGGGTTGGAAAAGGAGCAAATATTAGAGACCTATTCTGCACAGTTCCAAAAGTCCTAAAACTTCACGCAGGCAGTTTTTGGAATTAATAAAAAATATTGGCGAAAGAATCAACCAGAGGGGGCCACCCACTGTCGGTGGGAAACGACACTATGGGATCACAAGAATCCCTACTGCGGTTGCGGGGCGCGGGGTTGTGAGAAGAGCAAGTCTAGCAGAGAGCACGCGGTTCGTTTATCCAGGTTCGGGCCGCGAGGATGCGTAAAACCCTACTCCTGCTTTGGTGGATGTATTCAGTGTTCTTGAGCTAGCTATGGGGTGTAAAGAGCTCCAAAAAGCCGAATCCTTCTCCCGTGCGCCATGGGCCTCCTTTTATAGGCGAAAGGGGCTGCCACAGTGGCACACAGGAGGTGCAAAGGTCTACAGTGGCACGAGTTTTTCCCTCGTATTACAGGACAAGGCGCATTTAATGCATCGCTTAGGTCTCCTCTTGCTTTATTGGGGACGGGGGCGAGGCCCGTCCCGTCCGTCGCCGCTCCTCCAAGCTTCGACATGTGCCCTGGCCATCGATGCATGCGGTGCCATGTAGGCAGGCAGGTAGCTGAGGTGGCGCGATGGTGAAGCCTCCACGAAGGGCCGCACGCTGCCACGCAGGTGCCTGCCTAGCTGGTTGGGCTGGCAGCTGCATGGGAACGACGATGGAAGTTTGGTTGGTGTAGGTCTGACGGTGGCCCTGCTGGTGCGCTTGGCGAGTGCCTTGTCGGGTGGCCCGGCAAGGGTCTTGCCGCGGCGTGCAGGCGTCCCCGGCAAGGATCTTGCCGGGGGTCTTGTGGGTTTCTTCGGTGAGGATGGTTGCCTTCCCATCCTCAGTAGATCTTGGCTATCCTTTGTCTTCACAAAGATCTGCATGCCACCACAGAGGTGCCTTCCCGAGCCTTGGCCCCACGCCAATGATGGCGCTGGGGGCTGTGGGCTCAAGGGCGGCTCACTCCGTTGGTGTGGGGCGAGCTGCCCCGGCAAGGGCCTTGCCGAGGCTGCCCGGCAAGGGTCTTGCCGGGGGTAACCTGCTTCGTCCATCTTATCTTTGTGGTCTTGGCCATGGCGTTGCTTTGCTTTGTCTTGTGTCTTCGGTCTTACCCTAGCTCAACTCCCTCGCTCTTCTTCGGGTGGTCGCGGGCGTGGCTCCAACTGCCCATGCACAGGTAAAGGGGTACAAAAATGTGCCCCTAGTTTTGTACACCGACAGGAGCCCCCGCGCCTGGGCCACACATAAGCGCGACACGTTGTTGGGTTAGGCCCAAAACGGTGCGCGGGCAGGCGGGGTGGTTTTTGCTGTGGTAAGATTTTTCGCGCGTTGTTCTTCCCATGACCCCCGCGCGCGGCATGGCGTGGAGGGGCGTGCGTGAGGTGGGCGGCATGCGTGGGGCAGTTTCCACACGCATGCGTCACATCGCAGTAAATGGGCGGCGCGACCCGCGGCTTCTCCATAAAAAGGGATAACCGCAGGCGCACTGTTCCTTTTACCTTTCGTACAACCTCACTCTCGGAGATCTCTGCCCGTCTTCCTCCTCTTCTCCAAGCTTCGCCTCCGCTTGCCGCCGTTGCGCTTCTGCCGCCCTCCGCTCCTCTCTCCCCCTTCAGCCACCATGGCGCCAAAATCCAGCAAGGACAAAGGGGTGGCCAAGGATGCCGGGGTTGTGGAGCCACCGGAGAGCGCGCTGTCATGGGACCGGACGCAGTCCGCCTTCTTCTTCCCCTCGACGGTCGACGTGCTCGAGCTTTGGGACTCCTTCAAGCCCCTGTGGGGAGTGAAGACAGGGGGGAGGATTCGGGGCACCCGGCCACGCGTGTCATCCCCGCCGCCTGCGCCGAGCCTGCCCCAAATCGGTACCCCTTTTTCGTCGATTACTTTTCTTGCGGGCTCTGCCCTCCCTTCTCCGATTTCTTCTACGGTGTCATGCACACTTTTGGCTTCCGCCTCTTGGATTTCACTCCGAACGCGGTGGCATGCATGGTCCTTTTCGCGCATCTCTGCGAGGGCTTCGCCGGGGTGCACCCCAACACGGTGCTCTTCCGCCACTACTTCTTCCCTCGGATCCAGACGGGGACCGCCATCTCTGGTTGTGTCACCTGGATCCCAAGGTCCAAGGAGGCGTACCCGGACGGCCCCATGAAGGAGAGGTGGGAGGAGTGGCGGGGCCGGTGGTGCTGGATTGAAGAGAAGGACCCGCCGGCGTTCTGCAAAGTTCGTCGGGAGCCGTCGATTCGCGGCAGCGATTGGAGCGATGCCAACGCCGACAACGAAAATCTCACGGTCGCCACCACCAGGATTCTCCGGCTTACCCAGGCCGGGCTCACCCTTGAGATGATCGGGGCGGACTTCATCCGTCACCGGATCGCCCCTTTACATAACAAGGGGAGGCCGGCCTGGCTCTTCACGAACCCCGCCGACATTATGCGGCTCCGTCCCGGCCTCGATAACAACTTCATCGTGATGGCGCACGCTCATTTCTGCAAAGCGAATCTTCTGGCTCGACGTGGGCCGCGACGGCGAGGTTGAGCGGACCGACAAGGTCACGCGGTCCACCGCGAAGGCCGGCAAGGCCCCAAGGGACCCCTGTTCATGCTACCGACAGGGGTGGTCCCGCTGTGCAACAACTCCTATCGGTCCGAGATCATTGCCATGATGCTGGACTGCAATGCGCACGGCCCTGTCCCGAACTAGAAGGAGCCGGGGGATGTTGAAGTGCGGCAGTTCTTCGACACCCTGCATGAGGTGTATCTCAATGCTGACGCCGAGTGGCTGCCTGTCCAGGACACCTCCCAGGCAGAGCTGGACTACATCGCCACCAGGGCGAAGGAGGCCGACAACGCCGGTGGTGTGGAGGACGAGGCCGCGACGGCCGCGGAGGCGGAGGAGCTCGCCCAGTAGGCGGCGGCCGCCGGGGGAGCCAGCAGCGCCGGCACCAGGGCTCCTCTAGTTGAGGACGTGACCGGCGAGTCATCGGAGGAGGAGGACGAGACTGCGGACCCGTCGCCACCCACGTGGAAGGGGCAAGTCTTGTGGCGGGCCAGCTCCGGCGAGCCGGTCCGGCCTGGCAGGGCTGCGCAGCCGTAGCTAACCTTGGAGGGGTCCCGGTCCCACACGAGGGCCGCGGCGGCGAAGAAGCCGGCAAAGGTTGCGGTGAAGAAGAAGACAGCCGCCCCTTCTTCATCCAAGCGTGCCCCAGACGCCGCCTCCTTCCCCCCCTCCAGTGAACGTCGGCATGGGGATCACCTTTGATTATGGATCCCTCAGTCCGAGGAGGAAGAGGAAGACCGCAGAGGAGGAGGAGGACGATGAGTAAGCATCATGTTCCTCTCTGTCATCTCTGCCTCCTCACCCTGTGTTGCTTGACATGTCGCAATCCTTGCAGGGACGCGGAGACACTGGCCCAGAGGGTAAAGAGGGCCAAGGTCTCGGCGGGTGGCCAGCCCCCGGCTGGTGCTTCGAGGGCATCGTTGGTGGTGTTGAGCAGCCCGGATAGCATCCCCCGACAAAGCCCCCAGCGTAAGTTCATCATTCTTCTCTCTTCGACACGTGACAGGGGCACGACACTTTGGTGCTGACCTTGCCAGGTGTGCAGGAGGGGAGCGGCAGCAGGAGGAGCCACAGGGGGCCACTCCCAACACGCTGCCCCCATCGACCACGCCACCCCGAGGGGCGTCCCCGTCAAGGGCGCCAAGCACCGGGCCCACACACATGGAGGAGGAGGAAGAGAACTTGGGCGCCGGTGGCTTTGCCTCAGCGCCAAATGTTGGCGGAGAGGGGACTTTCGTTTCCCAGCCAAGTGCCGACACCGGTAAGTCGTTGTCGTTCGTACATGCTTCTTCCTTCCAGTTCTTATTCTTGGCTTCTCCTCACCCCTATCTCCGGCACCCAGATTCCTCCTTGATGGACTCAGAGGACGTGGACGCCGTCATCGAGGGCGTCGCCAAGGCCGCCGAGGAGGCCGACAAGGCCACTGCCGAGGAGGCCACCAAGGCTGCCGCCGAGGAGGCCGCCAAGGCCGCCGCCGAGGAGGCCTCTACCGAGCAGGCCTCTGCCAAGGAGGCCGCCAAGGGGCCCGCCGGGGTGGCCGACGGGGCCGTTGCCGAGGAGGAGGAAGAGGAGGAGGAGGAGGCTGGCTACCAGCCTTCCTCCTCTGCTGCTTCCCGCTCCGGCAAGTACCTGAGGGGTGAGTGATGACTTGTTCATTCACCTCCCAGGCGTGTCGAGCACCAGGGCACCCGTCGAGGGAGAGGTGTTCGACGATGAGGTGCTTGCCGCTGCCAGGCTTGGAGTCATCGATGAGCCAATTGTTGGTGGCGACGGCTCGCAGGAGGAGCGGCTCCTCCAGGCCATGGGCGCCAGCTTTCGGAAGCTCCAGGTGCTCTACCGCGCCCTCCTGGACAAGGTGAAGTCCAGGACGGCGGTGGTGGAGAAGGCGGAGGCAGACCTCCAGGAGCGCGTCGCCGAAGAGCAGAACTGGTTCCGCAAGGCCCACGAGGAGCTCAAGGCTGCCCAGGGCGAGCAGGCTAGGCGCGACGTGGAGCTCACCATGAAGCTCGCCGACGTCGAGAAAGCTCAGGAGGCAGCAAAGAACTCGGCCGAGGCCGCCGAGGCCGTTCGGACCCAGCGCGAGGCCGCGCTAAACTCCCAGGAGGAGGACCTTGCCGCATGCGAGGAGAAGCTTGCTGCCACGCATTGCGGCAAGGATGCAGAGGTGGAGAAGCTTGTCTTGCAGCAGACCAGTGAGCTGGAGCAGAGGCACATGGAGGCACTCAATGCCCAGGCCCAAGTCCACACCGGCAAGGTGAAGGAGCTGGAGGCGGAGCGCAACAAGCTGACGGAGCAGGCCCTGAAGCTGTCCCGGGAAAAGGACACGCTCAACAGCGCTCTGACAGAGGCGCAGGGCGCGGTTGTCAGCAAGGCCGGGGAGCTCTCCGAGGCCAACAACTCCATCAGAGACCTCAAGCTGAAGCTGGAGGGTCTCGAGAAGGTGTTGTCGGAGGCTAGAACCCGAGAGGAGACCCTGGCCAAGGAGCTGGAGGGTGAGAAGCTGTTGCGGAGGAACGAAGGCCTCAACTTTGCGGAGCACGTGGAGGGTGAGAACCGTTGGCTCGATCGCCTTGCCACTGTCGCCAACCAGGCCGCCGTGCAGCTGGCCATCATGGGGATGCCGGACATGAGGTATGTCCCGGAGCGGAGCGTGAGCGCCAATTGCAGCCTGACCATGTTCTTTGAGAAGGTCGTCGGTGCTCTGGAGCAGCTCCACGCCAACCGGGCGGACTCACTGGCCGAGGAGTCCCGGATGCTTTGCCAGGGCGCCATGACCAAGGTTCTCACCAAGGTGGCGCACTAGCACCCCGACCTCAACTTCGACGCCGCGCTGGAGAGCTTGCCGAACGGGACCGACCTTGCGCCGCTCAGGGAGCGCATTGAGCCCATCATCAGCCGAGTCGGCATAATTCTGAGGGTGGAGGGCCAGCGCCGGGATTAGGCACCCGGTTTTCTTATCGCCGCTGCAGGTTCACAACCAAGACAATTGCTATATATAGTTAGAACCACAGCAACAATTTGATGTAACATAACTCTGCAGCACTTTTTAGTACCATGCATGTTATTTTCCTGTTCAATTTTTCCTTTGTATACGCACCCTACGCCAACTGGCCGGGCTCACCGGCGCGGAAGCCGAAGGCGGCGTCTTGGGGACGGATCCCCATTGGCCTTCCGGTTATGCGTGCTGCCGGGCGAGCCACCTTACCGCTCTTAACGCGGCCGCTCGAACTGTCGAGCTTGACTCGAGTCAGAATTGAGAGCGTTGTCAATTGCGGAAGGCTACCTTAACGCGGCCACCCGAACTGTCGAGCTTGACTCAAGTCAGAGTCGAGAGCCACCGCGGAAGGCTACCCTGCCGCCCTCGACGCAGCCGCTTGAGCTGTTGAGCGGACTCGAAACAGGGCAAGGGCGTTGCCGATAGCGGGAGAGGCCCTGGCGTGTAGGCTTTCCATACAAAGGCCAGATCTCCGAGGACGATAACCTCATATAAAAAGGAAAGAAAGTAGTCAGGGTTCGGTGTGTCTTAGCTTTTGCTCGTAGTCGCGCCGACGTCGATCTTTTGACCCCCTCTCCTTATTCTCTTAGAGCCATCGCCATGAAGAAACGCTCACTTGACTGCTAAAACCGATTCTCACAAACGTGCTGCCCCTACCTGGCGCGCCAAAGATGTCAGTGGGAAATGACACCTATGGGATCACAAGAATCCCTACTACGGTTGCGGGGCGCGGGGTTGAGAGAAGAGCGGGTCTAACAGAGAGCACGCGGTTCGTTTATCGAGGTTCAGGCCGCGAGGATGCGTAAAACCCTACTCCTGCTTTCGTGGATGTATTTAGTGTTCTTGAGCTAGCAATGGGGCGTAAATAGCTCCAAAAAGCCGAATCCTTCTCCCGTGCCCATGGGCCTCCTTTTATAGGCGAAAGGGGCTACCACAGTGGCACATAGGAGGTGTAAAGGTCTAAAGTGGCACGAGTTTATCCCTCGTATTACAGGACAAGGTGCATTTAATGCATCGCTTAGGTGTCCTCGTGCTTTATTGGGGACGGGGGCGAGGCCCGTCCCGTCCGTCGCCGCTCCTCCAAGCTTCGACACGTGCCCTGGCTATCGATGCATGCGGTGCCATGTAGGCAGGCACGTATCTGAGGTGGCGCGGTGGTGAAGCCTCCATGAAGGGCTGCACGCTGCCACGCGGGTGCCTGCCCAGCTGGCTGGGCTAGCAGCTGCATGGGAACGACGGTGGAAGTTTGGTTGGTGTAGGCCTGACGGTGGCCCTGCTGGTGCGCTTGGCGAGTGCCTTGTCGGGTGGCCCGGCAAGGGTCTTGCCGCGACGCGCAGGCGTCCCTGGCAAGGATCTTGCAGGGGGTCTTGTGGGTTTCTTCAGTGAGGATGGCTGCCTTCCCATCGTCAATAGATCTTGGCTATCCTTTGTCTTCACAAAGATTTGCATGCCACCACAGAGGTACCTTCTCGAGCCCTGGCCCCATACAAATGATGGCGCCGGGGGCCGTGGGCTCAAGGGCGGCTCACTCCGTTGGTGTGGGGCGAGCTACCCCGGCAAGGGTCTTGCCGGGGCTGCCGCGGCTGCTTCGCAAGGGTCTTGCCGAGGGAACCTACTTCGTCCCGCTACACTTTGTGGTCTTAGCCTTGGCGTTGCTTTGCTTTGTCTTGTGTATTCGGTCTTACCCTAGCTCACCTCCCTCGCTCTGCTTGGTGTGGTCGCGGGCGTGGCTTCGACTGCCCGTGCACACGTAAAGGGGTACAAAAATGTGCCCCTAGTTTTGTACACCGACACCCACCATCCACGAGGGTGGGGGCATGCCCCCTGCCTCGTGGGCCCCCTGGCAGGCCTCCGGCGCCCATCTTTTGCTATATGAAGTGTTTTACCTTGGAAAAAATCGGAAGGAAGCTTTCGGGACGAAACACCGCCGCCACGAGGCGGAACCTTGGCAGAACCAATCTAGGGCTCCGGCTGAGCTGTTCTGCCGGGGAAACTTCCCTCCGGGAGGGGGAAATCATCACCATCGATCCTCTCATCGGGAGGGGGTCAATCTCCATCAACATCTTCACCAGCACCATCTCCTCTCAAACTCTAGTTCATCTCTTGTATCCAATCTTTGTCTCAAAACCTTAGATTGGTGCATGTGGGTTGCTAGTAGTGTTGATTACTCCTTGACCTTGTAGTTGATGCTAGTTGGTTTATTTGGTGGAAGATCATATGTTCAGATCCTTTATGCATATTAATACCCCTCTAATTATGAACATGAATATGATTTGTGAGTAGTTACGTTTTTTCCTGAGGACATGGGATAAGTCTTGCTATAAGTAGTCATGTGAATTTGGTATTCGTTCGATATTTTGATGAGATGTATGTTGTCTCTCCTCTAGTGGTGTTATGTGAACGTCGACTACATGACACTTCACCATTATTTGGGCCTAGAGGAAGGCATTGGAAAGTAATAAGTAGATGATGGGTTGCTAGAGTGACATAAGCTTAAACCCTAGTTTATGCGTTGCTTCGTAAGGGGCTGATTTGGATCCATACGTTTCATGTTATGGTTAGGTTTACGTTAATACTTCTTTTGTAGTTGCGGATGCACTACAAAAAAATACACTTCCGTGATGATACGTGTTTGTCACAGTAGGTCACGTTTTCCGTCATGCATGTACATCCACGAGAAATTTATGACAGAATCAAGATAGTCATACTTGTGCTGTCGTAGAAGTGTTCCACGACATTACCAAAATTATCATCATAGAAGTGTGCACTTCCATGACGATAAATCGCGCGTCACAGAAGTGCTTTCGTCAAGGGTGACCGACACGTGGCATCCACCGTAATAGAACGCCGTTAAGCTATTGGGTCCGGTTTTGGATCCGATAACCCGTTAACAGCCCCGACCAATTGGGATTTTCCATGTGTAAAATCATCATTGGCTGGAGGAAACACGTGTCGGCTCACCATTGGGACAGATGTCATCCACTGATTGGACCCAAAGCTCCTATGATACGTCGACACGTGGCACGGCCCAAAAGTGGCCCATAAAGTTTAAATGGGTCGGTCCAACTAAAGGCCCACAAGATTTTGCGGCCCATAATGGGACGGCCCAGCTAAAGGCCCACAAGATTTTGCGGGCCATAATGGGCCGGCCCAGGTAAAGGCCCACAAGATTTTTGCGTGCCATAATGGGCCGGCCCAGGTGAAGGCCCACAAGATTTTTGTGGACCATAATGGGTCGGCCCAGCTAAAGGCCCACGAGATTTCACCGACATTAATGGGCCGGCCCAGCTGTAGGCCCACAAGATTTTGAGGACCCTAGTAGGCCGGCCCATTAACTGGCTGCCATATTTTGGGCCAAATGCCGGCCCATAATTGATCCGGTCCATTAATGGCCTGCCACGTTCCGGGCCTAATAATGGCCCATATGAGATGCGGCCCGTTAAAAGCCTACCACGTTCTGGGCTAAATTACGGCCCAGATCAGGTCTGGCCCTTTAAGAGGCTTTGGGCAAAATTATGGCCCATATCAGATTCGGTCCATCAACTAGACGCTACGCTTTTGGGCCCATTTGCTAAAGGCCCATTTATTAATTCGGCCTGATATTAGTTTCGGCCTGTTAAGGGCCCGTTTAACATTTTGGTCCTATATTTATTTTGGCATGTTAAAAGTCCGTCATATAGTTGGGCCTAACTACGGCCCGGTTTGCATCCGTCCTGCTCGCAACTGATAATCTGATTGGGCCAAACAAGGACCGAGACAATTTTGGCCTGTTATAAGCCCATGATTTGATTGGCACATTCATGGGCCAGGATCCATTTCGGCCTGCTGCCGGCCCGTGAGCTGTTCGGCATGTTTCAGGCCCAACCTACATTTCACCCTCCTAAAGGCCCATTGAGTTTTCTTGGGAAAATAGAGCCGGTGGTTTACTCGGCCTATTAAAGTCCCGAATCTACTAGTGGGCCAGTTTACATTTAGGCCTGTTAACGGACCAAGATGACGGGGCCCATGATGCGGATCATACATGGTGATTTGCATGACGACCTGATTATGTACCGTATTTTTACGGTTTGGTTGGTTTACTGCGAAGACAGGATATATATACAGTAAAATAGCTGCATCATCGCGAATAAGAAAAAAACCTAGACTATACAATAAAGAAACTACAACAATTACATCCATTGGGCATCAAAGTTTGCCACTATGATAATAAAGCACAAGCAGACAGCAGATTACATACACTGGGCATCAAAGATTGCCACCAGTGCAACTAAACACACCGACAAAATAATATACAAAGCCGACAACACTTCAATAGAGTTCAAGAAAGGTTAGCCCTGCTCGGGAGCTGCAACGCAAGTAGCTGAGCAAGCTGGTGAGACCGCACTTGCTTGACACTTACATCCTCCTCACTCTGGAAGATAAACAAGCAAACAGATGACAGGTTTTGCACATATAAGTATCAGTGCTGAGAATTCATCACATTTCTTACTGACGAATAAAGTGACACAGTTTAAAATAGCATTAACACAATATGGTATTGTTCAGGTCAAGACATGGCAGGAAATGACATTGTGAAGGAGTTGGCAGCTTCACGACACCACTGGATTACAGATCAAGAACTCATAAGTATCAATGGTTAGTGTGCTATCAATTTATCCCATTTCAGATTGGCAAAATAAGATCACTTGCTCTGTATAGTTTAATTTACATGGTATGAAGAAGGAACTTGGTTGTACAACTGAAAACTTAAATTGAGAATGACAAACTTTTGTTTATGAACTAGAGTACACAATAAACTTTAAACATGCAATTTGATGCAAACACCAAAAATAAACAGCTGTTGCAGTCATGCCTAACCAAATATACACAACAAAGTTTGAAGGCTTGACAAGGACAAACTTACATTATTGGTGAAGGCAGGCTCTATAAAGCCCTTGTCCATGCTGATGGGGGGGAGGCAATTCAAGAAGTTTACCACAGAATCTTCTTCATCAGCATTGCCTTTATTCTACATTTTGTTAAGAGTAAATATAGATGTGACAATATAAGAAAAAATGGAGAATATTTAAGATAAGATGAAGAGTGATGCTACATAACCAAGTAGCTATAAATGTAAGTACAGCGATACAGGCAAAAGGTACAACCAAGAGCAATGTAGAGCTAAACTTCTTCAGTACCATCGGTGTTATCCAACCTTATGGTAAGAGTAAATATAGATCTGATGTGTAGAAAATGGAGGGCGAAGGAAAATAAGCTGCAGAGTGATGGTACATGAACAACTACCTGTCAATATAAGTACATTGATAAAGAACAGCAGGTACTTACAAGAACAATGCAGAGCTAAAAAAAATTCATTGGCATTGGATATATTCTACACTAATGTAACCATTCATACAGATCAGATAATTTGGAGCGAGCAATTGATAAGCAAGCTATCATTCATACTGATATCACATAATGAACCAGGTATCTATGCAAATACAATGATACAGGAAAACAGGTACTAACAAGAGCAAAGCAGCGGGCAGCATATTTGCGATATCATGTCGTTCTTTTCAAACCGGAATTCTTTTTCGAGCAGATTTCCTGCAAAAAAGATCCGTAAGGCACATGTGGAAAACTAGAAGTTCAAATTGTCACGCAATATCATAGACAGTACCTCATCCTCGGAACGAGACCAGTGCATAACAAGGTTTTTCCATTCAATGTCTTCTAAATTTAGCATAGGAGACTTCACCAGAAATTCGTTTATAGACTTGCCATCAAAGTGTGATTTCCTCAGGTAACACCGATACTGCTGCAATGCTTCCTTGAAAACCGCAAGCATGATTTGCTCATCATGACTATCCAGATTGACCCTCACCTACTTACAATAATGTAATGTAAATCATTGATGTATTCAATCAGCAGAAAATAGGAAAATAATCACGATGAATAATAGCACTTACACGTAAGTGGGACAGGAAGATGTGAAAATGGTGTTTGTCTTCACTATAATCTTCCCATGATGGGAATATATGCACGTAGTCCCTAACAACATTGAAAGCATTGTCTTTTAAAATGGGAATAACTGGAATGGGGTTCCAATCTGCAGGAATTGGCCGTCTCTGTAGTTGGGATAGGTCTTCGGCCGGTGGACTTGTTGTACTTTTTGCTGGAGTGGGATTTTTCTGTGGTACGGCTGGTGCTATGGCAACTGAAATCCGCATACCTTTTGCTGGAGTGTAGGTCCTGTGTGGTGCGGCTAGTGGTGTGGCCAGTGAAGCATGGGTACAGTCTGCTGGAGTCGGTCCTACGTTTTGTGTCACTGGTTGTACAACCAATATAAGTGGGGTGCTGTCCGATTTCTCTGGCACAACCACGTTTTTCAAGGACTTTGCTGGTGCTCCTTCATGTTCGGAATTCATCCTCTTCCTTTTTGATGTTTGATGCAGAAGAACAACATCTGAGTGGAAAAACATGGCATGATGATAGATGGAATATGTATTGATAATGGATGGGCATGGCATCTCGACATATATGATGAGTAAACTAAGCAGATGGCGGTGCAACAAAGTAGAAGAAATGCAAGACAACATATGCAAGATAGTGTAATCAAGAAAACCTTGCTAAATTAGAACAAGCACCTTGATGGGTGAACAGGACATGCCATCTGCCTTTGACTCCTCGAGGTTAGAATAGTCATTAGGATCATATTCTAAACAAGAATCAACAGGTGGTGAGCGTATGAGTTTCATTGCATCCAGAATGGCACTCAATGCCTTGGTGCCAATTTTGTAAGTCATTGCGGTGTTTAGCTTCAAGAGTGGACTGCTGCTAGTGCGACACAAAGCAGCTACACAGATCATAGTGTAAATATAATGGGAAAACCGTAAGCATCAGAGTAAAATCAGCAAAGTGGAACTTGCTGGAACATATATGCTAGTATTGTCAGTATGGCTAGCCTTCGGATACCAGCTCTCTTCAACTGAAGGTGTCGTACTGTTAATATCAGTGTAACTCTCAAAGGCGACACAACTCCCTGCATTTCCTTGCTATTCTTATAGGATTCAAGTGGGCAGGCCACTACAAATCCTATTCCCATGTTTACAAAATCCTACGGATTAAAGAGGCCCGACGAGGTCAAAGTGTCCATACCAACCGACCGTATAGACATCTACACTGCAAATGTCCCTACTCATATTCACTACAAGGAACATACTGTACTACTATCATACTCCCTCTGTTCCAAAATATAAGTCTTGGTAGAGATTTCCACTATGGATCACATACAGATGTATCCAGATATATTTTAGAGTGTAGATTCACTCATTTTGCTCCATATGTAGTCCATGGTGGAATCTATACAAAGACTTGTATTTAGGAACGGAGAGAGTACTTATTAAAGAAGAACGGAAGAGGAACATGGTAAAGAAGAGCAAGCAGATTTTGGATAATAAAATGTTTGTTGCGCAGTGCCCACACATGATGAACCACAGCGCATTAAGAAAGCAAATCCCTGATGTCTCTCTATATGTGGTGCACGTGCTTTTTAGAAAGTAAAGTAGGAACATTAGCTGACCAATTAAATGTTATCCGTTTTAGTAATATCAACATCATATCAGATTTGTACTTGAGCAACAAGTTTGGAATTATGAGTGGCACGTTGTTTAGCTTGATGGATTCAGGAGCAGTGCTAAGCAGGTGCGATGATGGTACTAAATATAAAGTCATGTATGCATTTGGGTCAGTCGACCATTTCAGGCGGTTGGATGAAGATCCTACATCTCCTAACCTTCTTCTTCTTCGTCTCTGATTCTTCCCATACAGAACACCGCACGGGCCGCCGGCCGGACCATCGGCCCCCACCGCCTGTGTTCCTCCGCCACCCCCACCCCCACCCCCACCCGCGTCGATTTTTCTTCGTTCAGCGAGGCCCCACCACCCCCAACAACCAAAGTCCCCACCCGAGCCCCTTCGTTCGCACCGGCGAACTCCGGCGAGCTCTGAAAAATTGACTGACCCATTTTTGAAATTTAGTCTACTATGATTTAACTAGTGTGGAATATAAAAGGGGAAAACCATAAGCATTGGGAGTATAGTGTTGAGCGTGCCATGGCGGATCTGAAGGTGCAAACCGGACAAAGGCAACTTCGCAACCAATGTTTGCTCTTAACTAGCAAGTAAGTGATGGACAAGAAATCAGAGTAAAGCAGTGGCGATCTATTTTCTTGCTGCGATAAATACGTTGAGCAGATATGAAAGAGTACCGCCTCTGTTGCGGCGTCGTGTATGCATCTGCTGAAATTTTGACGGTGCTGCGGTAGCGATGGCTGTCGGTGGCATGGAAGCAGATCTAGGAGGGTAGACGATGGCGGCGGGGCATGGTGGACGAGACGGTCGTAGGAGCGGCGCCGACAAGGTGGACGACGGCGGGGATGAAGCGAGAGGACGGGATGCAAGGATCCTGGTCTGAAGCCGTGGATGAGAGAGGTCGATCTCTTGTAATGGACGGCGGCGTCGGGGTATCAGCTCCAGCATGGTGGAGGAGGACGGCGGTGGATGGGGTGGCGGACGGAGGGGGCTGGGGTGGAGAGGGTGTTTTGGCGCCCACGGAGTACGAATGGGGAAATGGAGGTGGAGAGGAAGGGGGAACCATGTCTTTAGGGCGCACTTGTCTCAAATGCGAGGAAATTTACAAACTTAGCCCCCGTTTCAAATTTCCTACATCACAACAATATTAGTCGGTTGGGGATAGGACGGTAATCTCGCATACACCGAATATTTGCCGACGAGAGTTTGTTTTTGGCGCCCACCGTGTATGAATCGGGGAGGGAGTCGATTTCCACCGAGGACACACTGTGTTTTGGCGCCCACCGTGTATGAATCTGGGTGAGAGGCGGTTATGTCACGTTCAAGTGAAATTACAAACCTACCCCTATCAAAACCTATAGAAATCGAGCAGATAGGTTTTGAAACCTATAGAAACCTACACACACAAAACTCTCGCGTTCGCACCCCCGTCTCGTATTTCTCTCGCAAACATTTATCGACTAGCCTCTAGATAGGTTTATACACCTGCACACTCATGCTTCCACTATCGCATACATGTCTCTCTCCCGCTCCTTGTATCTATGTAGATTTTTCTTCCCTTCTTGAGACACACCCTCTCGATCGTGCACACACACACTATCGCCTCACTTTAAGATGATACCTCTCGCACACACACTCTTTGTGTCTTTGTCACACATGCACTCCGTCCTCCTCCTCTCTCCCTCTCTCTCTCACACACACATGGGATTTTTGCAACAACTAGCAAGATGCCCATGTGTTGCACGGAACATGAAGATGCATTTGTATGAGTAGTTTATCTTGTGGGAGAAAAGGATGAACAAGGGAAGGCCTTATTTGCAAGTGTGGAGAGGGGTGTGGGTATCTTTTTGCAAAATTGCCATAGTTTCCTTCCTATCCGTCAGATATAGATCGGGCGACCTATATTGCAGGATGGCAGGCACACGATCATCACCGACTATGCTTTTTATAAGAGTAGGGATAAAAAGCAGAGTTGGTGATGACGGTGGGCTGCCATCCTGCAATATAGGTCGTCCGATTTATATCTGACGGATAGGAACGAAACTATGGCAATTTACCCGCACTCCTCTCCACATTTGCAGATAAGGCTGTCCCTCGTTCATCCTTTTCTCCCACAAGATCTTGATGTCTCGTGCAACGCACGGGCATCTTGCTAGTAAGAGTAGAAATAAGACATATACCACTTCTCGAATCTTGAACCAACAACATTCCTCCCTTATCTCATCAAAACTGCCAAAGGAATAAATTTTGAGTGAAACATAACATTTTTTAGTGATATGCGTATTTCAAAACTAGACTTTTTTCTATCAAATCGGTGAATATGTATTAATCTACTCAGATCGTGTGGCAACGCATTGGCACAAGGTTGTCAGAATCGGGATTCTGTTTTATGATTCTATGACTTTACGATCCAAACTAACCCCTATGATTCTACGATTTTAGTTCATAGAATCTACGTTTCTACGACCCTGATAGTGAAGATTCTACGATTTGCGATCCAACCATCGGAGCTCCGATCTGATTCAAAATCGTGATTCTGACAACCTTGCATTGGCACATTGCTAGTAGTTATTATAATTTTGTGGACATCAGACAAACGGTGGAGTACATATACGAAGAGAAGAGGCGCACGCACGCAGTCGGTCTCTCACTGTCTCGCACAAATGGGTGTTACGTAAACGCAACGTTAACAAATAAACCCTAAAACCCTAGGTGCACAATTACTGCATTCGCTGGTACCGGGAACGTGGTGGAGCGCATCTTTGTAGGAATAGTCACCCAGGGCCCTTGCCTATAAATAGGAAAAGCCACCCCCAGTGTATAGGCAGGAGGTACCCAGCATAGAAGGGAGGAGAGATCGAGAGTCCGAGTAAGCGGAGACGGTCAGAGAGTGAGAGAGAGAGAGATAAGGGCGGCTAAACTCCCCCAGCAGTTCATCGTCTCAGCTAGAACACGCCCTCGCGAGGCTGTTCTCCCTTGTACTGTTCATCATCATCAGCCCAAGAGGCAATCCACCCACCACACTGGAGTAGGGTATTACACCATATCGGTGGCCCAAACCAGTATAAACCCTGTGTCTTTTGTGTTGTTCTTTCAGTAGTTAGATCTTTGTGAGAAGGACAGGTAGGGGGCATAATCCCCGCGCGCACCCCAGAGTTTGAACCTTAAGGGTCTGCCGGAACCCGAAATCCGACACATAGGGGTTGTTTGGTTGAGACTAAGGGGCTATTTGGTTTGTGACAATGGTTGCCACATCTTGCCACACCTAAGGTTATGCAACTTTGACCAATTGAGGAGGGTGTTTGGTTCAAGCCTTACCTTAGGCAATATACTTTTTGCCACACTAGGGCCCCGCATGACATACACTCACAAAGTGTGGCAAGATTTCCTTAGGCTTGCCAACTTGTGGCTCTCTTAAAGAACTAACCTTAGGCAAGTGTGGCCAAAACTGTGTGGCAAAATGTGGCATTCCTAGGCCTAAAACTAAACAGCTCGTAAGTTTGCCTAAGGTTGCCACACCTAAGGTTGGGCAAGTTTGACCAACTTAGGTGGGTGTTTGGTTCAAACCACACCTTAGGCAAGCCACATTAGGGTCCCACATTACATACACTCAAAAAGTGTGGCAAGATTCCCTTAGGCTTGCCAACTTGTGGCTCTCATTTTGAAGAACTAACCTTAGGCAAGTGTGGCAACATTGTCTCTATGACAAGTGGGCCATAGGGGCAATAAAGTGTGGCAAGCCAAAGTGTGGCAAAAACCAAACACATGCCAACTAAACTGTGGCTGCCAAATTTTGGCTTGGCAAACGGTGGCTGGGAACCAAACAACCCCAAAATCAGTATTAAAAAAACTAGGGCGCACCTAAAACGTCCAAATCCAAATAAACACGAACTAGAGCTATATTCAAATATGGGAAATATTGTTGCGTCAAGAACTTTTCCTGGAAAAAAAGTTGAGTAATATTCGGGGATTGTTTTCATACACACAAAAAGGTTCGGTGGATGTCCTTCGAGCGCGACACGGTGACGCACCGTTCGATCGACCGCGCGGCCGCGGTTCACGTGCTTGCACGGGATTCCGTATCATGGCTGTGGTAACTAATAAAAGTGTTGCCTAAGTCTAATGTTTACGTGTACTAGTACGGTTTTCTTTTAAGTTTGACCAACCCTATATAGAACTAAACTAAGCTCCTATACGCGCACTCATCAATACGTCGCCACCGCCGTTGCACATGCCGGCGCCCGCCTGCTCCGGCCAACAATTTCTCGGCCATCACCTTCTCGGCCATCACCGTCGTGTCGCCGCCAAGCCGAAGGCTCGCCCGCTCACGTCGTCTTTAGTCCCTCCTCACGATGCCGCCGCGCTGCCAAGCACGCGAGCAGCTGGTGGAGCCGCGTCTATGCATGCAACGTATGAAGAGGAGGACGAGCGCGTGCTCCAGCATGCCGGAGAGGAGGAACTAGCGTGTCATTGTTGTCTCTGCCCGCGCAGAGGAGCCGCGCATGGTGGATGTCGCGGTGGAAGCCGGTCGCGCGCGCGTAGAGCCCGCAAACCGGGTGCAGACGCGGAATCTACCTTCGAGACCTTGAATGCCACGTGGATCCTGCAATCTAAAGGAGGAATTTGGATCAGTTGACTATTGTGAGCCGTTAGATGCAACATGGATGGTTAGAAGGGCTTCTTCAACCTCCGAAATAGATGCACGGTTCATCTTCTTAGCCCGCTACACGCCTAACCGCCTGCTGCCGCCGCACCCTCCCCTGAACCGCCTGCCATCGCCATGCTCCCCCCCACCCCTGCCATCCGTTTAACCCCAGGCACGATCCATTTTTTCCGGTGAACTGCATTCCACACCCAACACTCATAAGATAGATCATGGGCACCCTGTCGTTTTCTTCCTTCACTCCGTCGAACTTCTTTCACAAATCGACTGACCCAAATTATACTACTAGTACGAACGTATTAACTACAGCAGGAACACGAAGATACGAGCAGTAGTACGAACTGCAAGAAGAACAGTAGTAAGACATAGTACTAGTACTACTGTACGTACTAAAGAGTCCAAATAACAAGAAAGAACATAAACATAGTTCTGATGGGGCCTCAACACAACACACCCTTGAAAATAAACTAAGCAACTAGTCCGCTTGACACTGCAGTAGAACCAGCATGAGCGACGACACTGCCACCTACTCGGAGTACGAGTCCACGTCCTCGACTTCGTCCTTGTCCCTCTTCCTCTTTGCCGACGCTTCTTTGCTTGAACCGGACACTGGGCTCGGCTTCTTCATCCAACCCTTGTAGATATTTAAACAAAGGTAGGCATCCATTGCTGCGTACAGGATGCGATCTTCGTCTAATGTCTTCGACTCCCGTGCATGATGAAACTCGTGATGAGGTTTCTTCAGTTTAGCGTACGAACGACCAATCATGGCTGCTGCCAGGGTCAGCACTGAAGGCTGAGAGGAGGACACCAGCCCTTCCTTCTGGAGATCGAAGGGGTCGCCTACAACGAGGCCTATCCGACCCAGGATTTCCTTGTCGTTCCAAAAGTCTACAGTAACGAATTTGACACGGCTGCCCTTGAGGAACTTCTTAAATTCCTCACACTCAACGTCGGCATGGCATATGTGGTAGACCAAGCATAAGTCATGCACGCAAACCTGGATCATGGCGGGCTTCTTCTTCTCTGCCTCCTTTAGTTTCTTCTCGCTTCCCAGGACTGTGGTGTACTCAACATCTAGCCCAGCGACCCACTCATCATTTGAGTTTTCGAACATGCGTTTGAAGCGAGCAAGGCATTCTTTCATCGTTGCAGAAGAATGTGTGTAGATGACATCGAACTCATCGCCAGTGATGGTTCTAACATTATACTCACCGCCAATCATGGAGATTTGGGACGCCATGGATTTGGGAGGAGGGTTAGGATTAGTGGAACTGCCGTAATGTGCAAGGACGGGATGACTGGGAGCGAACTGTTGTAAGGTACTGTACTAGTAGAAGACAGGGACGAGTAGGGCATGCGAACGGCGTGGGGTTGCTGGCTTGCCCGGTGGATAAACGGCTGCAAGCCCCCAAAGAGTTCTCGAGAACTATGCGGGACCCACTAGATGTCATGTCTACTAGACCCATATCGTAGGCCTGACGATATACCTTCTTCCTGTTCGCACGCCATGCCGGCTTGTGTGTAACTTCAATTAATTCCGTCAACCGTCGCGCCTCCCACGGCCTTCGCCTCCCTCGCGCGGTCGCGCCCTTTGAGACTTCGACCGGCTATAAATGAGCAATTTTTTTGCGTACTCCGCATGCATGATACTCCCTGTCGGTGTCAAAACCGGCGGATCTCGGGTAGGGGGTCCCGAACTGTGCGTCAAGGTCAGATGGTAACAGGAGACAAGGGACACTTTATTTTACCCAGGTTCAGGCCCTCTCGATGGAGGTAAAACCCTACTCCTGCTAGATTAATATCGATGATATGGGTAGTACAAGAGTGGATCTACCACGAGATCAAGGAGGCTAAACCCTAGAAGCTAGCCTATGGTATGATTGTGTATGATGATGGTTGTCCTACGGACTACAACCCTCCGGTTTATATAGACACCGGATAGGGTTAGGGTTACACAGAGTCGGTTACAATGGTAGGAGATCTCGAATATCCGCACACCTAGCTTGCCTTCTACGCCAAGAAAAGATCCTTCCGGACACGGGACGAAGTCTTCAACTTTATATCTTCATAGTCCTGGAGTCCGGCTGAAGGTATAGTTCGGCTATCCGAACACCCCCTAATCCAGGACTCCCTTAGTAGCCCCTGAACCAGGCTTCAGTGTCGCAGATTGTCTTCGGCATTGCAAGGCGGGTTCCTCCTCCAAGTCTTCCAAAAAGATTGGAAACACCACAGAATAGTGTCCGGCTCTGCAAAATAAATTTCCACATATTGCCATACAGAGAATAATATTAACACAAATCAAATCTGCTGACGTATCCCGCAGTGCGTCATAATACTGCGGCCAAGCCTTCTATATAAATTGTTTTCATTGTTCCACCTCAGCACGTATAGCGAGGCGGTTTCCTTGGCACGTCTTGTCGAAGCAGGGATCGTGTGCCCCCCTCTAACGGGATTCTCATTAATACAGATGTGGGTAACCCAATCGTGCCTGTTGGCACGGCTTGCCTTAATTAAAGGCTAGTCCAAGACGGTTACGGGGAGGGCACTTGATATTCTGCCTCTTATAAAGAGACCAAGGCCCTGTTCCACGCTTCTATCCTCAAAATAAGTTCGCCTGTCACCTCGAGTTCCAGCACCCTAGGCTTCCAGATTCCGAGCGCACCGGATCTTCGACAATGTCCGGCTCCGGCCTCCAAGGCGGATGGATGCCCTCCTCTGTTACGGAGGAGGACGTATCAAGATTGAGGGAAGCTAGATTCCTGACCAGGGAGATTCCCCACAGGCTACCTGTTCAAGGACAGGCGATCCCTAGCCCTCAGCCCGGCGAGAGTGTGGTATTTATATCCCACTTCCTTCGCGGATTAGGCTTCCCCGTGGATCCTTTTGTAAGGGGGCTGATGTTTTATTACGGGCTGGAATTCCATGACTTAGCTCCGGAGTCCATCCTCCATATCTCCTCGTTCATAGTTGTGTGCGAAGCGTTCCTCCGCGTTACCCCTCATTTCGGACTGTGGCTCAAGACCTTCAAAGTAGAACCGAAGATAATCGAAGGGCGCCACGCAGAGTGCGGAGGCGCTGTTATAAAAAGGAATGTCGACGCTCCCTGGCCCGAGGGCGCTTTTCAAGAGGAGCTCAGCTTATGGCAACAGGAGTGGTTCTACATCGCCGCTCCTCGGGGCACCGCATGGGTGGCGCCTCCGGCCTTTCGCTCGGGTCCCCCACCACGGTTAGCATCATGGATTAACACGGGGTTAGATCGGGGCTTGCCCAAAGACGTTCCTCTGCTGCAAGGCCGCATTAAGGATCTCTTGAAGGGAGACTTCGACCTGGTCAAGGTGACACAAGTCATGCTGATTCGCCGGACACTGCCCGACCAACGTCGCCCCCTTCGCTTGTAGGAGTTCAATCCGGAGGGACCACGAGCTCTCCAGAATTTTATGGGCGTGACGCCTGTGGAGATGTATAAACTGTTCTTCGGATCACAAGAAGTGAGTCCGGATTTGACCGAGGATGTTGGTTTAAGCCGCAATCGCCCAGATACTCAAGTAAGTAACCTTGCGTCCGGACCTTCTATCCGCATAATTAACTTGCTGTTAACAACGTTTCTCCTTTTAAGCAGGAGTGGATAGCGAAGGCGAAGCTGATCAGGTGTCCGGCTCCCCTTCCCGAAACCAGGCTGGATCCCGAGCTAGTCAGGATGCTGGAGGAAGTACCTTTGGAGGGAAATAAGGGGGAGGACAAGGAAACCCTGGCCTCCTCGAAAGAGGCCCATCCGAAGGGGAGAATCGACAATTCCTCTCCTAAGGGAAAGAAAAGGGCCGCCTCTGATGACCCGGAGACCGTAGCCTCGAAGCGGGGGAAGGAATCCTTGTCAGAGGACCAAACGCCGGGGAGTCCCTCGGCCGAACTAAACCCAGAAAGGGACCAGCTCTCCAGCGAGTCGTAAGTAGAAGAAGAGTTTTTTTCTTTTAGGAGAAATCCTTGATTTATATCTGGGAAATTTTAACCGAAACCTTACTTTGTAGTTCGGACCCCCGCCCTTCTCAGCAGAACTCATCCTCAGGGGATCTTCTTCCGGAGATGATGGAGAGCGGAACGCCTCCTCCTTCTGTATCGCCTAGCAAGGCGGGCGATGCTGAAGTGTCATCGCGGGGGATTTCTCTGGATCCGCTAAGGGAGGACGGTGCTGCCTCCCAAGGTTGTCTGTGTCCGGCCTTTGAGGAAGGCCATGGGACGAGTCCGGCACCATCTGGTGTTCGGTCGGAGGAGCTAAAGACTCTGCTGGGGCGAGCCTCTGTCTCAGAGGAGCACCGTGCGTTAATGAGCACGGTGATTGAAAAGATTTCATCCGCAGAAAGCGCACTGCACGAGGCCGTCAAGAGCTTAGTGCTAGGCCTTGAGGTATGTTTTAAATAACTTATATTTGTATGAATTGCGCATAAATAAAGTGCGCCCTGTATAGATAGTAGCCCCTGAGACTCTGTGCGTCGTAAAGGTGTATGGCACGCAGAGGATCTTAATCCCAGGTCTTTTAAGTGGCACCTTTATATGTAGGTGGCTGATTGTCCGGAGTCAAGCCGGACTTGTGAATATGCTGAACTAAAGTGACAACTGGATGAGGCAGAAGCCGACATCGTGCTTGTTAACAAGCGGCTTGATGGTGCTCAAGGTATTGAAATCATTAGACGATTGTTAGTAAGACGAGTTGTATGTCAATAACTTACCGTGTGTGTGCTTGACGCAGATGGTGCGGCCGCCGTGGAAGGTCTTAGGGCCGAACTCGCCCGAGCGAAGGATCAAGCCAGAAGAAGCGATGCGGCTGCCGTAAAAGCCCTTGAAGAGCTGAAAGCCGAACAGGCTGCCCATTGCCGAAGCAAGGATGAAATGGCTGATATGGCCGTAAAGTTAAAGAGCGCTACTGACCGTTGCGAGCTTCTTGAAGAAGAAGATCGAGCGAAGCAAACGAGCTTAGAGAAGGCTGTTGCTGACGCCAAGGATGCCCGCTCTATAATGAGAGCGGTGAAGGAAGATCTGCATCAAGCCGGACAGATTGCGGATGGAAAGCCCTTCTCGCTGCGGCGAAAATTTTGTGATCCGAAGTTTGCCCCATTAAACCGTATGTGGAGTATAGAGGACACCTATCTGGATTTGGCGGCTAGTGCCACTGATGCGACCGAACACTTTCGGGATAAAAAAGATCATGAAGTGGAGATGCTCTTTTGGTCGCAATTCATCAATCCAGAGCGTCCGCTGGCAGTGGACGATCGCCTGGCCCAATGGGCCAAGCTGAATAGGTTGTCCGGACTCGCCATGAAGTACGTCATGGATCATCTGTGTCCGGGGAGATCGAAGCCAAAGAGCTATTTCAGCTTGGTGCAGCAATTGCTGGACGTGGTGCCACATGTCGATGCGATGAAGAGGTTAGCATGCGTAGAGGGCGCTCGGCTGGCTCTTGCCCGTGTCAAGACATACTGGGCAGATATGGAGCCAACCACTGTTGCGTCCCGGGATTCGGACAAAAGCCGAACACCTGTCGAGCACTATTTTGAGGAAGTCCTCGAAGGCGCTCGCATGATAGAGACGCAGTGCTCGATGGATGCTATATTATGATAGCGTATGTAATCATAAAACAGTATTTTGATAAATTGTAGTGGCATTTTTAGACTTGTGCCTTCAAGTATTAGGAACACCACCTGTGCGGCCGTTTTAATATATATATAAATTCTGAAAGATTGCAGTCGTTGGCTTCAGCCCCCACGCACATAGTGCGGGGGTGCGCGCAGAAGACGCATTTTCACACTGAACCCAACGTCTTGGTCCTACAAAGGAGGTGATAGCGCAGCGGGCGAGGCAACCGGACTATAATGCTTTAACACTTTCACTTAGCCATAGGATCTTGACAGTGGGACTCTTGAGGTAGCCCTTTAGTGGCGAATGCGCTTTGCCCGAACTCGGAGCGCGTACGTGCCTGATCGGGAAACGGCCCTTCGTCAAAGCGGAGGGATTCGAAAAATCCCTATGAGTCATCGAGTGGCGACCAGTCTCGCGCTACATCATGACAGTCGGTTTTCGGCTTTCTCTACTAAGGCGCTCACCCGGCCGAACCGGGGCACAATCGCAGTAGTTCTCCTGGTGCTACCTTAGCCGATAGAATGGAAGGTAAGGTGGCCGAACTCAGGAGCCGGGCAACCCAACATATGACCAAAATCATGATTCGGAGCTGATGCATATAGTGCCAAAACTCGCGACGACGGACACTCCCTAAGGTGTTCGGTCTTTATCAGTGCGGGTGAGACAACACCCTAAAAAAAAGCCCCTAGTGTCCAGGTACGAGCAAGAACTCTGGCGTGGCCACATGCCAAAACGCCAGCCTCCTCCTTAGTTATGGCAGAACAAACCAGGGGATGTATAGCAGCAAGAGACAGTAAAAAAGGTTTACGCAGGTTCTTAATCTAAAAAGAAACCTTAGAATGGGTCCCTACTGCACGTCTGCGCCTGTGTCTCCGCTGTGTCATGTCCTGGACGGGCGCCGCATGACGTTCATATGTAAAAGAGAGGAACTGGATTGAAAAATTGGTTGTGCGGAATAAAAATAATAATAAACGAAGTATAAAGTAAAAAATATATTAAGTTGAGCTTTATTGTCTCTGCGTACAGCCCCTGGTACGGGGGCATATGGCGTTTATGAGCCTGCATTGATGACGGACGTGTGCCGAACTTTGTTGAGTCCGGGTCCATGGCCTTTGATGACTAAAAAAAGGTTCTTTGGCTGGCGAGGCCACTTTATTGTGCGGCTATTTAAGCAGCCGCGCCGCCCTCCGTTTGGAGGAGGCGTATTTTAGTGTGTTCCCTTTAAAGAGATGATGCCTCGTGGACCGGGCATCTTAACTGTGAGAGACGCGTAATGCGGTATGGCGTTAAAGCGAGCGAAAGCTCCGCGTCCCATTAGTGCTTGATAGCGACTTGAAAACGGGACTACATGGAAAGTCAGCTTTTCGCGACGGAAGTTTTTGGGAGAGCCAAATATGACCACAAGCCGAAGAAAACCCATACAATGGGTGTCCGGGCCTGGTGCTACCCCTTGAAAGGAGGTTTTGCTGTGGCAGATTCTTGGTGGGTTTATGCCCATGCGGTGGATTGTATCCTGATATATCAGGTTTAGTCCACTGCCTTCGTCCATAAGGACATTGGTAAACTGGAATCCATCGATTATTGGATCTAGTATCACGGCAGTCCGACCTGTGTTTTTGATATTTCTAGAATAATCGTTATGGGTGCCATACGTTTTGTGACGTGAAGTAGGTTCACTGTTTTGACTTCTTGTGGGAAGTTCTTTTGTTTCCTGGTACTCTGCCTTTGGGGTTCGTCCTCTTCTTCACTTGGTGTGTCGAGCCCCTTGTGTTCGGCGTTAAGCTGTCCGGATTGTTTGAAAACCCAACACTCTCTCTGGGTGTGATTGGCAGGCTTCCCAGGAGTACTGTGTATCTGACATATTCTGCCCATGATTCTGTTTAAGCTGGACGGATCATCCCTGTTATCCTGAGGGGATGGTTTTGTTTGATTTTGCCATGAGCTTTTGTCCGGCATTGACTGCCGCGCTCTTCGGACTTTTTCCTTTGATGCGGCGACGATCCTTATTTCATCACGGTTTTCCGTTTCCATCCCTGATTTCGGATGTACTTGGGTCGCTGGGGCTGCGCCTTGCCAACCAGCTGTCCTCTCCTGCGCAAAAGCGTGTCATGAGGATTGTGAGTGCGGCCATTGTTCTTGGCTTTTCTTGGCCAAGGTGTCTGGCGAGCCCTTCGTCTCGGACATTATGCCTGAAAGCTGCTAAGGCCTCGACGTCGGAACAATCCACTATCTGATTCTTTTTAGTAAGGAATTTGTTCCAAAACTGTCGCGCTGATTCTCCGGGCTGTTGAGTTATGTGACTGAGATCGTCTGCGTCCGGAGGGCGGACGTAGGTCCCTTGAAAATTTGCTCGGAAAGCGTCCTCGAGCTCTTCCCAACTTCCAATTGTGTTTTCGGGAAGGCTTTTAAGCCAGTGCCGAGCTGGCCCTTTGAGCTTAAGGGGTAGATATTTAATGGCGTGGAGGTCATCTCCTCTTGCCATATGTATATGGAGGATATAATCCTCGATCCAGACTCCGGGGTCTGTTGTTCCATCGTACGCCTCTATGTTGACGGGTTTGAATCCCTCTGGAAATTCGTATTCCAGAACCTCATCGGTGAAACATAGGGGGTGTGCGGCGCCCCTGTATTTGGGTGTGCCGGATTCTGATGGTGGCTTTTTTGCATTGCTTGCAATAGCTTGCTTTCTTGGCCCGTAAATGGACCTGGCTGGGCCATGATGCGAGTCTTTAATTAGGTCGCATGCCGCATTGATTGCGGCGCCGTTTGCCGTTTTATGTTGGCCGTGTGGTCGCTTATCCGACCGTATGGCTATTTTATTTCTCGAATGCGAGGGCTCTAGGGCCTCTTGATCGAATTCGAGCAGTAGTTTTCTCTTCGGATAGCTTTTAGTGCGGCGGATGCCGCTGTATTTGTCTGCGGTCTTGATTACCTTGCTCCATCTTTTTCTGAGTGCATCTTCCTCCGTCTTTAGCTTCCGCTTCTGCTTTTTCAGGCTGTGCGCTGTAGCAACGAGCCTATCGTGGAGATTCTTCTGCTCCGTGGTTTTATCCGGTGTGAGATTGTCTGGAGGTCTGTTATGGCCGGGGGAGGGCTGTCTATCCTCTCTATCCGAGTTGCCCTGTTCGGACGGTTGCTCTGAGGCGCGCTCGTCATCTACTGGCTCGTCCTGCTCTATGCCCGGGTTTTGTTCGAGGCGGGGCTTGGCTCAGCGTTTTCGCCGCCGCTTTGATTGCTTTCCGGAGGGTTTATCCCTTTTTTCGTCCCCTTTTTCCTCGTTATCGTTTCCTTTAGGGGTATCCACCATGAGTACATCATTAGGTGGGGTGGTGGTCCAGCGCCTTATAGGTGATGGTTCTTGTTCGTCTCCTCCTTCGTCGTCCATACCGTCGAAGTCTTCGGAGCCGAAGTCAAGCATGTTGGTTAGATCATCGACAGTGGCTATTAAGTGGGTGGTGGGTGGGTTTTGAATTTCTTCGTTGTCCGAATCCCAACCTCGCAGACCATAGTCCGGCCTGGGCTCTCCCGATAAAGAGAGAGACTTAAGAGAATTCAGGATATCACTGAAAGGTGAGCACTGAAAGATGTCCGCGGCGGTGAACTCCATTACAGGCGCCCAATCAGATTCGATCGGCGGGGGCGCAGAAGGCTCGGAGTTCGGAGAAGAGTCCGGCTCCTTGGAGTCCTGGGTCGTGCGGAGTACGGGGCTGGCGTTCGGCTCGATCGCCTTTGAGATCGCAGCCCCCGAGGTGACGTCCAACCGTTCATCCTCAGAGAACGCAGCGGGCTCCGAGTCAAGGATCGGGGCCGGAGCGTGTGCGGCCTCCAGGGTGCTATTTGGAGCCAGAGCTATATCGTGCCCCTCGAAATAGCGCGACGCGCTTGGCTGTGGCTCGAACCCGTCGAAGATCAAGTCTCCGCGGATATCAGCCGTGTAGTTTAAGCTTCCAAACCTGACTTGATGGCCAGGGGCGTAGCTTTCGATCTCCTCTAGATGACCAAGCGAATTGGCCCGCAGAGCGAAGCCGCCGAAGACGAAGATCTGTCCGGGGAGGAAAGTCTCACCCTAGACCTCGTCGTTGTTGATGATCAAAGGAGCCATCGGGCCTAAAAGCGACGACACAGAGGAACTCTCAATGAAAGCACCAATGTCGGTGTCAAAACCGGCGGATCTCGGGTAGGGGGTCCCGAACTGTGCGTCAAGGTCGGATGGTAACAGGAGACAAGGGACACTTTATTTTACCCAGGTTCAGGCCCTCTCGATGGAGGTAAAACCCTACTCCTGCTAGATTAATATCGATGATATGGGTAGTACAAGAGTGGATCTACCACGAGATCAAGGAGGCTAAACCCTAGAAGCTAGCCTATGGTATGATTGTGTATGATGATGGTTGTCCTACGGACTACAACCCTCCGGTTTATATAGACACCGGATAGGGTTAGGGTTACACAGAGTCGGTTACAATGGTAGGAGATCTCGAATATCCTCACACCTAGCTTGCCTTCTACGCCAAGAAAAGATCCTTCCGGACACGGGACGAAGTCTTCAACTTTATATCTTCATAGTCCTGGAGTCCGGCTGAAGGTATAGTTCGGCTATCCGAACACCCCCTAATCCAGGACTCCCTCACTCCCTCTGGTCCTTTTTACTTCCGTCAACCGTTTATACAAAAAATATCAATATCTACAATACTGATTATAAAGCACCTCTTGTGTGGGTTAGATTTTTTTGGGTTAGTTGAGTTCAAACTAACCCAAACTAACTCTAACACATGGAACCAAACAGGGCCTAGGTTAGCTATTAGAGTACTACTACCTCCCTTCTAGTTTGAAGGCCTCGATTCAAAATTTTGACCTACTCTTAGCAAGATAGAGGCGGTAGAATAGTTTTTGTAGTTCTTTACAAAAAAATGTGTTTACCAATGCATGCATGAACACTAGTTCCTCTAACCCCCCTCTCTTCTTTAATTCTTTGCCACATCAACATGTTTGCTATTACCGTGTGCATGATTGTGACGCCGGATAATCAAGCTACAGTAACTTGTGCTAATGATGCCACGTCACCTCGATTACTGTTACTAATCTCATGTTAGTTCGAAACTGATTCAAATTCAAATTGAAAATCAGGCAGACATCAAAAGTTTTCAAATATTTAAAACCAAAATGTTCGGGTTGTGCCAGTTAATGCATAGATGATTATGATGAATAATACACATTTTATATAATGTATAAATGCACTAAAATGATTCAAACGGTAGCAAAAACATTATTTAAATGCCTTTGGTATTTTATAAAACATAAACTAATTTATTTTGGGTTAAAACCTTTTGTGGCTGAGGGATATTTTGAAACATTATTTTAGGAGCTGTTGTCATATTTTAATAAGTACAAATAATGTGGAACTAAAATATAAAATAGTAAAAATAAAAATAAATAAAAAGGTAAAAACAAAACAAAAGGAAAACTGTTGAAAACAAAAGCTCCCCTCTACCGGGCCGAATGGCCTAGCTGGCCGGCTGAGGGAGTTCTGGATTAGGGGGTATCTGGACAGCCGGACTATATCCTTTGGCCGGACTATTGGACTATGAAGATACAAGATTGAAGACTTCGTCTCGTGTCCGGATGGGACTCTCCTTGGCGTGGAAGGCAAGCTTGGCAATACGGATATGTAGATCTCCTTCCTCATAACCGACTCTGTGTAACCCTAGCCCCCTCCGGTGTCTATATAAACCGGAGGGTTTAGTTTGTAGGACAACAACAATCATACCATAGGCTAGCTTCTAGGGTTTAGCCTCTACGATCTCGTGGTAGATCAACTCTTGTAATACTCATATCATCAAGATCAATCAAGCAGGAAGTAGGGTATTACCTCCATCGAGAGGGCCCGATCCTAGGTAAACATCATGTCCCCCGCCTCCTGTTACCATCCACCTTAGACGCATAGTTCGGGACCCCCTACCCGAGATCCGCCGGTTTTGACACCGACACCGGCCCAGCCATCCTGGCCTATATGGCCTATATTGGGCTAAAACCCGACCAAAGGGAGATTAACTCTCCACCGGTCACCCATCAGATAGCAGTGGTGGAGGAACAATGCGGCGATTCTTCCTCTATCTTGAGGACAAACTATGTCCGGATTCCCGAGCTCTCCGAGCCGGATACCCGTTTACGGAAGGACATTGCCCAAGACCTGAACCTAGAATCAGGCAGCGGGCCAGACTTATTGGGCAACATCCCGGAGCCCGAACTTCCAAGATCGGAAACTCCTCTGCCCCTGGGTCTCTGATCGGGTCAGGGTTCGGACTCAATTCCACCCACCCACCCAGATATAAACGATCTTTCCCACATTAGGTAAGAGCCCCAGGAAACAGTACATCATTATTGGGCCAGATTCCTCCTTGTAATGGACAAGGTCAAGAACTGTCGCGAGGAAGACGCAATCTCATTGTTCTGCAATAATTGCACGGACAAGGGAATCCTTAACGCCATAAGTCGTCGTGACATAGCATGCTTCGCTGACTTGGCGTCCATAGTACGGAAGTACTGTGCGATGGAAAGCGCCTAGAAAACCGAAATAAATTCTGGAATAATCCGGCTCTGAGTAAACACCCAGTCCGAATTAAAAGGGTGCACTCTCATAAGACACCCGATTCGATTTCAGAGAAGCAAAAGACCACTACAGGGCATGGAACAGTATTGGAGGGATGGCTTAACGGACCCTGCAAAATTCATAGTACAGCGGATACCGTACCAATACACAGCCTTAGGGCATGTTGGGTACTCCGGCAGGTGGCCAAGAGCAGTGAGGATCTTCTCATTCCAAACACCGTAGAGCACCATCCCGAGGATAACAATACAGTATTGACAGTCTTCAAGACCTTTGCCTCAAATAATAGGCGTAAGCAAGCACTCCGTAGCCTTGCCGAAGTCTGCCACATAGCAGCAAGAAATCCATGGAGCGATACGGCCATCACCTTCAACACCAATGACGAACCTAAATTCCGAACAGCTCGAGTACCAGCCGCATTGGTTCTTAGTCCAATTGTGGACGGCTTTCGGCCCACTAAAGTGCTCATGGACGGCGACAGCGGATCAAACCTCATTTATGAGGAAACTCTTCAAAAATGGAAATAGGCAGGAACCGCATTGAGCAAAGCAGCACGACCTTCAGAGGAATCATCCCTAGTCGGGAGGCACGCTGCGCGGGGAAAATCACATTAGATGTGGTATACGACACTCCGGAGTATTATAGTCCGAAGAAATTACATTCCAAGTGGCCCCGTTTAGTAGCGGATACCACGCCCTTTTAGGGCGGGAGGCATTCACGATCTTCCAAGCCATACCCCATTACGGGTACATGAAGCTCAAAATGCCCGAGCCGAATGGAATCATCACTCTAGCTAGTGATCCGGACATAGCGCTCCGTGCTGAAAACAAAACAGTCGCACTGGCCCTCGAGGCATGATCCGAAGCCCTCGCGACTAAGGAATTAATTGCGCTACGCTCCACAGTGGACAGGGACGATGTGATACTCGACAAAAGATCCAAGTCCACTTCTTTTGAACCAGCAGATGAAATAGTCAAATTCCAAGTCCACCCAACGGACCCTATAAAAACAGCCTCCATCGGGGCACAGTTAAACCCCGCTATAGACGCCACACTATGGGAGTTCCTGTGCAAGAATTGGGACATATTTGCCTGGCATCCCTCAGATATGCCAGGAATCGCACGCAGGCTGGCCGAGCATAGCCTTAACATTCTAAAGGGATTCAAGCCGGTCAAGCAGACTCTTCGGCATTTCTCTGAACCTAAAAGACAGGCCATGGGAGAGGAACTAGCCAAGTTATTGGAGGCTGGATTCATTAGAGAAATAAAACATCCGGAGTGGCTAGCAAAACCTGGTGATGGTACCAAAGAAGGACAAATCCTGGTGCCTATGCGTCGATTTCAAGGACCTCAGCAAGGCTTGCCCAAAGGATCCCTTCCCCCTCCCTCGCCTCGATCAAATTATCGATGCTACCGCAGGACACGACTCACTGTGCTTCCTCAACGCATACTCCGGCTATCACCAAATAAAGATGGCAGAGTCCGACCAATCCGCAACAGCATTTATCACACCATACGGCCCCTTCTATTTCAACACAATGCCCTTCGGGCTCAAAAACGCCGGCGTAATGTATCAAAGTATGATTCAGACATGTCTGGAAAAGCAAATCAGCAAAACAGTGGACGGACGCGGCCATGGCCGGACTGGAAGAAATAAAAGCCATACTGGCCACCAACCCAATCCCGGCCGCGTCGAACATCGGCGAACCAATGCTGCTATACATAGGGGCAACACATCAAGTCGTAAGCGCAGTGCTCGTCGTCGAACGAGAAACGGACGGACATAAATTCCCACTTCAAAAGCCGGTATATTATGTATCCACTGTCCTCACTCCATGCAATCCACGGTACCCGCACTATCAAAAGATAGCATATGCGGTATTCATGGCATCCCGGAAGCTAAGACACTACTTTCAAGAGTGTTCCATCAAAGTGGCCTCGGAAGTGCCACTCAACGACATAATAAACAACCGCGACGCCACATGCCGGATTGCCAAATGGGCCATTGAGCTCTTCCCGTTCGACATAACATATAAACCTCGGCGAGCCATTAAGTCGCAAGTATTGGCCGATTTTGTCACCGAATGGAGAGAAGCCGAACTCCCTAAAGAGTACGGCGCATACTCCAATTGGATCATGCACTTTGACGGCTCTAAAATGCTGGGTGGTCTGGGGCTGGCGTCGTCCTGACGTCCCCCACCGGGGATACAGTCCGATACGTACTCCAAATACTGTACACAGACTCCAACCACGCAGCCAAATACGAGGCCCTGTTTCATGGTCTTCGGATGGCAGTTTCCATGGGCATTCAACGTCTGGAGGTGCGTGGGGACTCTTGCAATATCCCCAATAAATGGAGACTTCGACGCCAAGGATCCAAAATTGGCGGCTCATCGCAACGCCGTCCTCAAGATGTTAGCCCGGTTCGAGGGGCTCGAATTCCACCATGTGGCTCGGGAAAACAATCAGGCGGCGGATGTCCTCGCCCGCATCAGCGCTAAGCGCGACCCTATCCCACCTAACATCTTCTTGGAAAGATTGTTTAAACCATCCGTGGTGTGGGAAGGGGACACTGGAAACAATAGTCCAGACCCGGTCACAACGCCAGATACCGAACACTCTGACACAATCGGAGGCTCTGCCACCGATATAACACCTTCAGCCCACGTAATAATGGGAGTCGTCGCCCCGTGGACAGAACCATTCCTGGCCTACCTGACTAGGCAGGAACTTCCCGAGGACCACAATGAGGCACGCTGCATAGTGCGGTGATCTAAAGCCTACAAGGTCCACGAGGGAGAGCTTTATAAGAAAAGCACTACCGGAGTCCTTCAAAGGTGCATCTCCGAAGAGGAAGGGCGGAAGCTTTTGGCAGAAATCCATGCTGGACTCGGCGGTCATCATGCCGCAGCCCGGGCCCTTGTAAGCAAGGCCTTCTGCACAGGTTTTTATTGGCCGACGGCCCGGGCTGACGCACATGACTTAGTCCAACGCTGCGTCGGCTGCCAGCTTTTTGCAAATCAAAGCCATATGCTGCCCACCACTCTCCAAACAATCCTCATTACCTGGCCCTTTGCAGTCTGGGGGCTTGATATGGTCGGACCCCTTAAAGGGGAAACCCATAAGAAAAAATACTTACTCGTCATGGTGGATAAATTCACCAAATGGATAGAAGCCAAACCTGTTAAAACGGCCGAATCTGGACCGGTGATAGACTTCATATCGGGGGTTGTACACCGTTATGGCATCCCCCACGACATCATCACTGACAACGGCATGAACTTTACAGTCGACGAGGTGAAACTTTGGTGCAGCAACATGGGCATCAAGCTCGATTATGCTTCTGTCTATCACCCGCAAACTAACGGTCAAGTCGAGCGAGCAAATGGTCTTACCATGAACAGCATAAAACCCAGATTAGTGCGGTCCTTAAAGGAGTCCAACACGCACTGGGTAGAGGAGTTCGACTCCGTATTATGGGGGCTGCGGACCACGCCGAATCGCACTACCGGATACACATCGTTTATTATGGTGTACAGCGCAGAGGCGGTTCTGCCCTGTGACATAATTCATGACTCACCTCAAGTGCGCATGTATGAAGAAAAAGAGGCCGAGCTTGATCGGCAGGACAATTTGGACGCCCTGGAGGAGGAGCGCGACATGGTGAAAGGCTGTTCCGCATTCTATCAGCAACAAGCTCGAAGATACCAAAGCAGTGAAGTACGAGCCAAGACTTATAACATTGGCGAACTAGTTCTACACCTGCCGGAGAAGAAAAAGAACAAGCTTAAGCCCAAATGGGAAGGTCCCTTTATTATTGACCAAGTTATGACCGGTGGAGCGTACCGTCTACGGGATGCATCGGACAATCAACTTGAGCCAAACCCATGGAATGCAGCCAGACTCCGAAGATTCTACGCCTAATGCCGGACTCTACATTCGTCTCCTTACTCCTGTCCATTATTTTCATATATATTATCTGTCCTTTCTACCTCTGTTTTTTCTTTTTCCTTCTTCCCAAGGCCTTAAAAGGCCAACTTATGTCTTGACTACACAATATTAACGCGCTAGCCGCTCTCATTATACCTGGGGGCTTCTTATACAGAAGCTTAATATAACTTATTTTCTGGCCTTCGCGCCCCGCACATGTGTTATTCTTCCGCATGTACCCTTTTTCGCCATTATATGAATCGATATGACTTAAGTTTTGGCCAAGCTGGGTTGCCTGGCTCTTGTATTTATGCCCTACGTTCCCATTAATTCGGTTAGGGCATAAGGGGAGCACCTCTCGATTGTTACTGCCGGGTCAGCCGAATATGTACCTCAGACTGGGTGAAGCCGAAAGCTAGCGTTCTTAAGGGAATATTCGGTCGGTGAACAAAAGATGAATTTTATTTATTTTGATACACGCCTCCATATGTTTTTTCCAGCGTCTCTTCTCGCAATCCGGACATGCACATTAGGGCATGCGTACCCAGGGAAAGGAACCCTTAACGGAACTATTCTCCCTGGAAGATGTTTCTTACTATCCATGTAATATAACATAACTAGTTGAGTACTTGTCTGTTCAAGCACTTATGACCCCTACGCCTGGTTTCCACGCATACCCCAGTTTTTACATAACTGAGTGGGTATTCGGATTCACTCCGGACTGTTGGGTCCCGAGGTCAAAGCGAAAAGGTCCGCCATGACAAATGAATTACAATCCGGCTAGGGACATTATACATGTCACGTAAATTACACAGTCATTTCGACTGACTAAATTCTTCTTTTATCCCATCCAACAGGCTGTCTAGCCTACAATCCTGTTGGGAATACTTTGCGGCTAATTCTACTTGGTTATATACCAAACTGACGGGGATCTCTTTCCCATCGGGCCCTACAGGTCCGACCTCAGCCATGTGGTTTGGGTCAGCCTTGGTATACCGCGTCTTCACCATGGCCCAGGCTTCCCTGGCACCTTGACGGCAGGCCATATCTTCCGTATTCGGAAGCGCTGCTGCGCTCCTTGAGCTTCTCTGCAAGCTCTCCCATGCCTGTTGGGAGGGAGACGGATGGCCACAAGGCCTGAGCAATACCCTACATCACCTGCCGAACTTGTTCATGCAGTTGTGAGAGCTCTGGTAGAAGATCACCCGCAGACCTGGGCATCTCCTCCGCGGGACGACCCGTCAACATACATGTAGACATAACTCTGTTAGCCGGCTTCTTCGCCGAACTCTTTTAAAAAGTTCGCTCAAGCACTTACTGAAAATGCCGCGTCGAAGCCGCTTGTTCTCCTTCACGGAGTCCGCAAGCTGGGCCCGCACATCCTTCAGCTCCACGCTCAGCTGGGTATTGGCGTCCTGAAGATCGTTTTTCTTCCGCCTAACCTCCGTAAGCACGCGCTCACCCGCCTTTAACTGCCGTAGGATATGTTGCTCATCCGGATTCACTCCGGAGTCATCTGCAATATCTATTGTTAGATGTGTAGGCATGTTGCATACTTTATGGTATCTATCATTCTTTGAAAGAAGTGATACCAGATGGGGCCTTCTCCGACTCCTTTAACGCGGCAACTGCGGCCCGTAGCTGGGCCTTGCACTCTTCCAGCTCTTGAGACAATTGGGTATTCTTCTCTGTAAGAACCTGCACAAATAATGATCCTTAAATCAGTTGTGCCAACTGTTTCAAGTCTCAGGGGCTACTGATATGTATAATCAGCTAATTTTCTTACCCGTATATCCTTTACATACTGGTCCGTGGCTCTGGCAAGTCCATTTTGAGCAGCACGGATGTACGCGTCTCCTGAGTTAAAGGCATCAAACGCCTCTTGGGAGAAACAAGCGTCACGGAGCATGGCCGGGCGACGCCTGTGATTCATGGCACTCTCCACTTCAGAATTTGTGGCAGAAATTTTATCCGCATCCTCTGTAGGAGGAGCATCCGGTGCATGCCCCATGTTAGCTCCCGCCTCTGTGTCCGGCCTTGGAGCCTGACTGGTAGAGGCGTGATCGGCAGCCGCTCCGGATATAGTCCGGCGAGCGTTTTTCCTCTAAGGAAACATGGGCGTTATTATATTTCAAAATACGACAACCACAGAGCGAGGTTTTATATCATACCCCTGCGCCGGTGTCTCCGTCCGGACCGCTTTCCTTTTTGGCCTGCCCAGCTTCGGCGCCCCTTGTTGGCGAGTCACCACGGGTTCGGCCTGGCGTCCCGAGGGCCTTCCCTATAAAACACAGTATTAGTGCGGGAGGTGAAGTGCATAAAAGGAGATACTTCTTGAAAGTCAGGATCCTGGTTTTACTTACATGCGAGGCGGGGAGCAGCCCAGGATAGTCAGCTATAATGGCCACCATGGCATCATCATAGCTTAATTGATAAAATATCATGTCGACCAACTCCACAAAGATGCCCGGATCCTCTTCAAGGTCGGGGTTGAGGGCCCGGTCAGGATCCTCGGGTTGTGGAGGTGGGCTGTTGACCTCCCTTACAGCCTTTCGCAGTTCCTGCTATGAAATGGCAAGGCAAATACTTATTGCAAAAACACTGGAAGGGTGGGAATAAAAGGTGACAGCTCACCCATCTTGGTTGTACATGGAGAATCCATCCCGTGGCTTGATGCGGAGGAACTCCTCCTCCTCTCCCTTATATAAATCAGACAAATTTTTTGCTAGAGCAGCGGCTGAATCCGGTCCTTTACGACCGCAACGAGTGGCATCATCTTCCCCGTTGAAGTCCCACATGGGGTGGCCTCGATATTGAAGCGGCTGCACCCCCCCGCATAATGCATATTGACATAACCTTGGTTATCGTCAGTCCTGATTGGGCCAGCGCCCTTATCCGGCTCATCGGGTAAAGGACGTCTCCACTATCTTCCTCCCGAGGTCTCCGTGGGCGCCAGCTTCGACGCTTCTTCAAAGGGGCATTGTCGAACTCGAGGACACCAATCTGAAGAGGATCCGGAAGGGGGGCGTCCTCCATATAAAACCACTCCGAAGGCCAGTCTTCGGACACCTTCTTCGAGGTACCGGACAGGTATCCAGTCCCGGCGATGCACCATATTTCGGCTCCGCCCACTTGATATATTGAGCCTCTCTGTGTACGGGGCAGTAGGCAGAATAGCTTCTTCCACAGCGCGAAGTGAGCTTCGCAGCCCAGAAACAGCTCGCAGAGAGCTACGTAACCAGCGATGTGTAATATGGAAGCAAGGGTAAAGTTATGCAACTCGAGGCCGTAAAACTCCAGGAGCCCTCGAAGGAACGGATGGATTGGGAATCCAGGTCCCCTTAGTAAATAAGGAACGAGGCATACCCGCTCCCCCTTTGAGGGGTTGGAAAAGTTCTCCGC
This sequence comes from Aegilops umbellulata, assembly GCA_032464435.1. NCBI lineage: Eukaryota > Viridiplantae > Streptophyta > Magnoliopsida > Poales > Poaceae > Aegilops > Aegilops umbellulata. Next base: position 547,506,664 of record CP136057.1, read on the forward strand.
TTGCTCCCCATCATTATAGGTGGCGAGACCGGCTCGGACAGGGACCATATAGGCGGGAGGGAGAAATCCCTGGGTTTGCAGCTCCACTAATTGACTATGCGGGATGGAACACTTCTTCCAATCTCTGGGCTCGGGGCTACGGGAGCGAGAGGAGGAGCTGCGATGGCCGGCCATGTTGGAATGGATTTTTTCGGGTGCGCTCCGATGAATACGTGCTGAGGGAAGATGGTGTGATTTGGATCAGAAAATCCCCGTCTCTTTAATAGACGGTTTATTCACACGGCCAGGTTGGCAAATGTAAAAACGCCCTGTATTCTCGCATTCGCTCGACACGTGGAAGATCGCCATTATTGGACGCGGAAGCCAAGAAGCGCAATATTTATGAGGAGCCGGACACTATTCAACAGGTATTCAGGATTTGGAGAAGAACCTGCCTTGCAATGCCGGAAACAATCTACGCGCCGGACTCATCGTCATTGAAGCCTGGTTCAGGGGCTACTGAGGGAGTCCTGGATTAGGGGGTATCCGGACAGCCGGACTATATCCTTTGGCCGGGCTGTTGGACTATGAAGATACTAGATTGAAGACTTTGTCTCGTGTTCGGATGGGACTCTCCTTGGCGTGGAAGGCAAGCTTGGCAATACAGATATGTAGATCTCCTTTCTCATAACCGACTCTGTGTAACCCTAGCCCCTCCGGTGTCTATATAAACCGGAGGGTTTAGTCCGTAGGACAACAACAATCATACCATAGGCTAGCTTCTAGGGTTTAGCCTCTACGATCTCGTGGTAGATCTACTCTTGTAATACTCATATCATCAAGATCAATCAAGCAGGAAGTAGGGTATTACCTCGATCGAGAGGGCCCGAACCTGGGTAAACATCGTGTCCCCCGCCTCCTGTTACCATCCGCCTTAGACGCATAGTTCGCGACCCCCTACCCGAGATCCGCCGGTTTTGACACCGACACTGGCCTAGCCGGCCTGGCCTATATGGCCCTCCACACCCCCTGGAACCCTAGCTCTCGTCCCCACTCTCCCCCACTCCTCGCTCTCCCTCCCCGATCCAGATCGGGATCAGGGGCGCACGACGTCGCCGCCTGCCGGAGCCGCTCCGCCTCGACCTCGTCCCCGTCGTCGACCCCATCGACGTCGTCGACTCTTCCCCGTCCTCCTTCTCGCCCGTGCCGAGGCCTCCGTTCCTGCGCCGCGCCCTCGACCCCGTCGCCCCGCCGTCCTCTCCGTCGTCGACGTCGTCCTCGTCTTCCTTCCCAAGCACCGCTGCCCCCAAACCCCAACAACCGTCGTGAGCACCGCACCGCACCTCCCTTCCTCTTTCCCTCTGCCTCCGCCCTCACGCGCCGCTAGCCGCGTCGCGGCCTCGCTCGCCCCGCTTCGTTCCTCTCCCACACGCGCGCGCTCACCGCGTTCGCCGCATCAGCCGCGCGCCCTGCCGCACCAGGCCGCGCCCGCGCCCGATGCCGTCGGTGCCCCCTGCCGCCCGCGCATTCCGCGGCCCCCCTGCTAGCTACTGCATGCCCGAGCGCGCCCAACCAGCCCCCTCCCCCGCTTGCAGTCGTCGCCTGCTGCTACGCCTACCGCTACCGCCCAGGCCCTATGCCTCCTCCACCGCGCTGGCCTCGTCGTGCCGCCGCTGCCTCGCACCGACCCCGCTGCCCGCGTCACCGCCCGCTTCCGCTGCGCGCTCACACGCCGGCGGCCGCCCTCGTTCGGCTCCGTCGCCCTGCCCCGCGTGGCCTCGCCTCCCCTTCCGTGCCGGCACCATGCCCGTCGGCGCCCCTCTGGGTGCCGCGGCGCGCGCACCCGCCTACCCGTTGCGCCCGCACCCGTTTGGTCCTATGGGCCAATGACAACTGGGCCCCGCCCTTGTAAACGAAAAACATTTTTCATTAAAATTAAAATATATTAATTAGTGATATAGTTAACTTAATTAATTCTAATTAACTAAACTAATTAAAATTAGTTAACTTAACTAAGTAACTAAACTATTTAGCTATGTTTAGATAAAACTGTGACAACGATAGATGGGCCCGCTGCACGGTTTAAAGAGATAAGCATTGATAAAAGAACAGTCAATGACAGGTGGGAACCCGTGGTCAGTTGACTAGTCAAAGTCCATAATTGACTGCTGACTGTGCAGTCAAGTGGGCCTCGCTGCCAGCCTCTGTTCTGCTCTGCGGTGTATGATTTGTGTGTGCACATAGCAATTTATTCTTTATTTTCGAATTTCAATTAATTCCAGAAATTCCATAAAATCATATAAAACTTTGAAAAATCGTAGAAAATAATCAGTAACTCCGATTAAAATACTTTGTACATGAAAGTTGCTCAGAACGATGAGACGAATCCGAACACACAGCCCGTTCGTCCGCCACACCTCCCTAGCATAGCAAACTCGCAACTTTCCCCCTCTGGTTCATCTGTCCGAAAACGCGAAACACCGGAAATACACTCTTGTTCGTCTGCCATGCTATACTACTGGGCCGTGATCACTTCGGGAGGTGATCACGGGCATATGCTATATACTTTATACTGTTACATTACTTATGATACTATTCGGAAATGGGGGCTGAAAGGGCAGGTGGCTCCATCCCGGTAGAGGTGGGCCTGGGTTCCCGACGGCCCCCGACTGTTACTTTGTGGCGGAGCGACAGGGCAGGTTGAGACCACCTAGGAGAGAAGTGGGCCTGGCCCTAGTCGGCGTTCACGGATACTTCAATTAACACACTTAACGAGATCTTGGTATTTGATCTGAGTCTGGCCACTGTCCTATATGCACTAACCAACTACGCGGGAACAGTTATGGGCACTCGACGTTGTGGTATCAGCCGAAGCCTCCGTGACGTCAGCAACTGTGCAGCGCGCGCCGGGTTGGACTGGAACGCCTGCTCTTGTATAAGGGAGGCTAGGTCTGCTCACCGTCCGCGTACCCAACATGCAGGTGTGCAATGAGCGACGAGCCCATACCCCTGCGCGCATAGGATTTAGACCGGCGTGCTGACCTCTCTGTTGTGCCTAGGTGGGGTTGTGACGTGTTGATCTTCCGAGGCTGGGCATGACCCAGGAAAGTGTGTCCGGTAAAAGGGGATCGAGTGAGTTAGGTAATGTGGTGCACCCTTGCAAGAAAGTTAATCTATTCGAATAGCCGTGATCTTCGGTAACATGACGACTTGGAGTTGTACCTTGACCTTATGACAACTAGAACCGGATATTTAATAAAACACACCCTTCCAAGTGCCAGATATAACCCGGTGATCGCTCTCATACAGGGCGACGAGGGGAGGATCGCCAGGTAGGATTATGCTATGCGATGATACTTGGTGAACTTACCATCTAATCTCTTCTACATGCTGCAAGGTGGAGGCTGCCAGAAGCGTAGTCTTCGATAGGATTAGCTATCCCCCTCTTATTCTGGCATTCTGTAGTTCAGTCCACCGATATTGCCCCTTTACACAAATACCCATGCATAAGTAGTGTAGATCCTTGCTTGCGAGTACTTTGGATGAGTACTCACGGTTGCTTTTCTCCCCCTTTTCCCCCTTTCCTTTCTTCCTGGTTGTTGCAACCAGATGCTGGAGCCCAGGAGACAGACGCCACCGTCGACGACGACTCCTACTAGACCGGAGGTGCCTACTACTATGTGCAGGCCGCTGACGATGACCAGGAGTAGTTTAGGAGGATCCCATGCAGATATTCCAATTTGTGCTAATTTGTGCTAGCCTTCTTAAGGCAAACTTGTTTACTTATGTCTGTACTCAGATATTGTTGCTTCCGCTGACACATCTATGATCGAGCACTTGTATTCGAGCCATCAAGGCCCCTGGCTTGTATTATGATGCTTGTATGACTTATTTATGTTTTTAGAGTTTTGTTGTGATATCTTCTTGTGAGTCCCTAATCTTGATCGTACACGTTTGCGTGCATGATTAGTGTACGATTGAATCGGGGGCGTCACAATGATACCAGATAAGATACAACCTGTAGCGACCCGACCTCAGACGGTCAAGCCTCTGTGTATCTGTGCCATCCCTGGATCAGTATGCTGGCACACACAGTACATCAATGTATATATCAAAGTGCAATCACATGTATAAATAACGTAAAACTGATATATACCTCATAATACTCAGCGGAAACAATCAAACGGGTGTGGAGTCCCATCAACGCCATCGGCAGGTTGAGTGTAGACCGTAACCCTGTATCGTAACTCTTACTCGTCGAAGAAAATATCTGCAACATGATACGTTGCAGCCGTGTAGGTCAGTACATTGAATGTACCGGCAAGATCACAATAAGAGAAAGCTGATGATAAAACTATTCTATATGCAATATGGCTTTGTGGCTCTGGGTCTGAGTTTTTGTTTTGCACAAAAGCTGGTTTTACTTTTCCTACAACAAAGGAATATCAGGAGCCTGTACTACGGAGTTTTCTAACATGACATGGTTCCGCCAACCGATGTCCCATAGCCCAAAATCATCATAAGTTGCCCACAATTAAGTTATCAATCCGGTGTTGAGAGTTCCGAGATAGATCCAAGTCCAGAGACTCAAATTGTCCGTAACCGGGGACACGGCTAATCGATTAGGTTTTAACCCTCTGCAGAGGTTTGTACACTTTACCCGCAAGATTCGATCCCTCTTTTTACGTTCTCGCACTTCATGGTGTTTGAGAACAAGATGACCGAAACATGGTCTTCCGAAGAGTTCCTCTGACCACTGTCCGGTGCTCATCCAATCCTACCGTCGTTCTACATCTGCTAGCACCGTCCCAGCCAGAGTCACAACTAAGGTCAACCAAGCCAGAGCCCATAGTGACTTGCGGTTGCACAGGTAAGCTTCTGGTCATGAAGTATTCTTCCGTCTCTTTGAGTCTGGGTGGAACTTTCCTCATGAGTACTGGCCAAAACCCAGCTCACTAGGCAAATCCACTGGGTACTCCAGGGTGCCTCACAACCAGTCCACCCAGTAGTGTGTATTGAAGTCTTGTCTCGAGTCTTGAAGTCTTGAGGTCTCGAAGATGCTGTCCTCGCAGGTGCCATCAGGAAGTTGTCGTCTTTGACGTAAAATCCTCCATTCTCACACCACTCCCGAGCACTCATACCAACCCCGTCTACTATAGCGTAGCTTTAAAAGTAAACAACGTCCCGGGCTTGGTAACAGGAAGATGGGTTCCTACCTCATGCATTCTACTCGACTACAAGAATTCAATATCACTACTGGAGGGATTGAAATAATGGTGCCACTAAATGCAATAAAAACATTGGTATGAAAAATATGGTCAAAGTGAACTTGCCTGGTATGTCGATGAAGATAGTCGCACTCAAATAAAGACTTGGTAGAACTATTCGTCACTCCGTTCAAAATCTATATAGTCAAACATAACATTCATAAGCAAACATACTAGCAAGCAATTCTAACACTCATAATAAAACCATCAAATAAAATGCAAATCAACAAGGGACACCAAATAAAGAAAAAGGAAAACTACACAACAAAACTACTAAAGAAAACACTAAGACATAACACAAAACAGTTTTGTCCTAAGTAAAACTTAACAACAATTAAAACACTAAAATAATAAGTTAGCAGAAAAAAAAATGTAAAACAGCTAAGTTAACAGAAAATATTTTTTTTTCTTAAAGTTTTACTAGCAAAAGGGAACACAAAAAAAAAACTAAATTAAAACTCTAATTATGCTTAAAACAAAACTAGTAAGGAAAAGAAATAAAACATTTTTTTTTTCTGTAAATAAAAGTTCGCCCTCTAATACTACTGAAAACAATCTGAAATAAAATATAACAGAGGTTAAAATAAAATTTTAAAATAATCAAAACAGCAGAAAACAGCAGCAAGTTAACAAAACTAAAAAAAAACTTGTTTTTTTTGAGTAAAACTATTTTTAATAAAAACTATAAATACCCAAATTAATCCTACTGCTAGGCAAGGTCAACACAAAGCAGTGACAAAAAGAATCACTGAAAAATAATAATCCTAACTCAGTTTATAGCAGAAAAACTAATCTGACTAAAACTAATATAAACAATTTTTTAAAAACCTAAAACATGGCAGAAGCTAATTTATACAGAAACTACAACAAATTTGCAAATTAACAAAAAAAGAATCAACTAAAAATATCAAGTAACCTAAAAGATATGGATTTTACAAAACTGGAACTAATCTGATAAAAACAGAAACGAAAATTAACATAAAAGAAAAAATACTAACGCGCTAACGGGCCTATCTAACGCTCAGGCGACAAATAACTAAAACGTGCCCGAGGGAATAAACCGATCGGGCCGGTCTAACTAAACCGTACTAAAATAAACCGATCTAAACCGAAAATAAACCGGTCTAACTAAACTAAACCTAACCCTTCGCGTGATCTAATCTAGGCCCTAGGATTTAGATCGAACGGCGACGAGCGGCTCCGGCGACTCACCGCGGTGGCGGCGACGGCGACGGACGACGGCGGCTCGGGCGACGACGGTGCGGTGGCTCCGGTGGTCCTGGGTGGCGGCGGAGACGTCGGGGAGAGGCGGCGGAGTGTTGCGGAGGCGGTGGTGGAGTCAGTGGGGCTCGGGGTGGTCGGTGGAGCTCGGGGGTGGAGCAATGGCACGGCGGCGGCGTTGGACTCCGGCGACGAATAGCGGTGAGGGGGAGGGGTTAGGCGAGGGGGAAGGGTGGGGAATGGGTCGAGGGGGCGGGTATTTATAGGGGGGTGCCCGACTTGGAGGAGGGGCGAATCGGGGGAGGGGATCCCGCGATCTCCGGGATTCCGGCGACGGCGGCGGTGATGGCGCGGGTTGGCGTGGCGTGGAGGGGAAGAAGAAGGGGTGGGGCCGGCGCGTCAGCGAGAGGGGGAGAGAGGGGAGAGAGCGGGCGACCGAGGGCGAAGGCGTTTCGGGCGCGGGCGAGCGACTGGGCCAGCCTGGCGCGTAGGTGGGCCGAGAAAAGGGAGAGGGGGAGATGGGCCTCCGGGGCATCGGGCGTTTGCACTTTTTTTTTAAACATAGACAATAAAACAAACACAAATAAATAAATAAATAATATTATATAGGCATATAATATATCAAAATTTTCAGAAAAAGATTTCCTACAACATGAACTCTTTCTCAAGTTAAAATAAAATCTACCAAAAATTCAAATAAAGCAAATAGTGATACTGTTGCATTAAAACCCAATAAAATCATTTTTAAAATAACAAAATGATTTCAAATTTATTTTCTCCTAATTTTCCATTGAAGGGAATCATTTTACCCTTATTTCCATTTATTTGTTTTTAGGAGAAAAAATAATTTGAATAAAATCCATATATTCCAAATTTGAAAGGGAGTTTCAAAATACTTTCAAATGATTTTCAATTTGATTCTTTTCAACTTCCAACTCATATTTCATATAATTGAAGAAGTCATTTTATCTTCTCTCATGAAAATCATTGAGTTGCATAAAGTTTCTAAAATTTGAAATATTTCCAAATGGAAATTCAATTCTTTTCAAAACCCTTTTTCATTTATTTAAATGGAAGAAGTCATATCATCTTCACTCTAGGGTTTTTTTTAAATGAATTTGAATTCATGGGGATCAAAGTGCAAAGATGAAAGTTTTAGGAAAGTCCTTTTATTCCCTCTCATTTAACTTTCAAAAAGTTTCAAATTCCACCCAATTTCACACAATCAGTCACACAACAATCAAACAAACAATCATAATTATTTATTTAATATAACATTCCAAAATTTAGAATTTTGGGATGTTACAAACCTACCACACTTAAAATGAATCTCGTCCTCGAGATTCGAAGAGGCTAGCAAGAAAAGGTTAGGGTTTGGGGGTCTTCTGGCAATTCCATTGATCGGAATGGTCTAGTGTGCTACCACACTTAAACGCAGGGTTATGTTTCCGACGAAACTCATGTACTCCATCCTTTTGTGTTGCTGGTGTCGGTGTTCTCATATACTCCGGAATAGCTCTTTCATGGGTGCTCTTCCGGTCGGGGCATAACCTTTTCCTCAAACACGTGTCCTTTCATCCTGGTGACGTTCCTCCGAGACTGGGTCTTCTTAGTTGACTGGTCTGTCGCCAATACTAAATAACTATCGAAATTCTCATGGTGGTCAACCATGTATGGTTTCTCCTACAGAAAAATGGGTTTGGTTGAATCTCACCGTATATCCTACGATTGGCAACGGGTGCCTGGTACATGGATCAATCATCCTACCATTCTATGGTTTTGGCTTATCGTGTCGACACTCTTCTAGGGTTTTCAAGGCTCTCTGATTTTCCATCAACATATGATAGTTCATGATAGAAGTCTCCGGTATGGGGGCCAATCCATCCCGTACTTAAACCATTACCACATATGCAGATAGTGAATCACATATTCTAACACTTGGGCATCCTCACAAGCATTGCAGAATTTCTCTTGTCAACGAACTGAGTTCGGGTAAATCCTTTGGTTCTGCAAGCCAAACAAAACATCTATCGTTTCTTCACAACTCTCAGGTTTTCTTTTGCGTAACCTCCTACGAAACGTGTCCTGATGAAAACACAGCTTCTTCCAAGCTTCTTCTTCAAGGGAGTGCTTGATCCTTTTAAATCCTGGTTCCTGTGGGTTATGGCCCACTTCAATACTTGTATATCTTTAACTCATCTTTGGAGTTACTATTGTTCCATATTCCAACATTATACCTTCTTTAAACCCAATGGTACCCCATTCCTTCCTAGCCTTGGGGTAACCTTCATATTAAAATAAGACTTAAACTTATTTTGTCCAAACTCCACTTTGCGGAATACATTTTCCCTTCCATAAATTTGGTGTTCTCATAGGGTACTGCCACCCTTAAAGTGAAATGCACAATTTCATCCATAGACCATATTTCTCATATCCTCGAAAATGGTCAAACTCCTTGTTCATAGAGTAACAACTCAAAAAAAAATCCACGTATGAAATCATGACACATTAACTTTATTGATTTCATGAGTTCATTACAATCTCTGAGACATCCATTACATAACTCAACTCATTGTACTCATGAAAATAAATTTGCTTCCTACTACACTTACTACCAATATCAAAGTTCCAACTACTCAGCTCCAGCTTTCATCTTGTCGGGACATTTAGTAGCATAATGTCCTGCTTCCTTACAACGAAAACAATTAACTTCCGATAAGTCTTTGCACTTCTTGGGAATGGTGTCTGCTCTTTGGGTTCTTGGCTTCTTCTCTGGACATTTATTAGCGTAATGACCTAAATCCTTGCACCTGTAACAAGTGATATGACTGAGGTCCTTCTCTGCAGAAATTGGGTTGTTCTGAGGATGCCTTCATTTTCTCTTCCTGGATTTGTCCGTAATAATCAGAGCTTCTATTTCCTGAGGGTCAAAGTTCACTTCTGCTGTCGGGAAGTCTTCGAGATACTCTTGGCTTTCCTTCGTGCAATACTCTGAAAAAATGTCCTTCTTCTCCACATGATTAGGAGGCTTGGGCGAAAAATCTGTTTAGGCCTTCACCATCAGGGTCTTCAATAACTTCCTTCATCACGGGATCCTCTAAACTTTCCCTAAGGGCTTTTTTTTCATTACTTCTTCCTGGTTCTGAATAGTTTGTTGCACCGTGGGGTAAATGTGACACTGTGCCAGGTAGTGGGTGGTTCCTTCACACAAGAAACAAGTAACTTGCCCAGTCGGGCATGCTTCGGCTGGGTGATTCTCCTCACAATGTGGGCATCCATCCTTGTGTTCCTCCTGGGTGTGTCCTATTTCTCCGCAAATCTTGCAAGCACAAGGTTTCTTCTTCGGGTTATCGTAGTGCTTCCGGATAAGACGAGACCTCAAGAGAGTCTTCTTGAATTCCTCCCAAGTTTTTGCTCCGTTGCATCCTTGTATGGCTTGATGCATTTTCCACCAGGTTGCAGCACTCTCGGTAAAATACTGAAGAGCATATTGAACCTCATACTTCCTTGCGATCAAATTTTTCCCGAGGTGATCCTCCATGTTTTGAATCCAAAGCTCTGCCTCCAACTAAGTCATCGGTCTAGAGAATACCAGTCCAACTTCATTCATCATCTACTGGGTCCAAGGGTTTTAGGGTGAGACAAGAGAGAGGTGGGGAGGGATACACACAATACAAACAATAGTTTTGAAGAAAACATGTTTTACTTTGTGGCTGTCGGAAAAACATCAAACAAATGACAACTCACAAATCGTCGCATCTAACGTAAGTATATAACAGGGATTTGGTCTTCTAAAGGTCAAATAAATCTTCGGAGTCTTCAAATTCTTCGAGTCTTTGGAGTCTTCAACTGTTGTAGCTTCAACTCTTCTAATCCATGGTGAAATCCTCTTTACTCTGAAATGGTCATCGGTTCTCCGATATCTTGTCCTTCTTGGAGCGGCTTCAGTTGATCCTCCGTGTGGTCAAAAGGGAAGGGGGTATATTCTAACTATTTAAGGTAAGAGAGGATATTTGATAAAATCAGAAAAGATGAGAAGTAATGGATTCTTTTGAAAATAAAGTTTTAGAGATCCCTGTCCTAGGGGCTTTCCGATTTCTAGAGTCACGTCCTACAGTCAACATGTGCTCTGATACCATTTCCGTAGCGACCCGACCTCAGACGGTCAAGCCTCTGTGTATCTGTGCCATCCCTGGATCAGTATGCTGGCACACACAGTACATCAATGTATATATCAAAGTGCAATCACATGTATAAATAACGTAAAACTGATATATACCTCATAATACTCAGCGGAAACAATCAAACGGGTGTGGAGTCCCATCAACGCCATCGGCAGGTTGAGTGTAGACCGTAACCCTGTATCGTAACTCTTACTCGTCGAAGAAAATATCTGCAACATGATACGTTGCAGCCGTGTAGGTCAGTACATTGAATGTACCGGCAAGATCACAATAAGAGAAAGCTGATGATAAAACTATTCTATATGCAATATGGCTTTGTGGCTCTGGGTCTGAGTTTTTGTTTTGCACAAAAGCTGGTTTTACTTTTCCTACAACAAAGGAATATCAGGAGCCTGTACTACGGAGTTTTCTAACATGACATGGTTCCGCCAACCGATGTCCCATAGCCCAAAATCATCATAAGTTGCCCACAATTAAGTTATCAATCCGGTGTTGAGAGTTCCGAGATAGATCCAAGTCCAGAGACTCAAATTGTCCGTAACCGGGGACACGGCTAATCGATTAGGTTTTAACCCTCTGCAGAGGTTTGTACACTTTACCCGCAAGATTCGATCCCTCTTTTTACGTTCTCGCACTTCATGGTGTTTGAGAACAAGATGACCGAAACATGGTCTTCCGAAGAGTTCCTCTGACCACTGTCCGGTGCTCATCCAATCCTACCGTCGTTCTACATCTGCTAGCACCGTCCCAGCCAGAGTCACAACTAAGGTCAACCAAGCCAGAGCCCATAGTGACTTGCGGTTGCACAGGTAAGCTTCTGGTCATGAAGTATTCTTCCGTCTCTTTGAGTCTGGGTGGAACTTTCCTCATGAGTACTGGCCAAAACCCAGCTCACTAGGCAAATCCACTGGGTACTCCAGGGTGCCTCACAACCAGTCCACCCAGTAGTGTGTATTGAAGTCTTGTCTCGAGTCTTGAAGTCTTGAGGTCTCGAAGATGCTGTCCTCGCAGGTGCCATCAGGAAGTTGTCGTCTTTGACGTAAAATCCTCCATTCTCACACCACTCCCGAGCACTCATACCAACCCCGTCTACTATAGCGTAGCTTTAAAAGTAAACAACGTCCCGGGCTTGGTAACAGGAAGATGGGTTCCTACCTCATGCATTCTACTCGACTACAAGAATTCAATATCACTACTGGAGGGATTGAAATAATGGTGCCACTAAATGCAATAAAAACATTGGTATGAAAAATATGGTCAAAGTGAACTTGCCTGGTATGTCGATGAAGATAGTCGCACTCAAATAAAGACTTGGTAGAACTATTCGTCACTCCGTTCAAAATCTATATAGTCAAACATAACATTCATAAGCAAACATACTAGCAAGCAATTCTAACACTCATAATAAAACCATCAAATAAAATGCAAATCAACAAGGGACACCAAATAAAGAAAAAGGAAAACTACACAACAAAACTACTAAAGAAAACACTAAGACATAACACAAAACAGTTTTGTCCTAAGTAAAACTTAACAACAATTAAAACACTAAAATAATAAGTTAGCAGAAAAAAAAATGTAAAACAGCTAAGTTAACAGAAAATATTTTTTTTTCTTAAAGTTTTACTAGCAAAAGGGAACACAAAAAAAAAAACTAAATTAAAACTCTAATTATGCTTAAAACAAAACTAGTAAGGAAAAGAAATAAAACATTTTTTTTTCTGTAAATAAAAGTTCGCCCTCTAATACTACTGAAAACAATCTGAAATAAAATATAACAGAGGTTAAAATAAATTTTTAAAATAATTAAAACAGCAGAAAACAGCAGCAAGTTAACAAAACTAAAAAAAAACTTGTTTTTTTTTGAGTAAAACTATTTTTAATAAAAACTATAAATACCCAAATTAATCCGACTGCTAGGCAAGGTCAACACAAAGCAGTGACAAAAAGAATCACTGAAAAATAATAATCCTAACTCAGTTTATAGCAGAAAAACTAATCTGACTAAAACTAATATAAACAATTTTTTAAAAACCTAAAACATGGCAGAAGCTAATTTATACAGAAACTACAACAAATTTGCAAATTAACAAAAAAAGAATCAACTAAAAATATCAAGTAACCTAAAAGATATGGATTTTACAAAACTGGAACTAATCTGATAAAAACAGAAACGAAAATTAACATAAAAGAAAAAATACTAACGCGCTAACGGGCCTATCTAACGCTCAGGCGACAAATAACTAAAACGTGCCCGAGGGAATAAACTGATCGGGCCGGTCTAACTAAACCGTACTAAAATAAACCGATCTAAACCGAAAATAAACCGGTCTAACTAAACTAAACCTAACCCTTCGCGTGATCTAATCTAGGCCCTAGGATTTAGATCGAACGGCGACGAGCGGCTCCGGCGACTCACCGCGGTGGCGGCGACGGCGACGGACGACGGCGGCTCGGGCGACGACGGTGCGGTGGCTCCGGTGGTCCTGGGTGGCGGCGGAGACGTCGGGGAGAGGCGGCGGAGTGTTGCGGAGGCGGTGGTGGAGTCAGTGGGGCTCGGGGTGGTCGGTGGAGCTCGGGGGTGGAGCAATGGCGCGGCGGCGGCGTCGGACTCCGGCGACGAATAGCGGTGAGGGGGAGGGGTTAGGCGAGGGGGAAGGGTGGGGAATGGGTCGAGGGGGCGGGTATTTATAGGGGGGTGCCCGACTTGGAGGAGGGGCGAATCGGGGGAGGGGATCCCGCGATCTCCGGGATTCCGGCGACGGCGGCGGTGATGGCGCGGGTTGGCGTGGCGTGGAGGGGAAGAAGAAGGGGTGGGGCCGGTGCGTCAGCGAGAGGGGGAGAGAGGGGAGAGAGCGGGCGACCGAGGGCGAAGGCGTTTCGGGCGCGGGCGAGCGACTGGGCCAGCCTGGCGCGTAGGTGGGCCGAGAAAAGGGAGAGGGGGAGATGGGCCTCCGGGGCTTCGGGCGTTTGCACTTTTTTTTTTAAACATAGACAATAAAACAAACACAAATAAATAAATAAATAATATTATATAGGCATATAATATATCAAAATTTTCAGAAAAAGATTTCCTACAACATGAACTCTTTCTCAAGTTAAAATAAAATCTACCAAAAATTCAAATAAAGCAAATAGTGATACTGTTGCATTAAAACCCAATAAAATCATTTTTAAAATAACAAAATGATTTCAAATTTATTTTCTCCTAATTTTCCATTGAAGGGAATCATTTTACCCTTATTTCCATTTATTTGTTTTTAGGAGAAAAAAATAATTTGAATAAAATCCATATATTCCAAATTTGAAAGGGAGTTTCAAAATACTTTCAAATGATTTTCAATTTGATTCTTTTCAACTTCCAACTCATATTTCATATAATTGAAGAAGTCATTTTATCTTCTCTCATGAAAATCATTGAGTTGCATAAAGTTTCTAAAATTTGAAATATTTCCAAATGGAAATTCAATTCTTTTCAAAACCCTTTTTCATTTATTTAAATGGAAGAAGTCATATCATCTTCACTCTAGGGTTTTTTTTTAAATGAATTTGAATTCATGGGGATCAAAGTGCAAAGATGAAAGTTTTAGGAAAGTCCTTTTATTCCCTCTCATTTAACTTTCAAAAAGTTTCAAATTCCACCCAATTTCACACAATCAGTCACACAACAATCAAACAAACAATCATAATTATTTATTTAATATAACATTCCAAAATTTAGAATTTTGGGATGTTACACAACCATTATGGCGAGCCTTAATCATCGTATGCAATAATTTAGTGCACCTTGAAATATGAACATGTGTGGGGCGTTGAAAGGATCGAGATGGACCTAGAGGGGGGGTCAATAGGTACAATTACAAATTTTAATTATTACTTAGCAATTTTAGGCACTAATGCAGAATATGAAAGTGATCCTAACAATTGTAAGTGTAGTACTAAGTGTGAATCAAGATAAACAAGTAATACAAGTATGTAAGAAAACAAGCACAATATGATATAAGTAAGTGCTAAGAGACAAGTAACCACAAGTAGAGAGTTAGGGTTAGGAATAACCGCAACTCCGGGAGACGAGGATGTATGCCGATGTTCACTTCCTTGGAGGGAAGCTACGTCACCGTTAGAGAGGTGGATGTTACCACGAAGGCACACCAACGCCACAAAGGCTCACCCTATTCTCCCTTTGAGACAACACCACGAAGGCGTTTCTCAACCACTAGTGGTAGACCTTGGGGTGGTCTCCAAACCCTCACAAACTTTTCGGGGGGTAATCACAAAGGTCGATTCCTCTCCGAAAGACTCCTACCGCCTAGGAGTCTCCAACCTCCAAGAGTAACAAGATCGATGGGGAAAAGCTCAAGACTTGCTCAAATCACGAATTCCTTGGGTGCAAAGAAGGGGAAGAAGTGGATCTATCACTTGATCGGACAACTTCTCTCCAAAGCTCTCAAATCCCTTGGGGATCTAAGATTTGGTGTGGAGGAATGAGAGAGAGAGTGAGAAGTGTTCTAGGGTTTGTTCAAAGTGAATGGTCAACGCTCTTCCGTGGGGAAGAAGGGCTATATATAGTGTGAGCTCAAATATGGCCGTTGTAGTGCAAGTGAACGGGCAGGCCGGACATCCGGCCTGGCAAGCCACTTGAAGAACAATGCAGAACAGAGTAGGAAACAGAAGGGTCGAACATCTGGGGGTCAAGCCTGGACATCCGGCAGAAAAGGAAAGCCCAGACATCCGGAAGGAAGCCGGACATCCGGGGAACCCACAAGCGTTTACAGAATCATATCAGTTTTACGGGCAGTAAGGGGTCGTACATCCGGGATAGGGCCCGGACATCCGCGAGACAGGGAGGCCCGGATATCCGGCGAACACCCGGACATCCGGCGTAAAACAGACAACCTTCTGGAAAGGGAAAAGGCAAGAGCCAGATATCCGGGGCATGAGCCGAACATCTGGGGGGCGGCCCGGACATCCGGCACGAGGCCCGGACATCCGGCACTCCCAGAGACAGGATGATTCAAAGTTAAGAATGGATAAAAAGAACTATGGAAAGGAGTATTTTGACTAGAGCAAGTATGTTACGAACCCAATCGATCACCTCTTAATAGTGCGGGATCCTATACTCAAGGAAACAAAATGTAACATCATTTTAACACTTCATCCTTGAGAGAACCCACTTCGTATGCTTTTGATCCACACACAATTTGACGAACCAGGGAACAACACCTGAGATTCACTTGACAACTATTGTTAGTCCCCTACATGTAGATTGTCATTAACATCAAAACATAATGTGAGGGCATGATTGCACTTTCAATCTCCCCCTTTTTGTTTGTTGATGACAATCATACATGTAGTATCATAGATGTAATAAATAGTCTTAGCAATGACAATCCTGAGAGCAAAAAAGGATACAAAATGTGTTTAGTTACAATTTGCTTTTAGCTCCACCTCATTGTGTGCATGCGATGAATATATTAGGATGACCAACACAACAGTTCGTATGGTAGCATATGTAACTCATAGAGATAAAAAAGTAAGAGACAAGCACATATGAAATCATCATAACACATCAAATAGACTGAGAACATTTCATGGCCACACGATCATAACATAGTCTCAGATGAACAAGTGGCCATAGATAATAATATAGTCTCAAACGAACAAGTACCATAGGTAGCAGCATAAAGTTGGAATAACATATCATAGCATGACCATATTACTAAGATACTACTTCTCCCCCTTTGACAGCAACAAGTAAAAAGGGGCGAAGAACTAAACAGTCTCAATCACTCCTGGCGGATGTCATCATCATCATCAAGGAACTCGGGGTACTCAACACGAGATGGAAAGCCGAAAGTGGATGAGGATGGAGCTGCGGGAAGAGGATCATCATCACTAACGGGACTCCCACGGTCACGGAGGCACTGTTTGAGCAGATTCTTGGAGATAACTAGGCGCTTCTGAACATCATGATTCTGCTGACAGCTGAAAGTGATCGCCTTCATGATAGCAGACTGAGCCTTACCCAAGAATGATGCAAGACGGCCACGAGGAGCGGTCGAGGAAGATGGAACAGAAGAACCAGTGGGCTGAGTAGGAGCAGTTGTCCTCCCACCAGCAGACCTCCTAGGCTAAGTAGGAGTAGTAGCCACCACGTGCATATGAGGAGGAGGCTTCCAAATGGAGTGCACAGCTGGCTTAACCACCTCAAAGGGCGCAGTGTGATCAATCAGAGCCTGAATAAATGGAGCATGAGGGAACTGGCACGTCTGAATGAAGCTGCAAAGACGGATCTCATGCCAAATGAAGTTGGTTGTGTCCAGAGGCTCAGTGGGTTTCTCATGCATATGAACCATCAAGTCAATGCATAGTTGCGAGCCCTCGAGCGATCTCTCCCTTCTTAGGGTAGAGAGTGCGAAGCACACACTGATAGAGGATGAATAAGGGAGCACGGAAGATGGATACCTCATTGACTGGATATGCTTTTTCTTCATCAGTGAGCTGAGAGGGAGGTTTCACAAGAGGCAAGCAAGCATCAATCCCTTTGGGCTTGTACTCTGGATCCATATTGTGGATGCAATGGCCAACACTGGAGAGACCCAAAATCTGAACAAACCTGTCATAGGTGATGCTCAGTGTAGTGTCATCGGTCATCCAAGTGAGTGTTGTCCGGACCAAAGAAACAGGTGGCATAGAACTGTAGAATGGCAGCTTCGCTCCAATCACACCTGAAGGTCATTGCGGGACCAAGAGTCATGTTATCAATGATCTTGACCGGATCGTTAGGGAACATGGCAGGATTATCATGCAGGAAGTTTAGATCTAAGTATGAGTGAGGAGCAAGGCCACACCCACGAACAAAACTAGAATAGAGATCCTGCTGCATACGAGTCCGGAACCGAGGATCTTCGGCATCAGCCACCAGCTCATATTGATTGACATCCCAACAGAACTGAAGATATGGACCCGCCCCCATAGTTGTGAAGTCGTGAGTGGGGCGACCTCCATTGTCAGGAAGCTCAATGGAGATGCGACGACCATGGTTAATGGGCATTGCAGAACCACGAACTTGAGGCACCGGCGCCCTCCTAGTACCGGGCTTGGACTGTCCAACAGACTGTCTTGGTGCACTGTCATCCTCTTCCTCTCCAACATAGTCCGCATCATCTGGATCCGAGGCCGACGGAGTGGGGATGGCACCCGTTTCTTCTTCTTGGTGGTGGTCTTCTTCTTCTTAGGTCGAGCATGCTCATCGGAGTCGGTTGAGCCTTGTCGGCGATCAACTGGAATGGATAATGAATAGGTTCCAATAAGAAGAAGCCAAAGAACATGAACAACGGATACGCCAAATTAAACCATGGGATGAACATTTTTTTTTGATTATGACCATAGGACAAGTCCAAATGGCAAATCAAAAACTTTACATTCCCATGGTTAAGTTGAGTAGCCGAGTACACATAGAGGTGTTTGTAGGCTTAGGTATACAGTAACAAAACGCGAGAGCGATAGATATGGCAAGATGTACATGGAGAATAGTGCAACCCTAATAAGTTTTGGTCACAAGCAAGAGGAAGATGAAGAGAGATAGCACCCTTGCCCTGGAAGACACCTCGGGACGCTTGGGACCGCAGTTCTTGGTACGAGCCATGAAGAACTTCGGCGGTGAATCCCACCGAACACCGACCCCTCCCGAGAGACTCAAGCCACAACCCAAGAGATGGATTGGATAAATCATAGATCGGGAGGAGGAGAGTCCGTGGGCCGGAGATCGGGGTCGGAGATCGACAGAGACTGGCCGGGGCAGCGCCGGAGCACACCCCGGCGGCGACGGCTGTGTGGTGAGATGGGGAGAAGAAACGAGAGCGAGTGAGTAACTCCCCCTAAAGCCCGAGCCCCTCCTCTGTTGTATGGTGTGGTGACGGGCCGGACATCCGAGGCATGGCCCGGATATCCGGCACTTGGAGGTCAGGGAGCAGAAAAAACAGGGCAAATGGGTAGGACATCCGAGGACCATCCTGGAAATCCGACCACTGGAGGTGCATGATACAGGGCCCGGATGTCCGGCCACTGGACAGAGAGACAGGATGGGGAAGGATTTTCAAGGGGTCAACACATAGAATTGAATATAGACTCCGCCAAGGAGTTTTTAGATATTTATATGGGTAGAAATCTGAGTCATATATTGTCATACTAAGATAAAATAACCACCCAACCTAAATAAGTAATGAAAGGTCCACACATGCAAGGTACAAGCAGTGACCGAGGTTACCATGTTTGAGCATATGGACCATAGGACCGCAAAGATGTAGACTTTGAGCACATGGTCACGACTCCATCATATTAAAGCCCATAGTTTGAGAACCATGATACTTTGAGAGTGTTTTTTTGATTTATCCATTTTGTAGGGTGAGAATATTCATGAATTGAATGTCTCCCCCTAAATATATGCCTACATCAAGACAAGACAGGATGTTCATGCATGAATGAGTACTAGATTTCACATAATGTTGTCAAGCTCCAAGATACCAAGTTCACGCCTAAGTTGACAAAACCTTGCTTCATCCAATGGCTTGGTGAAAATATCTGCAAGTTGCATATCTGTGCCAACATGAGAAATGTCAATATCACCCTTCTCCACATGATCTCTCAAGAAGTGGTACCTAATGTCAATGTGCTTGGTGAGGGTATGATCTTTGGGGTTCTCAGCAATATTAATGGCACTTTCATTATCACATAGAAGAGGCACATGTCTATAGGTGATACTGTAATCCTTCAAAGTTTGCCTCATCCATAGTAACTGAGTTGCACAACTGGCGGTTGCAATATATTCAGCTTCGGCGGTGGAGAGGGCAACACAATTTTGCTTCTTCGAGGACCAACTTACCAAGGAGCGTCCAAGAAATTGACATGCACCGGAGGTGGATTTACGATCCACTTTGTCTCCAGCCCAATCCGCATCCGTGTACCCAATGAGATCAAACTTAGCATCCTTGGGGTACCATAGACCCAACTTTGGGGTGTGAATAAGGTATCTAAGAATATGCTTAACCGCCTTATGATGGCTTTCCCTAGGGGAAGCTTGAAATCTAGCACACATGCATACACTAAACATGATGTCTGGTCTAGATGCACAAAGATAAAGCAATGAACCAATCATAGAGCGGTATTTAGATGGGTCAAAAGGGATACCGTTTGAGTCTTCTGGGTGTCTTACATGGGCTAGCATCAGTCATGCCAAATTTTGCTAGGATATCCTTGAGGTATTTGGATTGAGACAAGAAAATTCCTTCTTGAAATTGTTGAATTTGAAAACCAAGGAAGAACTTCAAATCCACATTGAGTGACATCTCAAAATTCTTGGTCATTGATGCCGCAAACTTCTTGCATAAATGAATGTTAGGAGAACCAAAAATGATATCATGTACATAGATTTGGCATAAGATCAAATCACCTTTGTCCCTCTTAGTAAAAAGAGTGGGATCGATCACCCCTCTCACAAAGCCATCATCGAGTAAAAACTTCTTAAGATGATCATACCAAGCACGAGGTGCTTGTTTGAGGCCATACAAAGCCTTATGAAGTTTATACACATAGTCTTTGTGATCGGGGTCAACGAACCCAGGTGGTTGTGATACATATACTTCTTCTTGTAGAGGGTCGTTAAGGAAAGCACTCTTCGCATCCATCTGATGTAATGTAAAACCATTGAAAGCAGCATAAGCAAGTAAGATGCGAATGGATTCAAGACAGGCAACGGGGGCAAGGTCTCACCAAAGTCCAAACCTTCAACTTGTGAGTACCCTTGTGCCACTAACCTTGCCTTATTGCGGATGATTACACCATTCTCATCTTGCTTGTTCTTGAAAATCCACTTTGTTCCAATGATGTTGTGTTCCGTAGTTGGCCTCTTGACTAATGACCACACTTGATTGCGCTCAAAACTATTCAACTCTTCTTGCATAGCAATGAGCCAATCGTTGTCTATCAATGTATCTTGTACCTTGAGAGGCTCAACACTAGATACAAAAGAGAAGTGAGCACAAAAGTTTGTCAATTGTTTACGAGTGACTCTAACTTCCGATATGCCGGTGAGGATCTTATCAACATCAACACGACCGGCCACTCGAGGCATGATGGAGGTTAAGGTTTCGCGAGGTTCAACTTCATGTCCATCATCCACGTCCTCAACATATGGATCATTAATGTGTAGTGGAAAATCTTCTTCTTCTTGCATTTGTTGAGGTTCATTGTCAATGATTGCACCTTCTTGTACTTGCCCTTGAGGATAATCTTGTTCTTGATGATTATCATGAAGAGGAAGATCATCATCTTGTACTTGGACTATGGACATTGGTTGAGTAAAAGGGGCTTGTGGTGGAATGGGTGTTGAAGTTGTTGGATGATGTGTGAGGCTTTCATCTTCTTCTTCATCATCATGAGGTTCTTGTTCCATTGGAAGAAGTGCACAATACCCATGGTCAAGATATCTTGAGATGAATCTTCTTCACCTACATCACTTAGATCAACTTGCTCCCCATGGGAGCCATTAAACTCATCAAACACCATGTCACAAGTTTCTATAACACATCCATTGGATTTGTTGTAGACTCTATAGGCATGAGAGTTTGATCCATAGCCAACAAATATACCCTCAGTCGTTTTGGATTGAAATTTTCCTAACCGTTCCTTTTTGTTGAGAATGAAACATTTGCACCCAAATACACGAAAGTACTTGACATTTGGCTTGTTCCCGGTTAGGAGCTCATATGGAGTCTTTTCCAATATTTTGCAGAGGAATAGTCGATTTGATGCATGACATGCAGTGTTGACAGCTTCGGCCCAAAAACTGTGTGGAGACTTGTATTCATCCAACATGGACCTTGCCATCTCCACAAGTGTGTGATTCTTCCTTTCTGCAACACCATTTTTTTGAGGGATGTATGGTGCAGAATATTGATGTTCAATCCCTTCATCACTAAGAAATCCTTCCAAGGTGTAATTCTTGAACTCGGAACCATTATCACTTTTTATTGCCATGATTTTTTTGTCAAACTTGCGTTGTGCTTGCTTGGCAAAATCAATGAAGGTGATCTTCGTCTCGTCTTTGGACTTGAGGAAAAACACCCATGTGTATCTTGAGTAATCATCCACAATGGCAAGTCCATACTTTTTCCCACCAAAACTATCCCATGAAGGAGGCCCAAAAAGATCCACATGAAGGAGCTCCAAAGGCCTTGAAGTAGACACAATATTCTTGGGTGGGTGCTTTGATTGATGTTGCTTCCCGGCTATGCATGCACTACACACACGATCTTTCTCAAAAGAGACATTTGTTAGTCCAAGGATGTGATTTCCCTTTAAGAGATCTTGAAGATTTCTCATGCCGACATGGGCTAGCCGGCGATGCCATAGCCACCCCTTGTCGGCCTTGGCCATTGGACAAGTTACATGGAACGTGCTCTCTTTCGAGAAGTCAACCGTGTAAAGGTTGCCATCCAACTCTCCAACAAAGGCCACTTCGAGAGTATCTCTCTTAAAGACTTTCACATCCATTAGTCCAAGTAGTGTATCATTACCAATAGAAGCCAATTGGCGAACAGAAAGCAAATGATATTTAAGGGATTGGACAAGCATGACATTTGCAAGAGACATGTCATTTGTGATAACCACCTTACCCAAACCGAGTACCTGTCCTTTTGATCCTCCACCAAACATAATGCTCATAAATGGTTGAATAGCTTCCATGAAATTGTAGAGCAATTTGCTATCTTCGGTCATATGATTGGTACATCCACTATCAATCACTCATTTTAATCCACCGGAGAAGGCAACCTACACACAATTATTACTTGGTTAGAGGCACCCATTTTGCAATGGGACCTCTCAAGTTAGTCACAAGGGTCTTAGGGACCCAAATAGCATAAAACCGAAATGCATTTCGAGGACCAACAAACTTTGCATAAACTTCTCCATCCTTAGTCTTACGAAGAACATAGGATGGAGGCATGAACTCTTTTGGTTTGTTGACAGTGGTCATGACCCTTGTGGCCTTCCCACAAACAACCTTACCTTTCTCCTTGTGCCCTTCTCGTACAAACGTTTCTTTTAGAGGAGTGGTGCACTTTTAAGAGGATGTCTTCTTCTTGCTTGTGCTCAGGTTAAACCCGAGTCCTTCTTTGGCAAACACTTCATTGTGTTGGCTCAACACCTCATTAAGGTTCTTTTGCCCTTGAGCACATGTCATGAGCCCTTTCTCAATTTGAGCTTTGAGAAAGTGATTCTCCTCAAGAATAGGTGTTAGATCACTACTAGAGTTAGTAGTACAAGCATAAACATTCATAATAGGAGAAGAGTAAGCCTTGGCTAGAGTTTCAAGATAAGTAAGCTTGAGTGTCTCAAAACTCTTTGTAAGAAGGGCGAGATCTTCTTCCTTGGTCTTGAGGGACATGGATAGGAGCTCACAATCCTTATAGAGAGAAGCATTAGACTTTGCAACCTTACTTTTATCATTCATCAACTCTTCACAAGAGTCGATAGCCTTTTTCAAGGAGGCAAGATCTCTAGTATGAACATCAATGTTTGCACCAATTTTTAAGCATAGTTCATCATTGCGTGCTTCCTCATATTGGACTTTTCGCTCAAGGATTTCATATTTTTTCCTTTTCCTCGGTGACGAGCGTTTCGAGTTCCTTAATGGAAATGGTGTGCTTACTCACCATCTCCATAAGCATACGAAACATAGTGAGCTTCTTTCCTCTAAGGGAGCACATGAACTTATTTAGTTTAGCAAGCATAGGATCATTTATAAAATCATCCTCATAACTATCCTCCGCATCAAGATACTCATCACTAGGAGTAGGAGGAGTGAAAAGAGGAGGGTTTGATCGTGGAGTTACCTTGACCTTGTCAGGAGAGTGTTGGTCCTCTCCATCTTCTACCACGGCCTTTGCCATGAGACACTTGTGAGCGTTGCCCTTGTAATCCTTCATGTAGTTGTAGGTGACAACTTCACCACTCTTGTTGACTAGCCTCAATGTGTTTTGAGAATCTTGAGCAACTCCGGCAACACCACTAACATCATCCGGATCGGATTCCTCTTGAGCAACCATTGCTTTCCCATCTCTCTTCTTAAGCTTGGAGTTCAAAGGATTTGGCAACTTCTTCTTGGGAAAGGTCCTGGGAAACCTTGGTTTGTCTTCTCTCTTCTCATAAGGGCACTCGTTGGAGAAGTGGTTGGTTTCTACACAGTTGTAGCATTTCCTTACATTCTTATTTTGAAATATTCCCTTGAATTTTCCCGCGCTAAACTTCTTGACAAAGAGAGCCATGTCTTCATATGAAGGGCCCTCATCGGATTCAACCTCATCGCCATCTTCTTCATCATCATCATCATCTTCTTCTTCACTTTGCTCATCTTCACATACATGCTTAGCTTTCGATGCAAGATTGATCTTTGACGATGGAGTACCATGCATGGCAAGATGATTTGTAGCATTTGCGTTTGACTCTTCAAATAGTTGGAAAGTGGATATGATGTCATCTGTAGTCATTTCCTTGAAGGCATGGTGTTGTCTTATGTCCCATACCATTTGATGGTGATATGGAGCAAGAGAATGGAGCAACTTGTCCACAAGGAATCGCTTAGTCATGTTGAATCCATCTTGTGTCTTGTCACACTCACACGACTCAATATCCGCGGTGAGAGTCATGAGACGCTCAAGGAGTTGATTGGGAGTTTCACCTTTCTCCATACAAAAGTTTTGCAATTTCCCCTTGGCAATTTCATATTGAGCACTCCGGAGGGTGGAGGTACCGGTCTTGGATCTTACAATACTTTCCCATAGTTCCTTGGCACTTGAGATGTGTATGAATGGTCTCCTTTGCTTTTCAACCATACCTCTCCTTATACACATGGTTGCAGTGTCATTGAGATTCTTGTCATAAATTTCTCTTGGTGTAGGATTCTTTGGATCAACCACATGGTAACCATACTCCAAGATCTCCAGCATCTCATCATTTCCATATCGAAGATGATCCTGCATAGCAACTCTCCACAAGGCAAAATAGGAAGTGGCATCAAGTAAAGGAGGTTTGCCTTGAGGGTTATATTTTGGTTTATCAACTTGGGGTCTTGCATAAAGCCAAGGAACACTGGAGTGTTCATTGCTAGGAGGTTGTTGACCAAGTGACGGAGTAGGCACAGTTGGCCTCGAAGCCGCACCACCCGAAAGTGGTGCAAGCACCGTGGACAATGTGGCAATCCTCATTTGGACCAAGGCCTCAAGAGAAGCATCATGCTCCTCCTTTTGCTTAGCAAGGGCCCGTTCTAGATCCTCAGAAGTAAAGGTCTTGACTTCAGAAGAAGCCTCGCCTTTATCCTTCAGATCTACAACAAGGGGAGTCCCATCGGGGTTCATCTCGCTCTAGGGCGGTTAAGCCACAAGAATAGAGCACGAGGCTCTAATACCAATTGAAAGGATCGAGATGGACCTAGAGGGGGGTGAATAGGTACAATTACAAATTTGAATTGTTACTTAGCAACTTTAGGCACTAATATGGAATATGAAAGTGAGCCTAACAATTGTAAGTGTAGTACTAAGTGCTAAGCAAGATAAACAAGTAACACAAGTATGTAAGTAAACAAGCACAATATGATATAAGTAAGTGCTAAGAGACAAGTAACCACAAGTAGAGAGTTAGGGTTAGGAATAACCGCAACTCCGGGAGACGAGGATGTATGCCGATGTTCACTTCCTTGGAGGGAAGCTACGTCACCGTTAGAGAGGTGGATGTTACCACGAAGGCACACCAATGCCACAAAGGCTCACCCTATTCTCCCTTTGAGACAACACCACGAAGGCGTT
The DNA here is from genome assembly GCA_032464435.1 of Aegilops umbellulata. Lineage (NCBI taxonomy): Eukaryota > Viridiplantae > Streptophyta > Magnoliopsida > Poales > Poaceae > Aegilops > Aegilops umbellulata. The sequence continues at coordinate 547,532,179 of CP136057.1, forward strand.
TCTCAACCACTAGTGGTAGACCTTGGGGTGGTCTCCAAACCCTCACAAACTTTTCGGGGGGTAATCACAAAGGTCGATTCCTCTCCGAAAGACTCCTACCGCCTAGGAGTCTCCAACCTCCAAGAGTAACAAGATCGATGGGGAAAAGCTCAAGACTTGCTCAAATCACGAATTCCTTGGGTGCAAAGAAGGGGAAGAAGTGGATCTATCACTTGATCGGACAACTTCTCTCCAAAGCTCTCAAATCCCTTGGGGATCTAAGATTTGGTGTGGAGGAATGAGAGAGAGTGAGAAGTGTTCTAGGGTTTGTTCAAAGTGAATGGTCAATGCTCTGCCATGGGGAAGAAGGGCTATATATAGTGTGAGCTCAAATATGGCCGTTGTAGTGCAAGTGAACGGGCAGGCCGGACATCGGGCTAGGGGCCGGACATCCGGCCTGGCAAGCCACTTGAAGAACAAGGCAGAACAGAGCAGGAAATAGAGGAGCCGGACATCCGGGGGTCAAGCCCGGACATCCGGCATAAAAGGAAAGCCCGGACATCTGGAAGATAGTCGGACATCCGGGGAGCCCACAAGCGTTTACAGAATCATATCAGTTTTACAGGCAGTAAGGGGTCGGACATCCGGGATAGGGCCCGGACATCCGCGAGACAGGAAGGCCCGGATATCCGGCGAACACCCGGACATCCGGCGTAAAACAGACAACCTTCTGGAAAGGGAAAAGGCAAGAGCCAGATATCCGGGGCATGAGCCAAACATCCGGGGGGCGGCCCGGACATCCGGCACGAGGCCCGGACATCCGACACTCCTAGAGACAGGATGATCCAAAGTTAAGAATGGATAAAAAGAACTATGGAAAGGAGTATTTTGACTAGAGCAAGTCTGTTGCGAACCCAATTGATCCCCTCTTAATAGTGCGGGGTCCTATACTCAAGGAAACAAAATGTAAGATCATTTTAACACTTCATCCTTGAGAGAACCCACTTCATATGCTCTTGATCCACACACAATTTGACGAACCGGGGACCAACACCTGAGATTCACTTGACAACCATTGTTAGTCCCCTACATGTAGATTGTCATTAACATCAAAACATAATGTAAGGGCATGATTGCACTTTCAGGCGTGTATGCTTTTAATGACTTGAGACTATACCTAGCCCGGCATGCAAGATGAGACTTATTATGCACCATTCCCCATACCTGCAGGAAGCCCGTTCGCCTCCAAATCTTTTCCTCTCCATGTGTGGAAACAATATGCCTGCCAGACTCTCCTTCTCCCTCGGTGGTCCCACCACTCCACCCCGTGTGGAAAAAATCTGCATGCCTGAATCTCCTCCCCCCGCGCTCATACAACCCGTTGTGACCAGCAATATTTCCACCCCTTCCCTCCCCCGTAATTTACTCCAACAAATATGCCCACGTAACTGTTACTTAACTGCAGGTGCATTGGGTCACTGACATATGGGACCAACAGGGGTCTAGCCCACATGTTAGTAACGCAACTGGACTTGCAGTTAAGTCAGTGCAGCTCAGTCCATATCTTACGTAGGTGTACCATTGCTCGCTATAAATACTGCGCCTCCCACGACATCGCTATCTCCTCCCCCTCACGTTCACGTTCATCGCTATCTCCTCCCCCTCCCTCTCACGTCGACCACCATGGCATCGCCCCTCCCAAGCCCTAGGCGCCCCTCGCTGCACCACGCGAATGGTCACGCGTCGTCGTTTTGTTCCTCGCCGCCACTAGTCGAGGAGGACGTGTCGGCGTTCCGCTCATCGCCGCGACGCGACGTGTCGCCGTTCCATTCCTCGCCACCAGTAGTCGAGGAGGACGCGTCAGTGTTTCGCTCCTCACCGCGACGCGTCGAGGTGGACGCGTTGGTGTTCCCAATCTCGCCAGCACACGCGTCAGAGAACGTGTCGGCTCCCTGCTACGAGGAGAACGCCGCGCCGCCTGCCGAGCCCCCCAGCCTTGAGGAGCTTTGGAAAGAAATGTATGTCGCCTTGTGGGAGGCTTTGCCTCCAGCAGAGCGCGCCAAAATAGAGGCGTAGAAGAAGGTCGAGGAAGAGAAGCGCACCACGGAACAAGCTGCCTGGGAGGCCTATGTCGCGTCCGAGAGAGTCAGGCAATTGGCTCTTTGGCAGAAGGCTCGTGTGAGGGCCGTGAGGGTGGCAGAGGACGCCGATGCTGACGCCCTGAGTGCAGTCGGGCCCAAGCGCCTCATCTATGCTTTGCGGTACGTGGACCGGGTGCACGCTTCCAGCAAGGAGGAGTACCTATTGGCGCCGGATCACCACACCGGTGAGATCGCGCTCGCCCGCCGGCAACCCGCCAATCAGCACCTCGCGAGTTGCGAGGCTGAGGAAGAGGCGTTGTGTCGACGTGCTGGGAAACGGCCGCGCACCAGGGCACTCGTGGCGCGACGCAAGCGCTCCTGCGAGCGCCATGGCTTTGAGAAGGAGTATAATTTTTGTTTCGTAAGGCGATCTCATTAGTATTGGGAAGCAAATGATAAATCCTGAACGTTCTGGAATTTTTGGCGTCCTTAATTAAGTATGTAAAAGGGAAAGTTTGGAAACCTTGTGTATTCGTACGCATGTTGCAAGTACGTGCATATAGCACAAACTTTACTATATACTATCACACTGCACGTCTCTCTCGATATATGCTTGCAGACTGTGCTACTCCCTCCGTCGAGGTCAATAAGTCATGTTTGGTTGTGCACCCTGACCAAGAAGGAGGGAAGACTTATACACCTAGACGGAGGGAGTACTACTATTACTTATGTAGGTGCAAAATGCACGTTTTAACATTACGATGCGGTTTTTGTAAAAGTAAAAAAACAGCACTAGTCAAGCTTGTGAAACGATTCAATGCAAAACAAATGCAAACATGCTCGTTTGATTGTTTACTTTTAGCTTCCTTCTCTGTGGTTATTTCTCTGTCATACTTTGTACGGAGTATCTCACTGGTTGGAAAGGCATGCAAATTCCCAAACCGCTTCCTACACCCTGTATCGAATTTTTTGCCTAACTAGTTGTGCCGTACAATTGAGATTCCAACTTGAGTACTAGTACTACTAGTAGGAGTACCGGGGGCCAGTTCTTTTAGGCTTCTAGATTAGTAATCCCATAACTACTACCTCCGTCCTGGTTTATTGGTCCCCATTGTAATCTGTGTCAAATTTTGATCATAAATTTAACTAATGAAATGTTAGTGCATGTCACATGCACTAACATTTTATCAGTTAAATCTTTGGTCAAATTTAGCACAAATTACAATGGTGAGGAATAAACCAGGACGGAGGTACTACAAGTAGTAGTTTAGAAGCACAAATAAATGAGTGAGGCGCCTTAATGTCACTCTCCACTGTGACTAGTCTTATGGAAAAAGCCGGGGAATCCGCCAAAAGAACTTGCCCTAGGAGTAGTAGCTAGGGATACTAGGAGTAGTAGCTAGGGATCGAGTGTGCGAGATGAACAGGAGAAAGTAAATGCAGAGAGATGAAATGTAAAAAAGACAGAGGGATGTGATGGTTCCTTGTCCTTTTATTTTACCAGGCCACTTATTACTGGGAGTGGTTGGGTTTTGTGATATGACGGCTTTATTGTCAACATTTACTGAAAAAATATTCATGCTTATAACATGTTGTTCTTAATATTGATTACATTAAGAGCCCTTTTTATTTGACTCCAACTTTTTTAGGGTTATTTGAATCCAACTTGATATGATGTTGTAGGCCGCCTGGTGTCCCTACCCTTCCTAATCCCAGAACCTTTCAAAGAAAAGCAGCATGGCAGTTGCAGGTGGTTCCTAGCTCGATCAGACGACGGCGAACGATTGATGATCGTTCGCACGTACCGGACGTGTTCGTTCGCGGAATACAATCATAATCAGTGCAAGGTCTTTGAGCATCCCAGCTTCTCTGGGCCTTCAGGAATTTTTGACTGGAGGTTGGTAAGTAGCCTTGGTACACGCTCTCTGTTTGTCGAACTGAATTATGTGATTAACCAGGAGATAACTGACGGCAAGGATCATGATGGCAGCGCGGTTTCATTCATCAGGCAAAATTGTGTGTACACAGCGTCCATGCGTCTCTGCATGCACCATACCCTGATATGTGCCGCCACGCTCTGCAACCCAAAGTAGCAGAGAGGGTCGCAAGTATCAGACTTCGACCTGCTGGCTGGAGTTTCCCCCGTCAGGCACCCATCTGGTTCAAGCCGTCAGCCAATCTCCACAGCTAATAAATAGTAACGTCTAACTGAGCCAGTTAGTTAGATGCGTACACTTGGTGTAGTAGGATCTTTATTTAGTTTGATGCATACACTTGTTCTTTTTTGGTAGCCCTTCTGTAATGATGGCTGATGTTTGGTTTGGAAGAGAGAGTTGCGTCTTCACTCTTCTGGCCTGCTTACTGCTTCTGTTGCACCCCGAGCCCTGGTTGTTGCTGCTGTTGTTTTCAATGTACAATCAGTAGTACATTTCGTCTGTTGGTTGAATAAATGTGTTGTTAGAACGACAAACACAAAGTTTTGGAAGTCGTTGCACGGTTCGATCCTTTAGTGCCCCGTACCGTACATAGTGCATACTATTTTTCGTGCGGAACACATTTTCCACTTGTTGATAACATGCAGCCCACTGATGAAGGCCCAATAGAGAAGCCCATAATTAACTGGAAGGGAGGCTCTCACATGAATCCGGACCAGGTACATGCTCATGGTCCCCTAAACATAAATAAGTAAATAAATAAATAAAGCTAAATGCTCATGCACTAGTTGACGTGTCCTGGACTAGGGGGTACTCACCACGTCGTCTCCCGAACAGTTAGATTGGGCCGAGGACCCCATGGCCGCATACTCGTGGGCCAGTTCGGACGAACCCTGCCGCATACAAGGAAGACTCCACAAGACTAGGCGCCCAAGACAAGGACTCTCCTAAACCCTAGGCCTCCGGTGTATTATATAAACCAAGGCCAGGCTAGTCAATAGACGATCTCATATTCATTAGATCAATCTCATGGTAGATAAATGTGCTCTGTACTACACCCATATGAATACAATCAAAAGCAGCATGTAGGGTATTATCTCATCAAGAGAGCCCGAAGCTTGGTAAAACCCCGTGTCCATGTTACCATCGCTCCAAGACGCCTAGCTTAGGACCCCTACTACGAGATACACCGGATATTGAACCGACATTGGTGCTTTCATTGAGAGCCTCCTAGGTGTCGTCATGGGTCGATGGCACAAATCAGGTGTTATGATTTCAATTCAATCTACTCCACCTACATCAGGTTTCTTTTTTGCAATTATTGTCGGTTTGTAGATTAGTTTTGATCTCAAGCGCCGTCAAGCGATCCGGATATACTAGACGAACCGAGGCCTCCGCCGGGCATGCGCGCGTCATGCGGCGCTAACCCTACCTCGCTGGAGATCAAGAGATCAGGCAGACATGGCGTGTCCATGGAGATCAACCAACAGCCGGCCTTGCCTAACGGATATAGTGTTGTGTCCCGAGACGTATAGGCCAAGGACATGCCAGTACCCGGCGACAGATCCAAAAATGCCCGTGCACGGCAGCGGCTATCCAGGGAAATTCCTCCCCTTTTGTCTTTTTCCTTCTATATTTGTTTCCTTTCTAAATTCTGTGCAAGGTGGCCACTACTGTTTACTTGTAGTAGTATTTTTCGCTGTCTCTATCTGCCGAAGTGCTAATGCAGTCCACGATCAGTTTTGCTGCGTGGTCTCCAAGATTTACTAGATGACAAAACTGACTATTCAACTAGTAACACTACTTCACGTTGTTGATGAGTACTAATTTTTGGTACTGGTGCCTAATTCCTAGTACTAGTTCGTACTGGTACAGCACAGAGCAGCTTCATCTATTCACATCGATTGGCTACTGTCATCACCCTTAAACAGGTTCTATTTTTCCAGCTATCCGTTTACAATGCAAAATATTTTCTGCCGGTTTGCACTGCATTATTTTGGCAGAGAAGTTCTACCGACGTTTGTACCTGGCGTTAGTCCGGCCAACCTCTCCCTGTCACCTAGGCAGACCAACCTTCGCCGACATCGCCGTACCACGACGCCATCGCGCCGTTGAGCTAATCTCAGTGCTCAGACCATGTTTACCAAACTTTTTTCGCATAAATTATGCACCTTTTTCACTATTATTTTTTGGTTGCACTACTTTGTGTGTGCGGGCAACCTATTTAGGTTGGGCTGCGCTAACACCTCGGCAAGGCGTTATCGTCTTCCCGCCGATGTTGACCAAGTCATCGTGTCGCGTTGACGCATGTCCCTATGTCAGCTTTTCCACATTGCGGCTCCGCCGGGCTGACCTTGTCGCCCAGGCCATATCTCTTTCATTATTTACTTTACTTATATTAATTAATTAGAAGAATTTTTTTATATATACATTATTAGTTGTCATTACTTTTGGTTTGCACTATTTTATCTGTGCAGCTAATCGACTTAGACTGAGCTGCATTGTCGCCTCCGTCGACCAAATTGTGTTGTCGCCTTGGCGCACTGCCCTATGTGGGCAACCCCGCGTCGTCGCTTCGTCAACCTACTCAGCCGGAGACTCCGGTGTCACCCGCCAATCTGCTCCATCACCGCGACTGGACTGGGGGCTTCATCTTTTCAGTGTGTCGAACTCTCTGCTCGGCCACCTCGGGACCAGCCTGGGGGCTGGAACCTTGTCCTGCATCAAAATCGAACCGCGTCATCAAAAAATATCGAACACATTAACCAGCTAAGTTCCCTTCATGCTCAAAGTTCTAAATTTTTAACTTGTGTTCGGTTTGACCGAGCATTATACTTTTTTAGGAAAAAAGTTGTTTGTGAAAAAATTCCTTGTCATAACCTTGTTTGTGACACACGAATTTAAATACCACATTTACTTGGGGGCTTCCTTTATGAAGCCTTTCCTCTTGCAAATGATTACACTTTTACGGCTTCGTTCCTTGTTCGTGTACTTTGCCACAATATGCACCATGCTGACTTAAGCGATTTGCAAGCTGGGTTGCCTCGCTCCTGTGTTTACCCCTACATTCCCGATTGTTCGGCTAGGGAGTAAAGGGAGTACCTCTGCGATTGTCACGATCGGGTCATCCGAGCCGGACTTCAGACTGAGTGAAGCCGAAAGCTAGCGCTCTTATTGTTTTCAATTATGGTTGGCACACAACGGAACTCATGAGTACAAAAAATCTATTGCACAAGTCTCATAGTAACAATGAGCAACCGAAGAAAGGTATCGGTGGGGGTACTGTTTTCTTCGAAGATGCTTCTTACACTTTGTCAGTAATATAGCATAAGTTTCCTGAGCGCGCTTTGTCTGTTACAGCCTTATGGCCTGATTGACTGGTTATCGGAAACACCATCAATATTTTTGACAGGAGGAGTACGTAACACTTTTCGGTCCTCGAACGAAGAGGGAGAAGCCGACGGTAGGTTAAGACGCGTTTAAAGTTCGGGTGAACAAAGATATGATATTAGTACTTCAGTACATAGAATCATTTTACTTAAAATTCTTTTACCCAAGTCACTTGGGGGCTCTTAAATTTATATGAGTCGTTTTATAATAATTGTTCTTCTTCTTAGTCGTTGCAAAGTTATTATTATTATTATTATTATTATTATTATTATTATTATTATTATTATTATTATTATTATTATTATTATTATTATTTATCACTCCTTTTTTCGACACGAGTGTGTGGTCACTAGCCGGGGAGCCTAATTTCTCTCTCAAAGCCGCTAAAGTTTAGTTTGCTAAATTGGCCTAATGAGAAGTACTCCGCCTTCGGGATAGGAGGTTGAAGCCGTAGGCTGACCCGCTTGAAGTCTTGAGATAGGATGTGTCATGTTAAAGCACGACAGAAGCACTTTTTTTTTTCTAAAGTCCAATTTTCAGATTGGCACTAAACACTTGATCTTGTTCGGACCTCAGGTGTTCACTGGCGTTTTTTGGTTTTCCAAGCCTATGGCACTTTCAGAGTATTTGTGTGTTTCCAGCATCAATCTTGTAGTGCAACGCCGAACACCTTTAGATATTCGGCATAAACATTCTCGGATATTGCCATATATGCATCGGTTTCGAATTGTGTCTTCGGTCAATAGTTGGGTTGCCCAGCTCCTGTGCTTGCCTCCTATGTTCCGCTCTGTTCCGCTAGGTGTGCAAAGGGGGAACCACTGCGATTGTGCTTCCAGCTCGCATGGTTAAGCACCTCAATGGAGAAAGCCAAAAACTGACTGTCAAAATAAACGTAAACTGGTCAGTGATCCGATGACTATGTTAAATGACGGGTCGTTCATAACATTGGCCGAAGTGTTTATGGCTTGACCTCGGCTGCCGCCGAACACTAACCGGGGGCTCATTGCTAGCTTCCCTAGTTTAAAGCTCCTATGACTAAGCGAAAGTGATAAATCCCGCATGTCTGATTGCCTCGTTTCCGCTAACACAACCGCATTCGGGCACCGAGACGTCGGCTAAGTGTTCTCTTGTTATTGTTGGAAACACCCTGCGTAGTATCTACAAAGGGGTAGAAGCCGACGATGGGCCACTTTCAACTGATAAACGGTCGCAATGGAGTCAAAATAATGATGTAAAGCACTTTGGATACATAGAATCATTACACATAATCTGTGATTTTACTCTGGACATCGATCCTTAATTCGGCCACCCGTGCCCACATTAAGGCTCGGGGGCTACTGGGCTTCGTGCTTATTATTTACAAATATTAAAGGGGTACATCGATCCCCTGATCTGGTGTTGCCACCCGACCAGTGTCTCAGGGGCTACTGCATTGACAATCCAATGCAGAAAATTCAAAGTGCAATATAGTATTCGAGGAGATTATTATCCTCAGGTTGGTCGGCCGCACCCAACCTGAGTCTCGAGGACTTTGCACACCGCGTTTCTATTCCTAAATATGCCGCCGAGCTGGGAATTGATCCTCAGGCTGATTTGATGAATCGACATGAGTATCAGGGGCTACTAGGGTCGGCGGTTTGATTTTTTCCTTCAGGTGCATCCTGGATATTAGGCCAACACGCACCTTGAGGGCTACTGGCTATACATCTCAGCAGAGATTACATTGCACAATTTGAGATTAAATTCATAAAAATCAGCCCATTGATGAGGTGATGTACTACCTCAAATACAGTCCAACGTTGGTGCTCGACTACAATAGACACCCCGGAAGCAGTCCAGCATAAAGCTCGGACGCTAGTGGCTGGCTCCGTAGAGGGCATTTCTGGCATTATGCTCGGATAAACTCCTTCAAATTTTTTGAGCCAAGGTGATCTATGACACCTCAGATTTAGTCCGGCGTTGGAGCTCGGATACTCTCCGGCGTTGGATTTTGGATTCGGTCCGGCGTCGGAGCTCGGATACAGTCCGGCGTTGGTGCTCGGTTGCAAAAGATACCTCAAATGCAGTCTGGCGCTGGAGCTCAGATGCAAGAGGACACCGCCGCACGGGGACAACTTCAAACCCGAGGTGGGCGTGAAAATAACAAGGCATTGATAAAGGCCGGAAACTTAAAGGGGCTCCTCGGATACCCGACATGTAAACTCTTCGGATGCACTTTGGCGATCCTCTAGATCGAAGATGGGGAGATTTGTTGAACCAGTTTTCAAGACCGACGATCGAAGATGAAGAACCGTTCGGAAGAATCGAGGAGCGTCCCCAACTTGAAGACTGGTTCAGGGGGCTACTGATGGTGTCCTGGACTAGGGGGTACTCACCACGTCGTCTCCAGATCAGTTAGATTGGGCCGAGGACCCCATGGCCGCATACTCGTGGGCCAGTTCGAACGACCCTTGTCGCATACAAGGAAGACTCCACAAGACTTGGCACCCAAGACAAGGACTCTCCTAAACCCTAGGCCTCTGGTGTCTTATATAAACAGAGGCCAGGCCAGTCAATAGACGATCTCATATTCATTAGATCAATCTCGTGGTAGATACATGTGCTCTGTACTACACCCATATGAATACAATCAAAAGCAGCATGTAGGGTATTATCTCATCAAGAGAGCCCGAAGTTGTGTAAAACCCCGTGTCCATGTTACCATCGCTCCAAGATGCCTAGCTTAGGACCCCTACTATGAGATATGCCGGATATTGAACCGACACCAGTTCTTTAAATTCACGATTTAACAGGAGGATATTATTTCCTATGACAGTGTCGTTACATTCAGTTGATATTATTCTTCGGCAAAGATAGCGACTAGTCTTCTTTCTCCCAGAATTTTCTTCCTGCAACCAGCGGACCCATGCAAATCGTAGTCAACGTCGTAAATAGATCCGGTCCATTTTTATTTTTCAATAAGAATGTCCAACCTAGCCCAGCACAGTAGCGACATCACTTTATCCTCCATCTTGGTGCGCTCGCCGCGGCGCCGCCGTCCGGCCCTGTCAACATAGTTTTTTCGAAACGGTCCCTGTCAACATACTGAATCGGGAGAGGACTGTAGTTGTGAGTATGACAGTACAGACCCACCAGGTCCACTCCCGAACACAAGCAAGCGCCTCTTTTACTACTCAGATGAACCACTCGTTTTTACTCTAATCCACCCTGTTGATATCTGGGACCCACATCATTTTCAACGTATAGTCAATTAACGACAGAATTGCACAACTTTTTTTAGTAGTAATTCGGAGGAGCAGGCTATAAAATGGGTTGTGCGGTCTCTGTGGCCCGTCTAACAACATGACCAGCCCAGCAATTTTTTCTTTGGGAAATAGGTAGCCCAGTATTTCTTTTTGAAGAATACCCAATCTAGACCTATTTGTTTCTCTGACTTACTGGGCTGCAAATCTTTCAAGACGAGGAGGGATGCATTCTGACCTGGCCAAAGAGTATGGTCAGTCTCTGTTAAAAGAAATATCAAAAGGGGTTGAAAATGCCAAAAACTTATAGCAAATGGGATATTAGTTTCTTTTTTTTGTTCTTCAATGATATCTTATACGTATTTCATTGGATTTAACATGACATAGTACTATTTAGTTTTAAATTTGTTTTAGTATGGCTACTAATTTTGGATTAAGAATATTTTGTTCCCCGGCAAAATTTTGCGAATTTTCAAAATTTCCCACATATTTGGTTAATTTTTTTTACCCTGGTACTGACCAAAAAATGGGCAACAGTTCTAAAAATGGAAAACGGGCTGCAATAAATTCCATATGAATTAGAAAATGAGTAAAAATTATAAAAATAATAGCAAATGGGTTGTACACGCCACAAATTTCGAGGCTGACTTGTTTACGCAAGGCTTTGTCAGTCAACACACGATTCTAGCAGCAGTGACTATTGGATGTCCATCCAACGGCCGACGTGCTTCTTCTATCTCTGATCTTCCTGCTCCAGCCGCCTAAACTAGCACCGGTGGGACTGCCTGCTCCCTGCTCTTGTGGCCCATTGTGATGCCGCGCAGGCTTCCCCGGCCCACCCTACTCCCTCCGTTGGCCTGGCCGCACGCAATCAACTGCCTCCTTATTACGCAAAAAAAATGATTCCTCCCACTGACATCTGGGGCGCACCGGTTGGGAGGCTCACCTGTGGGCCTACTAAGTTGACGCGTACGCAGGGCTTGTCAACTTAGTCAACAAACGATTCTAGGAGCAGTAACCGTTGGATTTGAATCGAACGGTCTTGCTGCTTCTTCAATCGTTGCTCTTCTTGCACCAGCCGCCCAAACCAGCGCCGGCGAGACCGCGTGCTCCTCCCTCCAGTGGCCGGCTATGCTGCCATTGAGGCCTCATCGCCCCTACTACTCCCACCGCTAGCTAGGCCCTGCGACGAAGGCAGCCTCACACCGTAGCCGAACTAGTGAACCCTCGTACTCCTCTCCGTGTGGGCATCCACTGTCGCGTCTTCCCCGGCTCCGCATCGTCCCCTTCCTAGGCCTCGCCGTCGTCCACCGCCTTGGTGCTCACAGCGCAGCGTGATCAATGTGGTCAACAACCGACTTCCATCGGAAGAGTACTATACGTGGAGAGGCTGACAGCTAGGTCCACGGCCACAACCCGGTTTTTTTGTGATTTGCCAAGTAAGTCACTTTGTCAGGCCTGTTGGGATGCAAATCTTTCAAGACGAGGAGAGCTTTCATTCGGCTGGCCAAGAAAATGGCCTATTAGTAATGAGAAACGGGATGTACATTTATAAAACACATCAAACCGGCAATTAGTTTCAAATTTCATTTTTTCATTTCGAGATTTTAAATTACATTAATTTTTATGAGTGGACAATTTGTTGGATTATATATTGATATACATTTATTTTTAAAATTAGTTTGAATATGACTCGAAATTTTGGGATTAAAAACAGTTCGGACCGCACCGAAATATGCAAAAATTCGTATAATTTTTTAATCATGGCCATAATATGTGTTGTAATGCTAACAAATAGAATATGGGCTCCAAAAAAACCTTAAGAATTAGCAAATGGGCTGTAAATTATTAGAAATAATGGCAAATGGGATGTATGTTGTTTTCCACAGATTTGAGGCTTTCCTAAAAAAAGGTTGACGAACAAGCAGTGACTGTTTGATGTCCATCCAACGGCCGTCGTGCTGCTTCAATCTCTGCTCTTCCTGCTCCAGCCGCTCAAACAAGCGCCGACGGGACTGCCTGCTCCCTCCTCCCCACAGCCGGTTGTCCTGTCGCACAGGCCTCACCGCCCCATCGTACTCCCATCGCTGGCCTAGTCATCCCTCTACTCACCCACACCTGCTGTTATTCTCCGGCGATGGCGGACGAACCAGTAAACCCTCATACAGTCGTACTCCCCTCCGCGTGGGAAACAACTATCGAGTCTTCCCTGCCTCCATGTCGTTCCCTTCCTAGGCCTCGCCGTCGTCCACCGCCCTGGTGCTCTCGGCGTGGCCTGGTCAACATGGTTAACGACCGACATGCATCTGAAGTGGACTGTACGTGGAGAGGCCAACAGCTGGGTCCACGACCGCACGCAAGGAAATTCCTCCTTATTACGCACAAAATAATGATTACTCCACCTGACATCAGGGACCCACCGAAAGGGCCTCTGTATTTCGTGAAAAAAACATTACTGCCCTGACAACTTGGACCCACCAGCTATATCCTCGCACGCAAGGAAGTGCCTCCTTATTACGCACAAAAAAATGAATACTCCCCTGTTAGCTGGGACCCAGTATAGTGGCAGGCTAACTTGCGGGCCTACTAAGTTGACTGGGATGGAGGGCTTTGTCAACTTAGTCAATATGCACGATTCTAGCTCCAGTGACTGAACGATGTCCATCCAACGGCCATAGTGCTTCTTCAACCTCTGGTCTTCTTGCTCCAGCCGCCCAAACCAGCATAGGTCGTGCCTCGTGCTCCTGCCTCCCGTGGCCGGCTATGATGCGGAGGAGGCCTCACCGCCCCCTACTACTCCCAGCGCTGGCCAGGCCATCCCTCTACTCACCCACACCCCCTGTTATTCTGCGGCGACGGCAGCCTCACACCATAACGAACCAGTGAACTCTCGTACTCCTCTACGCGTGGGCATCCACTGCCACGTCTTCCCCGGCTCCGCATCGTCCCCATCCTAGGCCTCGCCATCGTCCACCGCCCTGGTGCTCTCAGCACGGCGTGGTCAACGTGGTCAAGGAACGGCTTCCATCGGACATGGACTGTACGTGGAGAGGCTGACAGCTGGGTCCACGGCCGCATCAAGGAAGTGCCTCCTTATTACGTGCAAAATAATTATTCCTCCACCTGACAACGGAGACCCACCGGACGGGCCACCGTATTTTGCGAACAAAATGTTTCCCCCTGACTGCTGGGACCCACCAGCTACATCTTCGCACGCAAGGAAGTACCTGACAGTCGGGACCCACCTGGTCGAAGCGTACGTAGCGTTGTCATTCTGGTCGCGAACGTGTACGTACATACTGGTCGATGTAGAGGCACGCACGTGTTGTAGTAGAGGCGCGCACATAGCATGTACACATACGTACAGCGGCCAGGGTGCAAGAAAGTAAATACGGCCACATACGTACATGCGGGCAGGGTCTCGAACGCCTACTCGCGCGTACGTACAGCCAGGGCTCGTGTACATGGCTGGGTTGGAACGGAGAAACAGCGTCATCCTCATGTTCATGGGGAGGCAACGGAATGCGTCATGTTCATCGGGAGGAAACAGAACGCATGGGAGCCAACCAGCTTGGACGGAGCAGCCGATGGAAACGAGGCCTGGCGTACCGCAGAATGAAGGAAACAGCCTTGAGTTCGACTGGCCATGTTCGAAACGGGATCCTGTTCATCAGGAGGGGTCTGGCGTACTGCAAAACGGAGGAAATGGACCTCCTACGGTCGAAACAGGGGTCCTGTTGACCGGGAGGGGTGTGGCGTACCGCAAAACGGAGGAAACGGACTTGTGTTGGAGCGCTACGGTCGAAACGGGGGTCCTATTCATCGGGAGGGGTGTGGCGTACCACAAAACGGGACTCCACAGGATACTGTTCATCTCCATCATCGACCCCCTCCAGCCTCCACAGATTACTGTTCATCCACCGTCGACCTACTCCAGCCTCCACCTGCGACTGTTCATCCACGGGCTCCTGTTCATCCAGCCTCCACCATGCGCTACTCCATCGGCTACTGTTCAACCATCCCTCTCCACGGGCTCCTGTTCAACCACCCCTCCACGGGCTACTGTTCATCATGCCCTCCACGTCTACTGTTCATCCTGCCCTCCACGGGGTGGTCCTGTTCATCCTGACCTCCACGGGGTAATGTTCATCCATCCCCAACCGGCTCGATCGATCGGGGTCCTGTTCATCGAGAGGCAACACCACGGAGTCCTGTTCATCCACCCCACCGGGAACGGTTCATCCAACCCCCCCCCCCCGCAATGCTCACTGTTCATCCAGAGGCAGCATCGATCGGCTTCAGTTAGCAGCAGTAGCGAAGGAATCGCTCGATCGGGTTCAGTTAACAACCATCGATCGATCGCTCGGGTTCAGTAACGCGTAGCCTGCAGTGCAATCACTCGGGTTTTTTTAGAGCCCAATGCCTCGCACACACGCGCGTACGTACGAGAGAAATGTGCATCGCTCGGCCCCCGACCACCCACCGTAACCGGGGACTCCACGATATTTTCCGCGCCCTCGCTTCTACCACGGTTTTTCCCGTTATGGACGGCCCAAAGAATGTCATGCATCTGCGTCTTCGGCCCGCCCAGGACCAAAAGCCCATTTTCTGTCATGATTTTTTGTCATAGAAGTAGGACCCACCACATCTATGATGATACCGGGTTTTGTCACAAGTATCATCATAGAAGTGTCATAAGTATGACAGAAAAAAATTTCGTTCGGCCCAAAATGTCACAGATGTGTCTCTTTTTGTAGTGATGCTTGCAATAGGGGTTAATCATAAGTGGGATACCTATCCAAGGAAGGGCAGTACCCAAGCACTGGTCCACCCACATATCAAATTATCAAAGTAACGAACGTGAATCATATGAGCGTGATGAAAACTAGCTTGACAATAATTCCCATGTGTCCTCGGGAGCGTTTTCCTTCATATAAGAGTTTGTCCAGGCTTGTCCTTTGCTACAAAAAGGATTGGGCCATCTTGCTGCACCTTATTTACTTTCATTAATTGTTGCCCATTACAAATTACCTTATCACAAATCTATCTGTTACCGATAATTTCAGTGCCTACAGAGAATATCCTACTGAAAACCGCCTGTCATTTCCTTCGGCTCCTCGTTGGGTTCGACACTCTTACTTATCGAAAGGACTATGATAGATCCCCTATACTTGTGGGTCATCAAGACTCTTTTATGGTTCCGTTGCCGGGGAGTGAAGCGCCTTTGGTAAGTGGAATTTGGTAAGGAAAGATTTATATAGTGTGCTGAAATTTACTGTCACTTGTTACTATGGAACATAATCCTTTGAGGGGCTTGTTCGGGGTATCTTCACCCCGACTAGTAGAGCAAAGAGTTGCTCCTGAACCTACTGAACCTACTGAAAATGTTTACTTTGAAATTCCTTCGGGTATGATAGAGAAACTGCTAGCTAATCCTTTCACAGGTGATGGAACTTTACATCCCGATTTGCACCTAATCTATGTGGATGAAGTTTGTGGATTATTTAAGCTTGCAGGTATGCCCGAGGATGTTACCAAGAAGAAGGTCTTCCCTTTATCTTTGAAGGGAAAGGCATTGACATGGTTTAGGCTATGTGATGATATGGGATCATGGAACTACAACCAATTGAAATTGGAATTTAATCAGAAGTTTTATCCTATGCATCTTGTTCATCGTGATCGTAATTATATATATAATTTTTGGCCTCGCGAAGGAGAAAGCATCGCTCAAGCTTGGGGGAGGCTTAAGTCAATGTTATATTCATGCCCCAATCATGAGCTCTCGAGAGAAATTATTATTCAAAAATTTTGTGATCGACTTTCTCTCAATAATCGCTCCATGCTCTATACTTCTTGTACTGGTTCTTTTATGATGAAGATTACTGAATTCAAATGGGATTTATTGGAAAGAATTGAACGCAACTCTGAAGATTGGGATCTCGATGAAGGTAAGGAGTCAGGTATAACACCTAAGTTTGATTGTGTTAAATCTTTTATGGACACCGATGTTTTCCGTGAATTTAGCACTAAATATGGACTTGACTCTGAGATAGTAACTTCTTTCTATGAATCCTTTGCTACTCATGTTGATCTCCCCAAGGAGAAGTGGTTTAAATACAATCCTCCCGTTGAAGTAAAAGTAGTTGCACCTGCTAGAGTTCAAGAAAATACTATCACTTATAATGTTGATCCTTGCCTTTGGTCGGACCATCGACTGCCACGACGGCGGCCTTCATCTTCGCCCAGTGCATCTTCACACGGGCAAACGCCATTGTCGGTGTCAAAACCGACGGATCTCGGGTAGGGGGTCCCGAACTATGCATCTAAGGCGGATGGTAATAGGAGGCGGGGGACAGAATGTTTACCCAGGTTCGGGCCCTCTCGATGGAGGTAATACCCGAGATCCGCCGGTTTTGACACCGACATTGGTGCTTTCATTGAGAGTTCCACTGTGCCGTCATCATAAGGAAGGATGGCTCGTCTCGTTGTCAGGGACAACATCACCTCTGGGGGAGCCCTGGCTGTAGGCCAAACTCTCCTACTAGTTGGCTTCGTCATGACCGCCCGTTCGGCCGTTGCGCCGACGATGACTTCTCGGGTCATCGAAAACAGCCTCCACATCAGCTTGGAACTTACCGAGCGGATGAATCCAATGGAGATCTCCTCTTTGAATGAGCTCTTGGATCGCATCGCCGCTTTGGGAGTCGCTACGGACTATGATCGGATTGGGCTTAAACCCGACCAAAGGGAGATTAACTCTCCGCCAATCACCCCTCAGATAGCGGTGGTGGAGGAGTAATGCGGCGATTCTTCCTCTATCTTGAGGACAAGCCATGTCCGGATTCCCGAGCTCTCCGAGCCGGATACCCGTCTACGGGAGGACATCGCCCAAACCTTGAACCTAGAATCAGGAAGCAGGCCATACCCACTGGGCAACATCCCGGAGCCCGGACTTCCAAGATCGGAAACTCCTCCGCCCCTGGATCTCAGATCGGGTCAAGGTCCGAACTTAAATCCACCCACCCACCCAGATATAAACGATCTTTCCCACATTAGGCAAGAGCCCCAGGAGACAGTACATCACTATTGGGCCAGATTCCTCCTTGTAATGAACAAGGTCAAGGACTGTCGCGAGGAAGATGCAATTTCATTATTTTGCAATAATTGCACGGACAAGGGAATCCTCAACGCCATAAGTCGCCGGGACATAGCACACTTTTCTGACTTGGCGGCCATAGTACAGAAGTACTCTGCGATGGAAAGCGCCTGGAAAACCCAAACAAAATTTTGGGATAATCCGACTCTGACAAACCCCCCAGTCCGAACTAAAAGGGCGCACTCTCATAAGTCGCCCGACTCAATTTCAAAGAAGCAAAAGCCCACTACAAGGCGTGGAACCGTATTGGAGGGATGGCTTAATGGGCCATGCAAAATTCACAGTACAACGGATATCATACCAACACACAACCTTAGAGCATGCTGGGTACTCCGGCAGGTGGCCAAGAGCGGTGAGGATCTCCTCATTAAAAATACCGCAGAGCACCACCCTGTGGATAACAACAATACAGTATTGACGTCTTCGAGACCTTTGCCTCAAATAATAGGCGTAAGCAAGCACTCCGCAGCCTTGCCAAAGTCTGCCACGTGGCAGCAATAAATCCATGGAGCGACACGGCTATCACCTTCAATGCCAGTGATGAACCTAAATTCCGAACAAGCCGAGCACCAGCCGCCTTGGTCCTTAGTCCAATTGTGGACGTCTTTCGGCTTACTTAAGTGCTCATGGATGGCGGTGGCGGATTAAACCTCATTTATGAGGAGACTCTCCAAGAAATGGAAATAGACAGAAAACGCATTGAGCAAAGTGATACGTCCATTTTGCATCATGCTTTTATATCGATATTTATTGCATTATGGGTTGTTATTCCACATTATGTCACAATACTTATGTCTATTCTCTCTTATTTTACAAGGTTTAGGAAGCAACCTTTCGGGATGAGACTCCGCCGCCACGAGGCGGAACCTTGGCGGAACCAATCTAGGGCTCCGGCAGACCTGTTCTGCCGGGGACACTTCCCTCCGGGAGGGGGAAATCATCGCCATCGTCATCACCAACGCTCCTCTCATCGGGAGAGGGAAATCTCCATCAACATCTTCATCAGCACCATCTCATCTCCAAACCCTAGTTCATCTCTTGTATCCAATTCTTGTCTCCAAGTCCGGGATTGGTGCTAGTAGGTTGCTAGTAGTGTTGATTACTCTTTGTAGTTGATGCTAGTTGGTTTACTTGGTGGAAGATCATATGTTCAGATCCTTTATGCATATTATTACCCCTCTGATTATGAACATGAATATGCTTTGTGAGTAGTTACGTTTGTTCCTGAGGACAAGGGAGAAGTCTTGCTGTTAGTAGTCATGTGAATTTGGTATTCGTTCGATATTTTGATGAGATGTATGTTGTCTAGCCTCTAGTGGTGTTATGTGAACGTCGACTACATAACACTTCACCATTATTAGGGCCTAGAGGAGGGCATTGAGAAGTAATAATTAGATGATGGGTTGCTAGAGTGACAGAAGCTTAAACCCTAGTTTATGCGTTGCTTTGTAAGGGGCTGATTTGGATCCATATGTTTCATGCTATGGTTAGGTTTACCTTAATACTTTTGTTGTAGTTGCGGATGCTTGCAATAGAGGTTAATCATAACTGGGATGCTTGTTCAAGTAAGAACAGCACCCAAGCACCGGTCCACCCACATATCAAATTATCGAAGTACCGAACGCGAATCATATGAACGTGATGAAAACTAGCTTGACGATAATTCCCATGTGTCCTCGGGAGCGCTTTTCTCATTATAAGAGTTTGTCCAGGCTTGTACTTTGCTACAAAAGGATTAGGCCACCTTGCTGCACTTTATTTACTTTTGTTACTTGTTGCTCGTTACGAATTATCTTATCACAAAACTATCTGTCACCACTTGTTTCAGTACTTGCAGAGAATACCTTGCTGAAAACCGCTTATCATTTCCTTCTGCTCCTCGTTGGGTTCGACACTCTTACTTATCAAAAGGACTACGATAGATACCTTATACTTGTGGCTCATCAAGACTCTTTTCTGGCGCCGTTGTCGGGGAGTGTAGCACCTTTGGTAGGTGGAATTTGGTAAGGAAAAATTTATATAGTGTGCTGAAATTTACTGTCACTTGTTACTATGGAAAGTAATCCTCTGAGGGGCTTGTTCGGGGTATCTTCACCCCGACCATTAGAGCAAAGAGTTGCTCCTCAGCCTCCTGAAGCTACTGAAAATGAAAATGTTCCCTTTGAATTTCCTTCGGGTATGATAGAAAACTGCTAGCTAATCCTTTTACAAGAGATGGAACAAAGCATCCTGATGAGCACTTAATATATGTGGATGAAGTTTGTGGACTATTTAAGCTTGCAGGTATACCCGATGATGTTGCTAAGAAGAAGGTCCTCCCTTTATCTTTGAAGGGAGATGCATTGACATGGTATAGGCTATGTGATGATTCGAGATCATGGAACTATAAAAGATTGAAATTGGAATTTCATCAAAAGTATTACCCTATGCATCTTGTTCATCGTGATCGCAATTATATATATAATTTTTGGCCTCGCGAAGGAGAAAGCATCGCTCAAGCTTGGGGGAGGCTTAAATCAATGTTATATTCATGCCCCAATCATAAGCTCCCAAGAGTTACAATTATTCAAAACTTTTATGCTCGGCTTTCTGAAAACAATCGCACCATGCTCGATACTTCTTGTGCTGGCTCTTTTATGATGAAGACTATTGAATTTAAATGGGATTTATTGGATAGAATTAAACGCAACTCTGAAGATTGGGATCTCTACGAAGGTAAGGAGTCAGGTATGACACCTAAGTTTGATTGTGTTTAATCTTTTATGGATACCGATATCTTCCGTAAGTTTAGCACTAAATATGGACTTGACTCTGAGATAGTAGCTTCTTTCTGTGAATCTTTTGCTACTTATGTTGATCTCCCTAAGGAGAAGTGGTTTAAATATCATCCTCCCATAGAAGTAAAAGTAGCTGCACCTATTAAAGTTGAAGAAAAGACTGTCACTTATAATGATCCTGTTGTTCCTACTTCTTATGTTGAGAAACCACCTTTCCCTGTTAGAGTAAAGGATCATGCTAAAGCTTCAACTGTGGTTCGTAAAAGCAATATTAGAACGTATACACCTCCTGAGCAAGTTAAAGTAGAACCTAATATTGCTATTGTTAAAGATCTCTGGTCTGATAATATTGATGGGCATGCTATTCAGTTCTGCGGTGAAACTGCTAGAATTGCTAAACCTTGTGCTAAAGATAAACATAGACCTGTGGTAGGCGTGCCTGCTATTTCTGTTAAAATAGGAGATCATTGTTATCGTGGCTTATGTGATATGGATGCTAGTTCTAGTGTTATACCCTATACCTGTATAAAGAAATCAAGCATGAAATTGCACCTGCTGAGTTAGAAGATATTGATGTCACAATTAAGCTTGCCAATACAGATACTATATCAGCTATGGGAATTGTTAGAGATGTTGAAGTCTTGTGTGGAAAAACTAAATATCTTGCTGATTTTCTTGTTCTCAGTTCCCCACAAGATAGCTTTTGTCCCATTATATTTGGTAGACCCTTCTTGAATACTATTAATGCTAAGATGGACTATGAAAAGGATGTTCCTACTGTTGGCTAGGATGATATGATCCATGAGTTTAATTTCTCTAAATTTAGTAAACAACACCGTGAAGAAGAATTATCTAGTAAGGATGAAATTATTGGTCTTTCTTCTATCGCGGTACCTCCTAGTGATCCTTTAGAACAATATTTGCTAGACCATGAAAATAATATGTTTATGAATGAAAGAAGGGAAATAGATGAAGTATTCTTTAAACAGGAACCTATTCTGAAACACAATTTGCCTGTTGAAATTTTAGGGGATCCTCCTCCACCCAAGGGTGATCCCGTGTTTGAGCTTAAACCGTTACCTGACAATCTTAAATATGCTTATCTTGATGAAAAGAAGATATATCCTATTATTATTAGTGCTAACCTTTCAGAGCATGAAGAATAAAGATTATTAAGAACTCTGAAGAAGCATCGTGCTGCTATTGGATATACTCTAGATGATCTTAAGGGCATTAGTTCCACTCTATGTCAACATAAAATAAATTTGGAAGCAGATGCCAAACCAGTTCGTGATCCTCAAAGACGTCTGAATCCTAAAATCAAAGAAGTGGTCAGAAAAGAAATACTAAAGCTTCTGGAGGCAGGTATAATTTATCCCGTGCTGATAGTCAGGGGGTAAGTCCTGTCCATTGTGTCCCTAAGAAGGGAGGTATTACTGTTGTCCCTAATGATAAAGATGAATTGTTTCCACAAAGAATTATTACAGGTTATAGGATGGTAATTGATTTCCGCAAATTAAATATGGCTACTAAGAAAGATCATTACCCCTTACCTTTTATCGATCAAATGCTAGAAAGATTATGCAAACATACACACTATTGCTTTCTAGATGGTTATTCTGGTTTCTCCCAAATACCCGTGTCGGCTAAAGATCAATCAAAGACTACTTTTACATGCCCTTTTGGTACTTTCGCTTATAGACGTATGCCTTTTGGTTTATGTAATGCACCTGCTACCTTTCAAAGATGCATGATGGCTATATTCTCTGACTTTTGTGAAAAGATCTGTGAGGTTTTCATGGACGACTTTTCCATCTATGGATCCTCTTTTGATGATTGCTTAAGCAATCTTGATCGAGTTTTGTAGTGATGTGAAGAAACTAATCTTGTCCTGAATTGGGAAAAGTGCCACTTTATGGTTAATGAAGGTATTGTCTTGGGGCATAAAGTTTTTGAGAGAGGTATTGAAGTTGATAAAGCCAAGGTTGATGCTATTGAAAAGATGCCATGTCCTAAAGACATCAAAGGTATAAGAAGTTTCCTTGGTCATGTTGGATTTTATAGGAGGTTCATTAAGGACTTCTCAAAAAATTCTCGTCCTCTGACTAATTTATTACAAAAACAAATACCTTTTGTCTTTGATGATGATTGTGTAGAAGTATTTGAAATACTCCAGAAAGCATTGGTCTCTGCACCTGTTGTTCAGCCACCTGATTGGAATTTACCCTTTGAAATTATCTGTGATGCTAGCGATTATGCTGTAGGTGTTGTTCTAGGGCAAAGAGTTGATAAGAAATTAAATGTTATCCATTATGCTAGTAAGACTCTAGACAATGCTCAAAGAAATTATGCTACTACTGAAAAAGAACTCTTAGCAGTTGTATTTGCTTGTGATAAGTTCAGACCTTATATTGTTGATTCTAAAGTAACTATTCACACTGATCATGCTGCTATTAAATACCTTATGGAAAAGAAAGATGCTAAACCTAGACTTATTAGATGGGTTCTCCTGCTATAAGAATTTGATTTGCATATTGTTGATAGAAAAGGAGCTGAGAACCCCGTTGCAGACAACTTGTCTAGGTTAGAAAATGTCCTTGATGACCCACTACCTATTGATGATAGCTTTCCTGATGAGAAATTAAATGTCATAAGTACTTCTCGTAGTACTCCATGGTATGGTGATTATGCTATTTATATTATTGCTAAGTTCAAACCACCTAGCTTCACATACTAACAAAAGAAAAAGTTCTTCTATGATTTGAGACAATACTTTTGGGATGACCCACATCTTTATAAAGAAGGAGTAGATGGTGTGTCGGTGTACAAAAAGAGGGGTACCTTTTTTGTACCCCTATAACTGTGCACGGGCAGACAGAGCCATGCCCACGGCCACACCAAGGAGGGCAAGGGAGGTGAGCCAGGGTAAGGCCAAAGCCCAAGGTGGCCGGAACAACGCCAAGACCAAGACCACAAAGAGCGAAGGGATGAAGCAGGCTCCCCCCAGCAAGATCCTTGCTGGGGGCAGCCTTAGCACTCCCGGCAAGACCCTTGTCACGGCAGCTCGCCCCATGCCTATAGAGCGAGTCACCCTTGAGTCCACGACCCCCACCATAGACCACTATGTTGGGGCAAGGGCTCAGGAGACACCTCTGTGATGGCATGCAGATCTTTGTGAAGAAACATTCAAGGTTAGATGAGTAATAGAAGATGACGACCCTTGGCGAGGCCCCAGCCAAGGAAAACCACGAGACCCCCGGCAAGCACCTTGCCGGGGACGACAGCGGGCACCACGGCAAGGCCCTTGCCGGGGCCCCGGCAAGGCCCTTGCCAAGGGATCTACAGGGCCACCGCCAGGCCCGCGCCAACCAAGCCTCCACCGCCGTTCGCATGCAGTTGCTGACCCAACCAACTGGGCTGGCACCTACATGGCGGCATGCAGATCTTCGTAAAGACTCCACCACCGCGCCACCCAAGCTGCCTGCCTGCCTACATGGCATTGCACACACCGCTGGCCAGGGCGCGTGTCGACACGAGGAAGAGCGGCAACGGACGGGACGGGCTCCGCCCCCGTCCCCGATAAAGCAAGAGGACACCTAAGCAGACGCATTAAATGCGCCTTGTCATGTAATGCAAGGGATAACCTCACAACACTATGCCCTTTCCACCTCTTGTGTGCCACTCTGGCAACCCCTTTTTCCTATAAAAGGAGGCCCGAGGCGACCAGGAGAGGGATTCGGCTTTTTGGAGCTCCTCACGCCCCATAGCTAGTTCAAGAACACGAATATACATCCACCAAAGCAGGAGTAGGGTTTTACGCATCCACGCGGCCCGAACCTGGATAAACGAACCGCGTGCTGTCCATTTGATTCGATCTTCTCTCAACCCCGCACCCCGCAGCCGTAGTAGGGATTCTTGTGATCCCATAGGTGTCGTTTCCACCGACATCTTTGGCGCGCCAGGTAGTGGGTGTAGTTGTGATAATCGGCTCTAGCGGTTAGTCCAGCGTCTCTTCATCATCACGACTCTTGAAGGAGGAAGGGAGCCAGAAGATCAACGCCGGAGCGATTACAAACAGAAAGCTAAGTCACACCGAACCCTGACCATTTCTATCTTTTTTATATGAGGTTACGTTCCCCGGAGATATCATGCCTTTGTATGGAAAACTTGCACGCCAGGGGGCTCTCCCGCAATCGGCAACGCCCTTGCCCTATTTCGAGTCTGCTCAACAGCTCAAGCGGCTGCGTCGAGAGCGGAAGGGTAGCCTTCCGCGATCGACAACGCTCTCGATTCTGACTCGAGTCAAGCTCTACAGTTCGAGCGGCCGCGTTTGGAATGGTAAGGTGGCTCGCCTGGCAGCACGCATACCCGGCAGGCCAATGGGGATCTGTCCCCAAGACGCCGCCTGGGGCTTCCATGCCGGCGAACCTGCCCGATCGGCGTAGGGCGCACATATATACAAAGGGGAATTAAACGGGAAAGTAACACATGCGAAATTAAGAGTACTGCAGAAGTTATGTTACATCACATCATTGCTACGGTTCTAACTAAAGATAAAAACTGTCTTGGTCGTGAACGTGCAGCGGTGATAAGGAACGAGATTCCTAGTCCCGGCGCTGGCCTTCCACCCTCTTGATTTCGTCGATACCACTGATGATGGGCTTGATGCGCTCCTTGAGCACCATGAGGTCAGTGCCATCCGGCAAGCTATCCATCGCGGCATCGAAGTCGAGGTCGGGATTCCAGTACGCCATCTTGGTGAGGACCATGGTCATGGCCCCCCGGCAAAGCCGCCGGGCCTCCTCGGCCAACGTGGCCGCCCTGTTGGAGTGGAGATAAGCCAAGGCGCCAAGGACGCCCTCGAAGAACTGGGTTAGCTTGGCGTTGACGGTCCCGCTGTACTCAGGGGCATACCTCACGTTCGGCATCCCCATGATGGCCAACTGCGAGGTGACCCTGCCGGCGATGTCCTCCAAGCGTCTGATCCAACGGTTCTCGCCCTCCACATAATCCTGGTGGGCGGCGGCCTCGTTCGCCCGCAGCTGCTTCTCCTCCTCCAGGCCCCTAGTCAAGGTCTCCTCACGAGCCTTGCTCTCCGACAGCATCTCCTCGAGATTCCCCAACTTCAGTTTAAGATCTCTGACGGAGTTCTGTGCTTCGGAGAGCTCCTCAGCTCTGCTGATGACCGCTCCTTGGGCCTCAACCAGGGTGCCATTGAGCGCGTTCTTCTCTTGGGACAGCTTGAGGGCTGCTCCTTCAGCCCGTCCTGCTCTACCTCCAGCTCCTTCACCTTGCCAGCATGGGCGAGAGCCTGGGCATCAAGCGCCCCTTGGTGCCTCTGCTCCAGCTCGCGAGTCCGCCGCATGACAAGGGCTTCGAGCCCCTCATCCTTGCCGCGAAGCGGTGCGGCAAGTTTCTACTCGCGCGCAGCGAGGTCCTCCTCCTGGGAATCCAATGTGGCCTGGTGCTGAGTTCGGGCGGCTTCGACCGCGGGAGCCGCGTTGGACGCCGCCTCCTGGGCCTTCGCGATGTTGGCCAGCTTCATGGTGAGCTCCACATTGCATTTGGCCAACTCTTCCTGGAAAGCCTTCTGCTCCTCGCAAGTCTAGCGGAACCAGGCCTGCGTCTCAGCGACGCGCGCCTTGAAGTCCGCTTCCGCCTTGTCCACCGTCGCCATCCTGGACTTGGCCTTGTCTAGACGAGCACGATGGAGCGCTTGGAATTTCCGGAAATTGGCCCCATGGCACGGAGGAGCTGCTCTTCTGGGGAACCATCGCCGCTGGCGCACGGTTCATCAACCACCTCGAGCCCAGTGGCGGCAATCACCTCGCCGTCAAAGACCTCCCCTTCGGCAGGCGCTCGGGAGCTCGTCACCCCCGGAAGATGGACGAAAAGATCACCGCCCACCTTCAAATATCTGCCAGAGCTCGAGGTTGTGGAGGAAGAAGGCTGATCATTGACCACCTCTTCCTCGGCTGCAGCCTTGCCGGCCTCCCCGGCAGGCCCGCCGCTGGCCTCCTCGGCAGGGGCCTCACCAGTCGCCCCAGCAGCCCCCGTGGCGGCGTCCCCAGCGGCGTCCTTGGCGGCCTCTTCGGCGGCGACCTCGTCGGCATCCTTGGAGGCGTCCTCAGCGGCGATCCTGTCGGCCTCCGCCGCGGCCTCCTCGGCAATATTCCCGATGACAGTATCCACGCCCTCCGTATCTTCCAAGGGAGGACCTGGGTAATAAGGGAAGCGATGAAGCCAAGAAAAAGAACAAGGAAAGAACAAGGACGGAGAACGAGCAACTCACCGGTGCCTAGCTGTGAAGCAGAAGCCCCCTCCCCGCCAATGTTTGGCGCCGGGGCAGAGTCGCCAGCACCCAAGTTCCCCTCTTCCTCCATGGGCGTGGGCTCGATGCTCGGCACCCTTGCCGGGGACGCCCCTCGCGGCGGCGTAGTCGATGGGGGCGGTGGGTTGGGGTGACCCTTTGTGATTCCTCCTCCTGCCGTTCCCCTCCTACAGACCCGGCAAGGTCAGCACCAGGATATTGAGCTCCTAGCACATGTCGACAAGAAGAGGATGGTGAACTTACGCTGGGGGCTACGCCGGGGGCTGCTGTCCGGGCTGCTCAACACCACCAGTGGTGTCCTTGAAGCACCGGCCGGGGACTGGCCGCCCACCGAGGCCTTGGCTCTCTTCGCCCTCTGGGCCAACGTCTCCGCGTCCCTGCAAAAGCAAAAATGGATCAAGATACGTGGCTTAATTCAAGAGAATGGAGATGGCAGTAAGAAATAGAATACTTACTCATCATCCATCTCCTCCTCTTCCGATGTTTTACTTTTCCTCTTCGGGCTGAGAGGCCCGAGATCAAAAGTGACCCCCACATCAACATCCAAGTCGACATCTGCCGAAGGAGGCAAAGAGGGCGGGGTGTGGGCACACCTGGATGAGGAAGGGGCGGTTTTCTTCTTCCTCTCCGCGGCCTTTGTTAGCCCCTTCGCCGCCGAGGCCCTCGTGTGACGCCCGGACCCCTCTAGGGTTAATTGAGGCCGCGCAGCCCTGTCGGGCCGGACCGGCTCGCCGGAACCAACTCGCCGCAGGACTCGCCCTCTTCCCGTGGCTGGCGTCGAGCCCGCCGCCTCAGCCTCCTCCTCCAACGACTCGTCGGCCACATCTTCGACAAGCGGGGCCCCGGTGTCGGCGTTGCTGACTTCCCCGATGGCGGCCGCCCACCGAGTGAGCTCCTCATCCTCCGCAGCCGTTGCGGACTTGTCCTCCATGCCTCCGGTGCTGCCGGCTTCCCTGGCAAGCTGTGCCTCCCTCGCCCTGGTGGCGATGTAGTCCAGCTCTACCTAGGTGGTGTCCATGACGACCCACCGCTCGGCGTCGGTGTCGACGTGCCGCTCGTGCAGGGTGTCAAAGAATTGTCGCACTGCGACATCCCCCGGCTCCTTCCAGCTCGCGTCAGGGCCGTGCGCGTTGAAGTCCGGCATCATGGCAATGATCTCAGACCGACGCGAATTATTGCACAATGGGACCACCCCCGCTGGCAGCTTGAACAACGGCCCCTTGAGGATCTTGCCGGCCTTTGCGGCAGCCCTCGCGACCTTGCCAGTCCGCACGACCTCGCCGTCGCGACCCACGTCAAGCTGAAAAAGCCGCTGGCAGAAGTGGGCGTGCGCCATCACCGTGAAATTGTGGTCAAGGCTGGGGCGGAGTCGCATAATATCAGTCGGGTTCGTAAAGAGCCAGGCTGGCCTCCCCTTGTTATGCAGCGGGGCGATCCGGCGGCGAATGAAGTCCGCCCCAATCATTTTGAGGGTGAGCCCAGCCCGGGTGAGCTGGAGGATCCTGGTAGTGGCGACCATGGGCCTCCCCTCGGCAGCGTCAACATCGCTCCAATCGTTGTCGGGAATCGGCGGCGCCCGGCGAACCTTGCAGAATGCCGGCGGGTCCTTCTCTTCAATCCAACACCACCGGCCGGGCCATTCCTCCCACCTCTCCTTCATGGCGCCGTCCGTGTATGCCCCTTTGGATCTTGGGATCCAGGTGACGCAACCAGAGACGGCACCTCCCGGCTGGATCCAAGGGAAGAAATAATGGCGGAAGAGCACCGTATTGGGTTGCACCCCGGCAAAGCCCTCGCAAAGATGCGCAAAGAGAGCCATGCACGCCACCGCATTCGCGGCAAAATCCAAGATACGAAAGCCGAAGGTGTGCATGATATCGCAGAAGAAATCGGAGAAAGGAGGGCATAGCCCGCAAGAAAGATAATCAACGAAGAAGGGATACCGATTTGGAGCAGGATCGGCGCAGGCAGCGAGGATTATGCGCGTGGCCGGATGTCCCGAACCTTCTCCCCCCGTCTTCACTCCCCACAGGGGTCTGAAGGAGGCCCGGAGTTCATGTACGTCGACCGTCGAGGGGAAGAAGAAGGCGGACTGCGTCCGCTGCCCCGACAGCGCGCTCTCCGGCGGCTCTAGAGTCCCAGCATCCTTGGCCACCCCCTTGCCCTTGGTGGATTTGGGCGCCATGGCGGCTGAGAAGGTTAGAGGACTAAGGAAGGAGCGGTGGAGATGCAGCAATGGCAGGCAATGGCGGAAGCTTAGGAAGGAAGGAAGAGAGTACGGTGGCTCTGAGATTGGAAGAGGCACGAGGAAGGGGGTGAAAGTGAGTGGCGCGCCCACGGTTTCTCCTTTTTATGGGGAAAACACGGGCCGCCTCCTTTCAGATTAACTACGACATGACGCATGTGAGCGGGAACCAAACTCACGCATGCCACCCATGTCACGCACACCTCTCCACGCCGCGCCGCGCGCGAGAGTCGTGGGAGGCGCAGCGCGCGAAGAATCTTACCGCGGTAAAAACCGCCCCGCCTGCCCGCGCACCGTTTTGGGCCTAGCCCAACAACGCGTTGTGATTATGTGTGGCCCAGGCCCGGGGGCTCCTGTCGGTGTACAAAAAGAGGGGTACCCTTTTTTGTACCCCTATAACTGTGCACGGGCAGACAGAGCCACACCCACGGCCACACCAAGCAGGGCAAGGGAGGTGAGCCAGGGTAAGACCAAAGCCCAAGGTGGCTGGAACAATGCCAAGACCAAGACCACAAAGAGCGAAGGGACGAAGCGGGCTCCCCCCCGGCAAGATCCTTGTCGGGGCAGCCTTAGCAGCCCCGGCAAGACCCTTGCCGCGTCATCTCGCCCCACGCCTATGGAGCGAGTCACCCTTGAGTCCACGGCCCCCACCATAGACCACTATGTTGGGGCAAGGGCTCGGGAGACACCTCTGTGATGGCATGCAGATCTTTGTGAAGAAACATTCAAGGTTAGATGAGTAATAGAAGACGACGACCCTTGGCGAGGCCCCAGCCAAGGAAAACCATGAGACCCCCGGCAAGCACCTTGCCGGGGACGACAGCGGGCGCCACGGCAAGACTTTTGCCAGGGCCCCGGCAAGGCCCTTGCCAAGGGCATCTACAGGGCCACCGACAGGCCCGCGCAGACCAAGCCTCCACCGCCGTTCACATGCAGCTGCCGACCCAACCAACTGGGCTGGCACATGCGTGGCGGCATGCAGATCTTCGTAAAGACTTCACCACCGCGCCACCTCAGCTGCCTGCTCGCCTACATGGCATCGCACGCACCGCTGGCCAGGGCGCGTGTCGACACGAGGAAGAGCGGCAACGGACGGGACGGGCTCCGCCCCCGTCCCCGATAAAGCAAGAGGACACCTAAGTAGACGCATTAAATGCGCCTTGTCATGTAATTCAAGGGACAACCTCGCAACACTGTGCCCTTTCCACCTCCTGTGTGCCACTGTGGCAACCCCTTTTTCCTATAAAAGGAGGCCCGAGGCGACCAGGAGAGGGATTTGGCTTTTTGGAGCTCCTTACGCCCCATAGCTAGTTCAAGAACACGAATATACATCCACCAAAGCAGGAGTAGGGTTTTACGCATCCACGCGGCCCGAACCTGGATAAACGAACCGCGTGCTATCAGTTTGATCCGCTCTTCTCTCAACCCCGCACCCCGCAACCGTAGTAGGGATTCTTGTGATCCCATAGGTGTCGTTTCCACCGACATGGTGTTATTATACGTTGTGTACCTGAGCATGAACAGGAACAGATCCTATGCAAGTGTCATTCCGAAGCTTATGGAGGACACCACGCTGGAGATAGAACTGCACATAAGGTATTGCAATCCAGTTTTTATTGGCCTACTCTCTTCAAGGATGCCCGTAAGTTTGTCTTGTCTTGTGATGAATGCCAAAGAATTGGTAATATTAGTAGACGTCAAGAAATGCCTATGAACTATTCACTTGTTATTGAACCATTTGATGTTTGGGGCTTTGATTATATGGGACCTTTTACTGCCTCTAATGGATATACACATATTTTAGTTGTTGTTGATTACGTTACTAAGTGGGTAGAAGCTATTCCAACTAGTAGTGCTGATCATAACACTTCTATTAAAATGCTTAAGGAAGTTATTTTTTCTGAGGTTTGGAGTCCCTAGATATTTAATGACTGATGTGGTTCACACTTTATTCAAGGTGCTTTCCGTAAAATGCTTGTTAAATATGACATCAATCATAGAATCGCATCACCTTATCACCCACAGTCTAGTGGTCAAGTAGAATTGAGTAATAGAGAGCTCAAATTAATTTTGCAAAAGACTGTCAATAGGTCTAGAAAAAATTGGTCTAAGAAACTTGATGATGCATTATGGGCCTATAGAACTGCATATAAAATTCCAATGGGTATGTGTCGG
Organism: Aegilops umbellulata; assembly: GCA_032464435.1. NCBI lineage: Eukaryota > Viridiplantae > Streptophyta > Magnoliopsida > Poales > Poaceae > Aegilops > Aegilops umbellulata. The sequence continues at coordinate 547,563,489 of CP136057.1, forward strand.
TGTCAAAACCGGCGGATCTCGGGTAGGGGGTCCCGAACTGTGCGTCAAGGCCAGATGGTAAAAGGAGACAAGGGACACGATGTTTTTACCCAGGTTCGGGCCCTCTCGATGGAGGTAATACCCTACTCCTGCTTGATTAATATTGATGATATGGGTAGTACAAGAGTAGATCTACCACGAGATCAAGGAGGCTAAACCCTAGAAGCTAGCCTATGGTATGATTGTGTATGATGATGGTTCGTCCTACGGACTACAACCCTCCGGTTTATATAGACACCGGATAGGGTTAGGGTTACACAGAGTCGGTTACAATGGTAGGAGATCTTGAGTATCCGCATCGCCTAGCTTGCCTTCCACGCCAAGGAAATCCCCATTCGGACACGGGACGAAGTCTTCAATCTTGTATCTTCATAGTCTAGGAGTCCGGCTGAAGGTATAGTCCGGCTACCCGAACACCCCCTAATCCAGGACTCCCTCAGTAGCCCCTGAACCAGGCTTCAATGACGACGAGTCCGGCGCGCAGATTGTCTTCGGCATTGCAAGGCGGGTTCCTCCTCCAAGTCCTTCATAGAAGATTGTAGACACCAAGAATAGTGTCCGGCTCTGCAAAATAAGTTTCCACATATTGCCATAGAGAGAATAATATTAACACAAATCAAATCTGCCGACGTATTCCGCAGTGCGTCATCACACTACGGCCAAGTCCTTTTACGAATCGTCTTTACTTTTTCACCCTCAGTACGTCTTGCGACGCGGTTTCCTTGGTACGTCTTGTCAAAGCAGAGATCGTGTGCCCCTTTTAACGGGATTCTCATCAATACGGACGTGGGTAACCCAACCGCACCATTTACCACGGCGCTTGGGAGGCAAGCGAGTTTTATTAGGTAGGTGGGGACGCATAACCGCGTCCGCCCATATAAGGGGATAAGGATCCACCTTTTACCTATGCCTTCTTCCTCCTTTGCCAATCCATCTCTTGCGCACTCAAGCTCCAGCCCCAAGCCCGCTCTTCCCACCTCAACCGTCTCCAGCAATGTCCGGAGCGGGAGGCAAGTGGATGGTCTCCTCCGTCACGGAGGTTCAAGTAAAAAAGCTAAGGAAGGCCGGATACCTGTCCAAGGACATCCCGCACCGGCTTCCCGAGAAGGGGCAGCTTCTTCCCACCCCAAGGCCCCATGAGAGGGTAGTTTTCCTTCCCCACTTCCTCTGCGGACTGGGTTTCCCACTCCATCCATTTGTCCGGGGACTCATGTGCTACTATGGCCTGGATTTCCACGATCTGTCCCCGAACTTCATCCTTAACATCTCGGCGTTTATCTTCGTGTGTGAGGCCTTCATCCGCGTCCGCCCCCATTTCGGTCTTTGGCTCAAGACCTTCAACGTCAAGCCCAAGGTGGTGCGCGGCAGCCAAGCGGAGTGCGGAGGCGCTATGGCTGGCAAGATAGCCAACGTCCTCTGGTTCGAGGGCTCCTTTGTGGAGACCCTAAAGGGGTGGCAAGCCGGGTGGTTTTACATCACCGAGCCACGCGATCCGGAATGGGTCGCAGCCCCCGAGTTCAGATCCGAACCCCCCACGTGGCTTATGTCCTGGAAAGAGACAGGCCTGTCGTGGGGCAACGAGGAAGAGGTGACCGGACTAAAGACCTGCATCCAGTCCCTGGTAAACAAGCCAATCCGTCTTGTCAATATAGTCCAGGTCATGCTCGTTCGTCTGATCCTCCCGTGCCAACAACAGGATTTCAATTTGTGGGAGTTCGACCAGGCGCAGCACCGAACCCTCAACAGGCTCTTCGACATGTCGTATGAAGACGTCTGGAAGGTGCTAATCAAAGGTGCCGAGGCCCCCGCATCCGCTTCCGAGGACCGCGGATACAGCACGCAGCTTCATGCTAGCGAGGTAAGCTATCTATGCCTTTGACAGGATTATTAAGCTCTTTTTCATAGATTAACTCTATGCGGGATCTAAACTCCCTTACCTTTGACAGGCTTGGCAGGCAATATCTGGACCAATTAACTGTCCAGCTCCCTTGCCCGAAGACCCAGCCCCAGCTCTCCTAGTGAAGCTGCTGGCTCCGACACCTTATGTGGTGCCGGAGAAGAAGGTCAAGAAGAAGAAGACCACCGGGACTCAAAAGAGTGCCCGTAAGTTGGTAGTGTCGAACTCGTCATCTGACGAGTCTGAGACGCCCTCCTCTCGTGAAAACGAGGAGGAGGAAGAAGAAAGCTCTCCCCCCCAGCGGAGGGAGAAGAGAAGAAGAAGGCCGCCCCCTCAGGGGAGGCCGAGGGGTCTAGGAAAAGGAAGACCTCTCCGCCGGACTACTCCCATGACGCCGAAGAGAGCGGAGAGGAGTGGCCGAACAGGTCCAAGCGTCCGGCGAAATCGTAAGTTCGGACATTAGAGTAACTCATGATGTTCCTTTGTTGCGCAGCTTTCCTTAATGTCGAATGTGAATATGTAGCCCGCCCCAGGACGAATACAACGAATCGTCGGGCGGCTCCCTGGACTCATCGGACGTGAACTCCGTTCCGCCCGTTGTCTCCCCCCGCACCACGGATGACGCCGAAGTGGCGTCGCGACAAGCTCCGGGGCAGGAAGAGGTGGTCCTGGAGGAGCCGCAAGGCAACCTCCCAGACTCTAGGAGTGAAGGGGACAAGACCCCCCAGGGCTCCAAGTCCGGCTTTGAGCCGGACACCGTGCGGGAACTTTCAACAGTTCCAGGCCGCGGTAGGCGAACTCCTTCCAAAAGGAGCAAGCCTTCTAAGCCAGCGACCTCCGGCCAACCGGAGTCGCTGGACCATCTGCTCGAGGTGCTTGACGGCGCCTCCATCGACAAGGGGCACCGTACTATTATGAGTACGGGGATCCAAAAGGTTCAGTCTACCAAGAGCGGACTGACTGAAGCTTGCGCTAGCCTTCTGACAGGCTTCGAGGTAAGTAAAAATATGTCAAAATATTACCGCATAGACAGTAGCCCCTGATGTTCTGTTTGGCGTTCGGAAAGAAAAGACGAATAGAGGATCTATTAATTTTCGCAGGAGTCTAACAATAAAGAGTCAATATGCGTATGCAGGCTTCGCTGCTATCCACCGCCGCACTGACTGCATAGGTGGATGTCCTAAAAAAGGACCTCGGGTGGACCGAGCAAGAGCTCGGCCTTGCCAAACGGCAGCTCGAGGAAAAAGAAGGTAAGAAATACCCTAAAGAAAAAGGTGCCTATAGAGAGGCGTGATTGCAAAGAATAACAGGATCGTACTGCTTATTGTAGGGGCCACAACTGAGGTGGCGACCCTCAAGCAGGCGCTATCGGAGGCCGAAAAGAAAACGGCCGAGGAGCGCACCGAGCGAGAAAGACATGGGGCTCAGGTTGGCGAGGTGCAGCAAGAGCTGCAGGCTCTCATGAAAAAACATGAGAGCTTGGAGCTTGAGTCAAAGGCGCAAGCATCCGAGCTCGCGTCGACCCTTGAGACCACCAAGGGTGCCAAGGCCGAAGCCCAAAAGGCCCTCCAAGAGTTGGAGGAGATGAAAAATATAGCAGCGGGTAAGGCATTCTTAATGCAAAGTAGAAATATAAAAAGTAAACTACTTGTCACTTACCCGAATCCGGAGTTCTCCAGGGGCGTTCGCAGATCTTCCCCGCAGCGTATCCGACGCCGTCGCATTCTACCGAGCTGAAGAGGGCAGCTCGACCGAGAGTGTGTTCTAGTCTCAGTATTCTCAGGCCGGACACCCTGTGCCCTTGAGCGACCAGCTGAAACAGCTGGTCGAGCTCCACAAGGCGGCCGAACAAGCCATGAAGGGCTTCATAGTTCGGCTGTGGCCCAGAGAGGCCCTGCCCGAGAGCTACTTCGGGCTGGTGCGGCGGCAGGTAGAGGCCTATCCAAGGCTTGAGGTCATCAAGCGTTCCGTCTGCATCGAAGGTGCCCGGAGGGCCCTTGCTCGTGCAAAGGTGCACTAGGGTAAGCTTGACAGTGAGAAGTTGGTGAAGGACGAGCCGCCGCAGGGGAAGGAGCATCGCAAGCCCGAGAACTACTACAAGGATGTTCTTGCAGGTGCCCGCCTTATTGCGGATGAATGTACCAAAGATGTAATTTTTGAATGAACTCGCTCGTGTTTATCCTATGCGCTGAAAACTTGTTCATATGCGCTAAGCAATGCTTATTGAATTTAAAATATTATTTTCTGTGTGGCCGTTTATCAAAAATTGAGAGATGGCCAGTCGTCGGCTTCTGCCCCCATGCCGCTAGTGCTGGGGTGTTCGGGATAAACCCGAGCGCTCTTTTTCCCATGGTTGGGTCCTTTGAGGGAGGCGCTCAGCACAACGAACCAGGCAATCGGACTATAATGCTTGAACACTCTCACTTAGCCATAGAACTTTATAATTTTAAATTTCAGCGAAGCCCCTAGTTCGGAAGACCGAATTCGGGGCGCTATCCACGCCTTTGGCCGGACAAAGCTAGCTCCTCACTCGAAGCAGCATAAGTCTTTAGGGACTCGAAAAACCTCTCGAACAGCGACCGGTCTCTCGCCTTATCATGACAGTCAGTTTTAGCTTTCTCCACTGAGGTGCTTAACCCAGCTGAACCGGGGCACAATCGCAGTGGTTCTCCTAGTGCTACCTTAGCCGATATAGCGGAACGTAAGGCACCAAAACATAGGAGCCGGGCAAACCCAACTATTGACCCAAATCATGATTCGGAGCCGATGCATATAGTGCTATAAGTTCGGGGTGCTGCACTTGTGAAAGTGTATGGACTTCTCACACCAGATCAAAGGGTACTGAAGCCCCTAGCGTGTTTGCCGTACCATGGTGTACGGGTGCGATCATGTTATTTAATAAACATATATATTAAAAGAGGATAATGCAAAAAATAGACAAAAAGCTATGCATTGTTTATAAAGAGGCTATTTATCAAAGCCGAACGATACAAGTAGTGCGATAAGCAAAAAGATATTAGATTATTTAACATGTCCTGACCAGGGGCAGGCCGCGGAATTGTATTCGAAACAGATATACCGCTCGTAATAGAGACCACCTGGGAGTTCCATAATGCGGCGTAGCTTTGCTTCCCTGGATCTTGCATCGTTTGTGTGGCAGTCGAATTGCCGGACAGGTCATCCAAAGTGTGGAGTCCTGAAAGTAAAAAAAGAATCCGGCAGCCCCTAGTACGTTTTAAGCTGTATTTCGGGCATGCCGTTACTATGCCCCTTCCCCTGTGCCCATGGTATTTCAAGGGCGTAATTATGTATGCGAGGTACTAGCTTCGCTATGTCGCGATGGCTGGGGTTGGGGCCGCATTGCTACGCCTGCTCAGAACGTGCCAGGCGGTCTTGTTGTAGGTTACTCCGGGCGCGCTTGGCAGTGTCTGGCTTTTTAACGGCCGGACTAGAGAGTTGCCTAAAAAGGCTGCTTTGTACTTCCGCTGAGAGAGCCGCCGTGTGCTCCTCCGTACGGAGGGAGCGTTCGGTGTTTCCGTTGACCGTGATTACTCTTGGAGGGCCTGGCATCTTGAGCTTGAGATATACATAGTGCGGCACCGCATTGAACTTTGCGAATGCGGTTCGTCCGAGCAGGGCGTGATAGCCACTGCGAAACGGGACTATGTCGAAGATTAACTCTTCGCTTCGGAAGTTATCCGGAGATCCGAAGACCACATCAAGTGTTAAGGAGCCTGTACAGTTGACTTCTACACCTGGTATAACGCCTTTAAAGGTCGTTTTTGTGGGCTTAATCCTTGAGGGATCTATGCTCATTTTCCACACTGTATCCTGGTAAAGCAGGTTCAGGCTACTGCCGCCGTCCATGACGACTCTTGTTTTTTTTTGAATATTTACTGTGAGGCAAAGCCCCACAGCCCTTTATTGAAATTAAGAGAAAACTATACAAGCAAAATACAGACTGTACAAATAAAGAAAGGAAAGAAAAATCTAATACTAAACCTCTCTACCTATTTACAACAGAGAATTAACCCAAGCCAAGAGTTTCGGTCTGATACAATCCTTCACCCTGTGGGCAAGCAGTGAGATGTCATGGATGAATTTACACTTCCAAGCACTGAATGTAGCTCTCTCAGCCCTGAAGGTTCTGCCATTTCTTCAAATCCAAATGTTCCAGGCTACCGTCAGCATGACTTCTAAGAAGAAAGGGTGCCTAAAGCTGGACCTAGCATGCATGATACATTGCAAGACATTAGAGCCCCCAATCCAATCAATGCCTAGATAGCTCTAGACCCTTGAGCTGAAGGTGCAGTTAAAGAACAAATGTATTCTATCCTCATACACCAGCTCACTGCAAATGAGACAGAAATTATCCTCTTGGCTTGAGCGCCAGTGTCTTCTTACCAACATATCCTTGGTGTTTAGCCTGTCAAAAAATAGGAGCCACCCAAACACCTTTATCTTCATGGTGCACCTACTCTGCCACAACCACTTGCAAGGTTGTATTGTGGGTAGATGGGAGTGCATGATCGTGTAGAAGCTCTTTGCAGTGTACTCTCCTGATTTGCCAGGCCATATCCAAACATCAGGTATCGTTGGGTCTCTGTCTAACTGCATGATCCAACCTTCCAGTATATGTAATTCAGCAGCAGCCTCATGAGAAATAGGTACATAAAACATGGAGAAGAGGTCATGTGATTGAAGAAATTCCTGCACAGAGATCTTATCATTATTGGCAAATGAAAACAACCTCGGCAATCTCCAACATAGTGGCCTAGCAGAACCCCCAATGCACCAAGAACCTGTCCAGAATAAGACTGAATCTCCCATATTGATGTTAACCGAGGCAATAGCAGTATAAGCCTCATGCAGCTTTAGAACATTCCTCCACCAGAAAGATCCAACTTCAGTTGTTGCCTGTGGAACACCATGATCATAGTAGCTATTCCATATCACGGTCACCCAAGGAATGTCGACCTTGTTGTAGAACTTGTGGAGATGCTTGATAAGGAGTCCTTTGTTCTGGATATTCAGATTGATAACTCCTAGACCCCCTTTATCTTTAGGCCTACAAACAAGATCCCAGGCTGCCAGAGACTGTTTGGGAGCATCACTATTCCCCCTCCAAAGGCATTGCCTAAAGATTCTGTCAAGCTGCTTGATGATCCCTGGTGGAATCTGCAAGCTGCAGAGAAAATATATTGGCAAAGATGTGAGGACCGAGGTAAGAAGTTACAAACGAGAGCCCTGATTCAGCATGGAAGAACTTGCAGTTAGTCTCCTCTCAAGACTATCTACCAGGGGCATTAGGTCTATGATCCTTGGCCTTGTAGTTCCCAAAGGCAATCCCAAATAGGTAAAAGGGAGCTGTCCAATCTTACAGCCCAGGATTGCAGCAATTCTGGAGGCCTCTTCATCACTCATATTTAGAGGGATCATTGAGGATTTAGCAAAGTTGACCTTTAAACCTGTGGACTGTTGGAAGGTCAGCAGCATGTTCTTCAATGCAACAAGCTCCTCATCCTTAGCTGAAAGAAACAGAATTGTGTCGTCTGCATATTGGATGATGGGAAACTCTCTATCATGGGTTTGAATAGGCAAAGATAGGGTGCCATGTGCGAGTATTTGGTTGACCATTGACTACAACAAATCCGTTGCTATGACAAACAACAGCGGTGACAGAGGATCACCCTGCCTGACACCACATTTGCACTTAAATTGTTTTCCAGGAATGCCATTTAATAGCACAGACGAAGAACCTGCGGATAGCAATTGGTTTACCCAAGAAATCCATTTGGCATCAAACCCTTTATGCTGCAACATCTGGAGAATAATTTCATGTTCAACGGTGTCCAATGCCTTGGCAAAATCCAGCTTGAGGATTATAATTGGTCGTTTGGACTGCTTACATTGATGAATATATTCAAAACTCCAGGCAAGGCAGTCCTGGATAGACCGACCCTTGAGGAACCCATACCGATTTTTGTGGATACACCGAAGGATCACCTTCTGCAGCCGGTTTGTGAGAGATATTGGCCGAAAATCATCGGGCCCTTCAGGTGAAATGATCTTGGGGATGAGCATAATAAGGGAACCATTGATGTTTTCCAACGAGAGCTTCCCTTCATAAAAGGCCTGTATCATCCGCAAGAAATCCTGCTCAATTATAGGCCAACAGCGCTTGACAAACATCCCGTTAAATCCATTCGGTCTAGGTGCCCGATCCATGGGTAATTCCTTCAGAACTTTGTTTATCTCTTCGTCAGTAAACGGTAAGGAGAGCTCCTCCAGCCCCGGGATGGGTTGAATTAATTGAGACAAATCAAAGCCCATACTGATCCCCTGGGCCTGGCCCATCCTAGATTTGAACGAGGCCCAGAGAATTCCCGCCATCTGTGCGTGGTCAGTCACAGGATCAGTCATGGAGTTTGCCTTCAGGCTGGAAATTGAATTCCTTCTCATCCGCTCCGATGCCATGGCGTGAAAGAATTTCGAATTCTCCTCGCCAACCTTTATATATCGAATGGTGCACCTCTGCTTCCAGTAAACATAGTGAATTTTTAACAGCTGCTCATAGCGAATCTTCACTATTTTCCTGAAATTGAATTCTGGCCTAGTTAAAGGTCTCACTTCCTCTAGCTGATCAAAGTGTAGGATCACCTTCGAACAATCAACAGTAAGCTTTTTGATATATGATAACTTTTTGCTCCAAAGTTTTAAATCATATCTTAGCCGCTTAAATTTCTTTGTGAGAACCGCAGAAGCAGAAAGATCAGAGAAGACCGGTGCATTCTAGGACTTGGTGACACAATCCATAAACCCTGACATGTCAAACCAGAAGTTTTCAAATCGAAAAGTTCTGGCCACAGGAATGGAAGTGTCAATGGACACCACACAAGGCACATGATCCGATGCAGTTTTGGCCAGTGGATTAACCAGCGTGTTCGGATAGTGGGAAATCCAATCAGCAGTAGTGAAGAACCAATCGAGCTGCTCAAGGAGGGGTTTTTGCTGCATGTTGGACCAAGTGAAGCTACGACCTTTAAATGGCAGTTCCAAAAGACCCAAGTGACCAATTATTTCATTGAAGAGGAAGATATCATTAACATCACCCCCCGGGAGGTTTCTGTTATCTAAAGATCGGATAAAGTTAAAGTCCCCCAACAACAGCCAATTTTCATTAGGAGGGATGTCTAGGTGATAAAGCCAGCTAACAAAATCATCCCTAGGCTGACCTTCACAAGGCCCATATACAGACACTAAGGTCCATTTTTCCGAGTTCTGCATCGATTGGAAGGAAATCACAACACCAAATCGCTGGATGTCAACCAGCTGGCCCTGAAAGATGGAGGAGTTCCAAATGATGAGAATCCCACAAGATGCTCCAACGGAAGGCGAGAACGCAAATTGATCAAACCTCCTAGGACAAAAGGATCTGATCATTCGAATATCGAAGGTGAAAGTCGTCGATGATTGGGTTGAGAACCAATGCGGCAAAGCCGCCATGACGGATGCTAGTGGGGTGGTCCCTTCGATCAAAAGTGATTGGGCAGGAGGACCATGGGTTGAACTTTGGGGCGACTGGCTCCATCGCGTATACGTCCCGTAGCGCACGCTTCCGTTCCCTCTTGGGAATGTGGGTTGCGTATATCATGTTCACCGTCCGCACTTGTGGGGGAAACCCCTTCTGTCCATTGTTGTTCGGCGGCCTGGGCTCCTCCTCGTCATCGCTATGTAGCCCCTTGTCTTTGTTTTTGGCTCTTAACTTGCCTGCCTGCTTGAACACCCAACAATCCCTGGTAGTGTGATTGGCTGGCCTTTCGGGGGTGCCATGGATCTGGCACAAGCGGTCGGGTATTCGGTCCAAACTGGGCGGGCCCTGAGTATTCTTTTTAAATGGCTTTTTCCGCTGACCGGATTTATAGCCTCTGAATCCGGCGTTTACTGCCGTATCTTCATTGTTGTCGCTGCTAACGCGATGCTTTTGCTTATTTCGATGTGTCCTGCCACTTTTGTCCTTGGTATCTGAATTACCAGGGTTCTTTGATAAGTTGTTGTTGCGAGCTAGCCAGCTATCTTCGCCCGCGCAAAAGCGGGTCATGAGTGTCGTGAGGGCTGCCATAGATTTCGGCTTTTCCTGTCCCAGGTGCCGGGCAAGCCACTCGTCGTGGATGTTATGCTTGAAGGCTGCTAGGGCCTCTGTGTCCGGACAGTCGACTATCTGGTTTTTCTTTGTTAGGAACCGTGTCCAGAATTGCCTGGCCGATTCCTTTGGCTGCTGAATTATGTGGCTTAGGTCGTCGGCATCCGGTGGTCGCACATAAGTGCCCTGGAAGTTGTCGAGGAATGCGGCTTCCAGGTCCTCTCAAGAACCGATTGAGTCTGCTGGCAGGCTGTTAAGCCAATGTCGGGTCGGTCCTTTGAGTTTGAGTGGGAGGTATTTGATGGCGTGTAGATCATTGCCACGTGCCATGTGGATGTGAAGGAGATAATCCTCGATCCATACCGCCGGATCTATTGTTCCATCGTATGATTCGATGTTTACGGGTTTGAAACCCTCTGGGATTTTATGATCCATTACTACATCTGTGAAGCATAGTGGGTGTGCGGCGCCCCTGTATTGGGCTATGTCACGACGCAGCTCAGAGGAGCTATGTCTGTTGTGTTCGGCCCTGCCGGATTTGTTGTATCCGGAGTGAAGATCATCGTCACGTGTCGTAGGGCGCCTGCGCAATTCGTAGATCGATCTTGTTTGCCTTGCCTTATCCTCCAGTACATCTCGCAGGTCTGGCGCGTTTTCCCGTGCCTTAGTTGAGCGGCGTCGGGGCATGGCTTGTGTGGAGGGCCCAGAGGCCTCTCTGTCGCGGCCGCGAGGTGGCCGGTCTGCCATGTCGTGCGCTGGTGATGTAGGCGCTTCCTCCTCTGATCAGGGTAGCGGCCTGCGCTTTGGGTAGCTCTTGGAGGGGCGTTCGAGTTCATACTCTTCAGCCGCAAGGACTTCAGTCCATCTATCAGCCGGCAGATCTTGATCAGCTCTAAGTTGTTGCTGCTTTTTCTTGAGGCTATTCGCCGTGGCTAAGAGCCTGCGTTTGGAATGCTCTTGTTCGGCGGGGTCTGATGGTACGACGAATTCGTCGTCATCGAGGCTAGCCTCGTCTTCGGAGGGAGGCATATAGTTATCGTCCTCAACCTCTCGGTCTGCCGCTCTCTCATGAGGGCTGGCTTCTCCATCTTCCTGCGCCGAATCTTGCTGGGGAGGGTGTTCTTCGGCGCTATCCGGGGTACTATTATCTCCGGTGCCGGAATCACCGTTTTTGCTTTGGCAGGATTTAGAGCGGCGCCGCTGACGCCGACGCTTTGGCTGTTTCTTGGAGGTGTCATCCCCCGCTGTTCCATCGCCATATCCACCTTTTGGAGTATCCACCACATATACGTCATATGACGAGGTGTCCGTCCAGCGCCCTATAGGTGCTGGTTCCTGTTCGTCTCCTACCTCGTCGTCCATACCGTCGAAGTCTTCGGAGCCGAAGTCAAGCATGTCGGTTAAATCGTCGACAGTGGCTACCAAGTGGGTGGTGGGTGGGCTTTGAATTTCATCATCATTTGTATCCCATCCTCGCTGACCGTAGTCCGGCCAGGGCTCTCCTTATAAAGAGAGTGTAGGATTCTGGGGTTCCGGCAGACCCTTAAGGTTCGAACTCTGGGGTGAGCGCGGAGATCGTGCCCTCTACCTCCCCATCTCGCAAGGATCTAAACTACTGCAAGAACAACACAATAGACACAGGGTTTATACTGGTTCGGGCCACCATTGTGGTGTAATACCCTACTCCAGTGTGGTGGGTGGATTGCCTCTTGGGCTGATGAGGAAGAACAATACAAGGAAGAACAGCCTCGCGAGGGTCCGTTCTTGGCTAGGGGATGAACTGCTAGGGGGAGTTCGATCGCCCTTCTCTCTCTCTTTCTAGATGTTGGATTCGGTCTCTAGTTCATTCCAATCTGCCTCTATTGGTTTCTTGGTGCTCGATCCCCCCTAGCCCGGGGGTGGCTGGTCCTATTTATAGGCAAAGGCCCTGGGCCTCTTCCAAATATTGAGCCGGAAGGGCGCCAACAATTGGCCAATTTGAAGGGGAACATCTGGTACACTTATCCTGACTAAAGTTGGTCTTCGCCTGCCAAAGGCCCTGTGGTGACGCCGTCCTAGGCTCCATGGTGACCTCCTTCCCACCGTTGGACTGGTCTTGGTCTCGTTGCACCGAAATGGGTGCCTTTGCTTGATCCTCTCGCCTGCGCTTGCCCCCTTCACACCAAAGAGGAAAGGGAGACGCTGCGCGGGCTGGCGCTCGCCTGGCACCCTTGGTCGTCATGGCTTGCGTCATGGTCACCTCGTGAGGTACCCGCCTTGATCTCTCCGCCTCCTCGCGAGCCAGCCTAAGGAGGCCGTGCTTGAGAAAGCGCCATGTCGTCCGCCTCGCGAGGCTTGGCCCCTCGCGAGGGTCTTGAACCTTGTGCTGATGGAGATGGGCCACGCTGGGCCCCCATTTGAGCCACGCCGCAGGCCGCAGGCAGGCAAGTCTGGGGACCCCCGTTCCCAGAACGCCGACAGTAGCCCCCGGGCCCAAGGCGCGCATAGACTTGGCCGTGCCGAGAGGCGAAAGGGCAAGGGCGAAGCGCCGCGGGCCCTAACAGCCTGCGGCCTCGGGCGCCGCGTGGCGGTTGATTGGACTTGGGTGCTTTTGCAACTGTGCAGGATACTAAAGGCGTGGCATCTTCTCGGGTTTTATTCTTCTCCTTCTTCATCCGCTGCTCAGATCCCCTTTCTTGTGCTTCTCCTCCCTTCCTCCAAGCTTCCAGATCTGCTCCACAAGCTCGACCCAGGTAGCCATGGCGCCTCGCCGGGCCCCGGCCGAAGCTTGGTTCTCGCCTGCTTTGGATTTGCCCAACGTGTCAAAAGCGAGCCTTGCCCTACTGCACCGGATGGCTGTGGCGCAGGGCATCGACGGGGCGCAGATGTTCAAGGTCGGCTCTGATGCTCCTGAAGGCCAAGGGAGCACCTTCTATCCTTTCTTCGTGAGCTCTATTACAGCGGGCCTGGTGCCTCCTTTCTCTGAGTTCTTCCTCGCCGTTCTCCGCCATTACAACTTGCAAGCTTTGCATCTCCACCCCAACTCCGTCCTTCTCCTGGCGATCTTCGCCTACTACTACGAGGCGCATGTGGGGGTGCAGCCTTCAGTGGCCTTGCTGCGCCACTACTTCTACCTCCGGACCTCCAAGGGTTCTCCTTCTGCGTGCGCGGGCTTCGTCGCGTGCAGCAGCTCCATGGCCATCTCGAATCCAGGGAAGAGGATCGAGGGCTTCCGGAGCAAGTGGGTATTGGTTGACGCCGGGTGCGTCGACCCTCGGTTGGCCCTTCCCACGGAGCCGGCCGTGAGCTCGGAAGACTGGTGCCGGGCGGAGCTCACGGATCCCCGCGCGAAGTCGATGCTGGTGAAGATGGACGCCGATCTGAAGCCAGCCAACATGGCGACGGCGAAGCTGACCGGGGCGTCGTTGCTGAGGGAATTCCTGGAGCACCAGCTGGCTCCGCTTCGGCAGTACTCTCCCCCTATGTGGAGGCCTCACCCGAGCCCCGCAGCCGTGGGTGAAGAGGACGTGACCGCGGTTCTCCAGTCCCTGGTCGGGGGCGAGGCAGCAAGGCTGGAGGGCGCGCCTTTGCCCCTGTTCTTGCGTGACGATTGGGAGCAAGTGGTGGAGTCCATGCCCGTCTTCAACGGGGACGGGCTTATGCCCGTGGTGGCTCCCGAGGATCTGGTGAATGTTTCTTCCAGCGACTACAACGGAGATGGGGGCGAGGAGGAGCAGGAGGCAGGTCCCGACTCCGAGGCGACTGACGGAGAGTCTAGGGCTCCCCCGCTCCAGTGCAAGCCCCGCGCTCTTCGCCTTTCGCTGAGCGATGATGATGATGGTGACTACGTGCTGGGCAGCGGGAGCTCGCCCCCGGTCCCGAAGAAGGGCAGGACCGGGTTGATTCCCCGTGGGTCCGCCCTGACTCCGGGGCGAACCGCTGACGCGCCTTCTGCTCCCAAGGTCGACCCCTCCAGCCGACTCTCCGGCTTCAAGTTTGGTAGGAGACCGCTGGAGCTTTCTGGCGATGACCTGTAAGTGCTTGATCCTTGATTCCCGGTTTCTTGTTCCGCTGACGAGGCTTGATGATTACTTCTCCTGAGCAGGCTGGCGCCCGCGGCGAAGAAGCTGAAGGGAGCTCCTGAGGCCCCAGCTGCGACGACACCTCCACCTGCAGGGGAGGGCGACCGCGACGCGCGGGCTTATCCTGCCCACTCGTCCTTGCGGGGCTTGGCCGAGCTGGCCGGGGCGTCATCCCCCATGGCTCGATCGACCCCAGAGGTGCCCTTGCCTGGTGCTGCTGCTACGGCTGGGGAGGCGCAGCAGACTCTGTCTCGGGATACTGCAGCCTCGCCGCCGCTACCTTCTCCTCCCGTTCCGCCGGCTGCTGGTTCCGCGACTCCTCCTGCTGCCTTGAAGCACACTGATGCTTCTCCGCATTCTTCTTCCATCCTGGAGTGAGCTGTTGCTGGACTGGACCGGCTGCGGCAGGATCTTCTAGGCGCCGACCCTCGCCTGGTGGCCGGGCGCCTGGAGCTGGCCTCGGGGTGGATTCGCTCTGACGCCTCGATCCGGGCAGCGTTGGTTCAGGCCTCGACGGCTTGTGACGAGGAGAGGGAGGCTACCCTCGAGGCGAAGGCTGCCCTGGGAGAGGCAGTTGGCATCTGCGGCCGCTGCAAGGAGCTGGAGGACGAGTTGCAAGGCCTGCGTGGCCAGCTTGCACAGGAGGCCCGCCTTCGCCAAGAGCAGGAGAAGGGGGTGAAGGCTCGCGAGGCGGCGCTCGAGGACCGTGAGGCGAAGCTCAAGAAGCATCGCAGCCACCTAGGTGCGTTGAAGAAGGAGCTGGAGACGACGAAGGCCGAGATGGACGCCAAGGCCCGGGTCCTTGCCGAGGATCGCGTGGCCTTTGCGGACATGGAGAAAGATGCTCGTGCTTCACTGAAGACGCTGTACGAGAGTGGCCTGGATAGCCCGTTGGCTGGTGACAGGGACGGCCCTGCCAAACTGCTTCCCTTCTTGGTGAAGGCTCTTGGAGATGTCGCCCTCGGACTCGACACCGCGGTTGAAGCCGAGGCGCGTGTTCTGTCTTCCACCGTGCTGACGCGGGTCTTCGCCCATGTCTACCTTCGCGACCCCAGCGCCGACCTCGACAGCCTGCTGGAGCCGGTGAGCGGCGAGGGCCCCGCTGCCGCTGTCGAGGCCGTGAAGGGGCGCGCAGAGGCGTTGCTAGGGAAGTTCCGGGCCTACGGCACCAAGCCGAAGCGAGGCGCTGCCGACCCCACTGCCCCACAAGGCGAAGCCACTCCGCGCGACTCCGCTGCCGACAAGTGACTCCGCTATCGCTCCTGTTCCTCTTTCGATTACTGCACATGCACGACGCCTCGAGGAGGCATTTAAATTTGCGTTTGGTACCAAGGCGACATTATGGGTTGTAGTATTCACTTTTAAGTTCCTTGAATTTTATGTTCCTCTTCCCTACTTGCTTATGCTCTACGCCGGCAAAGCCCGGCCACGCGCATGCCTCACCAAGCATCAGCCCCGACCGGAAACCAGGACGGGACCAAAGGAATGAGGGGCCACGTGACAAGTTAGGCTCCTGAGTCGCGATGCTCAGGAGTCCCCCTTGGCGCACGAACAGCAAGTAGGGAAGTGCGATGTAGGTGCGTTTCCGTTCTACGTCTGCAGAGCCTGACCCCGCACGTACCTCACCCAGCATAGCCTTTTGGAACTAAGGAGTGAGGGGCTACGGAGCCAGTTAGGCTCCTGAGTCGCGATGCTCAGGAGTCCCCCTTGACGCGCGAACAGCATGAGATGGAATGTAAACGGGGATACCGTTCTACATCTGCAGAGCCCGACCCCATGCGTACCTCACCCAGCATAGCCTTTCGGAACTAAGGAGTGAGGGGCTACGGAGCCAGTTAGGCTCCTGAGTCGCGATGCTCAGGAGTCCCCCTTGACGCGCAAACGGCCTTCGTACCTTGGCTCCGCTCGGGGAGAGACGCGCGACGAACCAGGCCCGAGGGGCCTGGCTGGGGCGTACGGCTGGGTGTGACCCAGTCGTAGCCCCCATGCCCAGCCCCCTCGCGCGGCGCTCCCGGGGGGAGGCGTTGCGATGAGGCTGGCCACTGAGCTCGGGGCTCCCTAAGGTTAACGTGGCCAGGAGGCCACCCTCAGTGGTTTATCACCAGCGCGGAGCATAGTGCTTCCGTATGTGTACGGGCATAGCCGCTCCTCGGCAGTGTCGTTAGCCAGCGCGGAGCATGGTGCTTCCACTGGTACGTGGGAGGGGGCTCCCCTCCGGGAGGAGCCCCCGGGGCATGTACAACCCCGCCCTGACACGTGGCTGGCACGGTAGAGCTAGGTGAGGTGTATCTGGGCACCCGTGAGCCAGCGCGGGACTAACGAGGCCCTACCTCTAGGCGGGTTGCGCCTGGTACTGGGCCGTGTCTTGAGATGTGTTCCTGCAAAATCTGGTTAGATGCGGGCACTCTACGTCCTCGGGTCCCGGCCCTCGATCTTGTCTCAGCCGTCGCTGGTATGCCAGGTCGTGATGCCGTGGACAAGGCCAGAGGGCGAGGGCTGGAGAGCCAGTAAGAGCCCTGAGTCGTGATGCTCAGGCCCCCCCTTTAACGTGCAAGTGGTCGACATGAAGAAGAAAAGGCGCCGCAGACGGCATCGAGTAATGATGCATAGTTGGAAATAAACGCGGAAGGGATACATGCCGCTGGGCCTAGCCCGAGTGGCCTGGGGATGATGCAGCCCGAGGGGCGCCCCCAGCAAAGCAAGCTAGCGACTGAAAAGATAAATGGGATACATGCCACAGGGACGGACCCACGCGGCATGGGTATGACGCAACCCTGGGAGGGCGCTCCCAGCTGGGAATGAAACTTGAAAGATGTCACCTGAAGATGTCGTCGGGGCAGTGGCGTTGGTGCAGCAGACTCGGTGGGCTGCAGAAGCCGATCCTCACGAGCCCCCAGGCCTAGGGGCCTCGGGAGGCTCCGGAGGCACTGGTGGCTCCTCGTGAGCAGCCTCCATCTCCGCCAGGGCTGTGGAACGCCTGTCTTCTTGCGCCCCCAAGATGCTCCTCATGATGCGCTGGTACGCCGCAGCCACGCTCGACAGGCCATAAGGCATGCGAACATAGCTGTGGGGTGGTCCTCCGCAGCTCCCCACTTGTGAGGGCCAGAGGTGCTCCGTCGTGGCGATATGATTGAGCCCTGGTACATCGACGCAGACGCGCAGCCCACCATCCTCGCCTGGATGGGGAGCCACAACTGGCGGGCGACGGCAACATCTCATGATCCTTGACTCCTGTAGTTCTTGAATGGCCTTGCTAACAAACTCCTGCTGGTCTGACCTTCTTTCCCTGGCTTCATTTTGAGGGAAGCGTGCTTCGAAACACGCTTCCACATGGTGCCCCAGCGCCTCCCTCGTGACCTTGGCGAGGTCGGTGGCCCTCCAGGTGAGAGCCCCCGAGCCCTGCCTGAGGAGGGCGTCAGGCGCGCTTTCCTATGCGATTGAAGGAGGGTCCCCCTGGGCAGACGCGGGCCTTGAAGGGCCTGCCTCCTGAGGGGTTGAGCCTGACGTCATCTTCTTCTTCTTGGGGGTGGTCTCAGGAAGCCTCCTGCTTCCGCGATCTGGGTCTTCTAGTGACGCGGCCTGAAAGGCTCGCTCCAGGGCACACACCACGTCCTTCTCTTGACATGGCACCGTGATGACGCCGTCGCTTCCTAGCATCTTGAGGACGTTGTAGCCGTGGTGAGTCACGGCCATGAACTTGGCCATCGCCGGGTACCCGAGGATGGCGTTGTACGGCAGGCGGATGTGGGCGACGTCAAAGTCGATGAGCTCGGTGCGGTAGTTGTCGTGGGTGCCGAAGGTGACTAGGAGGCAGACCTGCCCGATCGGGACTGTGGAACTGTCGGTGACTCCGGAGAAGGGCTTGGTTGGCTGGAGCTGGTCATAGGGCACTTGGAGGCAGTTGAATGTTTCCACGGACAAGACATTGAGCCCTGCCCCTCCGTCGATGAGGGTCCTGGTGACCAGAACATTGCTGATGACTGGGGAACAAAGCATTGGGAGGACTCCGGCTATGGCCGCGCACTTGAGCTAGTCTGCTGAGCTGAACGTGATGGTGCAGGCCGACCACCTAAGGGGACGCGTTGCTTCGAGCTTGGGGAGAACTGCATTCACTTCGCGAGCAAACTGCTTGAAGATACGTTGAGAGGCTGGGGCTTGAGCTCCGCCCAGGATGCAGGCGATGGCGTGAGGCTCCTGGAAGCCCCCAGACCCCTCGTCTTGGTGGCGGTCTTCATGCCTTCTTGGCTGAGGCGGCAACGGCGGCAGGCCTGGGTTGCCATGAGGGCGATCCTCACGAGGCTGGTCCCTCCAGTCCCCCTCGCGGGGCGGGTCACGCCAGCGGTCCTCGCGAGGTTGGTCACGCCAGCGGTCCTCGCGAGGTTGGTCACGCCAGCCTGGACGTGGGCCATGATCTTCCCAGCGTCCCGGATTCCTTCCTCCTCCTCGGCCGTAGCCCCGGTTAGCACGGTCAGGGCGTCGGCCGGCTCTTCCTTCTCGCACGACGCGGAGTTCTTGGCATTCATTGGTGTTGTGGGTGTGGAGGTCGTGGTACACACAGTACCGGCTGCCCCTGGAGGATTCGGGCAGATCCTTGCCCCGCTTGGTGTCCGGCTCTGCCGCGAGCACGGCAGCCCCCTTACGCTTCACGTCCTTGGCCTTGGGCTTCTTCTCTTCTGGGTCTGCGGCAGGCAGCTCGAGGAGGGAGAGGCGTCCCTCCTCATCTCTGGCGCACTTGGTCGCCAGGTTGAACAGCTCCAGGGAGGTGCAGAGGTCTTCGTGCATCGCCAACTCCTCCTTCATCTTGACGTCGCGCACACCGTCGGAGAAGGCCGAAATGATGGCCTCTTCGGACACCCTGGGGATCTTGAGGCGCGCACTGTTAAAGCGCTGGATGTACTTTTGCAGGGTCTCTCCAGGTTGCTGCTTGATGCGGTGCATGTCGCTCACGGCGGGAGGCCGGTTGCGGGTACCTTGGAAGTTGGCGATGAAGCGAGTGCGCATCTGGTCCCAGGAGGAGATCGTGCCTGGGGCCAGGTTCAGGAGCCAAGTGCGAGCACCTTCCTTCAGCGCCATGGGGAACCAGTTCGCCATGACCTTTTCGTCCCCGCTGGCAGCTTCGATTCCCAGCTCGTAGAGCTGGAGGAACTCCGTGGGATGAGTTGTGCCGTCGTAGCGTGGAGGCAGGTCCGGCTTGAACTTGCCGGGCCACGCGACGCTACGCAGCTCGGGGGTGTAGGTGCGGCAGCCTGCGGTGGCCGCGGGAGGTTTTGGTTGAGGGAGAACTTGGCCTTGTGGGTCCCCTTGCGCCGCAGCTGGGAGCAGCGCGGGGTCTCGGCGAGCCAATGCTGGGAGTGCCCGGGCGCCCTCTTGCGGTCGCGGGACTTCTTGGCAGCTCCGTTCCTGCTGGGCCGGCGCATGACGGAGCGGGTTCCGCCCAGGAGCTGCGCGCCTTGGGGCCATGGCATCTTCTTGGAAAGGAGGCGGCTGGAATGCTCCCGGGGCTTCATTGCCCATGCGGGGCGGAGTGCAGCGCAGCGGTGCGGAAGGCGCGGGAGAGCCCCCTGTGGCGCGGACGAGCTCGGCGACGCGGTCGAGCCACTCCTCGTAGACGTCGTTGACGGGGCGGTAGCGCAGGAGCTCGTTCGCCACGAGGAACACAGCCTGAGCCTTCAAGGGCGCGCGAAGCGCGTGCGACGAAGAACCGGCCGGGGTGAGCGATGGAGTGGCGGTGCGGCCATCCCGCCGCACGGACGGGTGCTGAGAGGATGCTTGCTGCTCGTTCCCCGCCAGGCCGGTGGCGGCGTTGACGGCGGGCGACGGGGAACGACGAGGACGCCCACCGACGGGGGCCGTCTGGACGGCGCGGGAAGCGATGGCGGCCTGGCGTTCGGCGCGGGCCCGACGAGCGTCAGACATGGATGCGACGGTCGGAGGAGAGCGGAGCGGTGGAAGACGGACTCCGGCGCACCCCTACCTGGCGCACCAAATGTCGGATTCTGGGGTTCCGGCAGAACCTTAAGGTTCGAACTCTGGGGTGCGCGCGGAGATCGTGCCCTCTACCTCCCCGTCTCGCAAGGATCTAAACTACTGCAAGAACAACACAAGAGACACAGGGTTTATACTGGTTCGGGCCACCATTGTGGTGTAATACCCTACTCCAGTGTGGTGGGTGGATTGCCTCTTGGGCTGATGAGGAAGAACAATACAAGGAAGAACAGCCTCGCGAGGGTCTGTTCTTGGCTAGGGGATGAACTGCTAGGGGGAGTTCGATCACCCTTCTCTCTCTCTTTCTAGATGCTGGATTCAGTCTCTAGTTCATTCCAATCTGCCTCTACTGGTTTATTGGTGCTCGATCCCCCCTACCCCGGGGGTGGTTGGTCCTATTTATAGGCAAAGGCCCTGGGCCTCTTCCCAAATATTGAGCGGGAAGGGTGCCAACAATTGGCCAATTTGAAGGGGAACATCTGGTACACTTATCCTGACTAAAGTTGGTCTTCGCCTGCCAAAGGCCCTGTGGTGACGCCGTCCTGGGCTCCATGGTGACCTCCTTCCCACCGTTGGACTGGTCTTGGTCTCGTTGCACCGAAATGGGTGCCTTTGCTTGATCCTCTCGCCTGCGCTTTCCCCCTTTGCACCAAAGAGGAAAGGGAGACGCTGCGCGGGCTGGCGCTCGCCTGGCACCCTTGGTCGTCATGGCTTGCGTCATGGGCACCTCGTGAGGTACCCGCCTTGATCTCTCCGCCTCCTCGCGAGCCAGCCTAAGGAGGCCGTGCTTGAGAAAGCGCCATGTCGTCCGCCTCGCGAGGCTTGGCCCCTCGCGAGGGTCTTGAACCTTGTGCTGATGGAGATGGGCCACGCTGGGCCCCCATTTGAGCCACGCCGCAGGCCGCAGGCAGGCAAGTCTGGGGACCCCCGTTCCCAGAACGCCGACAGTAGCCCCCGGGCCCAAGGCGCGCACAGACTTGGCCGTGCCGAGAGGCGAAAGGGCAAGGGCGAAGCGCCGCGGGCCCTAACAGCCTGCGGCCTCGGGCGCCGCGTGGCGGTTGATTGGACTTGGGTGCTTTTGCAACTGTGCAGGATACTAAAGGCGTGGCATCTTCTCGGGTTTTATTCTTCTCCTTCTTCATCCGCTGCTCAGATCCCCTTTCTTGCGCTTCTCCTCCCTTCCTCCAAGCTTCCAGATCTGCTCCACAAGCTCGACCCAGGTAGCCATGGCGCCTCGCCGGGCCCCGGCCGAAGCTTGGTTCTCGCCTGCTTTGGATTCGCCCAACGTGTCAAAAGCGAGCCTTGCCCTACTGCACCGGATGGCTGTGGCGCAGGGCATCGACGGGGCGCAGATGTTCAAGGTCGGCTCTGATGCTCCTGAAGGCCAAGGGAGCACCTTCTATCCTTTCTTCGTGAGCTCTATTACAGCGGGCCTGGTGCCTCCTTTCTCTGAGTTCTTCCTCGCCGTTCTCCGCCATTACAACTTGCAAGCTTTGCATCTCCACCCCAACTCCGTCCTTCTCCTGGCGATCTTCGCCTACTACTACGAGGCGCATGTGGGGGTGCAGCCTTCAGTGGCCTTGCTGCGCCACTACTTCTACCTCCGGACCTCCAAGGGTTCTCCTTCTGCGTGCGCGGGCTTCGTCGCGTGCGGCAGCTCCATGGCCATCTCGAATCCAGGGAAGAGGATCGAGGGCTTCCGGAGCAAGTGGGTATTGGTTGACGCCGGGTGCGTCGACCCTTGGTTGGCCCTTCCCACGGAGCCGGCCGTGAGCTCGGAAGACTGGTGCCGGGCGGAGCTCACGGATCCCCGCGCGAAGTCGATGCTGGCGAAGATGGACGCCGATCTGAAGCCAGCCAACATGGCGACGGCGAAGCTGACCGGGGCGTCGTTGCTGAGGGAATTCCTGGAGCACCAGCTGGCTCCGCTTCGGCAGTACTCTCCCCCTATGTGGAGGCCTCACCCGAGCCCCGCAGCCGTGGGCGAAGAGGACGTGACCGCGGTTCTCCAGTCCCTGGTCGGGGGCAAGGCAGCAAGGCTGGAGGGCGCGCCTTTGCCCCTGTTCTTGCGTGACGATTGGGAGCAAGTGCTGGAGTCCATGCCCGTCTTCAACGGGGACGGGCTTGTGCCCGTGGTGGGTCCCGAGGATCTGGTGAATGTGTCTTCCAGCGACTACAACGGAGATGGGGGCGAGGAGGAGCAGGAGGCAGGTCCCGACTCCGAGGCGACTGACGGAGAGTCTAGGGCTCCCCCGCTCCAGCGCAAGCCCCGCGCTCTTCGCCTTTCGCTGAGCGATGATGATGATGGTGACTACGTGCTGGGCAGCGGGAGCTCGCCCCCGGTCCCGAAGAAGGGCAGGACCGGGTTGATTCCCCGTGGGTCCGCCCTGACTCCGGGGCGAACCGCTGACGCGCCTTCTGCTCCCAAGGTCGACCCCTCCAGCCGACTCTCCGGCTTCAAGTTTGGTAGGAGACCGCTGGAGCTTTCTGGCGACGACCTGTAAGTGCTTGATCCTTGATTCCCGGTTTCTTGTTCCGCTGACGAGGCTTGATGATTACTTCTCCTGAGCAGGCTGGCGACCGCGGCGAAGAAGCTGAAGGGAGCTCCTGAGGCCCCAGCTGCGACAACACCTCCACCTGCAGGGGAGGGCGACCGCGACGCGCGGGCTTATCCTGCCCACTCGTCCTTGCGGGGCTTGGCCGAGCTGGCCGGGGCGTCATCCCCCATGGCTCGATCGACCCCAGAGGTGCCCTTGCCTGGTGCTGCTGCTACGGCTGGGGAGGCGCAGCAGACTCTGTCTCGGGATACTGCAGCCTCGCCGCCGCTACCTTCTCCTCTCGTTCCGCCGGCTGCTGGTTCCGCGACTCCTCCTGCTGCCTTGAAGCGCACTGATGCTTCTCCGCATTCTTCTTCCATCCTGGAGTGAGCTGTTGCTGGACTGGACCGGCTGCGGTAGGATCTTCTAGGCGCCGACCCTCGCCTGGTGGCCGGGCGCCTGGAGCTGGCCTCGGGGTGGATTCGCTCTGACGCCTCGATCCGGGCAGCGCTGGTTCAGGCCTTGACGGCCTGTGACGAGGAGAGGGAGGCTACCCTCGAGGCGAAGGCTGCCCTGGGAGAGGCAGTTGGCATCTGCGGCCGCTGCAAGGAGCTGGAGGACGAGTTGCAAGGCCTGCGTGGCCAGCTTGCAGAGGAGGCCCGCCTTCGCCAAGAGCAGGAGAAGGGGGTGAAGGCTCGCGAGGCGGCGCTCGAGGACCGTGAGGCGAAGCTCAAGAAGCGTCGCAGCCACCTAGTGCGTTGAAGAAGGAGCTGGAGACGACGAAGGCCGAGATGGACGCCAAGGCCCGGGTCCTTGCCGAGGATCGCGTGGCCTTTGCGGACATGGAGAAAGATGCTCGTGCTTCACTGAAGACGTTGTACGAGAGTGGCCTGGATAGCCCGTTGGCTGGTGACAGGGATGGCCCCGCCAAACTGCTTCCCTTCTTGGTGAAGGCTCTTGGAGATGTCGCCCTCGGACTCGACACCGCGGTTGAAGCCGAGGCGCGTGTCCTGTCTTCCGCCACGCTGACGCGGGTCTTCGCCCATGTCTACCTTCGCGACCCCAGCGCCGACCTCGACAGCCTGCTGGAGCCGGTGAGCGGCGAGGGCCCCGCTGCCGCTGTCGAGGCCGTGAAGGGGCGCGCAGAGGCGTTGCTAGGGAAGTTCCGGGCCTACGGCACCAAGCCGAAGCGAGGCGCTGCCGACCCCACTGCCACACAAGGCGAAGCCACTCCGCGCGACTCCGCTGCCAACAAGTGACTCCGCTATCGCTCCTGTTCCTCTTTCGATTACTGCACATGCACGACGCCTCGAGGAGGCATTTAAATTTGCGTTTGGTACCAAGGCGACATTATGGGTTGTAGTATTCACTTTTAAGTTCCTTGAATTTTATGTTCCTCTTCCCTACTTGCTTATGCTCTACGCCGGCAAAGCCCGGCCACGCGCATGCCTCACCAAGCATCAGCCCCGACCGGAAACCAGGACGGGACCAAAGGAATGAGGGGCCACGTGACAAGTTAGGCTCCTGAGTCGCGATGCTCAGGAGTCCCCCTTGGCGCACGAACAGCAAGTAGGGAAGCGCGATGTAGGTGCGTTTCCGTTCTACGTCTGCAGAGCCCGACCCCGCACGTACCTCACCCAGCATAGCCTTTTGGAACTAAGGAGTGAGGGGCTACGGAGCCAGTTAGGCTCCTGAGTCGCGATGCTCAGGAGTCCCCCTTGACGCGCAAACTGCATGAGATGGAATGTAAACGGGGATACCGTTCTACATCTGCAGAGCCCGACCCCATGCGTACCTCACCCAGCATAGCCTTTCGGAACTAAGGAGTGAGGGGCTACGGAGCCAGTTAGGCTCCTGAGTCGCGATGCTCAGGAGTCCCCCTTGACGCGCAAACGGCCTTCGTACCTTGGCTCCGCTCGGGGAGAGACGCACGACGAACCAGGCCCGAGGGGCCTGGCTGGGGCGTACGGCTGGGTGTGACCCAGTCGTAGCCCCCATGCCCAGCCCCCTCGCGCGGCGCTCCCGGGGGGAGGCGTTGCGATGAGGCTGGCCACTGAGCTCGGGGCTCCCTAAGGTTAACGTGGCCAGGAGGCCACCCTCAGTGGTTTATCACCAGCGCGGAGCATAGTGCTTCCGTATGTGTACGGGCATAGCCGCTCCTCGGTAGTGTCGTCAGCCAGCGCGGAGCATGGTGCTTCCACTGGTACGTGGGAGGGGGCTCCCCTCCGGGAGGAGCCCCCGGGGCGTGTACAGCCCCGCCCTGACACGTGGCTGGCACGGTAGAGCTAGGTGAGGTGTATCTGGGCACCCGTGAGCCAGCGCGGGACTCACGAGGCCCTACCTCTAGGCGGGTTGCGCCTGGCACTGGCCCGTGTCTTGAGATGTGTTCCTGCAAAATCTGGTTAGATGCGGGCACTCTACGTCCTTGGGTCCCGGCCCTCGAGCTTGTCTCAGCCGTCGCTGGTATGCCAGGTCGCGATGCCGTGGACAAGGCCAGAGGGCGAGGGCTGGAGAGCCAGTAAGAGCCCTGAGTCGTGATGCTCAGGCCCCCCCTTTAACGTGCAAGTGGTCGACATGAAGAAGAAAAGGCGCCGCAGACGGCATCGAGTAATGATGCATAGTTGGAAATAAACGCGGAAGGGATACATGCCGCTGGTCCTAGCCCGAGTGGCCTGGGGATGATGCAGCCCGAGGGGCGCCCCCAGCAAAGCAAGCTAGCGACTGAAAAGATAAATGGGATACATGCCACAGGGACGGACCCACGCGGCATGGGTATGACGCAACCCTGGGAGGGCGCTCCCAGCTGGGAATGAAACTTGAAAGATGTCACCTGAAGATGTCGTCGGGGCAGTGGCGTTGGTGCAGCAGACTCGGTGGGCTGCAGAAGCCGATCCTCACGAGCCCCCAGGCCTAGGGGCCTCGGGAGGCTCCGGAGGCACTGGTGGCTCCTCGTGAGCAGCCTCCATCTCCGCCAGGGCTGTGGAACGCCTGTCTTCTTGCGCCCCCAAGATGCTCCTCATGATGCGCTGGTACGCCGCAGCCACGCTCGGCAGGCCATAAGGCATGCGAACATAGCTGTGGAGTGGTCCTCCGCAGCGCCCCACTTGTGAGGGCCAGAGGTGCTCCGTCGTGGCGATATGATTGAGCCCTGGTACATCGACGCAGACGCGCAGCCCACCATCCTCGCCTGGATGGGGAGCCACAGATGGCGGGCGACGGCAACATCTCATGATCCTTGACTCCTGTAGTTCTTGAATGGCCTTGCTAACAAACTCCTGCTGGTCTGACCTTCTTTCCTGGCTTCATTTCGAGGGAAGCGTGCTTTGAAACACGCTTCCACATGGTGCCCCAGCGCCTCCCTCGTGACCTTGGCGAGGTCGGTGGCCCTCCAGGTGAGAGCCCCCGAGCCCTGCCTGAGGAGGGCGTCAGGCGCGCTTTCCTATGCGATTGAAGGAGGGTCCCCCTGGGCAGACGCGGGCCTTGAAGGGCCTGCCTCCTGAGGGGTTGAGCCTGACGTCATCTTCTTCTTCTTGGGGGTGGTCTCAGGAAGCCTCCTGCTTCCGCGATCTGGGTCTTCTAGTGACGCGGCCTGAAAGGCTCGCTCCAGGGCACACACCACGTCCTTCTCTTGACATGGCACCGTGATGACGCCGTCGCTTCCTAGCATCTTGAGGACGTTGTAGCCGTGGTGAGTCACGGCCATGAACTTGGCCATCGCCGGGTACCCGAGGATGGCGTTGTACGGCAGGCGGATGTGGGCGACGTCAAAGTCGATGAGCTCGGTGCGGTAGTTGTCGTGGGTGCTGAAGGTGACTAGGAGGCAGACCTGCCCGATCGGGACTGTGGAACTGTCGGTGACTCCGGAGAAGGGCTTGGTTGGCTGGAGCTGGTCATAGGGCACTTGGAGGCAGTTGAATGTTTCCACGGACAAGACATTGAGCCCTGCCCCTCCGTCGATGAGGGTCCTGGTGACCAGAACATTGCTGATGACTGGGGAACAAACCATTGGGAGGACTCCGGCTATGGCCGCGCACTTGAGCTAGTCTGCTGAGTTGAACATGATGGTGCAGGCCGACCACCTAAGGGGACGCGTTGCTTCGAGCTTGGGGAGAACTGCATTCACTTCGCGAGCAAACTGCTTGAAGATACGTTGAGAGGCTGGGGCTTGAGCTCCGCCCAGGATGCAGGCGATGGCGCGAGGCTCCTGGAAGCCCCCAGCCCCCTCGTCTTGGTGGCGGTCTTCATGCCTTCTTGGCTGAGGCGGCAACGGCGGCAGGCCTGGGTTGCCATGAGGGCGATCCTCACGAGGCTGGTCCCTCCAGTCCCCCTCGTGGGGCGGTTCACGCCAGCGGTCCTCGCGAGGTTGGTCACGCCAGCGGTCCTCGCGAGGTTGGTCACGCCAGCCTGGACGTGGGCCATGATCTTCCCAGCGTCCCGGATTCCTTCCTCCTCCTCGGCCGTAGCCCCGGTTAGCACGGTCAGGGCGTCGGCCGGCTCTTCCTTCTCGCACGACGCGGAGTTCTTGGCATTCATTGGTGTTGTGGGTGTGGAGGTCGTGGTACACACAGTACCGGCTGCCCCTGGAGGATTCGGGCAGATCCTTGCCCCGCTTGGTGTCCGGCTCTGCCGCGAGCACGGCAGCCCCCTTACGCTTCACGTCCTTGGCCTTGGGCTTCTTCTCTTCTGGGTCTGCGGCAGGCAGCTCGAGGAGGGAGAGGCGTCCCTCCTCATCTCTGGCGCACTTGGTCGCCAGGTTGAACAGCTCCAGGGAGGTGCAGAGGTCTTCGTGCATTGCCAACTCCTCCTTCATCTTGACGTCGCGCACACCGTCGGAGAAGGCCGAAATGATGGCCTCTTCGGACACCCTGGGGATCTTGAGGCGCGCACTGTTAAAGCGCTGGATGTACTTTTGCAGGGTCTCTCCAGGTTGCTGCTTGATGCGGTGCATGTCGCTCACGGCGGGAGGCCGGTTGCGGGTACCTTGGAAGTTGGCGATGAAGCGAGTGCGCATCTGGTCCCAGGAGGAGATCATGCCTGGGGCCAGGTTCAGGAGCCAAGTGCGAGCACCTTCCTTCAGCGCCATGGGGAACCAGTTCGCCATGACCTTTTCGTCCCCGCTGGCAGCTTCGATTCCCAGCTCGTAGAGCTGGAGGAACTCCGTGGGATGAGTTGTGCCGTCGTAGCGTGGAGGCAGGTCCGGCTTGAACTTGCCGGGCCACGCGACGCTACGCAGCTCGGGGGTGTAGGTGCGGCAGCCCGCGGTGGCCGCGGGAGGTTTTGGTTGAGGGAGAACTTGGCCTTGTGGGTCCCCTTGCGCCGCAGCTGGGAGCAGCGCGGGGTCTCGGCGAGCCAATGCTGGGAGTGCCCGGGCGCCCTCTTGCGGTCGCGGGACTTCTTGGCAGCTCCGTTCCTGCTGGGCCGGCGCATGATGGAGCGGGTTCCGCCCAGGAGCTGCGCGCCTTGGGGCCATGGCATCTTCTTGGAAAGGAGGCGGCTGGAATGCTCCCGGGGCTTCATTGCCCATGCGGGGCGGAGTGCAGCGCAGCGGTGCGGAAGGCGCGGGAGAGCCCCCTGTGGCGCGGACGAGCTCGTCGACGCGGTCGAGCCACTCCTCGTAGACGTCGTTGACGGGGCGGTAGCGCAGGAGCTCGTTCGCCACGAGGAACACAGCCTGAGCCTTCAAGGGCGCGCGAAGCGCGTGCGACGAAGAACCGGCCGGGGTGAGCGATGGAGTGGCGGTGCGGCCATCCCGCCGCACGGACGGGTGCTGAGAGGATGCTTGCTGCTCGTTCCCCGCCGGGCCGGTGGCGGCGTTGACGGCGGGCGACGGGGAACGACGAGGACGCCCACCGACGGGGGCCGTCTGGACGGCGCGGGAAGCGATGGCGGCCTGGCGTTCGGCGCGGGCCCGACGAGCGTCAGACATGGATGCGACGGTCGGAGGAGAGCGGAGCGGTGGAAGACGGACTCCGGCGCACCCCTACCTGGCGCACCAAATGTCGGATTCTGGGGTTCCGGCAGACCCTTAAGGTTCGAACTCTGGGGTGCGCGCGGAGATCGTGCCCTCTACCTCCCCGTCTCGCAAGGATCTAAACTACTGCAAGAACAACACAAGAGACACAGGGTTTATACTGGTTCGGGCCACCATTGTGGTGTAATACCCTACTCCAGTGTGGTGGGTGGATTGCCTCTTGGGCTGATGAGGAAGAACAATACAAGGAAGAACAGCCTCGCGAGGGTCTGTTCTTGGCTAGGGGATGAACTGCTAGGGGGAGTTCGATCGCCCTTCTCTCTCTCTTTCTAGATGCTGGATTCGGTCTCTAGTTCATTCCAATCTGCCTCTACTGGTTTATTGGTGCTCGATCCCCCCTACCCCGGGGGTGGCTGGTCCTATTTATAGGCAAAGGCCCTGGGCCTCTTCCCAAATATTGAGCGGGAAGGGCGCCAACAATTGGCCAATTTGAAGGGGAACATCTGGTACACTTATCCTGACTAAATTTGGTCTTCGCCTGCCAAAGGCCCTGTGGTGACGCCGTCCTGGGCTCCATGGTGACCTCCTTCCCACCGTTGGACTGGTCTTGGTCTCGTTGCACCGAAATGGGTGCCTTTGCTTGATCCTCTCGCCTGCGCTTGCCCCCTTTGCACCAAAGAGGAAAGGGAGACGCTGCGCGGGCTGGCGCTCGCCTGGCACCCTTGGTCGTCATGGCTTGCGTCATGGGCACCTCGTGAGGTACCCGCCTTGATCTCTCCGCCTCCTCGCGAGCCAGCCTAAGGAGGCCGTGCTTGAGAAAGCGCCATGTCGTCCGCCTCGCGAGGCTTGGCCCCTCGCGAGGGTCTTGAACCTTGTGCTGATGAGGATGGGCCACGTTGGGCCCCCATTTGAGCCACGCCGCAGGCCGCTGGCAGGCAAGTCTGGGGACCCCCGTTCCCAGAACGCTGACAGAGAGAAACTTGAGAGAATCCAGGATGTCGCCAAAAGGCGAGTGCTGAAAGATGTCCGCGGCGGTGTACTCCATTATCGGTGCCCAATCGGGTTCGACTGGCAGGGGCACGGGGGGTTCGGAGTCCGGGGAGGAGTCTGGACCCTCGGGGTCACGAGTCACGCGGAGTGCGGGGCTGGCGTTCGGCTCGATCACCTTTGAGATCGCAGCCCCCGAGGTGACGTCCAACCGTTCATCCTCGCTTGGTGCAATGGGCTCCGAGTTAAGGGTCGGAACCGGTGCATATGCGGCCTCCAGGACACTGTTCAGAGGCAGAGCTAGATCATGCCCCTCGAGGTAGTGCGGCGCGCTTGGCTGTGGCTCGAACCCATCGAAGATCAAGTCTCCACGGATATCTGCCGTGTAGTTTAAGCTTCCAAACCTGACTTGATGGCCAGGGGCGTAGCTTTCGATCTGCTCGAGATGACCAGGTGAATTGGCCCGCAGAGCGAAGCCGCCGAAAACGAAGATCTGTCCGGGGAGAAAAGTCTCACCCTGGACCTCATCGTTGTTGATGATCAGAGGAGCCATCTGGCCTAAAGGCGTCGACACAGAGGAACTCTCAATGAAAGCACCAATGTCGGTGTCAAAACCGGCGGATCTCGGGTAGGGGGTCCCGAACTGTGCATCAAGGCCGGATGGTAACAGGAGACAAGGGACACGATGTTTTTACCCAGGTTCGGGCCCTCTCGATGGAGGTAATACCCTACTCCTGCTTGATTAATATTGATGATATGGGTAGTACAAGAGTATATCTACCACGAGATCAAGGAGGCTAAACCCTAGAAGCTAGCCTATGGTATGATTGTGTATGATGATGGTTCGTCCTATGGACTACAACCCTCCGGTTTATATAGACATCGGATAGGGTTAGGGTTACACAGAGTCGGTTACAATGGTAGGAGATCTTGAGTATCCGCATCGCCTAGCTTGCCTTCCACGCCAAGGAAAGTCCCATTCGGACACGGGACGAAGTCTTCAATCTTGTATCTTCATAGTCCAGGAGTCCGGCTGAAGGTATAGTCCGGCTACCCGAACACCCCCTAATCCAGGACTCCCTCAGTATGTCTCCGTATAAAATGGTTTATGGAAAATCATGTCACTTACCTCTCGAACTAGAACATAAGGCATATTGGGTTATTAAAGAGCTCAACTATGATTTCAAACTTGCCGGTGAGAAGAGGTTATTTGATATTAGCTCACTTGATGAATGGAGAACCCAATCTTACAAAAATGCCAAGTTATTTAAAGAAAAAGTTAAAAGATGGCATGACAAAAGGATACAAAAGCGTGAGTTTAGTGTAGGTGATTATGTATTGCAATACAACTCCCGTTTAAGATTTTTTGCAAGAAAACTTCTCTCTAAATGGGAAGGCCCCTATGTTATTGAGGAAGTCTATCGTTCCGGTGCCATAAAAATCAACAACTTCGAAGGCACAAAGTCGAAGGTGGTAAACGGTCAAAGAATTAAACATTATATCTCAGGTAATCCTAGAAATGTTGAAACCAATATTATTGAAACTGTAACCCCGGACGAATACATAAGAGACACTTTTCAGAACGTTTCAGACTCCGAAAAGGAATAGGTATGTGGTACGATAAGTAAACCGACTCCAAAACAATTTTTTAAGGAATATTTCTCCATTTTGGAATATTTAGAAAAATAGAAAAATAAGTAGCAGTCCGGGAAGGACACAAGGGCCCCACGAGGGTGGTGGGAGCGCCCTACCCCCCTGGGCGCGCCCCCCTACCTCGTGTGCCTTCCGGACTCCACTTTCTTGCACGGTGCGTACTTTGGTCAGTAAAAAATCACTATATATTCTCCCGAAGGTTTTGACTCATGTATCACGCAATTATCCTCTGTTTTCGTTTCGAGCTGTCCCGCTGCAGATTAGATCAACATGTCATCTCAAGATTCAGAGGAGGATTGCGCAGTTTCTTACTGGCCTTTAGATAAAAACATATTCAGGGATACCCATCCATATATATGGTACCCCGATGAGGAAGATGGACGACAAGCCCGCATCATCAACAACACCTCCACCTTCTTCACCAACAAAGGAGATATAATCACATGGGTATGGGCACTCCCCTTGGCAACTGCCAAGCTTAGGGGAGGTGCGCTGGTATTGTATCACAAACACATCTCCTATCTTTACCGTTTATCTTAGTTCGATCCTATTAGTAGTATCTTGATCTAGTAGAATAAAGTTGATGGCATGATTTAGTTTTGAGTTTTGCTTTATGATCTCTCTTTGTAATCGAGTCCGTGAGCTATATAATAAAGATTAGTGTTGAGTCAAGGGCTTGATTATTTTGCCATGATCTTGGGTGAATAAAAGAAAAGAAAGAAAAGAAAAATGAAAAGAAACAAAGAGTTCATATTGATCTTATCGAGAGTAATGACTTTACATAGAAAGAGTATGATGATGAAAAGTTGTTGGGAGTTGGCAGACATAGCTTTGGTCATCGTTTCAATTAATAGGAAGTAATAAGGAAAGAGAGGTTTCACATATAGATATATTATCATTGACATCTTTTATGATTGGGAGCACTCATTAAAATATGACATGCTAAGAGAGTTGATGTTGGACAAGGAAGACAACGTGATGAGTTGTGTTTTCTTATATCTGAGATAAAGTATGTTGTTAGGGATCCTCCAACATGTTGAGCTTGCCTTTCCCCCTCATGCTAGCCAAATTCTCCGTACCAAGTAGAGATACTACTTGTGCTTCCAAATACCCTTAAACAAGTTTTGCCATGAGAGTCCACTATATCTACCTATGGATTGGGTAAGATCCTTCAAGTAAGTTGTCATCGGTGCAAAGCAATGAAAATTGCTCTAAACATGTATGATTGATTGGTGTGGGAGAAATAAGCTTTATACGATCTTGTGATGTGGACGTAATAAAAGCAACGAACTGCATAATAATGGTTCATATCACAAGGGGCAATATAAGGTGACGTTCTTTCGCATTGAGATTTTGTGCATCCAACCATAAAAGCGCATGGCAACCTATGCTTCCCTCTGCGAAGGGCCTATCTGTTACTATTATCTTCTACCTTATGCAAGAGTCATGGTGATAATCACCTTTCCCTTTTCATTTTATCCTTTGGCAAGCACAGCATGTTGGAAAGAGTCTGATATATGTACCTAATTGGATGTAGGGGAGCATGAGTTATCATTGTTGACATTACCCTTGAGGTAAAAAAGTTGTGGGGCAAAACTATAAGCCCCCATCTTTCTCTGTGTCCGATTAAAACCCCGTAACCACAAGTATTGTGTGAGTGTTAGCAATTACGAAGGACTAGATGATAGTTGAGTATGTGGACTTGCTTTTAAGCTCTGACATAGACTCTTTCTGATGTTATGATAAATTGCAATTGCTTCAATGACTGAGATTATAGTTTGTTGGTTCTCAATGAAGTTTCTGATTCATACTTTTGCATTGCGAATAGATCATCACTTGAACATAAGTAATCATATGACAATATCTATATATGTTGATGTTATGAGAATAATCATGATGCCTTCATGTCCGTATTTTATTTTTATCGACACATCTGGGGACATATTTATCGTTATCGGCTTTCGCTTGAGGATAAGCGAGGTCTAAGCTTGGGGGAGTTGATACGTCCATTTTGCATCATGCTTTTATATCAATATTTATTGCATTATGGATGTTATTCCACATTATGTCACAATACTTATGGCTATTCTCTCTTATTTTACAAGGTTTACATAAGGAGGGAGAATGTCAGCAGCTGGAATTCTGGGCTGGAAAAGGAGCAAATATTAGAGACATGTTCTACACAACTCCAAAAGTCCTGAAACTCCACGGAATATCTTACAATAAATAATGAAAAATACCTGCCAAAGATGAAGGCCAGGGGGCCCACACCATATCCACGAGGGTGGGGGCGCGCCCCTACCTCGTGGGCCCCCTGGTGGCTCTCTGATGCCCATCTTCTGCTATATGAAGTCTTTCATCAAGAAAAAAATAGGAAGCAACCTTTCGGGACGAAATTCTGCCACCACGAGGCGAAACCAATCTAGGGCTCCTGCAGAGCTGTTCTGCCGGAGACACTTCCCTCCGGGAGGGGGAAATCATCGCCATCGTCATCACCAACACTCCTCTCATCGGGGGAGGGCAATCTCCATCAACATCTTCATCAGCACCATCTCATCTCCAAACCCTAGTTCATCTCTTGTATCCAATTCTTGTCTCCAAGTCCGGGATTGGTGCTAGTAGTGTTGATTACTCTTTGTAGTTGATGCTAGTTGGTTTACTTGGTGGAAGATCATATGTTCAGATCCTTTATGCATATTATTACTCCTCTGATTATGAACATGAATATGCTTTGTGAGTAGTTACGTTTGTTCATGAGGACAAGGGAGAAGTCTTGCTGTTAGTAGTCATGTGAATTTGGTATTCGTTCGATATTTTGATGAGATGTATGTTGTCTAGCCTCTAGTGGTGTTATGTGAACGTCGACTACATAATACTTCGCCATTATTTGGGCCTAGAGGAGGGCATTCGGAAGTAATAAGTAGATGATGGGTTGCTAGAGTGACAGAAGCTTAAACCCTAGTTTATGTGTTGCTTTGTAAGGGGCTGATTTGGATCCATATGTTTCATGCTATGGTTAGTGAGGGAGTCCTGGATTAGGGGTGTCCGGGTAGCCGGAATATACCTTCCGCCGGACTCCTAGACTATGAAGATACAAGATTCAAGACTTCGTCCCGTGTCCGGATGGGACTTTCCTTGGCGTGGAAGGCAAGTTTGGCGATGCGGATATTCATATCTCCTACCATTGTAACCGACTTTGTGTAACCCTAACCCTCTCCGGTGTCTATATAAACCGGAGGGTTTTAGTCCGTAGGACGACAACTCCAATATACAACAATCATACCATAGGCTAGCTTCTAGGGTTTAGCCTCCTTGATCTCGTGGTAGATCTACTCTTGTACTACCCATATCATCAATATTAATCAAGCAGCACGTAGGGTTTTACCTCCATCGAGAGGGCCCGTACCTGGGTAAAACATAGTGTCCCTTTTCTCCTGTTACCATCCGCCTAGACGCACAGGTCGGGACCCCCTTCCCGAGATCCGCTGGTTTTGACACCGACATTGGTGCTTTCATTGAGAGTTCCTCTGTGTCGTCGCTTTTAGGCCCGATGGCTCCTTTGATCATCAACAACGACGCGGTCCAGGGTGAGACTTTTCTCCCCGGACAGATCTTCGTCTTCGGCGGCTTCGCACTGCGGGCCAATTCGCTTGGCCACCTGGAGCAGATTGAAAGCTACGCCCCTGGCCATCAGGTCAGATTTGGAAGTTTAAACTACACGGCTGATATCTGCGGGGACTTGATCTTCGACGGATTCGAGCCACAGCCAAGCATGCCGCACTGTCTCGATGGGCATGATCTAGCTCTGCCGCCGAACAGTGTCCTGGAGGCCGCACGCGCATTGGTTCCGACCCCTAATTCGGAGCCTACTACGCTGATCGAGGATGAGTGGTTGGACGCCGCCTCGGGGGCTGCGATCTCAAAGGCGATCGAGCCAAACGCCAGCCCCGCACCCCGCAAGGCTCGTGACTCCGAGGGGCCGGATTCCTCTCCGGACTCCGAGCCCTCCGCGCGCCCGCCGATCATGGAGTTCACCGCCACAGACATCTTTCAGCACTCACCCTTTGGTGACATTCTGAAGTCACTAAAGTCTCTCTCTTTATCAGGAGAGCCCTGGCCGGCCTACGGTCATCAAGGTTGGGATACGGACGATGAAGAAATTCCAAGCCCACCCACCACCCATTTGGTAGCCACCGTCGATAATTTAAACGACGTGCTCAACTTCGACTCCGAAGACATTGACGGTATGCACGACGATGCAGGAGACGCATTTGAACCAACGCCTATAGGGCATGGGACAGCCACCTCATCTCATGATGTGTACATGGTGGATACACCTAAAGAAAGCAACAACAAGGAACACGGGGAGGCAACGAGGGATCGATCTCTCGAAAAGCAATCAAAGCGGCAGCGTAAACGCCGCCCCAAGCCCCACCTCGACCTAGACCCTGCCATAGAGCAGGACGAGCCGGCAGACGACAAGCATGCCCTAGAGCAATCGTCCGAATAGGGCAACCCGGACAAAGAAACCGAACAGCCCGTCCCCGGCAAAAACGGCATTCCAGACGACCTTACGCTGGATAAGGCCATGGAGCATAAGAATCTCCACAAAAGGCTCGTTGCAACCGCACATAGCCTGAAAAAGCAAAAGCGGAAGCTAAAAACTGCGGAAGATGCACTCAGAATCAGATGGAGCAAAGTAATCAATACCGCAGACAAATACAGCGACAGTCGCCGCACTAAAAGTTATCCGAAGCGAAAGCTACTGGCCGAATTCGACCAAGAGGCCTTAGAGCCCACGCATTCAAAAAGTAAGAAAGCCACCTGGTCGGATAGACGACCCCATGGCCGGCATAAAACGGCAAGCGGCGCCGCACTTAAGCCGGCATGCGACCCGCTTAAGGATTCGCATAAAAAAGATGGCCTAGCCAGGTCCATTTATGGGCCAAGAAAGAAAGCTCTTGTGAGCAATGCAATAAAGCCAGTATCCGAATCTGGCACACCCAAATACAGGGGCGCCGCACATCCCCTATATTTCACCGATGAGGTCCTGGATTATGAATTTCCAGCGGGATTCAAACCCGTAAACATAGAGGCATACGACGGAACAACAGACCCTGGAGTCTGGATCGAGGATTATATCCTCCACATACATATGGCTAGAGGAGATGATCTCCACGCCATCAAATACTTACCCCTCAAGCTTAAAGGGCCAGCCCGGCATTGGCTTAAAAGCCTTCATGAAAACACAATTGGAAGTTGGGAAGAGCTCGAGGACGCTTTCCGAGCAAACTTTCAAGGGACCTATGTCCGCCCTCCGGATGCAGACGATCTCAGTCACATAACTCAACAGCCCGGAGAGTCAGCTCGGCAATTCTAGAACAGATTTCTTACTAAAAAGAATCAGATAGTCGACTGTCCGGATGCCGAAGCCCTAGCAGCTTTTAGGCATAACGTTCGAGACGAATGGCTAGCCAGACACCTCGGGCAGGAAAAGCCAAGAACAATGGCCGCATTAACAAGCCTCATGACCCGCTTTTGCGCAGGAGAGGACAGCTGGTTGGCAAGATGTAGCACCAGCGACCCAAGTACATCCGAAACTAGGGATGGAAATGAAAAAACACAACGCAACAAGGATCGTCGCCGGACTAAAGAAAATAGTCCGAAGAGCACGACAGTCAACGCTGGATTCAAAAGCTCATGGCAGAATCAGAAAAAGGCGCCCCTCCAGGATAACGGAGATGATTTATCCAACCTAAACAAAATCCTGGACAGGATATGTCAAATACACAGTACTCCTAGGAAGCCTGCTAATCATACCCACAGAGATTGTTGGGTCTTCAAACAATCCGGCAGACTCAACGCCGAACAAAAGGGGCTCGACACACCAAGCGAAGACAATGACGAACCCCAAAAGCAGAGCACCAGGAAACAAAAGAATTTTCCACAAGAAGTAAAAACAGTAAACTTACTTCACATTACAAAACGCGCGGCACCCATAAAAGTACACGTCATACGGCCTATCCCAAAGGAGTCTCGCCACTGGTTCAAAACCAATCGTCTTCGGTCATCTGGACTATTCTAGAAGTATCAGGAACGCAGGCTGGACTGCCTTGGTACTCGATCCAATAATTGGCGGACTCTAGTTTACAAATGTCTTGATGGACGGCGGCAGTGGTCTAAACCTGATATATCAGGATACAATCCGCCGCATGGGGATAGACCCAAAAAGAATTCGCCACAGCAAAACCTCCTTTCAAGGGGTAACGCCAGGCCCGGACACCCATTGCATGGGTTTTTCTCCGGCTCGAAGTTATATTCGGCTCTACCGATAACTTCCGCCGCGAAAAGCTGACTTTCCACATTGTCCCATTCTCAAGTCGCTATCAAGCACTGCTGGGACGCGAAGCTTTCGCCCGCTTTAACGCAATACTGCATTATGCATCTCTTACGCTTAAGATGCCCGGTCCACGGGGCATCATCTCTTTGAAGGGGAAGCATTGAGTGCACCTTCCCCGAGAGGAGGATTGTACGGCCGCTTTAACAGCCCCACAATAAAATGGCTTCACCAGCCAAAACATCCGAACAGGTCATTAAGACCATGGACACAGACAGACGAGTCCGGCACAAAAGTATCATTGATAAAAGCTTAGTGGCCATATACCCCTGGCGTAGGGGATCCACACATATAAAATAAGAGACAATAAAGCTCAATTTTACATATTTTACTTTATACTTTGTTTATTTAATATAACTTTTGTTCGGCACGACCTTTTTTCAACTTAGTTGCTCTCTTTCACAGATGAATATCGTGTTGCGCCCGTCCAGGATACGGCACAACGGAGACACAGGCACAGACATGTAGCAGCGACCCGTTACAAGGATTCTTTTCAGATTAAGACCCTGTGTAAACCTTTTTTACTGTCTCTTGTTGATACACATCCCCCAGTTCTCTGTAGTATAACCAAGGAGGAGGCTGGCGTCTTGGCATGTGGCCACGTCAGAATTTCTGCGCGTACCTGGACACTAGGGCTTATACCTAAGAGCGTTATTTCGCCCGCTCTCATAAAGACCGAACACCTTAGGGAGTGTTCGACGTCGCGAGTTTGGCCTTATATGCATCAGCCCCGAACCATGTCTTTGGTCAAATGTTGGGTTGCCCGGCTCCTGTGTTCGGCTGCCTTACGTTTCGCTCTATCAGCTAAAGCGGCACCAGGAGAACTACTGCGATTGTGCCCCGGTTCGGCCAAGCGAGCACCTCAGTAGAGAAAGCCGAAAACTGACTGTCATGATATAGCGTGAGACTGGTCAACCACTCGATGACTCTCCGGAATCTATAGGATTCCTCCGCATTAATGAAGGGCTGTTTCCCGGCCAGGCATACATGCGCCCCGAACTCGGGCGAGCGCAGTTGCCACCAGGGGCTATCTAAGTAGCCTCACTGTCAAGCTCCTATGGCTAGGTGAAAGTGTTAAAGCATTATAGTCTGGTTGCCTAGCTCGTTGCGCTATCACCTCCTTTGTAGGACCAAGACGTTGGATTAAGTGTGAAAATGCGCCTTCTGCGAGCACCCCCGCAATATGTGCGTGGGGGCTGAAGCCAACGACTGCCATCTTTCAGATTATATATATATTTTTAAAAACGGCCGCACAGGAGGTGTTACAATACTTGCAGGCACAAGTATAAAAAGTTCCTACAATTTATCAAACTACCGCCTTACAATGGCACATGCTATTCGAACATAGCATCCTTCGAGCACTGCGTCTCTATTACACGAGCGCCTTCAAGGACTTCCTAAAAATAGTGCTCGGAGGGTACTCGACTTTTGTCCGAATCTTGGGACGCAACAACGTTGGTCTCCATCTCCGCTCAGTATGTCTTGACACGGGCAAGAGCCATCCGTGCACCCTCTATGCATGCTGACCTCTTCATTGCATTGATACGTGGCACCGCACCAAGGAGCTACTGTACCAAGCTGAAATAACTCTTCGGCTCCGATCTCCCCGACCATAGATGACTCATGACGCACTTCATGGCGAGTCCGGACAACCTATTCAGCTCGGCCCATTCGGCCAGACGATCGACCACTGACAGTGGACGCTCTGGATTGTGGAACTGCGACCAAAAGAGTTTCTCCACCTCGCGATCTCCTTGATCACGAAAGTGTTCGGTCGCATCGGCAGCACTTGCCGCCAAATCCAGATAAGTGTCCGTCGTACTCCATAACCGGTCCAACGGAGCATGCTGAGGATCACAAAACTTCCTCCGCAGCATAAAGGGCTTTTCAGCCGTGATCTCTCCGGCTTCACGAAGCTCCTCCCTTGCAGCTCTCATCGCAGAGCGAGCATCCTAGGCATTGGCAATGGATTTCTTTAAGTCCGTCTGTTCCGCCCGATCTTCTCTTTCCAGACGCTTGCAACGGTCGGCAACGCTCTTTAGCTCCACGGCCATCTCGGCCATCTCTTTCTTGCTTCGGTAGTGAGCAGCCTGTTCGGCTCTCAGCTCTTCAAGGGCCTTCTCGGCAGCCGCATCACTTTTCTGGCTTGTTCCTTAGCTCAGGCAAGTTCCGCCCGAAGAATCTCCATGGCGGCCGCACCATCTGCGTCAAGCACACACATTGTAAGATACTGGCATAAAGCTCCTCTTACCAGGTGCCGCCCGAGGAATTGCATACCTTGAGCCTCATCAAGCCGCTTGTTGACGAGCGTGATGCCGGCATCTGCCATGTCAAGTTGCCGCTTTAGCTCGGCAAAATCATCAGTCCGGCTGGGTTCTGGACAATTCGCCACCTAGATACAAAGGCGACATTTTGGACCTGGGATTATGATCCTCTGCGCGCCATCACTTTTGACAACGCACAGAGTCTCAGGGGCTACTATCTATACAGGGCGCATCTTATTTATGCGCAACTGACAAAAGTGTACATTATCTAACGTACCTCAAAACTCGTCAGTAAACTTCTGACGGCCTCGTGCAATCCGCTTTCTGCGGACGAAATCCTTTCAATCATCGTGCCCCTCAATACACGGTACTCCTCTGAGATAGAAGCTCGCCCCAGCAGATTCTTTAGCTCCTCCGGCCGAGCACCAGACGGTGCTGGATGCGGAGAACCTTGGGGGGCCACATAGCTATCTTCCGCCCCTACCGGATTCGGAGAAACCCTCTGCGACGACACCTCAGGGTCGCCTGCCTCGCTAGGTGGTACGGCAGGGGGAGGCGTCCCGCTCTCCATCATCTCCGGAAGAAGGTCCCCAGAAGACGAGCTCTGCTGAGAAGGGCTGAGGTCCGAGCTACAAGGTAAAACTTCGGTTAATCTTCTCAGATTTATAGCAAGGGTTTCCCCATCTCTCGAAAAGAAAATCTTTCTCCACTTACGGCTCGATGGAGGGCTGATACCCTTGAGGGCATAATTCGGCCAAGGTACCCCCCGGCGTAGGACCCTCTGACGGGGATTTTTTCCCCGCTTTGAGGTCGTGGTCTCCGGGTCTTCAGAGGCAGTCCTTTTCTTCCCGGGAGGAGAAGAATTTTCGGTTCCTTCCCTCCGAACAGCCTCCGTCATGGAGGCCGTAGTTTCCTTGTCACCTCCTTCACTTTCCTTCAAAGGCACGATCTTCAACATCCTGACTAGAACGGGATCCGGCCTGGTCTCAGGGAGGGGAGCCAGACACCTGATCAGCTTTGCTTTTGCTATCCACTCCTGTTTAAAGGGACAGCTCTTTTAGGGGCGAGTTTATGACAAATATACGGATAACGAGTCCGGGCACAAGGCTACTTACTTGAGTATCCGGGCGATTGCAGCTCAGACCTGCGTCCTCGGTCAAATCCGGACACATTGCTTGTGATCCGAAGAACAGTTTATACATCTCCGCAGGCGTTGCGCCCATAAAATGCTGGAGAGCTCGCGGTCCCTCTGGATTGAACTCCCATAGACGAAGGGAGCGGCGTTTGCCGGGCAGTGTTCGGCGGATCACCATGACTTGCGTCACTTTGACCAAGCTGAGACCTCCTTCTAAGAGAT
Organism: Aegilops umbellulata; assembly: GCA_032464435.1. Classification (NCBI taxonomy): domain Eukaryota; kingdom Viridiplantae; phylum Streptophyta; class Magnoliopsida; order Poales; family Poaceae; genus Aegilops; species Aegilops umbellulata. The sequence goes on from CP136057.1 coordinate 547,604,780, forward strand.
CCCTGATGCGGCCCCGCAACAAAGACACGTCCTAGGGTGGCCCCCAAACTAGGCCTTTATTGACCCATGACCCTAGCTGCTTTGGGGGACCCGAGCGAAAGGCAGGCGGCGCCACCCACTTGGTGCCCCTGGGAGCGGTAATGTAGAACCACTCCCGTTGCCACAGGCCGAGCTCCTCTTGAAGAGGGCCCTCGGGCCATGGAGCATCGGCCTTCTTGCTTATAACAGCGCCTCCGCACTCTGCGTGCCGTCCCTCAATCATCTTTGGCTCTACCTTAAAGGTCTTGAGCCATAATCCGAAGTGAGGAGTAACACGGAGGAACGCTTCACACACGATGATGAATGAGGAAACATGGCGGATGGACTCCGGAGCTAAGTCATGGAATTCCAGCCCATAATAAAACATCAGCCCCCTCACGAAGGGATCCATTGGGAAGCCTAACCCCCGAAGGAAGTGAGACACGAACACCACGCTCTCACCAGGCTGGGGACTGGGAATGGCCTGCCCTTGAGCAGGCAACCTGTGCGAGATTTCGCCGGTCAAGAACCTGGCTTCTTTCAACTTTAGCACGTCTCCTCCGTGACGGAAGAGGGCATCCATCGGCCTCGAAGGTCGGAACCGGACATTGTTGAAGGTCCGAAGCACCTGGAATCTGGAGCCTAGGGTGTTGGAACCCGAGGCGACGGGCGAACTCGTTTGAGATTGAAAAGGAGTAAGGCCTTGGTCTCTTTATAAGAGGTTGAATACCAAGGGCCCTCCCCGTAACCGTTTGGGACTCGCCTTTAATCGAGAAAACATACTAACGGGCACGATTGGGTTACCCACGTCCGTATTGATGAGAATCCCGTAAATAAAGGGGACACGATCTCTTCTTTGACAAGACGTGCCAAGGAAACCGCCTCGCAAAATACGCGGAGGTGGGGAAGTGAAAACGATTCGAATAAAGGCTTGGCTGTAGTGTGATGTCACGCTACGGAATGCGTCAGCAGATTAGATTTGTGTTAATATTATTCTCTCTATGGCAATATGTGGAAACTTATTTTGCAAAGCCGGATACTACCTTTAGTGTTTACAAACTTTTATGAAGAACTTGGAGGAGGAACCCGCCTTGCAATGCCGAAGACAATCTGCGCGCCGAACTCGTCGTCATTGAAGCCTGGTTCAGGGGCTACTGAGGGAGTCCTAGATTAGGGGGTGTCCGGGTAGCCGGACTATACCCTCCGCCGGACTCCTGGACTATGAAGATACAAGATTGAAGACTTCGTCCCGTGTCCAGATGGGACTTTCCTTGGCGTGGAAGGCAAGCTTGGCGATGCGGATATTCAGATCTCCAACCATTGTAACCGACTTTGTGTAACCCTAACCCTCTCCGGTGTCTATATAAACCGGAGGGTTTTAGTCCGTAGGACGACAACTCCAATATACAACAATCATACCATAGGCTAGCTTCTAGGGTTTAGCCTCCTTGATCTCGTGGTAGATCTACTCTTGTACTACCCATATCATCAATATTAATCAAGCAGGACGTAGGGTTTTACCTCCATCGAGAGGGCCCGAACCTAGGTAAAACATTGTGTCCCTTGTCTCCTGTTACCATCCGCCTGGACGCACAGTTCGGGACCCCCTACCCGAGATCCGCCGGTTTTGACACCGACAGTTAGGTTTACCTTAATACTTTTGTTGTAGTTGCGGATGCTTGCAATAGAGGTTAATCATAACTGGATGCTTGTTCAAGTAAGAACAGCACCCAAGCACCGGTCCACCCACATATCAAATTATCAAAGTACCGAACGCGAATCATATGAACGCGATGAAAACTAGCTTGACGATAATTCCCATGTGTCCTCGGGAGCGCTTTTCTCATTATAAGAGTTTGTCCAGGCTTGTCCTTTGCTACAAAAAGGATTGGGCCACCTTGCTGCACTTTATTTACTTTTGTTACTTGTTGCACGTTACGAATTATCTTATCACAAAACTATCTGTCACCACTTGTTTCAGTACTTGCAGAGAATACCTTGCTGAAAACCGCTTATCATTTCCTTCTGCTCCTCATTGGGTTCGACACTCTTACTTATCGGAAGGACGATGATAGATCCCCCATACTTGTGGGTCATCACAAAGCAGCACGACCTTCAGAGGAATCATCCCAAGTTGGGAGGCACGATGCGCGGGGAAAATCACACTAGATGTCGTATTTTGCACGCCGAAGAATTATAGGTCCAAAGAAATTACATTCCAAGTGGCCCCGTTCAGTAGCGGATACCACGCCCTTCTAGGGTGGGAGGCATTCACGATCTTCCAAGACATACCCCATTACGGGTACATGAAGCTCAAAATGCCCGGGCCCAATAGAATCATCACTCTAGCTAGTGATCCGGACATAGCACTCCGCGCCGAAAACAAAACAGCCGCACTGGCCCTCGAGGCATTATCCAAAGCCCTCGCGGCGAGGAATTAACTGCGCTGCACTCCACAGTGGACAGGGACGACGTGATACTCGACAAAAGATCCAAGTCCACCTCTTTTAAACCAGCGGATGAAATAGTCAAATTCCAAGTCCACCCAATGGACCCTACAAAAACAGCATCCATCGAGGCACAGTTAAACCCCGTTGTAAATGCCGCACTACGAGAGTTCCTGCACGAGAATTGGGACATATTCGCCTGGCATCCTTAAGACATGCCAGGAATCCCACGCAGGCTGGCCGAGCATAGCCTTAACATTCTAAAGGGATTTAAGAGAGTCAAGCAGACTCCTTGGCGTTTCTCTGAACCTAAGCGACAAGCCATGGGAGAGGAGCTAGCCAAGTTACTGGAGGCCGGATTCATTAGAGAAATAAAACATCCGGACTGGCTAGCAAACCTGGTGATGGTATCAAAGAAAGACAAATCCTAGCGCCTGTGCGTCAACTTCAAGGACGTTAATAAGGCTTTCCCAAAGGATCCCTTCCCCCTCCTCGCATCGATCAAATTATCGACGCTACCGCAGGACATGACTCATTGTGCTTCCTCGACGCATACTCCGGTTACCACCAAATTAAGATGGCGGAGTCTGATCAAGCCACAACAGCATTTATCACTCCATACGGCCCCTTCTATTTTAATACAATGCCCTTTGGGCTCAAAAATGCCGGTGCAATGTATCAACGCATGTGTCGGTGTCAAAACCGGTGGATCTCGGGTAGGGGGTCCCGAACTGTGCGTCTAAGGCAGATGGTAACAGGAGGCAAGGGATACAATGTTTACCTAGGTTCGGGCCCTCAGATGGAGGTAATACCCTACTTCATGTTTGATTGATCTTGATGATATGAGTAGTACAAGAGTTGATCTACCATGAGATCGTAGAGGCTAAACCCTAGAAGCTAGCCTATGCTATGATTGTTGTTGTCCTGCGGACTAAACCCTCCAGCTTATATAGACACCGGAGGGGGCTAGGGTTACCCAGAGTCGGTTACAATGGGAGGAGATCTACATATCTGTATTGCCAAGCTTGCCTTCCACGCCAAGGAGAGTCCCATCCGGACACGAGACGAAGTCTTTAATCTTGTATCTTCATAGTCCAATAGTCCGGCCAAAGGATATAGTCCAGCTGTGTGGATACCCCCTAATCCAGGACTCCCTCAGTAGCCCCTGAACCAGGCTTCAATGACGATGAGTCCGGCGCGCAGATTGTCTTCGGCATTGCAAGGCGGGTTCCTCCTCCGAATACTCCATAGAAGTCCTTGAACACAAGGATAGTGTCCGACTCTACAAAACAAGTTCCACATACCACCGTAGAGAGAATAATATTTCCACCAATCTAATCTACTGACGCACTTAATTTCATGACATCACACCACGGCCCGGTCTTTATTCGAACCGTTTTTCTCAACCAGCCTTGGCGTAAATCGCGAGGCGGTTTCTTTGGCACTTCTTGTTGAAGTTGAGATCGTGTCCCCTTATCACCGGATTCTCATCAATACGGACATGGGTAACCCAATCATGCCCGTTGGTATGACTCCTCAATTGTAGGCAAGTCCCAAACGGTCACGAGGAGGATGCTTGGTATCCAACCTCTTTATAAAGAGACCAAGGCCTATCCTGTTTTACTCCTCGAACTCAATCGAATCCTTCCCCCACCTCGAGTTCCAACTCCTGAAGCTCAGGTCAGGCACTTCGGACCTTCAACCATGTAACGCCCGGATAATTAGGCTACAGTAAAACTCTCCTAATGATGCCATGTCATCTTTGATTATTGTTGCTAAACTTCCGTTAGTTCAAACCGATTAAAAAATCAATTCAAAAAATCGCAAACAACAAAAGTTTTTAAAAGTTGAAACAAAAATGTTCGGACAATGCCAAAAATGGCATAGGTAATTATGGTGTAGAGGACACAATTTTACAAAATACCTAAATGTCCTAAACTAAATAAATTTGAAAATGAAAATAAATAAAAGAAAGAAATTACAAAAACAAAAAAACAAAAAACAAAAGGAAAGCCCCCCTGGACCAGGCGGCCCAGCCCAAAGGCCGGCCGGCCCACCTGGCCCAGCTGGCCACACCCGGCCCGGCTACCCCCGCCTCGTCCCCTTCCCCTGTTCCCCCGACCCGGGTCGGAACAGGGGCGCGTCCCCGCCTGACCCCCTCGCCGGTGTCGGGGGGGATAAGGCCGCCACGCCCTCGCCTCCTCGGGCCCCTCTCCCACTCATCCCGCTCTCCTCCCACATCTCTGCATGCGCCCCCCTCCCCTCAGATCCACCTCACTCTCCCCCTCGTTCCCCACCACGGCCGAACGCCGCCATGGACTCGCCACCGTAAATCGCGAGGCCACAGCCTCCGCCTCGCCTCGCCAACTTGTTCGTCGTCTCCGTCGTCATCCTCCTCGTCGATCGATGGCCGCAGCTGGAGCTCGGAGGCGCAGTTGCACGGTTCCCCTTCTTCCACTTCTCCGGTCACTGTCGTTCTTCACCAACGTCGGCGACGCCCCTGCTGCTACTAAACCACCACGGGCCATCTTGCGTGCCGCACGGTGAGCTCCTCCGCCTCCTGCTCCTTCTCGTTAAGCCCCTCGCGTACCGTAGCTACGTCGTCGCCGTTGTCGTGAACCCGTCGCCACGGATCGCCTCGCCGCCGTGGCCATGCTCTCCGTCATGCTCGCCTGAGCACGGCATCGTGTTCCTGGTGCTTCCAGGAACCCAACGCGCCCGCTCACATGCTTCTCCGTGGCCGCTATCTATCGGATTTCGGGTTCCGGCAGACCCTTGAGGTTTGAACTCTGGGGTGCGCGCGGAGATTACACTTCCTACCTACCTGCACCCCTCCGCCTCGCAAGGATCTAAGCTATCAAGAACACAGCACAAGAGACACAGAATTTATACTGGTTCGGGCCACCGATGTGGTGTAATACCCTACTCTAGTGTGGTGGTGTCGTGGATTACCTCTTGGGCTGATGATGAACAATACAAGGAAGAACAGCCTCGCGAGGGCCTGTTCTTAGCTGGGACGATGAACTGCTAGAGGGGTTCAGTCGCCCTTCTCTCTCTCTTTCTGTCTGATTGCCGATCGATTAGTCGGTGCCCCTATTCTGGGGGTGGCTAGTCCTATTTATAGGCAAAGGCCTTGGGCCTCTTCCCAAATATTGAGCGGGAAGGGCGCCAGCAATTGGCCATTTTGAAGGGGAACATCTGGTGCACTTATCCTGACTAAAGTTGGTCCTCGCCTGCCAAAGGCCCTGGTGATGACGCTGGCTTGGGCTCCACAATGACTTCTTCCTTGTCGCGGAGTCGGTCTTGGTCTCGTTGCACCGAAATGGATGCCTTTCCTTGATCCTCCCGCCTGCGCTTGCTCCCTTAGCACCAAAGAGGAAAGGAAGGACACTTTGCAGGCTGGCGCCCGCCTGGCGCCCTTGGTCGTCATGGCTTGCGTCATGGGCACCTCGTGAGGTACCCCGCCTTGATCTCTCCGCCTCCTCGCGAGATAGCCTGATGAGGCCGTGCCTGAGGAAGCTCCGTGTCGTCCGCCCCGCGAGGCCTGGCTCCTCGCGAGGGTCTTGAGTCTGTGTTGATGAAGATGGGCCGTGCTCGGCCCCCTTTGAGCCACGTCGCAGGCCGCAGGCAGGCAAGTCTGGGGACCCCCGTTCCCAGAACGCCGACAGTAGCCCCCGGGCCCAAGGCGCACCCGGACTTGGCCATGCAGTGAGGCGAAAGGGCAAGGGCGAAGCGCCGCGGGCCCCAATAGCTTGCGGCCTTGGGCACCATGTGGAAGTTGATTGGACGTGGGCGTCTCCACTCCCCCACGACGCCTCGGCATCTGCACGGATTGGACAAGTCCCTGCATGCAAAACAGGTCATGATTACCTGAGATCGCGGGGGCCGACGGTTGGCCTTTGCCGGCTATAAGTACTGAACGGCACGCGCACTCCCGATTCATCCCCCTTGCTTATCCTTCTTCTTCATGGTGCCATCGAGGAGGTTCTCAGCCGCGGAGAAAGGGAAGGCTCGCCGGGTTGAGCCTGCCTCTCCTCCGCCCAAGCGCGGCCGTGGGCGCCCTCGCAAACATCCCGCGGCCACGACGACAGCCCTTCACGGCCGTGGGGGTGATTTCCAGCTTGGCGACGGGCGGGCAGCGATGACCGGGGGGCGTGCCTCGGGCGCGCGCCCCCCTAGGCCGCGTTCCCGCGCGGCAGAGGTCCCGCCGGAGTTCGTCGTGTGGTTGGCGGAGGCGTCTAGTACCCGGCTCCATCTTCCTCGCTTCCTCCTCGGTGAGCTCCCGGCCGGTGCCCCTGGTGGCCTCTGGCTGCAAGCAGACGGCTGATGCAGTCGGGCTTCATGGGTTGCACTGGAGGTCTCCGTAGCTGGGAGCTTGGCCCTGGCCCGCGGTTGGCAGACGTTTGCCCGCGCGCGAGGCATGAGCCGTCGGTGCACCCTGCACTTCAAGTTCGACGGCGATGCCACCCTCTTCGTGAGGGTGTTCGGGGAAGATGGTCGCCGCGCAGGGTGCTGCCCTGAGGACGACGATCGCGTCCAGGAACCCAGCCCTGGCGACGATGGAGAGGGCAGTGCCCGCGTGGTCGGCGGTGCTCAGGGATCCCCAAGCTTCACCGGTTCTTCCTCAGGCGGCGACTCTTCGAGCGGTGGCCGCAGTCAGCCCCCACGCCACCGTGCCTGCCTGGGAGATGGTGGTGCGTCTGCCCGCCGTTGCGCCTCGGTGAAACGCGAGAGGGAGTCTGCTTGAGTCCTGGAGGCGGCTCGAGCCTTCAGTAGGCCGGTGTGAGGCGAGCTGCGCCCGATTTGTTCTTCCTTTTCTTTTGTCCTGCATGAAAAAGACTGTACCGTGGGGCCCCGCGGGGGCGTGTTTGAGTTATCGCTGTTAATTATCGCTTTGCTTTCGTTATCGTGCCCATGTGTAGATAGTTTCCAACCCCAGCCGCGAGGGGGCGACCGACCCAGGCCTTGTGTTCATGTCGTGGTGCCCGTGGGGCACGGACTGGAGGGGTGCTCCTGCAATGGACCCAGGTCGCGAAACCTTGAACGGCTACGACAGAAATACTCGCGAGGGCGCTCGGCTGCCCCTTCCCTCGCGAGGTCTTTCATAAGAGAAATCGAGGTAGGAGAGCAAAAAAGTCGAAGAACCACAAGTTAAAGGAGGCAACAACTCCAATAAAACTTCGAACGAAAAAAAGCCAACTGCGGAAAGCAAATGAAAAAGCCACGTCCGGCACCTAATCTAGTCTTCGATGTCTTCTCACCAGCGCGGAGCTAAGTGCTGCCACTGGGCATGGGAGGGAGCCCCAGGGCCTGAGGCCGGCGCTCCTGAGACTCCGGGGCGTGTACAGCCCCACTCATTATTATGTGAGAGTGTCACGGGCGGCGAGCTTCACAGGCGTTGGCCTTCTTCATAGGCTCCAGGCCTTTCTTGAGGGGAACGAGCTTCACGGGCGTTTGCCCTCTTCACAGGCTCTGGGCCTTTTTCAAAAGGAATAATCTTCACAGGTGTTCGCCTTCTTCACAGGCTCTGGGCCTTTTCCAAAAAGGATAGTATTCACAGGCGTTCGCCTTCTTCACAGGCTCCGGGCCTTTTCCAAAAAGGATAATCTTCACAGGCGTTCGCCTTCTTCACAGGCTCTGGGCCTTTTGCAAAAAGGATAATCTTCACAGACGTTCGCCTTCTTCACAGGCTCTGGGCCTTTTCCAGAAAGGATAATCTTCACAGGCGTTGGGCCTTTTCCAAAAAGGATAATCTTCACAAGCGTTCACCTTCTTCACAGGCTCCGGGCCTTTTCAAGGGTAGAACCTCCGGAGGTGCTGGATGTTCCACGCGTTCTGGATTGGCACCGCCTCCTGAGTCTCCAAGCGCACGGAGCTAGGCCTGGAAACATGAACAACCTTGAACGGGCCCTCCCACATGGGAGAGAGCTTGTGCAGCCCCTCCCTGGAGAGGACCCGCCTAAGCACGAGGTCTCCTACCTCGAGGGTTCTGGGGCGGATGTGGCGGCAGTGATATCTTCGCAGCGCTTGTTGGTACCTCGCCGCCCGCAGTGCGGCTTCTCGGCGGCGTTCCTCCCCCAGCACTAGGTCCATCCCCTGCATGACGTCCTGTCGCGCTTCGTCGAACGCCAGGACCCGCGCGGAGCGACGTCTGACCTCGTGAGGGAGGACCGCCTCGGCTCTGTAGACCAGGAAGAATGGGGTCTCTCCCGTCAGCTTGGTTGCGGTTGTGCGGATGGACCACAACACGGACGGAAGCTCGTCGTACCAACCTCTTCCGCAGGCTTCTAGCTTCTTCTTGAACGTCCTGGTTTTGAGGGCCCTCAGGACCTCCGCGTTGGCCCGCTCCGCCTGGCCGTTGCTTCGGGGGTGTGCCACCGAAGCGTAGCATAAATGCGTCCCAAGGTTAGCACAGTATGTTTTAAAGAGGTTACTGGTGAACTGCGAACCGTTGTCTGTGATGATGTGATTTGGCACCCCGAACCGGCTCACGATGCCCCTGATGAACTTGACCGCGGAACCCGCGGGGATGGTACGGACGGCCTCTACTTCAGACCACTTGGTGAACTTGTCCACGGCGACGTAGAGGTAGCGGTAGCCCCCTGGCGCCCGAGGAAACGGGCCCAGGATGTCCAGCCCCCAGACTGCAAACGGCCATGAAAGGGGTATAGTCTGCAGGCCTCCCGCTGGCTGATGGATCTGCTTAGCATGGAACTGGCAGGCCTCACAAGCCTTCACCAGTTCGACGGCGTCACTGAGTGCGGTGGGCCAGTAAAACCCACTGCGAAACGCCTTGGCGACGAGGGTCCGTGATGATGAATGATGCCCACAGTCTCCGCCGTGTATGTCTTCCAGCAGTTCCTTCCCTTGCTCTCTGGAGATGCAGCGCAGGGATACGCCGTTTGGTCGCTTTCGGTAGAGCTCTCCATCCTTGATGCAGTATGCCGTGGCCTGCCGTGCCACACGCTCTGCTTCCTCCTCCTTCTCCGGCAGGGTCCCCTGCGTTAAGTAACTCTGGAGCTCCGCGATCCAGCACCCCTCCCGAGGTTCCATCGTCAGGAGCAGGCGCGCTCCTGAGGCCGGGCCATAGACCGGGGCTCCCGAGGCAGGCGGCTAGGGGAGCTCTTCACGAGGCTAAGCCGTGTTTGATAACAACGGCAGGGCTGAGGGCTTGAAGAGCCGTTCCTCGAAAACGCCAGGCTCTTGAGGTAACCGCCTGGACGCCCGTCTGGCGATGTTGTCGGCCTCCTGATTGGTGCCATGGGGTACATGCTTCAACTCCAACCCCTAGAACTGCTTCTCCATCTTGCGGACCTCTGCCAGGTAGGCCTCCATGTGCTCATCCTTCGGCTCGTACACCTTGTTGGAGAAATTGACGAGGAGCCGCGAATCTCCCTTGATGGTGAGGCGCTTCACCCCCAGGGCAATTGCGGCCTTCAAGCCCGCTATCAGGCCTTCATACTATGCTATGTTGTTGGAGACCTTTTCGCCGTGCTGGAAACAGAGCTGTACTGCGTAGTAGAGCTTGTCCTGGGTGGGCGATATAAGCACCGCCCCAGCCCTAGCACCATGCCTAGAGAACGCCCCATCGAAGTACATGACCCAGCCTTCTGGCGCCTCGCTCCCCGGGAAGAGGGACCGATCCTCGTCGGCCTTGAGGCCTGGTGCCTCCGTCCATTCTGCCACAAAATCCGCTAATGTTGCTCCCTTGATGACCCTGGTCGTGCTGAATTCGAGCTGGAACGCTTGCAGTTCTATGTTCCACTCTGCGACCCTTCCGACCGAGTTAGGGCTCCTGAGCACCCTCTCCAAGGGGTATGACGAGACGACCTTGATGGGGTGACCCTGAAAGTAGTGCCGCAGCTTGCGTGAGGCCACCAGTAGTGCGAGGAGGGGCTTCTGAGGCATGGGGTACCGTGCTCTCGCATCCCGCAATACCGTGCTGACGAATTACACGGGGTGCTCAACGAGGCTGGGTGTGTCAATGCTTGTGGCGCCTTCTGGAGATGATTGCGCCTCCGGAGGCGATGAGGCCTCAGGAGGCTGAATGTCCGGGTGAGGAGCCCCTTCCACCTCCAGTGCGCTTCTCGCGGCGGTTGATTCTCCTCAACCGCCGAGGCGGTTTCTGTGGGCCTCCTTTGTTCCTGCTTGGTCTTGTCCTGGGCTGCGACTGCGGTTTTGATTCGACGCTCCTCCCTAACCGCCACTAGGGCTGCGCTGGCGGAGTAAGGAGTGGCGGCGAGGTAGAGCACCAGAGGCTCCTGAGGGCGCGGGGCCACCATGACCGGAGGGCTGGTCAGGTATCTCTTGAGATCTTGGAATGCTTTGTCGGCCTCTTCAGTCCATTCAAAGGGCCCCTTTTTCTTCATTAGCTGGAAGAAAGGCAGCGCCCGCTCCCCTAGCCTGGAGATGAAGCGCCCTAGCGCGGTCACGCGCCCAGTGAGCTTCTGCATTTCTCTGAGGGTCTTGGGCGGGCTCATGTCCTCGACCGCCTTGACCTTCTCCGGGTTGGCCTCAATGCCCCGGTGGGACACAAGGAAACCCAAGAGCTTGCATGAGGGGACCCCGAACACACACTTCTCTGGGTTGAGCCACAGGTTCACCGCGTCGAGGCTCATGAAGGTTTCCTCTAGGTCTTGTATCAAGGTCTTGGCCTCCTGAGACTTCACCACAATATCATCGACATAAGCCTCGACATTCTTCCCGAGCTGCCGGCCCAGCATGATGTGCATCAGCCGCTAAAAGGTCGCCCCCGCGTTTCGCAGCCCGAACGGCATGCATGTGTAGCAGTACACCCCACACGGGGTCAGGAAGGCTGTCTTCTCAACGTCTTCTACTGCCATCTTGATCTGGTGATACCCAGAGAAGGCATCCAGGAAGCACAGCAGGTCGCATTCTGCGGTGGAATCGACGATTTGATCGATGCGGGGGAGCGGGAACGGATCTTGTGGACATGCCGTGTTGAGGTTGGTGAAGTCGACACACATGCGCTCCTTGCCTCCCTTTTTTGGCACAACGACAGGGTTGGCCAACCAATCCGGGTATCGGACCTCGCGAATGACCCCCGCAGCTTCTAGTTTCCGGGTCTCTTGGGAGATGAAGGCCTGCTTCTCTGTGGACTGCCGCCTTGCCTTCTGCTTCACGGGGCGCACGTTGGGGCATACGTTGAGGTGATGTTCGATTACACTCCTAGGGATCCCCGCCAACTGGTCCGGCTCCCAAGCGAACACCTTCTTGTTTGCGCGCAGGAATCTGACCAGGGCTTCCTCCTGCTCGGGCTCGAGGTTGGCGCCTATGGTGAAAGTGGCGCTAGTGGACCCGTCCTCGTCGACGGGTATCTGCTTGGTTTCTGCCTTGTCTTGGGTGAACAACTGCTTCTTCTTGGCGAGTGCAGCCCCCTTGGGCTCGGGAGCCTCCGAGTCGGCGGGATGTGCTGACGCCGCTGTCTTGAAGGCGAGCTTGAGCACTCGCAGCGCGTCTCCGGTATCCCTGTGCACAGTGAGGATACCGCTGCTCCCGGGCATCTTCATGAGGTTGTACGCCGGGTGTGTCGCGGCCATGAATTGGGCCAGCACTGGGTAGCCGAGGATGGCGTTGTAGGGGAGTCCGATGGGGGCGATGTCGAAGTCGACCATCTACGTGCGGAAGTTGTCGTAGATGCCAAAGGTTACCGGGAGCCGGATCTGTCCCAAGGAGCTGGCTGATCCGCTCCCGACGCCCAAGAAGGGCCGGCTGGGTTGTAGTCGTTCCAGGGGTATGCGGAGGAGGTTGAAGGCCTCAACCGAGAGCACGCTGAGGCCCGCACCACCGTCGATGAGAGTCCTAGTGACGGCCACCTGGCAGATGGTGGGGGTGCATAGCATGGGGAGCGTGCCCGAGCAGGCTGAGTTGGAGGGGTGGTCCTCCGAGCTGAAGGTCAGGCCGGCCTTGGGCGCCACCCGGTCCGGGAGAGCCCCCTGCCGCGCGGAAGCGACGCTGACTCGGCGGACGAACGACTTGATGTGGTGACTTGTAGGTGGCGCCCGCGAACCGCCCAGGAGGGCCGCGACGGCCGGGGGTGTTGGTGTAGTGGTGCGGTCGTCTCGCTGTACAGACGGATGCCGAGACGACACTTGCCGCCCGTTCCCCGCCAGGCCGGAGGTGGTGTCGACGGCGGGTGCCGGGGAATAGTGAGGAGGTCCGCCGACGGGAGCCGTCTGGGCGATGAGGGCGGCCCGGCGCCCGGCGCGAGCCCGTCGGTCGTCAGGCATGGACGCGATGGTCGGAGGAGAACGGAGCGGCGGAAGACGAATTCCGGCGCACCCCTACCTGGCGCGCCAAATGTCGGATTTCGGGTTCTGGCAGACCCTTGAGGTTCAAACTCTGGGGTGCGCGTGGAGATTACGCTTCCTACCTACCTGCACCCCTCCGCCTCGCAAGGATCTAAGCTATCAAGAACACAGCATAAGAGACACAGAATTTATACTGGTTCGGGCCACCGATGTGGTGTAATACCCTACTCTAGTGTGGTGGTGTGGTGGATTGCCTCTTGGGCTGATGATGAACAATACAAGGAAGAACAGCCTCGCGAGGGCATGTTATTAGCTGGGACGATGAATTGCTAGAGGGGTTTAGTCGCCCTTCTCTCTCTCTTTCTGTCTGATTGCCGATCGATTCGTCGGTGCCCCTATTCTGGGGGTGGCTAGTCCTATTTGTAGGCAAAGGACTTGGGCCTCTTCCCAAATATTGAGCGGGAAGGGCGCCAACAATTGGCCATTTTGAAGGGGAACATCTGGTGCACTTATCCTAACTAAAGTTGGTCCTCGCCTGCCAAAGGCCCTGGTGATGACGCTGGCTTGGGCTCCACAATGACTTCTTCCTTGTCGCGGAGTCGGTCTTGGTCTCGTTGCACCGAAATGGATGCCTTTGCTTGAGCCTCCCGCCTGCGCTTGCTCCCTTAGCACCAAAGAGGAAAGGGAGGACACTGTGCAGGCTGGCACCCGCCTGGCGCCCTTGGTCATCATGGCTTGCGTCATGGGCACCTCGTGAGGTACCCCGCCTTGATCTCTCCGCCTCCTTGCGAGACAGCCTGATGAGGCCGTGCCTGAGGAAGCTCCGTGACGTCCGCCCCGTGAGGCCTGGCCCCTCGCGAGGGTCTTGAGTCTGTGTTGATGAAGATGGTCCGTGCTCGGCCCCCTTTGAGCCACGCCGCAGGCCGCAAGCAGGCAAGTCTGGGGACCCCCGTTCCGAGAACGCCGACACTATCCCCTAGCTCGATGAGCGCCCAAGCATGCTGCCACCTGCGCTCGTCGCCGGCGGGACTCCGATGACCAAATGGTCACGGGCCAGTGCCCGTTGCTTTCACCACCTCGCGTATGTCTAGCCTGGCCACTCCGTTTGCTTGTTGCCGCGCCGCATCGTCGTTTCCCTCCCGCGCCCGAACTGCCGTCCACCACGCTCGTCGCCGGCGACTTTTCTGGCCACCGCCACCACTGGATGTGCCTCTTCGCGCTCGATCGAACGAGCCTAAGCACGCTCCAAATGGGCCACCGTGGCGTAATTCCGGCGAGGTCCGCGCCCCTCTGTGTGTTTTCGGTCACCGGCGGTGAACCTCTGCCACCCACCGACGTGGCATGCCGCTGGGGTCCATCTGGGTCACTGCCTGGTGGCCCCAGGGGCCCAGCTGGCCCTGTTGACCATGGTCAACTTGCTGACTGGGCGGGTCCCAGCAGCTGACCAGTGGCCCCCATCTTGTAAGCTAATTAAATTAGTTAAATTAATTAATCTAGGCTAATTAGTCTCTGACTAATGGGGCCCACACTTAGTTAATCATAATTAGTTTAAAACAAATCATGTTTCACCTCCGTCTCAATGACATGTGGGACCCACTAGACCCACCTATCTGGTTTGACTGGTCAACCGACCAGTTGACCTTCTGACATCACTCTGATGTCATGCTTGCGTCATCAAGCACTGTTCTGGATAATGTTGGCTTTAAATAAATAAATAAAATCAGAAAATGATTTAAATCTTTAGAAAATCATATCTTTTAATCCGTAACTCGGATGAAAATACTTTCTACATGAAAGTTGCTCAGAACGACGAGACCAATCCAGCTCCACAGCCTATTCTCCCACCATACATCCCTAACATACCGAACTCGCAACTTTCCCCCTCCGGCTCCTCTGCCCGAAAACGCGAAACACCGGGGATACTTTCCCGGATGTTCCCCCCCTTCACTGGTATCATCTCATACCGCGTTAGGGCACCCCTAGCGCCGATACTTGTCATGTCATGCATCGCTATGCATCTGTTTGCTTAAATATTTATTGTTTCTTCCCCCTCTTCTCTCGCTAGACACTAAGACCGACGCCGCTGCTACCCAGTACGACTACGGAGTTGACGACCCCTCCTTCTTGCCAGAGCAATCAGGCAAGCCCCCCCCCTTGATCACCAGATATCGCCTACTCTACTCTCTACTGCTTGCATTAGAGTAGTGTAACATGTTACTGCTTTCCGTTAATCCTATCCTGATGCATAGCCTGTCCTTGCTGCTACTGTTGTTACCTTTACCTGCAATCCTACCTGCTTAGTATAGGATGCTAGTATTCCATCTGTGGCCCTACATTCTTGTCCGTCTGCCTTGCTATACTATCGGGCCGTGATCACTCGGGAGGTGATCACGGGTATATACTATATACTTTATACATGATACCTGTGGTGACTAAAAGACGGGTCGGCCCGTAGGAGTACCTGCGAGTGGATCTTTGAGGCGGAGCGACAGGGCAGGTTGAGACCACCTAGGAGAGAGGTGGGCCTGGCCCTAGTCGGCGTTCGTGGTTATTTCAAAATAACACGCTTAACGAGTTCTTGGTATTGATCTAAGTCTGGCTATTGGCCTATACGCACTAACCAACTACGCGGGAACAGTTATGGGCACTCGACGTCGTGGTATCAGCCGAAGCACTTCGTGACGTCAGTGACTAAGCGGCGCGTGCCGGATTGGACTGGAACGCCTGCTAGGCTAGGTCTGCTTCCGGCCGCGTACGCAACATGCAGATGTGCAATGGGTGATGGGCCCAGACCCCTGCGTGCATAGGATTTAGACCGGCGTGCTGACCTCTCTGTTGTGCCTAGGTGGGGCTGCGACGTGTTGATCTTCCGCGACCGGGCATGACCCCGAAAAGTGTGTCCGGCCAAATGGGATCGAGCGTGTTTGGTTATGTGGTGCACCCCTGCGGGGAAGTTAATCTATTTGAATAGCCGTGATCTTCGGTAACAGGATGACTTGGAGTTGTACCTTGACCTTATGACAACTAGAACCAGATACTTAATAAAACACACCCTTCCAAGTGCCAGGGCAACGAGGAGGGGATCGCCGGGTAGGATTATGCTATGTGATGCTACTTGGAGGACTTCAGTCTACTCTCTTCAACATGCTGCAAGACGGAGGCTGCCAGAAGCGTAGTCTTCGACAGGATTAGCTATCCCCTCTCATTCTGGCTTTCTGTAGTTCAGTCCACCGATATGGCCCTTTACACATATACCCATGCATATGTAGTGTAGCTCCTTGCTTGCGAGTACTTTGGATGAGTACTCATGGTTGCCTTGTTCCCCCCTTTCCTGTTTTCTTTACCCGATTGCTGCGATCAGACGATGGAGTCCAGGATCCAGACGCCACCGTTGACGACGACTCCTACTACACCGGAGGTGCCTACTACTACGTGCAGCCCGCTGACGACGACCAGGATCAGTTAGGAGGATCCCAGGCAGGAGGCATGCACCTCTTTCGATCTGTATCACAGTTTGTGTTAGCCATCTTATGGCAACTTGTTTAACTTATGTCTGTACTCAGATATTGTTGCTTCTGCTGACTCGTCTATGATCGAGCACTTGTATTCGAGCCCTCGAGGCCCCTGGCTTATATTATGATGCTTGTATGACTTATTTATGTTTTAGAGTTGTGTTGTGATATCTTCCCGTGTGTCCCTGATCTAGATCGTACACATTTGCGTGCATGATTAGTGTACGATTGAATCGGGGGCATCACAAGTTGGTATCAGAGCCGACTGCCTGTAGGAATCCCACTTCCACACTCCTTGGCCGAAGTTGAGTCTAGACATTGCAAAAACTTTTACTAACATGGTTGTGTGTCTTACGGGCCCACGTCGCCATTGGGTGTTACTAGGATCTTTTACTCCTCGACCTTTACTCTAGGACTCTGAACTCTCTTCTACTCGGGTTAAACGAATTTACTAACTCTAACACTAGGATCCCGTGACGACATTCACCCCAAAGTTGGATAAAAGCCATAGTTATTCCTTAGAATAGTATTTTGATCAATTTCCACACTATCATTTTACTCCTTTGAAACATCTTTGTTTTCAGATGGAACCCACGAGGCAGGTCGTGCGCCACACGACGGCCATTGGTGACTCGGGATCACCTGCCATGCTAGCTGAGATGATGACCTATCTGTGTTATCGCTGACACCCTAAGTACACCGTCTTCGAGGAGTACCAGGACTTTAACCAGGAGCAGTACCGTGCCATCGTCCACCTCTACTCTCGGGAGTATGACTCCACTACTGTGTTGCACACCGCTCATGGTGTTGGAGTGACCATCGATATGGCAGTTCACGATGCTGCTTATGCTGCTCTGACACGCCTTCGTACAGAGTATCGGGAGTTGGACACCTCCCCCTTCAGGCACATTGCTATCGCATATAATGTTGGTGCGGAGGGTTACTACACTGCTGCCTACTCTACTGTCAGCCGAGAGCCCTTCTACCATCAGAACCTGGTTCTGCATGCTGATGGGCTGGATTGAGCTAACCGAGCTCTTCGCCACGAGTTGTACACCACCCGTCAGCACCTCTACCGTGCTCTGACGCTGTTGCACCCCTTTGTCGGATCTAGAGAGATGTCGCGTTCTACGATCTACCCAGCCAGGACCGTGATGCCCCAGGGTGTCGGCTGGCCAGATGTGGGAGGCTACTCTCCCCCACTTGGTCCTCTGCTGCCACTTGAGCGTCGGGTTCTGCACCGGAGTGTCCGCGGACCCCAGGTCACTAACGTGGAGTTCCCGATGCAGCACCACCAGCTTTCAGGCTACAGCTACCTCCACAGTACCTCTTGGGACTGATGTAGTCTTACTTAGTAGTATTAGATGCATTCGCCACAAGCATGCGTGCCGCCTATGATGTCTTAGTCTATGTACTGAACTCTGTGTACCAAACTCTATGCATGATCTCTTTTGTAAGATATGCCGACTACTATGTAGTATCTATTGTGCTCCTTTCATTATGCATGTTTCATCATGAATGATTCTTGTCCTCACAAATTTCTCAATGCTGAACTACCCCTGTTATATATTAGCAGGATGGTTAGACCAGGTGGTCGTGGTCGTGGTGGCAACGCCCCACCACCGCCTGAGTACATTGCTAGTATGATCCAACAGCTTGAGATGAATCGCCAATTCATGGAGAATATGATGGCTCAGTTTCCTCGCCCCAATAAGAACCAGCAGCCAACCCCAGTAACTCTGCAGGATTTCATGCGCCTAAACCAAACTGTGTACCGCGGCTCAACCCAGCCTTTGGATGCTGATGACTGGCTCTGTGACATCACCTATGAAATGGAGTCTGCTGATGTAGCCCCTGCCAGCTATGTCACATTTGCCTCCTTCTTCCTGAAGGGACCCGCAGCTCAATGGTGGGACAGCCACAAGCATACTCTGCCAGCTGGAACAATCATCACCTGGCCAGACTTCCAAGCTGCTTTCCGTGCCCGTTTCATTCCTCAGGGAGTCATGGACCAGGAGAAGCGTGAGTCCCGCAACCTCACCCAAGGCAACAAAACTGTTGAAGCTTATCAGCGGGAGTTTCTGGACTTGTCTCGCTATGCGGAAGAGGACATTGCAACTGATGCACGCAGACATGAGAAGTTCCATGACGGTCTTCAAGCTCACATCAAGCTCGCACTTCTAGTGCACGACTTTACTGCTTTTGCCACCTTGGTGAACAAGGCCATCAATGTCGAAACTGGTCTGCAGGAATACAAGAGCTCTCACAGGCGCAACCGTGACGTGGGCTCATCTTCGGGCCCGTCCTCGCAGAAGCGTAAGATATGGATTCCCAACAGCATGTACCAGCCGAATGCACCTGCCCCAAGGTAGACCTATGCTGCACCTCGTCTGCCTCCTCCACCATCTAGGCAGCCAAGGCTTCCAGCACCGTCACCCCAAGCTCCTGTTCCCACTCCCAATAATGGGTTGTGCTTCAGGTGTGGACAACCAGGGCACCGTGCTAGGGAATGCAACCAGAACCAGAATCAACTGGCCCTTCCAGCAACTGGCCGTGGAAGCAACCAACCCCGCAGCAACCATGCCAAGTCTTATGGTCGAGTTCATGCCAACCATGTTGATCGGAACGAAGCTCAAGACCAGCCTACTACTGTGATGGGTACACTCCTCGTAAATTCAGTACCTGCATCTGTTTTATTCGATTCAGGAGCATCGCATTCATTCATGTCAGAAGATTTTGCATACAAGCACGACGTTAAATGTGAGGAGATGAACACTTCGGTAGTGGTAAAAACCCCCGTGGGACAATGTCAAACCTCCATGGTTGGCGTTGACGTCCCCGTGGAAATCAAAGGGCTAGAATTCTATGCCTCACCCATTATCCTGAAGTCATCTAACATCGACCTCATTTTGGGGATGGATTGGTTGAAAGCGCATACTGCTTCTATAGTTTGCGCCACTAAGACCGTCCATCTGATGCACCCTTCAGATGAAATAGTTACATACCAAGCTCACCTGGTGCAAAATGTCGAGGCACGGCTTTATGCATTGAATGCATTGAATGCTGCACCACTCGAGGGCATTGAAAACATTCCCATTGTTCGTGAATTCCAAGATGTCTTTCCTGAAGAACTTCCAGGGATTCCCCCTGCTAGAGCTGTCGAATTCGTCATCGACTTGAAACCAGGCACCACTCCTATAGCCAAGCGGCCCTACAAGATGCCGCCACATGAACTCCTTGAGCTTAAGGAGGAAACCGACAAATCTCTTTGAAGTGGTTTCATTCGCCCAAGTTGCTCTTGTAAGTGCATCTAGTGCCACCCCTAGTTGGTTTTGGAGTATTGACGACAAATTTGGTTGAGGGACTAATGTGTTTGTGAGAATTGCAGGATAACACAGGTAGTGTCCCTCATTGATTCGGTTTACCTACCAGAGATGACCCCTAAAAATGTGTGAAGACATTGACGACAATGGCGGTACATGAAGATATTCATATTGAAGACTATGACATGAGAAGACATTCTGTGAAGACTATGGAGCACGAAGACTTAGTTGTTTCGTTGTTTCCTTTTTCTTCTTTGTTGAGTCATAGGAACCACCGTACTATTAAGTGGGGTCCAAGTGAATACAGTCAGAGTGACTGAAGTGATGCTCAACTCAAATCCTATGTCTTCGAGCGAAGACAATGAGAGAAAATCTTATCCAGAGCTGGATAAGTCAGCTTTGCTTGTAGCCCAAGTAAAGTTGTTGCATGTGTTTGAAATCTGACCGTTGGAACACGTGTCAGTTCCTTAGTGACCCAGGGTTATTTCGGACATATCAGGTCGGGTTGCCTAGTGGCTATAAATAGCCCACCCCCTACACCATAAATTGGGGGCTGCTCAGAGTTAGTGCATGGCTTTTGTCGTTTGAGAGCAACCCACCTCGAAGCCTTTGAGAGAGAGAAATCCTTGCAAGGACAAAGCCCAAACACCCAGAGCCAAAGAGTGTTAGGCATCACTGAAGTCCTTCTGTCTGTGTGACCTAAAGACTTATTACACTTGAGGACTGTGAATCCTCCAACCGGTTAGGCGTCGCGTTCTGAGCATCCAAGAGCCATTGTGGATCGCCGGTGAACGAAGTCTGTGAAGGTTTGGAAGTCTACCTTGAAGACTTACCAGAGTGATTGGGCGAGGACTGTGTGTCCTTAGCTCAAGGGGAATAAGGTGAAGACGCGGTCTTCTGAGTTGAATCTCAGCCTCCCTAACCAGATGTACAGTTGTCACAGCAACTGGAACTGGTCAAACAAATCCTATGTCTTCATCGAGTGACTGGTTCTATTCTCTCTTCCCTTTACTTACAGTTTGTCTTCGTGAAGTCATTGCCTGCTTGCCATACCTGTTTGACTTCATTGCTTGACTACTGTTGCTGTTTGGCTTCATACCATCTTCCACCCTGATCCTTACTACCTAGTTGCCATTAGTCATCGTACACTCACATTATTGCATACTTGACTATGGCTTGCCTTGTGTAGTTTATCTTCCGCTGCATATCAATAGGTTCATTTCTAATGTTTGTCTTTGAAACTTTTATGTTTTGAAGACTTTCATAAAAATCGCCTATTCACCCCCCCTCTAGTCGATAACAAGCACTTTCATCTCTCCTTGGGGAGCACCTTCTCTCTTTGTCAAGAAGAAGGATGGGACAAACTGACTGGTCCAAGACTATCGTCCTATTAACCAAGCTACCATTCAGAATAAGTATCCTCTTCCTCGGATCAATGATATGTATGATCAACTGGCTGGTTCATCAGTGTTCTCTAAACTCGACTTGAGGTTGGGTTACCACCAGATCCGTGTTCGTGAATAGGATATCGCAAAGACCGCCTTTGTGACTCGATATGGTTCATACGAGTATACGGTCATGTCATTCGGCTTAACCAATGCTCCAGCCACCTTCTCTCGCCTGATGAACTATATATTCATGGACTACCTCGACAAGTTCGTCGTGGTTTATCTGGATGATATCCTGGTATTTTCCAAGAACAAAGAGGAACATGCTGAACATCTTCGTCTTGTGCTGGAAAAGCTACGAGAGCATCAGCTATATGCCAAATTCTCCAAAAGTGAATTCTGGCTACCCGAAGTAACCCATCTTGGGCATGTCATCTCTAAGGATGGTATTGCCGTTAATCCTGAACGAGTTCAGGCTATTCTCGACTGGACTCCTCCGAAGAACATTAAGCAAGTCAGAAGTTTTCTCGGTCTCGCCAGCTATTGCCGTCGATTCGTCGAGAACTTCTCCAAGATCGCTAGGCCTCTGACTAACCTGTTGCATAAGGGCGTCAAGTTCCAACGGACAGACAAATGTCAGGAAAGCTTCCAGGCACTCAAAGACAAGTTAACTTCTGCCCCAGTGCTAGCTCCACCTGATACTAAGGACTTCGTCATTTACTGCGACGCTTCCCGTCAAGGATTAGGCTGTGTCCTAGTGCAAGACCGCAAAGTTATTGCTTATGCCTCTCGTCAATTGCGCCCTCGCGAAGAGAACTACCCAGTTCACAACCTCGAGTTTGCTGCAGTTATTCATGCGCTAAAACAGTGGCGACATTACCTCCTCGGTAATCGTTGCGAGATCTTCACTGACCACCAAAGTCTGAAGTATCTGTTTACTCAGCCAGACCTGAACCTCCGTCAGCAGAGATGGATGGAGATTGTTGCGGACTTTGACTTGGGTATTTCATATACACCAGGCAAGGCTAATGTAATGGTTGATGCCTTGAGCCGCAATTCTTACTACAACCACGTCCAGGTTCACAAAGTTCAGCCCTCACTTGTTGATGAATTCAGGAAGCTGAACCTCCATATTGTTCCTCCGGGTGCACTCGCTCCCCCCCTAAGGAGTTTCGCAAGACGAACCTCCGTGTTGTTTCCCAGGGTTCCCTCTATACCCTGGCTATCGAACCAGATCTCGTGGGCTCCATCAAGACAATATAGGGATATGACTCTAAAGCCCACAAGATTAAGCGCTACCTCGCTGAAGGAAAGCCCTCATTCTTCACTATTGTTGATGATGGCGCCTTGTACTTCAAAGGTCGCCTAGTGGTGCCATGTAAGGAGAAAAACCTGAATATGACTCAGAAAGTTATGAAACAAGCTCATGATACACCTCTTGTATCCATCCTGGTAGTACAAAAATGTACCAAGACATTCGTCAGAGATTCTGGTGGTCTAACATGAAGCAAGACATTGCTCGTTATGTTGCTGAGTGTGACGCTTGCCGTCGTATCAAAGCAGAACATCAAAGGCCTGCTGGAACTCTGCAACCTATCTCTATTCCTGGATGGAAATGGGACCATGTTGAAATGGACTTCGTCACTGGATTTCCCAAATCGCAGAAAGGTAATGATGCTATTCTTGTCGTCATTGACCGGCTTTCTAAAGTTGCACATTTTCTAGCAGTCAAAGAAACGATCACTGCTAGTCAGCTTGCAACTCTCTACATGTCCAGAATTGTTTCACTTCATAGTATTCCACTGGTTATCAGTTCGGACCGTGGCAGCTTATTCACTTCAAGATTCTGGGCAAGTTTCCAAGAAGTTATGGGAACTCATATGTCATTCAGCACTGCATTTCACCGTCAGTCGCAAGGGCAAGTTGAACGTGCCAACCAAGTTCTCGAAGACATGCTTCGAGCTTGTGTTATTCCCTTCGGCAAGAAATGGGAGGAATCACTCCCGTATGCTGAGTTCTCTTATAATAATAGCTATCAACCTAGTGGCCCCCTTCGAAGTATTATATGGATGAAAGTGCCGAACCCCTCTGAACTGGTCAGAAACTGGGGAACGTCCACTCTTTGGTCCGGATATTATCCAACATGCCGAAGAACAAGTCCGCATTATTCGCGAGAATCTCAAGACTGCTCAGTCACGTCAAAAGAGTAATTATGACTGTCATCATAAAGACATGGTCTATCAACTTGGCGAAAAGGCTTACCTTCGAGTCACACCAATGAAGGGTGCACACCGCTTCGGGATCAAGGGAAAGCTAGCTCCCCGCTATATTGGTCCTTTCACTATTCTTGAAAGGCGTGGAAAAGTGGCATATCAACTGGAGCTTCCGCCGAACCTTTCTCAGGTTCACGATGTGTTCCACGTGTCACATCCGTCGTTGCTTCAAGGACCCAATCCGAGCAGTGGATCATGAAGTGCTCGAATTGCAACAGGACCTCTCCTATAAAGAGCATCCGGTCCGCATTCTTGACCAAGCTGAACGCCGCACACATCAGAAGGCGATCAAGTTCCTCAAAGTCCAGTGGTCGCACCATTCTGAAGATGAAGCCACTTGGGAACGCGAGGATCGCCTACGTGATGAATACCCCATAATGTTTCCTTGTACCTCCTAAATCTCGGGATGAGATTTCTTGTAGTGGAGGATATTTGTAACGCCCGGATAATTAGGCTACAGTAAAAATATCCTAATGATGCCATGTCATCTTTGATTACTGTTGCTAAACTTTCGTTAGTTCAAGCCGATTCAAAAATCAATTCAAAAAGATCGCAAAATCAATAATATGCAACTCATTTTGTCCGCATGTGGAAATAATGACGCCGCCATGCCCTTTCACCCACCCACACCTCTCAGTGGCGATCTCCCATTCTGGCCTTTGATTTGATCTTCTGATCCGATCAATCTTTCTGGCGGCCTCTGCTCTTCATCCCTATACCCATCTTGATGGGTTCGGCTTCTGGATCCACCCTTGGCTTGGACTTCTCCAAGGGTAGGGTTTTTGCAGATGAGATCTATAATGCTTCTGGACTTTCTGTTCATCCTATGGAGAATATGGGATCTCTCACTCTGGTAGTGTCTTTTAGTAGGCACGATTTTCGTCTTAATGAGGATTCTGTTGCGGCTGCATTAGAATCAGCTCTTAGTGGTTCGGCCATTGATATTTTGGTTTCTCAGATTGGTGATAAGGTATTCAGCTTTAATGTTTCTTGCAAAGATGTTGGTTTTCATATTGTGGATCTGTAACATCCCAAATTTTCAATTTGGAATGTTATACATTAGATCATCATGCATATCATAATTTCTCGCATTTTTGGTCGATCCAAGAAATTTCACGCAACTCAAGGACCCTCGGAGAGAGTTGGAGATTTCGTTATTTTCATATTTGAGTTTTCTCAAATTTTGAAAAGAGGATCATTTGATTTTATTTATTTCATCTTCAATTATTTTTCCAATAACAAAAATATGAGAAGGGAATAATATGACTTTCCCAATTTTAGGAAAAATAAAGATTTAATAAATAAATCAAATTTTGGATTTTTCCGGAGTTTATTTGCATTTTATTTGCATTAGGGAAAATGCGTGTTTTTAAAATATTGCATTAGGCCCCGAGTAAAAAGTTCATTTTGTTCAACTCATTTTTAAGAGTCGTGAAAAATTAACTTCGGAATTTTTGGAGCTCGTTTAGATTTTCTTTTATTTATTTTTCTGCGCGCATATTTATTTAAAAAAAATCGCAGCGCCCGACTGGGCCAAGGGCCCAGCCAAGCCGGCCGGCCCAGCCGCCCCGCCGCTCCCCCCCCCCCCCCCCCCGCGCGCGCACGCCAGCGCCGCCGCCGCCCGCAGCCGCCGAGTCCTACTCAGACTCCTCTTTCTTGCCCCCTCCCCCAAGTCTCCACCCCCCTCCCCTCTTTAAATACCCCCCCTCTCCTCCTCCTCCTCACCCAGCCCCGCCGCCCCCGCCGCAAGCAGCAGCAGCCACAAGCCGCCGCCGCCGCTCGCAGCCGCCGCCGCCCGCGCCTCCCCGCCGCCAAGCCCCGCCCTCGTCGGAGCCCCGTGCCGCCGACTAGAAGGAGAACTGAAGGGTACACGCAAGGACTACATGGACGAGATCGTAGCTCTAGCAAGGCACAATGTCGAGCTAGAAGGAGAACTGAAGGGTACACGCAAGGACTACATGGACGAGATCGTAGCTCTAGCAAGGCACAATGTCGATCTTAAGCAGGAGATTGAAGAACTCAAGGAGAGATTAGCATCCAAGGAAGACAAGTACGTCGCAAGTCCGGACAACTACATCATCATCGACGACACTGATTCGGATCCAAGTGAACCCAACTTTGAAGACGAAGCTGGAGCAGACATCATGGAGTCTTCCACCGATTCAAATTTCTAGATGACCACCAAATATTAGTAGTATTTCCCCCATGTATACATTATAGTTCGAGCACTTTTTGCGTTAGTTCTAGACCGTTTGTATGCCCTTGTTTGAATTGAATGAAGTGATTTGTGTGCATTTGTCTCATGAGCATTTGGGTAGTGTTTTCTCTTAGACCTCACTCTATTCTTAATTCTCATCTTTTCTAAACCCTCAGATGCCTCCGAGACGTGACAATGGATTCCCATCGGATCTCACTCAGTTGATCCAGCAGCAGAACCAATTGATGCAGCTGTCAGTCCAGAACCAGCAGAACAACAACAACAACAACAACAACAACAACAACAACAACAACAACAACAACAACAACAACAACAACAACAACAACAACAACAACCACCCTCCGCCGCCGCCACCTGTTGATCACCTAACCCGTTTCCTTAGGCTGAATCCGCCGGTGTTTTCCAGTAGCACCGAGCCAATAGTAGCAGACGATTGGCTCCGCAAGATAGGAAGGGAGTTAACCACTGCAGGATGCACAGATGTTGAGAAAGTGAAGTTTGCCGCACATCAGCTTGACGGACCCGCGGCAGCATGGTGGGAGAATTTCACAGCCACTTACCCAGTTGACACTGTCACATGGGATCAGTTTCAGCAAGCTTTCCGCACTGCCCATGTTTCAGCAGGAGCTATGGCCATGAAGAAGCGTGAGTTTCGCAACTTACGCCAAGGAGGAAGGACAGTTGGCCAGTACGTTGATGACTTCAGCAAGTTAGCACGTTATGCCCCTGATGACGTTGCTACGGATGCTGCTAAGCAGGAGAAGTTTCTGGAAGGACTGAATGATGAGCTAAGCATGCAGTTGATGGTAGCAAGTTTCAACAACTACCAGGAGTTGGTAGATCGTGCCATCATGATTGAAGGGAAGCAACAGCAGATTGAGAACCGCAAGAGGAAGTATGGACAGGAGAAGTATAACTCTGGAGCCCAGCAGAAGCCCCGTTTTACCCCTAAGCCGGGAGTTCAGTTTCAGCATACCCATGGAGGAGGTGGTTCGCACAACCATAATGGCCACAAGAATGGTAATGAGAATGGAGGAAGCAACGGCCAGAACCGTACCACCCCATCAACCCCAGCCAAGAGAGATCTGAGTCAAGTCACCTGTTTCAAGTTTTCCAAGACCGGACATTATGCCAATGAATGTCCCGAAGGCCAGAATGGCAATGGAAGCTCTGGAAAGAAGCCAAACCCTTTCAACAGGGGACAGGTGAACCACGTTAGCGTGGAGGAGGTTGAAGCTCAGCCTCATGCAGTAATCGGTAAGTTTTTGGTTAAGTCATTTACTGCACTCGTTCTTTTTTATACTGGTGCATCGCATTCATACATATCAAGGGGATTTGTGGAAAAGTATAACCTGCCCACTAAGATTCTTAAAACACCTATGCTAGTAAGCTCGCCAGGAGCAGAGTACATGGCCAGACAAGGATGTTTTCAAGTGCCATTAAGTATAGGAAGACATGTTTTCCCAACGGATTTAATCGTTCTGGAATCCCAAGGTTTGGATGTAATTCTCGGTATGGATTGGTTGTCGATGTATGGAGGAAACATCGATTGCGCTAGTAAGACAATTTTGCTTACAACGCCCGAAGGAAGAAGGATCAAGTATGTATCCCGACATACGCCAAACAGGACACAAGTAAATTCTTTATCAGGAGTTGTACAGGAGAAAGTACCAGTGGTGAAGGATTTTCCTGATGTATTTCCTGAGGAATTGCCAGGCATGCCACCGGATAGAGACATTGAGTTTTTTATTAAGCTTTTACCTGGCACTGGGCCAATATCGAAGAGATCGTACAGGATGCCCGCACAGGATTTGGTGGAAATTAAGAAGCAGATTAAGGAGTTATTGGATAAAGGTTACATTCGCCCAAGTTCTTCGCCTTGGGGATCACCCGTACTTCTTGTGGAGAAGAAGGATGGATCATTAAGGATGGTTGTTGATTACCGTGGATTGAGTGAAGTAACCATCAAGAACAAGTACCCCCTACCAATGATAAATGATCTGTTTGATCGTTTGCAAGGAGCTAAAGTGTTTTCCAAGATCAATTTACGATCAGGGTACCATCAGTTGAAGATTCGGGAGCAGGACATACCCAAGACAGCTTTTACCACGAGATACGGATTGTATGAGTATACCGTTATGTCATTTGGACTGACTAACGCACCTGCCTATTTTATGAACCTGATGAACAAAGTATTTATGGAGTTTTTGGATAAGTTCGTCGTAGTGTTCATTGATGACATTTTGATTTTCTCAAAGAATGAAGAAGAGCATAAGGAACATTTGCGTTTGGTTTTGGAGAAACTAAGGGAACATCAGTTATATGCCAAGTTCAGCAAATGTGAGTTTTGGTTGAAGGAAGTAGGATTTCTTGGACATGTTATATCCGGAGAAGGTATAGCAGTTGACCCCACAAAGGTTGAGACGGTAACCGAATGGGAAGCACCAACGACAGTTGGAGAGATCCGGAGTTTTCTTGGACTTGCAGGATACTACCGGAGATTCATTGAGAACTTCTCAAAGATTGCAAAGCCCATGACTGAATTGTTGAAGAAGGATACCAAGTTCAATTGGACTGAGGAATGTGAGGCCAGTTTTCAGGAGTTGAAGAAACGATTGGTTTCCTCACCAGTGTTGATTCTGCCAGATCAGACCAAGGATTATGAGGTGTATTGCGACGCTTCATGTCGAGGAATTGGAGCAGTGCTTATGCAGGAAGGAAGAGTTGTTTCGTATGCCTAACGACAACTGAAACCTCATGAACTAAATTATGCTACGCATGATTTGGAGTTAGCAGCCGTAGTGCACGCATTGAAGACGTGGAGACATTTACTCATTGGAAATCATTGTGAAGTATATACGGATGACAAGAGTTTGAAGTATATTTTCACGCAGAAGGAGTTGAACCTTAGACAAAGGAGATGGTTGGAACTCATCAAGGATTATGATATGAGATTGCATTACCATCCAGGAAAGGCTAATGTTGTAGCTGACGCATTGAGCCGTAAGAGCCATGTCAATACCCTAATGACGGGAGAAATACCAAGGGAGTTAGCAGAAAATCTTCGTGAGCTAAGTTTGGAAATAGTTCCAAGAGGCTATGTAGCAGCATTGGAAATTAAATCAACATTGATGAATAAAATCAGAGAGGCTCAGAAATCTGACAAGGAGATTGCTTCTATAAAAGAGAAAATGAGCGAAGGAAAAGCAAAGGGATTTCATGAGGATGAGCACAATACCCTATGGTTTGAGGACCGTGTTTATGTGCCCAATGACCCGGAGATCAGTAAGTTGATTCTGCAAGAGGCACATGATTCACCCTATTCGATTCACCCAGGAAATACCAAGATGTATTTGGATTTGAAGGAAACATTCTGGTGGACCGGAATGAAGAAGGACATTGCAGCATATGTAGCAGTTTGTGATGTGTGTCATAGAGTGAAGGCAGAACATCAGAAGCCAGCCGGATTGTTACAACCATTGCCGATACCCGAATGGAAGTGGGATAAGATAGGCATGGATTTTATCACAGGACTACCCAGAACAAAGTCGGGCTATGACTCGATATGGGTAGTAGTTGATCGTTTGACGAAGGTAGCACATTTCATCCCAGTTAAGACCACTTACACCAGTGCTAAGTTGGCAAAGATATACATGACCAGGATCATTTGTTTGCATGGAGTTCCGAGGAGTATCGTATCAGATAGAGGAACCCAATTTACCTCAAAGTTTTGGAATCAGTTGCATGAAACTTTAGGAACCAGACTAGAGTTCAGCACAGCTTTTCACCCACAGACGGATGGACAGACTGAGAGAGTCAATCAGATTTTGGAAGATATGCTGAGAGCCTATGCACTAGACTATGGATCTAGTTGGGACGATAACTTGCCGTATGCGGAGTTTTCTTATAACAACAGTTACCAAACCAGTCTGAAGATGGCACCTTTCGAAGCTTTATACGGAAGGAGGTGCAGGACACCGTTGTCATGGGACGAAGTTGGAGACCGTTAGTTCTTTGGACCAAATCTGATTAAGGAGTCTGAACGGAAAGTTAAGTTGATTCGATAGGCTCAAGGTAGCCCAATCCAGGCAGAAGAGCTACGCAGATTCTAAACGCAAGGAGACAGTTTACGAAACCGGAGACAGAGTTTATCTTCGAGTATCCCCACTTCGAGGAGTTAAACGCTTTGGAGTTAAGGGAAAGTTAGCACCGCGTTTTGTTGGACCGTATAAGATTTTGCAACGTATGGGAGAAGTCGCTTATAAGTTGGAATTACCAGAGGGACTGTCAGGAGTTCATGATGTATTCCATGTTTCTCAACTGAAGAAATGTCACGCCGAGATGGCGGAGGTACCGCTAAGAGATACAGTGCCGCTTGAAGCGATTCAGTTGAAGGATGACTTAATGTATGAAGAGAAACCAGTCAAGATTCTCGAATATGCCAGCAGAGTTACCCGCAGCAAGGTTATCAAGTTTTGCAAAGTTCAGTGGAACCACCACTCATAGGATGAAGCCACCTGGGAGAGAGAAGAAGATTTGCTCAAGGACCACCCTCACCTATTTTCTAGCCAACCCGAGTCTTGAGGACGAGATTCATCTTAAGGGGGGTAGGTTTGTAACATCCCAAATTTTCAATTTGGAATGCTATACATTAGATCATCATGCATATCATAATTTCTCGCATTTTTGGTCTATCCGAGAAATTTCACGCAACTCAAGGACCCTCGGAGAGAGTTGGAGATTTCGTTATTTTCATATTTGAGTTTTCTCAAATTTTGAAAAGAGGATCATTTGATTTTATTTATTTCATCTTCAATTATTTTTCCAATAACAAAAATATGAGAAGGGAATAATATAACTTTCCCAATTTTAGGAAAAATAAAGATTTAATAAATAAATCAAATTTTGGATTTTTCCAGAGTTCATTTGCATTTTATTTGCATTAGGGAAAAATGCGTGTTTTTAAAATATTGCATTAGGCCCCGAGTAAAAAGTTCATTTTGTTCGACTCATTTTTAGGAGTCGGGAAAAATTAACTTCGGAATTTTTGGAGCTCGTTTAGATTTTCTTTTATTTATTTTTCTGCGCGCATATTTATTTAAAAAAAATCGCAGCGCCCGACTGGGCCAAGGGCCCAGCCGAGCCGGCCGGCCCAGCCGCCCCGCCGCTCCCCCCCGCGCGCGCATGCCAACGCCGCCGCCGCGCCTGCCGCCGCCGAGTCCTACTCAGACTCCTCTTTCTTGCCCCCTCCCCCCAAGTCTCCACCCCCCTCCCCTCTTTAAATACCCCCCCTCTCCTCCTCCTCCTCACCCAGCCCTGCCGCCCCCGCCGCAAGCAGCAGCAGCCGCAAGCCGCCGCCGCCGCCTGCCACCGCCGCCCGCGCCTCGCCCCGCGCCACCCCGCCGCCAAGCCCCGCCCCCGCCGGAGCCCTGTGCCGCCGACGAGGTAGCCCCGCGCCGCGCGGCCCCTCGCCCGGTTTGGTTTTTTTAATCGTTTCGGTTTATTTTTTTTGAAGTTTCGGTTTTTTTCAAAACCCTAGATCGGTTTTTCATTTTTCTTTCGGTTTATTTATTTAGCGAGAGTTCGCCGGACCGTTCGTCTTAACGAACGTGATCACCGGATATTCTCGGTTAACGAACGTCCGTTCGTTTAACCGTTCGTCGATTTTCTTTTTCGCCGGATTTATTTCGCGATTTTCCTGATCGCGATTTCAGATCCGATCTTCTTTCTAGTTTATCTTCTCGCTCGTTTATTGGAATCAGGTGATTCAAGCGCCTGGAGTTTCGTTTCGAAACCGCCGTTCTGACTAATCAACTTAAACAAGTTTTTCCTACGGTAAAATTTGACCTAGTTTCAAATTGCTAGAACCGAGTTGTTTTCTTCCGCAGTTTGTTTTCCGTTGTTTTGTTCGGTTCGTTTTCTCTTTGCAACCGAGTTCTTAAGTTGAACTTTTTGGTTCAATCTCTTGTTCGAGTTTTACCTGTGCATTAGATGAGTACTTATTGTATGCTTGTTGTTTGTCTGCGATAGATCACCCGGAGTGCGCCGCTTGTTATTTCGAAGCTCTAGGTTTCGCAGATCCTCAGCAAGGCAAGTAACAC
The DNA here is from genome assembly GCA_032464435.1 of Aegilops umbellulata. NCBI lineage: Eukaryota > Viridiplantae > Streptophyta > Magnoliopsida > Poales > Poaceae > Aegilops > Aegilops umbellulata. The sequence continues at coordinate 547,636,331 of CP136057.1, forward strand.
TTTGATCATACCCTTTTCTACCACCCAGTTTTATTGCATTAGATCAATCCTCAAACATTGCATGATTAGGATCTAATTTAATTGTGGGATGGGAAGTAGTTGAGGTAGTACCTATTATCTGTTTTACTTATGAAACCTTTGGGAGCTACCTCTACGTTTGCTTATTATGCCATGCTATGCTAGTAGACGTGGATTGGGTGAGTGATATCCATGACAGATGTGAGTATTGTTAATTAATGGTTTTATCTAAGGTGGCAACTTAAACACACATCTGGGTGGATTGAGGCACTTGGTTTCTATCAGGACTTGCCTGTTTTTCTTTGGACCGCCACCCAGGCTCAAAGGGATCATAAGATCATTCATGCTAGTAACTTCCGTGTGCAGCCACAAGCCATTATGGGCTCTGGCATAGTTGATTAAGTCGTGCGAACTCTTACAGGGTAGACTAGCAGATGTAGGGGAAAGTAGGTGTACCGGTCTATCCAAACGTAAGGTGCTAGCCTTCTGAAAGACTATGTCTCGGTTCCGTTTCTCAAACACCATGTAGTGCGAGAAACCAAACGGAGGCGATCGAGTCTTGTGGGGAAAAGTGCGCAAACCTCTGCAGAGTGTACAAACTAATCATGGTTAGCCGTGTCCCCGGTTATGGACGTTTTGAGTATCTAGTACTTGAATATCATGTGAATCTCATCATGTTAATTCTAATTAATATTGTTGGGTTTTAATTGTTCACTTAATTGGGATCGGAATGCTGTCAACCATTCTCGATGTTTCAACCACCATGATAGTTAAAAAAAATTATTCCTTTGCAGTAGGGAAAAATTGGCTTTACGCAAAACTGTAACCATAGAGCTTTCCACCAGCCATACATGCATATAGTATAGCTCATTACTGTTCATTACTCTCTATGTGTTACCTTGCCAGCATATTCCATGTGCTGACCCGTTTTCGGGCTGCAACTTTCATGTTGCAGACTTTTCAGACAACGAGTAAGGTGCTTTTAGGTTGTGGTTCTATACTCAGTGATGCCGTTGGAGTTGATGGACTCACTTATCTTCCGAGTCTTCCGCTTTATCATTATTAGATGGCCTTAAGCCATATTTATTGTAATAAGTTCTCTTTGAGACATCGATGTAATAAGTGTGTGATTGCTACTCTGCTATAAATCCTTCGAAGTACTGTGTGGTGTCAGCATTACTGATCCAGGGATGACACCGGAGCACAGAGACTTGACCATCTGAGGTCGGGTCGCTACAGGATCTTAGATCTTTCTCATGCCCGCAATTCAAATGTTACTTTCATCTTTGGGGTAATGGAGGCCCTAACTGGGTTTGAGAGTTTAAGATCTGGAGGAAGGAGTGTGATGCTGAGTGGATCCTTGTTAGTCCTTCTAAATGCAGGGCTGCTCTTGGTCTCTTAGCCATGCATAATCAACCAGCTAAATCAGCCATCAAATCTACCTCTGGTGTTAAAAAAAAGCTCTCCTTTGCTACGTTTCAGAATTATTCGGTTTGCAAGGGATATAGGTATCCTGCCACGGATAATTGCATTGCAACTGTGCAAGATGTTGGTTATCAGATTTCAGAGAGTGAAAGGGTTGTCATTCGTGCTCCCGAAAATTGTGATCTCAATTGGATAGTGGCGTCACCGCCGATCGTTTTTGGAACGGTTGGATCTCCGGTGGGGCACCGTCGCCTTGCTTTGCATGCAGATTCCGCTCAGGAGCCGCCATCTTCGGCGATGTTGTTGGGCGGGATCTCGTCTCCTATGATTTCCCATGATGGGCCTTCTTCCTCTCAGCCTGTTCAGCCTATTGGGCCTTTGATCGCTCAGTCTGCTGAGCTTGTTGGGTCATCAAATGTGCTGGCCCAAGTTTTAGGGCCTTCGATCAATCAGAATGGGTCTCTTGATGAAATTCCTTCTACGCAGGAAGCAAATACTGCTTTTAATGATATGATTGACAATATGGTGGATAAAATTTTTACCTGTCAACGATGTTCTATTCCTGGTCATTTTGATAAAGATTGCCCTTCTTCGTTAGTTTGTTTGGCATGTTTGCGTGTGGGCCATAGTCACAGGGACTGTGAGAGGATATGTTTGGAGCAAGGTCTGTTTTGGAAGCCAAAATCTCCCCCGCTGTCTCCGGTTCCCAATACCGCTGTCGAAGTTGTCGCCTCCACTTTTTCTCCAGCTAGGGACGCTTCATGCTCCTCTGACACCCAAGTCACATCTATTCATTGCTCTCCATCGCCAAAAACCCCAGCAGGCTCTCCGTCGGCGACGCCTCCACCCTCTGGCTCTCCACCTTCTGAGCCTCTTATGGCCAACTTTGCGCTTGACGCCCACCGCTATGTTCCGGCTGGCCATCACATTGTTGATGGTGGAGGCAACAGGCTGCCTCGGACTTTTGTGACACCTCCTGCCCCCATTGTTCGTCACCATGAGGAGTTCATGGTGGCTGAAGTCATGCCTCTGCCGCCTCCTGACCAAGTGGGGCCTGCTCGTGAAGAAGTGGTTGATTTGCTGGAGAACATGGGTATTCAGGTTAGATCTGCTCAGCCCTGGGTTTGTGGTGTTGGTCTGTTCCAGCTTAGAGATGCTGCAGTTCGTTTCCGCTTGCTGCAATTGCCACCACAACCTTTGGGTGGTGATAGATTTGTCAGATTTCATAAGCATGATGAGGGAGTTGGTTATAGAGGCACTCAGGGTTTCTGTGATGGATGTTTGATGTTCCTTGCTATTCCTCTGGATCTTAGGACTACTGAAAACATTAGAGTTGCAGTTAATACTTTTGGGAAGTTTCAACACTGGGTGAGTGATGATCCATATTTGGTTCGCTCCATCGTTTTTGCTTCCTTCCCTGAGGATATTTTGGTCCCTCGAGACGTGGTTTTCACTGATTATGCTTCATATGGAGGGGCCAAGGTTTCCTGGACTGCTCCCTGTTATATTTTGGGGGCAAACTTTGCGGAGCAAATGCCTGAAGATGAAGAACCGATGCCTTTGGATGGAAATCCGCATCCTCTTCCTGGCCATGAACTGCCTGTTGAGCATAACTTTGTGCTACCTCCATACCCTGCCATTGGGTGGAATGACTTGCCACCAATTCCTCCGCCCGTTGTTCATGTTGCGGATGATAACTGGGGCAATGCAATTTGGGGGGATGAGGAAAATGAGCAGCATGCTAATGAACAGCAGCCAATCCAAGACCAAGAGTCTATGGTAATTGATCAACCAGTTCCTTCTGATTCTGATGCGCGCTTGGAAGAGCCTGAGAATGTCCAGCCTCCTTTGCCTGGCGATGAGGTAGCCCCCCTGGATGGCATGCCTGAAAATGCTCTGCAAGCTCCTTAGGTTGAAGACGCTGCCCCTATTGTTGCAGTGCCAGAGCCTCAGCTTGCAGCTCCTGAGATTGATGTTGAGGGGCCTGCTGTTAATGACAGGGCTATTGTGCCTTACCACCCTCCTCTGATTCAATTTGAAAGGATTTTTGTTGGAGCTGTTAAGGTTGTTTTTGGTCCTGTTCTTCCACCAGAGCTTGCTTGGAAAAGGACTTTCGATTCTCTGCTGCAGTTTGGTCCTATAATGGCCAAGCCCATTGCTATGACATCAGTTGATTTTGAGCCCATTGTTCTCTCCAAGAGGAGCTGGGAGCTTGCATTCAATGATGTTCAGGTGCTTTCACAGCTTCAGTTTGTTCAGGCTCTTGCTGCAAGCCCTTCTTCTTGGCCTGTTGCGAGAAAATTATTCCCTTCTGTGAACTCCGAGGTCTCTAATAGTAATGCAGCCCTGGATTCTGAATCTGTTCCTTCTATGGTGGAAATGTCATGCTCTGATGAAACGTTCTCTTTCTCCGCTGAACGTCAAGTCAAGAAGGGTCGTAGACGCAAAACTTTAGCGCCAACGCCTCTTGTGGAAGCTTCTGTTCGTAGGTGTACCAGGGGATCAATCAAGCGGGACAGATTCGAGCCTGTCTTTCAAGAGCTGCAGTCTGAGCCCAAGAAGAAGAAGCCTAGGAGAAAGCCTTTTGTGGCCACTCTTTCTGAGGACGTTGGTCAGCATGCCCATGAAGACAATGTAGAAGACCCTCAAGCTGTGCCTCCTCCTACTCCAATTTCCACCCTTCAGCGAGTTGGACAAGATCTGGGCATAGCTCCAGAAAAGCTTGCTGTGGACCGGCTTATGGCCGAACCGTCTGAAGATCGTCCTGCTACGTCTGATGTTTGAATTCAGCCTGCTTTATGGGTTTGGCAAGCCCTAAAATTGGCTGTTTATGTCTAGACTTCTTTTGTTTATGCTACAGGAATACGTCCTGCAGTTCTATCTTGTTACCTTCCAGTGATTGTCATGGTTTGTAATAATGCACTCTGTCATATGTGCTGGATCTGGGCTCTGCATGTTAGACACTATTATATAGTGTTGCGTTTTTGCTATTTCGTTGCTATTTATCATGAATCAGACATCTGTTAGGAAATGGAGTGTTCTTTGTTGGAATGTGCGTGGTCTGAATTCCCCCGCTAGGCAACGTGCTGTAAAGCAAAAAATTGAGGAAAGTCAATGTGTGGTGGCCTGCTTCCAAGAAACTAAATGTAGTTCTTTTGACAGCAGAGATATTAGGGCTTTTTGCCCCAAACATTTTGATTCGTTTGCTTTTGCTCCCTCTGTGGGTGCTTCTGGGATATTCTTGTGGTCTGGAATTCCACAATCCTTTTTGGTATGCTTGTGGAAACCCACCCCTTTGTTGTGGTTGTCAATTTCACTTCCAGGCACAATAATGAGCAGTGGACTTTAGTATATGTTTATGGTCCTTGTCAAGGTGAACCTAGGGACAATTTTGTTAACTGGCTCTACCATCTGAATATTCCTATTGAAGATAACTGGCTGCTCCTTGGAGATTTTAATTTTATCAGATCTATTTGAAGGAAATATGCCCTAGAGACAATAATAAAGTTATTATTTATTTCCTTAATTCATGATAAATGTTTATTATTCATGCTAGAATTGTATTAACATGAAACATAATACATGTGTGAATACATAGACAAACAGAGTGTCACTAGTATGCCTCTACTTGACTAGCTCATTAATCAAAGATGGTTATGTTTCCTAACCATGAACAAAGAGTTGTTATTTGATTAATGAGATCACATCATTAGTTGAATGATCTGATTGACATGACCCATTCCATTAGCATAGCACCCGATCGTTTAGTATGTTGCTATTACTTTTATCCATGACTTATACATGTTCCTTTAACTATGAGATTATGCAACTCCCGTTTACCGTAGGAACACTTTGTGTGCTACCAAACGTCACAACGTAACTGGGTGATTATAAAGGTGCTCTACAGGTGTCTCCGAAGGTACATCTTGGGTTGGCGTATTTCGAGATTAGGATTTATCACTCCAAATGTCGGAGAGGTATCTCAGGGCCTTCTCGGTAATGCACATCACATAAAGCCTTGCAAGCATTGCAACCAATGAGTTAGTTGCGAGATGATGTATTACGGAACGAGCAAAGAGACTTGCCGGTAACGAGATTGAACTAGGTATTGGATACCGACGATCGAATCTCGGGCAAGTAACATACCGATGACAAAGGGAACAAACGTATGTTGTTATGCGGTCTGACCGATAAAGATCTTCAAAGAATATGTAGGAGCCAATATGGGCATCCAGGTCCTGCTATTGGTTATTGACCGGAGACGTGTCTCGGTCATGTCTACATTGTTCTCGAACCGTAGGGTCCGCACGCTTAACGTTACGATGACAGTTATATTATGAGTTTATGCATTTTGATGTACCGAAGGAGTTCGGAGTCCCGGATGTGATCACGGACATAACGAGGAGTCTCGAAATGGTCGAGACGTAAAGAATGATATATTGGAAGCCTATGTTTGGACATCGGATGTGTTCCAGGTGAAATCAGGATTTTACCGGAATACCGGGAGGGTTACCGGAACCCCCCGGGAGCATAATGGGCCAACATGGGCCTTGGTGGAGAAGTGAGAGGGCTGCCCTCATGGGCTGCGCGCCTCCCCCCTTCCCCTAGTCCTATTAGGACTAGGAGAGGTGGCCGGCCCCCCTCTCTCTCTCTCCCCCTTGGAGAATCCTAGTCCAACTAGGATTGGGGGGGGGGATCCTACTCCCAGAGGGAGTAGGACTCTCCTGGCGCGCCAGGCTTGGCCGGCCAGCCCCTCCCCCTTGGCTCCTTTATATACGGGGGCAGGGGGCACCCCATAGACACACAAGTTGATCTACGGATCGTTCCTTAGCCGTGTGCGGTGCCCCCTTCCACCAAATTCCACCTCGGTCATATCGTTGCAGTGCTTAGGCGAAGCCCTGCGCCGGTAACACATCAAGATCGTCACCACGCCGTCGTGCTGACGGAACTCTTCCCCGACGCTTTGCTGGATCGGAGCCCGGGGATCGTCATCGAGCTGAACGTGTGCCAAGAACTCGGAGGTGCCGGAGTAACGGTGCTTGGATCGGTCGGATCGTGAAGACGTACGACTACATCAACCGTGTTGATATAACGCTTCCGCTTTCGGTCTACGAGGGTACGTAGACAACACTCTCCCCTCTCGTTGCTATGCATCACCATGATCTTGCGTGTGCGTAGGAATTTTTTTGAAATTACTACGTTCCCCAACAGTGGCATCCGAGCCTAGTTTTTTTATGGTTTGATGTTATTTGCACGAGTAGAACACAAGTAAGTTGTGGACGTTACAAGTCATACTGCCTACCAGCATGTCATACTTTGGTTCAGCGGTATTGTTGGACGAGACGATCCGGACCAACCTTACGCGTACGCTTACGCGAGACCGGTTCCCTCGACGTGCTTTGCACATAGATGGCTTGCGGAAGACTGTCTCTCCAACTTTAGTTGAACCGAGTGTGGCTACGCCCGGTCCTTGAGAAGGTTAAAACGGAGTCTATTTGACAAACTATCGTTGTGGTTTTGATGCGTAGGTAAGATGAGTTCTTGCTTAAGCCTGTAGCAGCCACGTAAAACTTGCAACAACAAAGTAGAGGACGTCTAACTTGTTTTTGCAGGGCATGTTGTGATGTGATATGGTCAAGACATGATGCTATATTTTATTGTATGAGATGATCATGTTTTGTAACCGAGTTATCGGCAACCGGCAGGAGCCATATGGTTGTCGCTTTATTGTATGCAATGCAATCGCCCTATAATGCTTTACTTTATCACTAAGCGGTAGCGATAGTCGTAGAAGCATAAGATTGGCGAGACGACAACGATGCTACGATGGAGATCAAGGTGTCGCGCCGGTGACGATGGTGATCATGACAGTGCTTCGAAGATGGAGATCACAAGCACAAGATGATGATGGCCATATCATATCACTTATATTGATTGCATGTGATGTTTATCTTTTATGCATCTTATCTTGCTTTGATTGACGGTAGCATTATAAGATGATCTCTCACTAATTATCAAGAAGTGTTCTCCCTGAGTATGCACCGTTGCGAAAGTTCTTCGTGCTGAGACACCACGTGATGATCGGGTGTGATAGGCTCTACGTTCAAATACAACGGGTGCAAAACAGTTGCACACGCGGAATACTCAGGTTATACTTGACGAGCTATGCATATAAGATATGACCTCGGAACATGAAGACCGAAAGGTCGAGCGTGAATCATATAGTAGATATGATCAACATAGTGATGTTCACCATTGAAACTACTCCATCTCACGTGATGATCGGACATGGTTTAGTTGATTTGGATCACGTGATCACTTAGAAGATTAGAGGGATGTCCATCTAAGTGGGAGTTCTTAAGTAATATGATTAATTGAACTTTAATTTATCATGAACTTAGTCCTGGTAGTATTAGCATATCTATGTTGTAGATCAGTAGCTCGCATTGTTGCTTCCCTGTGTTTATTTTGATATGTTCCTAGAGAAAATTGTGTTGAAAAATGTTAGTAGCAATGATGCGGATTGGATCCGTAATCTGAGGTTTATCCTCATTGCTGCACAGAAGAATTTTGTCCTTGATGCACCGCTAGGTGACGGACCTTTTGCAGGAGCAGATGCAGACGTTATGAACGTTTTGCTAGCTCAATATGATGACTACTTAATAGTTTAGTGCATCATGCTTAACGGCTTAGAATTGGGACTTCAAAGACGTTTTGAACGTCATGGACCATACGAGATGTTCCAGGAGTTGAAGTTAATATTTCAAGCAAATACCCGAGTTGAGAGATATGAAGTCTCCAACAAGTTCTATAGCTAAAAGATGGAGGATAATCGCTCAACTAGTGAGCATGTGCTCAGATAGTCTGAGTACTACAATCGCTTGAATCAAGTGGGAGTTAATCTTCCAGATAAAATAGTGATTGACAGAATTCTCTAGTCACCATCACCAAGTTAGTAGAACTTCGTGATGAACTATAATATGCAAGGGATAACGGAAAATATTCCCAAGCTCTTCGCAATGCTAAAATCGGCGAAGGTAGAAATCAAAGAAAAACATCAAGTGTTGATGGTTGACAAGATCACTAGTTTCAAGAAAAGGGCAAAAGGAAAGAAGGGGAACTTCAAGAAGAACGGCAAGCAAGTTGCTGCTCAAGTGAAAAAGCCCAAGTCTGGTCCTAAGCCTGAGACTAAGTGCTTCTACTGCAAAGGGACTGGTCACTAGAAGCGGAACTACCCCAAGTGATTGGCGGATAAGAAGGATGGCAAAGTGAACGTAAGTATATTTGATATACATGTTATTGATGTGTACTTTACTAGTGTTCATAGCAACCCCTCAGTATTTGGTACTAGTTCAGTTGCTAAAATTAGTAACTCGAAACGGGAGTTGCAGAATGAACAAAGACTAGTTAAAGGGCAAGGTGACGATGTGTGTTGGAAGTGGTTCCAAGATTGATATGATCATCATCGCACACTCACTATACTTTCGGGATTAGTGTTGAACCTAAATAAGTGTTATTTGGTATTTGCGTTGAGCATAAATATGATTTGATCATGTTTATTGCAATACGGCTATTCATTTAAGTAAGAGAATAAATTGTTGTTCTGTTTACATGAATAAAACCTTCTATGGTTATACACACCAACGAAATGGTTTGTTGGATCTCGATCATAGTGATACACATATTCATAATATTGAAGCCAAAAGATGCAAAGTTAATAATTATAGTGCAACTTATTTGTGGCACTGCCGTTTAGGTCATATTGGTGTAAAGCGCATGAAGAAACTCCATGCTGATGGATTTTTGGAATCACTTGATTATGAATCACTTGATGCTTGCGAACCGTGCCTCATGGGCAAGATGACTAAGACACCGTTCTCCGGAACAATGGAGCAAGCAACAGATTTGTTGGAAATCATACATACTGATGTATGTGGTCCGATGAATATTAAAGCTCGCGACAAGTATCATTATTTTCTGACCTTCACAGATGATTTGAGCAGATATGGGTATATCTACTTGATGAAACATAAGTCTGAAACATTTGAAAAGTTCAAAGAATTTCAGAGTGAAGTGGAGAATCATCGTAACAAGAAAATAAAAGTTTCTACGATATGATTGTGGAGGAGAATATTTGAGTTACGAGTTTGGTCTTCAAATAAAACAGTGTGGAATAGTTTCACAAACTCATGCCACCTGGAACACCACAGCATAATGGTGTGTCCGAACGTCATAACCGTACTTTATTGGATATAGTACAATCTATGATGTTTCTTACCGATTTACCAATATCGTTTTGGGATCATGCATTAGAGACAGCTGCATTTACGTTAAAAAGGGCACCATCTAAGTCCGTTGAGACGACACAATCAGAACTATGGTTTGGCAAGAAACCAAAAATTGTCGTTTCTTAAAGTTTGGGGTTGCGATGCTTATGTGAAAAAGTTTCAACATGATAAGCTCAAACCCAAATCGGAGAAATGTGTCTTCATAGGATACCCAAAGGAGACAGTTGGGTACACCTTCTATCACAGATCCGAAGGCAAGACATTCGTTGCTAAGAATGGATCCTTTCTAGAGAAGGAGTTTCTCTCGAAAGAAGTGAGTGGGAGGAAAGTAGAAACTTGATGAGGTAACTGTACCTGCTCCCTTATTAGAAAGTAGTTCATCACGGAAATCTGTTCCTGTGACTCCTACACCAATTAGTGAGGAAGCTAATGATGATGATCATGTAACTTCAGATCAAGTTACTACCGAAACTCACAGGTAAACCAGAGTGAGATCTGCACCAGAGTAGTACGGTAATCTTGTTCTGGAAGTCATGTTACTAGACCATGACGAACTTGCGAACTATGAGGAAGCGATGATGAGCCCAGATTCCGCGAAACGGTTTGAGGCCATGAAATCTGAGATATGGTCCATGTATAAGAACAAAGTATGGACTTTGATGGATTTGCCCGATGATCGGCAAAGCCATAGAAAATAAATGGATCTTCAAGAGGAAGACGGACGCTGATAGTAGTGTTACTATCTACAAAACTAGAATTGTCGCAAAAGGGTTTTTGACAAGTTCAAAGTGTTGACTACGATGAGAGTTTCTCACTCGTATCTATGCTTAAGTCTGTTCGAATCATGTTAGCAATTGCCGCATTTTATGAAATCTGGCAAATGGAAAAACAAAACTGCATTCCTTAATGGATTTATTAAAGAAGAGTTGCATATGATGCAACCAGAAGGTTTTGTCAATCCTAAAGGTGTTAACAAAATATGCAAGCTCCAGCGATCCATCTATGGACTGGTGCAAGCATCTCGGAGTTAGAATATACGCTTTGATAAGTTGATCAAAGCATATAGTTTTATACAGACTTGTGGTGAAGCCTGTATTTACAAGAAAGTGAGTGGGAGCACTACAGCATTTCTGATAAGTATATGTGAATGACATATTGTTGATCGGAAATAATGTAGAATTATTCTGCAAAGCATAAAGGAGTGTTTGAAAGGAGTTTTTCAAAGAAAGACCTCGATGAAGCTGCTTACATATTGAGCATCAAAATCTATAGAGATAGATCAAGACGCTTGATAAGTTTTTTCAATGAGTACATACCTTGACAAGATTTTGAAGTAGTTCAAAATGGAACAGTCAAAGAAAGAGTTCTTGCCTGTGTTACAAGGTGTGAAATTGAGTTAGACTCAAAGCCCGACCACGGCAGAAGATAGAAAGAGAATGAAAGTCATTCCCTATGCTTTGGCCATAGGTTCTATAAAGTATGCCATGCTGTGTACCAGACCTATTGTATACCCTACCCTGAGATTGGCACGGAAGTACAATAGTGATCTAGGAAGTAGATCACTGGACATCGGTCAAAATTATCCTTAGTAAAATAAGGATATGTTTCTCGATTATGGATGTGACAAAAAGGTTCGTCGTAAAAGGTTACGTCGATGCAAGTTTTGACACTGATCTAGATGACTCTAAGTCTCAATCTAGATACATATTGAAAGTGGGAGCAATTAGCTAAAGTAGCTCCGTGCAGAGCATTGTAGACATAGAAAATTGCAAAATACATAACGGATCTGAATGTGGCAGACCCGTTGACTAAACTTCTCTCACAAGCAAAACATGATCACACCGTAGTACTCTTTGGGTGTTAATCACATAGCGATGTGAACAAGATTACTGAATCTAGTAAACCCTTTGGGTGTTGGTCACATATCGATGTGAACTATGGGTGTTAATCACATGGTGATGTGAACTATTGCTGATAAATCACATGGCGATGTGAACTAGATTATTGACTCTAGTGCAAGTGGGAGACTAAAGGAAATATGCCCTAGAGGCAATAATAAAGTTATTATTTATTTCCTTAATTCATGATAAGTGTTTATTATTCATGCTAGAATTGTATTAACAGGAAACATAATACATGTGTGAATACATAGACAAACAGAGTGTCACTAGTATGCCTCTACTTGACTAGCTCATTAATCAAAGATGGTTATGTTTCCTAACCATGAACAAAGAGTTGTTATTTGATTAACGAGATCACATCATTAGTTGAATGATCTGCTTGACATGACCCATTCCATTAGCATAGCACCCGATCGTTTAGTATGTTGCTATTGCTTTTATCCATGGCTTATACATGTTCCTTTAACTATGAGATTATGCAACTCCCGTTTACCGTAGGAACACTTCGTGTGCTACCAAACGTCACAACGTAACTGGGTGATTATAAAGGTGCTCTACAGGTGTCTCCGAAGGTACATGTTGGGTTGGCGTATTTCGAGATTAGGATTTGTCACTCCAAATATCGGAGAGGTATCTCAGGGCCTTCTCGGTAATGCACATCACATAAAGCCTTGCAAGCATTGCAACCAATGAGTTAGTTGCGAGATGATGTATTACGGAACGAGTAAAGAGACTTGCCGGTAACGAGATTGAACTAGGTATTGGATACCGACGATCGAATCTCGGGCAAGTAACATACCGATGACAAAGGGAACAAACGTATGTTGTTATGCGGTCTGACCGATAAAGATCTTCGAAGAATATGTAGGAGCCAATATGGGCATCCAGGTCCCGCTATTGGTTATTGACCGGAGACGTGTCTCGGTCATGTCTACATTGTTCTCGAACCGTAGGGTCCGCACGCTTAACGTTACGATGACAGTTATATTATGAGTTTATGCATTTTGATGTACCGAAGGAGTTCGGAGTCCCGGATGTGATCACGGACATAACGAGGAGTCTCGAAATGGTCGAGACGTAAAGAATGATAATTTGAAGCCTATGTTTGGACATCGGATGTGTTCCAGGTGAAATCAGGATTTTATCGGAATACCGGGAGGGTTACCGGAACCCCCCGGGAGCATAATGGGCCAACATGGGCCTTGGTGGAGAAGTGAGAGGGCTGCCCTCATGGGCTGCGCGCCTCCCCCCTTCCCCTAGTCCTATTAGGACTAGGAGAGGTGGTCTCCCCCCCTCTCTCTCTCTCCCCCTTGGAGAATCCTAGTCCAACTAGGATTGGGGGGGGGGGAATCCTACTCCCAGAGGGAGTAGGACTCTCCTGGCGCGCCAGGCTTGGCCGGCCAGCCCCTCCCCCTTGGCTCCTTTATATACGGGGGCAGGGGGCACCCCATAGACACACAAGTTGATCTACGGATCGTTCCTTAGCCGTGTGCGGTGCCCCCTTCCACCAAATTCCACCTCGGTCATATCGTTGCAGTGCTTAGGCGAAGCCCTACGCCGGTAACACATCAAGATCGTCACCACGCCGTCGTGCTGACGGAACTCTTCCCCGACGCTTTGCTGGATCGGAGCCCGGGGATCGTCATCGAGCTGAACGTGTGCCAAGAACTCGGAGGTGCCGGAGTAACGGTGCTTGGATCGGTCGGATCGTGAAGACGTACGACTACATCAACCGCGTTGATATAACGCTTCCGCTTTCGGTCTACGAGGGTACGTAGACAACACTCTCCCCTCTCGTTGCTATGCATCACCATGATCTTGCGTGTGCGTAGGAAATTTTTTGAAATTACTACGTTCCCCAACACTATTGACAATAGGAATCTGCCAGGAGGGGATCTTAATGACATGTTCATTTTTAATAAAATTATTGGGCACTTAGGTTTGCTTGAGCTACCTTTGAAGGGTAGATCTTTCACCTGGTCAAATATGCAGGATGCTCCACTTCTAGAGCAGTTGGACTGGTTTTTTACCTCAACCAACTGGATTTCATGTTATCCTTTTTCTGAAGTGCTGCCTTTGGCCAGGACTGCCTCTGACCATGTTCCTTGTGTGGTGGTCATCAGTACAAACATTCCAAAAGCTAATATATTATGGTTTGAGAATTTATGGGTGAAAATGGAAGGGTTTTATGAGTGTGTGAAGAAGTCTTGGGAGAAGCCATCAAGGAAAACTCATATTTCTGCTATTATTGCTGATAAACTGAAAAATCTTAGGCAGGATCTGAAGAAATGGAAGCTGGGGATTTCTAAACTAAAAATCTTGATTGATAAATGTAATAAGGTGGTGATCACCTTGGATAATCTTGAGGAGTTGAGGCCCTTGTTTAGGCAAGAATTTAATTTTAGAAACATTGTTAAACTGTATGTGGAGCATCTGCTGCATCTCCAGTTCTTGTACTGGAAAAAAAGGTGCACTATTAGATATATCAAAGTGGGGGAGGAGAATACAAAATTTTTCCATGCTATGGCTACTGAAAGACATAGAAGAAACTCTATTGCTAGCCTTTAACTGCAAGATGGTACAGTAATCTCTAAACATAGTCAGATGGAAGGCATTATTTGGTCTGCTTTCAAAGGGAGAATGGGAACTTCTAGAGGAATTAATATGGGGTTTGATTTATGCACTCTGCTTAAACCTGTTCCTGGCTTAGATGCTTTAATCAAGCCCTTCACAATTGCTGAGATTGAGAATGTTGTGAAGCACATGCCAGTGGATAAGGCCCCTGGACCTGATGGTTTCAATGGCCTCTTTTTTAAGAAATGCTGGCCTCTTATTTGCAAAGAGTTTATTGCTCTTGCTCAGGAGTTTTATGATGGTTCTACACATCTTGATAATCTGAATTCTTCCTATATAACTTTGATCCCTAAAAATCTTGCTCCTGAGGGAGTGGGGGATTATAGGCCTTTGTCTTTAACTGGATTGGGAGTTAAATTTCTATCTAAGATTGTTGCCAACAGATTTCAGGAGCTCATTATGGAATGCATCCATAAAAATCAGTATGGCTTCATTAAATCAAGAACAATCCAGGACTGTATTGGTTGGGCTTTAGAGTATTTGCGTCAATGTCACCAATCTAAGAGGCCTATTCTTATCCTCAAGCTTGATTTTGAGAAAGCCTTTGACTCTATCGAGCACTCTGTTATTTTTGAGATAATGAGATATAAAGGCTTTAATGAGAAATGGATTGGTTTGATCAGGGAGCTTTTAACTACTGGTACATCCTCAGTCTTGCTTAATGGTGTGCCTGGCAAGCAGTTCTTGTGCAAGAAGGGGGTCAGGCAAGGTGACCCTGTCTCACCTCTTCTCTTTGTTTTGGCTGCTGGTCTGCTGCAATCAGTTGTAAATGAGATGCATGTTAAGGGTGATCTTCAGCTGCCAATTCCTTGCCATGATAAGGATTATCCAATCATTCAATATGCTGATGACACTTTGATAATTCTCCCTGTTGTGGATAGTCAATTGTTGGCACTAAAGAAAATGCTTTTGGTCTTCTCTCAATCCACTGGTCTGGATGTAAACTATCATAAGTCTTGCATGATCCCAATTAATGTTTCTCAGGAGGAGACAAAGAGATTGGCTGATATTTTTGGTTGTCAAGTAGGAAGTATGCCTTTTACTTATTTGGGGCTTCCTGTTGGTACTACAAAGCCTAAAATGATAGATCTTATGCCTTTGGTGGACTGCATGGAAAGAAGAATGGCTGCTAGCTCCTCCTTCTTGGCTCAAGGGGGAAGGCTACAATACCTAAACTCTGCTCTATCATCTCTTCCTATTTTTTTCCTCTGCAGTTTGCTGAGTAATCCTGGAATTTTAAAGCAGCTTCAGAGAATCCAAAGGCAGTGTTTGTGGAGAAAGAACAGACAAGAGCCTGCCCCCTCTTTGGCTACTTGGGAGTTGATTTGCAGGCCTAAAAATAGAGGTGGTTTGGGTATTTTGAATCTGGGAATTCAGGATGTTGGATTGCTTCTCAAACACTTGAATAAGTTCTTCAACAGGACT
The DNA here is from genome assembly GCA_032464435.1 of Aegilops umbellulata. Lineage (NCBI taxonomy): Eukaryota > Viridiplantae > Streptophyta > Magnoliopsida > Poales > Poaceae > Aegilops > Aegilops umbellulata. Next base: position 547,652,022 of record CP136057.1, read on the forward strand.
GCAGTTCCTTGGGTAAATCTTGTTTGGAATTCTTACTACCATGGAGTTGTACCACAGGGTACCACTTCATGTGGATCATTTTGGTGGAAGGATGTCCTAAAGTTGGTGGATCATTTCAGAGAGGTGACATGGATTAAGGTCAATCAAGGGGATACTGCTCTTTTTTGGTCTGACAAATGGCAGCTAGGAAATTTTGTTACACCCTTGCAGCAAAGATTCCCTAGGCTCTTCTCTTACTGCAAAGATACTTTCTCAACTGTTAAAGAGGCCTTGGAGAGTTCAGAATTGATTTCTTGGTTTAATTTGCCTTTATCTGAGCAGGCTCATTTGGAGTTTCTTTCTCTTAAAGATTTGTTGCTGCATCATGAGGTTGAACCATCTGCAAAGGATGTGTGGTACTGGCATGGATCTGATAAACCCTATACCCCCAAGAGGTTTTACATCCAAATGCATTTGAATCTGCCTTTTAATCCTCTCTTGAACTGGATCTGGGCAAGCTCTTGCACAATGAAAATAAAGATTTTTGCCTGGATGATGATCATGGACAGGTTGAATACTAAGGACATGGTTGAGAGAAGGCACTGGCATATTGATGATGGGGTCTCTTGTGTGCTATGTCATTTGCAAGTCAGGGAAGATAGGGATCATCTCTTCTTCAACTGTCTCTTTAGCCAGCATGTGTGGAATTACCTTCAGATCGATTGGTCACAAGGTACAAACATGACTGATATTGCAGTCAATGCCAAATTGGATTTCAACAAGCCTTTCTTTGCTGAGGTCGTCTTCACTGCTTAATGGAATATTTGGCTGATCAGAAATGCAAAAGTTTTTAGACATGTCAGACCTAGCTTTAATCATTGGAGGAGAACTTTTGTACATGACATGTCTCTTCTCTCCTTTAGGATTAAGCCTGGGTTCAAGGAGAGCCTTGTTCGTTGGGTAACTTTTCTTCCCCCTTGATGTAATGTTTCTCCCTGATGTACTTTAGTTTAGGTTCTTCATTGGGGTTATTCTTCATAACCTTGTACATATTGTAACTTTATCAGTTGGAATAAAATGATAGGCTGTGGGGGTTTTCCCCTACAGTACAAAGTCAAAAAAAAAGATCGCAAACAACAAAAGTTTTTAAAAGTTGAAACAAAAATGTTCTGACAGTGCCAAAAATGGCATAGGTAATTATGGTGTAGAGGACACAATTTCACAAAATACCTAAATGCCTTGAACTAAATAAAACAGAAAAGGAAAATAAATAAAATAAAGAAATTACAAAAACAAAAAACAAAAAACAAAAGGAAAGCCCCCCTGGACCAGGCGGCCCAGCCCACCTGGCCCAGTTGGCCACACCCGGCCCGGCTCCCCCCGTCTCGTCCCCTTCCCTTGTTCCCCCGACCCGGATCAGAACAGGGGCGCGTCCCCGCCTGACCCCCTCGCCGGCGTCAGGGGGGGCTAAGGCCTCCACACCCTCACCTCCTCGTGCCCCTCTCCCACTCACCCCGCTCTCCTCCCAGATCTTTGCCTGCGCCCCCCCCCCCCAGATCCACCTCACTCTCCCCCTCGTTCCCCACCACGGCCGAACGCCGCCATGGACTCACCGCTGTAAATCGCGCGGTCACAGCCTCCGCCTCACCTTGCCAACTTGTCCGTCGTCTCCGCCGTCGTTCTCCTCGTCGACCGGTGGCCGCAGCTGGAGCTCGGAGGCGCTGCTGCACGGTTCCCCTTCTTCCACTTCTCCGGTCGCTGCCGTTCTTCACCAACGCCGGCGACGCCCCTGCTGCTACTAAACAACCACGAGCCATCTTGTGTGCCGCACGGTGAGCTCCTCCGCCTCCTGCTCCTTCTCGTTAAGCCCCTCGCGTACCGTAGCTACGTCATCGCCGTTGCCGTGAACCCATCGCCGTGGATCGCCTCGCCGCTGTGGCCATGCTCTCCGTCGTGCTCGCCTGAGCACGACATCGTGTTCCAGGTGCTTCCAGGAACCCAACGCGCCCGCTCACGCGCTTCTCCATGGCCGCTATCCCCTAGCTCGATGAGCGCCCGAGCGTGCTGCCGCCTGTGCTCGTTGCCGGCGGGACTCTGATAACCAAATGATCACGGGACAGTGCCCGTTGCTTTCGCCACCTCGCATACGTCTAGCCTGGCCTCTCGGTTTGCTTGTTGCCGCGCCGCATCGGCGTTTCCCTCCTGTGCCCGAACTGCCGTCCGCCGTGCTCGTCGCCGGCGACTTTTCTGGCCACCTCCGGCCAAGCCACCGCCACCACTGGATGCGCCTCTTCGCGCTCGATCGAACGAGCCTAAACACACCCCAAACGGGCCACCGTGGCGTAATTCCAGCGAGGTCCGCGCCCCTCCATTGTGTTTTCGGTCGCCGGCGGTGAACCTCCGCCGCCCGCCGACGTGGCATGCCGCTGGGGTCCATCTGGGTCACTGCCTGGTGGCCTTAGGGCCCGGCTGGCCCTGTTGACCATGGTCAATTTGCTGACTGGGCGGGTCCCAGTAGCTGACCAGTGGCCCCCACCTTGTAAGCTAATTAAATTAGTTAAATTAATTAATCTAGGATAATTAGTATTTGACTAATGGGGCCCACACTTAGTTAATCATAATTAGTTTAAAACAAATCTTGTTTCACCTCTGTCTCAATGACATGTGGGACCCACTGGACCCAGCTGTCTGGTTTGACTAGTCAACCGACCAGTTGACCTACTGACATCACTCTGATGTCATGCTTGCTTCATCAAGCACTGTTCTGGATAATGTTGGCTTTAAATAAATAAATAAAATCAGAAAATGATTTAAATCTTTAGAAAATCATATCTTTTAATCCGTAACTCGGATGAAAATACTTTCTACATGAAAGTTGCTCAGAACGACGAGACAAATCCGGATATGCAGACCGTTCGTCCGCCACACATCCCTAACATACCGAACTCACAACTTTCCCCCTCCGGCTCCTGTGCCCGAAAACGCGAAACACCGGGGATACTTTCCCGGATGTTTCCCCCCTTCATCGGTATCACCTCATACCGCGTTAGGGAACCCCTAGCGTCGATACTTGTCATGTCATGCATCGCTATGCATCTGTTTTCTTAAATATTTATTGTTTCTTCCCCCTCTTCTCTCGCTAGACACCGAGACCGATGTCGCTGCTACCCAGTACGACTGCGGAGTTGACGACCCCTCCTTCTTGCCAGAGCAATTAGGCAAGCCCCCCCCTTGATCACCAGATATCGCCTACTCTACTCTCTATTGCTTGCATTAGACTAGTGTAACATGTTACTGCTTTTCGTTAATCCTATCCTGATGCATAGCCTGTCCTTGCTGCTACTGTTGTTACCTTTACCTGCAATCCTACCTGCTTAGTATAGGATGCTAGTATTCCATCTGTGGCCCTACATTCTTGTCCGTCTGCCTTGCTATACTATGGGTCGTGATCACTCAGGAGGTGATCTTGGGTACATACTATATACTTTATACATAATACCTGTGGTGACTAAAAGACGGGTCGGCTCGTAGGAGTACCCGCGAGTGGATCTTTGAGGCGGAGCGACACGGCAGGTTGAGACCACCTAGGAGAGAGGTGGGCCTGGCCCTGGTCGGCGTTCGTGGTTATTTTAAAATAACACGCTTAACGAGTTCTTGGTATTTGATCTTCTAGCTACTGGCCTATATGCACTAACCAACTACGCGGGAACAATTATGGGCACTCGACGTCATGGTATCAGCCGAAGCACTTCGTGACGTCAACGACTGAGCGGCGCCCGCTGGATTGGACTGGAATGCCTGCTAGGCTAGGTCTGCTTCCGGCCGCGTACGCAGCGTGCAGGTGTGCAATGGGCGATGGGCCCAGACCCCTGCGCGCATACGATTTAGACCGGCGTGTTGACCTCTCCGTTGTTCCTAGGTGGGGCTGCGACGTGTTGATCTTCCGCGGCCGGGCATGACCCCGAAAAGTGTGTCCGGCCAAATGGGATCGAGTGTGTTGGGTTATGTGGTGCACCCCTGCAAGGAAGTTAATCTATTCGAATAGCCGTGATCTTCGGTAACAGGACGACTTGGAGTTGTACCTTGACCTTATGACAACTAGAACCGGATACTTAATAAAACACACCCTTCCAAGTGCCAGATACAACCCGGTGATCGCTCTCTAACAGGGCAACGAGGAGGGGATCACTGGGTAGGATTATGCTATGCGATGCTACTTGGAGGACTTCAGTCTACTCTCTTCTACATGCTGCAAGACGGAGGCTGCCAGAAGCGTAGTCTTCGACAGGGTTAGCTATCCCCCTCTCATTCTGGCTTTCTGCAGTTCAGTCCACCAATATGGCCCTGTACACATATACCCATGCATATGTAGTGTAGCTCCTTGCTTGCGAGTACTTTGGATGAGTACTCACGGTTGCCTTGTTCCCCCTTTTCTCCTTTTCTTTACCTAATTGCTACGACCAGACGACGGAGTCCAGGATCTAGACGCCACCGTTGACGATGACTCCTACTACACCGGAGGTGCCTACTACTACGTGCAGCCCGCTGACGACGACCAGGAGTAGTTAGGAGGATCCCAGGCAGGAGGGTTGCGCCTCTTTCGATCTGTATCCCAGTTTGTGTTAGCCATCTTATGGAAACTTGTTTAACTTATGTCTATACTCAGATATTGTTGCTTCCGTTGACTCGTCTATGATCGAGCACTTGTATTCGAGCCCTCGAGGCCCCTGGCTTGTATTATGATGCTTGTATGACTTATTTATGTTTTAGAGTTGTGTTGTGATATCTTCCTGTGAGTCCCTGATCTTGATCGTACAGATTTGCGTGCATGATTAGTGTACGATTTAATCGGGAGCGTCATAAACCATGTCCGGATCCAACCTTCAAGGTTGGTGGATGCCTTCCTCCGTCACGGAGGAGGACGTCAAAAAGTTAAGGGAGGCCAGGTTTTTGACTGGCGAGATTGCACACCGGCTGCCTGCTTGAGGGCAGGTCATTCCCACACCCAAACCTGGCGAGAGCGTCGTGTTCATATCTCACTTCCTCCAAGGGCTAGGCCTCGCTCTAGACCCCTTTGTGAGGGGGCTCATGTTCTACTATGGGCTGGATTTCCATGATCTGGCTCTGGATTCTGTCCTCCACATCTCGTCGTTTATCATCGTGTGTGAAGCCTTCCTCCGCATTACCCCTCACTTCGGCCTGTGGCTCAAGACCTTCAAGGTGGAGCCGAAGATGATCGAGGGGCGACACGCAGATTGCGGAGGCGCGGTAATAAGCAAAAGTGTCGATGCCCCATGGCCCTAGGGTTCTTTCCCAGAAGTGTCCAGCTTATGGCAGCAAGAGTGGTTTTATATCACAGCTCCCAGGGGTACCAAGTGGGTGGCTCCCCCTGCTTTTCGCTCGGGCCCCCCGCCTCGACTAGCGTCATGGGTCAATAAGGGGCTGGACTGGGGGCCAGCAAAGGATGTGCCAATATTGCAGAGCCGCATCCGAGATCTCCTCAAGAGAGATATCAGTCTAGTCACGGTAATGCAAGTCATGTTAATTCGTCAAGTCCTGCCCTGCAAACGTCGTCCCCTCCGCATATGGGAGTTCAACCCGGAGGGACCGCGAGCTGTCCATCATTTCCTTGGCATGACTCCTGAGGAGATGTATAAATTGTTCTTCGGACCACAAATAATGTGTTCGGACACCACCGAGGATGCGGGTTTGAACTGCCATCGTCCAGATACCCAAGTAAGCAGCCATGTGATCGAACATGTCGTATCTTTATTTATCACAACATCATTCTGAAAGGTCGCTCTTTTGCCCAGGACTAGGTAACAAAGGTGAAGATGATCAGGTGTCCGGCCCCCCTCCCCGAGGTCTCACCGGATCCCGTACTGACAAGGATGTTGGAGCTCGCGCCTTATCAAGCGCCCTTGGGGGAAGAAGAAGGGGGAAGAAAAAGGCTAGCGCCTCCGCGAAGGAGGATAACGGGAGGGAAGAAACTGAAATTCCCCCTTCCCAAGGAAGGAAGAGGGCCGCCTCTGAACACCCGGAGACAATGGTCTCCAAACGGGGGAAGAAATCTTCGCCAGAGGGTCCTGCCCCGGGGGATACCCCGGCCGCACAATGCCCGCAAGGGGGGCAGCCTTCAACCGAAAAGTAAGTAGAAAGGGAAGTTCAATAAGAGACGTCCTGCTTAGCTTCTGAGAAAAATAACCAAAGTATTTATCTTGTAGTCCGGATCATAGCCCTTCTCAGCAAAGTTCGTCTTCAGGGGATCTTCTTCCGGAGATGATGGAGAGCGAAACGCCTGCCCATGCCCTCTCGCCTTATGAGGCGGGTGACCCCGAGGTGTCGTCGCGGAGGGCTTCTCCTGATCTGGCAAGGCCAGAGGATAATCCTTTGGCCCCTGAAGTCCCCAGTATCCGGCTCTTGAAGAGAGCAACCGAAGGAGTCCGGCACCGTCTGTTATGCGGTCGAACGCACTGAAGGATTTGCTAGAGCAAGCGACTGTCTCAGAAGCGCATCGTACGCTAATGGGTACGGTGGTTGAGAGGATCTCATCCACCGAAAGCGGGTTGCATGAAGCCTTTATGAGTCTGCTGAAAGGTTTTGAGGTATGTGAAATAGTGTGTATTTTTTACAGTACCTCACACGTTAAGGTGTGCCCCATGCAGATAGTAGCCCCTGAGACTTTGGTTGCTGCCGAAAATGGCGGCAAACAGAGGATCATAGTCCCAGGTAATAATCCAGACGCCCTCACATGCAGGAGGCAGGAGGTCTGGTGGCTAGCCGGACTGGAGAGGTTGCCGAGCTCAAGCGGCAACTGGATGCGGCGGAGGCCGACATCATGCTTGTCAACAAGCGGCTTGATGAGGCACAGGGTATGTGATTTCTCAAGTGATCGATACATAATAAGGATAGCATGATGTTAGTGTCTTTAAGATGTTGCGCCTGCAGATGGAGCTGCAGCCGTGGAGACCCTTCGAGCAGAACTTGCCCGGGCCAAAGGACAAGCCAGGAAAAGTGATGCGGCCGCCCTGAAAGCGGTCGAGGACCTGAGGGCCGAAAAGGCTGCTCATTGCCAAAGCAAGGAGGAAATAGCCAAGATGGCTGTGGAGTTGAAGGATGCCGCCGGTCGTTATGAGCTTCTCAAAAAGGAAGATCGAGCGAAGATGACGGACCTGGAGAAGGCCACGGTGGCAGCCAATGACGCCCGCTCTACAATTAGAGCGATGAAGGAGGAGCTGCGTCACGCCGGGGATATCGCGGCTGGGAAGCCCTTTATGCTGCGGATGAAGTTCGTAGATCCTAAGTATGCTCCTCTGGACCGGCTGTGGAGTTCTGCAGACGCTTATCTGGATTTGGCAGCGAGTGCCGCTGATGCGGCCGAGTACTTCAAAGATAAAAAAGATCGCGAAGTGGAGAAGCTGTTCTGGTCACAATTTAATGGTCCAGTGCATCCGCTTCCTCTGAATGAGCGGATGGCCGAATGGGCCGAGCTCCATAGGTTGTCCGGAATTGCCATGAGGTCTGTTGTGGATCACCTGTGGCTGGAAGGGCCAAGGCCGAACAGTCACTTTAGTTTGGTGCAGCAGTTCGTTGGTGTTGTGCCGTGCATCGACGCGATGAAGAGGTCGGCGTGCATCGAGGGTACACGGATGGCGCTTGCCCGTGTCAAGACGTACTGGGCAGAGATGGAAGCCACCGCAATTGCAACCCCGAGTTCGGCAGTTAGCCGAGTAGCTACTGAGCACTACTTTGACGAGGTCCTTGAAGGCGCTCGTTCAATATAAGCGCAGTGCTCGAAAAATATTATGTTCTAGTGACATGTATTCTCATTGGAAAACAATGTTTTTAATGAATTATAAAGGCCATTGTCAGTGTCAAAACCGGCGGATCTCGGGTAGGGGGTCCCGAACTGTGCGTCAAGGCCGGATGGTAACAGGAGACAAGGGACACGATGTTTTTACCCAGGTTCGGGCCCTCTCGATGGAGGTAATACCCTACTCCTGCTTGATTAATATTGATGATATGGGTAGTACAAGAGTAGATCTACCACGAGATCAAGGAGGCTAAACCCTAGAAGCTAGCCTATGGTATGATTGTGTATGATGATGGTTCGTCCTACGGACTACAACCCTCCGGTTTATATAGACACCGGATAGGGTTAGGGTTACACAGAGTTGGTTACAATGGTAGGAGATCTTGAGTATCCGGATCGCCTAGCTTGCCTTCCACGCCAAGGAAAGTCCCATCCGGACACGGGACGAAGTCTTCAATCTTGTATCTTCATAGTCCAGGAGTCCGGTGAAGGTATAGTCCGGCTACCCGAACACCCCCTAATCCAGGACTCCCTCAGTAGCCCCTGAACCAGGCTTCAATGACGACGAGTCCGGCGCGCAGATTGTCTTCGGCATTGCAAGGCGGGTTCCTCCTCCAAGTCCTTCATAGAAGATTGTAAACACCAAAAATAGTGTTTGGCTCTGCAAAATAAGTTTCCACATATTGCCATAGAGAGAATAATATTAACACAAATCAAATCTGTTGACGTATTCCACAGTGCGTCATCACACTGCGGCCAAGCTCTTTATACAAATTGTTTTCACTTTTCCACCTCAGCACGTTTAGCGAAGCGGTTTCCTTGGCACGTCTTGTCAAAGCAGAGATCGTGTGCCCCTTTTAACAGGATTCTCATCAATACAGATGTGGGTAACCCAACCGCGCCATTTACCACGGCGCTTGGGAGGCAAGCGAGTTTTATTAGGTAGGTGGGGACGCATAACCGCATCCGCCCATATAAGGGGATAAGGATCCACCCTTTTTACCTACGCCTTCTTCCTATTTTGCCAATCCTTCTCTCGCACACTCAAGCTCCAGCGCCCAAGCCCACTCTTCCCACCTCAACCTTCTCCAGCAATGTCCGGAGCGGGAGGCAAGTGGATGGTCTCCTCCGTCATGGAGGTTCAATTAAAAAAGCTAAGGAAGGCCGGATACCTGTCCAAGGACATCCCGCACCGGCTTCCTGAGAAGGGACAACTTCTCCCCACCCCAAGGCCCCATGAGAGGGTAGTTTTCCTTCCCCACTTCCTCCGCGGACTAGGTTTTCCACTTCACCCATTCGTCTGGGGACTCATGTTTTACTATGGCCTAGATTTCCACGATCTGGCCCCGAACTTCATCCTCAACATCTCGGCGTTTATCGTCGTGTGTGAGGCCTTCCTCCGCGTCCGCCCCCATTTCGGACTTTGGCTCAAGACCTTCAACGTCAAGCCCAAGGTGGTGCGCGGCAGCCAAGCGGAGTGCGGAGGCGCTATGGCTGGCAAGATAGCCAACGTCCTCTGGTTCGAGGGCTCCTTTGTGGAGACCCTAAAGGGGTGGCAAGCCGGGTGGTTTTACATCACCGAGCCACGCGATCCGGAATGGGTCGCAGCCCACGAGTTCAGATCCGGACCCCCCCCCCCCACGCGGCTTGTGTCCTGGAAAGAGACGGGCCTGTCGGGGGGCAACGAGGAAGAGGTGACCGGACTGAAGACCTACATCCAGTCCCTGGTAGACAAGCCAATCCGGCTGGTCAATATAGTCTAGGTCATGCTCGTTCGTCTGATCCTCCCGTGCCAACAACGGGATTTCAATTTGTGGGAGTTCGACCCGGCGCAGCACCGAACCCTCAACAGGCTCTTCGACACGTCGTATGAAGACGTCTGGAAGGTGCTAATCAAAGGCGCCGGGGCCCCCGCATCCGCTTCCGAGGACCGCGGATACAGCACGCAGCGTCACGCTAGCGAGGTAAGCTATCTATACCTTTGACAGGATTATTAAGCTCTTTTTCATAGATTAACTCTATGCGGGATCTAAACTCCCTTACCTTTGATAGGCTTGGCAGGCGATATCCGGACCAATTAACTGTCCAGCTCCCCTGCCCGAAGACCCAGCCCCAGCTCTCCTAGTGAAGTTGCTGACTCCGGCACCTTATGTGGTGCCGGAGAAGAAGGTCAAGAAGAAGAAGACCACCGGGACTCGAAAGAGTGCCCGTAACTTGGTGGTGTCGGACTCGTCGTCTGACGAGTCCGAGGCGCCTTCCTCTCGTGAAAACGAGGAGGAGGAAGAAGACGGCTCTCCCCCCCAGCGGAGGGAGGAGAGAAGAAGAAGGCCTCCCCATCAGGGGAGGCCGAGGGGTCTAGGAAAAGGAAGACCCCTCCGCCGGACTACTCCCATGACGCCGAAGAGAGCGGAGAGGAGTGGCCGAACAGGGCCAAGCGTCCGGCGAAATCATAAGTATTCGTATACTAGAGTGACTCATGATATTCCTAGGTTGTTCAGCTTTCCATAATGCCGAACATAATTGTGCAGCCCGCCCCGGGCCGAACTCGACGATTCGTCGAGCGGCTCCCTGGATACGTCGGACGTGAACTCAGTTCCGCCCGCTGTCTCCCCCCGCACTGCAGACGACGGCGAAGTGGCGTCGCAACAAGCTCCGACGCTGAAAGGCGACCTCCCGGACCCCAGGAATAAAGGGGACAAGACCCCCCAGGGCTCCGAGTCCGGCTTTGTGCCGGACGCCGCACCGGACTCTTCAACAGCGCCGGTCCGCGGTAGGTGAACTCCTTCCAGGAGGAGCAAGCCTTCTGAGCCGGCGGCCTCCGTCCAACCGGAGGTGCCGGATAATCTGCTGGAGGTGCTTGACGGCGCCTCCATCGACGAGGAACACCGTACTATTATGAGTACGGTGATCCAAAGGGTTCAGTCCGCCAAGAGCGGACTGACTGAAGCTTGCGCTAGCCTTCTGACAGGCTTCGAGGTAAGTAAAAATATGTCAAAATATTACCGCATAGACAGTAGCCCCTGATGCTCTGTTCGGCATTCGGAAAGAAAAGCCGAATAGAGGATCTATTAATTTTCCCAGGAGTCTAACAATAAAGAGTCAATATGCGTATGCAGGCTTCGCTGCTATCCACCGTCGTACTGACTGCACAGGTGGATGTCCTAAAAAAGGACCTCGGGCGAACCGAGCAAGAGCTCGGCCTTGCCAAACGGCAGCTCGAGGAAAAAGAAGGTAAGAAATACCCTACAAAGAAAAAAGGTGCCTATAGAGAGGCGTGATTGCAAACAATAACAGGATCGTACTGCTTATTGTAGGGGCCACAACTGAGGTGGCGACCCTCAAGCAGGCGCTATCTGAGGCCGAAAAGAAAACGGCCGAGGAGCGCGTCGAGCGAGAAATACTTGGGGCTCAGGTTGGCGAGGTGCAGCAAGAGCTGCAGGCTCTCATGAAAAAACATGAGAGCTTGGAGCTTGAGTCAAAGGCGCAAGCATCCGAGCTCGCGTCGGCCCTTGAGACCGCTAAGGGTGCCAAGGCCGAAGCCCAAAAGGCCCTCCAAGAGTTGGAGGAGATGAAAAAGATAGCAGCGGGTAAGGCATTCTTAATGCAAAGTAGAAATATAAAAGTAAACTACTTGTCACTTACCCGAATCCGGAGTTCTCCAGGGGCGTTCGCAGATCTTCCCCGCAGCGTATCCGACGCCGCCGCATTCTACCGAGCTGAAGAGGGCAGCTCGACGGAGAGTGTGTTCTGGTCTCAGTATTCTGAGGCCGGACACCCTGTGCCCTTGAGCGACCAGCTGAAACAGCTGGTCGAGCTCCACAAGGCGGCCGAACAAGCCATGAAGGGCTTCATAGTTCGGCTGTGGCCCCGAGAAGCCCTGCCTGGGAGCTACTTCGGGCTGGTGTGGCGGCTGGTGGAGGCCTGTCCAAGGCTTGAGGTCATCAAGCGTTCCGCCTGCATCGAAGGTGCCCAGAGGGCCCTTGCTCATGCAAAGGTTGTAACGCCCTCGATGCGGCTATATCTCCCACGTGTCGAGGCACGACTTAGAGGCATAACCTCATTGAAAGCAATGTCGCAAGTGAGGTAATCTTCACACAACCCATGTAATACATAAGGGAAAGGTACATAGTTGGCTTACAGTCGCCACTTCACACAATACATAAATAAACATTCATCATCCAGATTACACTCAAGGTCCGACTACGGAACCAAAATGAAAGAAGACTACCCCAAATGCTACACAGATCCCCGAATCACCCCAACTGGGCTCCACTACTGATCATCAGGAAAAGACACATAGTAACGACCACGTTCCTCGTCGAACTCCCACTTGAGCTCGGTTGAATCATCTGCACTGGCATCGTCGGCACCTGCAACTGTTGTGGTAGAATCTGTGAGTCACGGGGACTCAGCAATCTCACACCCGCGAGATCAAGACTATTTAAGCTTAAAGGTAGGAAAGGGTTGTGAGGTGGAGCTGCAGCAAGCGACTAGCATATATGGTGGCTAACAACGCAAAGGAGAGCGAGAAGAGAAGCAAAGCACGGTCGTGAAGCTAGATGTGATCAAGAAGTGATCCTAGAACAACCTACGTCAAACATAACTCCAACACCGTGTTCACTTCCCGGACCCCGCCGAGAAGAGACCATCACGGTTACACACGCGGTTGATGTGTTTTAGTTAAGGTCAACTTCGGGTTCTCTACAACCGGACATTAACAAATTCCCATCTGCCTCATAACCGCGGGCACGGCTTTCGAAAGATATTACCCTGCAGGGGTGTCCCAACTTAGCCCATTATAAGCTCTCATGGTCAACGAAGGATATTCCTTCTACCGGGAAGACCCGATCAGTCTCGGAATCCCGGACTACAAGACATCTCGGCAGTAATAAAACAAGTCCAGCAAAGCCGCCCCATTGTGCCGACAAATCCTGATAGGAGCTGCACATATCTCGGTCTCAGGGCACATCCGGATGAGCAGTACGTACGGCAACCGAGGATACCCCAAGTTGCCTCAGGGCGGCACCGCAAGTGGCTCTAATTTGGACCAGCAATCGAAGGAGAACTGGCCCGGGGGGGTTAAAATAAAGATGACCCTCGGGCTCGCGAAAACCCGGGGGAAAAAGGCTTAGGTGGCAAATGGTAAAACCAATGTTGGGCCTTGCTGGAAGAGTCTTATTCAAAGCGAACTGTCAAGGGGGTCCCATAAATCACCCAACCGTGTAAGGAACACAAAATCAAGGAACATAACACCGGTATGACGGAAACTAGGGTGGCAAGACTGGAACAAAACACCAGGCATAAGGCCGAGCCTTCCACCCTTTACCAAGTATATAGATGCATTAATTAAATAAGAGGTATTGTGATATCCCAACAAGTAAACATGTTCCAACAAGGAACAACAAGTCCATGTTCCAACAAGGAACACACTTCATCTTCACCTGCAACTAGCAACGCTATAAGAGGGGCTGAGCAAAGCGGTAACATAGCCAATCAACGGTTTGCTAGGACATGGATGGTTAGGGGCTGACATGGCAATATGGGTGGCATGATATAGCAAGTGGTAGGTATCGCAGCAAAGGCATAGCATAAGAGCGAGCATCTAGCAAGCAAAGATAGAAGTGATTTCGAGGGTATGGTCATCTTGCCTGCAAGGTTCTCAGAGTTGTCGAAAGCTTGGTCCTCGTAAGCGTTCTCAGCAGGTTCCTCGTTCACGTACTCGTCTCCCGGCTCTATCCAAGACAAGAGCACAAGCAAAAGGAACAACTATCAACCACGATGCAATGCACAAACAATATGATGCAAAACATGGCATGATAAGCGAGATGTGATATGCAATGCATATGCATGCTCCGGAAGGAAAAAGATGAACAAGGCATAATCTTGGCAAACCAAGTATGCCGCTGGAAAGATGAGGTGATTTCGGTTGAAATCGATATAAAGATCACCGGAATCGGATGCACGGTTAGCAAATGACAAGCAAAACAAGAATGACAATAATCTGCCATTAACAGCATGATGCTACTTAGCAAGCAACAACAAATTAAGCTACTGCACCCAAACATATCAACAAAGCATAAGACAGTGATCTACTCAAGATGCTTGACAAAAGATGAACACTGAGCTACGGCTAAATCACACCATAACAGGTTCAAACAAGCATGGCAAAAGTGCAAAAGATAACAGGTTCACAGACTTGGGTGAAAATAACAACATGCCAGAAATTAACATCAGGATGACATGTTTAGCGCAATGAAACAACATGCTAAAGGATCAGGACATAGCAATATAAAGCATGTCATGAATCTACTCAAAGCACTTAATAAAAGTCCCTTACTGACCAAGAGCCAAAAAGGACCAGAAATTATAACAACGCCCATGTCTAATAAGCAAGTTTCATTACAGGTTTCAGACTTAGCAGAAAACTAGACATGTCAAAAACAGATAACAAGTAGGCATGTTCGTGAGCTCGATGCACTCATTACAGAGCAATGCATGATAAAATAAGCATACATCCATTAATAAGACATGGCATAGAAGCTAGACATGGCAAGAATAACATCATATCATGCAGGGATCAACTACAACAAGCTTGGCAAAATCGAATAACATGTAAACAATCTGCCAGCAACATTTTATAGCAAAAGTAGAGCTCAATTGACTCAAGCTATGGCACTCCATAAATACAAACAAAGTCATGGATGGATATAGGAAAACCATATGCTCAAAACACTCTTACTGATCATGCTCAAAAGAGGTATAGATCTCTCGGAAACAACATGAACACATGGCATAAAAATAACAGCAGAACAAGACGGTGAAAATACAGTCTCTGAAATCAGCAACATTAAGTACCCTAGTTTTCATGCTTGTGCTAGTCACCACATAGATCACAAAAATACATGGCGTAAATATCTGGAAATATGGCATGGCATATTACAAAACACATGTAGGACTCAACTTCATAGGATGCACACATCAATCATGGCAAAAATGACAAAAGTGCATGTTCTGATAATAATCTGGAACTAACATCACATAGCCCTCTTCCAACAGCATTTCGGGCATCAAGACGAGCCCAAATTAAAATGATGCAATGTAATGAAATGATTTACTCATCTAGGCGAACAATCTGACATATTATACGCACGAAACGGAGCTACGGATGCAGAGATATGGTGCGTTGAACATGCAACAATAATGCAAAAATATCCGGGACTTAGAATATTTGGAGGAGGGTGAAAGTCAACCCTTCGGCGCGCAGATCGAGGCCGAGGCAGCGGCTCGCCGGAGTCGGCGCCGGAGAGGCTCAGAGGAGGCGGCGGCGGGCTCGGGGTCGCCGGATCCGGTCCGGCCCGACCGGATCCGCGATGGGCGGCGGCGGAGGCGACCCGCGGCGCGGCGGCGGAGGCGCGGCCGCGGCGGAGAGCGACGGGCGGCGCGGAGCGGAGTGGAGGCGACCCGCGGCGGAGGCGGGCGTCGGCGGCGGAGGAACAGGGCGAGGGGCGGCGCGCGGGCGCAGGGACCCGCGGGCGAGGCGGCGGAGCGACTGGGCCCGGCGCGGCCCAGCGCGGGCTCGCCGCGGGCTCGGCGGGCCGGGGCGGCTGCGCGGTGGTCGGGGGCCACGTGGCGCGCCCTGGTTGGCCCAGGGCGGCGGCGCGATCCGTCTGGCGCGGACCGGACACGTCCGGTGGCGGCGGGGAGGAGTTTGCTAGCGTTAGGGTGGTTTTGGACCCGAAAATGGAGGAGGGGGAGGTGTTTTTATAGGTAGGAGGAGCTAGGAGGCTCCAAATGGAGTGCGGTTTTCGGCCACGCGATCGTGATCGAACGGCGATGGACATGGGAGTGTCTTAGATGGGTTGTTGGGCTGTTTTGAAGGGGTTTTGGGCTGCAACCCAAAAGAGGCCTTAACGGTTACCCGGTTAACCATTGGAGTATCAAACGACCTCCGAATGACCCGAAACTTGACAGGCGGTCTACCGGTGCTATACCACGGCCGCTTGACAAACTCGTTCCATTCCGAGCAAGTTTAATACCCGCACACGGAAAAAAGTAAAAAGGGACGCCGGGGGACATAGGAGCGCCGGATTGCAAAACGGACAACGGGGAAAATGCTCGGATGCATGAGACGAACACGTATGCAAATGCGATGCACATGATGACATGATATGAAATGCATGACATGAACAAAATGCAAAAGGAGGAAAACCCAACCACGGAGGGAATATCATATCACAATGCCGAAAAAGGCAAGAGTTGGAGTTACAATAATGGCAAGTTACATCCGGGGTGTTACAACACTCCACCACTACGAGAGGATCTCGTCCCGAGATCTAGGACTGAAAGAACTCCGGATATTCGGAACGGAGGTGGTCCTCGCGCTCCCAGGTGGCTTCTCGGTCTGAATGGTGTGACCATTTCACTTTCAGGAATTTGATTGACTTGTTGCGGGTCTTGCGCTCAGTTTCTTCAAGAATAGCAACGGGATGCTCATGATAGGACAAATCTTCTTGAAGATCAATCTGTTCGAAGTTGATGGTGCACTCAGGCGTCTTGAAGCACTTGCGAAGCTGTGACACGTGGAAGACATCGTGCACATTTGCAAAGTTGGAGGGAAGCTCAAGTTGATAGGCGAGATCGCCTCGTTTGCCGATGATCTTGAAAGGGACCACGTATCTAGGGGCAAGTTTCCCCTTGATACCGAAGCGACGAGTTCCTTTCATTGGAGAGACGCGGAGGTAGACATGGTCTCCGATCTCGAATGCCAAATCATGATGTTTGCTACCGTAATAGCTCTTCTGGCGCGATTGCGCGGCTTTGAGGTTCTCACGAATGACCTTGCACATTGCCTCAGCCTCTGAGATCAAATCGTTACCAAGCAATTGGCGTTCGCCCATCTCAGACCAGTTGAGAGGAGTACGGCACTTTCTGCCATAAAGAATCTCGAATGGGGCTTTGCCCGAGCTGGCTTGAAAGCTGTTGTTGTAAGAGAACTCAGCATATGGAAGACAATCCTCCCACTTCATGCCGAAAGAGATAACACAAGCTCTGAGCATATCTTCAAGAATTTGGTTGACACGCTCGACTTGTCCACTAGTTTGAGGGTGGAAAGCTGTGCTGAAGCGAATATTTGTGCCCATGGCCTTCTGAAAAGAATCCCAAAACTTGGAGGTAAAGATGCTGCCACGGTCTGAAGAGATCAATTGTGGAATGCCGTGCAAAGAGACAATTCTAGAGATGTAGAGCTCTGCCAGCTGCGCTGCTGTGATGGACTCTTTGATAGGAAGAAAATGAGCCACTTTGGTGAGCTTGTCGATGACGACAAAGATAGCATCATTTCCACACTTGGACTTAGGAAATCCAGTCACGAAGTCCATTTCGATATGATCAAACTTCCATTCTGGAATAGCAAGAGGTTGGAGTAGACCAGCTGGTCGTTGATGTTCTGCTTTCACCCTTCGACAGACATCACATTCGTTCACGAATTGAGCAATTTCTCGCTTCATTCAAGTCCACCAATACGACTGCTTGAGGTCATGGTACATCTTCGTACTTCCAGGATGAATTGACAGAAGAGAGTTGTGCGCTTCGTTCATAATGATTTTACGAAGATCACCCTTTGGAACCACGATCCGGTCCTCGAAGAAAAGAGTATCTCTGTCATCAACTCGATAGCACTTGTATTTGGAAATGCCCTTGTCAATACCACGTTTCACCTTCTTCACCATGGTATCCATCAGTTGTGCCTCACGAATCTGATCTTCCAAAGTAGGAGAGACGATGAGGTTGGCAAGAAAACCTTGAGGGACAACTTGGAGGTTCAACTTGCGGAAAGCTTCACAAAGATCCGGTTGAAAGGGCTTGAGGATTAAGCTGTTGCAATAAGCCTTCCTGCTCAAAGCGTCTGCAATCACATTAGCCCTGCCTGGAGTATATTCAATACTCGGATTATACTCTTGAATCATTTCGACCCATCGAGTTTGCCTGAGGTTGAGGTTGGGCTGAGTGAAGATGTACTTGAGACTCTTGTGATCGGTGAAAATGTCCACTTTCCTTCCCAACAAGAGATGTCTCCATGTTATCAACGCATGGACAACTGCCGCCAACTCAAGATCGTGAGTGGGGTAGTTCCTTTCGTTGGGCTTCAACTGACGAGAGGTATAGGCCACAACCTTCTTCTCTTGCATTAACACAGCACCGAGGCCTTGAAGAGAAGCATCACAGAAAACTTCATAAGGCTTGTCATCGTCAGGAGGAGTCAAAACTGGAGCAGTGACGAGTTTCTCTTTGATAGTGTTGAAAGCAACGTCACACTCAGGAGACCAGACATACTTCACATGCTTCTGGAGGAGGTTGGAAAGAGGCTTTGCAATCTTAGAGAAATTCTCAACGAATCTTCAGCAATAGCTTGCAAGTCCAAGAAAACTGCGAAGCTGCTTGACACTCTAAGGAGGTTCCCAATTCAAAACTGCAGACACCCTCTCTGGATTAATAGCAATGCCCTTGGCAGAAATGATATGCCCAAGGTAAAGAACTTCATCAAGCCAGAATTCACATTTGGAGAACTTCGCATAGAATTTATACTCTCTGAGCTTGTCGAGCACCAATCGCAAATGTTTGGCATGATCCTTCTTATTCTTGGAGAAGACCAATGTATCATCGAGATAGACCAAGACGAATTGATTGGTGTAGGGGTTGAAGATGAAGTTCATCAAACGAGTGAATGTTGGAGGAGCATTGACAAGGACGAAAGACATGACAGTATATTCATAAGAACCAAATCTTGTTCTGAATGCTGTCTTGGGAATATCTTCTTCATGAATGCGGATCTGATGATAACCCATACGAAGGTCAAGCTTGGAGAACACCTTAGCACCTTTAAGTTGCTCGAATAGCTCATTGATGTTGGGAAGTGGGTACTTGTTCTTGATTGTCTTCTTGTTCAATGGACGGTAATCGACGCAAAGTCGGTCCGTGCCATCCTTCTTCTGGACAAAAAGAACACCACAACCCCAAGGAGAAGAACTCGGTCTGATCAGACCCAGACGCTCTTGTTCATCGAGTTGTTTCTTCAATTCCTTCAGCTCTTTAGGTCCAAGCTTGTATGGACGCTTGCAAACGGGTTCCGTGCCAGGCTCAAGATCAATAACAAACTCAACTGGCTGGTGAGGAGGCATACCCGGAAGCTCTTCTGGAAAAACATCTTGGTACTCACAAAAGACTGGAATTTGAGAGATAGGATCCAATTCGCCCTTCTCATTGAGAGAAAACAACCGAATGGTATCATCACGAGCGACATAGATGATCACATCGTCAGAAGAGTGAGTCAATTGAATTTCCCTGGCAGCACAATCAAGCTGAACCTTGTGCTTAGAAAGCCAGTCCATCCCGAGAATAAGATCAATATCAGAGTCACCAAGAACAATTGGTTTAGCCAGAAATCTATAGTCGCCCATCTTGATAACGACATTCGGAACCAAAACTCGATAAGTCATCTGCTTACCCGGGGACACAATCTTCAACGGAATAGGAATCTTTTCCGTCACAAACTCATGCTTGGTAACAAAAGGTCTCGAAATGAAAGAAAGCGATGCACCAGTATCAAATAAGACTTTTGCAGGAATATCATTAAGTGAGAGATTACCCATTATGACATCTGAAGAATCCTCCGCTTGAGCTGCATTCATCATGTTCACCTTGGCATGCTTAGGATTATGCTTGACCACTGCATTGCTGGAAGATCTCACAGGAGGAGGAGGCGGAAGGCGCCTTTGGTTGAAGCACTTGTTCGCATAGTGACCCTTCTGCTAACATTTGTTGCAAGTCACCTCTGAGAGCGGACGATGGTAAGGAGCACTTGGCCTTGGAGCTTGATTCTGAGACTTGTTCTGATAGCCAGGGTTGGGTGGGTGGGAAGATCCACGACCACCTGAGTTCTTCTGTTGATAAGGCTGACGGAACGGAGGAGGAGGAGGCAACCAGAACTTCTATTGCTTAGCTGCCACAAGTGAGGAAGAAGAAGACTGAACTGCGTCTCTGACTCTCTTCTTAGATGCCTCACACTTGAGCTGAGCAGCTTCTTGTTTCAGCGCCATGTTGTAGAATTCATCATACTTTAACGGCTCAAAAAGCACGAGAGAAAGTTGCAAGTCTTCTCTGAGACCACGCCTGAATTGGTAGATCATACTCTTCTCATCAGGGATGTCTTGCTTCGCAAAACGAGAGAGCTTCTGGAACTGAGTGTTGTATTGATAGACAGACATGTTGCCTTGCTTGAGATTGCGGAATTCCTCACGCTTACTCTCAAAAACACTTTCTGGAATGTGGTGAGCTTTGAAGTCACGGCGGAAATCATCCCAGGTAATCACACGACCTCCTCTGGAATCTTTGTATTGTTGGAACCACTCAGCAGCTTGATCCTTGAGTTGAAAAGAGGCAAACTTGACAAAGTCCTCAGGTCTGACATTGCTGCACTCGAAATGCTTGCTGATATCCACGAGCCAATCATCGGCGTCTGTGGCCTCGACACAGTAGCTGAAGGTCTTTGGCTGATTAGCAAGGAACTGATTGAGTGAAGCGAAGTGCGGCTGATTGTTGCCTTGGCCTTGATTCCCTTGATTACCTTGCCCTTGGTTGCGATCTTGCAAGAGCTGAATCAGAATCTGAGCGTTGGCATTTGTGGCAGTCATCAGGGCTTGCCATGCCTCCGGAGGCGGAGGTGGTGGCGGAGGGTTAGCCTGACTTCCTTCATTGCGTTCCGGATTCTGACGCGTTGGCGGAGCCATCCTAAAGAGGGTGACATCCATTAGCATCTTGAAAAGGATATATATTCAAGCTGAATCAAAGGATCGAAATTGCAACATATAGTCTTCACAATAAACATCCGAACAAGAATGAACGAATGAATTCCAAAGTAAAGCATCACACTTCCATAAGCTGAGAAGCCACTTAAAAAAGGTATGGAATAAAATCAACAAGGTACGTATGTGAACAAATACTTGGTAAGGATTACCCAATCACGAACCAAATATCTGCGGGAAGAAATACTAGAGCTACATGAATTCCCACTTATAAACTCCCAAAACTTTCTGGTTATGCAATCAGGTGTTGGGGATACAGGGGACACAAAATATATCACCCAAACTAACAATACCTAGATCCAGCTGTATCCATCCTTCAACACATAACCAAGAAAACTTCGGAAATCGTCTACCTCAACCTTCGAAAAGCATCCGTTATACGAGTCATGGCAATACTCCCGCACTCGCCTCAGTACTGGGCTATCAAGGTTATCTCACCAACAACTGTACAAAAGAGATTTTCAATGTCGGCGTACTAAACTCAGATATTCCAGAACTGCAACGATAAAATTATGACGACAACACCTCGAAGCTCAACTCCCCGGGACACCTCCACTAAAACCCCTGCTGACGGGAGGCAACCAAGACAATGTTGTCATCATAAAACCATCGGAACGATTCTAAGATACCCGCGTGATCCTAAAAAAAATTTAGTGAAATTTGAGAAGAGAAGAGTCAAAACTCTACGTCAGGATGCCTTACCAGAGCGATGAGGAGACTGGGAAGTAAAAAGAATTCCGAAACTCTCCGATATATAATTCCTAAATGACTCAAAACATTTTCTAGACACAACTCGGCCACTAACAACGATCAATCAGTGGGGGCTCCTAAGGTCGGGGAAGGCTCTGATACCAACTTGTAACGCCCTCAATGCGGCTATATCTCCCACGTGTCGAGGCACGACTTAGAGGCATAACCGCATTGAAAGCAATGTCGCAAGTGAGGTAATCTTCACACAACCCATGTAATACATAAGGGAAAGGTACATAGTTAGCTTACAGTCGCCACTTCACACAATACATAAATAAACATTCATCATCCAGATTACACTCAAGATCCGACTACGGAACCAAAATGAAAGAAGACTACCCCAAATGCTACACAGATCCCCGAATCACCCCAACTGGGCTCCACTACTGATCATCAGGAAAAGACACATAGTAACGACCACGTTCCTCGTCGAACTCCCACTTGAGCTCGGTTGAAGCATCTGCACTGGCATCGTCGGCACCTGCAACTGTTGTGGTAGAATCTGTGAGTCACGGGGACTCAGCAATCTCACACCCGCGAGATCAAGACTATTTAAGCTTAAAGGTAGGAAAGGGTTGTGAGGTGGAGCTGCAGCAAGAGACTAGCATATATGGTGGCTAACAACGCAAAGGAGAGCGAGAAGAGAAGCAAAGCACGGTCGTGAAGCTAGAAGTGATCAAGAAGTGATCCTAGAACAACCTACGTCAAACATAACTCCAACACCGTGTTCACTTCCCGGACCCCGCCGAGAAGAGACCATCACGGTTACACACGCGGTTGATGTGTTTTAGTTAAGGTCAACTTCGGGTTCTCTACAACCGGACATTAACAAATTCCCATCTGCCTCATAACCGCGGGCACGGCTTTCGAAAGATATTACCCTGCAGCGGTGTCCCAACTTAGCCCATTATAAGCTCTCACGGTCAACGAAGGATATTCCTTCTACCAGGAAGACCCGATCAGTCTTGGAATCCCGGACTACAAGACATCTCGGCAGTAATAAAACAAGTCCAGCAAAGCCGCCCGATTGTGCCGACAAATCCTGATAGGAGCTGCACATATCTCGGTCTTAGGGCACATCCGGATGAGCAGTACGTACGGCAACCGAGGATACCCCAAGTTGCCTCAGGGCGGCACCGCAAGTGGCTCTAGTTTGGACCAGCAATCGAAGGAGAACTGGTCCGGGGGGGTTAAAATAAAGATGACCCTCGGGCTCGCGAAAACCCGGGGGAAAAAGGCTTAGGTGGCAAATGGTAAAACCAATGTTGGGCCTTGCTGGAAGAGTCTTATTCAAAGCGAACTGTCAAGGGGGTCCCATAAATCACCCAACCGTGTAAGGAACGCAAAATCAAGGAACATAACACCGGTATGACGGAAACTAGGGTGGCAAGACTGGAACAAAACACCAGGCATAAGGCCGAGCCTTCCACCCTTTACCAAGTATATAGATGCATTAATTAAATAAGAGGTATTGTGATATCCCAACAAGTAAACATGTTCCAACAAGGAACAACAAGTCCATGTTCCAACAAGGAACACACTTCATCTTCACCTGCAACTAGCAACGCTATAAGAGGGGCTGAGCAAAGCGGTAACATAGCCAATCAACGGTTTGCTAGGACATGGATGGTTAGGGGCTGACATGGCAATATGGGTGGCATGATATAGCAAGTGGTAGGTATCGCAGCAAAGGCATAGCATAAGAGCGAGCATCTAGCAAGCAAAGATAGAAGTGATTTCGAGGGTATGGTCATCTTGCCTGCAAGGTTCTCAGAGTTGTCGAAAGCTTGGTCCTCGTAAGCGTTCTCAGCAGGTTCCTCGTTCACGTACTCGTCTCCCGGCTCTATCCAAGACAAGAGCACAAGCAAAAGGAACAACTATCAACCACGATGCAATGCACAAACAATATGATGCAAAACATGGCATGATAAGCGAGATGTGATATGCAATGCATATGCATGCTCCGGAAGGAAAAAGATGAACAAGGCATAATCTTGGCAAACCAAGTATGCCGCTGGAAAGATGAGGTGATTTCGGTTGAAATCGATATAAAGATCACCGGAATCGGATGCACGGTTAGCAAATGACAAGCAAAACAAGAATGACAATAATCTGCCATTAACAGCATGATGCTACTTAGCGAGCAACAACAAATTAAGCTACTGCACCCAAACATATCAACAAAGCATAAGACAGTGATCTACTCAAGATGCTTGACAAAAGATGAACACTGAGCTACGGCTAAATCACACCATAACAGGTTCAAACAAGCATGGCAAAAGTGCAAAAGATAACAGGTTCACAGACTTGGTGAAAATAACAACATGCCAGAAATTAACATCAGGATGACATGTTTAGCGTAGTGAAACAACATGCTACAGGATCAGGACATAGCAATATAAAGCATGGCATGAATCTACTCAAAGCACTTAATAAAAGTCCCTTACTGACCAAGAGCCAAAAAGGACCAGAAAATATAACAACACCCATGTCTAATAAGCAAGTTTCATTACAGGTTTCAGACTTAGCAGAAAACTAGACATGTCAAAAACAGATAACAAGTAGGCATGTTCGTGAGCTCGATGCACTCACTACAGAGCAATGCATGATAAAATAAGCATACATCCATCAATAAGACATGGCATAGAAGCTAGAGATGGCAAGAATAACATCATAGCATGCAGGGATCAACTACAACAAGCTTGGCAAAATCGAATAACATGTAAACAATCTGCCAGCAACATTTTATAGCAAAAGTAGAGCTCGATTGACTCAAGCTATGGCACTCCATAAATACAAACAAAGGCATGGTTGGATATAGGAAAACCATATGCTCAAAACACTCTTACTGATCATGCTCAAAAGAGGTATAGATCTCTCGAAAACAACATGAACACATGGCATAAAAATAACAGCAGAACAAGACGGTGAAAATACAAAGTCTCTGAAATCAGCAACATTAAGTACCCTAGTTTTCATGCTTATGCTAGTCACCACATAGATCACAAAAATACATGGCGTAAATCTCTGGAAATATGGCATGGCATATTACAAAACACATGTAGGACTCAACTTCATAGGATGCACACATCAATCATGGCAAAAATGACAAAAGTGCATGTTCTGATAATAATCTGGAACTAACATCACATAGCCCTCTTCCAAGAGCATTTCGGGCATCAAGATGACCTCAAATTAAAATGATGCAATGGAAAGAAATTATGTACTCATCGAGGCGAACAATCTGACATATTATACGCACGAAACGGAGCTACGGATGCAGAGATATGGTGCGTTGAACATGCGACAATAATGCAAAAATATCCGGGACTTAGAATATTTGTGGAAGTGCGTTATATCGACTAGAGGGGGGGTGAATAGGCGATTTTTATGATATTCTTCACTGAGGAATTTGCTCGTGAGGAAATTCCTTAGCGAAGAAATACTAGCAGCGGAATAAGTACTCAGAAGTAAACATAACAGATTACATGCATGGTCATCATGATGAAATGAAGACAAACACAGAGTACAGAAAGCGTAGGCACAGGATAACTCTAGATGAAGACAAACAGACTGAAGAAATTGAACTGAGGAATTTGTGAAAGTCTTCAGTCAAAGTCTTCAAACACAGATATGAACAAACAGACAACACAGTAATGAGGAGATGAAGGTGTTGAGGAAATGGAACTAGTAAGCTTGGTGAAGACAATGATTTGGTAGACCAGTTCCAACTGCTGTCTCAGTTGTACGTCTGGTTGGAGCGGCTGAGTATTTAAACTCGAGGACACACAGTCCCGGACACCCAGTCCTGAGCACGCAGCTCGGGACACCAAGTCCTCACCGTATTCTCCTTGAACTAAGGACACACAGTCCTCGTCCAATCACTCGTGGTAAGTCTTCAGGTGACTTCCAAACCTTCACAGACTTGGTCACTCGGCAATCCACAATTCCTCTTGGATGCTCTAGACCTTGACGCCTAACCGTCTGGAAGAAGCACAGTCTTCAAAGGTAACAAGCGTCGGATCCACGCAGGATCAATTTCTTCAGTGATGCTTAATCACTTTGGGTTTGTAGGTGTTTTGGGTTTGGGTTTGGATTTTCCTCACTTGATGATTTTCGCTCAAAGTCCTCGGAGGATGGGTTGCTCTCAAATGACAAGTGTCAAGTTCACGCGGAGCAGCCAACCAGCTAGTGGTTGAAGGGGGCGGCTATTTATAGCCTAGGGAGCAGCCCGACATGATAAGACATAAATGCCCTTCAATGATATGACCGTTAGGTGGACAAGATATTTTAGGACAGCTGGCGCGTGGCACAGCAACGGTCGGAAATTTGGAGTACAAATTCCTCAGGGCTATCATGTTCCTCACTGTGTAGGCAATTCGCACTGGCGAATTCCTAACTCCTCAGTCAGAGCAAAGTCCTCAGTGACCAGAAGAACTGCGTCTCTGTCACTGAAGAAATTGACTGAACTGTATGAGATTTCCAATGGCTTCACTCGAAGGGATTGGTAGGCGTAGGATTTGAGTTGAGCATCACATGGAAATTTTCTCCTTAGTATTTCCTCGACCCCCTTTAACAGTACGGTGTTTCCTATGACTCAAGAAGGAGAAAAATGAAACTATGAAAACAAAGTCTTCACGCTTCACGTTCCTCGAACGAATACCATGTCTTCAAGGTCACACCAATTTCTTCACTTTCAAAGTCTTCAGAAAGTCTTCAGAAAGTCTTCAGAATATCAAAGTCTTCAGTCGAAGAACTTCATTTTTAGGGGTCGACTTTTACTGTAAATATCAAACTCCTCGTAGACCTATAGACCTGTGTACACTCATAAACACATCAGATGCTTAACCTATAAGTCTTCAATACACCAAAATCACTAAGGGGCACTAGATGCACTTACAATCTCCCCCTTTTTGGTGATTGATGACAACATAGGTTAAGTTTTCAACGGGGATAAATATATGAAGTGTAGAAACTGATATTGAGGAATTTGATTGCAAGATATAGAAGAACTCCCCCTGAAGTTGTGCATAGTGAGGAATTTGCTTTTGAGGCAATGCACACTTGAAGAGTTAAATCATGGAGATCTCCCCCTATATCTTGTAATTCATACACGCATTCGATATATGATTTGAAGAATTTGAAATGCATGATGAAATATGGTGCCTGATGCAATTCAGCATGCGTGCGATAACATTAATGAGGAATAAGCATGCAGAATAGCGCATCAAAAGTATCAGAGCTCAAGCATGTATCAAAGTATCAGAGCACCGAGCACCTAGGGTTTAAGATTACAACTCGATCCAATAAAAGTTTCGGAAGAACGAGAGTTGCAACTTAAAAAAATATGCCCTTATTATAGACCCGCTTGAAGACTAACTCAGATTTCTCCCCCTTTGTCATCAAATGACCAAAAGGATCGAAACTGAGGACTAACGCCCCTGAAGATATTCAATTTCATGGAGGAGCGCCAGTGTTGGTGGGGTCGGTTGTTGAAGTAGGGCCTGCTGCAGTGTCGTCCAAGTCTTCATTTTCATCAGTGTCGCGTGATGAAGAATAGGAACTGGCCACCAGAGAAGGAACCTTGACCTTCTTGAATTTCTTCGGCGGAGGTGCCGACCAGGCAAATTCTTCTTTGAGGCCCATGTTCTCCAAATCTTCAGCACTATATACTTGAGACAGAACAGCCCAGGTGCGGTTGAGGGTTTCATGAAGGTAGTAATGGTTTTTCTTCGCTGCATTATATGTGGCAGTCATGTTGTGAAGAATTGAACCAAACTGACGCTTGACCCATTTGTGATTGCGATCAACCTTTTGATGAAGACTGAGGAGTAACTCACGATCAGTCATCACCCTGGGAGCTGTGGCTTGAGGATTTGTCTTGGCAGTATTAGCAGCAGAGCCATGTGTGGCAGAGTCATCATTGGTGGAATAAGAAGCAGCCTTGCGAAATTGACCATCCAATGGACGAATGCCTTCATCTATCACAGCAGTGGCCTTGCCCTTTTCATCAGCTGAGGAAAATGTCCTTTTGAGGACTTCAATAGGAGGCAAGTAGCTGCAGTGGTTGAGAGTTTCAGCCTTGTAGTTGAGTGAAGACCTTGTCCTGATGAATCTCATAATCCAAGGTGCATAAGGCTTCAGCTCAAATGGTGACATAGCAATGTTGGCTAGAGTCCTCATGAAGAAATCATGGAAGTTTATGGGAACGCCATGTATGATATTGAAGAGCATATTCTTTATGATGCCAACAATTTCTTCATCGAAAGAATCGTGTCCTTTGATGGGACATATTGTCTTTGTCAGAATGCGATAGACAGTCCTAGGCACATACAGCAATTCCTTGACGAGGAATTTGGTACGAGGTGATTGCCCTGGCTTCAGAGGCTTCATGAGCACTTGCATATAGTGGTTTGATAGTTCAGGTTCATCATACACGCAACGCGCATCTTCAGTGGGTGGACTAAGAGAAAGGCAGCGAAGCAATTCAGTTGCTGGGGCCTTGTAATGTGTATTTTCAGTCATCCAGTCCAGAACCCATGAATTGACATCTTCAGAGTTGCCAGTGATGTGTAGTGTAGCATAGAACTGAATAATAAGTTCTTCATTCCAATCGCATATATCTGTGCAGAAGTTGAGTAGCCCAGCGTCGTGAAGAACACTGAGGACTGGCGTAAAGCACGGCATTGATTCCATATCCACGTGAGGAATATGTGCATGGTCGAAGACTTTGTCTTTGTTGTAAAGCACTGAGGAATAGAAGTTTGCTTGGCTGGCAGTCCAGAAACGCCTCTTCCTTATGCGAGCAGAGTCATAAGGATTGTATTCAGTGAAGAATACGTGCTCGCCATAGAAGTCTTCAGCCTTGAATTTCTGTTTGCGTGAGAATGGATCCTTTGGCCTTGGCAGAGGAGTGTCAGTGAGTTGCATCACGACCTCAGGAATCACAAGCTCAGGTTCTTCAGGCTGAGGAATTTCAGTATTTTCCTCAGGTGCAGTCACCTTGTCTGTTTCAGCAGAAGTTTCTTCAGCACTAGTGGCTGGAATTTCTTCATTCACAGAAGCAGTGGGATGAGTTGCATCAGAGCCCAATTTTATGGTTGGTGAAGGAGAGTGAGGGATTTGCTGCAAGGGAGTGAAGAGTGGGGAATTGGGATGTTGACTTTCCCAGAAGTCGTCATTCATTACTGGAGTTGTGCTTCCAATATCCACATCTTCATCATCAATTTCTTCAACACCAGCCTCTTCAGCATCAAACTGAGGCATTGGTGATGAGACTATTGGGATTGAAGGGATTGTATCCACTTCAATTTCTTCATCAATCTACTCTGAGGAAGCAGGAGACTGAGTTTCTTCATCTGATCCACTTGGGATCTCATAATCTTCACCAAAAGGAACAAGGTCCTTTGATGGCATGGAGGAGATAGGGACAGCATCAATTGGATTGGCAAATGAGCTGGTCATTGGCTTCATCTTCTTTGGTACTGAAGATTCTGAAGCACTTGATGCTTTCCTTTTCTTCACTGCAGCTCGCTCTGCAGCCTTGGTTTTCTTCACGTCTAAAGCAGAGGGAAGAATTGGAGTTGGAGTTGGTGCAGGTGGAGCTGAGGAATCTGGTTCATTTTCTTCAGGCGCATCACTAGTAGATGCCCTGGCAATTTCATCAACGGCTGGAGCAGAGTCATCAGCCTTGGAACTAGCATTTTCTTTCAGCAGCCTGAACTTCATCAGCGGTGTTGGCATGTTCTTCAGTTTGCTGAACAGATGCTTCAGCTTGAGGAATTTGTTGCTTTGAGGCAGTACCCTTGGTGAAGGTATCAGTCAGCCTCACAAATCTGACCTTGGCTCCTTGCCAATCAGCATAGTATGAGTCAAAGTTGTCGCTGAGGGCTTTGATCTCAGCCTGCATCTTGACAAGTTCCTCAGGCTTCATTTTGAGAACATTTTTCTTCAGCAGCTTCTCTTTGTGGTACTGGGATTTCTTGATCTCTCTGGCCCTATCATATTTCCACTTCTCCTCTTGGATGAAGTGAGTCAGCATGTGACTTTGGCCAGGTGTCAGCTTGAAATCAGGCATAGGAGTGTTGGGATCCTTATGCCAGAGATCAATATAGTCTAGGATCGCCCTTGGATCCAAAAGCAGGGGCACAGGTGTGCCTTTGGCTTTGGTAGCCCTTTCTTGGCGGTCTCTGATGATTTCAGCGAGTTCTTCTTCATCAGCTTCATCATCATCAGATGGCACAGTGAAGGCCACTTGCTTCTTTGGACTTGGGCGAGTGCCGCGTCCAGCGGTAGCCTTTTTCTTCAGTAACGAGGGTCCAGCTGAGGATTTTGGTGCAGCTGAGGAACTAGCTGAGACACCAGAGGCAATAGAGATGCCAGTTGTCCTTTGGCATGAGGCCAGATGCACAGGAGCTGAGGACTTTGTGGGAGCAGGAGCAGCATGAGGAATTTGCTTTGAAGATTTTGAAGATTCTGGCCATGAGGGCGCAGCTGAGGAACTTGGCCGTGAGGGCATTGAAGGTGAAGCACTTGGCTTACGAGCAGGCTTCTTCATCATTGATTTCCTCGGCTTGGCAGAAGCCTCAGTGGCAGCAGCAGCAGCAGATTCTTCATTGAATTTCCTCACTGCTTCTTTTGCATGCTTTTGCAGTTTACGCTGGCGCTTAGCCCATTCTTGAGGAAATTCCTCACCTCTTCTGATGCTAGAGGGATCAGCCACTTGGCCAGGTGCCAATGGAGGGCGTTGACATGGAGGGTTTACGGCGAATTTCTTCATGTACTTAGGAGTAACATATCTGTACTCCCTCCATTCTCTTGCCCATCTCCTTTCAATCCTCTGTATGCGCACCTTGCGCTGATT
Organism: Aegilops umbellulata; assembly: GCA_032464435.1. Lineage (NCBI taxonomy): Eukaryota > Viridiplantae > Streptophyta > Magnoliopsida > Poales > Poaceae > Aegilops > Aegilops umbellulata. The sequence goes on from CP136057.1 coordinate 547,682,287, forward strand.
TCTATCTTCTTCAGGAGGTGTGCAGTATCCAGCATAAATGTCCTCAGGGATTTCAAATGCAGTCATGACCTCTGGTCTCTTTCCTACTTTCTGCGGCTTTTTACCTTCAGCCATTTTCTTCAGATGAGCAATTTGAACAATGGAATTCTCTGAAGAAGTATGCAACTTTTCTTCGAGGAATGCTGCAAATGAGTTAAGTTGATGAGAACCTAAGGATTCAGCAGCGGACATGTGTACCTGTGAACAGAGTATAGTTGCGAGGAACTTGTAGAGGTCATATGCGTCCTCAGGTTTTTTTTTAAAGAACAAGTTTTGAGGATTTTGACCAGATTCGTCTTGAGGAATTTCACTAAGCTCCATATATATCTTAGGTTCCAGAGTTGTATAGATTGAGAATCCACACAATTGAGGAATCTTGAAGAAATTTAGACTTAGGGAAATGAATCAAGAACAGAGAATGAGTGAGGTGTTTTGTGTGTGAGGATTTGAAGAATAAAAACACCTTTGAAGATTTTGTAGAAAAGCTTCGAATCAAAGAGGGCAGTAAAAATAGCTTTTAATTACCCTGAATGAAGAACACGACGAACTGTGAGTTGGAAGAGAAGTTCGTCAATGCAGATCTTCCACGCCCTAACTTGGCGGAGGAAGACGTCTACGGCGGCGGCGGAGGTGAAGATTTCCGCTGTCGGCGCGAGTACGTCGGCGATGAGGTCGAGGCAGTGAAGCTTTTCCTCACCGACGACGATGGAGTAGCGACGGCGCTAGGGTTTGGAGAGCTCGAGCGTGGTAAAGGAAGTGAGGATGGCAACGGAGGGGTATTTATAGCCGCAGTAAAAACTGCTCGTCCGAAGATTTAGGACTAACATGCCCCTGGCCGTTCTCCTTCACTTGACATGTGTCACCCACGTACTGTGTAGAGGAGATTGTGTAAGATCGTGGGTGAGTAAAATAATCCATCGTGGGAAGTGGAACGGATTGCGCGGCAAAACCGAAGGTTTGGATAAGATTAGTTTTAACGTTCCGTTCGCAATTTCTTCAGCTGACAAGGACATAGTGAAGAATTTGAACAAGTTTCAAATAGAACGCACATGAAGAATTTGTGAATAGACTGGATTGAGTATAGCATAGAGGGGAAGGGTCCGATCACATTCACTTAGCAAAAAAATTCCAACTTGAGGAAATAGCTATAAGTGAATGCTGTAGAGGACATAAACTCATATATATATATATATATATATATATATATATATATATATATATATATATATATATATATATAGCGAATGAAGAAAAACGACGGCACAAGTGAAGACTTTGTAAAGTTTGAAGAATTTGACAAACTGAAGAATTTCAAAAGTTGAGGAAAAACTCAAATTGAAGATTTTCAACTTTTGTGGTGGCGTGACCCACCGTGTAAGAATGATGATTTCAGACACCGCGTACAATTGTCGTAGGGTTCTGAGAATCAAATTCTTCATTAATTTCTTCACACTTAGAGTGTTATTCTTCATTGATTGAAGAAAAACGTTTCTTCATGTGTTGCACATCTAAGTCATCAATTATGCATAAGTGTTAGGATGAGTGCATTTTCAAAGTACATTTGAAGATTCTAAGATATTTAGCTCACACCGCAACTTGCTAAATCTCTTCTCATCCAAGGGCTTAGTGAAGATATCGGCTAGCTGTTCTTCAGTCTTCACATGCTCAATAGAAATGTCGCCCTTCAACACATGATCACGAAGAAAATGATGACGAATCTGAATGTGCTTTGTCTTCGAGTGCTGAACTGGGTTGTGAGCAATCTTGATGGCACTCTCATTGTCACAGAGGAGAGGCACATTCTTCACGTTGACTCCATAGTCCTTGAGTGTTTGCTTCATCCATAGTAGTTGAGCACAGCAAGAACCAGCAGCAATGTACTCAGCTTCAGCAGTAGACAGTGATACGCAGTTCTGTTTCTTCGAGGACCAACAGACCAAGGATCGTCCGAGGAAATGACAAGTACCAGATGTTGACTTGCGATCCACACGGTCACCAGCAAAGTCAGAATCAGAATATCCAATGAGGTCAAAGTCTGAGCCCTTGGGGTACCATAATCCTAGTGTTGGTGTGTGAGCTAGATATCGAAGAATATGCTTCACAGCCATATGGTGTGATTCCTTCGGTGCAGCTTGAAATCGTGCACACATGCAAACACTAAGCATTATATCTGGCCTAGATGCACATAAGTACAATAAAGAGCCAATCATGGAGCGGTATACCTTGTGATCGAAGTCAGTACCATTTTCATCAGTGCATAGATGACCATTTGTGGGCATAGGAATTTTGAGACCTTTGCAGTCTTGCATGCCGAATTTCTTCAGGACATCCTTGAGGTATTTCTCCTGAGATATGAATATCCCATTGTGCTGTTGACGAATTTGTAGACCTAAGAAGAATTTCAATTCTCCCATCATAGACATTTGATATTCTTCACTCATCATATAGGCAAATTCATCACTATAACGTTGGTCAGTACAGCCAAAGATGATATCATCAACATATATTTGGCACACAAACAGTTCACCATCATATGATTTAGTAAAAAGAGTGGGATCGAGTGAACCGGGTGTGAAGCCTTTCTTCATGAAGAATTCCTTCAATGTGTCATACCACGCCCGTGGGGCCTGCTTGAGGCCATAGAGGGCCTTGTTAAGTCTGAAGACTTTGTCAGGATGTTTTGGATCTTCAAAACCTGGTGGTTGAGCAACATATACTTCTTCCTCAATCTTACCATTGAGGAATGCACTTTTCACATCCATTTGGTATAAGATGATATCATGATGGTTAGCATAAGCAAGTAATATGCGAATAGCTTCAAGTCTAGCAACAGGTGCAAAAGTTTCATCAAAATCAATTCCTTCAACCTGTGTGTAGCCTTGAGCTACTAGTCGTGCCTTATTCCTCACCACAACACCATTTTCATCTTGCTTGTTGCGGTAGATTCACTTTGTACCAATGATGTTATGCTTGCGAGGATCGGGACGATTGACCAATTCCCATACGTTGTTGAGCTTGAACTGATGTAATTCTTCTTGCATGGCCTGAATCCACTCAGGCTCCAGAAATGCTTCATCTACCTTAGTGGGCTCTGTGATAGAGACAAAAGCAAAGTGCCCATAAAAGTTAGATAGATGTGAAGCTTTTGAGCGTGTGAGAGGACCTGGTGCTCTAATGTCATCGATGATCTTCTCCATTTGCACTTCTTTTGCAATGCGAGGGTGAGTTGGTTGCCGTTGAGGAATTTGATCAGCATTTTCTTCAGCATCAATTTCCTCAGCATTTTCTTCAGGTGTATCAGTTCGACGTTCTTCATGTTCTGGAATGAATTCTTCAGCAGATTCTTCAGTAGGAATGATATCTTCAGTAGCCTTGTGCTTGATCGATTCCTCAGGTGCTGGTTCATCTAACACAGAAGGTAGGTGCTCTCTTTGCGAGCCATTAGTTTCATCGAACCGCACATCTACAGTTTCAACAATCTTGTGAAGAACATTGTTGAAGACTCTGTAGGTGTGCGAGTCCTTCACGTAACCAAGCATGAAACCTTCATGTGCTTTCGGTGCAAATTTAGAGTTGTGATGAGGATCTCTAATCCAGCATTTAGCACCGAAGACTTTGAAATAACTCACATTGGGTTTCTTGTCAGTGAGGAGTTCATAGGCAGTCTTCTTGAAGAATTTGTGAAGATACACTCTGTTGATGATATGGCACGCAGTATCAATTGCATCAACCCAGAAACAATGAGGGGTTTTGTACTCATCGAGCATAGTGTGAGCCATCTCAGCAGGAGTCCTGTTTTTGCGCTCCACAACGCCATTCTGTTGAGGAGTATAAGGAGCAGATAATTCATGAGTAATACCAAGTTCATCAAGATAGTCATTGAGACCCGAATTCTTGAACTCAGTGCCATTGTCACTTCTGATGTGCTTGATCTTCACACCAAAGTTAGTTGAAGACCTCGAGGAAAATCGTTTGAAGACTTCGTGCACTTCAGTTTTGTAAGAGACAAGGTGCACCCATGTGTAACGAGAGTAATCATCAACAATAACAAAACCATATTGAGATGCTTCATTAGAGACAGAGAAATAATGGTTAGGACCGAAGAGATCCATGTGAAGCAATTCGAATGGACGAGTAGTGGTCATGATAGTCTTCGCTGGATGCTTGGCCTTGGTCATCTTTCCAGCTTCACAAGCACCGCATAAGTGATCCTTGAGGAATTTGACATTCTCAATGCCAATGACATGCTTCTTCTTCGCAAGCGTGTGCAGATTCCTCATGCCTGCATGACCAAGTCGTCGATGCCATAGCCATCCTTCTGAAGTTTTTGCAAGTAGGCACACGGCAGGTTGTGAATCTGCAGAGAAATCAACAATATACAAGTCTCCTCTCCTAAAGCCTTCGAAGACTTTGAATTTGTCAGCTTCCATAATCACAACACAATGATACTTGCCGAAGACAACAACCATATCAAGATCACAAAGCATTGAGACAGACATAAGATTGTATCCTAAAGACTCAACAAGCATGAGTTTGTCCATGTGTCGATCCTTTGTGATAGCAAACTTACCTAGACCCAATACCTGACTTTTGCTTTTATCAGCGAAGATGATATGCTTCATGTGTGATGCTGATAAGGGAGCATCCATCAACAGATTCTTGTCACCGGTCATGTGATTTGTACATCCACTATCAAGTACCCATTCAGTGGCTTTGGGTTGATCATCCTGCAGATGAATTAGTGCAACTTACGAACCTCATATACTTCAGTAGTGAAGAATATGATATCACAATTCATCAGATCAATTTCATCAAGCAGTAGAACCGATAAAACAGAGGGAGGACGTGTGAAATGAAAGTTCATTTCGTCATGGTTAGCCTGCGTCCTTTCAGGCATTTTTGTCAGGTCCCCGGCAAATTCTTCAGACGTTACAGCACGTCTGGAGACCTGACCCTGCAGAAGAGATTAGTTCTTTTTCTTCACCATCCACATCTGAAGGGGTGGCAAAGAGTTCATCACTCTGCGAGCTCCATATGAGAATGGTGGCAAAGCAGCCAAACCATTTCGTTTCACATAAGAGGGGTTAGGATAAGCATATGAATAAGCAGAGAAATTCTTCGAGGACTTATGAACATAATAACTTGAAGAATAATGCTCATATTCATAGCCCTTGGCTCTTCCCTGCGAAACAGAGTTGTTAGCACGATGATGTTCATATGAGGACTTTGATCCATGTGAGGAATTTGATCCTCTTGAGGAATTTGGTCTGTATGAAGACTTGGATCCATATGAAAAATTTGGTCCATATGAAGAATTAGATCTGGGGTTCCTTTTCTTCACAGGTGGTGTCATGAGGACATTCACCTGAAAACTTTCAAGGCAGCTCTTGGGAACCCAGATTTTCTTCATAGGGGAACCATTCCTGCAGTTAGTGCCAACATATCTAGCAAATACTTCACCATTCTGATTTTTGAACAGTTTATAGTTGGAGTCAAATGACTCATCAGAAGAATGAGAAGATTCACATGTATAGCCAGATAAATCAGATGGATCAACTAGAGGTCCCTTTGCAGCAACCCATGAGGTTTTGGGGTACTGCTCAGGCTTCCAATAAGTACCATCCGCATTGAGTTTCCTCTCAAAGGCAATACCCTCTTTCCTAGGGTTCCTGTTGAGGATCTGCTTTTTAAGCACATCACAAAGAGCCTGATGCCCTTTGAGGCTTTTGTACATGCCTGTCATGTACAATTCCTTCAGCCCTGCATCGTCAGTGATACTAGCAATGTCCTCAGATGAGGAATTAGTGATAGTAGAGACAGGTGAAGAATTTGTAACATTTGAAGCATTTGAACATTCAGGTGAAGAATTAGCAGATTCTCGTTCAATGCATTTTAAACATGGAGGAATAAATTCTTCCTAAGCAGCGCTGATTTGTTGAGAAAGTAATGAATCGCGCTCCTTCTGAAGATCTTCATAACTCACTCTTATCTTCTCAAAGTCAGACAAGAGAGAGTTATGCTGATCTTGAAGGGAGTCATACTTAGAATGCAGTCTCTGAAGACTTTCAGTCAAGGCTTGTGACTGATCCATTTCTTCACCCAACATATCATTGCTCTTACTAAGCATATCATTAGCATTTTTCAAAGCTCTTTGTTGTTTAGCAGCAAGGGAAGCAAGTTTGACATAACTGGGTCCAAATTCATCACCAGATTCTTCATCACTAGACTCAGATAGGTAGCATTCAGTTACCTCAGCACTTTTTGCCATAAGGCATGAAGTAGAGGATGATGATTCTGGTTCGAATGTCATCGATTTGAGCGATTCCTTGAAATCCTCAAACCAAGGATCATGATGGGTTCGATGGCCTTCATAGACATCAGAGAGACGGTCCCAGACAAGCTTCGCCTGATCGAGATGCATGATGTTTCTGAACTGGTTTTGAGACAGACTGGAGCATATGACGGCCTTCGTTGTGAGGTTGAGTTGAGTGTACTTGCGAATGTCATCAGCTTCCGCCATCTTGCACAGACCGGTCAGACCAATCTCAGTGACGGTCCATAGCTCGCTGTCCATCACCATGAGACGCTTCTTCATCATAGCCTTCCATTTGGGATACTCGTGACCGTCAAAGATGGGGCACGGTACTTTCTTCATATCTGCGGTCGACATAACTAAAACTCCAGGCGGTTAAACCAAAATCACACAGAACAAGGGAGTACCTTGCTCTGATACCAATTGAAAGTGCGTTATATCGACTAGAGGGGGGTGAATAGGCGATTTTCATGAAATTCTTCACTAAGCAATTTGCTCGTGAGGAAATTCCTTAGCAAAGAAATACTAGCAGCGGAATAAGTACTCAGAAGTAAACATAACAGATTACATGCATGGTCATCATGATGAAATGAAGACAAACACAGAGTACAGAAAGCGTAGGCACAGGATAACTCTAGATGAAGACAAACAGACTGAAGAAATTGAACTGAGGAATTTGTGAAAGTCTTCAGTCAAAGTCTTCAAACACAGATATGAACAAACAGACAACACAGTAATGAGGAGATGAAGGTGTTGAGGAAATGGAACCAGTAAGCTTGGTGAAGACAATGATTTGGTAGACCAGTTCCAACTGCTGTCTCAGTTGTACGTCTGGTTGGAGCGGCTGAGTATTTAAACTCGAGGACACACAGTCCCGGACACCCAGTCCTGAGCACGCAGCTCGGGACACCAAGTCCTCACCGTATTCTCCTTGAACTAAGGACACACAGTCCTCGTCCAATCACTCGTGGTAAGTCTTCAGGTGACTTCCAAACCTTCACAGACTTGGTCACTCGGCAATCCACAATTCCTCTTGGATGCTCTAGACCTTGACGCCTAACCGTCTGGAAGAAGCACAGTCTTCAAAGGTAACAAGCGTCGGATCCACGCAGGATCAATTTCTTCAGTGATGCTTAATCACTTTGGGTTTGTAGGTGTTTTGGGTTTGGGTTTGGATTTTCCTCACTTGATGATTTTCGCTCAAAGTCCTCGGAGGATGGGTTGCTCTCAAATGACAAGTGTCAAGTTCACGCGGAGCAGCCAACCAGCTAGTGGTTGAAGGGGGCGGCTATTTATAGCCTAGGGAGCAGCCCGACATGATAAGACATAAATGCCCTTCAATGATATGACCGTTAGGTGGACAAGATATTTTAGGACAGCTGGCGCGTGGCACAGCAACGGTCGGAAATTTGGAGTACAAATTCCTCAGGGCTATCATGTTCCTCACTGTGTAGGCAATTCGCACTGGCGAATTCCTAACTCCTCAGTCAGAGCAAAGTCCTCAGTGACCAGAAGAACTGCGTCTCTGTCACTGAAGAAATTGACTGAACTGTATGAGATTTCCAATGGCTTCACTCGAAGGGATTGGTAGGCGTAGGATTTGAGTTGAGCATCACATGGAAATTTTCTCCTTAGTATTTCCTCGACCCCCTTTAACAGTACGGTGTTTCCTATGACTCAAGAAGGAGAAAAATGAAACTATGAAAACAAAGTCTTCACGCTTCACGTTCCTCGGACGAATACCATGTCTTCAAGGTCACACCAATTTCTTCACTTTCAAAGTCTTCAGAAAGTCTTCAGAAAGTCTTCAGAATATCAAAGTCTTCAGTCGAAGAACTTCATTTTTAGGGGTCGACTTTTACTGTAAATATCAAACTCCTCGTAGACCTATAGACCTGTGTACACTCATAAACACATCAGATGCTTAACCTATAAGTCTTCAATACACCAAAATCACTAAGGGGCACTAGATGCACTTACAATCTCCCCCTTTTTGGTGATTGATGACAACATAGGTTAAGTTTTCAACGGGGATAAATATATGAAGTGTAGAAACTGATATTGAGGAATTTGATTGCAAGATATAGAAGAACTCCCCCTGAAGTTGTGCATAGTGAGGAATTTGCTTTTGAGGCAATGCACACTTGAAGAGTTAAATCATGGAGATCTCCCCCTATATCTTGTAATTCATACACGCATTCGATATATGATTTGAAGAATTTGAAATGCATGATGAAATATGGTGCCTGATGCAATTCAGCATGCGTGCGATAACATTAATGAGGAATAAGCATGCAGAATAGCGCATCAAAAGTATCAGAGCTCAAGCATGTATCAAAGTATCAGAGCACCGAGCACCTA